>CM077669.1:268882320-270118154 GCA_039707655.1 Elymus sibiricus
CATATTTTGGACTTGAATATTTTTCCATCTGTATTATACGCCTTCAGAAGCCAAGTTTTACAATTTGACAACTTTTGCAGTTGATTTGCTATTTTCGTGGTATTAACTGAATTTCGGGCAAGCAAAAAAGGCAATAAAGATATGTGGCGGGCAATACAGGATGCCCGCCATTGCCGACTTCTTGATTTTTTTATTTGCGCGGGTGACTGCATTGCAGCAGTGGCGAGTACATTTGTTGCGCACCACTGCAAACATCCGGATATGGAAAATTAAAAGTTTGAGAGGGTCACCTCACTATGTCTGTGGCGGGCGTATTTCATGACCGCCATTGTCAGACGAAGTAACAGTGGCAGGTGGGCAGCAAAGCCCGCCAGTGGCAGGTTTCAACGCGCAAACAAATTTGACGAGTCCAGTTGTGGCGGTCATTCTGGCGTACCCGCCACTGCTACACCACCAGCACTGGCGGGTGCGTCCTATCACCCGCCGTTGCTGGTTTTCAAAATTAGCTATGGCGGGTGCCTGGCTTCGCCCGCCACTAATTGGAGTTCAGCTATAAGTCCTTTCCCAGTAGTTTCTTATTCATTACACCTTTGATCTTGAACATTGTTATGATTTGTGAGTAGTTACATTTTGTTCTCGAGGACATGGGAGAAGTCTTGCTATAAGTAATCATGTGAAGTTGGTATTCGTTCGATATTTTGATGATATGTATGTTGTTGCTTCCTTTAGTGGTGTCATGTAAACGTCGACTACATGAAACTTCACCATACTTTGGGCCTAAGGGAAGGCATTGTGGAGTAATAAGTAGATGATGGGTTGCCAGAGTGAAATAAGCTTAAACCCTAGTTTATGCGTTACTTCATAAGGTGCTGATTTGGATCCATATGTTTCTAGCTATGGTTAGATTTATCTTAATTCTTCTTTCGTATTTGTGGATGCTTGCAAGAGGGGGTAATCATAAGTAGGTTGTTAGTTAAAGTAAGGATAGCACCTAAGCACCGGTCCACCCAAATATCAAATTATCAAAGTAACGAAATCAACTCAACATGATGAACGTGACTAGACGTAAATTCCCATGTGTCCACGAGAGCACTTTGCTTCATATAAGAGAACTTTCAGGCTTGTCCTTTGATATAAAAAGGATTGGGCTACCTTGCTGCACACTTGCTACTTTTGTTACTTGTTACTTGTTTTTTGTTACTTGTTATGAATTATCTTGCTACAAAACTATCTATTACTGTCGCTTACAACACTTGAAAAGAATACCATGCGGAAAACTGCTTGTCATTTCCTTCTGCTTCTCGTTGGGTTTGACACTCTTACTTATCGAAAGGACTACGATTGATCCCCTGTACTTGTGGGTCATCAAGACTCTTTTCTGGCGCTATTGCCGGGGAGTGAAGTTCCTTTGGTGAGTGGAGTTTGGTAAGAAAACATTTTGAGTATGTGCTGAAATTTTCTTCTGCTTGTTACTATGGATGATAATCCTTTGAGAGGTTTGTTCGAGGTATCGTCACCTCAAATGCAAGTGGCAAAAGCTGCTCCCCAACCTACTGAACTTTCTGAAAATATTTATTATGATATTCCTTGGGGTATGTTATAGAAACTGCTAGCTAATCCTTATGCAGGAGATGGAACAACTCATCCTGATTTGCACTTGATATATACAGATAAGTTTTGTGGATTATTTAAGCTTGTAGGTTTATCAGAGGATAAAGTCAAGAAGAAGGTTTTCTCTTTATCTTTGGAGGTGTCGAGGTACGACCATCTATGGGACCATCTGGGCCCCTTTGCGGTTCTACTGTGGGGATCTACGGGCACAAAGAGCAACCCCAGCCAGAGCACGGTCGAGATTTAGATAGGTTCAGGCTGCTCGAAGGTGTAAAACCCTATGTTCTGTGTGTTTGTCGACTCAATATGATCTCAATTTACAAGGAGCGCGGTCCCCCGGCAAGAAGCTCGAGAGTGCTACTACGCATGCAATTGAGCGGGGTTTCGAATTTTGTAAAGGTAGCCATGGACCTCCTTTTATAGGTGAAAGGGGTTACCATAGTGGCTAAAATGGTAAATACACAAGGGTGAATAGTGGCTATGGTAGTGGGAAATACCTAACCCTGACGGATGAGGACAGGCGCATTAAACGCGCCGTGAGGTGTCATGCTAGCGATGCTTCTCAGCTAGGATTGCCTCTCCTTCTTTGTCGTTCGCCCAGCTACCTCCTATTATCTTGCCAGGCCGTTGGGACGGGTGTCAGTAAAGGTGTTGTAATTCCCTGGAGCTGCCACGTGCTCCAGCAAGGTCTACCTAACAACCTGCCTACTCGACACCTCATTGATGGCGACGACCAGCCCAGTGAAGTGGATCGGGGGTGTGGTAGTGGAGCCTTGCCGGATGTGAAGACTGGCGGGCTTTCTTCACTGGCAAGGAGGCTTGCCGATGTCTCGGTCTTTTCGTGTGCTGTTGGTTGGATGAAGTGTCGCCCGACAAGGCTTGCCTAGCCGAAGGAGACTACTGCCTGTGCACAAGTCAGGGCACTAAAGGTCCATTTCTTTAGTGCACCGAGAGGAGCCGCCCTGCCTGGGCCATACGAGAGTCCGCGACGCTATTGGGCTTGGCCCAAAACAGTCCACAGGAGCGTGGCCTGATCTTGACTGCGGTTGTGATGATGGTCTTACTGCCCCGCCCACAATGCGCATTAAATGCGAGGCGTAGGAGAGGTGGTTTGAAACGGTGCCAGAGGGGCGCGCCTAAAAAGGTGCGCCACGCTGGATTTGGAGAGGTGGCTTCTGCGCATTCCCCCTCCTAATAGGAGGACTCGCAAATGCGCAACATATCTTCATCTATCGCCGTTTCCCTTCGTCTTCTTCTCTTTTACCGCGCCCTTTATGACGCGTGTTGCATGCAAGGCGAGGCATTGGCGAAGGGGGCGGTTGCTTGAGTAGTGCATTTGCCAGTGTGCGGTCATTTCGAACAATGAAGAAACAGCCCCTGCACCCTCCCTATAAAGAGGAGACCACGGAGAGCGCTAATCATTCACACTTCCTCACTCTAGTCTACCAACCACCGCCGTCTTCTCCCTTTACCTTCCTCCCTCCGTCGTTTCTCGCAGAAAATCATCTTCGCAATGGAGAGGGGTAGGGGTCGAGCCTGAGGATCCGTTGTCGTCTCGAGGGCTTCCCCTGGAGCTAGACGCGCATCCTGGTTACGGCTGTAGGGGCAGCTCGAGCTCCCGCGGAAGGACCGCATCCTGGGGCCGCGGAAGGCTGGGTGCCCCGAGCCAAGGTGGCCATGGCGGCGCACCCCTCCCCTCACCCCTGGTGGAGACCTATACAGGGGAGGTGGTGCACGAGTTCTTCGTGCCACTGCATTGTTGTCCTCATAGTTGGCTGCAGCTTGTTGACCCCTTTGCAAGGGTCATGGAAGGTAGCAGGTCCTTAGGCTTGTGGCTTCGGGCAGACGGTTGCTGTAGCGGGCCCGCCTAGGTGGCGGTTGACCTTTCTCCCGGCAGCACCGTGTTCCTGACGCAGGGATGGAAGTCAATCGCCCGCTCCCATGGTCTGGGACCGATGCATCTGCTCCAATTCAGGTTTGACGGAGCTACCACGCTTTCCGTAAAGTTCTTCGGGACTTTCGGCAATCGGTTGGAGTGTTGTGCGGAGAGAACGAGCGGCAGGGACTTCGACCCCTCCAGCGAGAGCGATGACGACAACAACTCCCCCATCATCAAGAGCGAGGGTGACGATTCTGACTAGGCGCATATAGCGCCTTCACCGGATTCTGAAGATGGATTGCGCTTTAGCTAGGTCATTTCCTTGTCAACCACCTGTATGAGGAAATGGTTGGCATGGACGCGGTGTTCCATCCGCAAGACCTCGTTTCCGGATCATCACCACATCGTAATGGTAGATCTCCTTTTGTACTCATATCGCACCCAATGTAACCCTGCAGGGACGCAAAAAAGTGGTTGTGCACTCTCTACTAAATATTTTAATGTTTATCATGTTTGATGAATGGGCCTTTTCCTCGTGTATGATTCCACATTTGTATGTTTCTAGTCCCTCTGCTTACTGGAAATGCCTACCAGTGCGCACATCCTTGCCACAAGTGCTTTTAGGAACAGGTCCTTAGCAGCCTGCCGGCGATGCCGCTATTGGCAAGACCACATCGCCGTCCTTGCCGCAGCTACTTTGGTTGCCGAGCGGACTCGAAGCACTCAAAGACCGTAGACAATTCTGGCAAGGGTCCTCTGCGTGCAGGTTTTCTGATACAAATGCCGATATAATCCAAGGGGAAAATGCTACAACAAAGAGAATTTTTAAAGTTTCTGCAACTTAGCTTCCCTTTGCTATACTTCGTGCTGCGGAATGATCGACCTTGAACGTATTCGTAGGTATCCATACCATCACTCCCCCTCGGGAAGACTTGCACGTGAGGGTCCCTTCTGTCTCTTGAGAAAAAGAAAGAAGAGAATAAGAGGAGGCTAGGAACCTTGGAGGTTCAGCAATCACTCTATGCAAAAATAAATACAACATTTCATGCAATATACATAAGATAAATATGTACTTTGGCAAAAGGTTGTGGAAACTTAGCTTTATTGATTACGCAAAGGGTCTTCACCTGGCTTTGTACAAAGGATTACACGCCTTGCCGGCGAATTCGTACAAAAGGGGTTGCCGGGAGCCCCGGCAACCACGCCTCATGGGTAGAACTTGCAAAGATGCTCAATATTCCATGAGTTCTGCACCGGGGTGCCATCTTCAGTCTCCAGGTGGACTGCGCCAGGCCTGGTGACTCGTACCACCCGGTAAGGGCCTTCCCACTTCGGCGTCAATTGTTTGATCCCCTCGTGGATTGAATCCGACGAAGAACAAGGTCTCCTTCCTCATCGCTCCTAGCGTGCACCTTGTGGCTATGATTACGGTGCAAAGCTTGCTGGTACCGGGCGGCACAATGTGTAGCCTGAAGACGATCTTCCTCGGGGAGTGTGGCATCATCCTGCCGCAATTGCTCTTGTTGTTCTTCGTCGAAAGCTTGTACTCGAGGTGACCGGTATGTGAGTTCCGTGGGGAGCACAGCCTCTGCACCATAGACTAGGGAGAAGGGTGTCTTGTCGGTGGCTCGATTTGGCGTCATTCTGATCGATCAAAGAACTCTCGGTAGCTCATCAATCCAGTGTCTTCCGTGCTTGTGCAGCCTGTCGAATGTTCTTGTCTGGAGGCCCCGCAACACTTTAGCATTCGCTCTTTCTATTTATCCATTGCTCCTGGGGTGGGAAACTAAGGCAAAGTAGATCTTGGCATCGGTATCTTGACAGTACTGCATGAAGGTGTTGCTGGTCTTCGGAGCCGCTACCGAGCAGCTACTTTAGCTTAGTGCAGAAGTTGTGCGACGCCGCGCCCCAGATTGACATCCTGAAGTGACCCATATGCATTGAGGTAGCTCGGATGGCCTTTGCGAATACCATGGAGCACTGGCCGAGGATCAAGGCTGAGTTGGCCACCGGACCCCCGCCTTGTAGGAAGGAGCATAGGTGCCCCGAGCAGCACTTTCCCATCGTAATGGATGGTGCTCAGGCAATAGAGGCCTAGCGCTCGAAAGATGTAATTTATGAATGAGCATATTATCATGTATCGGATGACAATTAAGCTCTTGTGCTTTATTATGCCGTTGCTTTGCATGGTTTGTCATGCTTTGTTTTGTTTATTTTGACTCCTGTGTGGGCATTCTAATCTGAAAGTTGCTAGTCGTTGGCTTCAACCCCCTTGTAGATGCTACAAGGGGTGTTTCGACCTCCGCACTGTGACCCTTAGCCAACATCTCAGTGCCTAGAGGCAGTAGTGTGTAAGGGAAATGAGGCAATCAGACTATGTGGCTTTAGTGCTTTCACTTACCATAGGAGCTTGAGCGCGGGGGCTAGTGACTAGCCCCCAGTATTTTGTGGTGTTCAGGTATGCCGAGGTTCAAACCATTATCACTTGGTCTGTGTGAATACAGACCCTTCGTATAACATGGCCTTACCTCCATTGATTTTTAGTTAAACATTTGTCATCGGATCGCCTACCAGTTCACGCTTATTATGACAGTCAGTTTTCGGCTTTCTCCATTGAGATACTTAACCAGGCGAGCTGGAAGTACAATGGTAGTGGTTCTCCATTTACCCTCCTAGCCGAACATGTTGAACATAGGAGGGTAAACACAGGAGCCGGGCAACCCAACTATTGACCCAATACATAATTCGGGACCGATTTATATAATGCAATATCCGAGACGCCGAGCACATAAAATGAAAGATAGTTCCGGCATGATGCTTGGGGCGAGTTTTACGGTCGAGCCCCCGGTCTATTAGCTGGCCGCATCTAATGAAAATATGTACCGAAGTAGTTTGTTTCGGCGTCGGTGAGCGAAAAAAGGTTATGCAACATAAATGACCACAATGGGACCGTGAAGAATGTCCTTTATTTCCGATGGACTCATGGCGTCTAGCCGTACAATCTGAGATGCCGAAGCAAATGTTACAGATACTTTAAAAATAAACTTTACAAAGGAAAGGTTTTTACATGTCCTTTTATGAGTGGTTTGACATCCCTACTGTGCCCTGCTGCACGTCTGCGCCTTTGCTCTCGAGGGCCATGCTCCTTTGGAGGAGATAGTGAACGGCGGATGGACCTTTGAAAGAGGGTCTTGAGAGGCCGCCGTAATATGTTAGCTTGATGCTGGGTAGGTCCTAGATGATACCTACTATTGCCCGAAGACGTGTTTGACCGTAGGTCGGTCAAGCCGAACACCTGGTCCTTGGATAGTAGGTCCCCACAGCTGCCCATGGTATTTTGAGCGTGAAGTTGTGCCTCCAAGGTACGTACCTTGTGGCTATCGAGGCCATTCTATGGGGAGCGTGTTCCTATTTATGTGGAGCGTGGGAAGACTCTGGGAGCTGAGATAGGGCTCGGGCTCGTTTACTCGCCTCTCACGCCTTCACGGCAAACTGAAACTCTGGCGCCTCATTGCCGACCTGGACTTCGGCTGCCAGAGCCACTCGGTGGTCCTCAGTTCGTAGTGAGTGCTCTGTGTTGCCACTGACCATGATGAAACCCTTGGGTCCAGGCATCTTGAGCTTCAGATATGCGTAATGGGGGACGGCGTTGATGTGAGCGAACGATGTATGACCGAGAAGTGCGTGATAGCCACTGTGGAAAGGGGCGATGTCAAAGATCAAGTCTTCACTGTGGAAGTTGTCGGGCGAGCCGAACACTACTTCCAAAGTCATGGTGCCCGAGCAATGGGCTTCGACGCCTGGGATTACTCCTTTATAGGTGGTGTTACTGGGTTTGATCCTTGACGTATCGATACCCATTTTTCTCACTATATGTGAGTAAATCAGATTGAGGCTACTGCCTCTATCCATGAGGACTCCATTAGGTGGTACCCATCGATGATGGGGTCAAGCACCCGGGCCGCCGATCCTCCATGACGGATACTGGTCGGATGGTCCCTACGGCCGAAGCTGATCGGGTACGCCGACCATGGGCTGAATTTCAGAGCTACCGACTATGGCATAGACGTCCCGAAGCGCACGCTTCCTTTCTTTATTTGGTATGTGCATGACGTAGATCATGTTCACGGTTTTTACCTCAGGAGGGAATTGCTTCTGGCCTCCATTGTTCGGCCCGCGACACTCGTCATCGTCCTTGCTGCAGGGGCCATTGCCCTTCTCCTTGGCTGTGAGCTTGCCGGCCTGTTTGATCACCCAATAGTTACGGTTGGTGTGGATGGCGGGCTTGTCTGGGGTGCCGTTGATCATGCAGGGCCTATCCAGGATTTTGTGCAGCACGGTTGGTCCATCCCGACTCCCTTTGGAGGGCTTCTTCCACTGTCCTGATTTTGAGTTGCTGAATCCGGCATTTACTGCCGTATCCTTGGCATCACCGCCGTTGTGTCGACGCTTTTTCTTGTTGCGAACTTCCGAGGTGCCGAGGTCTTCCGGATTGTCGCTCCGACGAGCTAACCAACTGTCCTTTCCCGCGCAAAAGCTGGTCATTAGTGAGGTAAGTGTCGACATCTTGGCCGAGCTAACGAGCTAGCCATTCGTCCCGGGTGCTATGTCTAAAAGCGGCTATCGCCCCGGCATGCGAACAGTCAACGATTTGGTTCTTTTTGGTCAAGAACCGATTCCAAAATTATCGGGCTGACTCACTGGGCTATTGAACAACATGGCTCAACTCATCGGCGTCCGAGGGCCAGACATAGGTGCCTTGAAAATTAGCTCGGAAAGCATCCTCGAGCTCTTCCCAGCTCCCAATGGAGTTGTCGGGAAGGCTTGTTTAGCTAGTGCCACGGTGGTCCTGTAAGCTTTAATGACAAGTATTTTATGGCGTGGAGATCGTCTCCTCGGGCCATATGAATGTGGAGAAGGAAGTCTTCAATCCAGACGGCCGGGTTTGTTGTCCAATCGTATTGTTCAATGTTTACGGGTTTAAACCCTTCGGGGAACTGATGCTCCATCACCTCATCTGTAAAGCATATTGGGTGAGCGGTGCCCCTGACACGGGATACGTCACACCGGAGATCGTCTCTCACCCGGACCCGGTGTTGTTCCCGTTCTGTATCGTTTCGATCGAGACAAGCTTGATATCCACCCCGTCTAGCGGGAGTGTACCCTCTAGGTCCATAGATGGATCGTGTATGAGCTGCTCTAGCGTCCAGATCATGTCGTAGGTCATATGAGTCTTCAAGCTGTGTTGTCTCCTTCCTCTCCTGCGGGGGAGTGCAGGTGGATCTTCGGCCTCTCCAGCTGTCCTGTCCTGCCCTCGAGGGGGGTGGTATGGTTGGTTGCCCTGAGTGCGTCTGGGGGTCCGGCTCAAGGGCTTCGTCATCGAATTGCGGCAGCAAACATCGGCGCGGGTAGCTTTTGCTTTGATCCGACCATCATTGCCATACCCTTCTTCAGCTGCTAGGACTTTCGTCCATCTATCGTTAAGGGTATCTTGTTCGGCTTTTAGCTGCTTCTGTTTCATCTTGAAGCTTCGGGCGATGGCTATAAGTTGCCGCTTGAACCGTTCTTGATACAGCGGGTCCTCAAGGACGATGAAATCCTCAGCTCCGAGGCTAACCTCCTCTTCTGTGGGAGGATGGTAGTTGTTGTCCTCGGAGTCATTGACGTCCTCGATGTTGTACCGATCCTCATGCCCCTCCGACTAATCGATTTGTTGTTCTGGGGAAACGGGGTCGCCGAGGTCTTCCATATTGTCCGGGGTATCATTTTCTCCGGTGCCTGTGTTGCTTTCCCTACCCTTGCGCCCCTTGGATCGTTTGCGCTGACATCGACGCTTGGGTGGCTCCTCACCGGGCTTGTCCCATTTTCTCTAGGGGAACCGTCGCCCTGATCGCCAGGGGTGTGCACCATATAGACATCGTAGGTGGAGGTTGATACCTCCATTTTGCATCATGCTTTTATATTGATATTTGTTGCATTATGGACAGTTATTACACATTATGGTACAATACTTATGCCTTTTCTCTCTTATTTTACAAGGTTTACATGAAGAGGGAGAATGCCGGCAGCTGGAATTCTGGACTGGAAAAGGAGCAAATCTAAGATACCTATTCTACACAACTCCAAAAGTCCTGAAAATCTACGGAGAATTATTTTGGAATATAAAAAAAATATTGGGCGAAAGAAATACCAGAGGGGACCCACCAGGGAGTCACAAGCCAGGGGGGCGCGCCCTACCCCCTGGGCGCGCCCCTGTGGCTTGTGGGGCCCCTGGCAGGCCTCCGGTGCCCATCTTCTGCTATATGGAGGGTTTTGACCTGAAAAAAATCATAAGGGAGCTTTCGGGACGAAGCGCCACCGTCTCGAGGCAGAACTTGGACAGAACCAATCTAGGGCTCCGGCGGAGCTGTTCTGCCGGGGAAACTTCCCTCCCGGAGGGGGAAATCGAAGCCATCGTCATCACCAACGATCCTCTCATCGAGAGGGGGTCAATCTCCATCAACATCTTCACCAGCACCATCTCCTCTCCAAACCCTAGTTCATCTCTTGTATCCGATCTTTGTCTCAAAACCTCAGATTGGTACCTGTGGGTTGCTAGTAGTGTTGATTACTCCTTGTAGTTGATGCTAGTTGGTTTACTTGGTGGAAGATCATATGTTCAGATCCTTGATGATAATTAATACTCCTCTGATTATGAACATGAATATGCTTTGTGAGTAGTTATGTTTGTTCCTGAGGACATGGGATAAGTCTTGTTATAAGTAATCATGTGAATTTGGTGTTCGTTCGATATTTTGATGAGATGTATGTTGTCTCTCCTCTAGTGGTGTTATGTGAACGTCGAATACATGACACTTCACCATTATTTGGGACTAGAGGTAGGCATTGGGAAGTAATAAGTAGATGATGGGTTGCTAGAGTGACAGAAGCTTAAACCCTCGGTTATGCGTTGCTTCGTAAGGGGCTGATTTGGATCCATATGTTTCATGCAATGGTTAGATTTATCTTAATTCTTCTTTCATAGTTGCGAATGCTTGCGAGAGAGCTTAATCATAAGTGGGAGACTTGTCCAAGTAAGGGCAGCACCCAAGCACCGGTCCACCCACATATCAAATTATCAAAGTAACGAACGCGAATCATATGAGCATGATGAAAACTAGCTTGACAGACATTCGCATGTGTCCTCAGGAGCGCCTTGCTTTATATAAGAGTTTGTCCAGGCTTGTCCTTTGCTATAAAAAGGATTGGGCCACCTTGCTGCACCTTTGCTACATTTGTTACTTGCTATCCGTTACGAATTATCTTATCACAAAACTATCTGTTACCGATAATTTCAGTGCTTGCAGAGAATACCATACTAAAAACCGCTTGTCATTTCCTTCTGCTCCTCGTTGGGTTCGACACTCTTACTTACCGAAAGGACTACGATAGATCCCCTATACTTGTGGGTCATCAAGACTCTTTTCTGGCGCCGTTGCCGGGGAGTGAAGCGCCTTTGGTGAGTGGAACTTGGTAAGGAAAGATTTATATACTGTGCTGAAATTCACTGTCACTTGTTACTATGGAAAATAATCCTTTGAGGGGTTTGTTCGGGGTATCTTCACCTCGACCGGAAGCACAAAGAGATGCTCCTCAACCTACTACACCTACTGAAAATATTTATTATGAAATTCCTTCGGGTGTGATAGAGAAACTGCTAGCTAATCCTTATGCAGGAGATGGAACACTACATCCTGATTTGCATCTAATCTATGTGGATGAAGTTTGTGGATTATTTAAGATTGCAGGTTTGCCCGAGGATGATCTCAAGAAGAAGGTCTTTCCTTTATCTTTGAAGGAGAAGGCATTGACATGGTATAGGCTATGTGATGATATTGGATCATGGAACTACAACCGATTGAAATTGGAATTTCATCAGAAGTTTTATCCTATGCATCTGGTTCATCGTGATCGGAATTATATTTATAATTTTTGGCCTCGTGAAGGAGAAAGAATTTCTCAAGCTTGGGGGAGGCTTAAGTCAATGTTATATTCATGCCCCAATCATGAGCTCCCGAGAGAAATTATTATTCAGAATTTTTATGCTCGGCTTTCTTGTAATGATCAATCCATGCTCGATACTTCTTGTGCTGGTTCCTTTATGAAGAAAGATATTGAATTCAAATGGGACTTATTGGAAAGAATTAAACGCAACTCTGAAGATTGGGAACTCGACAAAGGTAATGAGTCAGGTATAAACCTTAAGTTTGATTGTGTTAAATCCTTTATAGACAACGATGCTTTTCGTGACTTTAGCACTAAATATGGACTTGACTCTGAGATAGTAGCTTCTTTCTGTGAATCTTTTGCTACTCATGTTGATCTCCCCAAGGAGAAGTGGTTTAAATATCATCCTCCCATTGAAGTGAAAGCAGTAGAACCTATTAAAGTTGAGAAAGAAACTATTATTTATAATGCTGATCCTGTTATTCCTACTGCTTATATTGAGAAACCGCCCTTCCCTGTTAGAATAAAGGAACATGCTAAAGCTTCAACTGTGGTTCGTAAGAGTTGTACTAGAACACCTACGCCCCCTGAACAAATTAAAGTTGAACCTAGTATTGCTATGGTTAAAGATCTCTTGGTTGATAATATTGATGGGCATGTTATTCATTTCTGTGATGAAGCCGCTAGAATTGCTAGACCTGATGCTAAAGATAAACATAGACCTATTGTTGGCATGCCTGTTGTTTCTGTTCAAATAGGAGATCATTGTTATCATGGCTTGTGTGATGTGGGTGCTAGTGTGAGTGCAATTCCCTTTACCTTATATCAAGAAATTATGAATGATATTGCACCAGCTGAGTTAGAAGAAATTGATGTTACTATTAAGCTTGCTAATAGAGATACTATTGCACCAATTGGGATTGTTAGAGATATTGAAGTCTTGTGTGGGAAAATAAAGTATCCTACTGATTTTCTTGTTCTTGGTTCCCCACAAGATGATTTTTGTCCCATTATATTTGGTAGACCTTTCTTGAATACTGTTAATGCTAGGATAGATTGTGAGAAAGAAACTGTTACTGTAAGTTTTGGGGATGTGTATCATGAGTTCAATTTCTCTAAATTTCGTAGACAACCCCATGACAAAGAATTTCCTAGTAAAGATGAAATTATTGGTCTTGCTTCTATTGTTGTGCCTCCTACTGATCCCTTAGAACAATATTTGCTAGACCATGAAAATGATATGCATATGAATGAAAGGAATGAAATAGATAAGATTTTCTTTGATCAGCAACCTATTTTGAAACATAACCTGCCTATTGAAATACTTGGGGATCCTCCTCCACCCAAGGGTGATCCCGTGTTTGAGCTTAAACAATTACCTGATACTCTGAAATATGCTTATCTTGATGAAAAGGAGATATATCCTGTTATTATTAGTGCTAACCTTTCAGAGCATGAAGAAAAGAGATTATTGAAAACTTTGAGGAAGCATCGTGCTGCTATTGGATATACTCTTGATGATCTAAAGGGCATTAGTCCCACTCTATGTCAGCATAAAATCAATATGGATCGTGATGCTAAACCAGTTGTTGATCACCAACGACGGTTAAATCCTAAAATGAAAGAAGTGGTAAGAAATGAAATACTAAAGCTTCTGGAGGCAGGTATAATTTATCCTATTGCTGATAGTAGATGGGTTAGTCCCGTTCATTGTGTCCCTAAAAAGGGAGGTATTACCGTTGTTCCTAATGATAAAAATGAATTGATCCCGCAAAGAATTGTTACAGGATATAGAATGGTAGCTGATTTTAGGAAATTAAATAAAGCTACTAGGAAAGATCATTACCCTCTACCTTTTATTGATCAAATGCTAGAAAGACTATCCAAACATACACATTTTTGCTTTCTAGATGGTTACTCTGGTTTCTCTCAAATACCTGTGTCAAAAGAGGATCAAGAAAAGACCACTTTTACTTGTCCTTTCGGTACCTTTGCTTATAGACGTATGCCTTTTGGTTTATGCAATGCACCTGCTACCTTTGAAATATGTATGATGGCTATATTCTCTGACTTTTGTGAAAAGATTGTTGAGGTTTTCATGGATGATTTTTTCGTTTACGGAACTTCTTTTGATGATTGCTTGAGCAACCTTGATCGAGTTTTGCAGAGATGCGAAGAAACTAATCTTGTCTTGAATTGGGAAAAGTGCCACTTTATGGTTAATCAAGGTATTGTCTTGGGGCACAAAATCTCCGAAAGAGGTATTGAGGTGGATAAAGCTAAAATTGATGCTATTGAAAAAATGTCGTGCCCTACGGATATCAGCGGTATAAGAAGTTTCCTTGGTCATGCTGGTTTCTCTAGGAGGTTTATTAAAGACTTCTCTAAGATTTCTTGGCCTCTCACTAATCTTTTGCAAAAAGATGTTCCATTCGTTTTTGATGATGATTGTGTAGAAGCATTTGAAATTCTTAAGAATGCCTTGATTTCCGCACCTGTTGTTCAACCACCTGATTGGAACCTACCCTTTGAAATTATGTGTGATGCTAGTGATTATGCTATTGGTGCTGTTCTAGGACAAAGGGTTGATAAGAAATTAAATGTTATCCATTATGCCAGTAAAACTCTAGACAGTGCTCAAAGAAATTATGCTACCACTGAAAAGGAATTTTTAGCAGTTGTGTTTTCTTGTGATAAGTTCAGACCTTATATTGTTGATTCCAAAGTACCTGTTCACACTGATCATGCTGCTATTAAATATCTTATGGAAAAGAAAGATGCTAAACCTAGACTGATTAGATGGGTTCTTCTGCTACAAGAATTTGATTTGCATATTATTGATAGAAAGGTGTTGATAAACCCGTAGCAGATAACTTGTCTAGATTAGAGAATGTTCTTGATGACCCACTACCTATTGATGATAGCTTTCCTGATGAGCAATTAGCTGTCATAAGTGCTTCACGCAATGCTCCATGGTATGCTGATTATGCTAACTACATTCTTGCTAAATTTATACCGCCTAGTTTCACATACCAACAAAAGAAAAAGTTCTTCTATGATTTAAGACATTACTTTTGGGATGATCCATACCTTTATAAAGAAGAAGTAGATGGTGTTATCAGACGTTGTGTGCCTGAGCATGAACAGGAACAGATCCTTCACAAGTGTCATTCCGAGGCCTACGGAGGACACCACGCTGGAGATAGAACTGCACATCAGGTACTACAATCTGGTTTTTATTGGCCTACTCTCTTCAAGGATGCTCGTAAGTTTGTCTTGTCTTGTGATGAATGTCAAAGAATTGGTAATATTTGTAGACGTCAGGAAATGCCTATGAATTACTCTCTTGTTATTGAACCATTTGATGTTTGGGGTTTTGATTATATGGGACCTTTTCCACAATCTAACGGGTATACTCATATTCTAGTTGCTGTTGATTATGTTACTAAGTGGGTAGAAGCTATTCCAACTAGTAGCGCTAATCATAACACTTCTATTAAAATGCTTAAAGAAGTTATTTTCCCTAGATTTGGATTCCCTAGATATTTAATGACTGATGGTGGTTCACACTTTATTCATGGTGCTTTCCGTAAATTGCTTGCTAAGTATGGTGTTAATCATAGAATGGCATCTCCTTATCATCCTCAGTCTAGTGGACAAGTAGAATTGAGCAATAGAGAAATTAAATTGATCTTGCAGAAGACTGTTAATAGATCCAGAAAGAATTGGTCTAAGAAACTTGATGATGCATTATGGGCTTATAGAACTGCTTATAAAAACCCTATGGGTAAGTCTCCGTATAAGATGGTTTATGGTAAGGCATGTCACTTACCTCTAGAGCTAGAACATAAAGCTTATTGCGCAATTAAAGAGCTCAACTATGATTTCAAACTTGCTGGTGAGAAGAGGTTATTTGACATTAGCTCACTTGATGAATGGAGAACCCAGGCCTATGAGAATGCCAAGTTGTTTAAAGAAAAAGTTAAGAGATGGCATGATAAAAGGATACAAAAGCGTGAATTCAATGTAGGTGATCATGTCTTGCTATACAATTCTCGTTTAAGATTTTTTGCAGGAAAACTTCTCTCTAAATGGGAAGGGCCTTACATTATCGAGGAGGTATATCGTTCCGGTGCCATCAAGATCAACAACGCCGAAGGCACAAATCCGAAGGTGGTAAACGGGCAAAGAATCAAACATTATATCTCAGGTACTCCCATAAATGTTGAAACCAATATTATCAATACCATGACTCCGGAGGAGTACATTAGGGAGACCTACCATAATGTTTCAGACTCTGAAAAGGAATAGGTATGTGTTACGGTAAGCAAACCGACTCCAAAACTTTTCCAATGGCAATTTTTATCTGTTTTGTAATATTTAAAAAATTAGGAAAATTTAAAGCAGTCCGAAGAGTGCACGAGGAGGCGACAAGCCAGGGGGGCGCGCCCTACCCCCCTAGGCGCACCCCTGTGGCTTGTGGCCACCCCGTGTACCCTCTGGACTCCGTTTTCTTGTGGTATACTCCTTCAGATCGGTAAAAAAGTCATTATATAATCTCCCGAAGGTTTTGACCTTCGTATCACGACAATATCTCATGTTTTCGTTTTGAGCTGTTTGTAGCAGATTTAGAGCAAGATGTCGTCGAAAGATTCCGATGGGGAGAGCTATGTATTGCATTACCTTGCCAATCCCAAGCTCTATGGGGACATAGATCCTTATGGATTGTTCTTGGAGGAGGAACAAGAAGGCAAGTATGAGGAAGAAAGCTCGGATGAAGAGGAGATCCCCCTGCCTCGACCAGGAAATTTGCACGTGGAGTTCAGGAAATCGAGCCTCCCAAATACAAGGAGAAAACCCAAGGTTCTATTTATCCCTTCTCCTTTTCTATAGGAGAGCAAGCAGGAATTATTTCAAAGGATATTGAAGCCCGAGCAGGAAGTAGACGATCTGAGAGAACTGAATTTTATGTTTGAGAGGAGACTAGACAAGCCTCCAACCTCATCAACAACTCCAACATCGCCACCTCCGAAGAAAGACAACTAAACGCATGGGTATGGGCACTCCCCTTGGCTTGTGCCAAGCTTGGGGGAGGTGCCCCGGTATCGTATCACCATCACATCTTTTACTTTTATCGTTTTTCTTAGTTCGATCCTTTTGGTTATACCTTGATCTAGTACAATAAGGTCTTTAGTGTGATCTAGTTTTGAATTTTGTTTTATGTTCCCCCTATGTAAGCAAGTCCGAGAGTTATATAATAAAGAGTAGTTTTGAGTTGAGGGCTTTGCTTGCTTGCTATGATATTGAGAAAAAGAAATAGAAAGAAGTATAGAATAAAAGCAAAGAGTGTATATGATGATCTTATGGGGAGTGATGACTTCACATATAAGAGGTATGTCGATTGAAACTTGTTGTGAGTTGACAAACAAAGCTATTGGTCATTGTTGCAATTAAAAGGAAGTAATAAAGAAAGAGAGGTTCACATATAAATATATTATCTTGGACATCTTTTATGATTGTGAGCACTCATTAAAATATTATATGTCAAGAAGTTGATGTTGGACAAGGAGGACAACATAATGGGTTATGTTTGCTTATTTCCAAATAGAAGTTATATGGTTTTAGATCCTTCAACATGTGTCACTTGCTTCCACCCCATATCAGCCAAAACTTCCGCACCAAGTAGAGATACTAGTTGTGCGTCCAAACACCTTTAACCCAGTTTTGCCATGAGAGTCCACCATACCTACCTATGGATTGAGTAAGATCCTTCAAGTAAGTTGTCATCGGTGCAAGCAATAAAAATTGCTCTCTAAATATGTGTGATCTATTAGTGTGAGGAAAATAAACTTTATACGAACTTGTGATATGAAAGAAATAAAAGTGACATACTGCATAATAAAGTTCTTTATCACAAGGGGAAATATAAAGTGACGTTCTTTTGCATTAAAGGATTGCGCATCCAACTATAAAAGCGCATGACAACCTCTGCTTCCCTCTGCGAAGGGCCTATCTGTTACCTTTACTTTCTAGTACTTACCTTTACGCAAGAGTCGTGGTGACCTTCACCACTTCCTTTATTTCGCCTTTATCTCTTGGCAAGCGTCATGTGTTGGGGAATGATCTAGACACATATATCCACTCAGATGTGGGTGAGCATGAGTTATTTCTGTTGACATTACCCTTGAGGTAAATAGTTGGGAGGCAATACTATAACCCCTATCTTTCTCTGTGTCCGATTGAAGCTTTGACCTCATAGGTACCGCGTGAGTGTTAGCAATTATGAAAGACTAAAAGATGACTGAGTATGTGGATTTGCTTTACAAGCTCTTATATTGACTCTTTCCTACGTTATGATAAATTGGAATTGCTTCAATGACTGAGATCACAGTTTGTTGGTTCTCAATAGAGTTCTTGATTCATACTTTACCTTGTGAATGAATTTTTACTCTAGCATAAGAAATTATATGTCAATATATGTTGATGTTCTAAAGATAACCATGATGCCTTCATGTCCGTATTTTATTTTATCGACACCTCTATCTCTAAACATGTGGGCATATTTATCGATTTCGGCTTTCGCTTGAGGACAAGCGAGGTCTAAGCTTGGGGGAGTTGATACGTCCATTTTGCATCATGCTTTTATATTGATGTTTGTTGCATTATGGACTGTTATTACACATTATGGTACAATACTTATGCCTTTCTCTCTTATTTTACAAGGTTTACATGAAGAGGGAGAATGCCGGTAGCTGGAATTCTGGACTGGAAAAGGAGCAAATCTGATATACCTATTCTGCACAACTCCAAAAGTCCTGAAAATCTACGGAGAATTATTTTGGAATATAAAAAAAATATTGGGCGAAAGAAATACCAGAGGGGACCCACCAGGGAGTCACAAGCCAGGGGGCGCGCCCTACCCCCCTGGGCGTGCCCCTGTGGCTTGTGGGCCCCCTGGCAGGCCTCTGGTGCCCATCTTCTGCTATATGGAGGGTTTTGACCTGAAAAAATCTTAAGGGAGCTTTCAGGACGAAGCGCCGCCGTCTCGAGGCGGAACTTGGACAGAACCAATCTAGGGCTCCGGCGGAGCCGTTCTGCCGGGGAAACTTCCCTCCCGAAGGTGGAAATCGAAGCCATCGTCATCACCAACGATCCTCTCATCGAGAGGGGGTTAATCTCCATCAACATCTTCACTAGCACCATCTCCTCTCCAAACCCTAGTTCATCTCTTGTATCCGATCTTTGTCTCAAAACCTCTGATTGGTACCTGTGGGTTGCTAGTAGTGTTGATTACTCCTTGTAGTTGATGCTAGTTGGTTTACTTGGTGGAAGATCATATGTTCAGATCCTTGGTGATAATTAATACTCCTCTGATTATGAACATGAATATGCTTTGTGAGTAGTTATGTTTGTTCCTGAGGACATGGGATAAGTCTTGTTATAAGTAATCATGTGAATTTGGTATTCGTTCGATATTTTGATGAGATGTATGTTGTCTCTCCTCTAGTGGTGTTATGTGAACGTCAACTACATGACACTTCACTATTATTTGGGCCTAGAGGAAGGAATTGGGAAGTAATAAGTAGATGATGGGTTGCTAGAGTGACAGAAGCTTAAACCCTAGTTTATGCGTTGCTTCGTAAGGGGCTGATTTGGATCCATATGTTTCATGCTATGGTTAGATTTATCTTAATTCTTCTTTCATAGTTGCGGATGCTTGCGAGAGAGGTTAATCATAAGTGGGAGGCGTGTCCAAGTAAGGGCAGCACCCAAGCACCGGTCCACCCACATATCAAATTATCTAAGTAATGAACGCGAATCATATGAGCATGATGAAAACTAGCTTGACAGAAATTCTCATGTGTCCTCGGGAGCGCTTTGCTTTATATAAGAGTTTGTCCAGGCTTGTCCTTTGCTTTAAAAAGGATTGGGCCAACTTGCTGCACCTTTGCTACATTTGTTACTTGCTATCCGTTATGAATTATCTTATGACAAAATTATCTGTTACCGATAATTTCAGTGTTTGCAGAGAATACCTTACTGAAAACCGCTTGTCATTTCCTTCTGCCCCTCGTTGGGTTCGACACTCTTACTTATCGAAAGGACTACGATAGATCCCCTATACTTGTGGGTCATCAGAGGTGACTGTCCACCATCCAGTGGTGGGAGCGGCAGCGGCGTTGACATCTTCATCTATGTCCTCGGCCTCCTCGGAGGCGTAGTCCAGCATATCGGTTAAATCTTTGATAGTGGCTACCAAGTGGGTGGTGGGTGGGATGTAAAATTTCTCGTGGCCTGCCTCGAGACCGATCCGAGCATGGGTCGAGGATGGTTCATACGTAATGTTCATTGTCTGGTTTCATTGTTTGGTTCCGGGCCAGCATCTCGTTCAATAGCGAGGGGTCGGATGGATTAGTCCTCCGGAGTCCTTCGGAGTGACCCCCGGTGCGTCGTCACATGGACCGTGTTCGGCCAGGGCTGACCCCTGGTCTTCGGGCTCTATAGCCGGATCCGAGCTCAAAGATGGATCCAAGGTAAGAATCGACCCGGAGACAGGGTTGGGCAGGAGGTCCGAAGTTAAAGCTTCGGAATTCCCAGGATCATCGGGTGAAGCCAAGAGCCCTGCAAGGGCCAGATCGCCCCGGGCGTCGGCGACGTACTCTAGGTTGCCGAACCTGATCTTCTGCTCTGAGGCGAAGCCGTTGATCTGGTCGAAGTGACAGGACGAACCGGCATGTTGAACGATACTACCGGACGCAAAGAGCTGGCCGGGGACGAAGACATCCCCGGTGTGGACGCTTTTGCTGATGACTAAGCGAGCCATCGATCCTTTGGCGATCCCATAGCGGAACTCTCAATGAAAGCACCAATGTCGATGTCGAACCTGGCAGATCTCGGGTAGGGGGTCCCGAGCTGTGGATCTTGGATCATTGGGGACAAGGAAAATAGTGGGACAGTATTTACCAAGGTTCGGGCCCTAGGGTTACAATTACAGAGTTGATCTACCACAAGATCAGATGAACTAAACCCTAGATGAGTAGGATCGTCCCTCTCCCTCTAAGACCTTTGGTTTATATAGACACCAGGGGTACCTAGGGTTACAAATGGTCGGTTGCCATTAGGGAATAAACATGATGAATCTACAATCTTGACTTGGAGGACACACCAAGGCATCTGAGGCTTCCTTCCCGAACATGGAGTCGTCCTATAGATCGGCCTTCCAATAATAGTCACAGAGCGACCCACCTGTCCGGACCATAAGAAACAGACCAGCAGCCCGAGGACCCCTTAGTCCCGGACTCCCTCAAAACAGCCTGTCGAAAGTTCTTATCTGGAGGCCCCGCAACACTTCAGCATTCGCTCTTTCTATTTGTCTGTTGATCCTCGGGTGTGTAACTGAGGCAAAGCAGATCTTGGTGCCGACATCTTGACAATACTATATGAAGGTGTTGCTGGTGAACTGTGTGGCGTTGTCGGTGATGATCATGTTGGGCACCCCGAATCGACTGACTAGTCCTCTGATAAACTTGACTGTTGCTTGCATTGTTACCTTTCTCACCGGCTCCACCTCAGTCCACTTGGTAAACTTGTCGATTGCAACGAACAAGAATTCAAAGCCCCCGGTAGAACGGGGGAAAGGGCCAACGATGTCAAGCCCCTAGACTGCAAATGGCCATGAGAGTGGTATTGAAGGGCTTGTGTTGGTTCATGTATTTTCTTGGCATGGAATTGGCATGCTTCACATGTAGTCACCACTGCCAAGGCGTCTTGAAGGGATGTCGGCCAATAGAAGCCTTGTCGGAATGCTTTCCCGACGAGGGCTCATGTACTGATGTGAGAGCTGGATATCCCTTCACGTATCTCCGCCAACAGCTATTGTCCATCTTCCCGGGGAATGAACTTAAATTTCACCCCATTTGTTCTCCTCTTGTACAGGGTGTTGCCCATGAATTGGTACATGCTTGACTGACGGGCTACTCTCTCAGCTTCGTCTTGCTCTTCGGGAAGTTCACCTATCTAGAGGTATCAAATGATTTGCTGCACCCATGTCGGAGCATGGGGCTCGACAACAAGAACTAACGGCATTTCCTCTGTTGCTGGAGCGCTAGCTTCGACGGCAAGGACCACATGGACTGCCTCAGCTTGCTGCTCTCCGGCAAGCGTTTCACTATTTTTGGTGACCTTTTTGGTGGCAGCTGGCAGCTCTGCCAGGAAATAGTCGCCAGACCTGATTTTTCGTTTCTTTGCTTGCCGAACTGATGGTAAGACGGATGGCTGAGTCAGTCAAAGTACAAAAGTACCTAGTTCCACATGTAAATTTTTTGCAGCTTCCTTTGACAAGTCATCGGCAATGCCATTCTCTGCACGTGGAATGTGCTTTGTTTGTATACCGTCAAAATGCTCTTCTAACTTCCTCACTTTATCTACATATGATTCCATCAAAGGGCTTTGATAATCTTTGTTAACTTGATGCACAACGAGCTGTGAGTCACCTCAGACTATCAATTTTCTGAAGCCGAGGTCTACTGCTATCCGCAGACCGGTAAGCAATCCTTCATACTCAGCTGTGTTGTTCGTCGATACCTCCCGGGGAAAGTGCATCTTGATCACATACTTGAGGTGCTCTCCAGTGGGTGCGACAAGAAGTACTCTGGCACTGATGCCTTGTAAGGAGAAGGCCCCGTCAAAGTACATGATCCAATCCGATGGTGTTTCCTTGCCGTGGAGGACCTATTCCGGGATTTCTTCATCTACCGTTGGCGTCCATTCTGCCAGGGCTCTGCTCTGAATAGTTGTTGTGCTTTCAAAACTCAGATCAAACTTGGCTAGCTCCAATGCCCACTCAACAATCCTGTTGTTTGCCTCTGGATTCCTCAAGATGCGCTGCAATGGAAAGCGAGTGATAACGATGATATCATGTGCATGGAAGTTGTTGCGCAGTTTTCTGGAGGCCATAAGAAGGCCAAAAAGCAATTTATGCACGCCAGAATATCTTGACCTAGCCCCCTGCAAGAGAGAACTGACAAAATAAACTTGGCGCTACACCATCTTCTTCTTCGGCACGACCTGTTGCTCTGTTTCTTGTGTTGAACTTGTGTTGGCGGCTCCTTGGCTTGCTGGGAGCGAACTCGGCTTGCCGGTCGCCATCTCGGGGTTTCCGCCTCTTCGTCCTCACATTCCCTCTCCGCCACTAGTGCGACACTAACCACTTGATTCGCTGTTGCCAGATATAGCAGCAACGGTTCTTTCGGTTTAGGCGCATCAGTATCGGCGCCAAGGATAGGTACTTCTTCAAGTCTTGTAGTGCTGCCTCTTCTTTCGGAGTCCATTTCATTGGACCTGCCTTTTTCAAGATTTTGAAAAACGGCAAGGCGCGTTCCGCGGACTTGGAAATAAATCTGCTGAGGGCGGCGATGCAACCCGCCAAGCGGCACACATCCTTGATGTGCTTTGGTGCCTCCAACTGCTTGATTGCTTCTATCTTGTCGGATTTGGCTTCAATCCCGCGTTGCGACACGAAAAACACGAGGAGCTTGCCGGACGAGATTCCAAACACGCACTTCTCGGGGTTGAGCTTCATGTTGATCTTGCGCAAGTTTGAAAATGTCTCCTCTAGAACTTGAATCAATGTTGCCTTGTCCTTGGTCTTGACCACTATATCATCCATATATGCCTCCACATTTCTATGCAGCTGGGGCTCAAAACCAATCTGGATAGCTCTTGCAAATGTTGAACCAACACACTTTAGCCGGAAAGGCATACGCTTGAAGCAGTATGTGCCACATGGGGTAATGAATGATGTTTCTCTTCATCTTTGGTACGTCTCCGTCGTATCTATAATTTTTGATTGTTTCATGCCAATATTCTACAACTTTCATATACTTTTGGCAACATTTTATATTATTTTTTGGGACTAACTTACTTATCCAATGCCCAGTGCCAATTCCTGTTTTTTGCGTGTTTTTTGTTTCGCGGAAAATCCATATCAAATGAAGTCCAAACGCGATAAAAAATTACGGATTTTTTTCGAATATATGTGAATTTTGGGAAGAAGAATCAACGCAACACAATGCCTGAGGGCCCCACAAGCCAATAGGGCGCGACCGGAGGGGATGGCCGCACCCTGATAGCTTTTGGCCACGCCTTAAGTTGGTTGGGGCCCTTATTTCATCTCAAGAAATATAATTTTGCAATAAAAATACCCTCAAAATTTCAGCTCAATCGGAGTTACGGATCTTCGGATATTTAAGAAACAGTGAAGGGGTGAGAAAACAGTCGCAAAAACAGAAGAGAAACAGAGAGAGAGGTCCAATCTTGGAGGGGCTCTTGCCCTCCGGGAGCCATGGCGGCCATAGACCAGAGCGGAAACACTCCTCCCATCTAGGGAGGAGACCAAGGAAGAAGAAAAAGGAGGGGGGGCTCTCTCCCGCTCTCTCCCGGTGGCGTCGAAGCATCGCCGAGGCAACCATCGTGACGACGATCTACACCAACATCTTCGCCGCCGTCACCACCAACTCTCTCCCCCTCTATGCATCGGTGTAAAACCTATCTTCCCCGTTGTAATCTCTACTTAAACATGGTGCTTAATGCTATATATTATTATCCAATGATGTGTGGCTATCCTATGATGTTTGAGTAGATTTCTTTTGTCCTATGGGTTGATTGATGATTGTTATTGGTTTGAGTTGTATTATTTATTCTGGTGCTGTCCTATGGTGCCTTCTGTGCCATGCACACTTGGAGGATTCCCGTTGTAGGGTGTTGCAATACATTCATGACTCACTTATAGTGGGTGGTTAGAGTGGCAGAAGCTTACACCCGAGTAATGTGGTTGTTGCGTATGGGAGTAAAGGGGACTTGAAGTGTTAATTCTATGGTTGGGTTCACCTTAATGATATTTAGTAGTTGCGGATGGTTGCTAGAGTTCCAATCATAAGTTCAAATGATCCTAGTACGGAAAGTATGTTCGCTCATGCCTCTCCCTCATATAAAACTACAATAATGATTACCGATCTAGTTATCAATTGGCTAGGGACAAACCTTTCTCTTGTGTTAGAAAAAACTTTCTACTAAACAACTAACTTAATTAATCTTTATCTAAGAAGCCCCTAGCTTTTATTTACTTGTTCTTTATTTTCTTGGGAAAATATCTACTACACCTAATAAGTACTTCTAGTTTTATTCCCGCAAAATAGTTTCATACTTGTTCTAGGTAAAGTAAGCGTTAGCGTGCGTAGAGTTGTATAGGTGGTCGATAGAACTTGAGAGATTTTTAATTCTACCTTTATCTCCTCATTGGGTTCGACACTCTTACTTATCGAAAAAGGCTACAATCGATACTCTACACTTGTGGGTTATCAAGACCTTTTCCTGGTGCCGTTGCCGTGGAGTAATAGCGTAGCGGTTGATATTCTCCTGTGTGCTTGTTTGTTTTATCACTAAGTAATTTTTTTCTATTCTAAGTTGTTTTCTATCTTTAGTTATGGGTAGGAAACACAAAATATCAAAAAAATAGTTGCACTTGCTAACCCAGTGGTTGAGGAACCACCCAAAATCTACGACACTTTTGAAGCTCTTTACATGGAACATCTTCGATCCCTTTGTGCTCGAGCTAAAAACCCAACTATCTTAGGTGAGGGAAAATCATTAAATAAGCATTCTTATTTTGTGCGACACCGCTTATCTTAAAAATGGAAACTCTTACAACATCAAATTAATTGTTTGTGTTGCTATGCTTGGAATTTATGTGAGATACATGATTTTACATGTTGTTCTGAAGACACTAAAAAACACCTTCCCTATCAATGTGTGTTTAATGATAATGGAATATTATCTTCTTATGCCAAGGATGCCTATTGTTATTATGATATTGAACAAATTGAAGAATTTGCGGCTTTTACGTGTGCATATGAAATTGCTTCTTTGATTGAAAAGTATGATGCTACTCTTTACAAATCTGAAAAATTTTCCATACTTAAATATTGCTATGAAAACAATGCTTCTAATGTTTATGTTAAAGGATTTATTGAGAAAATGTCTGCTGCCTTGGAAGAGACTAATATTTTGCAGGAATCTATGGAAGAAGAAATTGTTGAAACTCTGAGCTCATTAGATGAAAAAGATGAGGAGGAGAGCGACGAACAAAAGGAGGAAGAGCGGATTAGCTACTCATACCCACCTTCTAACGAGAGTAACTCTTCAAATCATACATTGTTTAATTTCCATTCGCACATACCGAAGGATGAATGCTATGATCCCTTGGATTCATTTGAAATATCACTTTTTGACGAACTTGATGCTTGCTATGCTTGAGGCCATGATGCCAATATGAATTATGCTTATGGAGATGAACTTGCTATAGTTCCTTATATTAAGCATGAAATTGTTGCTATTGCACCCACACATGATAGTCCTATTATCTTTTTGAATTCTCCCAACTACACTATATCGGAGAATTTGCACTTATTCGGGACTATGTTGATGGGTTGCGTTTTAATAATACACATGATGATTTTGATGAATATAATATGCGCGTGCTTGCTGCTCCTACTTGCAATTATTATGAGAGAGGAAACAAATCTTCACCTCCCTATGTTTCGAATACAATAAAATTGCAAGAAACTACTTATGCTATGTATTGGCCTTTACTTGATGTGCATGAATTGTTCTTTTATGACATGCCAATGCATAGGAAGAGAGTTAGACTTCGTTGTTACATGATATATGATGCTTTGTGCTCACTACTAAATTACAAATTATTGTTAATTACAATTGGCTTTGATATACCTTGGGATCTGGGTGGATCAATTACTTGAGCACTATATACCTAGCTTAATAGCTTTAAAGAAAGCGCTGCCAGGGAGACAACCCGGAAGTTTTAGACAGTCATTTATTTCTTGTCGGGGCACGGATGCTCGCGATCACCTATGGGACCCGGAGGCCCCTTGTGGTTCGGCAAGGGGGGATCACGTTGCACGAAGAGCGGAGAGCATGAGACGGCACGATGATCAGGACACTGGTATTTTAGCCTGGTTCAGGCCGCTGTTAAGCATAAAACACTACTCCTGCTTTTTGCAGGATTTGATTGGAAGAACCCGAGTGGCGCCTCGCGCTCTACCCCGGCAAGGGTTCTCTTCGGGGAAAGAGCTTCTAGGCGAGTACAAATGTTTGGGGGTCCGAATCCTGAGCTAGGTAGCCTTGGGCCTCCTTTTATATTGCAAGGGGTTACCACAATGGCAAAACAGTCATTATCTATCGATTGGATAGCTTAGTAGAGCTATCATACCTAAGTCTGGCATATAGGCTAAACTACCATGATTACCAGCCTAGGTGGCGCTCGGGGGTGCATCCCCGGCAAGCTTTTACCACCGCTTGGCCGGTCGTTGCTTACGGTCTTGACACGCTGCAGGGCGGGTGTCAAATGAGTATAACTTGCCTCCCGGTCTGTCGCCACGTGTTTAGCGAGAGCTGATTAGCCGCTTGAGGGCTCGACACCGCATCGACAAGTGACTGGCATAGCGATGCGGCGGAGCGGTGGTTGGTTAGCTCGTGCTTGCCGGGGAACGACTTGCCAGGTCGTCCGGAGATGTGCGCACCTCGGTCCCCGGCAAGCCCCGGGGGCGTGGCTGGCGCGATTTGGCCCCTCCTGGGCCGTTGTGCTGGTGTTGTCGGTGCTTTCTTAGCCTTCTGCAGGTTGTTGCTACCGGATGCTAGTTCTTGAATGCTTGCTTGTAGATGTGGTAGCCTTCCCAACGGGTTTTGCTCGCGGGGGCTGGAGGCTGTTTGTCCATGCACAAGTCAGGGGGAATGAACACCCCTGTTTGTATACCCCGATAGAAGCCCCCGGGCCTGAGCCATACGTGTCGCTTGGCACGTTGGGTTGGGCCCCAAACAGGGCACGGACACGGGTCGGAAGTATTCTATCCTCCCACCCCATGTCCACTCCACGCAATTATCACGGGTCGTGGGGTCGTGGAACGGAACAAAATCCCGGTAGCGTGCCCGGCCTAGGCCCAGTGGTCGAAGAGAAGACTCCCCTTCAAACCATGAAGCCTCCCTCGTACAGTTATCCCCAGACATCGGCCCTGCAGTCCCCGTAGAGTCATCTGGCATTGGTCACTGCTCCGTTAAGCCACACAGATCTCGGCTCGCCCTTCTCAGTGGGTGCAGACCTTGACGAAGAGATTAACAAGATCTTGGCGCCGCTATCTTAGAAGATCGAAGGAACTCACAGCACTGCTGACGCCGCCAAGGACTTGGCTTTCTTGGAGTCCATAGCAGCAGGGCTTAAGGACGTGCAGAGCAGGTACAGCCTCCAGTGGCAGGCGGTCAAGGAGCAGCGAGACTCGGCCGAGCTTGTGGATCAGCAGCTGAGGAGCAAAGGGAGGGAGTTGCGGGACTGGTACAACCAGAAGGTTCACTCCCTTAAGAGGCAGCACGAGACGCTGTCCATGGCCAACGAAGATGTTACCGCCTGGAAGGTTCGCCGGACGGAGCGCGAGGTGCTTCTGGACGCCAGAGAGGAGGGCATCTCCTTCCGGGAAGGGGCTCTTGAGACTACCCTCCATGCCAAGGATGAAGAGTTAGAGGCCCTCGTCTGGCAGCGCACCATGGAGCTGGAGGATAGCCACAAGATCGCTCTGGACGGACTTTCCCTGGAGTCTGCTGCTCAGCTGAAGAAGGTGACTGACGAGCTAGCTGCTGCATCCGCTGCCAAGGCCAAATTTGAAGCCCAACTGACCAAACTGATAGAGGATCTTGCCGGGAGCACCAAGGAGATCGAGGCCCTCAAAGAGGAAGCGCGAAAGGCAGCGGCAACTCTGGGAGAGGTGCAATCACAGCTTTCCACCAAGGGCCAAGACCTTGATGCCGCTAACGGCACCATTTCCGACATGAATTCCAGGCTTTCTTCCTTGGAGAGCGACCTCGAATCGGCTGGGGCTCGCGAGAAACTGCTGCTGACAGATGTGACCTGCGCGAAGACCCTTCAGAAGGACACTGAAGAAAACCTGGAGAACTTGGTTGAGCAGCGTGACCTCTGGATCAAGAGGATGGTTGATATCGCTGAGTGCCTCACTGCCCAGATTGCCAAGATGGACATGAAGAGCTAGGCCTACTCTGTCGGCAAACCTGAAGCTCCAAGCGTCAAGCTGACACTCTTCTTTGACGACCTGATCAAGGGGCTGAAGACGTATGAGGAGGACAGGGCTGCCTCCTTCACCAAAGAATCCCGAAAGCTAGCACGCGATGTCGTCTTCCTGGTATTGAGCAACCTTGCCTTCTTCCATCCGGAGCTTGATCTTTCCGATGGTTTCAAGAAGCTGCCGCCGGGTCCCGACACCTCGGCCGCCACGGAGAAGGCTGGTCCCCTCGCCGACAGGATCCTCAAAGTTTCAAGGACCCAGGGGATCCACCGGAGTTAGTTTTATGCCTTCCTTGTCGCCATGTCGCCCTGTACTTAAGACACAGTAGGTATCTCGTATTAGGGCGTGAACTTTCTTTATTTTAACGTTTGCTGAACTGATGTTTTTGTGCAATCGCATACTATGACCTTTGTTTCCCTTCTGGCGTTCGTATGATAATCACCTTTACGCGTTTCTAGTTACCCGTCAACGACGTGTTGCCGCGAATTGCTTTGAGGAACATGTCCTTAGCTTTCTGCGGGCAAGAGCACCCTGCCGGCAAGGTTACCTTTGGCAGTGTTGACGCTGCCACGCGTTTTGTTGAGCAGGCTCGAAACAAAACACGGGCGCGAACGAACACAGTAAGGTTCTGTCACACGCAAGGTTTATCATATGAAACCTTAGGTTCGGCGAAGGGACATACAAATGTATATCCTAATGGGAGTTGATTATTTGTGTCAACTTAGCTTTTGTCATGGCTTTTCATTCCGTCCTGGCATCTTCCCTCTCCCGTGCTCCTTATGGTGCACACGCAAGCATTTGCTCACCGCAACCCTAAAAGAGAAGGGACATAGAGAAGAGCAAAACGGGGGTACTCGAAGACCCGTCAGTCCTGAATATGGTCCGCGGTAGGAGTCTGCCGGGTTAATGCAATATTCATGATCAGTTCGGGAATGGAAAAAGAAGAAGGTATGGCCAGTCCTTCCATCCTTTTCTTCGCGCCCAACGGTCCCGTGGCGACCCGTAATAGGCCTACAGGACCTTGCCGTGGTTCGCCTGCCGGGAGCATAAGCTAGCGGATGCACTCTAGCATTCGGTTCTGTACTTGTCCCCTGGCGGGACAAATGCAAGACCGAACCTCATGCGAGCTTATCGACACTGACGACGTCGTCGCCGCGCGGAGCTAACCACAAGTGGGGAAGGAGGAGGGAGAAGGGTATAGCCAGGTACCTATTTCTCCCCTTGGCCTGCTGGATTACACCACATCTCCCTAGGGTCGAGCGGACCCATTTCCTTCCGGCGTCCTCCGCTCCGGCCTCGGCCACGGGGGACACGACGGCGGCACCGCCTGCACTAGCTGTGTTGCCCACGGTGCCTTCTCCACTTGCAGCCGCTGTGAGGCCCGCCGCGTTCGCGGCAGCGTGCGAGGGAGTCTTTGAAGTGGAGGGATGCGCGGCCGTGTTGGGCTTCTTCTTGGGAGCCATGGCTGAAGAAGATGATGATGAAGATCGATTCGCCATTCACGAACTCGGGTTCACGCAGATGATGCACGCCCCCTACCTGGCGTGCCAAAGATGTCGGGGCAAGGATGCTCACGATCACCTATGGGACCCGGAGGCCCCTTTTGGTTCGGCAAGGGGGGGGTCACATTGCACGAAGGCCGGAGAGCATGAGACGGCGTGACGATCAGGACACTGGCATTTTACCCAGGTTCGGGCCGCTGCTAAGCGTAAAACCCTACTCCTGCTTTTTGGTGGATTTGATTGGAAGAACAGGAGTGGCGCCTCGCGCTCTACCCCGGCAAGTGTTGCCTTCGGGGAAAGAGCTGCTAGGCGAGTACAAATGTTCGGGGGTCCGAATCCTGAGCTAGGTAGCCTTGGGCCTCCTTTTATAGTGCAAGGGGTTACCACAATGGAAAAACAGTCATTATCTATCGAATGGATAGCTTAGCAGAGCTATCATACCTAACTCTGGCATTTAGGACAAAATACCATGATTACCAGCCTAGGTGGTTATCGGGGATGCATCCCCGCAAGCTTTTACCACCGCTTGGTTGGTCGTTGCTTACGGTCTTGACACGCTGCAGGGGGCGGGTGTCAATTGAGTATAACTTGCCTCTCGGTGTGTCACCACGTGTTTACCAAGAGCTGATTAGCCGCTTGAGGGCTCGACACCGCATCGACAAGTGACTGGAGTAGCGATGCGGTGGAGCGGTGGTTGGTTAGCTCGTTCTTGCCGGGGAATTGCTTGCCGGGTCTTCCGGAGATGTGCGCGCCTTGGCCCCCGGCAAGCCCCGGGGGCGTAGCTGGCGCAATTTGGGCCCCTTCTGGGCCGTTGTGCTGGTGTTGCCGGTGCTTGCTTAGCCTTCTACAGGTTGTTGCTGCCGGATGCTAGTTCTTGAATGCTTGCTTGGAGATGTTGTAGCCTTCCCAACGGGTTTTGCTCGCGGGGGCAGGAGGATGTCTGTCCGTGCACAAGTCAGGGGGAATGAACACCCCTGTTTGTATACCCCGACATTTCTGTTGTGTGCTTTTAAAATAATTAAAAGCAAAAAATAAAGTGGTTAACCAAAAACCTTTTCAACAAGAAAAGTGATAGTGTGAAAGACGAGCATCGTTGAAGTGGGGGATGTCCTTGAACTTTTGTTCATGCCCATGGAAACATTGTGAATTTTGATGTATTATAAAAATAAGTATCCCCTTGTACAAATCCATTGTATTATAAAAAAAATGTGCGAACATTTACCTTTAGGATGTTTGAATTGCTTGTTCGATATGTGCTGTGCAAAAACATAAACTTTTGCTGTAGTGTTTGAACTTTCATATTTTACTGGAGCTTGAAAAATTCAGAAATTTTTACATAGTACTGTCATGCAATTTTTTTTATTACAACCTAATTTTTCAGAAGTTATTGAGTAACGGAAGTAAAGGTTTCATCTGCATCTTTACACACTGTCCTGTTTTTCACAGATTGCTGTTATAGTTGCTTTGTCTGCTTATGTTTGAGTTCTTGTTCAGCCCCATTGACTTGGGAGCCATAGAATTGTGATAGAATACAGTAGGTAATGTTAGATTATAATTATACAATAATGTTATGGCAGGACATGATGGGATTTGATGATTATATGTACTAACCTTTCTGATAAAAGTTTTGTTAAGTTTTGTGTGGATGAAGTGTTCGAAGATCGAGCAGGTATCGCTATGAGAGGAATAAAGAGAGGCAACAGTTCAAGTTTGGGAATTCCCAAGGAACCCCAAGTAAATATTCAATGAGAGTCAAGCATCTAAGCTTGGGGATGCCCTGGAAGGCATCCCACCTTTCTTCTTCAACAGTTATCAGTATGTCTCGGTTTTTGTTTTGTTCACATGATATGCGTAAATTCTTGGAGTGTCGTGTGCCTTTTATTTTTATTTTAGAAATGCACCATGCTAGTATGGGAAATTTCATGGTTGATTTATAGAATGCTCTTTGTAGTTCACTTATATCTTTGGAGTATGGCTTTATAGAATGCTTCATGTGCTTCACTTATATCATTTGAAGCTGGATGCATGTTTCTCTACATATAGAAAAACGTCATTTGTAGAATGCTCTTTTGCTTCACTTATATTTATTAGAGCATGTCCAGGTATATTGTAGAAAGAATTAAACTCTCATGCTTCACTTATAACTATTTAGAGAGTCAACGGGAATTGGTCATTCACATGGTTAGTCATAAAATCCTATATAAAACTTGTAGATCACTGAATATGATATGTTTGATTCCTTGCAATAGTTTTGCGACATTAAGATAGTAATATGTGGGCGTACTAGTGGATGATTGTAGTTTAGTATGAACATCGGTGTTAAGGTTTGTGATTCCCAAAGCATGCACGTATATTCTCTAGTTATGCGATGAAGTAGGAGCATAATTTATCCCTGATTGAAATCCTTTGTGCTGTTATAATCCGGGAGGGGCGACGGTTAACTCCTACCAACCTCCTCCCTAGGGGCACGTGACCAGTACTTTGCTTCGAGAGAGCTAATAAAACCTTGCAATAAGTATGTGATTTCTTTATGACTAATGTGAATCCATGGATGTACGCACTCTCACCACCTCATATTTGCTAGCCTCTTCGGTACCGTGCATTGCCCATTCTCACCTCGAGGATTGGTGCAAACTTCACTGGTGCATCCAAACCCCATGACATGATACGCTCTGTTGCACATAAGCCACCTTATATCTTCCTCAAAACAGCCACCATACATACCTATCATGGCATTTCCATAGCCATTCTGAGATACATTGCCATGCAACTTCCACCCTTACATCATATGACTAGTACACTCATTTTCATATTGCTTTGCATGATCGTAAGATAGCTAGCATGATATTTCCATGGCTTATCCGTTTTTAATATCTTTCGGTACGCTTGATCATTGCACATCCTGGTACACTGCCAGAGGCATTCATATAGAGTCATATTGTTTAGTAGTTTTTCATATCGAGTTGTAAGTAAATAAAAGTATGATGATCATCATTATTAGAGTATTGTCACAGTGAGGAAAGGATGATGGAGACTATGAGTCGCCCACAAGTTGGGATGAGACTCCGGATGAAAAATAAAAAAATGGGGGAGGCCAAATGAGCCCACCAAGAAAAAGAAAAAACGAAGAAGAAGAAAGAACAAAAAAAAAGGAAAATAATAATGAGAGAAACAGAGAGAAGGGACTTGCTACTATCCTTTACCACACTTGTGCTTCAAAGTAGCACCATGTTCTTCATATAGAGAGTCTCCTGATTTTTTATTTTCATATACTAGTGGAATTTTTTTGTTATAGAACTTGGCTTGTATATTCCGATGATGGGCTTCCTCAAACGCCCGAGGTCTTCATGAGCAAGCAAGTTGGATGCACACCCACTTAGTTTCATTTGAGCTTTCATACACTTATAGCTCTTAGTGCATCCGTTGCATGGCAATCTCTACTCCTCGCATAGCCTGTTGATCCGCCTAGTTGATGCGAGCCTTTCTTTCCACTTCTACTCCTTTGAAACCTACCACGATCCCCTATTCCACGTATATGTTATGTCCATGGTTCACGCTCATGTATTGAGTGAGGTATTAAATGTTGAAGCGCGTATAAAAGTATGATCCAATTGCTTGGTTTGACACCGAGGTGCTCATGATTTATACTTTATGCTAGGAAGACCAAGCATGACAGGCTATATAATTTTGTAGGGATATCGTTCTTTAGCATTTTATTTTGAAAGGACATGATTGTTTGCTAGTAAACCTTAGTACTGATGTCTTTATGTCAAATGATAGACTGTTGCCTTGAATCACTTATATCTTAATATTCATGCCATGATTAGACATTTGTTCAAGATTATGTTAGGTAGCATTCCACATCAAAAATTATCTTGTTATCATTTACCTACTTGAGGACGTGCAGGAATTAAGCTTGGGGATGCTGATACATATCCATGGTATCTATAATTTTTGATTGTTTCATGCCAATATTCTACAACTTTCATATACTTTTGGCAACATTTTATATTATTTTTTGGGTCTAACTTACTTATCGAGTGCCTCGTGCCAATTCCTGTTTTTGTGTGTTTTTTATTTCGCAGAAAATCCATATCAAACGAAGTTCAAACGCGATAAAAATTTACGGAGATTTTCTTTGGAATGTATGTGAATTTTGGGAAGAAGAATCAACGCAAGACGATGCCCGAGTGCGCCACAACAGGACGCGACTAGGGGGGTGACCGCACACTGATAGCTTGTGGCCACCCCTTAAGTAAGTTGGAGCCCTATTTCGCCACAAGTAATATAATTCGCAATAAAAATCTCCTCAAAATTTCAGCCCAATCGGAGTTACAGATCTCGGTATATTTAAGAAACAGCAAAGGGGTCAGAAAATAGTCGCGAAAATGGGAGAGAAACAGAGAGAGAGAGATCCAATCTCTGAGGGGCTCTTGCCCTCCGGGAGCCATGGAGGCCATGGACCAGATGGAAAACTCTCCTCCCATATAGGGAGGAGACCAAGGAAGAATAATAAGGAGGGGGCTCTCTCCCCCTCTCCCCTGATTGCGTCAGAGAGCCGCTAGGGCAACCATCATGATGATGATCTACAACAACAACTTCGCCGCAGTCACCACCAACATTCTCCCCGTCTATGCAGCGGTGTAAAACCACTCTTCCCCGCTGTAATCTCTACTTAAACATGGTGCTTAATGGCATATATTATTATCCAATGATGTGTGGCTATCCTATGATGTTTCAGTACATTTCTTTTGTCCTATGGGTTGATTGATGATCGTGATTGGTTTGAGTTGTATGTTTTATTTTGGTGTTGTCCTATGGTGCCTTCCGAGCCGTGCACACGTGGAGTATTCCCGCTGTAGGGTGTTTTAATACGTTCATGACTCTCTTATAGTGGGTGGCTAGAGTGACAGAAGCTTACACCTGAGTAAGGGGTTTTTTGCGTATGGGATTAAAGGGGACTTCATGTGTTAAAACTATGGTTGGGTTTACCTTACTGATCTTTAGTAGTTGAGGATGCTTACTAGAGTTCCAATCATAAGTTCATATGATCCAATTATGGAAAGTATGTTTGCTTATGCCTCTCCCTCATATAAAACTACAATAATGATTACTGATCTAGTTATCGATTGCCCAGGGAAAAATCTTTCTCTTGTGTTACAAAAAGCTTTCTAATAAACAACTAAATTAATTAATCTTTATCTAAGCAGACCCTAACTTTTATTTACTTGTTCTTTATTTTCTTCGAAAACTATCTAAAACACCTACTAAGTACTTCTAGTTTTATTCCCACAAAATAGTTTCATACTTGTTCTAGGTAAAGGAAGCGTTAGAGCGTTAGCGTGCGTAGAGTTGTATCGGTGGTCGATAGAACTTGAGAGAATATTAGTTCTACCTTTATCTCCTCATTGGGTTCGACACTCTTACTTATCGAAAAAGGATACAATCGATCCGCTAAACTTGTGGGTTATCAAGAATCTTCCTTGGCCATAAAGATCTGATGATATCCATAGTAGGCGTCAAGGAAGGAAAGCAGATCGCAACTGGCTGTGGAGTCCACTATCTGATCAATGCGCAACAAGGGAAAGGGATCTTGGTTACTAGCTTTACTGATGTCAGTGAAATCAATACAAAGCCACCACTTCCCGCTTGCCTTACGCACTACCACAGGGTTTGCCAACCAGATTGGGTGGATCACGCCTCTGATCAGGCCTGCCGCTTCTAATTTCTTCATTTCATCGGTAATGAACTCTTGCCGCTCCAGAGCTTGCTTCTTGACCTTCTGCTTGACGGGATGTGTGTGAAGACAAATGGCAAGGTGGTGCTCGATCACCTCCCTAGGAACATCGGGGATGTCAGATGGTTGCCATACAAACACATCGACATTCGCCCACAGGAAGGGGACAAGTGCGCTTTCCTATCTGCTATCGAGGGTGGTACTTATGGTGAAAGTGCCTCTCACGCCGTCCTCCCGTGCAGCCACTTGCTTCGTCTTGGGAGTGGTCACTTTGTTTTTCTTGCTCTTAGCGGTGGAGCTCTCCGGCAAGTCCTCGGCGGGCGTGCCGCACTCTGCAGTGCGTTTCCCGGAGTTCTTGCCAGAGGCCTTGCCGGAACTCTTGTTCTTCTTCGCCCCGGTGCTCCACCGGCAGGAGCAAGTGCCTTGTCGGTATATGTTGCAACTGCCTCCTGGAAGAGCTTGTCAGTGCACAATACACCGCTTTTCTTGTTTGTGTGGACTGTGATGACACCCATTGGTCCTGGCATCTTCAGAGTGTTGTAGGCATAGTGGGATGCTGCCATGAACTTTGCCAATGCTGGGCGGCCTAGGATTCCACTATACGGCAGTGCGATTTTGGCGACATCGAAGGTGATCTTCTCTGTCCCGAAGTTGGGCTCGCTGCCGAACGTCACCGGCAGGGTGATCTTTCCTTTCGGTTGGCTTCTCCCGGGTTTAATCCCGTGGGCTTGAGATCCATGTCAGGGATCTGTAGCCTCTTGATCACGTCTGGTGAGATCAAGTTCAAGCCGGCCCCACCATCAACTAGCATCTTCTTGACCGGGAGGTTGCAAACTAGCATCTTCTGGTGGATCCTTCCGGCAAGTTCATCAACTAGCTCCTCACATTGGGCTTGAGTGCCAATGGAAAGTAGTTGGCGAACACCTTTTCATCTCGTCCCCCGGTAGCCTGTACCGCGATGGTGTAAATGCCAAGGAAATCTGAGGGGCTGATCTTGCTGTCATACTTGTCCGGCACATCAGGCTTGAATGTCTTGGGGGAGGGCCAACAGACTTGCCGTAGCTCGCGGATGAACGCCGGGCAGCTCATCTCGTAAGGCAGGCTGCCGGGAACCCCTGGCGTAGGATCATCGACGTATGACCCGGCACGACTGTTAGACTGGCAACGTGTTTCCCTGCGCCCCTCAATGCTAGTGCAGGCGTCTTCTTTCCGCCGGTCCTTCAAGATCTGGGGCTAATCTTGTTGCTTTTGTGGGTCCGAGGACGCGTAAGACATTTCATCTTGTGCCTCGGTCTGGCGGTGCAACTGCTTATGCGGCTGTGGAGGCGATTGCAAAGTGGGTGCACCGCAGCCGTCACGCCTTCCAGTGGGTCGCGCTTGTGAGGGCCCCACCTCGTCGGGCTTATCGCGGTTAGCGAAGCTCAGTAGGCTCTGAATGGTGGACCTCCACTCCTCCATCTTCTCTGGCACATGCAGGAAGTTTAGCAACAGCTGGGCCTGCGCCAGGGCCTCCTCCGTGGTCTTTGGATGGTGTGATGCATGCACTAGTGCAGAAAAGCCTAGCTATGGCATGGCCAAAATGGCCTTGCTAGCGTAGACACCCTACGCCAGCAATAAGGCGCCACAGTTAAGTGGTGGGTGTCACTCCTACTCCTTACGGAGTCAGCAAGAGCGTTGCCCCGCCCTGATGCACGCTCCCTGTTGTCGCCAGGAGGCTGGTGATGGGCTTGGCCTTGCACGTCCTCGGTGTGATGCACATGTGTCTTGTCTCCACGTCGCCCAAGGTCATTGTTGTCCCGCGAGTGCCTATCGCGGTTGTCTTGTGAAGGATGGGGCAGATGCCTCGCCACCGCCGATGCTGTTGCGGTATCGTCTTCGGCCGCCATTGGTGTCCCCTTGGACGTCACGACAGCGGTGTCTGGATCAGGGCTCATAGAAGTGTGGTGGCTACGCTCACTTGTGCGGTGAGTGTGCAGCTCGCCTCAGCCACCATCGCTGGTCGCTGCCTGCGAGGGCAGCTTGGACGTAGACGGGGCGGTCGCCAAAGCACCCTTGGCCATCTTGGGTGCCACGGGCGTCGATGAAGATGATGATGACACGCAGAAGCTGGTGAAGATTCACGCATGCGACCCCATACCTAGCGCGCCAAACATGTCGAGGTAGGACCATCTAACGGGACCATCTGGGCCCCTTCGCGGTTCTATTGTGGGGATCTACGTGCACGAAGAGCAACCCCAGCCAAAGCACGATCGGGGTTTAGATAGGTTCGAGCCGCTTAGAGGCGTAAAACCCTACGTCATGTGTGTTTGTGGATTGAATATGTTCTCAAGTTACAAGGAGCACGGTCCCTCGGCGAGAAGCTCGAGAGTGCTACTACGCAGGTAATTGAGCGGGGTTTCGACCTTTGTAAAGGTAGCCATGGACCTCCTTTTATATGTGAAAGGGGTTACCACAATGGCTAAAATGGTAAATACACAAGGGTGAATAGTGGCTATGGTAGTGGGAAATACCTAACCCTAACGGATTAGGATATGCACATTAAATGCGTCGTTAGGTGTCACGTTGGCGATGCTCCCCGACAAGGATTGCCTCTTCTTCTGTGTCTTTGGCCCAGCTAGCTCCTATATTATCTTGCCACGCCATTGGGACTGGTGTCATTAAAGCTGCTATAATTCCCTGGAGCTGCGACGTGCCCCAGCAAGGTCTACCTAGCAGCCTGCCTGCTCGACACCTCATTGATGGCGACGACCATCCCAGTGAAGTGGAGCGGGGCCATGGTAGTGGATCCTTGCCGGATGTGACGGCTAGCGGGCTTTATTCACAAGGCTTCCTGAGCCGAAGGAGGCTATTGCTTGTGCACAAGTCAGGGCACTAAAGGGCCCGTTCTTTAGTGCACTGACAGGTTGGAAGAGCATTGATTTGGTACAACTACTGGACGATGCTGGAAAATGGTACTGGAACCGGTTGAAGCTGGAATTTCACCAGAAGTTTTATCATATGCATCTAGTTCATCGTGATCGGAATTATATATATATAATTTTTGGCCTCGTGAAGGAGAAAGCATCGCTCAAGCTTGGGGAGGCTTAAATCTATGATGCACACTTGCACCAATCATGAGCTCTCACAATAAATAATTCTACACAACTTTTATGCTCGGCTTTCTTATGACGATCAATTAATGCTCAATTTTTCTTCTACTGGTTCCTTCATGAAGAGAACTATTAAATTCAAATGGGATCTTCTGGAAAGAATTAAATGCAACTCCGAAGATTGGGAGCTTGACGAAGGTAAAGAGTCGGGTATAAAACTTTAGTTTGATTGTGTAAAATAATTTATGGACACTTATACCTTTCATAAGTTTAGCCATAAATATGGGCTTGACTCTGAGATAGTAGCTTCTTTCTGTGAATCATTTGCTACTCATGTTGATCTCCCTGAGGAGAAGTGGTTTAAATATCATCCAGCCATTCAAGAATTGTTAGAGGAACCTATTATTGCTAAAAAGAAACTATTATCTATAATGTTGATTCATTTGTCCCCACTACTTTCCCTGTTAGGATTAAGGAACATGCTAAGTCTACAACCATTGTTAATGAAAGTAATGGTAGAACACCCAAACCTTCTGAAAAAATAAATGTAGAACCTATATTTCTATGGTTAAAGATCTCTTGCTTGATAATATTGATGGGAAGGTTATTTACTTCTACGATGAGGCTGCTAGAATCGCAAAACCTGCTGGAAACGAACAAGATGTGCTAGATAAGAATAAACCTATTGTTGGCATGCCTATTGTTTTTATTAAAATTGGAGATCATTGCTATCATGGTTTGTGTGACATGGGTGCTAGCGTGGGTGCTATTCCTTTTACCTTATATCAAAAAATCATGAATGATATAGCACCCTCTGAGATGGAAGAGATCGATGTTACTATTAAACTAGCAAACAAAGATACTTTTCCCCCACTTGGGATTGTTAGAGATGGTGAAGTATTGTGTGGAAGAATTAAGTACCCCACTAATTTTTTCGTTCTTGGTTCAGTACAAGATAATTTTTGTCCCATTATATTTGGTACACCCTTCTTGAATACCGTTAATGTTGAAACTGATTGTGTTAAAGAAAAGGTTAAAGTAAGTTTTGGTGATGTGTCGCATGAATTTGATTTCTCTATGTTTTGTAGACAACCTCATGAGAAAGAATTATCTAATAAAGATGAAATTATTTGTCATGCTCCTATTGTCGTGCCTCCTACTGATCTGTTAGAACAATATTTACTAGACCATGAAAATGATATGCATATGAATGAAAGGAATAAAATAGATGAAATATAAGAAAACACCTATTCTTAAACACAATTTGCCTATTGACATTCTAGGAGATCCTCCCCCACCTAAGGGATATCCCGTGTTTGAGTTAGAGAAATTACCCGATACATTGATATATGCTTATCTTGATGAAAAGAAGATATATCATGTTATTATTAGTGCTAACCTTTCAGAGCATGAAGAAAGTAGATTACTTAAAACTCCAAGGAAGCACCGAGCTGTTATTGGATATACTCTTGATGATCTTAAGGGCATCAGTCCCACTTTATGTCAGTATAAGATTAATATGGAACCAGACGCTAAACCTGTCATTAATCATCAACGTCGTCTGAATCCTGAAATGAAGGAAGTGGTAAGAACTAAAATGTTAAAGCTTCTGGAGGCAAGTATAATCTATCCCATGGCTGATAGTAGATGGGCAAGTCCTACTCATTGTGTTCCTAAGAAAGGAGGTATAACTGTTGTTCCTAATGATAAAAATGAACTTATCCCGCAAAGAACTATAACTAGTTATAAGATGGTAATTGATTCAGAAAATTAAACAAAGCTACTAGGAAATATCACTACCCCTTGCCTTTTATTGGTCAAATGTTGGAAAGATTATCTAAGCATACACACTTGTGTTTCCTTGATGGATATTCTGGTTTCTCTCAAATACCTTTTTCAAAAGAAGATCAAGAGAAAACTACTTTCACATGTCCGTTTGGAACTTATGCTTGTAGACGTATGCCTTTTGGTTTATGTAATGCACCTGCTACCTTTCAAAGATGTATGACTGCTATATTCTCTGATTTTTTGTGAAAAGATTGTTGAGGTATTCATGGATGATTTTTCCGTTTACGGGACTTCTTATGATGATTGCTTAAGAAACCTTGATCGAGTTTTGTAGATATGTGAATAAACTAATCTTGCCTTGAATTGGGAGAAGTGTTGTTTATGGTGAATGAAGGTATAGTACTTGGGCAAAAAAAAATTGAACAAGGTATTGAAGTAGATAAAGCTAAAGTTGATGTGATAGAGAAAATGACAAGTATTAAAGATGTTAAAGGTATAAGAAGCTTCCTTGGACATGTTGGTTTCTATAGGCGTTTCATTAAAGATTTCTCGGAGATTTCTAGGGCATTAACTAGTATTCTTTAAAAAGATATTCCATTTGTTTTTGATGATGAATGTGTAGAAGCCTTTGAAATACTTAAGAAAGCCTTAATTTCTACACCTGTTGTTCAACCACCAAATTGGAACTTACCTTCTCAAATTATGTGTGATGCTAGTGATTATGATGTAGGAGATGTTCTAGGGTAAAGAGTAGAAAAGAAATAGAATGTTATTCATTATGCTAGTAAGATTCTAGACAGTGCTCAAAGAAATTATGCTATTACTGAGAAGGAATTTTTAGCTGTTGTGTTTGCATGTGATAAGTTTAGACCTGATATTGTTGATTCCAAAGTTACTATTCACAGTGATCATGCTGCTATTAAAAATCTGATGGAAAAGAAAGATGCTAAGCCTAGACTAATTAGGTGGGTGCTTTTACTTAAAGAGTTTGATTTGCATATTGTTGATAGAAAGGGAGCTGAGAATCTTGTAGCAGATAACTTGTCTAGGATGGTAAATGTTCTTGATGACCCACTTCCTATTGATGATAATTTTCTTGATGAGCAATTAGCTGTTATAAATGCTTCCCGTAATATTCCTTGTTATCCAGATTATGCTAGTTACATTGTTGCTAAATATATACCACCCAGTTTCACCTACTAACAAAATAAAAAGTTCTTCTTTGATTTAAGACATTACTATTGGGATGAACCACATCTATATAAAGAGGGAGTAGATGGTGTTATTAGACGTTGTGTACCTGAGAATGAACGAGAATAGATCCCTCGGAAGTGTCATTCTGAGGCCTACGGAGGGCACCACGCTGGTGACAGAAGTGCAGACAAGGTACTACAGTCTGGTTTTTATTGGCCTTCTCTTTTCAAAGATGCATGTAAGTTTGTCCTTTCTTGTGATGAATGTCAAAGGATTGGTAACATTGGTAGACGTCAAGAAATGCCTAAGAATTATTCACTTGCCATTGAACCATTTGATGTTTGAGGTTTTGATTATATGGGACCTTTCCCTTCCTCTAATGGGTACACTCATATTTTAGTTGTTGTTAATTACGTTACTAAGCGGGTAGAAGCTATTCCAACTAGTAGTGCTGATTACAACACATCTATTAACATGCTTAAAGAAGTTATCTTCCCAAGGTTTGGAGTCCCTAGATATTTAATGACTGATGGTGGTTCACACTTTATTCATGGAGCTTTCCGTAAACTTCTAGCTAAATATGACGTTCACCATAGTATTGCATCACCTTATCATCCTCAGTCTAGCGGTCAAGTTGAATGTAACGCCCAAGATGCGATCCTATCCTTATTTTGGCTCGAGGGCCTCGACAGGGATAGAAGCGCATCTCGTCGTTTCGCAAGAATGGATATCGTTACAAGTACATGTAAATAGGAGATGAGTATATGGAATTGGCTTGCACTCGCCAAAAGCTAAATCATGATCAAATCAAATACAACAATACATTTAATCACCATACAGAAGAGCAGGGTCCGACTATGGACGAAATCAAACAATAAAAACGACATCCATCCTTTCTAACCCGGGTTGCCGGCCTGGAACCCATCCTATGATCGATGAAGAAGAAGAAGAACTCCAAATCAAACAAGCATCGCTCTCACGTCAAAGCTTCGCATTACCTGTACCTACAACTGTTGTTGTAGTAATCTGTGAGCCACAGGGACCCAGCAATCTCATTTCCAAGGGTATCAAGACTAGCAAAGCTTAATGGGTGAGGTAGGGTTAAGTGGTGAGGCTGCAGCAAGCACTAAGCATTTATTTGAGTGGCTAACTTACGAGTACAAGAATAGGGGGATGATCGTCGCATAAACGGACGTGAACTAGTAATGATCACTAAGTGATTCTGAACACCGACCTACAAGTCAAACATAACCCCACTGTGTTCTCTCACGGTTACGCAGTCTATGACCGGATGTTAAAGAAATTTCCAAGTTGCACATAACCGCGGGCACGGCTTCTCGAAAAGATTTAACCCTATAGGATTGCTCCAACTCATCCATCACAAACTAACCACACGCTGCGTAGAAAACCTCAACCACAGGATTGCCTATAGTATCCTCAGAATTCCGGTGGAAAACCTCAACCTCGAGATAGCCCAAAGTATCCTCGGAATCCCATGCACGAGATGTTCGAGAAAGGTAAAACAAATCCAGAAAGGCCGCCTGACGTGCCGACAATCCCGATAGGAGCCGCGTATCTCGTTCTCAAGGCACAACGGATAAGTGAAGTGTACGGTGGCCTGATAGAAATCTCCCGAGTTGCCCCGGGTTGCCCCCGCACGGTGCTCTAGTTTGGACCAACACTCATGAGGAGCGTTGGCCCGAGGGTTGATTAATTATCCGCGGGTGCCGGCGGGTCTCTATGCAATTTTGTTAGTTATTAGGCAAATGGAGTACCAATGTTGGGCCTTGCCAGACGAGTTTTATCCCAAAACGAAAATCAAGGCGGTCACCATAACAACCTCAAGCATGTTAGGAGCGCTCAATATGGAACATAACACCGGTACACAAGTAACTAGGGCGGCAAAAGTGGAAGAAAACACCGAGCAGAAGGCCAAGCCTTCCAGCTTTTACCAAGTATATATGTGCATTAAATTAAATAGCAATAATATTGTGATATCTCAAAAATATCCATGTTGGCACATGGAAACAACTTGCACCTGCAACTAGCAACGCTATAAGAAGGGCTGAGCAAGCGGTAACATAGCCAAACAATGGTTTGCTGGGATGTGGAGGGGGTTAGAGGCTTATCATGGCAGTTTGGGAGGCTTGACAAACAAGTGGTAGGTAGCGAAACATAGCGATAGAACGAGACAACTAGCATGGCGATGATAGTAATGGTATCTAAGGAAATGTTCATCTTGCCTGAGATCCCGCTTGGAAGAAGAACGAATTCGTGAAGAAGACGAGCCAACGTAGTCGAACGTGTCCTCACAATCCGAACGCTTTCGGAACTCTATTGAGAAGAAACAATCCGCAAACAAACAATCAACACACGAATAACATCACCACATGTTCGTGACATGATGCATGAACGAATATGATGCATGTCCATACAATAATGCAAGCCATGACAAAGCACAACAATCATATGCTACAGATTAAGTTAAGTTCAATATGCAACGAGTTGCATATTGACGAAACTCCATGTTTGAATCATTTAGTTCACTCTTGTTTATTTTCTTAAGATTAAATGTTGTTTGTTATGCCAAGAGGTGAAGCATAAGTAAACTAGGCATCTAGGCAAGTTTAAATGAGGCCGTATTTATCATATAGAGTTTCCGAAACGGTCTCATATGCAAACTATGAATTCGGTCTAGATCTAAACTAACCATATTTTATATTTATTAAACAGGGAAATAAAATGAACAATGCGATTCTACTCGTCATTCTAGTCGATTTATATATATATATATATAACATTTGCAACGGAGCTATGCCTAAAAGATATGACACACACAAGATGAATATGTCATGAATGCAAAATGCATGCAATCAACAATCATAAACATGTCAAATCATGGATGCAACAAGATATAATGAAACTACATTAGATTCTAAGCAAGTTTCGTGTGCAACATGTTCAAAACGGAGCTACGGTTCAACAATAACAAGCAATACAAGTTTTATTTAAAATCTGCCCAAAACAGCAACACAACATATTGCAACCCACAAATCAACAAGCTATAGCCATCTAAAATACACAACAAGGACATGGTGATGTAGCCTATATGATGCACAACAATTCATCTCATTGCAGCAAATTGAATGGAAGCATGGATCAATAGCAAGTGAGCTCACAAGATGGCTATTGCAACAACATTTATGACTTAGTGAAAATAACAGTTTTAACAGGGCAAAGATAACCTAATGGCATAATGACTACAAGAAAACCATATGCTACAGAACTTATAATGACATGAAAATCTACATCATGGTAGAGGACATGATGCACTTCAATTCATTCCATAATGGCAAGGTATAATTATGCACAGAATCATGGCTATCATCAACACAACATGGCATTCTGAAATAACCAGAATCTCAGACTTAGTGAAAAATAAGGTAGTCAAACAGCAGTTTTTATCAGGTTGGCATGTTGGATAGCAGAAATAATTAAGATGTAGAACCTATACATGCAAACTAATGGCACAAAATGATACAGCATAATATGCTTTACAAGCCATTCCATTGTTGCAACACCCAAGGAGCTATAGAACAATAGCAAAACACATGGCAACAAAATAATCCAGTTTCAGACTTAGAATTATTTGGACCTCTCAAAACAGCAATATTTTTATAGCAAGTTGGCAACAAGAAAATAACACCTAAACATAGATTTCTATAGCAAGCAAAAATACCAGGGCCTAGCACACATGTCCAAGTGCATATCTCATGTTCAAAATTAATTCATATCATGCATGGAATAAATCACACAAAATAAATAAAAGGGCATCACGGCAAAATGACATGCTCACAAATTTGCTCACATGACAAAACTAAATGCACAAACAAATTCTATGGATTTTTCTACCCCAAAAACATATATTATTTGTGGGTTTTTTACTGTAAACAATTGACACAACATTTATGCGAGACTAGGACATAAACCGTTTTAGCAAGTTATGTATGCAAATTAAATGCAACCATCACATTAGACATTTTATCATGCATGACAAAGGGATGTAAAATAATCTGCACATTTTACATATATGGTTATGATTAATTCCGTTGCATGGTTAAATAATTATGCGCAATGCAAAATCATGACATTTATGCAAATTACAAGAAAACAGCATGTTAAACATTTTTATCATGGATAAAAGTTGGATATTGTGAATCTAGACAAAATTCTACACGTTTTACATGTATAAAATATTTCGATACGATGCACGGTTAATTACTTATTGGCATTTTAAAAGCATGCATTTCTGTAATTAAAAAAACGCTAATGGGCCGGATCTGGAACAAAGGTCCAACAGTGGACATGGGTGTCACATACTGAAATGCCCTACGGGTGAGGGATAGCGGGGTTGGGCAGAGGCTCACCTACCAGGCTCGGCCCATGCAGAGGAGTAGAGGCAGGCCGGCGCGTCGCGGGGCTGGGCCTGGCACGGCCCACAACGGGTGGCAGCTCAGGAGGCGGGTCAACGAGGCTTGTCCCCATCCTCCCGCACGAGCAGAAGGAGCGGCGGGCATGGCGGCGCGAGGCGAGCGCTCCCGGCGGCCAAGGGAGGCCGGCGAGCGGCGGGATCCGGCCTAGCTCCGTCCGATCCGGCTGGTTTCCGACAGCGGCGGCGAGCGGAGCTCCGGTGGCGGTGGCCCATGGCGAGGAAGCTCCTGCAGGGGGGTTTCATAGGGAGAGAGAGCACTGAGATGAGAGAGAAAGAGAACGGCGGTTGAGGAAAGGAGAGGAGGCACGGCGAGGTCGACCCAGTGGTCACCGGCGGCAGGGGCTCCGGTGGCCGGCCGACGCGGGTAATTCCATGGGTGACGGGGCTCTGGATCGGGAGCTCCCTCCCAATCTAGAGCTCAGGACGAGGGCGCAGGAGGCTCAGGCGGGCCGCGGAGGCTTGGGGCGGCCAGGGGGCGCGTGGTAGCCCCTAGTTGGCTGCGGACGGCGGCTGCGGCGGTGTTGGGTGGGTTTGGCGGTGACAAGTGGCGGCGGCGGGTAGGTTGCGCGCGGAAAACGTGGTGGGAGGCTGGTGGAGGCCATTGTAGGCAGGGAGGCTTGTCCATTTATAGCAGGGGGCTAGGGTTTGAGGGGTTTTGTCCGACTTCAGACCGTAGGATCGTGATCCGACGGTCCCGATCGGAGGGGGGCTAGGCTAGGCTAGTTGGGTTGTGTAGAGGGGTTGTGGGCTGAGAAGAGAGGGAGATTTGCGGCCCGTGACATGTTTTTTTAATACTGAAAACAACCGACATTTGATCGATGACGGTGCTGCTACGGTTGGCAGTTGGGGTTTCAAACAACCTCCGAATGCGACAAAATTTTGCAGGCGGTCTACCCGCACTATATCAAAACCGCACGCCAACTTTTGACCCATTCAGAGAATATTTTATACCCACTTTTAAAAACAATATTTTAGAGATGTCACGGACACGTGCGTGTGCGGTTGGTCTCGAAATGGTCGACGACATGAACGGAGAGAACCGGCGACTACGAACGGATGCAAGTTTTGGAAAAATGACGGCAACGGAGTGCCGATGCTATCGAGACGATGCGAATGATGTGATGATGAATGCGACAACCAAATGGAACACACGGCGAAACTCGAAATAACTGGAAGGCATCTTGATCGTCGGTCTCGGGATGTTACAACTCTCCTCCACTAACAAGTGATCTCGACTCGAGATCTTAGAATAAGAAGAGGAAGAGGAAGAGGAAAAACTTAGTTGCTTATTTGACAAAGGAGTGAAAACAAAGAACCTTGAAGGTTGCAAGGAGATGAAGAATGTCATGAGGAGCAAGCAAGAATTCAAAACCACTCTGGTTGAAACAAGATAGACAAGGAACGAGAGAGAAAGAATTTGGGCAGTACTCCCATAGAAAAGAGAGGCAAAACATGATAAGATAGAAAGAACTTGAAAAGAGGGCACAACAATACGCTTAAATGGATAAGAAAGGAAAAGAATAAGATCTTGACAGAATGATATGATGGTTCAAAGAGAGCAGCATCATAAAGCCTTCGAAACAAAAGACTAGAAGCTAGATCGATGGAAGGAAAAGAACGGAGAAGAAAATGACCACTTCTATCCCAATTGAACTTGAAAAAAGTCCTTACAAAAGAGAGATTGAACGGAGTTGTTGGAACATCAACAACGAAAAGAAGAAGCTTGTTATGGGCTTATGAAAACATCTCAAAATTATGAGGTGACAACCGGCCACTAACGGAAACAAAGATTGCTTGGGAGAAACCAGAGATGCGAAACTTCTTTCACCAAGAGGATATGTTGAGAACTTGGATCATTGATAAGCACCATGATAGCAACAACCCTTAGGAAATGCTTTAGGTGCAATCTGTACCAAGATAACTCTGAGAAAGAAATGATGGTTTTTAATTATCTCATTCTTGAGAACTTGAATCATGAACCACGAGAGAAATTGTCAAGAATGACATAACACCACCTCAAAAGATATAGTAGAAAGAATTTGCACTTCAGAATGCAAGACAAAGAATATTTGAGATTCTTCAACAAGAATCTTGAATAAGATTTCTAGAATGAATTAAATATTTAACAAACCATCATGAAAAGCATCCGTAAACAAAAGGATGATCAACAAAAGTGAAGGTTGACAAGAATAAGATTATGACCTTGCAAGATTTAGATGGAACTTCGCAACGAGATACTTGGGAGAACTTGCAACTCTAGATCGAAAAAAAGATAAACAACTGATAATCGAGAATTTGATATCATGAACAACTCTAGAAGGAGGATTGAAATCACCTTGATTAAATAAGAATAAGAATTATGTTATGCTTATCCTTCATCAAGTTAAATTGATGACAATCAATGGATTTGGCATACTACTTATTCCTCTTGAAAAAGATTGAAGGGAGATATTGCACACTTGAAGAAGTCTTGAACGAAAACACCGGTAAGAATTTGGAATGGAATGAGGATACTACGAATGAATGGAATAACATGAGAACGAAGAGATCACGATCCGCCTAGCAGAAAACTTAAACAAGGCACCAGAATAATTGAGATACGAACGAAGAGACAACAATTGAAAAGAATTTGAGAACGAAAGCTGAAAGCTGAGAACGAAGAAATCTTCTGAAATGATGGCCTTCGGAGGATCGAGAAATGACAATAACTATGGAATGCTCCAGATAGATATGGAAGGAATCCCTCATGAATGGAAACAATTTGGGTGGATAGCATGAAGCTTTAACCATGAATCTTCATGAGAATGGACAAAGATTTAAGAGAAACTCTTCTTTGATCTTGAAGCTGCGAGTGATGATGAGAAAGTCCACCAAGAATTACTGAGAACTCCGGAACAATGAATAAGAAAAGGTTGAGCCAATGATGAAAATTAATTTGAAAACTATCTTAGATGAGGAATATGACTGACGGAATTCATTCTTACGTCACATTTGAAAGAGCTTGAGGAGATCTTCGGAAAAGATTAGAAGAGCCAGGTAAGATCCTGGGAAAAAACCAGTGGGTTATGGGCCCACTCAAAGGAAATCACCGTTGAAACGATTTCTTAGACAGAGAGATTGCACCGGAACAAATAAAAAACTTGATGAGATGAGAACCTCGTAATAATTTGAAAGGATTGAATGGAAAGATGAATCTTCTGAGATATCTTCAGCACTCCGGATAGAATAGAGAGAGGTGAAAAAGAAGATATATTTCGCCAAGAATCTCCAACACAGGAACACATTTAGCGAATGAAAATGATATAATGAACATCAAGAGGTTGAATTCAATCCACCGGGGAAGAAAATGGAGACGAAGAATGATGAACTTAGCACTTGAGCATCTTCACAATGAATCACCGGATATAAAACGGAAGAAAAGATAGCAGAAGCATCAATGAAAAGAAAGGCACTTGGATGATAATTTAATCGTTGAAGAAAAAGGCGGGAGGGTGGGAAAAACAGAAACAACTTAGATAGATGAAAAGAACTCCGGAAAGAAACATGAGGATTGATCTTGCACAAATAGGAGGGGATTGACTTATCTTGAAGAGAAGCACACTGGTTGGAAAGAATTGACATGACAATTTGATTGAGCCAAAGGATTAGCGTTCCCATAGGAAATATGAGAACACCATTTAGGAAAGATATGAGCACAACATTTGACATTGAAGCAACTCGAATTACCTTACTCCAACAAAACAAAGGACGGGGCTTGAGAATTATGCCGGAAACAAATACATAACCCATGTTCATTGGTTGGAAGGATAATCCTAGGTAACTACTTGAATTCCCACCTAAGAACTTCCGAAATCTTTGGTTATGCAATCGGGTCCACGGATACACGGAGTAAAATCCATCACTCAACTCCTTGTAGTAATACTACTCTCCAATGTATCACATCCGTCAACACATATCAAGAGGCCTCGGAAATTCATCTACCTCAGACCCTCGTAATCACAATGATACTAATTATGGCAGTAAATCTGGACGCTCTCCCCAGTACTGAGTGACGCCAATCTCCTCTCACCATAAATAGTATTGAAGCAATTTCAAACATCCTTGTCCTGAGATACTAAGGAAACTGAACGATAGCATGTGGCAAGAATCTCCTGGAGCTCTACTCCTCGGAAACAGGAGGCACCAAGAACAAAATTCCGGTTACATCGAGATCATAGAGGTTCCAAAATAACCGCGTGATCCAAAAAAAATTGAGTGATAAGAGGGTAGAATTAAAATTCCTACGTCACGATTCCTTACCAAAGCATAGAAGAGGAGTAAAAAGAATCCTACTCTCTGATATATAACTAGACTCAAAAAAGTTTTTCACAAGGCTCGACTAGGCCAAGTTCGATCAATCAAGGGGGATCCTAGATCGGTACTGCTCTGATACCAACTTGTAATGCCCAAGATGCGATCCTATCCTTATTTTGGCTCGAGGGCCTCGACAGGGATAGAAGCGCATCTCATCGTTTCGAAAGAATGGATATCGTTACAAGTACATGTAAAGAGGAGATGAGTATATGGAATTGGCTTACACTCGCCACAAGCTAAATCATGATCACATCAAATACAACAATACATTCAATCACCTGACAGAAGACCAGGGTTCGACTACGGACAAAATCAAACGATAAAAGTGACATCCATCCTTGCTATCCCAGGCGGCCGGCCTGGAACCCATCCTATGATCGATGAAGAAGAAGAAGAACTCCAAATCAAACAAGCATCACTCTCACGTCAAAGCATCGCATTACATGTACCTGCAACTGTTGGTGTAGTAATCTATGAGCCACAGGGATTCAGCAATCTCATTTCCAAGGGTATCAAGACTAGCAAAGCTTAATGGGTGAGGTATGGTTAAGTGGTGAGACTACAACAAGCACTAAGCATTTATTTGAGTGGCTAACTTACAAGTACAAGAATAAGGGGGGTGATCGTCGCATAAACGGACGTGAACAAGTAATGATCACTAAGTGATCCTGAACACCTACCTACGAGTCAAAAATAACCACACCGTGTTCTCTCTCGATTTAGAATTCATGAGAAGAGACAGACACAGTTACGCACATGGTTGGTGTATTTTATTTGAATTTACTTCAAGTTTTCTATTATTGAATGTTAAACAAATTTCCAAGCTGCACATAACCGTGGGCACGACTTCTCCAAAAGATTTAACCCTGCAGGGGTGCTCCAACTCATCCATCACAAACTAACCACACGCTGCGTGGAAAACCTCAACCACGGGATTGCCCGTAGTATCCTCAGAATTCCGGTGGAAAACCTCAACCTCGAGATAGCCCAAAGTATCCTTGGAATCCCATGCACAAGACGTTCGAGAAAGGTAAAACAAATTCAGCAAGGTCGCCCGACGTGCCGACAATCCCGATAGGAGCCGCGTTTCTCGTTCTCAGGGCACGACGGATAAGCGAAGCGTACGGTGCCCTGATAGAAATGTCCCAAGTTGCCCCAGGTTGGCCCCGCACGCTGCTCTAGTTTGGACCAACACTCATGAGGAGCACTGGCCCGGGGGTTGATTAATTATCCGCGGGTGCCGGTGGGTCCCTATGCAATTTTATTAGTTATTAGGCAAATGGAGTACCAATGTTGGGCCTTGCCAGACGAGTTTTATCCAAAAATGAAAATCAAGGGGGTCCCCATAACAACCCCAAGCATGTTAGGAGCACTCAATATGGAACATAACACCGGTACACAAGTAACTAGGGCGGCAAAAGTGGAACAAAACACTGAGCAAAAGGCCAAGCCTTCCACCTTTTACCCAATATATATATGCATTAAATTAAATGGGGGTTAGAGGCTTATCATGGCATTTTGGGAAGCTTGACAAACAAGTGGTAGGTAGCGAGACATAGCGATAGAACGAGACAACTAGCATGGCAATGATAGTAATGGTATCCAGGGAAATGTTCATCTTGCCTGAGATCCCGCTTGGAAGAAAACGGATCCGTGAAGAAGATGAGCCAACGTAGTCGAACGGGTCCTCACACTCCGAACGCTTTCGGAACTCTATCGAGATGAAACAATCCGGAAACAAACAATCAACACACAAATAACACCACTACATGTTCGTGACATGATGCATGAACGAATATGATGCATGTCCATACAATAATGCAAGGCATGACAAAGCAGAACAATCAAATGTTGCACATTAAGTGAAGTTCAATATGCAACGAGTTGCATATTGACGAAAATCCACTTTCGAATCATTTAGTTCACTCTTGTTTATTTACTCGGTAAGATTAAATGTCGTTTATCATGGCAAGAGGTGAAGCATAAGTAAAATAGGCATCTAGGCAAGTTTAAATGAGGCCGGAAACATCATATAGCGTTTCCGAAACGGTCTCATATGCAAATTATGAATTTGGTCCAGATCTGAACTAACCATATTTTATATTTATTAAACAGGAAAATAAAATGCACAATGCGATTCTACTCGTCATTCTAGCCGATTTACATATATAGAACATTTGCAACGGAGCTACGCCTAAAAGATATGACACACACAAGATGAATATGTCATGAATGCAAAATGCATGCAATCAACAACTATAAACATGTCAAATCATGGATGCAACAAGATATTATGAAACTACATAAGATTCTAAGCAAGTTTCATGTGCAACATGTTCAAAACGGAGCTACGGTTCAACAATAGCAAGCAACGCAAGTTTTATATAAAATCTGCCCAAAACAGGAACATAGCATATTGCAACCCACAAATCAACAAGCTACAACCATCTAAAATGCACAACAAGGACATGGTTATGTATTCTATATGATGCACAACAATTCATCTCATTGCAGCAAATTGAATGGAAGCATGGATCAATAGTAAGTGAGCTCACAAGATGGCTATTGGAACAACAATTATGACTTAGTGAAAATAACAGTTTTAACAGGGCAAAGATAATCTGATGGCATATTGACTGCAAGAAAACCATATGCTATAGAACTTATAATGACATGAAAATCTACAGCATGGTAGAGGACTTGATGCACTTCAATTCATTCCATAGTGGGAAGGTCTGATTATGCACAGAATCATGGCTATCATCAACACAACATGGCATTCTGAAATAACCAGATTCTCAGAATTAATGAAAATTAGAGCAGTCATGAGTAGCAGTTTTTATCAGATTGGCATGTTGGACAATAGAATTAATAAAGATGCAAAACCTATACATGCAAACTAATGGCACAAAAAGATAGAGCATAATATGCTTTACAAGACATTCCATTGTGGCAACACCCAAGGATCTATAGAACAATAGCAAAACACATGGCAACATGGCAACAAAATAATCCAATTTCAGACTTCGAATTATTTGGACCCCTCAAAACAGCAATATTTTTATAGCAAGTTGGCAACAACAAAATAACACCTAAACATGGATTTCTATAGCAACCAAAAATATCAGGGCCTAGCACACATGTCCAAGCGCTCTCATGTTCAAAATTAATTCATATCATGCATGGAATAAATCACACAGAATAAATAAAAGGGCATCACGGCAAAATGACATGCTCACAAATTTGCTCACATGACAAAACTAAATGCACAGACAAATTCTCTGGATTTTTCTACCCCGAAAACATATATAATATGTGGGTTTTTTACTATAAAACAAATGACACAACATTTATGCGAGACTATGACATAAACCGTTTTAACAAGTTATGTATGCGAATTAAATGCAACCATCACATTAAACATTTTATCATGCATGACAAAGGGATGTAAAATAATCTACACATTTTACATATATGCTTATGATTAATTCCGATGCACGGTTAAATAATTATGCGCAATGCAAAATCATGACATTTATGCAAATTACAAGAAAGCAGCATGTTAAACATTTTTATCATGGATTAAAGTTGGATATTGTGAATCTACACAAAATTCTAGACGTCTAACATATATAAAATATTTCGATACGATGCACGGTTAATTACTTATTGGCATTTTAAAAACATGCATTTTTCTGTAATTAAAAAAATGCTAATGGGTCGGATGTGAAACAGAGCTCCAACAGTGGACATGGGTGTCACATACTAAAATGCCCTACGGGCGAGGGATAGCGGGGTTGGTCAGAGGCTCACCTAGCAGGCTCGGCCCATTCAGAGGAGCGGAGGCAGGCCAGCGCGGCGCGGGGCTGGGCCTGACGCGGTCCACGATGGGTGGCAGCCTAGGAGGCGGGTCAACGGGGCTCGTCCCCATCCTCCCGCACGAGCAGAAGTGGCGGTGGGCATGGCGGCGTGGGGCGAGCGCTTCCGGCGACCAAGGGAGGCCGGCGAGCGGTGGGAACGGGCAGATCCGGCCTAGCTTCGTCAGATCTGGCCTGTTTCCGATAGCGGCGGCGAGCGGAGCTCCGGTGGCGGCGGCCCACGGCGAGGAAGCTCCTGCAGGGGGGATTCATAGGGAGAGAGAGCGCTGAGATGAGAGAGAGAGAACGGCGGTCGAGGAAAGGAGAAGAGGCACGGCGAGGTCGACCCGGTGGACGCCAGCGGCGGGGGCTCCGGTGGCCGGTCGACGCTGGGAAGTCCATGTGCGACGGGGCACTAGATCGGGAGCTCCCTCCCGATCTGGAGCTCGGGACGAGGGCGAGCGGGCACGGGCGGCTCGGTCAGGCCCCGATGGGCTCGGGCAGGCTCCCCTCGGGCCCTGGCGGGCCACGGCGGCTTGGGGCGGCCAGGGGGCGTGTGGCAGCCCATGGTTGGCTACGGACGGCGGTTGCGTGGGTTTGGCGGCGACAAGTGGCGGTGGTGGGCAGGTTGCGCATGGAAAACGAGGTGGTAGGCTGGTGGAGGCCATTTTAGGTAGGGAGGCTTGTCCATATATAGCAGGGGTTAGGGTTTGAGGGGTATTGCCCGACTTCGGACCGTAGGATCGCGATCTGACGGTCCCGATTGGAGGGGGGGCTAGGCTAGGCTAGTTGGCCTGTGTAGAGGGGTTGTGGGCTGTGAAGAGAGGGAAATTTGTGGCCCGTGACATGGTTTTTTTTAAATACCGAAAACAACCGACATTTGACCGATGACGGTGCCGCTATGGTTGGCAGTTGGGGTTTCAAACGACCTCCGAATGCGACGAAATTTGGCAGGTGGTCTACCCGCACTATATCAAGACCGCACGCCAACTTTTGACCCATTCAGAGAATATTTTATACCCACTTTCAAAAACAATATTTTAGCAATGTCGCGGGCACGTGCGTGTGTGGTTGGTCTCGAAACGGTCGACGACACGAATGAAGAGAACCGGCAACTACGAATGGATGCAAGTTTTGAAAAAATGATGGCAACGAAGTGCCGATGCTATGCAGATGATGCGAATGATGCGATGATGAATGCGACAACCTATTGGAACACACGGTGAAACTCGAAATAACTGGAAGGCATCTGGAGCGTCGGTCTTGGGCTGTTACATTGAATTGAGAACCGAGAAACAAAATTGATCTTGCAAAAGACTGTTAATAGATCTAGGAAGAATTGGTCTAAAAAACTTGACGATGCATTGTGGGCATATAGAACTGCTTATAAAAATCCTATGGGAATGTCCTAGTATAAAATGGTCTATGGAAAAGCATGTAATTTACCTCTTGAGTTAGAACATAAAGCTTCTTGGCCAATTAAAGAACTTAACTATGATTTAAAATTGCCGGCGAGAAGAGGTTATTAGATATTAGCTCTCTAGATAAATGGTGGACACAAGCGTATGAAAATGCCAAGTTGTTCAAGGAAAAGGTTAAAAGATGGCATTACAAAAGAATCCAAAAATGAGAATTTAAAATCGGTGATCTAGTTCTTTTGTACAACTCTTGTTTCAGATTTTTTACAGGAAAACTTCTCTCCAAATGGGAAGGACCATATATCGTCGAAGAAGTTTATCGCTCCGGAGCCATTAAGATCAATAATGCCGAGGGCAAAAATCCAAGAGTAGTTAATAGGCAAAGAATTAAACAATATATCTCAGGTACGCCCATTAATGCTGAAACTAATATTATTCAAGTGATGACACTGGAAGAACACATAAGAGAGACCCTCCAGGACACTCCAGATTCGTGAAAAGGGGTAGGTATGTGATACGGTAAGTAAACCGACTCCAAAAATTACATAAAAATTATTTCTGTTAGTTTTGCAATGTTAGAAAAATTACAAAAATAAAAATCAGCCGAGGGGACCCACGAGGGAGTCCCAGGCCAACAGGGCGTGACTACCCCCCGTGGGCGCGCCCTGGTGGCTTGGTAGCCCCTCGTGTGCCTCCCCGACTCCGTTTTCTTCCTGGACACGTATTCTAACCTAGAAAAATTCATTATATATACTCCCGTATCTTTGGACGACCGCACCGCAAGTTTCTCCTCCGATCTTGTTTCGGGGTGTTTTTTGGAAAGATTTCTCAAGGTGTGGAAGCTATGTCACCGTCCTCCTCCAAAAACATTGAGGACGAGGTTTGGCTACTGCACATGGAGCTCGAACGAAGGCTACTGAGGCAGTCATCACGGAGGAAGAACCTATGGACTCTATGGAAGTGAACCCCCTACCTCAGAACGTGGCACGCTAGCAGGCATCTCCACCTCTCCGTACCCCTGCCCACCAATGGGAAGGGGAGCCCAGCTAGCTCAAGAATCACGAGGTGAATCCACTTTGAGGAGACCCCTCGGCAGGTTACATCCAAATAACTTCCACAATTTTATTCATAACTATCGGGTTGAGACTACTTATCGCTCGCATATACCGTCCGATTGGGACATCTCTCGTCCAAGTGAAAGTGATGGAGGGAAAAGTTCTTGGTGGCCAGAGAACAAACATCTTATGGTGGAGGTGCAGAAGAACACCGCAATGATTCAGCAGTTGCTTCATGAGATGAGAGAGCTAAAAGCTGCCTTGCTATATATCATGGAGGACAAGGCTACCACTTCATCACCACGACCACCCAAGAAGGAAATTAGAGTACATGGATATGGGCACCACCTCTTGCTTGTTCCAAGCTTGGGGGAGGTGGTCCGGTATCGTATCACAATCACTTTTACTAGTATCATGTATCTTATTTCGATCCTTAGCCATTTCGTGATCTAGAGGAATAAAACTTTAGTATTGCTTTGCTAAGAGTGCTTGCTTTGTGATCTATCTATCCCTGTAACCGAGTGTGAGAGTTATATAATAAAGATTAGTTTGAGTATGCTGCTTTACTCACATGCATCAATCATAGAAATGAAATAAAAGAAATAGAAGGAAGTGTGTTTGATAAAAGTCATTGGGAGTTAACAAACATAGTCTTAGTCATTGATACAATCCATGCAAAATTATGAAATAGGAGAGGATATTCACACACAAATATACTATCTCAGACATCTTTTATGAATGTGAGCCCCCATCAAATATTTTCTACATGATCAAATAGTTGATCTTGGACAAGGAAGACAACATAATGAGTTATGCTTGTTTACATTCACATTGAAGTTATATTTTCATGGATCCTCTAACTTGTGGTGCTTCTATAGGATCTTTTGCTATCCCTAAAACTCTCACTAAGTAGATATACTACGTGTGCATCCATAACCCTTAAACACAGTTTCTTGTCGTGAGAGTCCACCATCTCTTCTTATGGATTGAATAAGATCCTTCAAGTAAGTTTTCAATGGTGCATAAAGCAATAAAAATTACTCCTAAATATGTATGATCTTTTATTGTAAGGGAAAATAAATTTTGTATGATCTTGTGATGGAAAATAAATAAAAGTGAAAGACTGCATAATAAAGTTTCCTATCACAAGGGGCAATATGAAGTGACGTTCCTTTCCATTAAGAGTTTGCACATCCAAAAATAAAAGGCGCATGAAAACCTCTACTTCCCTCTGCGAGTGGCCTATCTTTTACTTTTATGTATTTACTTTTATGCAAGAGTCAATAATGTGCATCCCTATTCCATCTTATTAACTCTTTAGTGGCAAGCATCATGTGTTGGGGAAAGATCCAGGCATATATATCCAGTTGAATGTAGATGATCATGAGTCATTATTGTTGACATCATCCTTGAGGTAAATAAGTTGGGTGGCGAAAATAATAAAGCCCCTATCTTCCTATGTCTCTGACAAGAATGTTTTCTCCAAAAATATGCATTGAGTGTCAGCAATCATAGAAGACTAAATGATAGTTGAGCATGTGAACATGCTAAAATGAAAGCTCTTACATAGGCTCTTCTTTGAAATATGATGAATTGTGATTGTATGGATGACTAAGAACATAGTTTGTTGGTTGTCAATAAAGTTTATGCTCCATACTTCAATATTTGTGGATAGACCGTCATTTGTTTATGAGAAGTTATATGATGCAAGTTTGCTGCTATGATAATATTCATGATGCTCGCATGTCCGTATTTTGTTTTTATCGACACCTCTCTCTCTCTAATTATTTGGTCATTATTATCGAGTTCGGCTTTCGCTTGAGGACAAGCGAGGTCTAAGCTTGGGGGAGTTTATACGTCCATTTTGCATCATTATTTCTTATTGATATTTATATTGTTCTTGGTCATTATTCCATTATATGATACAATTCTAATGATTTTCTCTCTTATTTTGCAAGATCTAACACGGAGAGGGAAATTGTCGGAAACTGGAATTCTAGACCCGAAAGCCATGGAAAAGGCTGAAAATCTTCTAGATTCCAAATGACCTGAAACTTCATGAGGATTCCTTGTGGAATATATCTGAATTTCTGAAGCGAATAAACACCAGAGGGGGGCCACCTGTGGCTCCCAAGCCAATACAGCGCGGCCACCCCCCTTGGCGCGCCCTAATGGCTTGGGAGGCCCACAGGCAGGCTCCGCCCCCTCCTCTGCTATATGAAGGGTTATGACCAAAAAAAATCAAGAGTATACTTTCAAGACAAAGCGTCACCGTCTCGAGGTGGAAACTTGGACAAGGATCCCTTTTGCTCTCCGGCAGAGAGATTCTGTCGGGGAAACTTCCCTCCGGGAGGGGAAATAGAAGCCATCATCATCACCAACACTTCCTCCTTCCCGGGAGGACCAATCTTCATCAACATCTTCACCAACACCATCTCATCTCAAACCCTAGTTCATCTCTTGTATTTAATCTTTGTCTCAAAACCTCGGATTGGTACATGGGGGTTGCTAGTAGTGTTGATTACATCATCTAGTTGATGCTTGTTGGTTTACTTGGTGGAAGATAATATGTTCAGATCCTTTATCATATTCATTACACCTCTAATCTTTAACATGGTGTTGTGAGTAGTACTTTTGTTCTTGAGGACATGGGAGAAGTCTTGTTATAAGTAATCATGTGAAGTAGGTATTGGTTCGAATTTTTTTATGATATGTGTGTTGTTGCTTCCTTTAGTGGTGTCATGTGAATGTCGACAACCTGACACTTCACCATACTTTGGTCCTAAGGGAAGGCATTATTGATTAATAAGTAGATTATGGGTTGCAAGAGTTACAGAAGCTTAAGCCCTAGTTTATGTGTTATTTCATAAGGGGCTGATTTGGATCCATATTATTCATGCTATGGTTAGATTTATCTTAATTCTTCTTTCGTAGTTGCGGATGCTGATACGTCTCCATTGTAATGATAATTTATGAAGTATTCATGCCATATTTGCTTATGTTTAGAATACTTTTATATGGTTTTGATGCACTTTATATGATTTAATTAGAACTAACCCGGACTGACGCTGTTTTCAACAGAATTACCGTGGTATTGTTGTTTTTTTGTCCAGAAAATAAAAGTTCTCGGAATCGCCTGAAACTTTTTTATGATTTTTTCTGGATAAAATAAGAAATACCGGAGAGAAGAACCACCGGAGCGTCCACATGGCTCCGGTTAGCTTGTGGGGCCCACATGGCTCCGGTTAGCGTGATTCCAACGCTGAAAATCCTATAAATCTGGAAACCCCCGAAAGTTAACCTAGAACGTCCGCTCCGCCGCCGAAACTCTCTGTATCAAAGAAAAACCCATCTGGAGCCTTTCTAGTACCCTGCCGAAGGGGTAAATCATCACTTGTGGCCATCGTCATCATCCCGGCGGAGGAATGACAAGGAGGGAGTAGTTCACCCTCGGGGCTGAGGGTATGTACCAGTAGCTATGTGCTTAATCTATCTATCTCGTGTTCTTGAGATGGCGCGATCTTGATGTATCGTGGGCCTTGTTAATATAGTTGGATCATATGGTGTTCTTCCCTTGCTATCTTGTTGTGATGAATTGAATCTTTCCCTTTGAGATTTTGTTATGTCGGATTGAATATTGGATTTGAGATCACTTGATGCTCAACTTGCAGATTCCCGTGGTGACAATGGGGTAACCTATGCATAGAGGTTGATACACATTCTTGTCCTACTTTCTCCGATAGAAATCTTGCGGAACTCTTTGAAGTTCTTTGTGTTGGCTTGAATATGATGAATCTGAAATTGTTTGATGCATTTCGAATAATTAACCCACGTATACTTGAGGTGACATTGGAGTATCTAGGTGACATTAGGGTTGATTGAGTTGTATCACTGGTGTTATTTTAGTACGAACTCTAGGGTTGTTTGTGACATCTATAGGAATAGCCCAACAGATTGATCGGAAAGGGTAACTTTGAGGTGGTTCTTACTACATACAACAATTTCATCTTATGTTCTCCGCTACTTATGAACTTTGGAGTGATTCTTTGTTGCACGTTCAGGGATGATCATATGATTCTATTATGTTAGCATTGTTGAGAGATTGCACTAGTGGAAGTATGAACCCTAGGCTTTATTTCCAAGCATTTATACAACGTTTTGCCTCTTTGTTTGCCACTTGCTACCTTGCTGTTTTTATATTTTTAGATTACAAAAACCTATATCTACTATCCATATTGCACTTGTACCACCATCTCTTCGCCGAACTAGTGCACCTATACAGTTTTCCATTGTATTGGGTGTGTTGGGGACACAAGAGATTTCGTGTACTTGATGGCAGGGTTATTTGACACGGACCATTTTCACCTATGCCTCCCACGGATTGATAAACCTTAGGTCATCCACTTGAGGGAAAATTGCTACTGTCCTACAAAAGTCTGCGCTTGGAGGCCCAACAGAGTCTACAAGAATAAAGTTGTGTAGTAGACATCAAGCTATTTTCTGGCGCCGTTGCCGGGGAGGTGAGTTCTTGAAGGTATATCTTTAGATCTTACAATTAGATCTTTCAGTTTCTTGTTTTTGATTAGTTTGGTTTTATAAAAGAAAACTACAAAAAAATCGAATTTAGGTTGCCTCAATTGCTTCGCCTTTTTAATGTCTTTCGTGAACATGATGGTTCGGAAAATTGTGCTCAATTGTTAGAGGAACAATTTATAAAAATGCTGAATGTAAAATTCGTGAATGATGAGCATGATAGCAATATTGTCAGCATGAATTCTCTGAATATCCATGATGCTAATGATATGCAAAGCCACAAGCTTGGGGATGCTATGTTTGATGAAGATGATATTTTTAGTCCCCCAAGTTTTGATGAGCAAATTTATTATGATGATAGCATGCCTCCTATTTATGATGATTATATTGACGAAAGCGGGTTTGGAAGAGTGTCAACTCTAGGTACTAATGATCCCACTACTTTGGAAGGTGTTGAATCTTATTGGAATAATGATAAAAGTGGATTTGGAGAGGTCATGACTTTATTTAGTGACGAGTCCACTATTTTGGAAGAGGTTTATATTATCTATGACAACAAAGTTCATGTCTATGATGATTATGGTGATAACATTTATGCTATAAAGAGTGATAGTAACCATGAAACTTGTCATCATGATTTTAATATTCAAGCGCCTCATGATAGTTATATTGTTGTGTTTGCTCCCACTACTATGAATGAGATGAAATTTTCTTATGTGGAGAGTAATGGAAATTCTATGCATGTGGATCATGAAAAGATTGATTTATGTGATAGTTTTTTTATTTAATTCTTTCATGAGTCTACTGAAAATTATTATGAGAGAGGAACATATGCTTGTAGGTATTTCAATAATATCAAGTTTCCTTTCTATGTGTTGAAAGTTTCGAAGTTATATTTGTTTTGCCTTCCTATGCAAGTTGATTCTTGCTACAATAAATTGTTTGCTTGCAAAATCCCTATGCATAGGAAGTGTGTTAGACTTAAATGTGCTTGTCATGTGATCCATGACGCTCTGTTGCATGTTTCAAATACTATTCCCATGAGAGCATCATTGAATTCATCATGCCCATCTAAAAGGATTTAAAGAAAAGCGCTTGTTGGGAGACAACCCAACACTTATACTTTCTTTTTTGTTGTGTTCACATGATTAAGCTACTGTAGTAATCATCTTTTGTGTCTTTTATTTCAATAATGTGCCAAGTAAAGCCTTTGGGATAGTGTGGATACTTGTTAGTTTGATTCTGTGTAAAAACAAAAACTTTTACATCCAGTGAAGAATTTCTCTGATTTTACTAGAGAGTCAAAAAATTCCGAACTTTTTACACAGTTTTTCTATGCAAAGTTTCCACGCTGTCCTAATTTTGATGAATTTTTAGAGATAGGGAAATATGGATTTCATTCATATCTTCACAGACTGTTCTATTCTTGACAGATTCTATTTTGCATGCATAGTTTGCTTGTTTTAGTGTTTCCATAGTTTGTATTTAGTTGTATAAATTACGGGAATGATAGAATACAGTAGGTATTATGTGAGAACAATTATGAATCTGTTCTTGACAGTACCTAAGTTAATGATATATCTTTATTACACTAACCCATCTCATGAAGTTCCGTTAAGTTTTGTGTGGCTGAAGTTTTCAAGTTTTGGGTCAGATACTGATATGAGGAGAATAAGGAGCGGCAAGACCATAATCTTGGGGATTCCCAAGGCACCCCCAAAGTAATATCCAAGGAAGACTCAAGCGTCTAAGCCTAGGGATGCGCCGGAAGGCATCCCCTCTTTTCGTCTTCATACTATCGATATATCTTACTTAGAGCTATATTTTTATTCGTAACATAATATGAGTTTTGCTTGGAGCATCATTTTATTTTGTTAAACTTTTCTTGCTGTTATTTAGAATCTTGTTTTCCAATAAAAAGTACCAAGAATTGCCTTTTAGGATGCTTGAATTAGATGTTTAATGTGTGTTGTGTAAAACCAGAAACTTTTGCTGTAGTGTTTGAATTTTCATATTTTACTGGACGTGGAAAGTTTCTAAAATTATTAAACAGTATTTTGATATAAATGTTTTATCATGTCATATATTTTCAGAATTTTTGGAGTTACAGAAGTGCATTTTGTAAATTAATTGCTACAGACTGTCCTGTTTAGACAGATTGCTGTCATAGTTTTGTTATCTACTTCTCCTATAGTTTTCATGACTTATATTGGTAGATATAATTTGTGGAAATGATACTATACAGTATATAATGTTCAAAAATTATTATGCAACTTGCCTCGGCAGTACATGAAGTGTTGATGTATTCATATGTGTACTAACCTATCTCACGAGTTCTTTTCGAGTTTTGTGTGGATGAAGTTTTTGAGACTTAGGTGAAACCAGGATATGAGAGGATAGAACAAGATACAAAAGCTCAAGCTTGGGGATTCCCAAGTCATCCCAAGTAAATAATTCAAGAAGTCTCAAGAATCTAAGCTTGGGGATTCTACGCATCCCACCCCTCTTCAACAACAATCATCGGTTAGCCTATGTTGAGCCTAAGTTTTTATTCATTCACGTGATATCTTTTATTCTTGTGGTGTATTTTTGTTTTGTTTGATGTTTAAATAAAATACTTAGCTCTTAAAGTATTTATTGAGAGAGAGTCCTCACATAGCTACTTAATTGTTTGACTACTCATTGATCTTCACTTATATTTGTTTGAGAGTAGTTTGATGTTCACGCTTGTGCATCACTTATATCCTAAGAGAAAATGTTGAATGAACTGAATGTCATAAATATGAAAATATGTATGCTTCATATGCTTGTCCCATGGGGATTAGCAACTTCACATACAAGAAGTATAAGCGGTAAAATTTATTGGAAGTTAACAAACATAGCATTGGTCTCTTGAATAATTCATGATAGAATATTAAAGGAAGAGAGATATCACATGTAAATATACTACCTTGAACATCTTCTATGATTGTGAGCCCCCATTAATTATTTTCAAACTAGATCTAGTTGTGATGTTGGACAAGGAAGACAACGTAATGGTTATATTTGTTTATATTCACATAGAAGTTATATTGTCATGGATCCTCTAACATGTGGTGCTTGCTTAGGATCTTTTGCTAGACAAAAATTCATACTAAGTAGAGATACTACTTGTGCATCCAAAAACCCCTAAACCCAGTTTCTTGCCATGAGAGTCCACCATATATACTTATGGATTGAATAAGATCCTTCAAGTAAGTTGTCATCGGTGCAAAAAGCAATAATAATTGCTCCTAAATATGTATGATCTTATATTGGAAGGGAAAATAAGCTTTCTACGAACTAGTGATGGTGAAGAAATAAAAGCGACGGACTGCATAATAAAGGTTGCTATCAAAAGGGGCAATATAAAGTGGTATTCCTTTCCATTAAGAGATTGCACACCCAAAAATAAAAAGCGCATGACAACCTCTGCTTCCATCTATGAAGGGCCTATCTTTTACTTTTATGTATTTACTTTTCTATATTTACTTCTATGCAAGAGTCAATAATGTTCATCCCTATTCCAATCTATTAATTCTTTAGTTGGCACATCATATGGTGGGGAAAGATCCAGGCACATTTATCCAGTTGGATATAGATGATCATGATTCATTATTGTTCACATTATCCCTGAGATAAATAAGTTGGGAGGTGGAACATCAAGCCCCTATCTTCCTATGTGTTTGATTGAACCTGCTTGTTCTAAAAATATGCTTTCAGTGTCGGGAATCGTGGAAGACAAAATGATAGTTGAGTATCTGGAATTTGCTAAATCAAAGCTCTTACATAGATCCTTCCTGAAAATAAGATGAAATGAAATTGTTTGATAACAGAAAACATAGTTTCTTGGTTTCCAAGAAAGTTTATTGTCTATACTTTAACATGTGAATAGCTTGCTACTTGATCATGCGATGCTTTATGAAAAAATAGTTGCTGGTTATGATGCTAGAAAAGTGACTGAAATTATCATTGATAAAAAAATATCCACTATTTTAGCATTCACACTTCATAAATTATTTCTTTTATCATTTACCTACTCAAGGACGAATAGGTATTAAGCTTGGGGATGCTGATACGTCTCCAATGTATCCATAATTTATGAAGTATTCATGCCATATTTGCCTATGTTGACAATACTTTTATACGGTTTTCATGCACTTTATATGATTTAATTAGAACTAACCCAGACTGACGTCATTTTCAGCAGAATTACCGTGGTGTTGTTTTTTTGTGCAGAAAATAGAAGTTCTCAAAATCGCCCGAAACTTTTTTATGATTTTTTCTGGATAAAATAAGTAATCCCGAAGCGAAGAACCACCGGAGGGGAGCCACCTGTGGGCCACAAGCCAACAGGGCACGCCCACGCCCCTAGGCACACCGTGTTAGCTTGTGGGGCCCACGTGACTCCGGCTGGCGTGATTCCAACACTGAAAAATCCTATAAATCTAGAAACCCCTAAAAGTTAACATAGAACTTCCACTCTGCCGCCGCAACTCTCTGTATTGAAGAAAAACCCATCTGGAGCCTTTCCAGTACCTTGCCGGAGGTGGAAATCATCACCGGTGGCCATCTTCATCATCCCGACGGAGGCCATGACGAGGAGGGAGTAGTTCACCCTCGGGGTTGAGGGTATGTGTCAGGCGTACGACGATCTATGGGACCTACGGGGCCCGTTTTGCGGTTCGACTGCGGGGACTCTCGGGCACAAAGAGCATCACCGATCCATGCGTGCTCAGGGGTTGAGACAGGTTTAGGCTGCTCGGGAGCGTAATACACTACGTCTTGTGTTTGGTGGATTATATGAGTTCACAGTACAGGAGCGCTACAGCTCGGCATGGAATGCTCAAGGAGTGCGGCTACGCATCCAAATGAACGAAGTGTCGACCTTTCTAAAGGTAGCCATGGGCCCCCTTTTATAGACTAAGGGGCTATCATAGTGGCTAAAATGGTAATTACATGGGTAACCAGTGTACACTATAGCTGCCAAAACTACTGGCAAGAGCTATAGTGGGAAATACCTAACTTTTACGGACTAGGACAGGCACATTGAATGCGCCGTGAGGTGTCACTCTGGTGACATCTCCCAGCAAGGATCGTCTCTCCTTTTGTGTCGTTTGCCCAGCTACCTCTTATTCCTTTGCTACGCCGTGTGACGGGTGTAATTAAAGCTGTTGTAAATCCACCGAGCCGCCACGCGCCCCGACCAGCTCTACCTAACCGCTTGCTTGCATGACACCTAGCTGATGTCGACAGTCAGCCTAGAGGGCGGTGATCCATGGTGGGAGCGCTCGCAGTCGGGTCTTCTCTACCGGCAAGGAGGCTTGCCGGTTGCTCTGGTCTTTGCTTGATGTTGCTTGAAGGTTGGCATTAGCCTGGCAAGGTCTTGCCGGTCCGGAGGCCACAGTCGTCTGTGTACTAGTCCTGGTGCTAAGGGCCCCATTTCTTAGTACACCGACAGGAGCCCCCGGGTCTGGATCACACTTGAGTCCATGACGTCGTTCGACTAGGCCCAAAAACCAGTGCACAGATACACGCGGCCGTATCTCCCTACAATTATGATTATTTTTACTGCCCTTTCCCATGATGCGCATTGAACACGGGTCATGGGAGTGTTGGAGCGAGACGGCGTCCGAGGGGACGCGCCTAAAAAGCCGCTCCACGTTGGACTAAGAGAAGAGGCTCTTGTGATGCTGAAAGCACAACTTCTCCCAAGGTGGTTTTGGTAATTAATAACAACATATATTTCATTGGACTAATGTTTCTACTAAGTGTATCTCAGGAAATAGTTCAATGATGGGTTGGCTAAATGATTGTGTGGAGAACCTCCCCGAGGAAAGGAAGGAATAGGATTGGCCATGCTTCAAGATCAAGGACTCTACATATTACATTTTGAGAGAAATCACTTTGAGTCCATAGGAAATCCAATACTATTAAAAGGGGATGAGGTAAATATGATGATCTGGTTGCTCAAGTGCTTAGAGGTAGCCACCAAAAATACTCACCCACTTTCCCACACATATCCTCTGTCCAAAGCCAAAAGTCTATATTCGGTGACACCAACATTCCCATTCGGATCCACCGTGTTTATCCAAGATAGAAGCCAAACCAAACCCTAGCATCTCGGTACTACCACCTTTCCTTTCGGTGCCACCAAAAACAGTGACCAACTTCTTGGTTTGCCATTTTCTAAATTCGGTCCCACCGAGTTCTGAGAATCGGTCTCACTGAGAAGTTGGACCAAATTTCTGTTCGCCCATTTCTTGAAATAGGTCCAACCAAGTCTTCTACGAAAAACCCAAGGTTAGTTTATCCCTCCTAGGGGGATGTCACATCAAGGGGGAGCTTTACTCTAAGAGTTGAGTTAAAGCATCTCTTAAAGATGTGAACACATTAAATGCTTTATGTAAAAGTGCCCCACTTGTGCTTAAACAATGAGTATGACCTATGATCAAGTATTCTTACTTGACTCCTAAGTCAATATACTCATATATAGATGACTCTGTCATCGTCAAAGTGCTTGGTAGATACTAGAGTGGTTTTGCATGTTTGCCATATTTCATTTGACAATTTATTGTGTGAGCATGTTGGTATGCATACCTTTTCTCATTTGAGGATATCCAATTGTTGTTATTTGGCTTTCATTTTTCTTTGGCCAATTGGATATACAAGAATGCCTCAGTACCTCTGTCTAGCTATCTATGCTTTCTCGTCTCAAATTCTATTCATGCTTCATCACAAAATTTGAGCAAGCACTTCTCGAACCCTCTGTGTGAGGAGCACTCGGAGTTCCATTTGGTTAAGAGCTGACTTCCAAAACCTTCCCAGTGCAATCTCGGTGTAACCAACTTCTAAATCTCGGTTCCACCGAAGCCTAGGGTTGATCTGATTTTGAGAATCTCGGTAGCACTGATTCCATAATCTCGGCTTCACCGGGTTTCCATGTCAACTGACAGTAGAGGAACTTGGTGGCACCGATATTTTTGAATCGGTGTCACCGACAGCTACAGGTACTTATACTCTGTGGAACCCTATATGTCGTGGTCCTAGCAAACCCTATATGCCGCTCGCGTCTACGGACTTCTCCCTTGCTCCCGTGCGTCTGCACCACAGGAGGCCTTCGCCGTCGACGGAAATCGCCCCCACCGTCGCCGCCGTAGAAGGCCGTCACCAAGTTATGGTAATGACTTCAAAATTCTTTGCACTCCCCGTCTAATTCATATGCAATAGAATTCTTTTCTTTTTCTTCCCACCGTATGCACAATCTCCATCCTCAAGAAACTCCATTAGATTAGAGAACACCATATTTTTAGGTTTAACCGTCCACAGATTGAATCTCGGTGTCACCGAGTCATAAAAATTGGTTCTACTGATTTTGGTTTTAGGATTACTGAGAACAGCTTTAGTGAGACCGAGTGGTTCTTTTCGGTGAAACCGAAAAGGCTGCCAAGTCTCTGTTAAGGTAAGTTGTCTGTCTCGGTGGCTCAGAAAATTTGGACACGGTGGAACCGAAATCCCCTCTGCTGAAGTTTAAACTTAAGATTGTAAGTTCAAAATTTGAGAAAATCTTATGTGTTTTGTGATGCTCAACCCCTCTGCTCTTCTATATTCTATTCACAGGGTCAACATGTCAGGTTCTGATGATAGCTAGAATGATCGGAAGGAGAGGGTAGTTGGTATGAGTTCAGACACTAGCCCAGATGCCAGTTCATCTTCTTCAAAAGATCCAAGCACCCCAAGTTCTCACAGGCTGCCACCAGGGCAAGGAAGAAGCTGAATTCAGATGAGGAGGATTCAAATTTTGTTCCATAGGAAACTCTTGCCAAGAAGTTGCAATAAAAGAAAGATAAAGCTGCAAAGAAGTTTGCTTTAGAGGCCACCTCAGCTAAGAGGACTATCAGAAAATAGTATGCCACCTCTGAGTCTATGAGAGCACCTGATAGTGCTAGAGCAAACACCACTTTATCTGTTGAGCCTTCAAAGAAATCATTGCCTAAGAAGGCATGAGAGAAGAAGTGAGCTAGGAAGAGGATCGTACATGTCATTAGCAGGCCTACTTCCATGTATGAAGACCCAATAGAGGGTGAGGAAGACGAAGAGGAGGAAGAGCCAGCTGCCAGGGCTCCTCCATCCAAGAGGAAGAAATTGCTTGTTGATGCTATGCCTAAGCAAGCTCCTTCAAAGAACAAGAAATCTGAGTCCAAGAATCCAATTGCTCCAAAGTCCAAGAAGACTAATTGGGACATCCCTCTTGCTGCTAAGAACAAGAGATCTTCTACCATGGAAGAAGAAGATGATCTGTCAGTGCTGAGGAAGCTAAGACCACATCTACCATTGCATAATGATGCTCATTCAGTAGCTGAAGACATGAAGAAGAGGAAGGATGTAGGTCTGAGATTGTGGAGAGCAAATGATCCCTATGCCTCCAGGAGGAAGACTGATGTAGATGACAGATTCTTCACCAAGGAACAATAGGATTTCGATGAGACTATCCTGTTGGACAAGAGTCCAGCAGTTAGTGACATGAGATATGTTGAATGGGCCTATATCAAGGAGAATAAGGATTACTTTCCCAGTGTGCAACAAAACTTCAAGTGCATTGATATTGCAAACTTTGTTGGGAGAGAGTTCTCTACTTGGAACGATGAGATGATCATGTAGTTCTACTCTACTGCTCACTTCTACCTAGATAGCAGGATCATATGGATGACTGAGGGAGTCAGGTACCAATCCACAGTTGATGAGTGGGATACCATCTTAGGAGCCTCATAGGTAGAAGAAGGAGATATGGATGTCTATGCTGAAGCCAAGATGAATCATAACTCTATGGTAAATATTTACAAGGAGATTCCAGCCACTCATGTGCATTCACATAAGCTTGGCTCTGTCTATCATCTGCAAATAGGACTACCCACTACAAACACTATCTTGAGGTACACTTTCATGCCCAAGTCTAGAGATGACAAGATGATTAGAGGGTACTCCATCAACATGGTGCACCATATAGACACCCACACCAGGATTAGGGTGATGGATCTGATTGTTGAGACAATCAAGAGGGCTGCTGATGACCAAAAATGATCTTGTGGATATGCACCTTACATTCAGATGCTTATCAACTCCAAGTTGGAGAAGAATGTATATGCACTTGATCGTCCTCATATGCCACTTCAGCCAGACTTTGAGGATAATGTTGTGGTGATGGATCCAAGTCATCCCACTTCATCTACTACACAGGCAGAGGTAGAGGCAGCTAGAGCCACTAGTGCTCAAGTTCCAAGGTCCAAGAGAGAGCAAATGGATCGGCTCATAAGCACCATCCAGGGGATGCAGAAGGATATCAAGAACATTTTGCTGAACCAAGAAAGCCTTGAGAGGATAGTGGAAGATAGGTTCACGACGATGAACAACAAAGTAGACGAAGACTGTGGATGAACTTAAGAAGGAAGTGGATGTAGTGCCTAGCCTAGCCCTCATTCCTCTGATGATGACGATAGTCCACCTCTCCGGACCAGCACTCAGTTCAAGACTCAGGCCAGAACTCCTATCGTGCCAGTTCCAGAGACGAGGCCTACCTCATCAGCACCTGCGGGAACTCCATCAGCTCCTCCAGCACCTCCAGTGTCTACACCACCACCTCAGAGGACTTCAGCTGAACTCTTCGCGGATGCTCTTCTCTCGACTCCTTCGATAGCCACTGGATCAGCTTCAACATCTCATGGAGGAGATCATGCCCAGAGCGACGATTGGCTCTATAGCTTTGAACTTTTTGGCAACTTGTTGCCAAAGGGGGAGAGGTTATATATCATAGTGCTTCGAGAGAGAGAGAGAGTGTGTGTGTTGCGTTTCGATTCCTCTCTGCAATTTTTAAAAACATTTGGTTTATCGTTTGGTTGAAACTTTGTTGGTGATTGATCATATACTCTTGTGTGATGCTACTACTTTGCTATCTTTGAGACATCTATGTGATAATCATTCACTTGTTTGGTGTGATGTGCTTATGCAATTACTTCATATTAATTTTTGCGCACCACCAAGTTGTATGTTACATGGAAGAGTGACCCCTGATCCTAATCGATTGTGCATTTGCATTCAAACGCAAATTTAAAATAATGCACAAATTTAGGGGGAGCTCTTGCTTATCGCATACTTCTCAAAGCGACCATGCTATTCATTGATTATATCTCTTCTCGAATCTTCGATCTATATGTTGTCATCAAATACCAAAAAAAGGGAGATTGAAAGCACAACTTCTACCTAGGTGGTTTTGGTCATTAATAACAACACATATTTCATTGGACTAATGTTTCCACTAAGTGTATCTCAGGAAAAAGTTCAATGATGGGTTGGCTAAAAGATTGTGTGGAGAACCTCCCCGAGGAAAGGAAGGAATAGGATTGGCGATGCTTCAAGATCAAGGACTCTACATTTTGCATTTTGTGAGAAATCGCTTTGAGTCCATAGGAAAGAAAATACTATTAAAAGGGGATGAGGTAAATATGATGATTTGGTTGCTCAAGTGCTTAGAGGTAGCCACCAAAAATACTCACCCACTTTCCCACACATATCCTCTATCCAAAGCCAAATCTCTAAATTCGATGACACCAACATTCCCATTCGGATCCACCGAGTTTATCCAAGACAGAATCCAAACCAAACCCTAGCATCTCGGTACTACCAACTTTCCTTTCGGTGCCACTGAAAATAGTGACCAACTTCCTGGTTAGCCATTTTCTAGATTCGGTCCCACCGAGTTCTGAGAATCGGTCTCACCAAGAAGTTGTACCAACTTTCTGTTAGCCCATTTCTTGAAATCGGTCCCACCGAGTTAGAGGAATCAGTCTCACCGAGATTTTGTAACTGCCTAGGTCACCCATATCAGTACCACCAAGATTCATATATCGGTCTGACCTAAAACGCCAAAGTTGCCACATTTTGATCTAGTCGGTGCCACTGAGTTTCACTTCGGTTTCACCGAGTTGGGCAATAATGTTGTAATGGTTGGATTTTTGGAGAACCCTATATATACCCCTCCACCACAACTCACTCGCAAGAGAAGCACTCAGAACATACACCCACTTGCCATAACCAATTTTCTCAGAGAGAACCACCTACCCTTGTGTTTAGGTCAAGATCATCCACCCGACCATATGGATCTTGATTTCTAGCCTCCCCAAGTTGATTTCCATCCAATCAATCTCTTCTACCCATGCCAAATCTGTGAGAGAGTGATTAAGTGTTGAGGAGACTATCTTTTGAAGCACAAGAGCAAGAAGTTCATCATACTACGACATATATTACCTTTTGGAGGGTGGTGCCTCCTAGAATGGTTAGGTGTCGCTTGGGAGCCTCCTTCTTCGTGATTGTGGAGTTGAACCAAGAGTTTGTAAGGGCAAGGAGATCGCCTACTTTGTGAAGATCTACCCCGAATAAGGCTAGTCCTCCGTGGACGTAGGCCATCATGGAATAGACGAGGTTGCTACTTCATGGACCCTTCATGGCTGGAGCCCTCTGTGGACTCTCGCGGCCATTACCCTTCGTGGGTTGAAGTCTCCATAAACGTGGACATACGATAGCACCACCTATCGGAACCACGGGAAAAATCTTCGTGTCACGAAATTGCGTTTGATCTTCTTATCCCTTCCTTTACTTTCATGTGCATGTTGTACTTTCCGCTTATAGGACCGAAAGTATGTCTAGAGGGGGGGTGATTAGACTACTTGACCAAATAAAAGTTTTGCCTTTTCCCAAATTTTAGAGTTGGCAATTTTAGCATTTCATGGCAACTCAAGTACACCCTACACAAGCAAGTCTAAGAGTATAGCAGCGGAAAGTAACAAGAAGCATGAGTAGAAAGGATAGGGTAGGAAGATCAAATGCAATTGTAGACACGATGATTTTTCCCGTGGTTTCGATAGGTGGTGCTATCGTACATCCACGTTTATGGAGTCTTCAACCCACGGAGGGTAACGGTCGCGAGAGTCCACGGAGGGCTCCACCCATAAGGGTCCACGAAGTAGCAACCTTGACTATTCCATAACGGCTTCCGTCCACGAAGGACTAGCCTCACTATGGGTAGATCTTCACAAAGTAGGCGATCTCCTTGCCCGTACAAACTTCTTGGTTCACTCCACAACACAAAGTACGAGGCTCCCAAGCGACACCTAACCAATCTAGGAGGCACCACCGTCCAAAAGGTAATAGGCTCGGGAATGACGATGAACTCCTTGCTCTTGTGCTTCAAGATGATAGACTCCTCAACACACAATCACTCTCTCACAGATTTGGCTTGGTGGAAGAGATGGGATTGGTGGAAAGCAACTTGGGGAGGCTAGAAATCAAGATCCATATGGTTGGAGTGGAAGATCTTGACCTCAACACAAGGATAGGTGGTTCTCTCTCAGAAAACTGGATGAGGCAAGTATGGAATAATTCTGAGTACTTCTCTCTCGAGTAGGTGGTGGTGGAGGGGTATATATAGGCATCCCCAAAAATCCAACCGTTACACACAAAACGACCAACTCGGTGACACCGATGTGTTAATCTCGGTGGTACTGAAGTGACCAAAAGGTGGCAACTTTTGAATCTCGGTGAGACCGATATAGGAAACTCGGTTGCACCGATAAGGTGACCAACAGTCAGATTCCCAATCTCGGTGACGCCGATCCAACAATCTCGGTGGTACCGATATTGTGAATTTGCGTAACAGAAAGTTGGCAACCTAAACTCGGTGGCACCGGTATGGAATCGTTTGCACTGAAGTGGCTAGGGTTTGGCTGAGTCTGTCTATGGTTGAGAATCGGTGGCACCGGGATGGAAATGTTAGTTGCATCGATGTTGAGTATATGGCTTTGGACAGACTTTGGTGGGAGAGTTTGTGGGTGTTTTTGGTGACTATCACTTGTGCACATATGAGCATTTTGTTCACCAACAAAACCTTACCCCCTTTTAATAGTATTGGCTTTCCTATGGACTCAAAGTGATTTCTCACAAATGTAAAATGTAGAGTCCTCTTCCTTGAAGCTTTGCCAACCTATTTCCTTGCATCTTGGGGTATTCTAAAATCTCCACAATCCTTTTGCCAATCCTATCATTGAGCATTTCCTGAAATATACTTGATGGAAAACATTAGTTCAATGACTTATATGTTGTTATAAATTACCAAAACCACCAAGGGAGCAAATGTGCTTTCACCGCTGCTATACTCTTAGACTTGCAAGTGTACAGTCAACTTGACTTGCTACAATTGCTAAAATCTGCCAACAACTAAAATTTGGAAAAAGGATAGATTTTTATTTGGTCAAGTAGTCTAATCAGCCCCCTCTAGACATACTTTCGATCCTACAAACGTGTGTTCTCACACGAGGCGCGGTACAGGTGGAGAGGGGCGGTCACACAAGCAGCGCGCTTGGCAGCGAAGGTCGCCTCGGATAACGAACAGCCGGCCCCCGTGCCTTCCTTATGGTGGGAGAAAATCCAGCGGGGGTTGCTCATCTGCCTCTTGCCATTCCGTGTCATTAAGCATCGTCACCCTCCCCCTTCGTCTTCCTTCTTCACTGTATTACGCATGACGCGTGTCACATGCGAGGCTCGACATTGGCCGAAAGGGGCGGTCGCTGGCATAGTGCGCTTGCCAATGCGCGTTTGCCTTGGGTTGCGAGGAGTCATCCCCCGTCACCTCATCCCTATAAATAGGGGGGTCGGGAAGGGCGTTGCTCGCTCACATCTCCCCGCTCTAGCCTGCCAGTCAGCACTACCTTCTTCTTCCTCCAGCCACCTCCTCCAGCGTGCCATTCCCAGGATGACTAGGGGTCGTGGCCATGCTCGAGGGTCTGTCGTTGCTGCGACGGTCGCTCGCCGGAGCACGATGCGCATCATGGTGACGGCGGAGGGGGGCGGCTCTAGCTCACACGGAAGGGCGGCGTCCAGGGGCCCCGAGAGTATGGGTCCGTCGAACCGCGGCAGTCGTGGCGGTGCTCCCCTCCCCCACCCTGTGTAGGTACTCATACGGGGGAAGTGGTGCACGAGTTCGTCATGGTGCTACCCCGTCGCCCCCGAAGCTGGCTGTGTCTTTCTGACCCCTTCGCGTGGGCCATGGAAGGCGGCAGACCTTCAGGCCTGTAGCTCCGGGCGGACAACTGTTGTAACGGGCCTGTTTGGGTTGTGGTCGACCTCTCCCCTGGAAGTGCCATGTTCTTGACGCGGGGGTGGAAGTCGTTTGCTCGCTACCACGGCCTGGGGCCGGAGCATCTCCTCCAGTTCAAGTTTGATGGAGCCGCCACTCTCTCCGCGAAGTTCTTCGGGGTTTCCGGCATCCACCTAGAGTGCTGGGCAGAGAGCTCGAGTGGCAGCAAGTTTGACTCCTCCAGCGACAGCGATGACGATGATAGACCCCTCGGCATCAAGCACGAGGACTCCGACTAGGCGTGCATGGCGCTTTTAGCTAGGTTTTGGAGATGTGTCGGTGAAAGCAAATTTGCTCCCTTGGTGGTTTTGGTAATTAATAACAACATATATATCATTGAACTAATATTTCCACTAAGCATATTTAAGGAAAAGTTCAATGATGAGTTGGCAAAAGGATTGTGGAGAAACCCCTAGATGCAAGGAAATGGATTGGCAAAGCTTCAAGCAAGAGGACTCTACATTTTACTTTGTGAGAAATCACCTTGAGTCCATAGGAAAGCCAATACTATTAAAAGGGGGTAAGGTACTGTTGGTGAACAAGATGCTCCACGTGCACAAGTGATAGTCACCAAAAACACCCACAAACTCTTCCACAGAAGTCTGTCCAAGCCTATCTTGAAAATCGGTGCTACCAATAAATTCCACTCGGTCCCACCGATTCCCACCTCAGATAGACCCATGCCAAACCCTAGCACATCCGTGCAACCGATTCTGATTCGGTGCCACCGAGTTCATCTTGCCAACTCTCTGTTGCCTCGATTCTTAAAATCGGAAATTCCGAGTTTTTGGATCGGCGTCACCGAGTTTTGGAAACTGACCGTTGGTCACTAAATCGGTACCACCGAGATTTCTGTATCAGTCTCACCGAGATTCAAAAGTTGCTACCTTTGGAGCAACTCGGTACCATCGAGTTTTACACTTCGGTGTCACCGAGTTGGTCACTTTAGGTGTAACGGTTGGACTTTTGGGGATGCCTATATATACCCTTTCACCACCACCCACTCGAGAGAGAAGCACTCAGAACTATTCCATACTTGCCCCATGCAATTTTCTGAGAGAGAGCCACCTACTCATGTGTTGAGATCAATCCATTCCACTCCATCCATATGAATCTTGATCTCTAGCCTCCCCAAGTTGCATTCCACCAAAATCAATCTCTTCCACCATAGCCAAATCTGTGAGAGAGTGATTGTGTGTTGAGGAGTCTAGCATCTTGAAGCACAAGAGCAAGGAGTTCATCGACATTACCGAGCCTATTACCTTTTGGAGGGTGGTGCCTCCTAGATTGGTTAGGTGTCGCTTGGGAGCCTCCTACTTCGTGTTGCGGAGTTGAACCAAGAACTTTGTACGGGCAAGGAGATCACCTACTTAGTGAGGATCTACCCATAGTGAGGCTAGTCCTTCGTGGACGGAAGCCGTTATGGAATAGTCAAGGTTGCTACTTCGTGGACCCTTATGGGTGGAGCCCTCCGTGGACTCTCGCGACCATTACCCTCTGTGGGTTGAAGACTCCATAAATGTGGACGTACGATAGCACCACCTATCGGAACCACGGGAAAAATCATCGTGTCTCCACATTGCGTTTGATCTTCCTTCCTACCCTCTACTACATATGCTTATTGTTACTTTTTACTACTATAGTCTTAGACATGCATGTGTAGGGTGTACTTGAATTGCTATAATCACTAAAATCTGCCAACACTTAAAATTGGGAAAAGGTAGAATTTTTATTTGCTCAAGTAGTCTAATCACCCCCCCTTCTATACATACTTTCGATCCTACAAGTGGTATCAGAGCTTTGGTCTCCATTGCATTGGTCTCACAACCTAGAAGAGTATGGCGTCTAGTGAGGGAAATTATCACCGTAGAGGTCCGTAATTTGATGGCACAAATTTTGCTAGTTGGAAGAACAAAATGAAAATGCATATTCTTGGTCATAACCCCGCCGTTTGGGCTGTTGTTCGTGTTGGCTTGCAAGGTGAATTCTTTGGTGATGGAAAGGAACCGGATCGTGAAGCGACCGCGGATGAATTGCAGATGTTGCAATACAACGCTCAAGCATGTGACATTCTCTTCAACTGCCAATGCCCCAAAGAATTCAATAAAATCAGCCGTCTTGAGAATGCAAAAGAGATTTGGGATACTTTGGTTGATATGCATGAAGGTACCGAATCCGTGAGAGAATCCAAGTTGAATGTTCTTCAAAGTCAGCTTGACAATTTCAAGATGAAGGATGGTGAAGGAGTCGCTGAGATGTACTCTAGGCTAGCTCTCATCACAAATGAGATTGCCGGCTTAGGAAGCAAAGAAATGACCAACAAATTCATCATCAAGAAGATACTTCGAGCATTGGATGAGAGATACGACACCGTGTGCACATTGATCCAAATGATGCCCAACTACAAAGATCTCAAGCCTACGGAAGTCATTGGAAGGATTGTTGCTCATGAGATGACACTCAAGGACAAAGAAGAGCTTCACAACAAGTCAAGCGGTGCTTACAAAGCCACAAGTGATGCTCCCACAACTTCAAGAGACAACCTTGTCACCAATGAAGAGATAAGCCTCATGGTCAAGAAATTCAACAAATTCTACAAAAATAGAGGCAAAGAACGAAGCTCCAACTCAAGATATGAAGAAAAGCGTTCGTCAAGTCATGACCGAAACTGCTACAATTGTGGGAAGCCCGGACACTACTCCAATGAGTGCATGGCTCCCTACAAACGAAGAAAAGAGTCACCTAGAAGACGAAGCTCAAGAAATGAATCACCTCAAAGAGAGAGAAGGAGTAGAGATGATCGTTAGGAACGAAGACCCTCAAGGAGAAGTAGGGACTCGGAGAAGAAGGACAAGTACACCAAGAGCTATTCAAGAAGTAGACATCAAGATCATGTTGGTGAATGGGTTTCCGGCTCCGAATCCGACAACCACTCCGAGAGAAGCTATCACTCCAACTCCGACTATAGTCAAGATGAAGGTGTTGCCGGACTTGCACTAGTGACTACCAACTCCTATGATCTATTTGATTCAACAAATGAAGGGAGTGGATGTTGCTTCATGGCTAAAGGCCCCAAGGTATCACACCCCGAGTATCTTGATTTCAATAGTGATGAAGATGATTTACTTGGTGATGATGACTTGCTCTTTGATAAAACAAGTGATGTTAGTCAAAATGAACTTGATAATTTTCATGCTAGTCAAGATAAGTCGGTTGATGATGATAAGATGAAAATAGAACAACTAACTAAAGAATTAAAAACTCTTAAGTTAACCCATGAATCTACTCTGGAAGATCATAGAGAGATGGTAAGGACTCATGAGAAGCTACGCTTCGAGAAGCTCACCTTGGAGCAAGAACATGAGTTTCTTAAAGCTATCAATGACGATCTCCGAAAGAAGACTTCATCTTATCGAGCCAAACGATTACTCTTTTCTACATTCATGCCACAAGTTAAACCTAGACAAACTAGTAACAAAGGCAAGAAAGGTTCTTCATCTAGTAGCAACAATAAAAATGCTAAATCTAATGATGTTGCTTCTAGTAGTTCTATTGATTCCACTAACGATGATTCTCTTAGCCATGTTACACTTGAGCAAGAAAACGATTTATTGAAAGGAATTATAGAGAAAGGTATCTACAAGAGTCTTGCCGGGTGTAAGCAATTTGAGGAAATTGTACGCAAGCACGGAGGATACCGGAAGAACCATGGTATTGGCTACTTCAACGCAAATGGAGTTGAATGGGAAGAAGGTCAATACCCCAAGCCCAAGTTTGTTCCTCAAAGGGAGAAGTATGAACATACTCTTCGCAAGGGAACAAACACTCAAGATGACCTTCCACCACAAGACCACAAGCTCAAGGGCAAGGACAAGCTTCAAAAGGACATTGACTCCTATGAAGATGAATTCCAAGCTTTGGTGGAGTGGGTTCCCAAGGCTACTTCAAGCTCAACTTCTACAAGTGCCACTTCAACACCAAGGATCCCCATCAAGTTGATGTGGGTCCCTAAGAAGATGAACTAGAGAAGTTCTTGAGGGGTGACTCCGCCAATGAAATTCACTCACATTCATTATTGGCAAGAACTAGTTGCAATCAACGTCAACAACATGCAATAGTTCAAGGAGTCACACATTCCCTCAAATGTAAGCAAGGGACAAGGTAATCAACAAATCCATGGACATCATCATGTATGCTTTGCACTCCATGTCCATAGATATCCTTGTATTTGTCTCTTGTGTGTTGGGACTAACCCATGTAGGTGAGAAGAGTAAGGAAACAACAAGGATGCTCCCAACTCTTGGTGATCTTCATCAACCTTGAGCATCTACCACTACATCTCCCACATGAAGCCTTCTACGACAAACCCAAGGTTAGTTTATCCCTCCTATGGGGGGATGTCACATCATGGGGGAGATTTACTCTAAGACTTGAGTTAAAGCCTCGCTTAGAATGTGACAACATTAAATGCTTTATGTAAAAGTGGAAACCCCACTTGTGCTTAAACAATGAGTATGACCTATGATCAAGTATTCTTACTTGGCTCCTAAGTCAATATATTCATATATAGATGACTCTGTCATCACCAAAATGCTTGATAGATGCTAGTATGTATGTGCATGTTTGCCATGATTTTATTTGACATCTTATTGTGTGAGCATGTTGGTCTGCATTTCTTTATTCCTTCGAGGACATCCTATTGTTGCTATTTGGACTTTGTTTTTTTTTTGCCAATTGGATGGACAAGAATGCCTAGGACCACTCTCTAGCTATCTATGCTTTCTCGTCTCATATTCCATTCTTGCTGCATCGCAAAATTTGAAAAAGTACTTTTCGATCTCTCTGTGTGAGGAGCACTCGGAGTTCCGTATCAACAAAGGACTGACCATTAAAACCTCCGAAGTGCATCTCGGTGGAACCAATACCAAAATCTCGGTCTCACCGAATGCCTAGGGTTGATCTGGTTTTCACACTCCGTATCACCGATTCCATCTTCTCGGTTACACCGAGTTTCCCTGTCAGCTGACAGTAGAGGAACTCGGTGACACCGAAAAGTTAGAACCGGTGTCACCGACAGCCACGGGTATATAAAGAGGCGAACCTGCCTTTTGAAATTACTTTCTCAAATGTCATCCCATCCAAAACCCTACCTGCCGAACAAGGACCCCTGGTCGTCTCCTTCGTCTTCCCGAGCGCCTCCGCCATTGGAAGTCCACGCCGTCGACGAAATCTTCACCGCCGTCGCCGCCGTAGCGAGATCGTCACCGAATTAGGGTATGGTTTTGACCCCTCGTGCGCTCCTCCCTCCAAATCTTGCGCATTAGGACTTTTCCATCGATAAGACAAGCCTGGAGATTGATCTATCCACAAGAACTTCCAGTAGAATAGCGAACGAAAGATTTTTTAGGGTTTGCCGTCCGCAACTTGAATCCCGGTGAAACCGATGCAAAAGAATCGGTAGCACCGATTCCCTTTTCTGGTCAACTGAGAACAACCTCGGTGAAACTGAATGCCCATTTTTAGTGTTATTGAAAGTGGTGCCAAGTTTCTGTAATGCAGGTTGTTTGTCTCGGTGGGTCCGAAAAGTTTGACTCGGTTGTACCGATATTCACTTGGCAGAATGCAAATCTTGAGAAATTTTAGTTCAAATCTTCGAAAATTGTCTGCATTTTGTGATGACTCAACCCTTCCACTCTTCTATACTCTATTTCATAGGGTCAGAGATGTCAGGTTCTGATGATAGCCAGAATGACTTCAGAGACAAGAATGTTTACATGAGCTCAGGCACTAGTCCTAATGGGAGCTATGATGATGTACCTAGCTCACCAGATCTGACCAAAGCTGCAACCAGGGCAAGAAGGAAACTCAATTCTGATAAGGAGGATGAAGACTTTGTTCCAGAAGATCTGCCCAAGAAAGACACAACTGTCAAGAGCACTACTGCTGCCACTACATCCAAGAAGAAGGCTATAAGGAAGGAGTATGCTAGCTCAGGGTCAGTGAGAGCACCAGAGAGTGCTAGGGCAACAATGACCGTTGAGCCCTCAAAGAAGTCTATGCCTAAGAACGCAGGAGAGAAGAAGAAGTCTGGGAAGAGGATCGTACATGTTATGGGCAGGCCTACCTCTATGTATGAGGATCCAGAGGCTGAGGAAGAAGAAGAGGAAGAGCCAACTGCCAAGGCTCCTCCTAAGAAGAAGAAAAAGATCATGGCTAATGCTATGCCCAAGGATACATCATCCAAAGGCACCAAGACTGCCCCCAAGAAGGCTGCTGCTGTTCCTAAACCCAAGAAGTTTTCCAGAGACATCCAAACTTCTAGCAAGAACAAGACTTCCACTTTCAGGGAAGCTGAGGATGATACACGGTTTGTTTTGATGAAGCTTAGACCACACCTTCCAGAGCACAATGCCAGCCATCATGTTGCTGAAGACATGAAGAAGAGGAAGGACTCAGGTTTGAGAGAGTGGAGAGCTATTGATTCTTACTCTTAGATGATGAGGACAGCTGTGGACTACAGGTTCTATACAAAGGAGCAACAAGATTTCTATGAAACAGTTTTGCTTGATAAGAGCCCCGCAGTGAGTGACATGAGATATGTGGATTGGAAGCACATCAAGGATAATGAAGACTACTTTCCAAGTGTGCAAGATAACTTCCACTGCATTGGCCTTGATGAGTTTGTTGGTAAGGAGTTTACCGCTTGGAATGACGAGATGATCATGCAATTCTACTCCACCGCACATTTCTATGGTGATGGTAGGATTGTATGGATGACAGAAGGCACCAGGTATGAATCCAGAGTTGAGGAGTGGGCTGCCTTCTTAGGATCTCCACAGGTGCAAGACGGAGACTTGGATGTGTACTCCGAGTCCAAGGCCAATCACAATGCTATGAAGAACATGTACAATGAGATCCCTGCTGCAAACTTGCCATCACACAAGTTTGGATCCATTTACTTCCTCTAGGCTGGTCTACGCACGATCAACACTATCTTAAGGTATACCCTGATGCCTAAGTCTGGAGATGAGAAGATGATAAGAGGATACTCTATCAACATGCTGCTCCATCTTGATCAACATACCAGATTCAGAGTGATGGACTTAATAGTTGAAACAGTGAAGAGGACTGCAGCAGATCAGAAGAGATCATGTGGATACGCTCCATATATACAGATGCTTATCAACTCCAAGTTGGAGAAGCACATATATGCACTTGACCGACCACATTTGCCACTCTTGCCAGAGCTAGAGGACAATGTTGTGGTGATGGACCCAGATCATCCCACCTCAGCTATAGCACAGGCACAGGCACAGGCAGCCAGAGACTCTAGTTCTCAGGTGCCAAAGACCAGGAGTGAGCAGATGGATCTTCTACTTAGCTCTGTGCTCAGCATGCAGAAGGACACCGGGAACATTCTAAGGAACCAGGAGAGCCTCTCGAGGATTGTTGACACCAAATTCCATATTCTCAACAACAAGGTGGCTGAGCTCACAGTGACTGTGAATGAGCTCAAGAAGGAAGTTGATGGAGTGCCCAGTCCTCACACTACTGATGATGATGAGGATAGTCCACATCTCAGGACAGCCACTCAGGTCAGGACTCAGCCCAGATCTGCCACAGTGCCAGTTCCAGAGTCTAGACCTTCTTCATCAGCACCTGTCGCAGCTCCTTCAGCTCCTCCAGCACCTCCAGTTGCTACTCCGACTCCGTCCATGACGTCTGCAGAAGTCTTCGCTGATGCCGTTCTCTCGACTCCTTCATCAGCCACTGGAGGAGATCAGCCCCAGAAGAGCGCTTAGTTATATACCTTTGAACTTTTTGGTAACTTGTTACCAAAGGTGCAGAAGATGTATATAGATCCTTAGGCTTCGAGAGAGAGAGCGTTGCTTTTTATCACTTTTCAAAACATTGATATCTTTTGGCTGGTTTGCTTGTGTTAAATTTGTTGGTGTTTGATCATACACTTGATGTGAATTGCTACTATTTCCTATCCTTGTGATGCTTATGAAATGATCATTCATCTTTGCTTGACTGTGTTGTGCTATGGTATTCATTCTCATTATTCTCGCACACCACCAAGTTGTATGTGACAAGGAAGAGTGCCCCATGTACCTAATCGATTGTGCATTTGCATTCAAACGCAAATTCAAAATAATGCACAAATTTAGGGGGATCTCTTGCTTATCACATACTTCTCAAAGCAATGATTATATTCATTGATTATATCATATGTCGAAGCTTTGATCTATATGTTGTCATCAATTACCAAAAACGGGGAGATTGAAAGCACATTTGCTCCCTTGGTGGTTTTGGTAATTATTAACAACATATATATCATTGAACTAATATTTCCACTAAGCATATTTCAGGAAAAGTTCAATGATGAGTTGGCAAAAGGATTGTTGAGAAACCCCTAGATGCAAGGAAATGGATTGGCAAAGCTTCAAGCAAGAGGACTCTACATTTTACTTTGTGAGAAATCACCTTGATTCCATAGGCCAATACTATTAAAAGGGGGTAAGGTAATGTTGGGGAACAAGATGCTCCATATGCACAAGTGATAGTCACCAAAAACACCCACAAACTTTTCCACAAAAGTCTGTCCAAGCTTATCTTGAAAATCGGTGCTACCAATAAATTCCACACGGTCCCACCGATTCCCACCTCAGACAGACCCATACCAAACCTAGCACATCGGTTGAACCGATTCTGATTCGGTGCCACTGAGTTCAGCTTGCCAACTTTCTGTTGCCTCGATTCTTAAAATCAGAAATTCCGAGTTTTTGGATCGGCGTCACCGAGTTTTGGAAACTGACCGTTGGTCACTAAATCGGTACCACCGAGATTTCTGTATCGGTCTTACCGAGATTCAAAAGTTGCTACCTTTGAAGCAACTCGATACCACTGAGTTTTACACTTCGGTGTCACCGAGTTGGTCACTTTAGGTGTAACGGTTGGATTTTTGGGGATGCCTATATATACCCCTTCACCACCACCCACTCGAGAGAGAAGCACTCAGAACTATTCCATACTTGCCCCATCCCATTTTCTGAGAGAGAGCACCTACTCATGTGTTGAGATCAAGCCATTCCACTCCATCCATATGAATCTTGATCTCTAGCCTCCCCAAGTTGCTTTCCACCAAATCAATCTCTTCCACCATACCAAATCTGTGAGAGAGTGATTGTGTGTTGAGGAGTTTATCATCTTGAAGCACAAGAGCAAGGAGTTCATCGACATTACCGAGCCTATTACCTTTTGGAGGGTGGTGCCTCCTAGATTGGTTAGGTGTCGCTTGGGAGCCTCCTACATCGTGTTGTGGAGTTGAACCAAGAAGTTTGTACGGGCAAGGAGATCGCCTACTTCGTGAAGATCTACCCATCGTGAGGCTAGTCCTTCGTGGACGGAAGCCGTTATGGAATAGTCAAGGTTGCTACTTCGTGGACCCTTATGGGTGGAGCCCTCCGTGGACTCTCGCGACCGTTACCCTCCGTGGGTTGAAGACTCCATAAACATGGACGTACGATAGCACCACCTATCGGAACCACGGGAAAAATCATCGTGTCTCCAAATTCCGTTTGATCTTCCTTCCTACCCTCTACTACATATGCTTGTTGTTACTTTCCACTACTATACTCTTAGACATGCATGTGTAGGGTGTACTTGAATTGCTATAATCGCTAAAATCTGCCAACACTTAAAATTGGGAAAAGGTAGAATTTTTATTTGCTCAAGTAGTCTAACCACCCCCCCCCTCTAGACATACTTTCGATCCTACAGTAGACTAATGTGGGAACGAGGCTCCATCCGCGAGACCTCGTTTCCGGATCAATCACCACATCATAGTGTCAGATCTCCTTTTGCTTTTAGATTGTGCCCTATGTAATCCTGCGGGGAAATGAAGAAAGATCATTGGGTACCTTCCGCTAAAGATTTATGTGCTCGCCGTGTTTAACGAATGATTATTTTCTCTTAACGCGGTTTCGCACTTGAATGTTTTTGATCCCTACGCTTGCCGGACACGCCTGTAGGTGCGCACATCCTTACCTCAAGCTCTTTTAGGAACGGATCCTTAGTAGCCTGCCAGTGATGCCGCTTCCATCAATGCTACCTTGCCTTCCTTGTCGCGGCTACTTAGGATGTTGAGCGGGCCTGAAACAACCAAGTGCGTAGACAATTTCGATAAGGGTCCTTCGTGTGCAGGTTTTCTCACACAAGCGTCAACTTTGTTCAAGAAAAAGGCTCGAATTTTTGAGAAGTTTTTGCAACTTATATTTGTTTTTGTTGTATCTCTTGCCGCAAGGTGGTTGCCTTTGAACATGTCTATAGGTGTCCATACCGTCACTCCCCCCGGGAAGATCTGCACGCGGGGGCCCCTTCTTCCCTTTGAGAAAAAGAAAGAAGAGAAAATAGAGGAGGCTGGGAACCTTAGCGGTTCAATAGTCACCTTACGCAAGTAGAAAGTGATAAAAACATTTCATGTAAGATACATAATATAAATATGTACTTTAACAAGAAGTTGTAAAACACATAGCTTTATTGACTATGCAGAGGGTCATCTCCTGGCTTTGTACCAAGGATTACATGCCTTGGCGGCAGACTTTTACAAAAGAGGTTTTCGGGCGGCTCGGCGACCGTGCCTCGCGGGTAGAACTTGCGAAGATTCTCGATATTCCACGAGTTCTACACCTGGGTGTCGTCTTCGGTCTCTAGGCGGACTGCGCCAGGCCTAGTGACTTGTACTACACGGTAAGGGCCTTCCCACTTTGGCGTCAACTTGTTTGATCCCTTCGGGACTAAATCCGTCGAAGAACAAGGTCGCCTTCCTCAACGCTCCTGGCGCGCACCTAGCGGCTGTGATAGCGGTGCAAGGCTTGCTGGTACTAGGTGGCACGTAGTGCGGCCTGGAGACGATCATCCTCGAGGAGCGTGGCATTATCTTGCCGCAGTTGCTCTTGTCGGTCCTTGTCAAAGGCCTGCACTCTTTGTGATCTGTAGGTGACTTCCGTGGGGAGCACCGCTTTAGCACAATAGACTAGGGAGAAGGGCGTCTTGCTAGTGGCTCGATTTGGTGTCGTCCTGATAGACCAAAGAACTGCCGACAGTTCATCAATCCAGCACCTTCCGTGCTTGTGCAGCTTCTCTAAAGTTCTTGTGTTGAGGCCCCACAACACTTCAGAATTTGCCCTTTCTACTTGGCCATTGCTCCTGGGGTGAGCGACTAACGCAAAGCAGACTTTGGCACCGATGTCTTGGCAGTATTGCATAAAGTTGTCGCTGGTGAATTGCGTGTTGTTGTCGGTTATGATCTTGTTGGGGACACCGAAGCGACAGACTATCCCTCTGAAAAACTTGACTGCTGCTTGCATCGTCACCTTTCTCACTGGCTCCACCTCAGTCCACTGCGTGAACTTGTCAATTGCGATGAATAATAACTCGAAGCCCCCGGTAGCGCGAGGGAAGGGCTCGACAATGTCAAGCCCCAGACCGAGAACGGCCAAGAGAGCGGTATGGTCTAAAGGGCTTGTGCTGGCTGATGTATCTTCTTGGCGTGGCACTGGCATGCTTCACACGTTCTTACCACTGCTAAGGCATCTTGAAGGGATGTCGGCCAATAGAAGCCTTCCGGAACGCCTTTCCCATAAGGGCTCATGATCCAATGTGGGAGCCATAGATCCCTTCATGTATTTCTGCCAACAGCTGTCGTCCTTCCTACCGGGGAATGCACTTCAATTTCACATTGTTTGGTCTCCTCCTATACAGTGTACTGTCCACGAACTGGTACATGCTCGATTGTCGGGCTACTCTTTCAGCTTCCTCTTGTTCCTCAGGAAGATGTCCTGTCTGGCGGTATTGGACGATCTGTTGTGCCCATGCCGGAGCTTGTGGCTCGACGACAAGGACTAAAGGCATTTTTTATGCTACGGGAGCGCTAGCTTCCACGGCAAGGACCGCTGGGTCTGTTGGAGCTTGCTGCTCACCGGCAGGCGTCTTGTCGCCCCCGGCAACCTTCTTGGCGGCCACTGATGGCTCTGCCGGGAAGTAGTCGCCGGACTTGACCTTCCTCTTCTTGGCTCGACGATCTGATGGTGTGACGGATGGTTGAGTGAGTCGAAGTAAAAAAAGTGCCTAGTTCCACTGGCGACTTTTGAGTAGCTTGTTTTGACAGGTCATCGGCAATGCCGTTCTCTACACAGGGGACGTGTTCCATCTGCCGACTGTCAAAATGCTCCTCCAACTTTCTCACTTCATCTACGTATGCTTCCATCAGGGGACTATGATAATCCTTGTTCAGTTCGCGTACAACAAGTTGTGAGTCTCCTCGGACTATCAATTTCCTAATACCAAGGTCAGTTGCTATCCGCAGTCCGGCAAGAAACCATTCGTACTCAGCTGTGTTGTTGGTTGATGCCTCGCAGGAAAAAATCATATGGATCACGTACTTGAGGTGCTCTCTGGTGGGTGTGACAAGCAGCACTCCGGCACCGGCGCCTTGCAGTGAAAAAGCTCCGTCAAAGTACATGACCCATTCTTTAGGTGTTTCCTTGTCGTGGAGGACTGTTTCCGGGATTCGTTCATCTTGCGTTTGCGTCCATTCTACAATGAACTCTGCCAGGGCTCTGCTTTGTATGGTTGTTGTGCTTTCAAAGCTCAGGTCAAAGCTAGCCAGCTACAACGCCCACTTGACGATCCTGCCGGTTGCCTTTGGATTCCTTAGGATGCGTTGCAACAGAAAGCCAGTGACGACAGTGATGTCATGTGCTTGGAAGTAGTGGTGCAGCTTCCGGGAGGCCATGAGAAGTCCAAAGAGCAATTTTTGCACCCCGGAGTACCTTCAAAATAACATTTGCTCCCTTGGTGGTTTTGGTAATTAATAACAACATATATGTCATTGAACTAATGTTTCCACTAAGCATATTTCAGGTAAAGTTCAATGATAGGGATGGCAAAAGGAATGTGGAGAAACCCCAAGATGCAAGGAAATGGATTGGCAAAGCTTCAAGCAAGAGGACACTACATTTTACTTTGTGAGAAATCACTTTGAGTCCATAGGAAAGCCAATACTATTAAAAGGGGGTAAGGTACTTTTGGTGAACAAGATGCTCCACATGCACAAGAGATATTCACCAAAAACACCCACAAGCTCTTCCACAAAAGTCTGTCCAAAGCCAAATATCCAAAATCCGTGCAACCAAAAATTTCCACTCGGTGCCACCGATTCCCAAAATCAGACAGACCCATGCCAAACCTAGCACATCGGTGCAACCGATTCCACTTCGGTGCCACCGAGTTTGGGTTGCCAACTTTCTATTACCTCGATTCACAAAATTGGTACCACCGAGTTTGTTGGATTAGCGTCACCGAGTTGCGCAATCTGACCGTTGGTTACCTAATCGGTACCACCGAGAATTATATATCGGTCTCACCGAGATTCAAAAGTTGTCACCTTTTGGTCACTTCGGTACCACCGAGATTCACACATCGGTGTCACCGAGTTGGTCACTTTAGGTGTAACGGTTGGATTTTTGGGGATTGTCGGATTTTGGGCTCCACAAAACCCTAACGGATTTGAACCCAGGGGTGTGTGCGAAGATTCCCCAACAGCTTCGCCCCCTCCAAGCTCACAACACAATACCCCCGCTCGATGGAGAGGAAGACAATGACACACGAGAGTTTACCCAGGTTCGGGCCGCTGCGAAGCGTAAAACCCTACTCCTGCCTTAGGTGGATTGCCTCATGAGGAGGTTGGTGGATGATCTAGTACAGAGGTGTGTTGCCTAGCGGGTGTGTTTGCGGGGTTGTTGCTCTTTTTTTCCACCGGGCTACCTAGCCTCTATTTATAGCGGCTCGGGGCCTCTTCCCTTATCGCAATGGCGGGAAGGGATCCCACAACGGCCAAATTTGAAAGGGCACAGGTAGTACATCTTATCCTGATGAAAGGCGGTCTTCGCCTGCAAAGTAGTCGACGGTGATGCAGCGGTGGGCTCGGTGATGACGTCCGTCTTGCGGGGCTTGGGGTCTTGGTCTTGTTGCACCGAAGTGGAAACCTTTGGGGGGCGCTTTGGGAACTCGCGTGCGTCCCAGCCTCCTTTGCACCAAAGGGGAAACTGTGCCCTCTGGCGTACTGGTGCCCGCCTGGCCTGGCTGGCGTCACCCTTGGCCTCCTGAGGTCGGGTGTTGCATAGGAGTCTCCACCGCTCAGGAGGGGGCCTGGGGAGGCCTACCTCCCCGTGGGTCTTGGCGCTGCTTCCCTCGCGAGCTTGGGGTCTCGCGAGGGCCTTGTGTCGAGTGAGGCTACGCCGGGCCATTCTTGGTCATCGAGGTGGGCCACGCCTTGGGCCGCAGGCAGGCAAGTCTGGGTACCCTGGTATCTAGAACACTGACAGTAGCCCCCGGGCCCGAGGCACGCTCGGGCTAGTTTCGGGGCGAAGCCACAGAGGATGGGTCGTAGCGCCGTGGACCCCAAACGCCTGCGGGTCCGGCTTGACGCGTGGCGCACCACGAGATGTGGGCGCCTCGGCTCCCTGAGGACGTCGGGAACCGCCTTGAGCCGCGTTGACGCCTGGCCTGCGCGCCTCTTTGGCCATCATTGCTCCTCCTTGAATGTTGCTGACCCCTTGAGCCCTCTCTCTTCTCGGGCCACGCGGATGCGATCCGACGGGGGCAGATGGAGCGACGTGAGGCGGGACAGCACGTCAAACGAGCCTGGCACGCGCCACTCGAGGTGCATGGCGATCCCACTTCCCACGTCGCCCCGGCAACAGCTTCAGCTGGCCTTCAACCGTCGCACGTTGCGGGGCCATCAATCCCCGGGGCTGGGAAGACGCCGGTTGGCCTCCGTCCAGCTATAAATGGGCGGGGGGGACTGAGCCCCCAGCCCATTCCTTCTTCTTGCTCCTCCGCCTTTGTCTTCCATCTACCCCATCATGACGTCGGTGAGGAGGTTCTCCGCCGCCGAGAAGGGAAAAGCCAGCCAGGGGACGCCGGGCCAGCAACCTCCCAAGAGGGGTAGGGGTCGCCCTTGCAAGTATGTCGAGACGCCCTCGGCGGCGCCCCATGGGCGCGGGCACCTTTCCGCGGGGCCCAGCGCTTCCGCAGGCACAACTAGAGGCGGCGGTCACAGTGGCCGTGGCAGGGGCAGAGACTTGCAGTCGGTGCCCGTCCACCGCGTCCGCAAGCCCGCACGGCCGACGCGGGCCCGGAGTTCCTGGTGCCGGTGGAGAGGGTGGCGAGCTCCTGGTTGCAGCTCCCACGCGCCTTCGCAGAGGCGCTACCGACTGGCGCGCCGTCGGGCCTATGGCTGTAGGCCGACGGGTGTTGCAGCGGAGCGTTGTGGGTGGAGGTCGAGATCACCCCTGCGGGCAACGCCTTCTTGGGCCGCGGGTGGCAGACCTTCGCCCGCGCCCACGACCTGAAGGGAAGGCCCACGCTCCACTTCAAGCACGACGGCGCCGCGGCGCTGTTCGTCAAGATCTTTGGTGAGGACGGGAGGCGTTTGGAGTGCTGCCCGGTGGACGGCGGCAGCGGCGATCTTGGAGATGGGCTTTCCCTTGGCGACGACCGCCATGTCTCCAGCGGCAGCGATACATCTTCCAAGGGGAGCCCGAGCGACGACAGCTATGACGCCCCGCCGCGCCGTCGCGCCCGGACTTCAGGGGGAAGCCAGCCGCGGTGGCGCCGCTCCCCTGCCCGGGAAGCGACCATGCCGACATGCCACCGCGGCGCCATCAAGGAGGAGGAAGACTCCGACTGAGTGCCGGCGCACCAAGGCCGGGGCCTCAGGAGTGGCGGCCCTCAGGACGGGGGCCGCTTCGCCTTCTTTTCTTTTCTTCTGCCTGTAATCAAAACCATGGGGTCCCTTTCGGGTGTATGACGAACCTTGGCGCTTGCGCCCTCTTATTAGCACCCTCGTTACGCGTTATGGTTGTTGTGTTACTGCTTACTGAGGCCTCCCTTCGATTGTAGTTAGAGTGCTTAGCTTGATGCGTCCGCGGCGGGCATCCTCGTCGCGAGGTTTAGCAGTGGCGTCCCGCGAGCTGATAGCTCTTGGAGAGCTTGGGGAGGTGCGTCTTTCCTGCGAATGAGGCGGCTTGGGGGGAGCCCCTTTCGGCGCTCTACGTCTACAGGGCCTGATCCCGTGCATGCCCCTCCTCCGTTGGGGCAGTCCGGATAGCCAGGACGAGACCAAAGAAGGCGGGGCCTCGATCGCCACTGGGGTCGTTCAGATCACCAGGACAAGACCAATGGCGAGCGAGTAGCCACGCGATCGGTGAGACTCCTGAGGCGCAATGCTCAGGAGCCCCCTTTGACGCTCAAGCAGCACTCTATGTCGGCGGGGCCCGATCCTGTGTATGCCCCTCCTCCGTTGGGGCCATCCGGATCGCCAGGACGAGACCAAAGAAGTCGGGGCCTCGATCGCCACTGGAGCCGTCCGGATCACCAGGACGAGACCAATGGCGAGCGAGTAGCCATGTGATCAGTGAGACTCCTGAAGCGCAGTGCTCAGGAGCCTCCTTTGATGTTCAAGTGGCGACCAATCCTTTCTGCATGTTCTTGTACCCAGGGAGCGTGAGTCTCCAGGGGTTTTTCAAGACAGGGGGACGCCAAGGCCTTGGTGAGGTGTGCGCACCATGCCAGCAGTAGCCCCCGCTCGCGGGGCGCGAGAGGGAGAGGCTGGCGGGCGTTACCCCGAAGAAAGAAATTTCAAGAGAGAGAGAGCTGCGAGAAGAAAAATTCCCGCCCCTTTTCCTTTAAACAGAGTCAACAAAAATCCACGGACTTATGTCCAGGGAAAAAGGCAAATTCGAACACAAGAAAGGGAGAGAAAAGCCGCGTCCGGCACCTAGGCTAGTCTTCGTCTTCCCCCAGCGCGAAGCGTAGGGCATCCACGTTGCGTGGGCATAGCCATTGGTGGGCAGTGTTATCCGCCAGCGCGGAGCATGGGGCTTCCACTTGGGCGTGGGATGGAACCCCTCCGCGTCCTTGGGGGGCTCCGGGCGTATACAGCCCACTCATTATTACGTGAGAGTGTCACGGCCGAAGATAGCTGGGCAAGCCCCCAGGAGCACGGCCTAGGTGCTCCCAACTTAGTTTAGAGCCATCCCACGAATTACTGCGCGGTTGCGTGCCTCTACAGCCCAAACTTGTGTGCATTGCTCCCCGCATAGCCACGGGATTGCGCTCCCGCGGCCCAAACATGAGCGCAATGCACCCAACGCAGCTGCAGAGGTGTTGTGTCGGTGAAGCCGCCCCGTGAAGTGTCGCGGCGCCGGCCGGACCCCGGCTTGCGGGCCTCATGAGGCCCCGCCTCCTGAGGACCGCTCCGGCGCCCCTGTTGCCACGGGTGGCCCCAAAGATGGAAGATGGAGATCTGGATGTCTATTCTGAATCCAAGGAGAGCCATGATTCTATGAAGAACATGTACAATGAGATCCCTGCTACAAACTTGAAATCTCACAAGTTAGGATCCATCTACTTCCTCCAGGCTGGCCTCCGCACCATAAACACCATCTTGAGGCACACCTTGATGCCTAAGTCTTGAGATGACAAGATGATTCGAGGCTATTCCATCAACATGTTGATCCACCTTGACAGACACACCAGGATAAGGGTGATGGACTTGATAGTAGAGACTGTGAAGAGGGTTGCTGCTGATCAGAAGCTCTCATGCTGCTATGCACCCTACATTCAGATGCTCATCAACTCCAAGCTGGAGAAGCACATTTTTTCTCTTGACAGGCCACACTTGCCCCTACAGCCAGATCTTGAGGATAACATTGTGGTGATGAACCAAGATCATCCCACCTTAGCCACAGCACAGGCAGAGGCAGAGGCAGTTAGAGCCACTAGTGCTCAAGTCCCTAGATCCAGGAACGAGCAAATGGATCTCTTGATCACTACCGTTCAGGGCATGCAGAAGGATATCAAGGACATATTGGAGAATCAGCATAGTCTTGTGGGGATCATGAAGAATAGGATCAAGACCCTCAATGACAAGGTGGATGGGATGACCAAGACCGTGAACGAGCTCAAGAAGGAAGTTGATAGCGTGCCCAGTCCCGACACTTCAGATGATGAGGATGACTCTCCTCCCAGATCAGCCACAGTGCTAGCTCCAGAGTTGAGGCCTTCTTCATCAGCACCTGCAACAGCCTCTTCAGCTCCATCAGCTCTAGTACCTCCCGTTGCTACACCAACTCCGTCCATGACGTCTGCCGACATCTTCGCCGACGTAGTTCTCTCGACTCCTTCATCGACCACCGGAGGAGATCAGCCCCAGAAGAACGATTAGCTATATCTCTTTGAACTTTTTGGTAACTTGTTACCAAAGGGGAAGAAGTTGTATATAGATCTTTTGGCTTCGAGTGAGAGAGCGTTGGTTTTTATCGCTTTTTCAAAAACATTTGGTCTTTTGGTTTGGATGTGTTAAACTTTGTGGTGTTTGATCATGCACTTGATGTGTGTTGCTACTATTTCATATCCATGTGATGCTTATGAGATGATCATTCACCTTTGCTTGATTGTGTTGTGCTATGATATTCATTCTTATTATTCTCGCACACCACCAAGTTGTATGTGACATGAAAGAGTGCCCCATGTACCTAATCGATTGTGCAGTTGCATTCAAACACAAATTTAAAATAATGCACAAATTTAGGGGAAGCTCCTGCTTATCACATACTTCTCAAAGCGACGATTATATTCATTGATTATATCATATGTCAAAGCTTTGATCTATATGTTGTCATCAATTACCAAAAAGGGGGAGATTGAAAGCACATTTGCTCCATTGGTGGTTTTGGTAATTAATAACAACATATATGTCATTGAACTAATGTTTCCACTAAGCATATTTCAGGAAAAGTTCAATGATAGGGATGGCAAAAGGATTGTGGAGAAACCCCAAGATGCAAGGAAATGGATTGCCAAGGCTTCAAGCAAGAGGACTCTACATTTTACTTTGTGAGAAATCACTTTGAGTCCATAGGACAGCCAATACAATTAAAAGGGGGTAAGGTACTGTTTGTGAACAAGATGCTCCACGTGCACAAGAGATAGTCACCAAAAACACCCACAAGCTCTTCCACAAAAGCCAAATATCCTAAATTGGTGCAACCAACAATTTCCACTCGGTGCCACCGATTCCCAAAACCAGACAGACCCATGCCAAACCCTAGCACATCGATGCAACTGATTCCACTTCGGTGCCACCGAGTTTGGGTTGCCAACTTTTTGTTACCTCGATTCACAAAATCGGTACCACCGAGTTTGTTGGATCGGCATCACCGAGTTGCGCAATCTGACTGTTGGTTACCTAATCGGTACCACCGAGAATTATATATCGGTCTCACCGAGATTCAAAAGTTGTCACCTTTTGGTCACTTCGGTACCACCGAGATTCACACCCGAGGTGGTCACTTTAGGTGTAACAGTTGGATTTTTGGGGATGGCTATATATACCCCTTCACCACCACCTACTCGAAAGAGAAGCACTCAGAACTATTCCATACTTGCCCCATCATATTTTCTGAGAGAGAGCCACCTACTCATGTGTTGAGATCAAGCTATTCCACTCCATCCATATGAATCTTGATCTCTAGCCTCCCCAAGTTGCTTTCCACCAAATCAATCTCTTCCACCAGAGCCAAATCTGTGAGAGAGTGATTGTGTGTTGAGGAGTCTATCATGTTGAAGCAAAAGAGCAAGGAGTTCATCAACATTGCCGAGCCTATTACCTTTTGGAGGGTGGTGCCTCCTAGATTGGTTAGGTGTCACTTGGGAGCCTCCTACTTCGTGTTGTGGAGTTGAAGCAAGAAGTTTGTACGGGCAAGGATATCGCCTACTTTGTGAAGATCTACCCATAGTGAGGCTAGTCCTTTGTGGACGGAAGCCGTTATGGAATAGTCAAGGTTGCTAGTTCATGGACCCTTATGGGTGGAGCCCTCGTGGACTCTCGCGACCGTTACCCTCCGTGGGTTGAAGACTCCATAAACATGGACGTACGATAGCACCACCTATCGGAACCACGGGAAAAATCTTCGTGTCTACAAACTGTTTGTATAATCTTCATTCCTACCCTCTTCTATACATGCTTGTTGTTACTTTCCGCTGCTATACTCTTAAACATGCATGTGTAGGGTGTACTTGACTTGCTATCAATGCTAAAATCTGCCAACACTTAAAATTGGAAAAATGTAGGATTTTTATTTGGTCAAGTAGTCTAATCACCCCCCCCCCTCTAGACATACTTTCGGTCCTACAACCTTGACCTAGCCCCCTATAGGAGGGAGCTGACAAAGTACACTGGGTGCTGCACCATTTTCTTCTTTTGCACAATATGTTGTCTTGCCTCTTGCGTCGCGCTTGTGTTGTCGGTTCCTTGGCTTTCCGGGGCTTACTCTGGTTTGCCGGTTACCGGATCAGGATTTGCTGCCTCATCCTCCTCAGCCTTCCTCTCCGCTACCAATGTAGCACTAACCACTTGGTTTGTTGCCACTAAATATAGCGGCAATGGTTCTTCTGGTTTAGGTGCTACTTGGATCGGAGTCGAGGACAGGATTTCTTCAAACTTGCAGCACTGCCTCCGCTTCTGGAGTCCATGTCATTGGGCCTGCCTTCTTCAGGATTTTGACAAATGGTAGGGCGCACTCTGCGGATTTGGAAATAAACCCGCTGAGGGCGGCAATGCAGCCCGCCAAGCAGTGTACGTCCTTCACGTACTTCGGTGCCTCCAACTCCTCAATTGCCTCAATCTTGGCGGGGTTGGCTTCTATCCCGTGCTGAGACACAAAGAATCCGACGAGCTTGCCGCATGGGACTCCAAACACGCACTTCTTGGGGTTGAGCTTCAATTTGATCTTGCGCAAGTTTGCAAAAATTTCTTCTAGGTCTTGAATCAAGGTGGCCTTGTCCTTGGTCTTGACTACAATGCCAACCATGTATGCCTCCATATTTCTATGCAACTGCGGCCCAAAACGAATCTGGACGACCCTCGCAAATGTCGAACCAGCACTCTTCAGTCCGAATGGCATGCACTTAAAGCATTACGTGTCGCAAGGATTAATGAATGATGTTTTCTCTTCGTCTTCCTTGGCCATGAATATCTGATGGTAACCCTGTTGGGTTCTACCGTAAGTGCATCGCATGCAAATTAAAAGTTTCCTACGTGCAGAACTTCCAAGAACATGCTACAAAGATGGACCATAGATCGTTACCACTAGACGCGCGGTGCTGTGTAGCGAAAGTACATTTGGGGCAGCGTGTCCGCAAGGTCCGTCACCTCCTCGTCCGATCTCCCTTGAACGGCCGGTCACCTGTTCCCACGTGCAGGTTCGCCGGAGCGGCGCAAGTGCACTACCTCTAACGGTATCCGCACGTGTAGGTGGAGCATCGTGTGGCAGACTGCTAGGTTCGATCACATAGTTCGGCAGTGAGTGGAGTGGCTAGTTGAAACACATGCAAAGCCCTAATGAAGGTGCCGAAACGATCAACCCAATGGGTGTGCCTCACCTCCACTATATATAGGCATCCATCACGGCTCAACACTTGGGCCTCGCACGGAGCCTAAAGCCCACAAGAAGTTCCTTCCCTTAAGCATGCGACCCCTCAGGTTCTTGTTCACTTGGTTGCGAATCAGATCACATCCAGCTCGGCTAGTCGGTAGCGGCCTCTAGCAAAGCGTGCCGACTCCAAGTGTGCGATGAAGTTGGTTAGGTGAACCTGTACATCACACTTTTGTTCCCTTTGCCACACGATATATGTTGTCGTGCTCAAGGCGACATGGTCATCCTTGTTGCAGCATGACCTCTTTCTCGTTCTGGTGAATCTGACCAATACTTCGGATTATCTCATAATCCTCATCGCATGGCCATGCTTATCCAGGTCGGATCACCCAAGGGGCCCAGAGTATATCCCTCCAGATCGGAGGCGCAAATCCCATCTTGCTCAACCATGTCTCGCAGCATGGGTCCGGACAATCTCGAAACCTACCTTTATAACTACCCAGTTATGGAGTAGCGTTTGGTCGGCCCAAAGCAGGTCTATCACCATCTCGAGTACATGTGTCAGCTCAGGTCTTAGGACATAGAACGTATGTTGTACTAGAGACTCATAGATGACCTATCGCTGCGTCTCATAGTCGGGTCTGCCCACTCAGACCTTATCTCGACTCGGATCCGACTACGTCGAATTCGACCAGATCTTTGTGAGTCCATATTATACGGCTAGCATCCAATGCTATATGGTCAGTGAGACCGGACCATCCACCGTGTCATATGCTAGTCTAACTGGCTGAGCGTCCACACACCCCTATCAACTAGGTACCATTTAGGACAGTTATCATACAATGCATAGTCTCACAAACAAGTCACATACTTGTTATTACACATCATTGATAATATCCAAGGACTGTCTTTATTCATAAACACATAGGAAATATCATCATATATGATTGCCTCTAGGGCATATCTCGAACAGTCTCCCACTTGCACTAGAGACAATCAAATAGACATCGCATGCCCATAGCTCTATCGTGCCCCTCATGCTTGGGTTGTGGAAGCGACTTAGTCAACGGATCTGCAACATTTGTATCCGTATGAATCTTGCATAAATTAGTATCACCATTCTTTACGAGCTTTCGTATCAAGTGATATTTTTGGTCTATGTTCCTGGTCTTGTGGTGTTGTTTCGGCTCCTTGGCCTATGCGATGGCACCTGAATTATCGCAATAAAGGTCCAACAGTTTTGACCAGCCTGGGAACACACCAAGATCTTCCAGGAACTTCCGAATCCAAACACCTTCCTTTGTGGCTTCACAAGCCACAATATATTCGGCCTGTATTGTCGAGTTGGCCACTGTATCTTGCTTGGAAGTTGTCCAGCTCACTGCTCCTCCATTCATGACATACACGAATCCAATTTGCGATCGACAATCATCCCTTTCGGTTTGGAAACTAGGATCAGCGTAACCCATTACGCAGAGCTCCTCCTCAACTCCATAAACTAGGAACATATCTTTAGTCCTTTTCAGGTACTTCAAGATAGCTTTCACCGCTGCCCAGTGACTCTCACCTGGGTCGGCCTGGTATCTGCTTGTTAATCTTATTGCTTAGGCAACATCAGGCCGTGTACATAGCATGGCATACATGATGGATCCTATTGCCAAAGCATATGAAATCCTACTCATCCAGTTTCGCTCATCAGAAGTCGTAGGATTCTGAGTCTTGCTAAGACTTATACCATGTGAGATGGGCAAGAACCTTTATTGGCCTCACTCATGTTGAACCGCTTCAACACTTTGTCTATGTACGTGCTCTGGCCTAAGCTGAGTAGCCTCCTCGATCTATCTCTATAGATCTTGATGCCTAAAATGTAAACTGCTTCCCCAAGGTCTTTCATCGAAAACTTGCCATTCAATGATTCCTGGACTGAGTTCAGCATCGAAACATCATTTCCATTTAGTAGTATGTCATCCGCATAAAGGATCAAAATTACTACCGAGCTCCCACTAGACTTCTTGTATAAAAAATAGTCCTCTTCGTTCTTGATAAAACCAAGGTCAACGATGACTTCATCAAAACGACTATCCCACTATGAGCTGCTTGCCTCAATCCATAAATGGATCTCTTGAGCTTGCATATTTTACCAGTGTTAGTTGGATCGACAAAACCTTCAGGTTGTATCATGTATACATCCTCTTTCAAATTTCCATGAAGGAAAGCCGTTTTGACATCCATCTGCCATATCTCATAATTGAAATATGCAACTATACCTAGTATGATCCTAACCGACTTTAGCATTGCTACCGGCGAGTAGGTCTCATCGTAGTCAATTCCTTGAACTTGTCCATAACCTTTAGCGACAAGCCTTGCTTTGTGGATCTAAACATTTCCATCCACATTGGTTTTCTTCTTAAAGACCCATTTGCAACCAATGGCAATTACGCCAGGCGGCGAATCAACCAAGTCAAAGACTTGATTTTCATCCAGGGACTTTAAATCGGATCTCATGGCCTCAGAATCTGGGATCGCCATCGCTTCTGCATACGTGGCCGGCACGTCACTTTCTAGCAACAACACCTCGCGCACTCTGCACAACCTTTCCGACCTTCGTGGCTCCGGTGTCGACTCCACTATGGGCTCCTTGACCAACTCCGGTATGATCTCATCACCAGCCAAGTCATCCCCGAGTGGCTTTTGAATTTCTTCGAGTCGCACCGTTCTCCCACTGGCTTCCCGACTAAGAAACTCTTTCTCTAGGAAAACCACATTCCAAGCAACAAACACTTTCTTCTCTTCTCGGTTGTAGAAGCTGTATCCCAAGGTTTCCCTCGGATATCCCATGAATATGCGTTTATTCGACTTGGGTGTAAGCTTGTCCGACATGGGTCGCTTGAAAAATGCTTCACAATCCCAAATCTTTAAAACAATACAACTAGGACTCTTCCCAGTCCACATCTCATGTGGTGTCTTGGCTACGGATTTAGATGGTACCCTGTTAAGTGTGAAACATGCAGTTTTGAGAGCGTATCCCCAGAATGACAAGGGTAAATCTGATTTGCTCATCATTGATCAGACCATGTCGAAAAAGGTTTGATTTATCCGTTCTGACACGCCGTTTCTCTGTGGCGTACCTGGAGGTGTGAGCTGAGGTACTATACCTCGGTTTTTCAGATGATCATCGAACTCCTGGCTCATGTACTCACCTCCACGATCTGATCACAAAAGCTTTATTGTCTTGATGAGCTGATTTTCAACCTCGTTCTGAAACTCTTTAAACTTTTCAAAAGTTTCCGACTTGTGCCTCATCAAATAGATACATCCATATCTACTCAAGTCATCAGTAAAAGTCACGAAGTACTGATAGACACCTCTGGTCCTTTTGCTCATTGGACCGCACACATCACTATGTATAAGCTCCAATAGCTCGGATGCCCTTTCGCAACTCGTTGCAAAGGGAGACTTAGTCATCTTGCGTGGCAAGCATGATTCACGTGTCTCGAACGACCCGAAGTCGGATGAAGTTAGGAGTCCATCATCATGGAGCTTCTTCATGCGTTTCAAACTAATGTGTCCAAGCCGCCAATGCCAGAAGTATGTTAGATTTATCCCATTAGGCTTATTCCTCTTGACATTCATGTTATAGACTGGTTCCGTTTCTAGATTCAAAATAAATAGGCCATCCACAATGGGTGAATAGCCATGGAACATTCCATTCAAATAAAATGAACAACCATTGTCCTTTAAATTGAATTCATAACCTTGACTCATCAAGCATGAGGCAGAAATAATGTTCCGACCAAGTGCGGATTACCAATTATTCAATTCCGAAATAAATCCAGAAGGAAGCTAGAGTTGCATCGTGCCGACCTCCAACGCAGCAAGTCTTGCTTTGTTGCCGATCCTGATGTCAATCTCCGCTTGTGCCACACGCCTAGTTCTTACCAGCCCCTGCATCGAGTTGCAAATATGCACAACCGATCTGGTATCAAATACCCAAGAGCTATTAGGCATGTCAGCAAGGTAAATATATATAACATATGTAACAAGTGTACCTTTGCCTGAAGAAGCATTTCCGGCCTTCTTGCCATGCTTAGCAAGCCACTTGCTACAGTTCCTCTTCAAGTGACCAGTTTCCTTGCAATGAACGCAAATAGTCTTTGAGTCCGGCCCGGACTTTGGCTCTGCGGCAGAGACAACCTTCTCTGTGCCCTTTGCCTTACCCTTTTTATTGGATCAACTCTTTTTGAACATAGTCGAGTTCTGCACCATCAACACTTGATGCGTGCCTTTCTTAATATCTTGCTCTGCCACCTTGAGCAACCCATGCAATGCAGTGAGCTTCTTATCCATGCCATGCATATGATAGTTCGAGATGAACGTTCCATAGCTATCCGGAAGAGAACCCAGAACTTCATCCAAGGCCAGCTCATCCAAGAGCGGGAAGCCCAACCGATCCAAAGCTTGCACGTATCCGATCATCTTGATCACATGCAGGCTTAGTGGGTCACCTTCCTTCAGCTTGCAATCCATTAAGGATTGCCAGACGTTGAACCTTTCGGTCCTAGCCTATACCTGAAACATGGTCTTGAGACTCTCGATCATTTCGAAAGCCCCAACATCTTTGAAATGTTGTTCCAAATCTAGCTCCATACAAGCCAGCATGAGGCAGCTGATCTCGTTCGATTCATCAATGAGTTTCTGGTAGCCATTCTTGGTTGTGGTATTAGCATTCTCGGCAGGTACTTCTGGAAGTGGATCCTCTAGAATATGTTCCTTTTTATCGTTCTTGAGAACAATTCTCAAATTTCTATAATAGGTGGTAAAGTTTGTTCCATTTAGTTTCTCCTTTTCCAGAATTGATTTCAGCGCAATGTTGTTTTGAGCAGGTGGTGCCATTGATCTACAACAGAAAATATGCAATTACTAAGCAAAGTGTTTATGTAGAGTAATCAAGCCTTAAACAGAACTACTCCCACTAAAGTCAGCATCCCTCCGCAAACTCTCGGTGATTCAGGACCCATCTAGCGCGAGCGACTAGTGAGCTTTAGAATCATTGCTAGCCGACTTGCCTATTCAGTAAGCAACTCCTTGCTAATCGTATCTCTATACGACTCATGTCGGTCGAGTAGGTATCTCATACCCCGGCTCCCGACCTTCTTTGCCACAAGACCCAAACCAATTTTGATAGCCCTGTCAAGTTAACCTGATGCAGTGCATGTCCGTGTCCGACAAGAACCCTCCAGTTCAAGGACACCTAGTAGCACCTCAATTTTATGAGCCCACTACTAGACGTACTTGACGTGCGAAGGTGCAACATCCGGAATGGCAATGTGCTTGATATTAACGAGGGATCTTTCTACGATTTAAACATACATAAAAACAAGAAGCAATATCAATCACATATATACATTAAATATGTGAAACAGTATGGTTCCTTCATGGTTATCCTTCCAGGCCTGCTCCAACTCCGATGACCAGGATGGACCTCCATCTCGATCGTCACACCGGGACGCCAAAGCCCCGAACTTGATATCTGCCTCCACGTACTACAACTAGTAATGAATTTTACATAGAATCACAAGTCGACACGCAAAGTGTATACATTATAATGATAGCACTTTGGCTCCTGCCGACTGACAATCATGACACGCAGGTCATGTTAAATTACACACATGCATCACATACATATGAGCCATACTATTCACATAAAACCTACAAAACAAAGTTATGCAAAGAATCACATTCTACCGGTTTGAGTGATCGTGTACGAAATATACGGTGCTACGCACACGGCGGTCCCTCGCTGGTGCGGGCAGCGCCTAATGTTTTTCAGAAATCACAGATCAAATTTGTACTCTGATCAAGCTGAATTTTCTGATCTGATCGATCTCATCGATCATCGCGAACCCGATTCGGATTTACATTTCACTGTTAACCCCGATGGCGGATACCGACCGGTAGCGGTAGGTTGTGTCACGACCTCATCGATTCCAATTGATAGAAAAGATAGCCTCAACGATCCCCATGTGCAGTTGATCTCATCAACCGTGCACATAGCCATTCTCATAAACGACGAAAGATCTCAATTGCCGCCTCCACATATCAAATATGCATCCGATCTAAATCCAAAACCTATAGTAGAGGCTCTAATACCATTGTTGAGTTCTACTGTAGGTGCATCGCATGCAAATTAAAATTTCCCTACGCGCAGAACTTCCAAGAACATGCTACAGACATGGATCACAGATCGTTACCACTAGAGGCACAGTGTCATGCAACGGAAGTAGAGTAGGGGCAGCGCGTCCGCGAGGTCCGTCTCCTCCTCGTCCGATCTCCCTCGAATAGCCGGTCACTGGATCCCACGTACAGGTTCGCCGGAGCGGCGCAAGTGCACTACCACTAATGGTATCCGCGCGTGTAGGAGGAACACCATGTGGCGGACTGCTAGGTCCGATCACACAGTTCGGCGGCGAGTGGAGGTGGCTAGTTGCAACACATGCAAAACCCTAATGACGGCGCCGAAGCGTTCAACCCAATAGGTGTGCCGCACCTCCACTATATATAGGCATCCATCGCGGGCTCAACACCTGGGCCTCGCATGGATCCTAAAGCCCGCAAGTAGTTCCTTACCTTAAGCGCGCAACCCCTTAGGTCCTCATTCACTTGGTCGCGAGTCAGATCACATCCGGCTCGGCTAGTGGGTAGCGGCCTATAGCAAAGCGTGCTGACTCCAAGAGTACGATGAAGCTGGTTAGGCGAACCTGTACATCACACTTATGTTCCCTTTGATACATGATATATGTTGTCATGTTCAAGGTGTCATGGTCATCCTTGTTGCAGCACGACCTCTTTCTTGGTCTAGTGAATCTGACCAATACTTCGGATTATCTCATAATCCTCATTGCATGGACATGCTTATCTAGGTCGGATCACCCAAGGGGCCCAGAGTATATCTCTCCTGATCGGAGGGAAAAATCCCATCTTGCTCAACCATGTCTTGCAGCATGGGTCCGGACAAGCCCGAAACCTACCTTTATATATGACTATCCTGTTACGGAGTAGCATTTGGTCGGCCCAAAGCCGGTCTATCACCATCCCGAGTACATGCGTCAAATCATGTCTTAGGACATAGAACGTATGTTGTACTAGAGACTCACAGATGACCTATCGCTGCATCTCATAGTCGGGTCTATCCAACTCAGACCTTATCTCGACTCAGATCCGACTACGTAGAATCTAACCAGATCTTTCTAAGTCCATATTATCCGACTAGCATCCAATGCTATATGGTCAGCGAGACCGGACCATCCATCGTGTCATATGCTAGTCTAACTGGCTGAGCGTGCACCCCCCCCCTTTCGACTAGGGACCATTTAGGACAGTTATCATACAATGCATGGTCTCACAAACAAGTCACGTACTTGTTAATACACATCATTAATAATATACAAGGACTATCTTTATTCATAAACACATAGGATATATCCTCATATATGATTGCCTCTAGGGCATATCTCCAATAAACCAGAGTAGGCATCAAGGAAAGACAGCAGGTCGCAACTGGCAGTTGAATCTACTATCTGATCGATGCGCGGCAAGAGGAATGGGTCTTTTGGGCAAGCCTTATTGACATCAGTGAAGTCGATGCAAAGTCTCCACTTCTCGTTCAGCTTGTACACTACCACAGGGTTCGTCAACCAGGTTGGGTGGATCACACCTCTGATCAGGCCTGCTGCTTCCAGTTTCTTGATCTCATCGGCAATAAACTCTTGTCGTTCCAGGGCTTGTTTCTAGACCTTCTGCTTGGCGTGGCGTGCTTGAGGACAAACGGCAAGGTGGTGCTCGATCACCTCCCTGGGAACACCGGTGATGTCAGATGGTTCCCAGGCAAACACATCGACATTCACCCGTAGGAAGGAGATGAGCGCGCTTTCGTGTTTATTGTCGAGGGTGGTACTTATGGTGAAAGTGCCACCCTCGTCGTCGTCCCGTGCAGCCACTTGCTTCGTCTTGGGAACGGTCACCTTGTTTTTCTTGCTCCTGGCGGCAGAGGTCTCTGGTAAGTCCTCGATGGGTGGGCTGCACTCCGTGGCACGCTTCTCGGAGTCCTTACAAGATTTGCAGGAAATTTTGTTCTTATCCTTCCCCGCCGGGAGCTTTGTCGGCCAGAGCAAGTGCCTTGTCGGCAGACACTAACACTGCTTCCCGGAAGAGCTTGTCGACGCAAAGGACTGTGTCCTTGTTGTCAACGTGGATGGTGATGATGCTCATCGGCCCTGGCATCTTGATTGTGTTGTAGGCGTGGTGGGATGTCGCCATGAACTTTGCCAGTGCTGGTCGGCCTAAAATTCCATTATACGGCAGCAACATCGAAGACGACCCCCTCTGTCTTGAAGTTGAGCTCGCTACCAAATGTTACCGGTAGAGTTATCTTCCCTTTGGGCTGAGATCTTCCTGGGTTGACCCCTTGGAAAGACCCTGTTGGCTTGAGAACCGAGCCGGGAATCTGCAGGCGTTTGATTACGTCGGGTGATGGGAATGTTGGATTCAGACCGGCTCCACTGTCAACCAACATCTTTGTGACCTTGAGGTTGCGAATTGTTGGTGATGCCAACAACGGCACACACCCGACAACAGTGATGCGGTCAGGGTGATCCTCAACATCGAAAATGATGGGAGTGTTGGAACATGATACGTATCCAATGTATCTATAATTTTTGCTTGTTCCATGCTGTTATATTATCATTCTTGGATGTTTTACAATCATTTTATAGCAACTTTATATAATTTTTGGGACTAACCTATTGACATAGTGCCAAAGTGCCAGTTGCTGTTTTTGCTTGTTTTTTACTTTGCAAAATATCAGTAGCAAATAGAGTCCAATCGTGACGAAACTTTTTTGAGATTTTTTTGGGCCAGATGACATCCATTGGGCCAAAGAAGTACCAGAGAGGAGGGCCAAGGAGACCATAACCCACCAGGGCACGCTAGAGGCCCCGGGCGCGCCCTGATGGGTTGTGCCCTCCTCGGGACGCCTCTCCACCACCTCTGATGACTATAAATTCCCAAATATTCTAGAAACCCTAAGGGAGTTGACAAAAAAAACACGTCCAGCCGCCGCAAGTTCCAGAACCGCGAGATTCAATCTAACACCATCATGGAGGGGTTCATCATCCTCATTGGTGCCTCTCCGATGATGCGTGAGTAGTCCACCATAGACCTACGGGTCCGTAGGCAGTAGCTAGATGGCTTCCTCTGTCTCTTTTGATTCTCAATACAGTGGTCTCTTGGAGATCTATTTGATGTAAACTTTTTGCGGTGTGTTTGTTGGGATCCGATGAATTTTGAGTTCATGATCAGTTTCTCTCCATGAATATTATGTGAGTCTTATTTGATCTCTTATATGCATGATTACTTATAGCCTCGTATTTCTTCTTCGAATCTTTGGTTTAGTTAGGCCAACTAGATCGATTTTTCTTGCCATGGGAAGAGGTGCTTTGTGATGGGTTCGATCTTGCGGTGTCCTCTCCCAGTGATAGAAGAGGCAGCGAGGCATGCATGTATCGTTGCTATTAAGGATAACAAGATGGGGTCTATTCCTACATGAATAGATCTTGTCTACATCATGTCACCGTTCTTATTGCATTACTCTGTTTTTCCATGAACATAATACACTAGATGCATGCTGGATAGCGGTCGATGTGTGGAGTAATAGTAGTAGATGCAGAATCGTTCCGGTCTACTAATCTTGGACGTGATGCCTATATAATGATCATCGCCTTGGATATCGTCATGATTATTTGATTTTCTATCAATTGCCCAACAGTAATTTGATCACCCACCCTGTGCTATACTCATGAGAGAAGCCACTAATGAATCCTACAGCCCCCGGGTCTACTTTTCCAACATATTGCTTTCCGATCTATCTTTTTGCCGCTTTTGTTTTCAGATCTATTATTCCAAAAACCCAAAAATACCTTGCTGGACTTTTTATTTTGCCTCTTTTATTTTGTGTTCTTGAGAGGTCTATCTATCCAATCTATCATATCCTAATCTATCTTTTTACCGTAGAGAGATTGACAACCTCTCTTTCACGTCGGGTTGCAAGTATTTGTTCTTTGTGTGCACGTGTTGTTTACGTAGTGTTGGTGATGCTCCTACTGGTTCGATACCTTGGTTTCATAACTGAGGGAAATACTTACGTTGTTGTGCTGCATCATCCCTTCCTCTTTGGGGAAATACCGACGCGGTTTCAAGCCACGTCAAAGGAATTTCTGGCGCCGTTGCCGGGAGGAAGCTGTCTCCTCTACGTGCCAATCTCTGGCGCCGAGGAGACACCATCATCATCTACCAGGTTCCTAATCACAAATCTCATCTCCTTGCAATTACATTATTTGCCATTTGCCTCACGTTTTCCTCTCCCCCACTTCACCAAATTTGCCGTTTTATTCGCCCTCTTTTTTCGTTTGCCCTTTTCTTGTCAGATCTCTTGTTTGCTTGTCATCATGAGTGACTTTGATATGGCAGAAACAGATGATGGCAGGACTCCTAATATTGGACATTCTGGTAATCTGGATGCTAAAACTTTTGTTTTGGGGCAAGGGAACGTTATAGGAAAAGAAACTATCCAAGAATTTTTGAATTGCGTTGGAAATTTGACTCTCGATGATACTCCTATACTGGAAAGAACTAAAACTTATGCGGAAGCTATTTCAGCGCTAGTTCTGAAACATTAAAATAGGTTTATCCATACCCATCCTACCTTGCAAATATTGTTTTATGATCTACCCGTCATAAAGGATCCCAAATCTAAGAAGTTAGCCACCCTTGTTCTCATGAATGAATTTGATCACATAGTACGGGAAGCTAGGGAGATTTTCGATTTCTTTGGTATGAGCCGTGAAAAACCGGTAATAGGAGAAATCCTTTACAATAGTGATTACATGTTGAGACATCTGCTTGGAAATAATCAAATTTTTGATGAGAATCTTAAAAAGGAAGTCCCAGTTTTAGATATGATCCAACAAGTTTTCAATGATGTTAATCAACAATATTCTTGGATCGTGGCCGGGAATCAAAGAGGGTACGTAGATGGACAACTTGATAGTGCTAAGGTTTGTATGGATGATGTGTTTCAAGTTTTATTTGCAAAATCTCTTGATAAAAGTACCTCTACAAAAACCGAAGATGACAATACTTGAATCTATCTGTTATGCTTATCTAGGGGCGTAAAACGATAGCGCTTGTTGGGAGGCAACCCAATGAATACATTTATTTTCATCTTTTTCTTTCTGTTTTTGAGTTTTGACACCATTATGCCTCTGTTCTGATTGTGTTTTTTATGTTTTATTTAGTGTTTATGCCAAGTAAAGCCTTTAGGATGATTCATAAGATGAGTAGAAACAATGCTGAATCTGAAACAAAAACTTTGCCTCCAGTGTGTGAATTTTCATTGTTTACTGGAGCGTGATATTGAGCTGACATTTTAACACAGTATTTGTTCACAAATTCTTTACGTTGTACGAATTTTTTAGAATTTTTAGAGTTAGAGAAGTATGGTTAGAGTACATATTACTTCAGAATGTTCTGTTTAAGACAGATTCTGTTTTCGTTGCATTGTGTGCTTGTTTTGATGAATCTATGGGTTGTATTGAAGGGTATGAGCCGTGTTAAAGTTAAAATACAGTAGGTATAATGCAATAATAAAATTTTAATGGGTTTTCAACAGTACTTAAAGTGGTGATTTGCTTTATTATACTAACGGATCTCACGAAGATTTTGTTGAGTTTTGTGTGATTGAAGTTTTAAAGTTTTGGGTGAGATCACGATGGATGAAGGAATAAGGAGTGAAAAGAGCTTAAGCTTGGGGATGTTACAGCACCCCCAAGATATATCCAAAGAGAAACAAGCAACTAAGCTTGGGGATGCCCCGAGTGGCATCCCCTCTTTCTTCTAACGACCATCTGTATTTTACTTGGAGCTATATTTTTATTCGTCACATATCATGAGTTTTGCTTGGAGCATCTTGTATCATTTGAGTCTGTGCTTGCTTTGCTTTTTAGTTTGTCACTAGTATCCTTGATGGACACACCTATTGGAGAGAGCCAAAATTATGCTATGATTTGTTAGAATTGCTCTATATGCTTCACTTAAACTTTTTGAGCTATGGAATTGCTCTAGTGCTTCACTTATATATTTTTGAGAACGGCATGCTTGGAAATTTTTGTATAAATACTGTCATCTTCACTTACATAAATTTGAGAGTTATTAAATTTTGAAGAAATCCTCTCGTGCTTCACTTATCCTATTTTGAGAGATGAAATCTCTATGCTCATGTTCTTCACTTAAATTTGTTTGAGCTTGTCAAAAGCAATGGCAATATATGAAACTAGTCCCAAAGTGATAGATATCCAAGGAGGATATAATAAAAACTTTCATGAAGATCATTGGAGAAATTAAACTTGATTCCTTGTAATAGTTTTGAGACATGATGATAGTGATATGTGAATCATGTTAATGAGTAATTATGCTTTAGTAGGAATATTGGTGTTAAGGTTTGTGATTCCCTATGCGAGCACGAAAGTCAATAGTTATGCAATGAAATTACATCCTACTTATGATGCATTATTCGGTGTTAGTTATGCTAAATGCTCGCTTATGTGAATTTTCGTTTCTTGGTTGGTTGCTTCTCAATCTATTTGCTAGCCTCCACTTGTACTAAGTAGAAATACTACTTGAGCATCCAAAATCCTTAAACCCAGATTTGCCTTATGAGTCCACCATACCTACCTATATGCGGTATTTCCATGCCGTTGTAAGAAAATTTGTATGTGCCATCTCTACTTTTCAAAATAAAATTTCCTTTTTGTGTGCTCGTACCGCTCATGAAACGGTAGGGGGTATCCAACAATTTTCCATGCTAGATGTGTTATTCTCAAGATGAGTGTTTATTCACTTGTCATTGCATGAGAGTACGTCGGTAATAGGGATGCCCAAACCCGAAATGAAAAAAAAAATACTTTATGTTGTCGAATAATAAATTCCTTGGAAAGTGTTGGTATGGAAGGCAACCGTGGATACGGCCAGCCATGGATTGTGAAAGAATGGTGGAAAAAGAAATAAACTTTACTTTATGTTTGGGAATCGCCTATGATATATCTAGCATGGAAAGTATTGTGAACTACTTTGTCGTTTTCGTTGACACGAAAGGCATGCCACACAAATTATTTCTCTCTCCCAATTTAAACTTTGAGCTCTGGCACCTCTACAAATCCCTACTTCCCTCTGCGAAGGGCCTATCTATTTATTTTATGCAATTTTTATTTTTATTTGAGTCTCCATCTTCTCTTATAAAGCACCAACTAGGGGGCACTATGATCATACTAGAGCATTGGGTGTAGTTAATATTTGAGTGTGTTTCATGAATGGATCAATGATTGAGCATGATGGGCTAGGGATAACTTTCTTTAGTGTTGATATTTTAAAAGACATGGTTGCTTGTTGGCATGCTTGAGTATTAAAGTCATTATGTTAAAACTAGACTATTGCTTTGAACCATCTAAAAGTGCAAATGTCCATGCTACAAAAGAAAAATATGTGATGAACATGTTAGGCAGCATTCCACATCAAAAATTATGTTTTTATCATGTACCTACTCGAGGACGAGTAGGAATTAAGCTTGGGGATGTTGATACGTCTCCAACCTATCTATAATTTTCCTTGTTCCATGCTGTTATATTATCATTCTTGGATGTTTTACAATCATTTTATAGCAACCTTATATCATTTTTGGGACTAACCTATTGACATAGTGCCAAAGCGCCAGTTGCTGTTTTTGCTTGTTTATTACTTCGTAGAATATCAGTACCAAACGGAGTCCAATCGCGACGAAACATTTTGGAGATTTGTTTTGGGCCAGAAGACATCCATTGGGCCAAAGAAGTACCAGAGAGGAGCTCCGAGGAGACCACAACCCACCAGGGCGCGCTAGAGGCCCCGGGCGCACCCTGATGGGTTGTACCATCCTCGGGATGCCTCCCCACCACCTCTGATGCCTATAAATTCATAAATATTCCAGAAACACTAAGGGAGCCGACGAAAAACACATCAAGCCGCCGCAAGTTCCAGAACCGCGAGATCCAATCTAACACCATCACAGAGGGGTTTATCATCCTCATTGGTGCCTCTCCGATGATGCGTGAGTAGTCCACCATAGACCTACGGGTCCGTAGGCAGTATCTAGTTGGCTTCAACTCTATATTTTGATTATCAATACAATGGTCCCTTGGAGATCTATTTGATGTAAACTTTTTGCGGTGTGTTTGTTGGGATCCGATGAATTTTGAGTTCATGATCAGTTTCTATCCATGAATATTATTTGAGTCTTCTTTGATCTCTAATATGCATGATTACTTATAGCCTCGTATTTCTTCTTCGAATATTTGGTTTACTTAGGCCAACTAGATCGATTTTTCTTGCCATGGTAAGAGGTGCTTTGTGATGGGTTCGACCTTGCGGTGTCCTCTCCCAGTGACAGAAGGGGCAGCGAGGCACGCATGTATCGTTGCTATTAATGATAACAAGATGGGGTCTATTCCTACATGAATAGATCTTGTCTACATCATGTCACCATTCTTATTGCATTACTCCATTTTTCCATGAACTTCAAACACAAGATGCATGCTGGATAGCGGTCGATGTGTGGAGTAATAGTAGTAGATGCAGAATCGTTTCGGTCTACTAATCTTGGACGTGATGCCTATATAATGATCATCGCCTTGGATATCGTCATGATTATTTGATCTTCTATCAATTGCCCAACAGTAATTTGTTCACCCACCGTGTGCTATACTCATGAGAGAAGCCACTAGTGAATCCTACGGCCCCCGGGTCTACTTTTCCAACATATTGCTTTCCGATCAATCTTTTTTCCGCTTTTGTTTTCAGATATATTATTCCAAAACCCAAAAATACCTTGATGCACTTTTTATTTTGCCTATTTTATTTTGTGTTCTTGATAGATCTATCTATCCAATCTATCATATCCTAATCTATCTTTTTACCGTAGAGAGATTGACAACCTCTCTTTCACGTCGGGTTGCAAGTATTTGTTCTTTGTGTGCAGGTGTTGTTTACGTAGTGTTGGTGATCCTCCTACAGGTTCGATACCTTGGTTTCATAACTGAGGGAAATACTTACCATCGCTGTGCTGCATCATCCCTTCCTCTTTGGGGAAATACCGACGCAGTCTCAAGCCACGTCAGAACACTTGAGGGGTTTCCTTGCCTCTGTCGTTGGCTCAGCCGCGTTGATTTCACGGGCCCACCGCTTGAGCTACCGGTGGGAGGAGTGCAAAGATACGCCTCCGCCAACACATAGCATCCACAACCTTCAGGAATTCTTGGCCATCAGATCCCTCTTCATCTCCATCATTATCATCGTCTTCATCATCATACTTCTTGTCTCGGCCCCTAGCAAGGTTCTCCTTCTGCTGCTTGGCCTTCCCGCGGCGGCCACCACGACCGCTACGGTTCTTCTTGTCGGAGCCACCTACACCATCTTGGCCCTTCTCCTTGTCGCGCCTTTCGTACTCTTGCTTCTGTTTCTCCACAAGTTGTTCTACTTGGTGGCATTCAGTGATGTCATTGCTCTTGGTGAGGTGGATCTTGCAGTATGGTCTGCCGACCTTTTCTCCTGTCGCGGCCACATCGTCTTCGGAGCAGGCGGCAGCCTCCTTGCCAGATCATTGCCGATGTTGGAGTTACCGGTCCCTTCAACGGCCATGACTGCTTTGCCTTTGCTCTTGTGGTTGCGCTTCTGGCCCTTTTTCTTGGAGGCGGACGCATCTTCGTCATCGTCAGAGTCAACTTCTGCGCCAGCATCCTCTCCAGGGAGTCTTCTCCCCTCTTCAGCGCGCACACACTTATCAGACAGGGCATAGAGCTCAGCAACATCCCGCACCTTGTTGATGCTCATTTCCTCGCGCATCCGATGGTTGCGCATGTTCGTATGGAACATGGCAATCACTGCGGTGGGATGGATGTCGGGGATGTTGTGCTGCACGCGGCTGAACCTCTGGATGTACTTGCGGAGGGATTCACCATATCTCTGGGGAAGCACATGCAGATCGCTGGGCTGCCCTGTGGGAGTTTGTGGCCCCCCTAGTATGGGCAAACAAACTGGTTGCACAGATCCGCCTAAGAAGAAATGGACCCTTCCGGCAAGTTCATCAGCCAACTCCTCACATTGGGATTGAGCACCAACGGTAAATAGTTGGCGAACACTTTCTCATCGCGTCCCCCTGTGGCTTGTACAACGATGGTGTAGATGTCGAGGAACTCGGATGGGCTGATCTTGCCGTCGTATTTATCAGGCAGTTCAGGCTTGAAGGCTCTGCTGGAGAGCCAGCAGACTTGCCGCAGCTCGCGGGTGAATGCGAGGCAATCTACCTTGTAAGGTAAGCTACCGGGCAACCCTGGCGCGGGCTCGTCAACGGCTGGATCCGCACGGTCGTTCGATCGGCGACGCGTCTCTCACCGCCTCTTGATAATGGTGCGGGCGTCCTCCTTGTGTCTGTCGTTCAAGACTTGGTGCTGATCTCGTTGTTGTCGCGGGTCCGTCGATGCATAGGACACTTCGTCCTACACGTCGGTTCGTCGAGAAGGTTGCTGTTGTTGTGGGGCGACGGCACCGTGTGAGCCCCACCAACGTCACACCCGGCAAAGGGCCTCGCGAGAGCCGCGTGGCGTGTGTGCGAGGGACCCGCCACGTCTGGCTTGTCACGGCTGGCGAAGCTCAGCATGCTTTGTATGGTCGCCCTCCAGTCCTCCATATTCTGTGGCGCATGCGGCAAGTTCAGCAACAGCTGGGCCTCCGCCAGAGCTTCCTCTGTATTCTTGGGCATGGAGCGGTGCGAGGCGTGGGTGACGCTCTTGCTCCTGGTAGAGTCAGGGAGAATGCTCCTCCATCCCGTCGCGCGCCGTCCATCTTCTCCAGGAGGCTGGCCATGAGCTTGGCCCTGTGCGTCATTGGAGTGACACATAGGGAACTTGTCTGCGCGTCATCCGGGGTCATCCTGGAGACGCTGGTTGCAGTTGTCTTGTGAGGAGTGCGGTGGAGGTCCCGTCACCGCAACTGCTGCTGCCGCCACTACAGCAGCTGTCGCCGTAGCATTGTCCCCGGTTGTTGTCGGCGCGTTTTGCACTGCCACGACGGTAGGGTCCGTGTCGCGGCTTGTGGAACTCCATGCGGTGTTGTGGTTGTGGTCGCCGGCATGGTGAGTGTGGGGGCGACCTCCGGCTTCGTCGCCGGTGACCGCTTGTGAGGGCAGCTTGGACGAAGTCAGGGCGGGTGTCAATGCGCCCTTTTCTTTCTTGGGAGGCATGAGTGTCGATGAAGTTGTTGGTGATGACACGCAGAAATTGGCGAAGGTTCACGCACCACCGTTCCCTACCTGGTGTGCCAAAGATGTCGGGCGTATGAAGATCTATGGGACCTACGGGGCTCCTTTTGCGGTTCGACTGCGGGGACTCCCGGGCACAAAGAGAATCACTGATCCGTGCGTTCTCAGTGGTTTCGACAGGTTCGGGCCGCTCGGGAGCGTAATACCCTATGTCCTGTGTTTGGTGGATTATATGAGTTCACAGTACAGGATCGCTACGGCCAGGCAAGGAATGCTCGAGGAGTGCGGCTACGCGTGCAAATGAACAAAGTGTCGACCTTTCTAAAGGTAGCCATGGGCCTCCTTTTGTAGACTAAGGAGCTACCACAATGTCTAAAATAGTAATTACATGGGTAAACAGTGCACACTATAGCTGCCAAAAGTACTCGCAAGAGCTATAGTGGGAAATACCTAAGTCTGACGGACTAGTACAGGCGCATTGAATGCGCCGTGAGGTGTCACGCTGGCAACGTCTCCCGGCAAGGATCGTCTCTCCTTTTGTGTCATTCACCCAGCTACCTCTTGTTCCTTTGCCACGTCGTGTGACGGGTGTCACTAAAGCTGTTGTAAATCCACTGAGCCGCCACACACCCCGACCAGCTCTACCTAACCACCTACCCGCTCGACACATAGCTGATCTAGATAGTCAGCCTGGCGACGTGGAGCGACGGCCTGGCGGGTGGAGATCTTGGCGGGAGCACTCGTAGTCGGGTCTTCTCTACCAACAAGGATGTTTGTCGGTTGCTCTGGTCTTTTCTTGATGTTGCTTGGAGGTTGGCATTCGCCCGACAAGGTCTTGTCGGTCCGGAGGCCGCGGTCGTCTGTGTACAAGTCCAGTTGCTAAAAGCCTGGTTTCTTAGTACACCGATAGTATGTACCAATAGCTATGTGTTTAATCTATCTCTCTCTCTCTCTCTCTCTCTCTCTCTCTCTCTCTCTCGTGTTCTTGAGATGGCACGATCTTGATGTATTGTGGGCTTTATTAATATAGTTGGATCATATGGTGTTCTTCCCTTGCTATCTTGTTGTGATGAATTGAGTCTTTCCCTTTGAGATTTTGTTATGTCGGATTGAATATTGGATTTGAGATCACTTGATGTATGTCTTGGTACTCAACTTGTGGATTCCCATGGTGACAATGGGGTAATCTATGCATAGGGGTTGATACACGTTCTTGTCCTACTTTCTCCGATAGAAATCTTGGGGAACTCTTTAAAGTTCTTTGTGTTGGATTGAATATGATGAATCTGAAATCGTTCGATGCGTGTCAAATAATTAACCCACGGATACTTGGTGACATTCGAGTATCTAGGTAACATTAGGGTTGATTAATATGTATCACTGGTGTTATTTTAGTACGAACTCTACGGCTGTTTGTGACATCTATAGGAATAGCCCAATAGATTGATCATAAAGGATAACTTTGAGGTGGTTCTTACTACGTATAACAATTTCATCTTATGTTCTCCGCTACTTATGAATTGTGGAGTGATTCTTTGTTGCACGTTCAGGGATGATCATATGATTCTATTATGTTAGCATTGTTGAGAGATTGCACTAGTGGAAGTATGAACCCTAGGACTTATTTCCAAGCATTTATACAACGTTTTGCTCGCTGTTTGCCACTTGCTACCTTGCTTTTTTTATATTTTCAGATTACAAAAACCTATATCTACTATCCATATTGCACTTGTATAACTGTCTCTTCGCCGAACTAGAGCACCTATACAATTTGCCATTGTATTGGGTGTGTTGGGGACACAAGATATTTCTTGTACTTTATTGCAGGGTTGTTTGAGAGATACCAACTTCATCCTATGCCTCTCACGGATTGATAAACCTTAGGTCATCCACTTGAGAGAAAATTACTACTGTCCTACAAAACTCTGCGCTTGGTGGCCCAATAGAGTCTACAAGAATAAAGTTGTGTGGTAGACTGATACGTCTCCAATGTATCGATAATTTATGAAGTATTCATGTCATATTTACCTATGTTTTTACTATGATTTTATGATTTGTTGGGACTAACCTATTAATGGTTGCAAAAGTGCACAAGTTCTTGTTTCACACTTTGATGTGCAGGAATTAATTGGAAATTGTCGAAAAAACGCAAAAGGAACTTGTTGGAGGACTCTGACTCTCCGGAAATCTATTCACGAACAGTTTTTAGAGATCGTCACTTTTACCCCCAAAGACGGCGTCAAATGGAAAAAGCTAAAACTAGGAAAGTGTGGGGAATTTTATGGCATTGATTCTTGACTCTAAATTCGTCCAAAACGGAGTTCGGATGAGATCTGTAAACCCGTTTTACTGGAGAAAAATATCTGATTATGGGATTACGAGAATTGATGACGTGATTGACTCTTACCATATCTGATGTATTCGGCCAAGCCACGACTTTGAGGAGATATGAGGGCTGTGAGTAGTCCCTAGGAACGTTCTAGAGGTGTCCAAGAGCCATTGGATCAAGGTTCCATCCATCGGAGGGCCATAGAGCACCACAGAGGCACATATAAGGAGAGAAAAACCCTAATTTTGGGGAGCCACCAAAAGCCACGAATTTGCCTCTCCCTTGGCAGCAGCCAAGAAGGGGAGAGGATCCTCCATTGAAGCACCAAGACCAAGGAAGAAGGGGGGTCAAGGGGCCGCCGCCCGTCGCCGGCGCCGTGGCCGCCATCGCCTCCATCTCTTTGGGGCTGCACCTCTCCATCAACAACTCTCTCTTTCTCACCATGATAATGTGTGAGTAATCCACCTTGGGGTTGAGGGTTTGTACCGGTAGCTATGTGTTTAATCTCTCTCTCTCTCGTGTTCTTGAGATGGCATGATCTTGATGTATCACGGGAGTTGTTAATATAGTTCGATCATATGGTGTTTTCCCCTCTCTATCTTGTTGTGATGAATTGAGTTTTCCCTTTGAGATTTTGTTATTATCGGAATGAATACTTTTATGGATTTGAGAGCACTTTATGTATGTCTTGCATGCGGATACCCGTAGTGACATTGGGGTATTCAAGTGATTCACTTGATATATGTTATGGCGTTAACTTGCGGATTCTGGTGACCTTGGGGATCTACGCATAGGGGTTGATTGCACGTTTTCATGCCTTGTTCTCTGATAGATATCTTGGGGCACTCTTTGAGGTTCATTGTGTTGGATTGAGTATTATGAATCTGAAATTGTTTGATGCGTATAATATAATTAACTCATGGATACTTGTGGTGACATTGGAGTATCTAGGTGACATTAGAGTTGGTTGATGCGTATCATATGGTGTTATTCTAGTACGAACTCTTATATAGATCGATCGGAAAGGATAACTTGGTGTTATTTAAATACGAACTCTTGGATAGATCAATCGGAAAGGATAACTTTAAGGTGGTTTCATACCCTACAAACAATTTCTTCTTATGTTCTCCGCTAGATAAGAACTTTGGAGTGATTCTTCGTTGCACATTGAGGGATGGTTATGTGATCCAATTATATTAGCATTTTTGAGAGATTGCACTAGCGAAAGTACGGACCCTAGGCCTTGTTTTCAAGCATTGCAATACCGTTTGTGCTCACTTTTGTTACTTCCTACCTTGCTGTTTTTATATTTTCAGATTACAAAAACCTATATCTACCATCCATATTGCACTTGTATACCATCTCTCCGCCGAACTAGTGCACCTATACAATTTGCCATTGTATTGGGTGTGTTGGGGACACAAGAGATTTCTTGTATTTGATTGCATGGTTGTTTGAGAGAGATCATCTTCATCCTACACCTCCCACGGATTGATAAACCTTAGGTCATCCACTTGAGGGAAAATTGCTACTGTCCTACAAAACTCTGCGCTTGGAGGCCCAACACGAGTCTACAAGAATAAAGTTGCGTAGTAGACATCAAGCTCTTTTCTGGCGCCGTTGCTGGGGAGGTGAGTGCTTGAAGGTATATCTTTAGATCTTGCAATTAAATCTTTTAGTTTCTTGTTTTTCACTAGTTTGGTTTTATAAAAGAAAACTACAAAAAAATGGAGTTTAGGTTGCATCATTTGTTTCGTCTTTATAATATCTTTCGTGAAAACAAGGATTCAGAAAATTGTGCTCAATTGGTAGAGGAAGAAATTATGAAAATACTTGATGAGATTCCTTGAATGATGAGCATGATAGAAATATTGTTAGTATGAGTTTTCTGAATATTCATGATGCTAATGATATGCAAAGCCACAAGCTTGGGGATGCTATGTTTGATGAATATGATATTTTTAGTCCACCAAGTTTTGATGAGCAAAACTATTATGATGATAGCATGCCTCCTATGTATGATGATTATTGTGATGACATGTATGCTATAAAGAGTGATAGTAACCATGAAACTTGTCATCATGATTTTAATATTCAATGTGGTTATGTCAATCAAGTGTCACATGATAGTTATTTCGTTGAGTTTGCTCCCACTATTATGAATGAGAAGAAGTTTGTTTATGTGGAGAGTGATAAATTTTCTATGCTTGTAGATCATGAAAAGAGTGCTTTATGTGATATTTATATTGGGGAATTCCTTCATGATTCTACAGAAAATTATTATGAGGGAGGAACATATGCTTGTAGGAATTGCAATAATATCAAGTTTCCTCCCTATATGTTGAAAATCTTGAAGTCCTGCTTGTTTTGCCTTCCTATGCTAGTTGATTCTTGCTCCCATAAATTGTTTGCTCACAAAATCCCTATGCATAGGAAGTGGGTTAGACTTAAATGTGATTTTCATGAGATTCATGATGCTCTCTTGCATGTTTCAATTACTACTTTTTATGTGAGCATCATTGAAATCATCATGCCTAGCTAAAAGGCATTAAAGGAAACCGCTTGTTGGGAGACAACCCAACACTTTTACTTTCTGTTTTTAAGTGTTCACATGATTAAGCTACGGTATTAATCATGTTTTGTGTCTTTTATTTCAGTAAAGTGCCAAGTAAAGCCTTTGGGATGACTCACAAGATGAGTAGAATTAATGCTGAACCAAAACATAAACTTTTCACTCCAGTACAGGTATTTTCATTTTTTACTGGAGCGTGATAATGATCTGAATTTTTTACACAGTGTTTATATACAAATTCTTCAAGTTGTCCTAATGTTTCAGAATTTTTAGAGACAGGGAAGTATGGTTATACTACATATCTTCACAGACTGTTCTGTTTTTGACAGATTCTGTTTTGCATGCATAGTTTGCATGTTTTAGTTTTCCCATAGCTTATATTTAGTGGTATAAATTATGGGAATGATATAATACAGTAGGTATCATGTGGGAACAATTATGAATCTTGTCTTGACAGTACCTAAGTGAATGATCTTTACTTATTTCACTAACCCTTCTCACGAAGTTCCATTAAGTTTTGTGTGATTGAAGTTTTCAAGTTTTGGGTGAGACACCGATATGAGGAGAATAAGGAGTGACAAGAACCTAATCTTGGGGATGCCCAAGGTGCCCCCAAGGTAATCTCCAAGTAAGACTCAAGCGCCTAAGCTTGGGGATTCCCCGGAAGGCATCCCCTCTTTCGTCTTCAACATTATCGGTATATCTTACTTAGAGCTATATTTTTATTCATTATGTGCTTTGCTTAAACCATCATTATATTTTGTTATTTTCTGTTAGGTTTTATTTATAATCTTGTTTTTCAATAAAAAGTTCCAAGAATTGCCTTAGGATGCTTGCATTGCATGTTTGATGTGTGCTGTATGAAAACAGAAACTTTTTCTGTAGTATCTGAATTTTCATATTTTACCGGAACATGGAAAGTTTCTGAAATATTTACATAGTGTTGGCACATAAAGTCTTTAGCTTTTCCTAAATTTCCATAATTTTTTGAATTACAGAAGTACACTGGTTTAATAGATTTCTACAGACTGTTCTGTTTCGATAGATTGCTGTCATAGTTTTGTTATCTACTTATCCTATAGTTTCCACAGCCTATATTGGTAGATATAAATTGTGGAAACGATAGTAAACAGTAGATGATGTTTGAAAATTATTGTGCAACTTGTCTTGGCAGTACATGAAGTGTTGATTTGTTCTTATGTGTACTAACCTATCTCACGAGTTCTTGTTGAGTTTTGTGTGGATGAAGTTTTTGAGACTTAGGTGAAACCGGGATATGAGAAGATTGAACGAGATACAAAAGCCCAAGCTTGGGGATGCCCAAGGCACCCCAAGTAAATATTTCAAGAAGTCTCAAGCATCTAAGCTTGGGGATTCTACGCATCCCACCTCTCTTCGTCAACTATCGGTTAGCCTATGTTGAGCCTAAATTTTTATTCGTTCACATGATGGGTGCTATTCTTGGAGTTCTATTTTTGTTTAGTTTGTTGTTTGAATAAAATACTCAGATCTGAAAATCTTTATTGAGAGAGAGAGTCCTCACATAGCTACTTAATTGTTTGACAACTTATTGATCTTCACTTATATCTTTTGAGAGTAGCTTGTCATTTACTCTTGTGCTTCACTTATATCCTATGAGTAAATCGTTGAATGAATTGAATACCATGAAGTTGAAATCAGATGTTCATATCATGCCTAGTAGTAGCTTCACATTGGGTTTAGAAAGTGAAATCTTTTGAAGGTTGACAATCACAATATTGGTCATACAAGCAATTCGTGAACGATTAGTATAAGGAAGAGAACTTTCACATACAAATATATTATCTTGGACATCTTCTATGTTTGTGAATACCCATTAATTATATTCAAACTTGAGAAAATTAGTTGAAGTTGGACAAGGAAGACAATGTAATGAGTTATGGTTATGTATATTTGCATAGAAGTTATATTGTTATGGATCCTCCAACATGTGGTGCTTGTTTAGAACCTTTTGGTAGGAGACACTTCTAGCGGGACTACTCATCTCGACCTGCGTAGACCAGTTCAGGGGTCACCTTAGCTTGTTAATAGCGTTGTTTGTTAAAAACACTTATTTTTCCCATGATAACTGGGGGCTCTTAAATTTATATGAGCCGTTTTATAATAAATGTTGTTTTCTTCTTGGTTGTTGCAAAGTCTTTTTCTACTACTCCTTTTTCCGACGTGAGTGTTTGGTCAATAGTTGGGTAGCCTGGTTTCTCTCTAAAGCCATTCGATTTTAGTTCGCTAAACTGGCCTGAGAAGCACTCCGCCTTCGGGAAAGGAGGTTGAAGCCGAAGGCTGACCCGCTTGAAGTCTGGAGATTGGATGTATCATGTTAAAGCACGACCGAAGCACGTATTAACTTTAAAACCAATTTTGGATTGGCACCAAAAAACTTGATTTAGTTCGGACGTCGAAGTTTTTACATAAGCTTTTTGGCTTTTCGAGCTTATGGAACTTTTAAGCTATTTGTATGTTTTTCTTTTAGGAGGCGGGACATCCTCGTGACCGAGGTGCCCTGCATAATAATTTAGCTCGGGAGTTCTTTTCCGACCCACAACTCAGTATCTTTCCTGCCGACTTACACCTTGGCGTTTGCAAAACGCATATGACATCTGGAAGTAGTTCCCGAGGAGATTCGATCCTCAGGTTGGTCGGCTGCACCCAACCTGAGTCTCGGGGGATGCTGTGTGTCTCTAGCATAGCTCTCGTAGTACAACGTCTGATGCCTTTAAAGTATCGGCAATATCAACGAGGGACTTCGGCTTGAGCTGAGCCCACCAAAAGCCAGGGTACTCCGAGCAATCCTCGGCAAAACGTTCTCGGATATTGCCTTATATGCATCAGTTTCGAATTATGTCTTTGGTCAATAGTTGGGTTGCCCTGCTCCTATGATTGTGCCCTACATTCCGCTTTGTTCGGCTAGGTGTGCAAAGGGAGAACCACTGCGATTGTACTTCCGATTTAACTGGTCAAGTACCTCAGTGGAGAAAGCCAAAAACTGACTGTCACAATGAGCGCGAACTGGTTAGCGATCTGATGACTCTCTCAAACTATAGACCGATAGAGGTTGCCTCGTGGGCCTTTCATAAATTTGCCCGGAGTGTTAATGGCTTGACCTCGGCTGACGCCGAACACTTACCGGAGGCTAGTAGCTGGCCTCCCAAACTTTAAGCTCCTATGACTAAGTGAAAGTTATAAAGCCTAGATATCTGATTGCCTCGTTTCCGCTAACACAACCGCCTCCGGGCACCGAAACGTCGGCTAAGGGTTGTCTTGTAACTGCGGAAACACCCTGCATAGCATCTACAAAGGGGTAGAAGCCGACGATGGGCCACTCTCAAAAGATAAAGGGTCACAAAGGAGTCAATATAGCATATAGCATAAAAGCATTTGTATTCAATATACGAGTGCTGCCTTCCGTAATCATCGTTATAAAACCATAAACATGCATCAATTTGTCTTAAGATTTTGACCAAGCTGGGTTGCCTGGGTCCTGTGCTTACCCCCTACGTTCCCGATTGTTTGGCTTGGAGGTAAAGGAAACACCTCTGTGATTGTTACTTCCGGGTCATCCGGGTTAGTACCTCAGACTGGGTGAAGCCGAAAGCTAGTCATCTTAAGAATATAGTTGGTTGGCAACGACGGAAGTGAAAATTTCGGTTCATTAAAGACCACTGATTTCGGGAACATTTCCCAAACTAAATCCTCGCTATTCTCCTCCCACATTGATCGGAGGTGAGGTTTCACGATCATGGTCAACATGATAGCCTGGGAAAAGGAACTTATAAAGGAACTATTTTTCCCAGAAGATGTTTCTTACGTTAAATAGTAATATAACATATCTCTCCGCGTACCTTTGTTTATAAAACCGTATGGCCGGATTGCCTTGTTTGCCGTAAATCTTTGCCCTTATAAAGGCTTCATAAAGTAGGACAAACACTCGTCGGCTACTGGCCGAGGAGGTTGAAGCCGATGGTCGGTCAACAAAGTCTTGTACAATACGGATCCGAGCATTAATTATGTAAAGTACTTGGATACATAGAATCATTACACATAAATTGTGTCAAACGTAAAAAAAATTGTGTCAAACAAATATCGATCCTTAATTCGACCACCCGTGCCTAAATTAAGGCTCAGGGGCTACTGCATTGCCTATTGAATGCAGCAATCCAAAGTGCAGTATGGTTTCCGAGGAGATTCGATCCTTAGGTTGGTCGGCCGCACCCAACCCGAGTCTCGGAAACTACTGTGTACCGCGTTTCCATCCCTAACGTATGCTGCCGAGCAAGAACTTGATCCTCGGGCCGATTTTGCAAATCGACCTAAGTCTCAGGGGCTACTGGGATCAATGGTTTATTTTGATCAATATATTTCCCTTCAGGTGCATCTCGGGTTATAGACCGATACACACCTTGAGGGCTACTGGCTGTAAATCTTGGTAGTAAATAAATTGCAGCGATCAGAAATAAATTCCGCAAAAAACAGCCCGAGACCGAGGTGGTGCCCCACCTTGGAAGCAGTCCGGCATAAAGCTCGGATGCAAGTGGCTGGCTCCATGGAGGGCATTTCCGGCATTAAGCTCGGATGAACTCCTTCAACTTTTTCAAGACCGAAGTAATTTGTGACACCTCGGATATAGTCCGGCATTGGAGCTCGGACACAGTCCGGCGTTGGAGCTCGTACATAGTCCGGCGTTGGATCTCGGCTGTAAAAAGACACCTCGGATGCAATTCGGCGTTGGAGCCCGGACGCAAGAGGACACCGCCGCACGGGAAACACTTCAAACCCGAGGTGTGGCGTAAAAAATAATAAGGCATTGATCAAGTCCGAGAACTTAAAGGGGCTCCTCGGATGCCCGACGTGTGAACTCTAAGGATTCAGCTCGGCGATCCTCAAGATCGGACATGGGAAGATTTGTTGAACCAGTTTTCAAGACCGACGACTGAAGACAAATAACTGTGCGGAAGAACCGAGGAGCGTCCCCAACTTGAAGACCGGTTCAGGGGGCTACTGATGGTGTCCTAGACTAGGGGGTACTCACCACGTCGTTTCCCGACCAGTGGGTCGGGCCGAGGACCCCCAGGGCGATTCACTAATGGGCCACTTCGGGCAGCCCATGATGCATACAAGGGAGATTCCACAAGACTTGGCACACAAGACAAGGACTCCTATAAACCCTAGGCCTACGGTGCATTATATAAACCGAGGCCAGGCTAGTCAATAGACAACCTCAATCTCATATTCAATACAACAATCTCGTGGTAGATACCTGTACTGTGTACTATCCCCCATATGAATACAATCAAAAGCACGACGTAGGGTATTATCTCCTTGAGAGAGCCCGAACCTGGGTAAAATCCTGTGTCCATGTTAGCATCACTCCAAGACTCCTAGCTTAGGACCCCTACTACGAGATATGCCGGATTCAGAACCAACAACGGGGAGCGGTAAGTACCTTGCATGTTAAGCCGGTTATTCTCATGATGAGTGTTTATTCACTCGTCCTTGCACGAGAGGGGCGGTAATCGGGATTCCCAGTCCCGAAATAAAAAAATGCAAATAATTAAACAAAACTCCCCCAGGAATGTTGTTGGTATGGATGGTACCCGTGGATTCAGCTAGCCGTGGAGTGTGTTTTTTGGTGGAGGGGGAGTAAACCTTTACTTTTACTGCTTGCGAACCGCCGCTAATGTGTTTAACATGGAATATATTGATAACTCTTGGTCATAACGTTGACAGGAAGGGTGCACCTCCCAAACCTATATTCATCTCTGTTTTTAAACAATGAGCTCTGGCACCTTTGCAAATCCCTGCTTCCCTCTGCAAAGAGACAATCTATTTACTTTCATGTTATGTACTATTCATGTTGACTCAACTTCTTATTCCAACCTCAGTCTATTAGTTGGCAAGCATCATGTGGCGGGGAAAGATCCAAACATATATATCCAGTCAAATATATTTGATCATGACTTATTATTATTGACAATTATCTCAATGATAAATGAGTTGGGAGGCGAAACATTAAGCCCCTATATTTCTCTGTGTTCGATTGATGCCATTTGTTCTAAAAATGTGCTTTGAGTACTAGCAATCATAGAAGACTATATGATGATTGAGTATGTGGGGCTCTTACTTAGACTTTGTTGAGAATAAGTTGAATTGCGATTGTTTGGTGACTAAGAACATAGGTTGTTAAGTTTTAAGAGAATTCATTGTTTGAACCATAACATGTGAATTGGTTGCTACTTTATCATGATGATTTTTATGAGAAAAAGTTGTTGTTGTGATGCTAGGAAAAGTGGTTGAAATTATCATTGATCAAACTTATGCACTATGTTAGCATTCACACTTCATAAATTATTTCTTTTATCATTTACCTACTCGAGGACGAGTAGAAATTAAGCTTGGGGATGCTGATACGTCTCCAACGTATCGATAATTTATGAAGTATTCATGAAATATTTGCCTTTGTTTTTACTATGATTTTATAATTTGTTGGGACTAACCTATTAATGGTTGCAAAAGTGCACAGGTTCTTGTTTCACACTTTGATGTGTAGGAATTAATTGGAAATTGTCGAAAAAACATAAAAGGAGTCTTGTTGGAGGACTCTGACTTTCCTGAAATCTGTCCACGAACAGTTTTAGAGATCGTCAGTTTCACCCCCGAAGACGGCGTCAAATGGAAAAAGCTAAAACAGAGTTCGGATGATATCTGTAGACCCGATTTACTTGAGAAAAATATCTGATTACGGGATTACGAGAATTGATAACGTGATTAGGTCTAACTCTTACCATATCTGATGTATTCGGCCAAGCCATGACTTTGAGGACTCATGAGGGTTGTGAGGAGTCCCTAGGAAGGTTCTAGAGGTGCCCAAGAGCCATTGAATCAAGGTTCCATCCATCGGAGGGCCATAGAGCACCACAGAGGCACATATAAGGAGAGAAAAACCCTAATTTTGGGAGAGCCACCAAAAGCCACATATTTGCCTCTCCCTTGGCAGCCGCCAAGAAGGGGAGAGGCTCGTCCATTGTAGCACTAAGACCAAGGAAGATTGGGGGGCAAGGGTCCGCCGCCCGTCGCCACCGCCACCGCCCGTCGCCGGCGCCGTGGCCGCCATCGCCTCCATCTCTTTGGGGCTGCACCTCTCCATCAACAACTCTCTCTTTCTCACCATGATAATGTGTGAGTAATCCACCTTGGGTCTGAGGGTTTGTACCGGTAGCTATGTGTTTAATCTCTCTCTCTCGTGTTCTTGAGATGGTATGATCTTGATGTATCACGGGCTTTGTTAATATAGTTGGATCATATGGTGTTTTCCCCTCTCTATCTTGTTGTGATGAATTGCGTTTTCCCTGTGAGATTTTGTTATTATCGGAATGAATACTTTTATGGATTTGAGAGAACTTGTTGTATGTCTTGCATGAGGATACCCATAGTGACATTGGGGTATTCAAGTGATTCACTTGATGTATGTTATGGCGTCAACTTGCGGATTCCGGTGACCTTGGGGATCTACGCATAGGGGTTGATTGCACGTTTGCATGCCTTGTTCTTCGATAGAAATCTTGGGGAATTCTTTGAGGTTCTTTGTGTTGGATTGTGTATTATGAATCTGAAATTGTTTGATGCGTATCGTATAATTAACTCATGGATACTTGTGGTGACATTGGAGTATCTAGGTGACATTAGAGTTGGTTGATGCGTATCATATGGTGTTATTCTAGTACGAACTCTTATATAGATCGATCGGAAAGGATAACTTCGTGTTATTTTAATACGAACTCTTGGATAGATCGATCGGAACGGATAACTTTAAGGTGGTTTCATACCCTACAAACAATTTCTGCTTATGTTCTCCGCTAGATAAGAACTTTGGAGCGATTCTTCGTTGCACATTGAGGGATGGTTATGTGATCCAATTATATTAGCATTTTTGAGAGATTGCACTAGCGAAAATACGGACCCTAGGCCTTGTTTTCAAGCATTGCAATACCGTTTGTGCTCACTTTTGTTACTTCCTACCTTGCTGTTTTTATATTTTCAGATTACAAAAACCTATATCTACCATCATTATTGCACTTGTATCACCATCTCTTCGCCGAACTAGTGCACCTATACAATTTTCCATTGTATTGGGTGTGTTGGGGACACAAGAGATTTCTTGTATTTGATTGTAGTGTTGTTTGAGAGAGATCATCTTCATCCTACACCTCCCACGGATTGATAAACCTTAGGTCATCCACTTGAGGGAAAATTGCTACTATCCTACAAAACTCTGCGCTTGGAGGCCCAACACGAGTCTACAAGAATAATGTTGCGTAGTAGACATCATAGACATCAGATGCTTGCAAGAGGGGGTAATTATAAGTAGGTTATTAGTTCAATTAATAACATCACCTAAGCATCGGTCCACCCACATATAAAATTATCAAAGTAAAAAAAGTGAATCAACTCAACATGATGAACGTGACTAGATGGAAATTCCCATGTGTCGTGGTTTTGTCACGGTAGATGTCATAGTGCAAGGACTTAGGTGTGAGGCCATCACCGATAGGTGGCGACTCAAAGGAGTTAAACAGGAAAGCTAGTCACGTTTACCCAGGTTCGGCCCCTCCGATGAAGGTAAAAGCCTACGTCCTGCTTTGTGTGTATTGATGGATAGATCTCGATTACAAGGGTGCGGAATCGCTAATCTAGCTCTCGAGAGATTGTAAGTTGAGTCTTTCAGTTCTAGGGGCTTGCCTTTATATATAGGTCAAGACCCTAGGGTTTACAATAGAGTCTGGGTCATATTGTGACTCGTAACTTATATTGTCTCTAACTCGCCTTGCTCCTTAAGCAAGGAAACCAACCAGCGCTTTCTGCCCTGTGGGCCTCAAGCCGCAGTCTTCAAGTGTTGGGCCGCCCGACGACTTAGTCAGCCACCGCCTTCCTTATCTTGTCTTCATGGCACGACCCATCTTTAAACTTGATCGTAGAGCCGTCAATATGTTAACCCGGCCCAATAGGGCGGGTTACACCGTGGAGTTATATCCCCGACATTAGGCCCCAGATTGATTTGAATCCATTAATGTCAATTCCTCTTCTATTCCTTTGGCGGCTCACTATTGGATTTGTGTCTTCCATGAATGTCATAACGCCCGCTTGTGGTGCTTCTGGACTTGTCATTTCTCCAGCGTTCATCCGTTGTCATCCGTCGCCAATCCAGAAAAACAATGATGACATCATGGTGAATCTGACCATATTCGTTTATCCCGTAAATCGAGGTGCCTTTGTTTCCCAAAATTTACTGCGTTTCCTCGATTGCCGCACTCGTTAGTTGCCTCTTTGAGCTCCCTCCCTTTAAATATTTACCAGGGGGTCCCTCTATCACTTTTCACTTCGCCTCTTCGCTCCTTCTTCCTCCTCGAGCCCGGAGTTTCCTCGCGCTACCACCGCTGTTTCCTCAAATAAGTCATTTCCTCTGACCTAGATCCACTGTAGTTCATCCAAGTTCTTGAGTTCTTCGGTAGCCTTTCTTCGGTTAATCACCATCGTTGGTCTCATGAGTAGATCCTGCAAGTTTAATTGTAAGAATAAAGCGGTAGGAATGGCGTCCCCGTTTTATGCATAGCATACTTTAATATGTTCGAGCATTTGATGAACTGTACTGTCACCTCTTCCCTGCTCCGTCATTAGGTCTAGCAATTACCTTGCTTTTTCAAAAATATTCTCAGATCCACAAACGTAGTTGCTCCGATAGAAACTTGTTTGTCCCACACTATAGCAAAATTTTAGAAGTCTTCGATCTTTAGCATGAGTCGCCCTTACTCCTGTCGGCTAAATAGTTGTAACCCGCCATGTGTTAAGCTGCTGCATTAAGGTTCCGGCTCTTCACAAGGCATCTTTTCCATTGTAGATAATTAGATCATCTTATTTGAACCATTTGCTTAAGCCGCCCCCTTTTGCTTTATCCATGCGACTCATTATGTCAGAATCCAAAGCCTGCAACTGGGTGGCCACTCAAGTTTCTGAGGTTATCTTGAAAGATTATGAGTAACATGGGTTTCTGCCGCCTCAAGACGTGGTTGGCTGGCGGGTCATCCTTGGAGAGGAAATCCCAAACCCAGAGGAGGGAGAAGTGGTGATATTCTTGGATCACCTTCAGAGGGGTTTTTCACCTCCCGGATCAAAATTCTTTCGAGACGTTTTTCACTTCTTCCGTCTTCATCCTCAAGACCTGGGTCCCAACTCCATATCGAACCTTTGCCAATTCCAATTATTTTTTGAGGTATATCTGCAAACGGAACCCACCGTCTCCCTCTTCAGGGAATTCTTCTATTTGAACAGGCAGACTGAATGCGCGGACGGCCCTGGCCTAGAACTTGGCGGGGTCTCAATCCAGAGGCAGAAAGACGATCTTTTTCATGCTGCCACCCTACCAAGCCATCCTAAGGGGTGGAACAAGACTTGGTTCTATTGTCGGAATACCGCCCCTGCTGACGAAAATCCCTTGCCGGGTTATAGACCCAACTGCCTCCCCATGGATTTCGAACTTCCTAGTTGGGCTCCTCAAGAGGAGCGTTCTCACATACCCATGTTTATCCGAAGTTGAGGGCTCTGCTAGCCAACGGGCTGACTGGAGTCGACCTAACCCGGTGTTGGGTGTCTTGAAGGATTTTGCCATTAAGTCTTCACAACGACTTGATGTATGCTTACTCCAGCGACTTGGATGACGCTCAACGATACAACAACTATTCCTTGGATGCTGGCGAAATAAACCAGATCGTGAAGAAGCTGCTGGGTGAAAACCAAGAAACTTGCAGCAAGGACGGGTTGAAGCCTTTCTATGCCCTTAACCCAGTTCCTCCGGTACAAAACCTTTGACACCTTAATCCGACTTTCCGAGCAGACTTTTAACCTTTTGCGTGCTTTCTCTGATTGTTTAACTTTACAGGCCACGTCTCCCTTTTTGGGGCAGGAAACGAAGCAAAACTACAGATAATAAGCCCAAAGCTGCCCCAAGTAAGAAGAAGAAGAAGGCGGCTGTAGAAGGGCCGTCTCACTTGGACGAAGCAGCTGCCACTGATACTCGATCAAAGGTAAATTTTATCTTTTGTTTGCATTTCATTGAATCTAGCTGACGCCTCTTCTTCATAGGGCAATGTCGAGACAAGTCGTGCAGGCGACGTTGAGGTAATTTCCATTTCCTTTGACTCAGAACCCTTGCCTCCATTGAAAACAAGGCGGGTTGTTCGGAAGGTAAGCTTCTCACACCCGGACGCTCATCTGGATCCTCACTTTGTTTTGAAGAAAACTCAGCACCAGTCTAGGCGTCAGACCCGAAGTAGGAGTGGTGACCTTGTTGATTGTTTACCTGATAAATCAGCCGCCCAAAAACGAGCAACCAAGGTATTTAATGCTCCAATTCTCCAACGAGGTTTTGGCTTGATGTGTCAACTTTTTATTCCTATGTCTTTGTTTATCAGGAGTCGCCACCTTCGTCGGGCGACTCTACTGCATCCAAACTAGCACCCTTCGTTATCAATCCCGGGTAAATTCCTCTTGTCATTTTGCCTGTTTGAGTAGACTATTGTCTCTACCCATATTTTATACTGCACTCTTCATTCTGCTGGGCCAAGGCTAAGAAAAGGAAAACTAACGGGTCTTCTGCTAATCCTGAGGCTCTTGAGCCGGAGATTCCTGATCTGGTGGCTCCTGAAATTCATGCTGATCAATCTGAAGACCCTAAGGAGGCCCAAACCGACTTACCTCCTCCGTCTGAGCCAGCCAGTACTGATGCCGTGATTGTTGAGGCTACACCAGCAGCCAATATTAATCTGCCCAATCCTTCAGCAGCAACTAAAGATGCCCCTGAGGAGGTTGTTATTACTGGGGCGAGTTACACCGCTCCTGAGTCTCCAGGGTGTTAACAAAAATTATTGCCAAGGATGAAGTAGTGCTTCAAGAGAAAGGGAAGACCAAGCTGGAGCTCCCAAATTATGAAAATTTTAGTGTTGAAGATCTTCATGCCGCCTGTCTGGACCGCCTGGCTATGAGCCGCGAAATGGAAATCGGCCTTGCTACTTCTTGAGCATGCGTTGGTTTTCCCTTGAAGAGGAAAGGGTGATGCAGCAAAGTAGATAAGTATTTTCCTCAGTTGTTGAGAACCAAGGTATCAATCCAATAGGAGATACAAGCAAGTCCCCAATAGATGTACCTACACAAATAATCAAACACTTGCACCCAACGCAATAAAGGGGTTGTCAATCCCTTCACGGTTATTTGCAAGGATGAGATCTGATAGAGATAGGTATGATAGATTGCTTGAACGGAAAGTAAAACAAAAGTAAAAATAATGCAGCAACATATTTTTGGTATTTTTGGTTTTAGATCTGAAAGTATAATATGGAAAATAGACCCGGGGGCCATAGGTTTCACTAGAGGCTTCTCTCATGAAGGAAAATAATACGGTGGGTGAACAAATTACTGTCGAGCAATTGATAGAAAAGCGAATAATTATGAAGATATCCAAGGCAATGATTATGCATATAGGCATCACGTCCGTGTCAAGTAGACCGAAACAATTCTGCATCTACTACTATTACTCCACACATCGACCGACTCCTGCCTGCATCTAGAGTATTAAGTTCATGAAGAACAGAGTAACGCATTAGGTAAGATGACATGATGTAGAGGGATAAACTCAAGCAATATGATGAAAACCCCATCTTTTTATCCTCGATGGCAACAATACAATACGTGCCTCGCTACCCCTACTTTGTCACTGGGTGAGGACACCGCAAGATTGAACCCAAAACTAAGCACTTCTCCCATTGCAAGAATTACCAATCTAGTTGGCCAAATCAAACCAATAACTCGAAGAAACTTGCAAAGATATGAAATCATGCATATAAGAAGTCAGAGAAGATTCAAATAATATTCATAGATAAGCTGATCATAAACCCACAATTCATCGGATCTCGACAAACACACCGCAAAATAGTATTACATCGGATAGATCTCCATGAAGATCATGAAGAACATGGTATTGAAGAGCAAAGAGAGAGAAGAAGACATCTAGCTACTAGCTATGGACCCAAAGGTCAGTGGTAAACTACTCACGCATCATCGGAGGGGCAATGGAGTTGATGTAGATGCCCTACGTGATCGAATCCCCCTCCGGCAGATTACCGGAAAAGGCTCCAAGATTGGATCTCACGGGAACAGAGGCTTCCATCGGCGGAAAAGTATTTTCGTGGCTCTCTCTAGTATCCAGGGAATATTTGGGAATTTATTGGCCGAAGAATAGGGTTAGGAGGGCTGCCGTGGGCCCACAAGCCAGGGGGGCGCCCCCCCTAGGGCGCTCCCCTGTGGCTTGTCGCCACACGGCGGCTTTCCTGCCTTCATCTCCAAGTCTTCTGGGTTGCTTCTGGTCCAAGAAAAATCATTCCGAAGATGTTATTCCGTTTGGACTCTGTTTAATATTCCTTATCTGCAATACTCAAAAACAAGGAAAAAATAGAAACTGGCACAAGGCTCTAGATTAATAGGTTAGTCCCAAAAATAATATAAAATAGCATATTAATGCATATAAAACATCCAAAACTGATAATATAATAGCATGGAACAATAAAAAATTATAGAGACGTTGGAGACGTATCAGGCCTCGTTAGTATGATGAAGAATAAATACGAGGTACATTCCTCTTTATGTGTTCATACCATAAATATCCCTATGTAGCCCCCAAGGCCCAGCTTTATCTTTCTAAGATAAGCCGGGTCTTGTGAATGCTGTGATTGACTCAACCTATAGCCCCAAGGGCCGACTCATATTCTTGAGATGAGTCGGGTCTTAATAATTTGAAGAACTTTGACCTGTAGACCCCAAGGGCCGACTCATCTTCTTGAGATGAGTCGAGTCTTAATAATTTGAAGAACTTTCGACCTGTAGCCCCCAAGGGCCGACTCATCTTCTTGAGATGAGTCGGGTCTTGTCCGTATCTTTAATGTCAAAAGAACTGATATACATTAGCCCCCAAGTGCCAAATATATTGCTTGCAATTTGCTTGGGACTTGTCATAAAAAAATTACTATGCAGGAAACTTTGAAGACGGCTGAATCAAGTGTATCCGGCTTAAAAAAGGACCTGGAAAAGGGACAACCCGCCCAAGCAGAGATTGAAGAAAAACTTTAACTCTCATTGGTTGAACTGGAAAACGCCAAAGCAAGCTTTTCGAAGGAGAAAAAAATCCTTTGAAGCTGAAAAGGCGACTCTGCTGAAGCGTGTAGAGGATGCTGAGGGCCAGCTTAAGCCCATCACCGAGGAGATGTCCGGGTTAAAACAACACATTGTCCAGATGACCCAAGCTATTTTTTGTAAGTATGTATGACTTCTCGTCTTCTTGTGATACAGATATAAATCACCTGGCGACTCATATACTGGTGCTACCTTGCAGGCCCCCGGACTAGCAACCTTCAAGATAATAGCATGCTGATGCTCAAGGCTGTTTACTCATTGACAGAGCAACTCTATGCTGGGAGTCACCATGCAATCAAGGCAGTGATGGTGGATAAGCAGCCTTTGAAGCTTATCAAAAGCGTGTTGGAATGCCTTTCCACCATTCCTCAACAATTTCAAGAGGTAAAAAGAGCAGCCGACGCGACATATTCGTTGAGCCGGGCTCTAGCTTACGGAGAAGAGCTTGACTCGACTAAATTAGCAAAAGGCTTCCCTGTCTTTGGGTTTAGGGGTAGTCTCATTGCCTGGAACCCGCCAGTGGATAACATCCTGAGCCGGCAGAACTTCCATGGTGACAAAATCTTTGAGTGATTCTTCGGTCACTCCAGACTTTACCCAGTTGCAGGTGGATGGGGTTTTAGACATGGCGGCGGCTAAGGAAACTGCAGAAAGATATGAATATTCGGTGGGTTACAAATACATTCTGACCAAGGTCGTTATGACTAGAAATGGTGACAGCATTTGGCGGGTCAACATAAATCTAGGAGCCGCCGAAACTATTTGCGGTGTGACAGCGTTAGCCGGCAACCTTACGGCGGGTCAAGTTTATCAGCACGGACTGAAAAGTTGCTAAGTGTGGAGAAACAGATTTTGCAACCACAACTATGGATTCAAGATCTACGGGCGAGGGAAAAAGAAAAATAATAACCCTAAAATGCCAGCGGAAGAACAAGCAGTTTCAGTGCAGATTAAAGTGAGACAGTGGTCTACAATAGGCATGGCATGCTATTGGAGCGGACAGCCGCGTGATTGGGAAAGCATTCTGATGCCTAAATAGGTATTTTCCTTTGATCTACGAAGAACGATCCGATGAACACGAAGGAACTCGATGAACTCGAGGAAGATCGGAAAGGGACTAATGCAGATCTGAAATACGGGGTACTGATGAAACCTTAAAGATGCGAACGGATGCGGCGATGTTCTGGACGCGTTCAGGTTGATGAGCGGCCGGTGCTGACGAAGATGGTGAGGACTGAATGGCGCGGCGAGCTTCGGCGGCGCAGCGAGCTTCGGTGGTCCAGAGGAACAAGAAGAAGGTGGCGGCGGGGAAAGTGAAAGCAATAGCCCCCCGAGCTTATTTAAAGGGATATAATGGAATAGTAACGATCTGGCGTGGGGATCGAGGAGGCACGATGATGATCGACTAAGAAAGCGCCTCGATTCTCGGGCTGGTCATATTAATAAAGAAAGATCCGTTCTGACGTCATGGGAATCTTTTTTGATTTTCTGATGACGTCATGGCGGGTTATGAAAGTTTATTAGAGATGACGCTGCCCATTTTCGGCGGGTTATAAAAATTGTCAGAGAAGACAAGACTCGCCAACCGGAGGATTTGGAGATTGACATGAACCAGTTCAAATCAATCTGGGGACTAATGTTGGGGATATAACCCTGTGGTGAGACCCGCCCAGGTGGGGCCGGGTCATGCGGTTGGCGGCTTACGACAAGGTTTGGTGCAGGCTTACTCAATGGGCCTAGAGGCCCGGAGCCAGAAGACAAGATGTAACCCGGTGGCGTAAGCCGTCGGTGGCGGCTTGTTAGACAAGGCATGTGTAGTTGGAGGTGAGGTCGGTTATCAAGTATAACCCAGCCCGGACTCTTGTAAGCCTAGGGCCTTGACCTGTGTATATAAAGGCGGGTTACCTGGGCGGCTTAGACCATGAAACAACTGATCAATAGCTAGGTCAAGCGAACTCGCTCCCTTGTAATCGATACCCAATTAATACAACACAAAGCAGGACGTAGGATTTTACCTCTTTCCGAGGGGCCAAACCTGGGTAAACCCTTGTCTCTCGATTCCGATCAACCCCTTTGAGCTCACCGCCTTAGCAATGGCCTCGAACCTAAGTCCTTTCACTAGGGCATCTGCCGTGACAAAACCACGACAGTTGGCGCCCACCGTGGGGCTTACGCTCGGTGGTGTGGAGTTCTCGAAGGGCTCTCTCCCAGGGATCGAGGGATACGCCGTTGGCAGGATGACCAAGAGTTGCCGCGGCAAGCTCTACATCGACGATGCTGCCTGGGGCCCCGAGGCCGACTCAATCGAGTACGGGCACCGGGTCCCCTTCGGCGGAATTCACGTCTTCATCGGCAAGATCGGTGGATCTCAGCCCGGGCCAAACATCTGCACTGACCTCGTCGAGCCGGCCCGGCGCGCGCAACCTGCCCGAGTTAACCCGGGTCGGAAGCGCGTCTTCGTCGGCTTCACCCAAGGCATGGAGCTTGAAGGTTCCATGTCGCGGGAAGAAACCCTCATCTACTCAGAGGATGGATCCTCGAGCGGAGAGGCAGAATCAATCTACCAGCTTCACAACGGCGGACTTGGGGGCTGTTCCAAGAGCTACCCTAAGCCGGAGGACCATGAGCCGGTATACTATGAGCCGCCGAGCCGCGCAGCTGTCTTCATGGCAGGATCGGCACCGGCCCCGGGTAGCACGGCTGCTGGAGTGACCGGGTCTGGATCCGGCAGGCCGCCGGCTCAAGTTTTGCTGGATCTCATGAACGAGCTTACAACTCTAATGGGAACCGAAGTCACAGTTGAAAACCAAGCAGCCCATAACACGGGATCGTGAGGTTAAAGGACCAGATGGCTGGTGTCCAAGAGGAAATCAATGCACTGAAGGCTCGGATGGATACCGAGTCGAAGCGCCTTAGGGCGGAAGCTTTGATACGTCCATTTTGCATCATGCTTTTATATTGATATTTGTTGCATTATGGACTGTTATTACACATTATGGTACAATACTTATGCCTTTTCTCTCTTATTTTACAAGGTTTACATGAAGAGGGAGAAAGCCGGCAGCTGGAATTCTGGACTGGAAAAGGAGCAAATCTGAGCTACCTATTTTGCGCAACTCCAAAAGTCCTGAAAATCTATGGAGAATTATTTTGGAATATAAAAAAATATTGGGCGAAAGAAATAACAGAGGGGACCCACCAGGGAGTCACAAGCCAGGGGGCGCGCCCTACCCCCCTGGGCACGCCACTGTGGCTTGTGGGCCCCCTGGCAGGCCTCCGGTGCCCATCTTCTGCTATATGGAGGGTTTTGACCTGAAAAAAATCATAAGGGATCTTTTGGGACGAAGCGCCGCCATCTCGAGGCGGAACTTGGACATAACCAATCTAGGGCTCCGGCAGAGCTGTTCTGCCGGGGAAACTTCCCTTCCGGAGGGGGAAATCGAAGCCATCTTCATCACCAATGATCCTCTCATCGAGAGGGGGTCAATCTCCATCAACATCTTCACCAGCACCATCTCCTCTCCAAACCCTAGTTCATCTCTTGTATCCGATCTTTGTCTCAAAACTTCAGATTGGTACCTGTGGGTTGCTAGTAGTGTTGATTACTCCTTGTAGTTGATGCTAGTTGGTTTACTTGGTGGAAGATCATATGTTCAGATCCTTAATGATAATTAATACTCCTCCAATTATGAACATGAATATGCTTTGTGAGTAGTTACGTTTGTTCCTGAGGACATGGGATAAGTCTTGTTATAAGTAATCATGTGAATTTGGTATTCGTTCGATATTTTGATGAGATGTATGTTGTCTCTCCTCTAGTGGTGTTATGTGAACGTCGACTACATAACACTTCACCATTATTTGGGCCTAGAGGAAGGCATTGGGAAGTAATAAGTAGATGATGGGTTGTTAGAGTGACAGAAGCTTAAACCCTAGTTTATGCGTTGCTTCGTAAGGGGCTGATTTGGATCCATATGTTTCATGCTATGGTTAGATTTATCTTAATTCTTCTTTCGTAGTTGCGGATGCTTGCGAGAGTGGTTAATCATAAGTGGGAGGCTTGTCCAAGTAAGGGAAGCACCCAAGCACCGGTCCACCCACATATCAAATTATCAAAGTAACGAACGCGAATCATATGAGCATGATGAAAACTAGCTTGACAGAAATTCCCTTGTGTCCTCGGGAGCGCTTTGCTTTATATAAGACTCTGTCCAGGCTTGTCCTTTGCTACAAAAAGGATTGGGCCACCTTGCTGCACCTTTTTTACATTTGTTACTTGCTATCCGTTACGAATTACCTTATCCCAAAACTATCTGTCACCGATAATTTCAGTGCTTGCAGAGAATACCTTACTGAAAACCGCTTGTCATTTCCTTCTGCTCCTCGTTGGGTTCGACACTCTTACTTATCGAAAGAACTACGATAGATCCCCTATACTTGTGGGTCATCAAGACTCTTTTCTGGCGCCGTTGCCGGGGAATGAACCGCCTTTGGTGAGTGGAATTTGGTAAGGAAAAATGTATATATTGTGCTGAAATTTACTATCACTTGTTACTATGGAAAATAATCCTTTCAGGGGCTTGTTCGGTGTATCTCCACCCCGACCGGAAGCACAAAGAGATGCTCCTCAACCTACTGCACCTACTGAAAATATTTATTATGAGATTCCTTCAGGTATGATAGAGAAACTGCTAGCTAATCCGTATGCAGGAGATGGAACACTACATCCTGATTTGCATCTAATCTATGTGGATGAAGTTTGTGGATTATTTAAGCTTGCAGGTTTGCCTGAGGATGATGTCAATAAGAAGGTCTTTCCTTTATCTTTGAAGGAGAAGGCATTGACATGGTATAGGCTATGTGATGATATTGGATCATGGAACTACAACCGATTGAAATTGGAATTTCATCAGAAGTTTTATCCTATGCATCTGGTTCATCGTGATCGGAATTATATTTATAATTTTTGGCCTCGTGAAGGAGAAAGAATCGCTCAAGCTTGGGGGAGGCTTAAGTCAATGTTATATTCATGCCCCAATCATGAGCTCCCAAGAGAAATTATTATTCAGAATTTTTATGATCGGCTTTCTCGTAATGATCAATCCATGCTCGATACTTCTTGTGCTGGTTCCTTTATGAAGAAAGATATTGAATTCAAATGGGACTTATTGGAAAGAATTAAACGCAACTCTGAAGATTGGGAACTCGACGAAGGTAATGAGTCAGGTATAAACCTTAAGTTTGATTGTGTTAAATCCTTTATTGACACCGATGCTTTTCGTGAATTTAGCACTAAATATGGACTTGACTCTGAGATAGTAGCTTCTTTCTGTGAATCTTTTGCTGCTCATGTTGATCTCCCTAAGGAGAAGTGGTTTAAATATCATCCTCCCATTCAAGTGAAAGTAGTTGAACCTTTTAAAATTGAGGAAGAAACTATTATTTATAATGCTGATCCTGTTATTCCTGCTGCTTATATTGAGAAACCACCCTTCCCCGTTAGAATAAAGGAACATGCTAAAGCTTCAACTGTGGTTCGTAAGAGTTGTACTAGAACACCTACACCCCCTGAACAAATTAAAGTTGAACCTAGTATTGCTATGGTTAAAGATCTCTTGGTTGATTATATTGATGGGCATGTTATTCATTTCTGTGATGAAGCTGCTAGAATTGCTAGACCTGATACTAAGAATAAACATAGACCTATTGTTGGCATGCCTGTTGTTTCTGTTAAAATAGGAGATCATTGTTATCATGGCTTGTGTGATGTGGGTGCTAGTGTGAGTGCAATTCCCTTTACCTTATACCAAGAAATTATGAATGATATTGCACCAGCTGAATTAGAGGAAATTGACGTTACCATTAAGCTTGCTAATAGAGATACTATTGCACCAATTGGGATTGTTAGAGATGTTGAAGTCTTGTGTGGGAAAATAAAGTATCCTACTGATTTTCTTGTTCTTGGTTCCCCACAAGATGATTTTTGTCCCATTATATTTGGTAGACCTTTCTTGAATACTGTTAATGCTAAGATAGATTGTGAGAAAGAAACTGTTACTGTAAGTTTTGGGGATGTGTCTCATGAGTTCAATTTCTCTAAATTTCGTAGACAACCCCATGACAAAGAATTGTCTAGTAAAGATGAAATTATTGGTCTCGCTTCTATTGATGTGCCTCCTACTGATCCTTTAGAACAATATTTGCTAGACCATGAAAATGATATGCATATGAATGAAAGGAATGAAATAGATAAGATTTTCTTTGATCACCAGCCTATTTTGAAACACAACTTGCCTGTTGAAATACTTGGGGATCCTCCTCCACCCAAGGGTGATCCCGTGTTTGAGCTTAAACAATTACCTGATACTCTGAAATATGCTTATCTTGATGAAAGGGAGATATATCATGTTATTATTAGTGCTAAACTTTCAGAGCATGAAGAAAAGAGATTATTGAAAACTTTGAGGAAGCACCGTGCTACTATTGGATATACTCTTGATGATCTTAAGGGCATTAGTCCCACTCTATGTCAGCATAAAATCAATATGGAGCCTGATGCTAAACTAGTTGTTGATCACCAACGACGGTTAAATCCTAAAATGAAAGAAGTGGTAAGAAATGAAATACTAAAGCTTCTGGAGGCATGTATAATTTATCCTATTGCTGATAGTAGATGGGTTAGTCCTGTTCATTGTGTCCCTAAGAAGGGAGGTATTACCGTTGTTTCTAATGATAAAAATGAATTGATCCCGCAAAGAATTGTTATAGGATATAGAATGGTAATTGATTTTAGGAAATTAAATAAAGCTACTAGGAAAGATCATTACCCTCTACCTTTTATTGATCAAATGCTAGAAAGACTATCCAAACATACACATTTTTGCTTTCTAGATGGTTATTCTGGTTTCTCTCAAATACCTATGTCAAAGAGGATCAAGAAAAGACCACTTTTACTTGTCCTTTCGGTACCTTTGCTTATAGATGTATGCCTTTTGGTTTATGCAATGCACCTGCTACCTTTCAAAGATGTATGATGGCTATATTCTCTGACTTTTGTGAAAAGATTGTTGAGGTTTTCATGGATGATTTTTCCGTTTACGGAACTTCTTTTGATGATTGCTTGAGCAACCTTGATCGAGTTTTATAGAGATGCGAAGAAACTAATCTTGTCTTGAATTGGGAAAAGTGCCAATTTATGGTTAATGAAGGTATTGTCTTGGGGCACAAAATCTCCGAAAGAGGTATTGAGGTTGATAAAGCTAAAGTTGATGCTATTGAAAAAATGTCGTGTCCCACGGATATCAGAGGTATAAGAAGTTTCGTTGGTCATGCTGGTTTCTATAGGAGGTTTATTAAAGACTTCTCTAAGATTTCTAGGCCTCTCACCAATGTTTTGCAAAAAGATGTTCCATTCGTTTTTGATGATGATTGTGTAGAAGCATTTGAAATTCTTAAGAATGCCTTGATTTCCGCACCTATTGTTCAACCACCTGATTGGAACCTACCCTTTGAAATTATGTGTGATGCTAGTGATTATGCCGTTGGTGCTGTTCTAGGACAAAGAGTTGATAAGAAATTAAATGTTATCCATTATGCCAGTAAAACTCTAGACAGTGCTCAGAGAAACTATGCTATCACTGAAAAGGGATTTTTAACAATTGTGTTTGCTTGTGATAAGTTCAGACCTTATATTGTTGATTCCAAAGTAACTGTTCACACTGATCATGCTGCTATTAAATATCTTATGGAAAAAGAAAGATGCTAAACCTAGACTTATTAGATGGGTTCTTCTGCTACAAGAATTTGATTTGCATATTATTGATAGAAAGGGTGCTGATAACCCCGTAGCAGATAACTTATCTAGATTAGAGAATGTTCTTGATGACCCACTACCTATTGATGATAGCTTTCCTGATGAACAATTAGCTGTCATAAATGCTTTGCGCAATGCTCCATGGTATGCTGATTATGCTAATTACATTGTTGCTAAATTTATACCACCTAGTTTCACATACCAACAAAAGAAAAAGTTCTTCTATGATTTAAGACATTACTTTTGGGATGACCCACACCTTTATAAAGAATGAGTAGATGGTGTTATTAGATGTTGTGTGCCTGAGCATGAACAGGAACAGATCCTTCACAAGTGTCATTCCGAGGCCTACAGGGAACACCACGCTGGAGATAGAACTGCACATAAGGAACTACAATCTGGTTTTTATTGGCCTACTCTCTTCAAGGATGCTCGTAAGTTTGTCTTGTCTTGTGATGAATGTCAAAGAATTGGTAATATTAGTAGACGTCAGGAAATGCCTATGAATTACTCTCTTGTTATTGAACCATTTGATGTTTGGGGTTTTCATTATATGGGACGTTTTCCACAGTCTAACGGGTATACTCATATTCTAGTTGTTGTTGATTATGTTACTAAGTGGGTAGAAGCTATTCCAAACTAGTAGCGCTGATCATACCACTTCTATTAAAATGCTTAAAGAATTTATTTTCCCTAGATTTGGAGTCCCTAGATATTTAATGACTGATGGTGGTTCACACTTTATTCATGGTGCTTTCCGTAAATTGCTTGCTAAGTATGATGTTAATCATAGAATTGCATCTCCTTATCATCCTCAGTCTAGTGGTCAAGTCGAATTGAGCAATAGAGAGATTAAATTGATCCTGCAGAAGACTGTTAATAGATCAAGAAAGAATTGGTCTAAGAAACTTGATGATGCATTATGGGCTTATAGAACTGCTTACAAAAAACCTATGGGTATGTCTCCGTATAAAATGGTTTATGGTAAAGCATGTCACTTACCTCTTGAACTAGAACATAAAGCTTATTGGGCAATTAAAGAGCTCAACTATGATTTCAAACTTGCTGGTGAGAAGAGGTTATTTGACATTAGCTCACTTGATGAATGGAGAACCCAGGCCTATGTGAATGCCAAGTTGTTTAAAGAAAAAGTTAAGAGATGGCATGATAAAAGGATACAAAAGCGTGAATTCAATGTAGGTGACCATGTCTTGCTATACAATTCTCGTTTAAGATTTTTTGCAGGAAAACTTCTCTCTAAATGGGAAGGGCCTTACATTATCGAGGAAGTGTATCGTTCCGGTGCCATCAAGATCAACAACGCCGAGGGCACAAATCCTAAGGTGGTAAACGGGCAAAGAATTAAACATTATATCTCAGGTACTCCCATAAATGTTGAAACCAATATTATCAATACCATAACTCCGGAGGAGTATATTAGGGAGACCTACCAAAACGTTTCAGACTCCGAAAAGGAATAGGTATGTGCTACGGTAAGCAAACCGACTCCAAAAATTTTCCAATAGCAATTTTTATCTGTTTTGGAATATTTAATAAATTAGGAAAATTTAAAGTAGTCCGAAGAGTGCACGATGAGGCGACAAGCCAGGGGGCGCGCCCCTGTGGCTTGTGGCCACCCCGTGTACCCTCCGGACTCCGTTTTCTTGTGGTATACTCCTTCAGGTCGGTAAAAATTCATTATATAATCTCCCGAAGGTTTTGACCTTCGTATCACGACAATACCTCCTGTTTTTGTTTTGAGCTGTTTCTGCAGCAGATTTAGATCAACATGACTTCCCCAAGTGCTTCGAAGGATGAGTTCTTCGAGAAGGTCATCAACCCCTACCATGCGGAGGTGCTGCGACACCCTCAAACCATTGAGATGCGTGAGGGGGTGCTGCACATCCGTGATGTTGAGGGGCCAAAGAAGACCGGAATAGTGGAGACAAGGCTCGAAGCAATGGAGCAACAAGTCTTCAAGTGCCAAAGGATTGGAACGAGGACTCAATGCCAATCACATGAGGATCGCGGAGTTTACCCATAAGCACAAGCTGGACGCCAAGGACATCGGGGAGCACATCTTCAAGCTTTACGAGAAAATCAAGCATCTCCAAGCCCAGATCTATGACCTGCAAAACCAAAACTGTGAGTATGAATACAGATTTAAGAGAATGAGTTTGGTTGCAGATTTGAGGATCCCGGAGACTCGTTCATCTTTTTACGATGGTGAGCCTATGCCTTGGAAGACGGAGGACAAGCTTCCAACCTCATCAACAACTCCAACATCACCACCTCCGAAGAAAGACAACTAAACACATGGGTATGGGCACTCCCCTTGGCTTGTGCCAAGCTTGGGGGAGGTACCCCGGTATCGTATCACCATCACATCTTTTACTTTTATTGTTTTTCTTAGTTTGATCCTTTTGGTTATATCTTGATCTAGTAGAATAAAGTCTTTAGTGTGATCTAGTTTTGAGTTTTGCTTTATGCTCCCCCTGTGTAAGCAAGTCCGAGAGTTATATAATAAAGAGTAGTTTTGAGTTGAGGGCTTTGCTTGCTTGCTATGATCTTGAGAAAAAGAAATAGAAAGAAGTATAAAATAAAAGCAAAGAGTATATATGATCATCTTATGGGGGGTGATGACTGTTGGAAATATGCCCTAGAGGCAATAATAAATTGGTTATTATTATATTTCCTTGTTCATGATAATCGTTTATTATCCATGCTATAATTGTATTGATTGGAAACTCAAATACATGTGTGGGTACATAGACAACACTGTGTCCCTAGTAATGTGACTAAAGTGTTCACATATAAGAAGTATGTCGATTGAAATTTGTTGTGAGTTGACAAACATAGCGATTGGTCATTGTTGCAATTAAAAGGAAGTAATAAAGAAAGAGAGGTTCACATACAAATATATTATCTTGGACATCTTTTATGATTGTGAGCACTCATTAAAATATTATATGCTAAAAAGTTGATGTTGGACAAGGAAGACAACATAATGGGTTATGTTTGCTTATGTCCGAATAGAAGTTATATGGTTTTAGATCCCTTAACATGTGACGCTTGCTTCCACCCCATATCAGCCAAAACTTCCGCACCAAGTAGAGATACTACTTGTGCATCCAAACACCCTTAACCCAGTTTTGCCATGAGAGTCCACCATACCTACCTATGGATAAGGTGTCACCGGTGCAGGCAATAAAAATTGCTCTCTAAATATGTACGATCTATTAGTGTGAGGAAAATAAACTTTATACGAACTTGTGATATGGAAGAAATAAAATCGACAGACTGCATAATAAAGTTCTTTACCACAAGGGGCAATATAAAGTGATGTTCTTTTGCATTAAGGGATTGCGCATCCAACTATAAAAGCGCATGACAACCTCTGCTTCCCTCTGCGAAGGGCCTATCTGTTACTTTTATTTTCTAGTATTTACCTTTATGCAAGAGTCGTGGTGATCTTCACCACCTCCTTTATTTCGCCTTTCTCTCTTGGCAAGCATCATGTGTTGGGGAATGATCTAGACACATATATCCACTCGGATGTGGGTGAGCATGAGTTATTTCTGTTGACATTACCCTTGAGGTAAATAGTTGGGAGGCAAAACTATAAGCCCCTATCTTTCTTTGTGTCCTATTGAAGCTTTGACCTCATAGGTACCGCGTGAGTGTTAGCAATTATGAAAGACTAAAAGATGATTGAGTATGTGGATTTTCTTTACAATCTCTTATATTGACTCTTTCCTACGTTATGATAAATTGGAATTGCTTCAATGACTGAGATCATAGTTTGTTGGTTCTCAATAGAGTTCTTGATTCATACTTTACCTTGTGAATGAATTGTTACTTTAGCATAAGAAATTATATGTCAATATATGTTGCTATTCTAAAGATGACCATGATGCCTTCATGTCCGTATTTTATTTTATTGACACCTCTATCTCTAAACATGTGGACATATTTATCGATTTCGGCTTTCGCTTGAGGACAAGCGAGGTCTAAGATTGGGGGAGTTGATACGTCCATTTTGCATCATGCTTTTATATCGATATTTATTGCATTATGGGCTGTTAATACACATTATGGTAAAATACTTATGCCTTTTCTCTCTTATTTTACAAGGTTTACATGAAGAGGGAGAATGCCGGCAGCTGGAATTCTGGACTGGAAAAGGAGCAAATCTGAGATACCTATTCTGCACAACTCCAAAAGTCCTGAAAATCTACGGAGAATTATTTTGGAATATATAAAAAATATTGGGCGAAAGAAATACCAGAGGGGACCCACCAGGGAGTCACAAGCCAGGGGGCGCGCCCCTGTGGCTTGTGGGCCCCCTGGCAGGCCTTCGGTGCCCATCTTTTGCTATATGGAATGTTTTGACCTAGAAAAAATCATAAGGGAGCTTTCGGGACGAAGCGCCGCCGTCTCGAGGCGGAACTTGGACAGAACCAATCTAGGGCTCCGGCGGAGCTGTTCTGCCGGGGAAACTTCCCTCCCGGAGGGGGAAATGGAAGCCATCGTCATCACCAACGATCCACTCATCGAGAGGGGGTCAATCTCCATCAACATCTTCACCAGCACCATCTCCTCTCCAAACCCTAGTTCATCTCTTGTATCCGATCTTTGTCTCAAAACCTCAGATTGGTATCTGTGGGTTGCTAGTAGTGTTGATTCATCCTTGTAGTTGATGCTAGTTGGTTTACTTGGTGGAAGATCATATGTTCAGATCCTTAATGATAATTAATACTCCTCTGATTATGAACATGAATATGCTTTGTGAGTAGTTACGTTTGTTCCTGAGGACATGGGATAAGTCTTGTTATAAGTAATCATGTGAATTTGGTATTCGTTCGATATTTTGATGAGATGTATGTTGTCTCTCCTCTAGTGGTGTTATGTGAACGTCGACTACATAACACTTCACCATTATTTGGGCCTAGAGGAAGGCATTGGGAAGTAATAAGTAGATGATGGGTTGCTATAGTGACAGAAGCTTAAACCCTAGTTTATGCGTTGCTTCGTAAGGGGCTGATTTGGATCCATATGTTTCATGCTATGGTTAGATTTATCTTAATTCTTCTTTCGTATTTGCAGATGCTTGCGAGAGAGGTTAATCATAAGTGGGAGGCTTGTCCAAGTAAGGGCAGCACCCAAGCACCGGTCCACCCACATATCAAATTATCAAAGTAACGAACGCGAATCATATGAGCATGATGAAAACTAGCTTGACAGAAATTCCCATGTGTCCTCGGGAGCGCTTTGCTTTATATAAGAGTTTGTCCAGGCTTGTCCTTTGCTACAAAAAGGATTGGGCCACCTTGCTGCACCTTTGTTACATTTGTTACTTGCTATCCGTTACGAATTACCTTATCCCAAAACTATCTGTCACCGATAATTTCAGTGCTTGCAGAGAATACCTTACTGAAAACCGCTTGTCATTTCCTTATGCTCCTCGTTGGGTTCGACACTCTTACTTATCGAAAGGACTACGATAGATCCCCTATACTTGTGGGTCATCAAGGCCTTGCCCCTTGGTCTCGTCCTGGTGATCCGGACACCCCAACGGCGGTCGAGGCATGCGCGGGATTGGGCCCCGACGACATAGAGCGCCGCTTGAGTGTTAAGGGGGACTCCTGAGCAGCGCGCCTCAGGAGCCTCACTGATCACGTAGCCCCTCGCCCCTTGGTCTCGTCCTGGAGATCCGGACACCCCAACGGTGGTCGAGGTATGCGCGGGGTTGGGTCCTGCCGATGTAGAGTGATGAAAAGGCTCCCAAACCATTCCGCTCGCAAGAAGGAAGCCCTCCCTGGCGAGATCCTCGAGCTCCCTAAACGCCACAGCTGCACCATGTAGCGCATTAGCTCGCCACGGCCTATCAATCTAAGTACCCCGATCATGCTACGGTTCACCATGTGACCCCGTCAGGCCACATGTTGCTCCAGGTACAGGGAAGGGCAGCGCGAAAGGAAGGAACCCGGCCTCTCGCGGCGTCGTCGCTAAAACCCCGGTCTTGGGACGGCACACTCCACCTCAGAAGGGTCAGCCTCACGAGGCCCTAACGGGCCGTCATCGCTAGGCGTAGTGCGACGCCTCAGCGGACCTCACGAAGAGCGCCGGACGCGGAGCACCGGCACATCAGTACGGGCGAAGGTGCGAGGGAGTGCGCGGTGCCGCACCAACGATGACACAGAACTCCGCACAGGAGACGAGGGCGCATCACACAAAACAAGCAACTAACAGCTCAAAGGAGAGGGAAGAAAACGAAGGTAAAACTCAAAAGTTTTAATGCCCCCAGGGGCCAAGAGCTTCTTGATGTGACATGGACCAGAGGAAGAGAACGGAGAAGCCTAGGCGGAGGAGCCGCTGTCGCCATCCAGACCTCCATTTGCCCCAGCGCCGGAGTCGTCGCCCTCGTCGGAGAAAGGCTCTTGGACGAACTGCTCCACCAGGGCCTCCACGTGCGGGCGCACCTCGTCCCCGAGGGGCCTCTGGAACCCGTCAGGCACCGGCTCCATGACGCGGGGGAGGTCAAGCTCGGGGACGTGGCGGCGCAGGTTGGAGAAGACGCGCGTCAGCGCAATGTCCAGAAGGTCGCGCGCGCTGGACGCGTTGTCCTCGTCCAGCTGGGAGACGCCGGTTTCCAGCGCCTCCACCACCTTGCCGAAGAAGTTGAGGTAGCCCCCGTCGCCATCCGCGCACGGCAATGCGGGGGCTTCCCCGACGAACCGGCTCACCGCACCAACCGCGCGGTGGGCGATGTCCAGGTACTGCTTGGCACGTTGTGCCTCCAGCATCCTCGCGTGCGTCGCCTCGTCATGGGCAGCCTGCATGGCGTCAGCTGCCCCCTTGATTTGGGCCTGGAGGGAGGCCAGCTCCGCTTGGGCCTCCGCCTCGCCCCTGAGAGCGGCCTGGAGGGCGGCCTCGGCATCCGCCAGCTAGGCCCTCAAGCGTCCGCCTCCTCCTGGAGCTCGTCGAGCCTGCGCCTCTTGGGTGCGGGCGCCCTGGGGGGAGGAAACGATCAGGTCCAGCGTGCCGGGCATGATTGCAAGAGAAGGTTGGGGGTGACGGAACACTTACTCGTCGATGATGGCCCAGAGCCGGCGAGCTTGGGCCGACCTCAAAGGCCCCCCATCGCTGCCTCCCGGGGCTGACGGCGGAACCGAGGGCTCCGTGCGCTTCCCCGCACCTGCGGCACTCCCTCCAGATGCCATGGAGGATAAAGAAATAAAGGAGGAAGAGAAAGAAATATTCGGAATGTTGGGAAGCGAGACACGCGTCAGGATGGGAAGACCCGGAGCATGGCCCACCTCGACGGCCAAGCACGGCCCGGAACGGCCTCACTCAAGACAAGGCCCTCGCGGGAGCCCCGCGCTCGCGAGGAGGACGGCGTCAAGACCCTCGGGGAGAAGAGACCTCCCCAGGCCCCCTCTCGAGCGACGGATATCCCTATGGAATGCTCTGCCTCGGGAGGCCAAGGATGACGCAAGATGGGCCAGGCGGGCACCTGCGCGCACAGAGGAGACATTTTCCTCTTTGGTGCAAAGGAGGCAGGGGCGTACGCGGGATCCCAAAGCACCCCCCCCCCCAAAGGTTTCCATTCCGGTGCAACGAGACCAAGACCACGAGCTCCGCAGGGTGGACGTCATCGCTGAGGCCACCTCTGCATCACCACTGGCTACTTTACAGGCGAAGACCACCTTTCATCAGGATAAGGGTGTACCTCCTGTCCTTCTTCGAATTTGGCCATTGTGGGATCCCTTCCCGCCATTGCGATAAAGGAAGAGGACCCTGGCCACTATAAATAGAGGTTAGGCTGCTCTGTAGAAGAGAGAGACGAAAAACACCGCCCGAGCATCCTCGCGAGGCGACTGACCACTGTACTAGTTTATCCACTAACCTACTCATGAGGCAATCCACCAAAAGGCAGGAGTAGGGTTTTACGCTTCGCAGCGGCTCGAACCTGGGTAAATCCTCGTGTGCTAATCTTCTTCCTGAGAGTGTGCGAGCTTGTTTGGCTAGGCCGTCGAGCTGAGAGCTAGAGGGTGAAGCTGTTGGGGATCTTCGCACACGCCCCTGTGTTCGAACCTCTTCGGGTTTTGCGGAGCCCGAAATCCGACATTACTAACCTTGTACAAAAGGATATTCCATTTGTTTTTTATGATGATTGTGTAGAAGCGTTTGAAACACTCAAGAAAGCCTTAACTTCTGCACCTATTGTTCAACCACCTGATTGGAACTTGCCTTTTGAAATTATGTGTGATGCTAGTGATTATGCTGTTGGTGCTGTTCTAGGACAAATAGTTGATAAAAAATTAAATGTTATCCATTATGCCAACAAAACTCTAGACAGTGCCCAAGGAAATTATGTACTACTGAAAAATAATTTTTAGCAGTTGTGTTTGCTTGTGATAAATTTAGATCTTACATTGTTGATTCCAAAGTTATTGTTCACACCGATCATGCTGCTATAAAATATCTTATGGAAAAGAAAGATGCTAAACCTAGACTCATTAGGTGGGTTCTCTTGCTTCAAGAATTTGATTTACATATCACTGATAGGAAGGGAGCTGATAACTTGTCTAGGTTAGAAAATATTCTTGATGACCTACTACCTATTGATGATAGTTTTCCTAATGAACAGTTAGCTGCAATAAATTTTTATCAAAACACTCCTTGGTATGCTTATTATGCTAACTACATTGTTGCTAAATATATACCACCTAGTTTCACATACCAACAAAAGAAAAAATTCTTCTATGATTTAAGACATTACTTTTGGGATGACCCACATCTTTATAAAGAAGGGGTAGATGGTACTATTATACTTTGTGTACTTGAGCATGAAAATGAACAAATCCTACGGAAATGTCATTCCGAAGCTTATGGAGGACATCATGCGGGAGATAGAACTGCTCACAAGGTATTGCAATCTGGTTTTTATTGGCCTACTCTCTTCAAGGATGCCCATAAGTTTGTCTTGTCTTGTGATGAATGTCAAAGAATTGGTAATATCGGTAAGCGTCAGGAAATGCCTATGAATTATACACTTGTTATTGAGCCATTTGATGTTTGAGGTTTTGACTATATGGGACCTTTTCCTTCCTCTAATGGGTATACTCATATTTTTGTTGCTGTTGATTATGTTACTAAGTGGGTAGAAGCTATTCCAACTAGTAGTTCTGATCATAACACCTCCATTAAAATGCTTAAAGAAGTTATCTTCCCGAGGTTTGGAGTCCCTAGATATTTAATGACTGATGGTGGTTCACACTTTATTCATGGTGCTTTCCGTAAGATGCTTGCTAAATATGATGTTAACCATAGAATTGCATCACCCTATCATCCTCAATCTAGTGGTGAAGTTGAACTTAGCAATAGAGAAATAAAATTAATATTACAAAAAATTGTCAATAGTTCTCGAAAGAATTGGTCTAAGAAACTAGATGATGCACTTTGGGCCTATAGAACAGCTTATAAAAATCCTATGGGTTACGTGTCCATACAAAATGGTATATGGAAAAGCTTTTCATTTGCCTCTAGAGTTAGAACATAAAGCATTTTGGGCAATTAAAGAACTCAATTATGATTTCAAACTTGCCAGTGAGAAGAGGTTATTTGATATTAGCTCACTAGATGAATGGAGAACCCAAGCTTATGAAAATGCCAAACTATTCAAAGAAAAAGTTAAAAGATGGCATGACAAAAGAATCCAAAAGAGGGAATTCAAAATTGGAGAATATGGTCTTTTGTACAACTCTCGTTTTAGATTTTTTGCAGGAAAGCTTCTTTCCAAATGGGAAGGACCATATATTGTCGAAGAGGTTTATCGTTCTAGAGCTATCAAGATTAATAATGCCGAAGGTACTAACCCGAAGTTGGTTAATGGACAAAGAATTAAACACTATATCTCAGGTAATCCTATTAATGTTGAAAGCAATATTATCCAAACCATGACACCGGAGGAACACATCAAAGAAATCTTCCGGAACACTCCAGAATTCTGAAAAAGATGAGGTACGTGATACAGTAAGTAAACGGACTCCGAAAATTCCGCAAAAATATTTTCTGTCAGTTTTGGAATATTACAAAAATTAGGAAAATAAGAAATAAGTAGGAAAGCAACCGATGTGAGCACGATACACCAGGGCAGAACATGCCCCCTCTGGCGCGCCCTGGTGGGTTGTGCCCACCTCGGACACCGTCCCGACTCCGTTTTCCTTCCATATTCTTGCTTCCCAAGATAAAAAATCTTTATATATACCCCCGATTTTTTTGACAACCGCATCACCAAAAAATCCCATGTTCTTGTTTCGTGTTGTTTTCCTGACAGGACTGAAAATATGTTGTCTCAAGATTCAGAGGGGGAGAGCTATGTTGCTAACTATATTGCAAACCCTAAGGTCTATGGGGAGGTGGATCATTATGGATGGACCCCAGATGTGGAGGAAGACGCCGACATGAAGGAAACAAAGGATGATAGCTCTGAGGAAGAGGATGACCCACTACCTCAGCCCGGAGACATGCATGTGGAATTCAAGAAGTCAAGCCTCCTTAAGGGATACAAACCCGAGGTTCAATTTATTCCATCTCATTTTCTGCAGGAGAGGAAGGCGGCATTATGCAAAAAGATATTAAAGCTCGAGTTAGAGAATAAGGATCTAAGGAAGGAAAATTTTATGCTCAAATATAAGTTGAAGAACAAGGCTAATTCATCACCACCACCTTCATCATCTTCACCACCAAAGGAGACTTGAGTACATGGATATGGGCACTCCCCTTGGCTTGTGCCAAGCTTGGGGGAGATGCCCCGGTATCGTATCGCCATCACTTTTATTTACCTTTACCTATTTTAGTTCAATCCTTAGCTCTTTCGTGATCTAGTTGAATAAAACTTTAGTATGATATATTTTTGAGTGCTAGTTTCATGATCTATCTATCTATGTAATCAAGTGAGAGTTATATAATAAAGTTTAGTTTGAGCTTTTGCTTCTTTACTTTCTTGTTGCAATCAAAATAAAAAGGAAATAAATGAAAAGGATCATATGCTAATCTTATGATAAGTAATGACATCACATAAGGAAAAGTATAAGTGGTAAAATTTATTGGAGAATTGACAAACATAACATTGGTCTATGATGCAATTCATGAAAGAATTAATAAGGGAGGAGAAGATTCACATGCAAATACACTATCTTGGACATCTTTTATGATTGTGAGCCCCCATTAAACATCATATGCCAAAACTGTTGACGTTGGACAAGGAAGACAACATAATGATTTATGTTTGTTCATATTCACATAGAAGTTATATTGTCATAGATCCTTCAACATGTGGTTCTTGCTCAATATCTTTGGTAGCCAAAAAATTCCGCACTAAGTAGAGATACTACTTGTGCATCCAACAACCCTAAACCCAAACTCATGTCTAGAGAGTCCACCATACCTACCTATGGATTGAGTAATAACCTTCAAGTAAGTTCTCATCGGTGCACCAAGGCAATAAAAATTTGCTTCTAAATGTGTTTGATCAATTAGTGTAAGAGAAAATTGAGCGTTGTACGAACTTATGATGGCAAAGTAATAAAAGCAACGGACTGCATAATAAAGGTTGCTATCATAAGGGGCAATATAAAGTGATGTTCTTTTGCAGAAAGGGATTTGGCATACAAACTAAAAAGCACATGACAACCTCTGCTTCCCTCTGCGAAGGGCCTATCTTTTACTTTTATGCAAGAGTCAAAGTATTCTTCCCTATTCCTTTTTACTTTTTCTTTTTGCAAGCATCATGTGGTGAGGAAAGATCTAGGCACATATATCCAGTTGGATATGAGTGAGCATGAGTTATTATTATTGACATCACCCTTGAGTTGAATATGTTGCGAGGCAAAACTATAAGCCCCTATCTTTCTATGTGTCCGGTTGAAACTTTTTGCTCATGGGTATGCTGTGAGTGTTAGGAATCATAGAAGATTAAATGATGGTTGAGTATGTGGACTTGCCAAAAGGCTCCGACACGAGACCCTTCCTGAAAATATGATGAATTGTACTTGCAAAGTTGCCTGAGAACATAGTTTGTTGGTTTTCAATAAGGTTTATGCTTTATACTTCTATGTTGTGATGAATTTTTACTTGTTCATGAGAAGTTATATGATGAAGTTATATAATAAAAGTTATATGAAAAAGTCCTATGAGAAAGTTTGCTGTTGCTATGATAATAAGCATGATGCTACTATCACACCCTGGACATGGGGGAAGTAGTCTTCATTGGACTTGATGTACTTCTAGTTCACATATCTCATGTCACTCACTACTAGGTTCTTGTCAATCAAGACGGTCTCATAAACATCCTGCTACTCCTTGGTGTGAAAGCGAGTGTCCACAACAGTTCTCTTCTTGAAAGCATGGATCTCCACTTCCTCAGCCCATGGTACTTCCTCTCCTTCATATTCTTAGCAATTGGGTGATCATCATTATGATCTGGAAGGTGGGGCCTAAGCTTCCTGAACACAGCTGCATCCTCATCGTCATCAGCTGGAGGTGCAGTGTCTCTAGCAGTTGAAACCTTGTTCTTCTCTGTAGTTGAAATGTCTCTAGTGATCTTATTGGGCTTGGGGGCCTGCTTGGCCTTGGTGGGTGGTTTGCTAGGCATAGCATCTGCCATGAGCTTTCTCTGCTTGGAAGGAGGAGAGTTAGCAGCTGGAACCTCCTCTTCTTCCTCTTCATCATCCTCACCGGGCCCTTGAACATGGAGGTTGGCCGCCCAACCACATGAATAGTCCTCTTCCTGACTCTCTTTTGTCATGCCTTCTTTGCCATTGATTTGGTTCTGTTTGATCCTCCAGGTTGCTCTAAAGATAGAAACATCCCTTTCTTGGCAGCAACTCATTCAGGAACTTTCTTAGCCCTCAGTCTTTCCTTCCTTTCAGGTTGTATCTTAGAAGTGACCTCCTCTGGGACAAAGTACTCATCCTCCTCATCTGAGTTCTTTTGCTTCCTAGCCCTAGTGGCTGCCTTGGGCAAGCCATGTGAGCTGGGGGTACTTGGGTCCTTAGAACTGCCTTCAGGACTAGTGCCTGCATCCATGTCTGCAATTGGCTCTCTGTACTGGTTCAGACTGTCATCTGATTCAAACATGATGAACTCTGTCCATGTGAAGTAGATATGGAGGAGTAGAGTAGATTAGCATCACAAAATTCAGAAACTTTTGCAAATTTGAACTCAAAATGTTAGTTTCAGGTTTTCACAGTATGAAATCCGGTTCCACCGAGTTTTAGATTTCGGAAATTCCGAGGGAACAACAGAGACTTGGTCACACCAATTCCGTTTCACCGAGGTATGATGAAGTCTCTCCGGAGATGCACACAAAAAACCCCAAATCCCATTTCGGTGACACCGATAAGAACTTTTTGATTTCACCAAGAAGCCCTTGTGCTATGGCTGAATCCACATCGGTGGCACCGAGGCGTTTCGACTCGGTGATTCCAAGATCACATATCGCGGAGACCTAACCATACAATTTTTCGTTCGAGCTAATCTAAGGAATTTTTTGAGTGGATAGATTTGTGCAAAATGTCGCCAGAAGATGGACTAAACCTATTGGGCATGAATTAGACTTAGAGCGCAGTAGGGATCAAGGATTACCTTAAGTTGGTGGATCCTCTCTACGATGGCAATGGCGGGGACGAATGCCGTTGACGGCGACAGATTTCGGCGGTGAAGGCGCGCTTGAGACGACGGAGAACGTCCGGAGACAGGGGCGGCGGCAGCAGTGGGGTGTGGGAGTCAAGAGTTTGAAGAAATTTCAAAGCCCAACGTGTGGATATATATACCCATCTGCTATCGATGACATAGAGAAAGAAAAATCGGTTCCATCGAGATGCATAACTGTTAGTTGACAGAACATATCAGTGACGTCGAAGTCTCTTGATCGGTGGTACTCAGGTAGAAAACCTGATCAACCATAGTGAATTTGTGGAGCCAAGTTTGGAGGTTTTGGTCACACCAAAAATCACTTGGGAGGTTTTGGAAGTTAGCCCTTGTCGAATCGCTGGCTCCGAGTGCTCCTCACCCAGAGGGTACGAAAAGTGCTTGCTCAATTTTTGTGATGAAGCATGAATATAATTTGAGACGAGAAAGAATAGATAGTTAGAGGGGGTACTTAGGCATTCTTGTACATCCATATGGCTAGAAAAATAAGTGCCAAAATAGAACAACAATTGGATGTCCTTGAATGAGGAAAATATGCATACCAACATGCTCACACATTAAGATGTCAAATAGAATATATCAAACATGCACAACCACTCTAGTATCTACCAAGCACTTTGGCGATGACGGGGTCATCTATATATGAGTATATTAACATAAGCAGCCAAGCAATAATACTTCATCATAGGTCATACTCATCGTTTCAGCACAAGTCGGGTTGCCACTTTTATATAAATCTTTTAATGTGTTCACATTATTTCAGATGCTTTAGCTCAAGTCTTAGAGCAAAACTCCCCCTTGATGTGATATCCCCTTTTAGAGGGATAAACTAACCTTGGGTTGTGTCGTTTAAGACTTCATGTAGGTGTTGTAGTAGTGGATGCTCATGTTGATGAAGATCATCTACAGTTGGGAGCAATCCTTGTTGTTTTGTACTCTTCTCACCTACATGGGTTAGTGCCACACAAGGAAGAAATACAAGGATATCTATGGACATGGAGTGAAGTACATATGTGATGATGTACATTGATACATTAATTACCTCGTCCCGTGCTTACCAGCGAGGGATTTTTTGACTCCTTGAACTATTGCATAAAGTTGGAGTTTATTGCATTAGTTCTTGCCAAGAATGAATGTGAGTGAATTTTGTTGGCGCAGTCACCCCTCAAGAACTTATCTAGTTCTTCTTTTTGGGGACCCACATCAACTTGATGGGGATCCTTGGAGTTGAAGTAGCACTTGATGAAGTAGAGCTAGTACTGGACTTGGGAACCCACTTGACTATGGCTTGAGATTCTTCTTCAAATAAGTCAATTTCCTCTTGAATCTTGTCTTTGCCCTTGAGCTTGTGGTCTTGTGGTGGAAGATCATCTTGAGCTTGTGTTCCATGTGAGAGAGTAGGATCATACTTCTCCTTTTGAGGAACAAACTTCGTCTTGGGGTATTGATCTTCTTCCCATTCAATTCCATTGGCATTGAACTTTTGTTCAAAACCAATACCTTGATTCTTCCAGTGCCATCCTTGCTTGCGCACAATCTCCTCAAATTGCTTACTTCCGGAAAGACTCTTGTAGACACCTTTTTCTGTAATTCCTTTCAATAAATTGTTTTCCTGCTCAAGTGTAACTTGGCTAAGAGAATCATTAATGGAATCAATAAAACTACTAGAAGCAACATCTTTAGATTTAGCATTTTTATCGTTGGTACTAGATAAGGAACCTTTCTTGCCTTTGTTACTAGTTTGCTTAGATTTGACTTGTGTCATAAAAGTAGGCAAGAGTAATCATTTGCCAAGATAGGAAGAACTCTTCTTTCGAAGATCGCCATTGATAGCTTTAATAAACTCATGTTGTTGCTCTAAATTTAGCTTCTCGAAGCGTAGCTTCTCATGAGTTCTTAGAAGCTCTCTATGATCTTCTTGAGTAGATTCATGAGCTAACTTAAGAGTTTTTAGTTCTTTAGTAAAGCGCTCGATCTCCTTCTTATCATCATGTCACGATTTATCTTCACTAGCATGATTATTATCAAGTTCATTTTAGCTAACATCACTAGCTTTATCAAAGAGCAAGTCATCATCTCCTAGTAAGTTAGCCTCATCACTATTAAAGTCAATGTATTCGGTGTGTGATACCTTTGGGCCTTTATCCATGAAGCAACTTCCAATTCTCTCATTTGGTGAATCAAGTAAATCATAGGAGTTGGAGGAAATGAGTGCTAATCCGACAACATCTTCATTTTGACTATAGTCAGAGTATTGTAACTTCTCTCGGATTGGTTGTCGGATTCGGAGCCAGAAATCCATTGACCAACATGAGCTTGATGTTTTCTTCTTGTGTATCTCTTAGTGTACTTGTCCTTCTTCTCAGAGTCCTAGCTTCTCCGGGAGGGTCTTCGTTCATAACGATCTTCTCTACTCCTTCTCTCTCTTCGAGGTGACTCATCTCTTCAACTTCTTCTTCTAGGTGTCTCATCTCTTATCTTGGAGGGGATCGTGCACTCATTGCAAAAGTGTCCGGGTCTACCACAATTGTAAAAATTTCGGTCACGACTAGAAAAACGCTTCTCTTTGTATCTTGAGTTGGTGCTTCTCTCTTTGCCTCTATTCTTGTAGAATTTGTTGAATATATTGACCATGAGGCTTATCTCTTCATTGGTAAGAAGGTTGTCACTTGAAGTTGCAGGTGTATCACTTGTGGCTTTGTAAGCATCGCTTGACTTTTTGTGGAGCTCTTCTTTGTCCTTGAGTGACATCTCATGAGCAACAATCCTTCCAATAACTTCCGTAGGCTTGAGATCGTTGTATTTTGGCATCATTTGGATCAATGTGCACATGGTGTCATATTTTCCATCCAAAGCTCTAAGCATGAAAGCAAGCCTAGAGTACATTTCTGCGACTCCTTCAAAATCCTTCATCTTGTACTTGTCAAGTTGACTTTGTAGCACCTCCAACTTAGATTCCATAACGGATTCGGTTTCTTCGTGCATATCAACCAAAGTATCCCAAATTTCCTTTGCATTCTCAAGATGAATTATCTTGTTGAACTCTTCGGGGAATAGGATATTAAATAGAATTTCGCATGCTTGAGCGTTGTATTGCAACATCTTCAATATTCTCGTTGTTACTTCACGATCCGGTTCCTTTCCATCACCAAAGAAATCACCTTGCAATCCAACACGAACAATAGCCCAAATGACGGGGTTATGACCAAGAATATGCATTTTCATTTTATGCTTCCAACTAGCAAAGTTTGTACCATCAAAATATGGACCAATATGGTAGTAATTTCCCTCACTAGAAGCCATACCCTCCTAGGTTGTGAAACCAATTCAATGGAGACCAAAGCTCTGATACCACTTGTAGGATCCAAAGTATGTCTAGAGGGGTGTAATTAGATTACTTGAGAAAATAAAAACCTAAACTTTTCCCAATTTTATTGGTTGAAATGTTTTAACAATTTTACGAAGTCTAGCACACCCTACACATGCAAGTCTATGAATATAGCAGCGGAAAGTAAAGACATGCAAGTGTAAGTAGAGGGTAGGGATAGGACGATCTAACGCAATGAAGACACCGAGATTTTTGGCGTGGTTCTGATAGGTGGTACTACCGTACATCCACATTGATGGAAACATCAACCAACAGAGGGTAACGGCTGCGCGAGTCCACGGAGGGCTCCACCCACAACGGGTACACGAAGAAGCAACTTTGTCTATTCCACCATGGCTTACGTTCACGAAGGACTAGCCTCACTTGGGGTAGGTCTTCATGAAGTAGGCTATCTCCTTGCCCTTACAAACTTCTTGTATCAACTCCACATGATTTGGAGGCTCCCAAGCGACACCTAACCAATCTAGGAGACACCACTCTCCAAAACGTAATAGATGTGGTATGGATGATGAGCTCCTTGCTCTAGTGCTTCAAATCATAGTCTCCTCAACACTCAATCACTCTCTCACGGAATTTGGCTTGGTAGAAGAGATTAATTGGGTGGAAAGCAACTTGGGGAGGCTACAAATCAAGATTCATATGGTTTGAGTGGAAGGTATTGATCTCAACACATGAGTAGGTGATTCTCTCTCAGAAAATGAGTGGTGGAAGTGTTTGCTTGTTCTGAGTGCTCTCTCTCTGAATGAAAGGGAGGTGGAGGGGTGTATATAGCCATATCAAAAAAATCCAGCCATTACAACATTATTGCCCAACTCGGTTGGACCGGAGTAAAAACTTGGTTGTAGCGACTAGTGCAAAATGTCCTAACTTTTGGGTTCTCGGTGAGACCGATATGAAGCATCTCGGTGAGACCGATTCGGTTGGCCTGGGCAGTTCCTCACTTTGGTGGCACCAATATGTAAAACTTGGAAATTCCGATTTTTAGCAAATGGACACGAGAAGGTTGGTCATTACTTTTCAGATATACCGAAGCGAAACTCGGTTGTACCGATTTTGTACGGTTTGGCTTGGGTTGTGTCTAAGGAAAACTCGGTTTGGCCGATATCTGGAATGTTGGTGGCACCAAATTTGATCTTTAGGGTTTGGGACATAATGTTTTGTGGGACAAATGTTGAGGTTTTTGTGGCTAATCTCTAAGCACTTTGAGCAACCAGATCATCATAGATACATCATCCCCTATTAATAGTATTGGCTTTCCTATGGACTCAAATGTCATTTTCAAAGAAAGTAAAAATGTAGTGTCGGTGCACTAGTACAAGGGTACCCAGTGCCCCTGACTCATGCACAGGCGGTAGAAGCAAAACCCAGCAAATCAAGACAAGACTTCAACAAACTCAACGTGGCAGCCCAAGCCTGAACTGCGACGCGCCAAGCACGTCCCCGACGCTTGCCGGGGACCAAGACATGCGCACCTCCCAGAAGACCCGGCAAGCCACTCCCCGGCAGGCGCAAGCCAACCAGCCACCACTCCACCGCATCGCTACGCCTGTCACTTATCGATGCGGTGTCGAGCCCTCAGGCGGCTAATCAGCTCTCGCTAAGCACGTGGCGACACATCGGCATGCAAGATACGCTCGGTTCACACCCGCCCAGCAGCGTGTCAGGACCATAAGCAACGACCGGCCAAGCGGTGGCAAGAGCTTGCCGGGGATGCGCCCCCAAGCGCCACCTAGGCAGATAATCATGGCATTTTGTCCTAAATGCCAGAGTTAGGTATGATAGCTCTGCTTAGCTATCTAATCAATAGATAATGACTGTTTTGCAACTGTGGTAACCCCTTTGCACTATAAAAGGAGGCCCAAGGCAACCTAGCTCAAGGTTGGCAATTCGAACCCCCGAACACTTGTACTCGCTTAGCAGCTCTTTCCCCGACAGCGTCCTTGCCGGGGTTAGACGTTGTGCGTTCTTCGTGTTCCTCCAATCAATCCACCAAAAGCAGGAGTAGGGTTTTACGCTTAGCAGCGGCCCGAACCTGGGTAAAATGCTTGTGTCCTGATCATCGCGCCGTCTCATGCTCTCCGCTCTTCGTGCAACATGACCCCCCTTGCCGAACCACAAGGGACCTCTGGTACCATAGGTGATCGTGAGCATCCGTGCCCCGACATCTTTGGCGCGCCAGGTAGGGGGCGTGCATCATTTGCGTGAGCCCAAGTTCGTGAACGGCGAATCGATCTTCATCGTCATCTTCTTCAACAATGGCTCCCAAGAAGAAATCCGGTGCGGCCACACATCCCTGCACTTCAAAGGCTCCCTCACAGGCGGCCGCCGGCGCCGTAGGCGCCGCGGCGGCTACGGGCGAGGCGGGCATCGTGGACGACGCGGTCGGCGCAGGCGGCGCCACTGTCCAGTCCTTCGCGGCCGGAGATGAAGTAGGAGGCGCCGGAGAGGAGCAACTGCAACAACAACATGGCGAGCTCGGCGCCGACGCCAAGGGCGAGGGGAACATCCGTTCATCACCTCCCCGCCGCGCGGATGGCCGAGGCCGCCCCAGCGGCGCCCGGTCCGGTGCGAGCCGTGACCCTCCAGCCACACCCGTCGCCAGCGAGATTGTTGGGCATGCACCTCGTGCAGAACGGGACGGAGCTCCCAGCGGAGCCGCAGCCCCGCAGGATCGGCCCGCTGCCCACCAGAAAGCTCCGACGAGTGGCGTGCGGCATCAAGGACACGGTGATGCTTCTCTCGGCCCTACCAAGAGTCGAGCGACGTCGCGGTCTGCCTCTTTCGCCATGCCGGGCACCATAGAGGAGGCCATGTTGCGAGTCCAGATGCTGCTCAACTTCATGCCAGCGGCCGATAAGATGGACGAATGGAGACCCAGTATTCAGAGTTTGATTTCTTTCGATGAAGCCAACAAGAACCAGCATGCAGAGCCATCGCGACGTACGCGAACAGCAGCAGCGGCACGGGGCGGCGAGCATGTCGAAGGGGCCACCCCAACTGTGCAGTCCCCTCCATGACAATAGGCCCAGAGGCAGCCGCAACAAGCTTCGCATGCTGATGAGCACGACGAGGCGTCCATAGTCTCGTCCGGCCCGCGCGACCGCCAGGATCAACGGCGTGTCCTTGAAGACCGGCGGAAAGAAGACGCGCGCATCACCATCGAGCGACGCCGGGAAGCGCACCGTCAATCTGACAAGCGCAATGGTCCAGACGTCGGCGACCCCGCGCCTAGTGGTGGCGGGTACCTTCCTTACGAGGTTGGTTGCCCTGCCTTCACTAGCGAGCTGCGACGGGTCCGCTGGCCGTCGACCCGAGCTTTCAAGCCTGAGCTACTGGAGAAATACGACGGGAAACTAAACCCGGCAGAGTTCCTGGGCATATACACAATAGCTGTCCAAGCCGCGAGTAGAAAACAGCATTGGTGACCATCTATCGAAGTGCGCTGCGCAGAAGCTTCCTGTGGAACCAGGAACCTTTGTTCTCCGCCTCACTCAACCATCAGTATCCCCATCAACGATGTCCAAGAAGAGAAGAAAGCTGAACTCTGGCAAGCATTTCCCGGCAGAGCTTCCCGAAGCCGCTGGTAGAGAAGCTGCCGGGGAGAATCCCGTTTCGGTTGACGAGCAGCTCCCTCCCGCCGGACCTCAGGGTCTAGCGGTCGAGACAACCCCTCCCGGAGATGAGGAGATGCCTTTAGTCCTTGTTGTCGAGCCACAGGCTCCAACCTGGGCGCAGCATATAGTCCATTTCCTTCAAACAGGAGAACTCCCCGAAGAGCAAGAGGAAGCTGAAAGAGTAGCCCGTCGGTCAAATATGTACCAATTTGTCGATGACACTCTGTACAGAAGACGACCAAACGGTGTGAAATTGAGGTGTATCTGCCAAGACGATGGACTAAAGCTGTTGGCGGAGATTCACGGAGGAGTATGTGGTTCCCACATTGGATCAAGGGCCCTTACCGGGAAAGCTTTCTGGCAGGGTTTCTATTGGCCCACTGCACTCCAGGACGCCACTGAACTGGTCACCAAGTGTGAAGCTTGCGAGTTCCATTCCAAGAACATCCATCAACCAGCACAAGCCCTGCAAACAATCCCTCTATCCTGGCCATTCTCGGTCTGGGGGCTCGATATCCTGGGCCCCTTCCCCCGTGCCGTCGGGGGCTTTCAGTTCTTGTTCGTGGTGACCGACAAGTTCACAAAGTGGTCTGAGGTCGAACCAATGAGAAAGGTGACCGCACATGCAGCTATCAAGTTCATGAAAGGACTGGTGTGCCTGTCACTGCCCTAGCTAGCCATTGCTTGTCATTGCATTAACCATCATGGCATCATGTTTAATTTTCATCAACATGAAATGGGGATTAACAGAAACCCTAGCACGTCATCTAACCAAACAATTCAAATAGTTGTGAATTTTCAATGAATCCAAAATGCTCTTAAAAAATGTTCCCCCTCTCTGATAAATGTTGGCAACAATATACCAGGGGTGATATACTTTTAACAACTCTTTTTGGCATTTTAAATAATGCAGCAATGTTGCTGAAAATGTCAAATAAAGCACCATAAATATTTCAGTTGTTTCAAATATTCTGAAACATTTTGTGGGACATGGAAATATTCCAAGATATACCCCAAAAACATTTCAGGGTTTTGGATCTATGATTTTGCCCAAACAAAATAAAACAAAGTTGCAGAAATAGAAAACAGAAACTAAAAGGTAAGAAAGAGAGAGAGAGGGAGATGACTTACCTGGACCAGGAAGAGCCGGCCCAGCCCACAAGGGGCTAGACCGTCTTCTTCCCCTCGCCAGCGCACAAAGCAACTCAGTGGCGAGCGCCGACGGCGCACCCCGCCACCTCCTGCTAGTCTGCTCCCCTCCTCGACGCCTAGAGACGCCACACGACCCACCTGCCTCTCCCTCACTCTCCCCGTGCTCATCCCCCTCCTCTGCTCCCTTCCTCACAGCAACCCGAGCGGAGGTCGCCGCCACCGTCGCTATAGCCGCAGCCACCGCACCCCTCTTACCCTCTCTTGCAGTCCACGAGCCCCGCGTCGACTCCTTGCACCTCCCAAACGAGCCGCGCAAGCCGGAACACTCTAGAGCAGCGCCATCACCGCCGTCTTCTCCACCTCCGGCCGCCCGATGCCATCGCCGATTTGCCGTCACAGGAGCCTCCCCGAGCTGTCTAAGCATCCCTGCACCCCCAACGTGAGCCCCCGCTTCATTCCCCTCCCCTAGTTCTCCCGAACGCGAGCACTAGCGCCGCAGCCCGCCGGACCCGAGGCCGCCGCCGCTGAGCTTCTCACCGCCGTGGTTGTGGTCCACCACTGGCGCGGCCAAGCTCGAAGCTAAGCTCCTGGAGCACTGTAGAAGCCGTAGAGACCATCGGCGAGCCGCCCCATGCCCTGTGGCCCGGAATTGCTCGAGCCCGAGCTCCGGCCGCCGCGGACGCCCTCGCCACCGTCGCTTCAGTCCACCCCACGTCCTCCCGCGTATTCCATTGGAAGCGCGCGAGCCCGGGCTTCGCGTAGGTGGTCTCCGCCGTGCGAATGGTCACTGGAGGATGTTTTACGGGGACCTCCACCGCGTCTGTTGTCGCCGGCGTTGAATCGCCAGTGGGTTAGACCCCCCTGCTAACCAGAGGTTTGACCTCTCTAGGTCAGTGACAAGTGGGCCCCTGCCCTGACTAATTAGTATTAGTTTAAACTTAGTTTAGTTAACTAGATAAGTCACTGACATGTGGGCCAGGCCCTGTTAACTATAAAATTAGGTTAACTTTTAATCCTATTTAACCTTTGAGTCACTGACCAGTGGGTCCCACTGGTCAGGGTTGACCTGGACCGGCCCTGTTGACTAGATGACATCAGGGTGACATAGTGCTGACGCAGTAAAGCTTTTCTGATAAATAGAAATAATTTAATAATTCCAGAAAATGTTATAACCTTTGAAAATCATAGAAATTCAACCGTAACTCTGATGAGGAAAAGTTATATATGAAAAATGATCAGAAAAATGCAAGGAAATTGTTCATGCCATGTCCATGCATGTTTGAGCAAGTTAACATCACCAAGTAGGACATTTCATGATTAGGATAATATAATAAATAGTGTTGGAGTTGGAATTTAGTATATATTTGAACTCCACTTCACTTAATATGACTATCTATTGCAACAGGTCAATTCAATGCTTTAACATGCCATATCATACATCATGTTTGTTGCATTGCATTGAATGTGTTCCTTTCTGGTTTTGTCGGTGGTGTTCCTTTCCGGTAGACGATGGTTCCAACGTTGTGATCGTTGACACTAATGAAGAGAAGTACTATCTTCAGAACTGTCAGGCAAGCAAACCCCCTTAAGCATACTGATATAAACCCCCTCTCTCACTCCTGCTCTCTTTTACTGCATTAGGACAACAACGATTCAACTGTTACCTGTTCTCGGTAGTTGAACCCATTCCTTTGCATGACCTTTCCTTGTCACAGTAAATAGTTGAAACCACTTAGCATGAGTAGCAACTGTTTTAGCCTTGATGTGCCTACTCATCCATGCTTGCTTACTTACTGTGCCTGCTATGCTTAGAGTCGTGTCATGTCGGGTCTGATCCATCTGGGCGATGAATCAGAATGGCAGTGTTCATGTCCTACTGTGTGAAAGCTAAGTGCGTGAACACGATTTGGTAAAGGTAGCGATGAGAGGCCATGTAGGAGTACATGGCGGGTTGTCTCATTGGAACCGTCCTTAAGAACTGAGTTATGCGTTTGTTATCCAAGACAAGATACTACCACACATTGGATTCCGGTAACTCCACCCCTCTCGACCTATAAATCGCCTTGATCTCTGTCGAGGAGTTGCAACTAGTTTCTGGTGTTTGTAGGAAACGTGTTGGCGGCCGTGCATAGTGCTGCCCGACGGGGTGGGCTCTGATGCGGTAGATACAAAGTGGCACGGTGTACCAAGTGGCACCCGAACGGTGGGCTTGGGAACCCTGCGCACATCGTTTGAGGCCGTAGTGGAAACTTCGGCCAGACTTCCGTGCGGGTTCAGTCTCAAACAGGCGATAAACCTGGACTAGGGTCTTGTGTGATTGACGGTCGTGGCCGACTCCCTCGCTGGGCTTCCGCTTGAAGGTTGTCGAGGTGCCTTCTTACGTGCACATGGCGATAAGTGGCGAGAGCGTGTGTGAAGAAGTGCACCCCTGCAGGGTTATGAATCTGTTCGAATAGCCGCGTCCTCGGATATGGACTACTTGGAGAGCTTATGTGGTTCATAGACAAGTGAAATGGATACATTAAAATGCGCAAGATAAGTGTAAGTGCTATGGATGGCCTTCCGTAGGAAGACGAGAGTGGATCCATAGTGGTGTATTGATATGGGGAATATGTGGAATCGTGTCCGTTTTCTCCCTCAAAATAAAGTACTTGTAGTCGTAGTACAGGTTAGCCAAGAGTCAAAGCTGGCTTGCTGCAATAAACTCCACAACCCCCTTTGTTGACAATGATGCATATGTAGTTAGTTCTGATGTAAGTCTTGTTGAGTACCTTTGTACTCACGGTTGCTTAATTTATGTTTTTGAAGAGGAGACATCAGTCTCATTAGTGATTCTTATGACGTGAAGATCGATGTTGACCGGATTAGCTTGGGAATCCCAGACAGAGGTCTGGTTCCTTTGGCAGGGTCGTTGTAGCTTTTCAGGCTCTTTTATCCGCTTTTACTAGATGTCTGTACCCGGACATGGATCTTCCGCTTGTTGATTGTATGCTCTGGATGATGGGTCATGTGACTCCCTGCTTGTAACATTATACTTTGTTGGCTCCTCAGAGCCTTCTAAATAAATGTTGTGTTGTTGTATGGTTATGTTGTGATGCCATAGTTGTATCTATGCATATCAGACATGTCGTGCATACGTGTGACGTGTAACGGTATGTATGGGATTCGACACCTAGTTGTGTGCCTCTAGTAGCACTCTTTACAGGGAAATGCCTCTTTGTGCTTCCACTGAGCCTTGGTAGCTTGCTACTTCTCCGGACACATTGATTGACCGGCGTGTATCCTTCTTGCTGCTGTGTCTGTCCCTTCGGTGAAATGTCTCGCAGTGTAATGGAGTCCCTGTAGCCTGCTATGACTCGTCTACGCGCAGTTGATGACATTTATGTCCCACGGTGTAATGGAGTCCCTGTAGCTTGCTATGACTCGTCTACACATGCTGAGACCGACACCTACATTGTTAGGTTAAGTATGTCGGTTCCTGTACGGATGTGCCACTTGGGTTCTACGACTAGTCATGTCGACCCGGGTTCTTGGACATTTGAATGCTAGCGACATATTCACATTCGTGAGCCAAAAGGCGCAAACGGTCCCGGCCCTGGTAAGGTGGCAGCCGTGGAGATAACCGTGCGTGAGGCCGCAAAGTAATGTGAAGTGTTACATGCTAGATTCTTATGGCTTTGGATCGGGGTCCCGACAGCGTTGGTATCAGAGCTTGACTGCCTGTAGGATTACCAAGCCAAACTGGTTGATGTTGAGTCTAGAACTGCTTTAGTTATGTAAGGGAATTGATTGTGGAAGGGAACGTAAGATTCTTTTTACTCATTTCCTTGTGTCATTCTAATTCTGAGTCACCCTCTTCTTTATTCTACGGGGTTTAAGAATTAGGCTTCTCCTCTGTCTATCAGGATGACGCGTTACTATGTTGGAGACTTATAGGAAAGTTGTTGTCTTCCTGGATCAATGTCTCCATAAGAATTCAGTAGTTTTGTTGTCAGTTTTCATGCAGGTTGCCTCATATTTCATGCCCGTACAGCCGTTATGTTGTCCGAGTTATCCAAAGGTTTCTAAATTATCCGATGCAATTGCAAATCCTTTCATCCCGTGTTAATGTCTTTTGGCCAGACAAAGCACACTAATTGTTGCGTTGAGGTACTCTACTACCTCGACGTATATGTTAAAGGTGTTTAGGAAACCATGTTATTCAAGTGAACCACCCAACAGTCTAGTTGTGTCTTTGTTCCCAGTGTGATAATTCTGGCCATCGTTATCGAAAGCATGCTGTGATGCTACTTAGTCAGTAGGTATTCTATTTCTGGGTTCTTGAACCCAAGAATCATTTTGCTCACTCCCGTTGATAGTATTTGCTCGTTCCTTTAGGATATTAGTAACCTTTGTAATAGTTTTCAAGGTCGTGGTACATCATTCTTCCGATACCATGAACCAGTTATGGCAGAAGTTCCTCATGAACTGAAGATCACAACGAGAGTGCTCTTCATGAGTCCTCCATTCTATAGTTGTGAGCCTGCCAATTCTTTCCTTTCTGCATGGATTATCTAGAAGAAACATGTTGAACTTTGTTCGACGTATACAATCTATGAATCTACAACTCAAGGAAAATCAGGTGCTCTTGAGTTGCCCCTCTTCAATTGTATTCTGGCCTTCATCTATCAATGGATAGTCAAGAGTATGTCATGCATTTATTTATCGATGTCGACTATTCTTGTGGTCCGTCAAGCCATTCTATTCCCGAATGACTAGGAGAAACAAACTCCAGTACCTCATCCATTTCTTGGATTGGGTCAAAGCAGTTGTATTCTGCAGATCAACATGCCAATCCAGCTTTTGTTCTGTTCTACCTCGAAGTATTATCCTCTTTATGTCAAGATCGTCATGAGAATTGCACTTCCTCTTATGGACTCTTGATGTAGTCATACTTCTCGCCATCATTGTTCATTCCTCGGTACCTGAGTTGGTTGTAACCGGAATACCGACAAGTGAACCGTGATGTGTGAAATCGATACTCCTAGCAATGTTGTTGCTAGGTAGTTAATGGACAATAATTTCACTCTTAGTGTGATGGTTATTGAATTGTCATCCTAAGATTGATCATGCTACCTACTCCATTTTTCATGGTGCACTCTTCGATCTATGAGTTCGGATTGTGTCAATCCCTCGCTCTGTTGATCATATCATCTTGCCCTGAAAAGCAAGATTGTTCCCGAGCTCAATAACACATCGGTGGTTCGTGATTTTCCGAATATCTTCTCGGAAGTATTACCGGGTTTACCCTGATCGTTATGTTGAGTTCGTGATCAAGTTGGTTTTCCCTATAAACCATCCCTTCTCCAAGAATCTGTGTTGGATACTCCTAAGCTAGTTGGTTAAGCTAAACAACAACTTGGAGAGTTGGAAGATAAAAGATTCGTCTAACTTAGTTCATTCAAAAGGGATATCTCATGTGCGTGTCGAAGAAAGATGATACCTTCATCGATTGATCCTTGTGATCAATTGTGGCATCTATTACCTTATCCAATTTTGATTTGAGTGTGGGCTATCGTCAAATCAAATCAGAACCAAAGATCTTCATAATGTTGTTTTACTCGTGGATGTATCCTCGAGCATACACTGTTATATCTTTTGGTCTGACCAATGTTATCACCTTGTTCACATAGTTATGGGCTTCCAGCTATATGGATGTTTCGATGAACTGTTGTTGAACCCATCGACAACATTGTTTATCCTCTCCATGATTCATGATGAACATAAAGCTAGTGTTGGAATCTTTGTAGGAAATATCTTCGTGTTCCGTACATGGAGTATATATCTGGTGAACGAAGTGACTTACTCTTAGTTTACGTGCTTATGGTGCAAGTTGCCGCCGTGAACTCGAGAAAGGTCGTTTTTTTTTCTTGGAATCATCCCAAGTCAGTCATGCCCGTGCGAAGTATTCTATTGTTTGATAGACTGATCATCTCCATTCCATATGCAATCCCTAGCACACCAAGCCACTGATTGACTTGTTTAAGGAAAAGAAGTTAGGTGTTATTCCTGAAGAGCTCAGACGGACATACACAAGACTTCGTTACCTCCAATGATGGTTCCATCAAGAACTCGGTAGTGTTTTGTTGTAAGTTCTCCATATGACCACAATTGTCTTGGACACTGTTTTCATGTGGGTCTTGCAATCCAGCTCATGTTTTGGAGTTGGCTTCCGCAGTTCATCTCCTGAGAATTCCACAACGCCATCTCATCGGTTTGTGTTGCAAACTTTATCTGTCAGGCCTGCTGAGTCTGAAATATCCTATCACCAATCAGATATGAATCTCAGGCAGACATGATGGTTGGAACATTTCCCAAGAATTATAATACTGGTCTCTCTGTAACCCGGTAAAGTGATGTTGTGGCTAACGCACCTAGCCGGAAGACCTATTGTTATAATATCTTGTATCAGCAATTTAGCCACTTCCCCATGAGGATTTCATATGACTTATCTTAGAAGTTGTTCCTCATGGACCCCTTTGAGGTTCCGAAGTCCGACCTATTACTTTATGCGCTAGATATCAAGCATTGTCTATAATCAAGTTATGATAGTACATCAAGGAGAACATTAGAAGCGGAGTGCTAAATGTCTCTCGGTCGATCATCCAGATTTCCCTACCTTGGCATAGCTAAGGTGAAATCTGAGAAAGTGTTGTCTTCCTTTGCATCTGCATCCTCCATTGTTATCCATCATGGTGGTATGATGTGTTGCCAGGATCCTTGGCATGGATGTTAGTTAAACCTTGATGAATATGGAAATGCTCAAGTTCTTGAGAGCACGCTCAGACTCTGGGTTATACCTCGGTATCAATTGGAAAGTGCCTTCCGTTTACCGAGCTATCCTATAAGTCTAGTTTCTTTTCCAAACTGAGTATGCCATTCGCTCAAGTTCCTTCAAACGATCGCTTGTGAGTTGCCTTAGGCTGGTATAAAGAGTTTCAATGATCTCTGTATCAAAAGTAATTCTTTTTGCCACTTAAGGGATAATCCTACGAGACACCTTCCCTAAGGTGCCCGCTATGGTATGTAGGGCAACTAACTCCTCGCTACTTTGAAACCCATGCTCCATCCTAGCTAAGCATGGAATTGTTGCCTACCAATTGAAATCTCCGTCATCTGCCTCATTCCATCGCTCTTGATGTGTTTGGTGTCTCATCTCAAGAGACGTTCTTACGTTTCATTCCATGAGTTGATCCTGAGTTGCTCGATCTCGAGGAGATCAATTCTAGTAGAGCTTTTCATTCTTTTGTTGTTGTGTTGGATGAAGATCCCAAAGAAAAAGATGTCAAGATCACCATGGTGCAAAGAATCAACCTCTTTGAAAAGAGCAATTGGATCGCGACGATTGTGATAGTTTTGTTCCTCCTATGTCCTCCTACCTACGCCTGAATCACGGGACGAGATTCTTGTTTAGTGGGGGTGAGTTGTCACAGCCCTAGCTAGCCATTGCTTGTCATTGCATTAACCATCATGGCATCATGTTTAGTTTTCATCAACATGAAATGGGGATTAACAGAAACCCTAGCACCTCGCCTAACCAAACAATTCAAATAGTTGTGAATTTTCAATGAATCCAAAATGCTCTTCAAAAATGTTCCCCCTCTCTGATAAATGTTGGCAACAACATACCAGGGGTGATATACTTTTAACAACTCTTTTTGGCATTTTAAATAATGCAGCAATGTTGCTGAAAATGTCAAATAAAGCACTATAAATATTTCTGTTGTTTCAAATATTCTAAAACATTTTGTGGGACATGGAAATATTCCAAGATATACCCCCAAAAACATTTCAGGGTTTTTGGATCTATGATTTTGCCCAAACAAAATAAAACAAAGTTGCAGAAATAGAAAACAGAAACTAAAAGGTAAGAAAGAGAGAGAGAGGGAGACGACTTACCTGGCCCAGGAAGAGCCGGCCCAGCCCACAAGGGGCTAGACCGTCTTCTTCCCCTCGCCAGCGCACGAAGCATCTCGGTGGCGAGCGCCGACGGCGCACCCCCCCCCCCCACTTCCTGCTAGTCTGCTCCCCTCCTCGACACCTAGAGAAGCCATGTGATTCCCCTGGCCTCTCCCTCAGTCTTCCCGTGCTCATCCCCCTCCTCTGCTCCCTTCCTCGAAGCAACCCGAGCGGAGCTCGCCGCCACTGTCGCTACAGCCACAGCCACCGCACCCCTCTCGCCCTCTCTTGCTGTCCACGAGCCCCGCCTCGACCCCTTGGACCTCCCAAAAATGTCGCGCAAGCCGGAACGCTCCAGAGCAGCGCCATCACCGCCGTCTTCTCCACCTCCGGCCACCGGATGCCATCGCCGATTCGCCGTCGCAGGAGCCTCCTCGAGCCGTATGAGCATCCTTGCACCCCCAACGTGAGCCCCCGCTTCATTCCCCTCCCCTAGTTCTCCCGAACGCGAGCCCTAGCGCCACAGCCCGCCGGACCCGAGGCCGCCGCCGCTGAGCTTCTCACCGCTATCATTGTGGTCCACCACCCGCGCGGCCAAGCTCGAAGCTGAGCTCCTGGAGCTCTGTACAAGCCGTAGAGACCATCGGCGAGCCGCTCCATGCCCTGCGGCCCGGAATTGCTCCAGCCCGAGCTCCGGCCGCCACGGACGCCCTCGCCGCCGTCGCTTCAGTCCACCCCACGTCCTCCCGCGTATTCCATTGGATGCGCGTGAGCCCGGGGTTCAGGTAGGTGGTCTCCCCCGCGCGAATGGTCACTGGAGGAGCTTTTCCGGTGACCTCCACCGCGTTTGTTATCGCCGGCGTTGAACCGCCGGCGGGTTAGACCCCCCTGCTGACCAAAAGTTTGACCTCTCTAGGTTAGTGACAAGTGGGCCCCAGCCCTGACTAATTAGTATTAGTTTAAACTTAGTTTAGTTAACTAGATAAGTCACTGACATGTGGGCCAGGCCCTGTTAACTATAAAATTAGGTTAACTTTTAATCCTATTTAACCTCTGAGTCACTGACCAGTGGGTCCCACTGGTCAGGGTTGACCTGGACCGGCCCTGTTGACTAGATGACGTCAGGGACATAGTGCTGACGCAGTAAAGCTTTTCTGATAAATAGAAATAATTTAATAATTCCAGAAAATGTTATAACCTTTGAAAAATCATAGAAATTCGATCGTAACTCAGATGAGGAAAAGTTATATATGAAAAATGATCAGAAAAATACAAGGAATCTTTTCATGCCATGTCCATGCATGTTTGAGAAAGTTAACATCACCAAGTAGGACATTTCATGATTAGGATAATTTAATGAATAGTGTTGGAGTTGGAATTTAGTATATATTTGAACTCCACTTCACTTAATATGACTATCTATTGCACCAGGTCAATTCAATGCTTTAACATGCCATATCATACATCATGTTTGTTGCATTGCATTGAATGTGTTCATTTCCGGTTTTGTCGGTGGTGTTCCTTTTCGGTAGACGATGGTTCTGACGTTGTGATCGTTGACACTAATGAAGAGAAGTACTATCTTCAGAACTGTCAGGCAAGAAAACCCCCTTGAGCATACTGATATAAACCCCCTCTCTCACTCCTGCTCTCTTTTACTGCATTAGGACAACAACGATTCAACTATTACCTGTTCTCGGTAGTTGAACCCATTCCTTTGCATGATCTGTCCTTGTCACAGTAAATAGTTGAAACCACTTAGCATGAGTAGCAACTGTTTGAGCCTTGATGTGCCTACTCATCCATGATTTCTAACTTACTATGCCTGCTATGCTTAGAGTCGTGTCGTATTGGTTCGGATCCATCTGGGCGATGAATCAGAATGGCAGTGTTAATGTCCTACTGTGTGAAAGCTAAGTGCGTGAACACGATTTGGTAAAGGTAGCGATGAGAGGCCATGTAGGAGTACATGGAGGGTTGTCTCATTGGGACCGTCCTTAAGAACTGGGTTATGTGTTTGTTATCCAAGACAAGATACTACCACACATTGGGTTCCGGTAACTCGACCCCTCTCGACCTATTAATCACCTTCATCTATGTCGAGGAGTTGCAACTAGTTTCTGGTGTTTGTAGGAAAAGTGTTGGCGGCCGAGCATAGCGCTGCCCGACGGGGTGGGCTGTGATGCGGTAGATACACAGTTGCACGGTGTACCAAGTGGCACCCGAACGGTGGGCTCGGGAACCCTGCGCACATCGTTTGAGGCCGTAGCGGAAACTTCGGCCGGACTTCCATGCGGGTTCAGTCTCAAATAGGCGATAAACCTAGACTAGGGTCTTGTGTGATTGACGGTCGTGGCCGACTCCCTCACTAGGCTTCCGCTTGAAGGTTGACGAGGTGCCTTTTTACGTGCACATGGCGATAAGTGGCAAGAGCGTGTGTGAAGAAGTGCACCCCTGCAGGGTTATGAATCTGTTCGAATAGCCGCGTCTTCGGATATGGACTACTTAGAGAACTTATGTGGTTCATAGACAAGTGAAATGGATACATTAAAATGCGGAAGATAAGTGTAAGTGCTATGGATGGCCTTCCGTAGGAAGACGGGAGTGGATCCATAGTGGTGTATTGATATGGTGAATATGTGGACTCGTGTGCGTTTTCTCCCTCCAAATAAAGTACTTGTAGTCGTAGTACAGGTTAGCCAAGAGTCAAAGCTGGCTTGCTCCAATAAACTCCACAACCCCCTTTGTTGACAATGATGTATATGTAGTTAGTTCTGATGTAAGTCTTGCTGAGTACCTTTGTACTCACGGTTGCTTAATTTATGTTTTTGCATAGGAGACGTCAGTATCATTAGTGATTCTTATGACGTGAAGATCGATGTTGACCGGATTAGCTTGGGAATCCCAGACAGAGGTCTGGTTCCTTTGGTAGGGTCGTTGTAGCTTTTCAGGTTCTTTTAGCCGCTTTTACTAGATGTCTGTACCCAGACATGTATCTTCTGCTTGTTGATTGTATGCTCTGAATGATGGGTCATGTGACCCCCTGCTTGTATCATTATACTTTGTTGGCTCCTCGGAGCCTTCTAAATAAATGTTGTGTTGTTGTATGGTTATGTTGTGATGCCATAGTTGTATCTATGCATATCGGACATGCCGTGCGTATGTGTGACGTGTAATGGTATGTATGGGATTCGACACCTAGTTGTGTGCCTCTAGTAGCACTCTTTACAGGGAAATGCCTCTTTGTGCTTCCACTGAGCCTTGGTAGCTTGCTACTGCTCCGGACACATTGATTGACCAGCGTGTATCCTTCTTGCTGATGTGTCTGTCCCTTCTGGGAAATGTCTCACAGTGTAATGGAGTCCCTGTAGGCTGCTATGACTCGTCTACGCGCAGTTGATGACCTTTATGTCCCATGACGTAATGGAGTCCCTGTAGCTTGCTATGACTCGTCTATACATGCTGAGACCGACACCTGCATTGTTGGGTCACGTATGCGTGTCCCTGTACAGATGTGCCACTTGGGTTCTATGACTAGTCATGTCGACCCGGGTTCTTGGACATTTGAATGCTAGCGACATATTCACATTCATGAGCCAAAAGGCGCAAACGGTCCCGGCCTAGGTAAGGTGGCAGCCGTGGAGATAACCGTGCCTGAGGCCGCAAAGTAATGTGAAGTGTTACATGCTAGATTCTTATGGCTTAGGATCGGGGTCCCGACAATGCCGCTTTGGAGTGCCTAACAGAGTGATCATCGACAACGGCACCCAGTTCACAAGCCGCGCCTTCATGCAATATATCCAAAACCTTGGAAGCAAGGTCTCCTTCGCCTCTGTTGCTCACCCTAGAAGCAACGGGCAAGTCGAGAGGATGAATGCTGAAGTGCTGCGAGGACTCAAGACAATGACTTTTGATAAGCTGTGGAAGAGCGGCAGGCGCTGCATAGATGAGCTCCCGGTGGTTCTTTGGTCCCTCATGACGACACCAAATCGAGCTACCGACCAGACGCCCTTCTCCCTAGTGTATGGGGCGGAAGCAGTGCTCCCCATAGAACTCATATACGGGTCACCTCGAGTGCTTGCCTATGATGAAGTAGAGCAACAGCAGCTACGGCATGACGATGCCACACTCCTCGAGGAAGACCGTCTCAGGGCTGCTGTGCGTGCAACACGCTACCAGCAAGCTCTGCGCTGCTACCATAGCCGCAGGGTTCACGCCCGGAGCCTTGAGGAAGGCGACCTTGTCCTTCGGCGTGTTTAGTCCGCCAAGGGTACAAACAAGTTGATGCCGAAGTGGGAAGGCCCTTACCGGGTAGTACGAGTCACCAGACCTGGCGCAGTCCGTCTGAAGACCGAAGATGGCACCAAGGTGCAGAACTCATGGAACATTGAGCATCTTCGTAAGTTCTACCCGTAAGGCGCGGCTGCCGGGCTCAGTCCCCGGCAGCCATCTTTTGTACAAGCCTTGCCGTTGTTGCATGTAACCCTTTGTACAAAGCCAGGCGCAGACCCTGTGCAACAATAATAAAGCTAGGCATTGCATCATATCATCATCCTTACATGCTCATTACGCATTTTTTATGACTGCAATGTTATCGCTTTTAAGTTATAAAGATCTGCTAGAATACTTGATGAAACCATAATATTTGTTACTGTTCTCACCCTACTTGTTTTACCATCGAGAAAACAGGGAAGGGCAACAAAGAAACAAGGATGGCGACCCATCACGCTCGAAAAGAAGATACTGCTTGGAAAAGATAAGTATATCGCATATTTCCAATCCAGTACTTCCCGATTTCTCAAGGAAACCCTTAGTATTTTCCTTACTACGGGTTGTGGAGTCCTCCACGTGGTGAAAACCCTTGCCGGGACGAGCCCCCCCCCCCCCCCTGTTTTTTGATCAACAACTACTGGGGGCTGCGCCGACACCGACAAGGAGCTCTACCGGGGAACAATGCCAACCTGTTGTCGGGGGCTCGTTTCCCTTTGGCACTCGTGGTTAAGTTGTGCCCCGGCAAGTGGCTTCGTGTAGCAAGGACCAAACATCCCAAAACAGCATAAACAGGGAAAGAAACGGATAGTACTTGCAAAAAGAAAATGGCACTTTATTCTCATTCATTTTCGATACAAGGGGGGTAAAGATTACATAAGAGGGCACTCCTTTTTAATAACTCTTTATTTGGCTTTCTCCCCTAGGGGTAGATTACAAGGGAAAAAGAGCAAAGGGAGGGCCCCAACAGAAGCCCAGCCTGACCCCGTCAGGACCAGCGTTGCGCGGACGGCTGGCCCACCGGAAAGGAAGACGAAGCCGAAGTCCACGAGCCTGCCGGGGTCCAGCTGAGAAGAAGAGGCAGCGCCCAAGTCGAGAATCCCCAGCAAATCGCTCTGTCGGGAGGAGGAGGAGGAGGAGCACGATGACGGTGATGGTGCGGCCGACGATCAGCTGGAGCCCAGGTCGTCGTACTCCGACTTGACGACCTGGGACTCATCGTCGTCTTCACCGACACTGTCCTCCTCGTCGCTATCGCTCGAGGAGGAGCTTTTGACATCGCTCGAGCTCTCCTCGTAGCAGCCAAGACGGGCGCCCGAACGCCCGTAAATCTTGACGGAGAGCAGGTCGGCCTCCATCATCTTGAAGCGGAGGACATGCCCATCCATGAGGTTGTGGGCACGGGTGAAGGTTTTCCACCCACGCCTAAGAAGCATGACGCTACGCTCCGGGTACACGACATCCACCCGCACAGCTCCATTACAGCAACCATGTGCCCGTAGCCACAGGGCGTGTGGCTTGTCAACCTCCATCACCCTGGCAAAAGGGTGAGGAAGGCGCAGGCGTCTTCGGAGAGGACCACGCAGCTTGATGAAAAACTCCAGCGCCGTTCCCTTGGCGTGGGTCTCCTCAAAGGAAGGGTCTGATGGCGGAGGAGGAAGAGGAGCGGCGCTCCGTCTCCCCCGAACACGGGCCCCTCGTCGACTTTGGCCCCGCCCAGCTCCCCCGCCGCGCGCACTCGAGCCACCCTCCGCCTCCGCGGCTGAAGCGGTGGCACGATCCCGACGGGAACCCCTCGCCGTTGAGGCGGAGGCTGGAGGACGCCCTCGTCCCCTAGGCATGCTAGCGGCGAGCGCGGCTCAAAACAAGGAAGCGGAAGGGCGAGCTCTGTGGGTTTGCACTTAAGGAGGAAGAAAGGATGGATGAGCATTGCCCCTCGCGACCCCCAATTTATAGTTGAGGGCGCGGGGGCTGGCTCTCCTCCACTCCAAGGGTCGCCGCCCGTCTCCACCAATTCCATCGCCCACGATTACGGGCGAATAGGTAACCGCCCCATTGCTCCAATCCATGGCGCTACGGTTTCTGCCACGATCAGGACTTTAAGTCATGCGCGCCCGTCGCTAACTCCTCGCTATGCATCCGGCGCGCGTGGCGGAAACGGCCTGAGGTGGTGGGTCAGTGCTGACCAATAAGTTGGCAGTTACTCCCTCACATTGCGCGTCTGTGCATGAAAATTTGGCCTGACCCAACGGCACTTGGCGAGCACGTGTGGGCCAGTCCCGGGGGCTCCTATCGGTGCACTAGTACAGGGGTACCCAGTGCCCCTGACTTATGCACAGGCGGTAGAGGCAAAAACCCGACAACGATCAAGACAAGACTTCAACAAACTCAACGCGGCAGCCCAAGTCTGGACTGCGATGCGCCAAGCATGTCCCCGACACTTGCCGGGGACGAAGACATGCACACCTCCCAGAGGACCCGGCAAGCCACTCCCCGGCAGGCGCGAGCCAACTGGCCACCGCTCCACCGCATCACTATGCCTGTCACTTATTGATGCGGTGTCGAGCCCTCAGGCGGCTAATCAGCTCTCGCTAAGCACATGGTGACACATCGGAATGCAAGATACGCTCGGTTGACACCCGCCCTGCAGCGTGTCAAGACCATAAGCAATGACCGGCCAAGCGAGGGCAAGAGCTTGCCGGGGATGCGCCCCCAAGCGCCACCTAGGCAGGTAATCATGGCATTTTATCCTAAATGCCAGAGTTAGGTATGATAGCTCTGCTTAGCTATCTAATCAATAGATAATGACTGTTTTGCCATTGTGGTAACCCCTTTGCACTATAAAAGGAGGCCCAAGGCAACCTAGCTCAAGGTTGGCAATTCGAACCCCCGAACACTTGTACTCGCTTAGCAGCTCTTTCCCCGACAGCAGTCCTTGCCGGGGTTAGACGATGTGTTCTAATCAATCCACCAAAAGCAGGAGTAGGGTTTTACGCTTAGCAGCGGCCCGAACCTAGATAAAATGCTTGTGTCCTGATCGTCACGCCGTCTCATGCTCTTCGCTCTTCGTGCAACAAGACCCCCCTTGCCGAACAACAAGGGACCTCTGGTCCCATAGGTGATCGTGAGCATCCGTGCCCCGACATGTAGATTCATGAAGCTTTTGCCAATTTATGTTCCTTGCATCTAGGGAATCTCCCACAATCCTAGCCAATTCAGTCATTGAACTTTTCCTGAAATATAATTGATAAGCTCATTAGTTCAATGAACTATATGTTGTTATTAAATACCAAAACCACCTAGGGAGAAGTTGTGCTTTCAGCTGCCATCGTCATCAAATTGTTTTCAGAAATGAGATCTGCATCATCCTTGCCAGTCCAGCCGCCACCGACACCACCTTGGTGCCAAGTAACACCACCTCCCTGCGCGCAAATTGTTGGGCACATCATGGTCGCCGCCGGTACACCGCGGCACCATGCCGGCAAGTACCACCAGCCGACACAGCTTTAAGTCTGTCGAGGATTTGTCGTGCGTAGCACCTGCCGAACATGCATGACACATCGTAACACCCGTCGGCCATGCATGACATGATATCTCCACCGAAGCTCCGTGCAAGACGAAACCCCTCCACCTCCTGCCTCTGTCTTCCAGCACTACTCCACAAACGATGCTCCCAAGAGAGAGACGGTAGTTACATGACAATGCCTTCATCAAGGTAACGACGCAAAACACCGCCATCACCCGCCGTCGGCTTGGTTTTCATCGACAACTATGTTTCCCCGACTCACAGCTGGGACTAAATAACGGATTTAGAGATCCGACCACCCAGCCTCAGGCCGACCACCTCCGACGGAGGAGATGACCACCACCGCCAAGCACCGGGTCGCCTCCCCGGGCATCTGCATGATGCAGATCAAGACCAGGAGCGCCACCTCGATCCGAAGCCGAACAAGAGGTTGAGCGCTGCAGCATGGCTGCCTCCACCACCTGCCATTGCGGCTGCAGACCTACCGCCACACTCCAATCGTCGTTGTTCGCCATCACCATCGAGGAGATCAAGATCGAAAGCGCCGCAGCAATCTTGAGAAGCTGACATGCGAGAAGAAGGCCACTGACGATGATCCGCGCAGGCTTTGCCCTAGTGTCGTCGCCATCGGCGACGGAGAGGAGAGTGGTGGCGGGGGAGGGGGGGGCGAGGAGGGAGAGGGGGAAGCCCAGGTGCGACGCAGCAGCGCCGCACGAGAGCGGAGGTCAAAATCAGGAGGAGGGATCCCGATGGTGCTGGGAGGCGACTATCCTTTTCAAATTAAGCATGGCTCTTCCTTTTCCAAGGTCGTCGTTGAAGCAAATATGCATTTGTTTATTATATTTTTTTGCAGTGGGTAACCATTCTTTTAGCGAAATGTAACATACAATAATAACCAAAAACCTGAACCAAACATAAACTTCATAGTTTTTTCTCTTAGGAAGAATTGACAAAAGGAACTTGGGTGCTATAGCTAGGTAGTTCGATTTTATCTAGGAAAACATATCAACTACTCTCTGTGAAACGGGGGAAAGTCTTATTGATGGTTTTCTTCAAGTGCAACATGAGGATCCTTCATTTCTTCCGAACAAATAAAGTTCGCCAATAGAGAAAAAAGACATAAAAAACTAAAGATATGAGAGGCGAAAGATGCTGACTTTGTCTATAGAAATCTAAGATTTCTCAAATCTTAAATCAAATAACAGCAACCTTTGCACGCAAAGAGAAATTTCAGAACAACATACAATAGGATACGGATGCAGATTTTTTGAGCTTATGCACCTAGGCCTCGCTATCCTAGCTGCTCCAATTTGTTAATCAAACAAACTCATTTTGTATATTTATGTTGGACCAAAAAAACTAAAAGTTTTATCCCACATTCTACTTAGAAAGCTTTGTTGTGCTGCAAAGTTTGAAGTTAAAGACAAGTTCAATGTGAGAGAGAAAAAGGGAGAAAAGTGTTTGCACAAATCGCGATGCAGGAAATGAGTGGTTAGATAAGAAGGGCCCGGGTGCATAAGCTCAAAAACATGTTTTCGCATACAATAGGATGGTAGTACTCAGCAGAGTGAATCAATGGCCACCGTTATGAGAATTAACATTTCAAGAAGATAACAGTCCAGCAATACCTAGGCATTTCAGTCTACTATAGTAATTGGAATCTAAGACCAACGAAGATACCTCAAAGAGAACTTAAGCTGACACATACATTTCAACAAAGCAAGTAAAATAGATCGATATTCAGTGCCAATAGGTCTACGCTGGCCAGCTTATAGGCAAGAACAAAGAAAATGCCTTTGGTATGAATGCTGATGCCTAAAGGTATGTTTTATCTATGAACTTTGGCTATAACGGACATCACTGTAAGAGGAGAAAATTTACAATCTCAAGAAGGGGCATAAATAACAATGCACGCTGCCTCCGCGGCAGACCACGACGCCATCCATATAATACAAAAATACCACAATCAAAAATCATATCTGACCAGTACATAATCTGAAATTTTGGACATCGAAAAATCTGAAATAATATGTGAACTGACGGAAGTCAAAGCTAATACATAAAACCAAAAAATTTGTACAGAGACATATGCTTACAAGTGTAGTTTCTCGGAAGAATGGGTCATCATGTAAAAGCAGAATAATTATGTAGTTATATATATGAGTATAGTGCATTGACTATACTTTATTCTGTCATCACATTCTTTTATAGGAACAAATAAAAACATACTTGCTTGCTTAGATCAGACCTGCAGCTTCCTTGGTGGAAAACAGATAATAGTTTCAACCTTCAGTGTACAACAACCAATAGTTCAGTATGTGATTAAGAAACATAAATTACAAAAGAAACATATTCAGTGTTTCTGTTGCGTGAGAAAAAAAAGAACAGAGAAGCAATATAGCTATTCTTGCCTTGCTGATCTGAAAAGATACAAACTACATTTCTTTAGTGTTTAACATGGAGACAACAAACATGTGAATTATGCGTTTTCGCATCAAATCTATGTCGCCGATCCAAAAAAATTGGATTGAATAAATGACGTATGCAACTACCACTAGACTTAGAAGGCAAGTATTATAGTTTTTTTTGTGCACGCAAATGTTCAAGAGGTCAGAAAATAGAACAATATTAGGACTTAATAAGCATTAAAATGAAAGAGGGTCACCTGGCATAAAATTCACAAACATTTTCTGTGAAGCCTGCATATTCTACCTACTTCCTGTGTACAAGAAATAAAACAGTTTGATATGAGGGAAACATTCTATGAAAATATTCACAGGACATGTTTACGAAAATCACGTGACCACAATAAATCTCAGCTTTCTTACATGGCCAAGAATAGTCTTAAATCAATGCTTTAGTAGTAATTCACCAAAAAATACCATATCCAGAAATAACATGAGGCAGAGGAGTTTATCCTTCACTACATCATATAGGCTACCTTCACCCACAAAACAAAAATCATATAGGGTACCTTGATTCACCTCACCTGCAACCTTCTTGGATTTCTTATCAAACACCCTTGTCGACATCACACATAAAAGATATTCAGAAAAAACATGAGAGAGAGAGAGGTGGTTAAGTTAGCAAATGGTAATAAGAAGGGTAAATCATGAATCGAAAATCAATGTAGATGGACTGCAGCAACACAATTCGTTTAGCCAAGTCTATATCCAATTAGGAGCCATATTAAACAATAGAATCAACAAAAACAAAAAAGGAACTCAAGAATCCTATTTACCTCCCTACTGGGAGAGTTGACAACCAATCATGAGGGGGAGACCCTGAGATGGCGAGCGGCGGGGTGGCGAGGACGTGACCCGGGCAAAGGGATCGTCAACGCAACTCTCGCCACAGCCGTCGCAGAGACACTCACCGGTAGCCATCGGGTAGGCGAGCGAGACAATGAGTGCGTGAAGGAGGATGTCTTACAGGTCGTTGCGCATCTGGAAGCCTTCCGCCGCCCCTCTCGAAGATTCCTCAGCCGCCTGCCCGCCACCCTTTTTTTGAACCCTAGCGAAGAGACCATGGACTCAACAGCGATACGCTCTTCGTCTCACCGCCAACCAAATGGATCCGCGTTGGACGTTGTGGAGGACGCATGCCTAAGCAGCAAGACGGCAGGGATAACCATCGTGTGGGGGAGGCAGCGGGGATGAGGCATCGGGTGGGGAGGCAGCAGGGCTGGGGAATCACGTGGAAAATGATGGGAGAATCCGATTGTGCGAGTTAGTTATTTTATTTTCTTCACAGAGTTGGCATGGGAAATTTCATCCGCGGCAGAGTAGATCTCTGGTCAGATTTATTTAGACCGTAAGATTTCATTAAGTGCAGAATCTTGCGCTACTAATCAGTCTGGGTAGACCTAATGGGGTGGTCATAGAAAATAAAAAGTTCGCTTGTTTAACAGTAGTATAGATAAATACCCCCCTTCTTCCACCTCCACCCGAATCTTGGACCTTTCTTAGTCTCGATTCCTCCTATCATTCTTGATTGTTTTTTCGGAATCATTTTCTCCTCTAAGTGAGGGGAACCTTGTGGATCAAGATCTTGGAGTTCTTTTCTATTCTACCCTTTTGTTTTCCTCTCATATTCCACCATAGCATTTGTTGTTATGATGGGATTTGGAGAGGAGGACTTGAGCATTCCATTTTCTCTTACCATTACATTTGGTGCACATGTTTGAATTTTTATGGTGATGCGTGGAAGTGAAAGTTTGAGAAACTTATTACTCTTGGGTGTTTTGCACCCTAGAGCTTGTTCCTCTTAGGTGCTTGGTAACCCTAGACACTTGGTGTTGTGGTGAAACTCAATCATTGTGGTGTAAAGCTTCGGGAACCTCCAATTAAGTTGTGGTGATTACCCTGGGCAATTTGTACGGGTTCGGTGACCACCCTCAAGGGTTGCCAATTATACGGGTTCGGTGACCGCCCTTAAGGATCCCTTAGTCAAGACACATCATCTTGCATTGTGCGGGAGCGTGTGGAGAATACAGTGAGCCATTATGGCGCTAGGGGAGCATTGTGCCTCCACACCGCTCTAACGAATATTAGAATCCGCAAGGGTGTGAACTTTGGGATACATCTTCATCTCTGCATGCCTCGGTTATCAATAGGGGCGAGGGTCCCGATCTTTCGATGTGATGATAACTATCGATTTGGTGGAGGCGACTTTGACGATCCGACTACGAACGTGTGTGTGTGTGTGTGTGTCTTAGCAATCGCTAAACCAACTCCAAGAGGTTATTGGCCACGCCGGAGCAGGATCAGCCTGACCACGGAGGTCTATTCCTGCAAGCAATAGAAGAACTAGCAAGAATATGATAAAGCAATCTTAATATTGCGAATATAGATGAAGATTTGATAAATGTGGGGATCCGAAAGCGGTCATGGTCTGTCGTTGGACACAAACGAAGTACATGAAGTTGCAATGGCTAACTTTTAACTAAATAAATCCCAAGTCTAAATGGTGCCATAAGGGCTGTATTTATAGGGGAAAAGAGATGGGATTTCGTCCACCCTTGGCAAGGAGGTTCTAAAACATCTCCTGAGTCGTTTCCCCTACAATACAGACTTTATAACCAGCCTAGGAGGTTGTATTTCGAAATTACATGGGACTGACCCAAAAATAAGGTGGCGCAACACCTAAAATAATCTATGGACGAAATTTATAAAAGGCAGCTTGTATATTTGTCCATCTCCTTCTATGTCATCAAGGAGGCTTCAAAGTGCTGAAATCTGCACTAGAAACGTCGTTCTAGTTCCCTTCGTGCGCGCCTTCATCTCCTCCTTCTCCGTTTTCATCCCTCTTGTCCATGCTAGTCCCTTCATTTGTAATCAACACAAATGTATCCAATTTAGGCAGCATCATATTCTCATGAACATTAGAATTTTTAACAAGAAATGAAAGTACATGGTAATTCGATTGGCATGCGTGAGCTTTAGTGATTGGTCCATTATGTATAGTAGCAGGGGATGTGGGTGTAACAATAGTATTGATGTCCTCATCATCATCCCCTTCTTGCAATGAATTCTTACTCGATAGAAGCTCATCTTCCTCACCCAAATAAGGCTTCAAATCTGGAATATTAAAAGTGGGACTAACCCCAAAATCTGCAGGCAACTCAATTATATATACATTATCATTAATTTTATCTAACACCTTAAATGACCATCAGCACATGGCATTAGCTTTGATTTGTGCAAATCAAGAAACCTATACTTACGCAAATGTAACCAAGGAAGATCTGCAGGTGCAAATACAACATGTTTTCTACCCTTATCTCCATCAAGTTTATATTTAGCATTCATACGCTCAATGTTTTACTTAGTTAACTCATGCATTTTTAAGATCTGTTCAGTACATTGTTTCGCATCAAAATTAACATCCTCCGATAATAGAAGAGGCCACAAATCAATAGGTACACGAGGTAAGAAACCATACACAATTTCAAAAGGGCACGTTTAGTAGTAGAATGTAACGAACGATTATAAGCAAATTCAATATGAGGCAAACATTCTTCCGACAATTATTGGTTACTCTTCAAAACAGCCCTAAGCATAGTAGACAAAGTTATGTTGACTACTTCAGTTTGGGGGTGTCATGTAGTACTAAAAAGTAATTTAGTCCCAAACTTACCACATAAACATCTCCAAAAGTGGCTAAGAAATTTAGTATCAAGATTTGAAACAATTGTATTTGGCACACCATGCAAGGGAATAATTTCACGAAAGAACAAATCAGAAACATTAGCAGCAGCATCACTTTTATTACATGGTATAAAGTGTGCCATTTTCGCAAATCTATCCACGACAACAAATATGTTATCCCTCCCGTTCTTTGTTCGAGGTAAACCTAAAACAAAGTCCATAGATATATTCTCCCATGGAACACTAGGTACAAGCAAAGGCATATATAAACCATGAGGCTTGAGTCGTGACTTAGCTTTCTGACATGTTGTTCAGGAAGCAACGGATCACTCAACATCCCATCTCATCTTTGGCCAAAATAAATGTGTATCATGTACATCCTCCTTCTTCTTCATGCCAAAGTGTCCCATTAATCCTCCTCCATGCAACAAAAAAGATGAACAGAGCTAGCTGGAATGCATAGCTTGTTAGCACGAAACACAAATCCATCATTAATGATGAACTTATTCCATGTTATCTCTTCTTTACAATTCTGCAGAATATCTTTAAATTCAGCATGATTCACATATTGATCTTTGATGGTCTCCAAACAAAACATTTTGAAGTCAAGTTGTGAAAGCATAGTATAACGATGAGACAATGCCTCAGCAATAACATTTTCTTTACCCTTCTTGTGTTTAATGACATAAGGGAAAGTCTCAATGAATTCAACCCATTTAGCATGTATACGGTTCAGTTCTTCTTAACTTTTAGGCCTCCTTTAGTTCATGGGATAGGATTTTCATAGGAATAGGAAACTTGTAGGAAATGAGATGACATGCATCTCAAATCCTATGATTAGGATTAGGAAAAGAGACGTCATTTGGTTCATATCATAGGTATTTTTCCATTGAGCCTTGGCTCTTTTTTATTTTCCTATGAAATGTGGAGGATAGGATCCAATCCTATGTAGGAATAGGAATGCATTCCAATGAACCAAAGGGCTCTAAAGGAAAAATTCCTACAATAATCCTATCCTATAAAATTCCTATGTGTGGGATCGAGAAAGGCCGTCTCGAGGGGGGTGAATAGACTACTTGACAAAATAAAAGCCTAACCTTTTCCCAATTTTAATTGTTGGCAGATTTTAGCAATTCTAACAAGTCTAGCACACCCTACACATGCAAGTCAACGAGTATAGTAGCGGAAAATAAAGACAAGCACATGTAAGTAACAGTAGAGAAAGGAAGATCAAAGGCAATGGGGAACACGAATTTATTTTTGTGGTTCCGATAGGTGGTGCTATCGTACGTCCATGCTGATGGAGACTTCAACCCACAGAGGGTAGCGGTCGCGAGAGTCCACGAAGGGCTCCACCCATAAGGGTCCACAAAGTAGCAACCTCGTCTATTCCATCACGGCTTACGTCCACGAAGGACTAGCCTCACTCGAGGAAGATCTTCACGTACTAGGCGATCTCCTTGCCCTTACAAACTTCTTGGTTCAACTCCCCATGACGTCGGAGCCTCCCAGACGACACCTAACTAGTCTAGGAGACACCACTCTCCAAAAGGTAATATGTGGTAAGAATGGTGAACTCCTTGCTCTTGTGCATCCAAAGATAGTCTCCTCAACACATAATAACTCTCTCATAGACTTGGCTTGGCAGAATAGGTTGATTGGGTGGAAAGCAACTTGGGGAGGCTAGAAATCAAGATTCATATGGCTGGAGTGGATGATCTTGATCTCAACTAATGAGTAGATAGTTCTCTCTCAGAAAATGGATGGGGCAAGTGTTAGTCTGTTATGAGTGCTTCCTCTACGAGTTAGAGGCAGGTAGAGGGGTATATATAGGCATCTCCAAAAATCCAACTGTTACAACATTACTACCCAACATGGTGAAATCGAAGCAAAAACTGGGTTGCACCGACTAGTGCAAAATGTGGCAACTTTCGGCGTTTCAGTGAGACCGGTGTATAAATCTCGGTGGTTACGATTTTGGCTGACCTAGGAAGTTTCCATTTTCAGTGTCATCGATTCCTAAAAGTCGGAAATTACAATTCTTCGAAATAGGTTAACGGAAAGTTGGTCACTGATTTCGGTTTCAACAAAATCAAACTTGGTGTAACCGAGACATTAGGGTTTGGCTTAGGATTTGTCTAGGGTGAAACTCGGTAGGGACGATTTGGAAATATTGGTGGCACCGAATTTGAGAGTTAAGGTTTATACAGAGTATAGAGAATTCATGGGTATTTTTGGTGGCTAACTCTAAGCACTTGAGCAACCAGATCATCATGGATACCTCATCCCATTTTAATAGTATTGGCTTTCCTATGGACTCAAATGTGATTTTTCACAAAATGCAAAATGTAGACATTCGAAGCTTGATGCCTTGCCAATCCTATTCCTTCTTCTTTCCTTGGGGGTTCTCCTCATATTCCATAGCCAAATTTTCTCTATGGACTTCATCTGAAATAAACTAGGTAAAACTATTAGTCCAAGAGACAATGTATGTTGTCATGAATTATAAAAAACTCCAAGGGAGCATATGTGCTTTCAATCTCCCCCTTTTTGATAATTGATGACAACATACAATCAAAGCTTCAATTTTTGATATGTAAAGATATATGAAAGCTTTGAGAAACACATGGCTGAGACAAGCTCCCCCTAAATGTGTGCAATCCTTTTCAGAGGATAGTTTCTTTGGAATGCATGAACACACACAAAAGTAGGAAGGACATGATAAGTCATGTGTATCTTGGCTATATGCATCAAACATACATGAGTGAGGTGTTTCCATGTTCAAGACTCTCTCTCGCAAAAATATATGCAAAAAAACAAGAGATCATCTTGATCAGGGATATGATGCATATACTTACCTTGAAGTTCTTGAGCATTTTAACATTAGGAACACACTTGGGAAAACAATGTTAGGAAACACAAGAGTATTCTTCTTATCCAAATGCAAAAGAATTCAAAAGTACCAAGATGTGGAAGACATATAAAAGATAGTATTTCTTAAAATAGATATCTCTCCAAGAACATTTAGAACTATCTCCCCTAAGTATGGATTTATAAGTCTTCCTCTCCCCCTGAATCTTAGCATGTAGACATTAGGAGTAGGTAGCGTGAGACAGTTCTAACACAAATAGAAAATCAAATCTAAATCACATTTTATCTCTCTTTATTGATAGTATGAGTTTGGTCTCCTCTCTCCCCCTTAATGTAGTGTTTCTCCTATTTGGGTGATCTTGATATTTCTCCCCCTTGATAGGTATTTCTCCCTCTTGGACAAGCATAAGCTTTGATATTTCTCCCCCTTTGGAATTAATTTCCAAAAGGGGTGAGAGGGTAAGGGGTCCTTGAGAGTAAGGGTCATTGAGATAATTTACTAAAGATATCAAGAAAATGGCAACGAACACAAGTGATGGCAAAAATCAGTGGCTACGAGGCAAAGTGAGTTGGTACAACCAATAAGGAAATATTAGGGCTCTGGGTAAAATTGGTACAGCCGAAGAGGTTCATATCGGTGGTACAGAAGAAGCTCTTGGTAGTATATCTGCTTTATTAGCGAAGCCGATTTTCTCAGCTCGGAGGGACCGAAATTGCAAATAGAAACATAGAAAAGTTATTCTTGACCATTTTGTTGAAGAAAATTCTTTTCATAAAATCTCAAAAGATTCTAGAAGATTTGCACTTAATTTTCAACTAGATGAAGATTGAATGGTTCTAAGAAAACATGCAACTAGAAGATGAACCAAACAAGAAACTTCATCCAGATGATGGTGGGCGACTAGGTCACCCATATTAGAGTAAATTGACATAGGCGCCAAGGAAGAATAGTTGATCATAGGTCATACCCATTATTAAGCTCAAAAATGGGGTTACCATTTTTAGTTTAAGCATTTTGATATTTTCATATCACTTTGAATTGCTTTATCTCATGACTTGGAGTAAAGCTTCTTCAAGTTTATGAGCACATACCTTTGAGTGATGTAGATGGCATGGTGTGTAGGTGGACTTGTTGTGGACGCTCAAAGTTGATGAAGATCATCTTGAGTTGGGAGCTGTAACGCCCAAGATGCGGTCCTATCCCTATTCTGGCTCGAGAGCCTTGATGGGGATTGAAGCGCATCTCGTCGTTTCGCAAGTATAGACATCATTGCAATACATGTAAAAGAGGAGATGAGTATATGAGTTGGCTTACACTCGCCACAAGCTAAAGTACAAATCCATACAACCATCCAGAAATGCAGGGTCCGACTACGGACGAAATCAAACAACAAAAGCAAATGATATCTATCTCGCTAAGCCCAGGAAGACGATCAAGTAACTCCCCTACTTGTCCGGGTAAGTCACGTACATACGCCCACGCTCCTCGTCGAACTCCCACTGGAGCTGGGAAGCGTCAACTGGATCAAACTCATCGGTACCTGTACCTGTATTGTTGTAGTAATTTGTGAGCCATGGGGACTCAGCAATATCATAACCCGGGTAACGAGACTATGTAAGCTGGTGGGTAAGGTATGGTTAAGTGGTGAGGTTTAGAGTAGCACCAAGTATTTGTTTGAGTGGATAACTTACGAGTACAAGAGTAAGGTGAGAAACTACGCACGTAGGGGGAGTACAAGTTATGATCAATAAGTGACCCTAAACACCTACCTACGAGTCAAACATAACCCCACCGTGTTCTCTTCCCGACTCCCTCGAAAAGAGACGGTCACGGTTATGCACATGGTTGGTGTATTTTAATTGAGTTCACTTCAAGTTTGCTATGACCGGATGTTAAACAAATTTCCAAGTTGCTAGATAACCGCGGGCACGGCTTTCCGAAAGATTTAACCCTAGAGGGGTGCTCCAACTCATCCATCACAAACTAACCACAAGCTGCATGGAAAACCTCAACCACGAGATAGCCCGTAGTATCCTCGGAATTCCGCGCACAAGACATTCGAGAAAGGTAAAACTAGTCCAGCAAGACCGCCCGATGATATGTCTCCATCATATCTATAATTTTTGATTGTTTCATGCCAATATTATACAACTTTCACATACTTTTGGCAACATTTATATGATTTATTGGACTAACATATTGATCCAGTGCCCAGTGCCAGTTCCTATTTTTTGTGTGTTATTTGTTTCACAGAAATTCCATATCAAACGAAGTCCAAACGCGATAAAAATTTATGGAGAATTATTTTGGAATATTTGTGAATTTTGGGAGGTGGAATCAATGCAAAAGGAGGTCCACAGCCACCACAACCCACCAGGGCGCGGCTCAGGGCCCAGAAGCGGGGTGGTGGGTTGTGCTCACCTCGTAAGTCGGTTGGAGCTCTCCTTCGGGCGCAAGGAAGCTTATATGCGGAAACAAATCATGTTAAAATCTCAGCACAATCGTAGTTACGGATCTTCGGGAATATAAGAAACGGTTTTCGGCCACAAAACAGGAACGCGAAACAGAAGAGAACAGAGAGGGAGATCCAATCTCGGAGGGGCTCCTGCCCCTCCGCCGCTATGGCGGCCATGGACCAGAGGGGGAACTCTCCTCCCATCTAGGGGGGAGGCCAAGGAAGAAGAAGAAGGAGGGGGCTCTCTCCCCCCCTCTCCCGGTGGCGCCGGAACGCCGTCGGGGCAATCATCGTGACGACGATCTACTCCAACAACTTCGCCGCCGTCAACACCAACTCTCTCCCCCTCTATGCAGCGGTGTAACACCTCTTTTCCCTGCTGTAATCTCTACTTAAACATGGTGCTCAACATATATTATTTCCCAATGATATTTGGCTAACCTATGATGTTTGAGTAGATCCGTTTTGTCCTATGGGCTAATTGATGATCGTGGTTGGTATGACTATATATTTTATTATGGTGCTGTCCTATGGTGCCCTTCGTCTCGCACAAACGTGGGGGATCCCCGCTGTAGGGTGTTGCAATGTGTTCATGATTTTCCTATGGTGGGTGGCGTGAGTGACAGAATACACAAACCCGAGTAGGTGGGTTGTTGCATATGGGAGTAAAGAGGACTTGATACTTAATGCTATGGTTGGGTTTTACCTTAATGATCTTTGGTAGTTGCGGATGCTTCCTAGAGTTCCAATCATAAGTGCATATGATCCAAGTACGGAAAGTATGTTAGCTCATGCCTCTCCCTCATATAAAATTGCAAGAATGACTACTGGTCTAGTTATCAATTGCCTAGGGACAAATAACCTTCTTGTTTGACAAAAGCTTTCTAGTAAACAACTAACTCTTATTATCTTGCAATTTACTCGTAGTTTTATTCGTGCAAACTATCCTTTCACCTACAAAATAGTTTCATACTTGTTCTAGGTAAAGAAAACGTTTAAGTGTGCGTAGAGTTGTATCGGTGGTCGATAGAACTTTAGGGAATATTTGTTCTACCTTTAGCTCCTCGTTGGGTTCGACACTCTTATTTATCGAAAAAGTCTACAAACGATCCCCTACACTTGTGGATTATCAAGACCTTTTTCTGGCGCCGTTGCCGGGGAGCAATAGCGTGGGGTGAATATTCTCGTGTGTGCTTGTTTGTTTTATCACTAAGTAGTTTTTATTTTGTGCTCTTGTTTTCTATCTTTAGATATGGGTAGGAAATGCAAAATACCAAAAAAATTAGATGTACTTGCTTCTCCTAAAGTTGAGGAACCACTAGTGTTCCGTACTACCGAAGAATATTACTTGGATCATCATCGATCCCTTTGTGCTCGTGCTGAAAACCCAACTAGCTTAGGTGAGGGAAATCATTAAATGAGCATGCTCATTATGTGCGACGCCGCATATATCAAAAAGGGAAACTCTTGTGGCATCAAATTAATACTTTGTGTTGCTATGCTTGGAATTTATGTGAATTACATGATTTTACTTGTTGTTCTGAAGAAACTAAAAAACACCTTCCCTACCAATGTGTGTTTAATGATAATGAAATACTATCCTCTTATGCCAAGTAGGCCTATTGTTATTATGATGTTGAACAAATTGAAGAATTTGTTGCTTTTAAGGGTGCCTATGAAATCGCTTCTTTGATTGAAAAGTATGATGCTACTCTTTACAAATCTGAAAAATTTGCCATACTTAAATATTGCTATGAAAACTATGCTTCTAATGCTTATGTTAAAGAATTTATTGAAAGAATGACCGCTGCCTTGGAAGAAACTAAAATTTTGCAGGAATCTATGGAAGAAGAAATGGTCGAAACTATGAGCTCATTAGATGAAGAAGATGAGGAGGAGAGCGAAGAACAAAAGGAGGAAGAGCGGCTTAGCTACCCGTGCCCACCTTCTAATGAGAGTAACTCTTCAACTCATACATTGTTCAATTTCCCTTCTCACATACCGAAGGATGAATGCTATGATGATTGCTATGATCCCTTGGATTCTTTTGAAATATCCCTTTTTGATGAACTTGATGCTTGCTATGCCTATGGCCAAGATGCCCATATGAATTATGCTTATGGAGATGAACTTGCTATAGTTCCTTATGTTAAGAATGAAATTGTTGCTATTGCACCCACACATGATTGTCCTATTATCTTTTTGAATTCTCCCAACTACACTATATCGGAGAAGTTTTCTCTTATTAAGGATTATATTGATGGGTTGCGTTTTACCACTACACATGATGATTTTGATGAATATAATATGCATGTGCTTGATGCTCCTACTTGCAGTTATTATGAGAGAGGAACCAAATCTTCACCTCTCTATGTTTCCAATACTATAAAATTGCAAGAAACTACTTATGCTATGTATTGGCCTTTACTTGATGTGCATGAATTGTTCTTGTATGACATGCCAATGCATAGGAAGACGGTTAGACTTAGTTTGCACATGATATATATCACTTTGTGCTCACTACTAAATTACAAATCATTGTTAATTAAAATTGGCTTTGATATACCTTGGGATCTGGGTGGATCCATTACTTGAGCACTTTATGCCCAGTTTAATTGCTTTAAAGAAAGCGCTGCCAGGGGGACAACCAGGAAGTTTTAGAGAGTCATTTTATTATGTTGAGTGATTTTATAAAGTTTAAAAACAAAAAAATATAGAGGGGAACCTAAAACTTCACAAAAAGAAAGGTGAAAGTGAGAGAGATGATGAGCATCGTTGAAGTGGGGGCTAGCCTTGAACTTTGTTCATGCCCATGGAAACTTTGTGAATCTTGAATCACAGAAACTTTTCAAAAAAAGTATTTATCCCATTTTACAAATCTATTATATTATAAAAATAATGTGCCAAGATTTGCCGTTAGGATGATTAGATTGTTTGTTGGTATGTGCGGTGTAAAAACAGAAACTTTGGCTGTAGTGCGTGAATTTACATTTTTTACTGAAACGTCAAAAGTTTCTGAAATTTTTACACAGTATTTATATACAAAATTTTTATTTCTTCCTAATTTTTCAGAATTGTTAGAGTTACAGAGGTATGGTCAAAGTTCACATTACTACACACTGTCCTGTTTAAGACAGATTCTGTTTTTCATGCATTGTTTTGCTTGTTTTGATGAAACTATCGATTTTATCGGTGGTATAAGCCATGGAGAATTTATAATATAGCAGGGATAATGTAAATATAAAATATGAATGGGTTTGCAACAGTACTTAAAGTAGTAATTTGCTTTATTATACTAACGGATCTCACCAGTTTTCTGTTTAGTTTTGTGTGGATGAAGTGTTCAAAGATCGAGGAGGTCTCGATATGAGGAGAAGGAGGAGCACCCCAAGTAAATATCCAAGGATACTCAAGCGTCTAAGCTTGGGGATGCCCCGTAAGGCATCCCATCTTTCTTCAACAAGTATCGGTATGTTTTCGTTTTCATTTCGTTCATGTGATATGTGTAAATCTTCGAGCGTCTTTTGTGTTTAGATTTCACTTTTCTTTTATGCACCATGCTGGTATGGGATAGTCCATTGTTGATTTATAGAATTCACATTGCACTTCACTTATATCTTTTGAGTATGGCTTTATAGAATGCTTCATGTGCTTCACTTATATCATTTGAAGTTTGGATTGCCTGTTTCTCTTCACATAGAAAACCGTTATTTGTAGAATGCTCTTTTGCTTCACTTATATTTATTAGAGCATGGTCTTTTGTAGAAATAATTGAACTCTCTTGCTTCACTTATGTCTATTTAGAGAGTCAATAGGAATTGGTCATTTGCATGGTTAGTCATAAAATCCTACATAAAACTTATGGATCACTGAATATGATATGTTTGATTCCTTGCAATAGTAATGCGGTATAGACATGATAATATGTGGGAGGTACTAGTGGATGATCGTGTTTAGTAAGATATTGGTGTTAAGGTTTGTGATTCCCGAAGCATGCACGTATAGTCACCCGTTATGCTTGGAAGTTGGAGCACAATATATCCTTGATTGTCTATCTTTGTGTGAAGGTCGGGGGCGCGCGATGGTTAACTCCTACCAACCTCCCCCCTAGGAGCATGCGTAGTAATACTTTGATTGGAGGGCTAATATACTTTTGCAATAGGTATGTGAGTTATTTATCACTAATGTGAGTCCATGGATTATACGCACTCTTACCTTTCCGCAATTTGCTAGCCTCTACGGTACCGTGCATTGCCCTTTCTCACCTCGAGAGTCGGTGCAAACTTCGTCGGTGCATCCAAACCCCGTGATATGATACGCTCTATCACACATAATCCTTATTATATCTTCCTCAAAACAGCCACCATACCTACCTATTATGGCATTTCCATAGCCATTTCGAGATATATTGCCATGCAACTTCCACCGCTTCCGTTTTGATGACTTGAGCATTCATTGTCATATTGCTTTACATGATCGTAAGATACCTAGCATGATGTTTCCATGGCTTGTCCATTTTTTGATATCTTTGCTACGCTAGATCATTGCACATCCTGGTACACTGCCAGAGGCATTCATATAGAGTCATACTTTGTTCTACTATCGAGTTGTAATATTGAGTTATAAGTAAATAGAAGTGTGATGATCATCATTATTCATTATTAGAGCATGTACCAGTGAGGAAAGGATGATGGAAACTTTGATTCCCCCACAAGTTGGGATGAGGCTCCGCACAAATATAAAAAGAAAAAATAAGAAGAAAAAAAAGAAGAAAAAAAGAAAAAAAGGAAAAAAAGAAAGAAAAAAAGAAAAACAAAAGAGAGACAAAGAGAGAAGGGGCATGCGAATTCCACACTTGTGCTTCAAAGTAGCACCATGTTTTTCATATAGAGTCTCCTATGTTGTCACTTTCATATACTAGTGGGAATTTTTCATCATAGAGTTAGATGCACACCCACTTAGTTTTCATATTGAGCTTTCATACACTTATAGCTCTTAGTGCATCCGTTGCATGGCAATCCCTACTCCTCGCATTGATATCAATTGATGGGCATCTCCATAGCCCGTTGATTAAATGCTTTGATGTGAGACTATCTTCCTTTTTGTCTTCTCTATATTAATGTCTACCACCGCATTCTATTCCACCCATAGTGCAATATCCATGGCTTGCGCTCATGTATTGCGTGAGAGTTGAAAATGTTGAAGGGCATTAAAAAGTATGAACCAATTGCTTGGCTGACACCGGGGTAGTACATGATTTATACTTTGTGTTTGGAAGACAGAGCATGACAAGGCTATATGATTTTGTAGGGATAGCGTTCTTTAGACTTGATATTTCGAAAGACATGACTGTTTGTTGGGATGCCTGAGTATTAATGTCTTTATGTCAAATTATAGACTATTGCTTTGAATCACTCGTGTATCAATATTCATGCCATGATTAGATATATGATCAAGATTATGCTAGGTAGCATTCCACATAAAAAATTATCTTTTTTATCATTTACCTACTCGAGGACGAGCAGGAATTAAGCTTGGGGATGCTGATACGTCTCCGTCGTATCTATAATTTGTAATTGTTCCATGCCAATATTATACAACTTTCACATACTTTTGGCAAAATTTTATATGATTTACTGGACTAACATATTGATCCAGTGCCCAGTGTCAGTTCCTGTTTTTTGTGTGTTTTTTGTTTCGCTGAAATTCCATATCAAACGAAGTCCAAACGCGATAAAAATTTACGGAGACTTATTTTGGAATATTTGTGAATTTTGGGGTGGAATCAGCGCAAAAGGAGGTCCATAGCCACCACAACCCACCAGGGAGCGGCCTAGGGCCCAGGCGCGGGGTGGTGGGTTGTGCTCGCCTCATAAGTTGGTTGGAGCTCTCCTTCGGGCGCAAGGAAGCTTATATCTGGAAAAAATCGTGTTAAAATCTCAAGTCAATTGGAGTTACGGATCTCCGGGAATATAAGAAATGGTTTTCGGCCAGAAAACAGGAACACGAAAAAGAAGAGAACAGAGAGGGAGATCCAATCTTGGAGGGGCTCCTGCCCCTCCGCCGACATGGCGTCCATGGACGAGAGGGGGAACTCTCCTCCCATCTAGGGGGGAGGCCAAGGAAGAAGAAGAAGGATGGGGGCTCTCTTCCCCTCTCTCCTGGTGGCGCCGGAACGCCACCGGGGCAATCATCGTGACAGCGATCTACTCCAACAACTTCGCCGCCGTCAACACCAACTCTCTCCCCCTCTATGCAGCGGTGTAACACCTCTTTTCCCTGCTGTAATCTCTACTTAAACATGGTGCTCAACTCCATATATTATTTCCCAATGATATTTGGCTATCCTATGATGTTTGAGTAGATCCGTTTTCTCATATGGGCTATTTGATGATCATGGTTGGTATGAGTGTATATTTTATTATGGTGCTGTCCTATGGTGCCCTCCGTCTCGCGCAAACGTGGGGGATCTCCGTTGTAGGGTGTTGTAATGTGTTCATGATTTGCCTATGATGGGTGGCGTGAGTGACAGAATACATAGACCCGAGTAGGTGGCTCGTTGCATATGTGAGTAAAGAGGACTTGATACTTAATGCTATGGTTGGGTTTTACCTTAATGATCTTTGGTAGTTGCGGATGCTTGCTAGAGTTCCAATCATAAGTGCATATGATCCAAGTACGGAAAGTATGTTAGCTCATGCCTGTCCCTCATATAAAATTGCAAGAATGATTACCGGTCTAGTTATCAATTACCTAGGGACAAATAACCTTCTTGTTTGACAAAAGCTTTCTACTAAACAAATAACTCTTATTATCGGTCAATTTACTCGTAGTTTTATTCCTGCAAAGTACTTCTAGTTTTATTCATACAAACTATCCTTTCACCTACAAAATAGTTTCATACTTGTTCTAGGTAAAGCAAACGTTAAAGTGTGCGTAGATTTGTATTGGTGGTTGATAGAACTTGCGGGAATATTTGTTCTGCCTTTAGCTGCTCGTTGGGTTCGACACTCTTATTTATCGAAAAAGGCTACAAACGATCCCCTACACTTGTGGGTTATCATCCGGCGTGTCGACGAACCCAATAGGAGCCACATATCTTGTTCTCAGGACATGACGAATGAGCTACGTGTATGGAGGCCTGATAGAAATCTCCCGAGTTGCCTCGGGTTGGCCCCGCACAGTGCTCTAGTTTGGACCAACACTCATGAGGAGCACTGGCCCGGGGGTTGACTAATTATCCACGGGGTAGCTAAGTCATATGCATTTTTATTAGGTTGTTAAGCAAATATAGTACCAATGATGGGTCTTGCTAGACGAGTTTGATCCCAAAACGAATAGTCAAGGGGGTCCCCATAAGAACCCCAAGCATGTTAGGAGTGCACAATAATGAACATAACACCGGTAATCGGAAACTAGAGCGGCAAAAGTGGAACAAATCACCGAGCAACAGGCCAAGCCTTCCACCTTTACCTAGTATATATGTGCATTAAATGAAATAACAATAATTAAGGTGATATCCCAAGATATCCATGTTGTCACATGGAAACAACCTGCACCTCCATCTAGCAACGCTATAAGAAGGGCTGAACAAGCGGTAACTTAGCCAATCAATGTTTTGCAAGGTAGTGGAGGGGTTAGAGGCTTTCATGGCAATTTGGGAGGCTTGACATTCAGGTGGTAGGAAATGAGACGTAACGGTAGAAGTGAGACAACTAGCATAGCAAAAATAGTATTGGGATCTGGGTAACAATCATCTTGCCGGGAGGGTCTTTAGAGGGATAAAGAGCTGGGTCCTCGTAGGTGTTCTCGCCAGGATCCTCGAACTCAGTCTCGTCACTCGGGACTACCCATAGAAGAAACAACACCAAATAAACACACAAGCAAGGTGCAATGCACAACCAAGAATGATGCATGACCAATTTGATGTATTTAACATGGCAATCCTATACTAGTCATCTTTCTCATGCAATTATTTAGTTCTTTAACATTCTGGACAGAACCTCAAGATTAGTTATTTGGATATGTATGAACATGGGAAAAATTAATGCCTCTCAATAAAACGATACAAATGCATATGAAGAACGTTGCAACCGGAGTTACGGAACTCTTGGGGCACTCACGACAAGGTACGAACGGTAACAGAGACAAAACAGAGATTGAGGGAGGCCATGGGAAATTTCTTCGTAACCCAACTATGCCACTGGATTGGAAATGAGATTCTAGTGGAAATGGACCTAAAGATCATGGAAAAAAAGTTGGTAGAACTCACACAAAGTGCAAAACAAATCATGCAAGCAATCTGTCCCAAAACAGCAACATGGCATGTTGCAACCCACACATCAACAATATACGGCACACTAAAATGCACAACAAGGACATGGGGATTTAGGCAAGATGATGCACAACAATTCATCTCAAGGCAGCAACTTAAATAAAAGCATGGATCAACAGCAAATGAGATCACAAGATGGCATATTGGAATAGCAGTTAATGACTTAGTGAAAATACCAGTGTTTCACAATCTGAGTTATCATGTTGGCATATTGAAAGCAATAAATCTATATGCTACAGAGACTTTCATGGCATGACAATTTAACAGCATGATAGAGGACAAGATGCACTTCAAATAACTCCATTACAGCAACTTCAAAATATGTAAACATTCATGGCTAGCATCCACCCAATATGGCATATTGAACTAAGCAGCTCTTCAGACTTAGAAAAATTATCAAGGTTCAAGGCAGAGCAGTTTTATTAGGTTGCCCTATTTGACAACAAAACTAACTAGTATGAAAAACCTCTACTTGAACACTCTTGGCACATCTAACAGAGGATAACATACCCAACAATTCACTCCATTGGGCCAACCACAAAGGAACTACAGATTCATGGCAATTTACATGGAAACATAGCAACAAAATAACACAGATTCCAGACATAGAATTATTTGACCCTACTAAACAACCACATCATCATAGCATGTTGACAGCAAGAAACCAACATCTTATGGGTTTTCATGACAAGAAAACTTACCAGGGTCTAGTTCACATATCAAATGGAAAACCTCATGTTGACAAGTTGTCGGGGCACGGATGCTCGCGATCACCTATGGGACCCAGAGGCCCCTTGTGGTTCCGCAAGGGGGGGTCACGTTGCACGAAGAGCGGAGAGCATGAGACGGCGCGACGATCAGGACACTGGCATTTTACCCAGGTTCGGGCCGCTGCTAAGCGTAAAACCCTACTCCTGCTTTTTGGTGGATTTGATTGGAAGAACACGAGTGGTGCCTCTCGCTCTACCCCGGCAAGGGTTGCCTTCGGGGAAAGAGCTGCTAGGCGAGTACAAATGTTCAGGGGTCCGAATCATGAGCTAGGTAGCCTTGGGCCTCCTTTTATAGTGCAAGAGGTTACCACAATGGCAAAACAGTCATTATCTATCGATTGGATAGCTTAGCAGAGCTATCATACCTAACTCTGGCATTTAGGACAAAATACCATGATTGCCAGCCTAGGTGGCGCTCGGGGGTGCATCCCCGGCAAGCATTTACCACCTCTTGGCCGGTCGTTGCTTACGGTCTTGACACGCTACAGGGCGGGTGTCAACTGAGTATAACTTGCCTCCCGGTGTGTCACCACGTGTTTAGCGAGAGCTGATTAGCCGCTTGAGGGCTCAACACCACATTGATAAGTGACTGACGTAGCGATGCGGTGGAGCGGTGGCCGATCAGCTCGCGCCTGCCGGGGATGGCTTGCCGGGTCTTCAAGGAGGCGCGTATGTCTTGGTCCCCAGCAAGTGTCGGGGACGTGCTTGGCGCGTTGCAGTCCAGGCTTGGGCTGCTGCATCGGGCTTGTTGGAGTCTGGTCTTGATCATTCGTCGGGTTTGTACGAACGTTGAAGGGTTCAGCTACTAACGCCTGTGCATAAGTCAGGGGCACTAGGTACCCCTGTACTAGTGCACCGACACGAGCCCCCGGGTCTAGCCCACAGGCGCTCGCCAAGTGTCGTTGGGTCAGGCCCAAAATCTATGCACAGGTGCGCAATGGGAGGGAATAACTGCCAATTTATTGGTCAGCACTGACCCACCACCTCAGGCAGTTTCCTCCACGCGCGCCACATGCATAGCGAGGGGTTAGCGACGGGCGCGCATGACTTAAAGCCGTGGTTGTGGCAGAAACCGCAGCGCCTTCGATTGGAGCAATGGGGCGGTTACCTGTCCGCCCGTGATCGTGGGTGGTGGAATTGGTGGAGATGGGCAGCGACCTTTGGAGCGGAGGAGAGCCAGCCCCCGCGCTCTCCCCTATAAATTGGGGGTCGCGAGGGGCGATGCTCATCCATCCTTTGTTCCTCCTTGAGTTTGAATCAACAGAGCTCGCCCTTCTGCTTCCTTGTCTTGGGCCGCGCTCGCCGCTAGCACGCCCAGGGGCGAGGACGTCGTCTGGCCTCTGCGTCAACGGTGAGGGCTTCCCGTCGGGATCATGCCACCGCTTCAGTCGTGGAGGTGGAGGGCGGTTAGAGTGCGCGTGGTAGAGGGGCCGAAAGGGGCCGAGGTGGACACGGGGCCCGCGGCCGGGGGAGATGGAGTGCTACTTCTCTTCCTCCTCCGCCATCAGACCCCCACCCCTCGAGGAGGCCCATGCCGGGGGAACGACGCTGGAGTTCATCATCAAGCTGTGTGGTCCTCTCCGAAGCCATCTGCGCCTCCCTCACCCTTTCACCAGGGTGATGGAGGTTGAGAAGCCGCACGCCCTGTGGCTGCGGGTGCATGGTTGCTATAACGGCGCCGTGCGAGCGGATGTTGAGTTCCCGGAGCGCCGTGTCATGCTTCTCAGGCGCGGGTGGAAAACCTTCGTACGTGCCCACAATCTCACGGGTGGGCATGTCCTCCGTTTCAAGTTGATGGAGGCCGATCTACTCTCCGTCAAGATTTATGGGTGTTCGGGCACTCGTCTTGGCTGCTGCGAGGAGATCTCGAGTGATGTCGAAAGCTGCTCCTCGAGCGATAGCAACGAGGAGGACAGTGTCAGTGAAGACGACGACGACGAGCTCCAGGCCGTCAAGTCGGAGTATGATGACCTAGGCTCTAGCTGATCGTCGGCCGCACCATCACCGTCATCGAGCTCCTCCTCCTCCTCCCGGCAGAGCGATTTGCCGAGGGTTCTTGACTCGGGCACCGCCTCTCCTTCTCAGCTGGACCCCGGCAGGCTCGTGGACTCTGGCTTCGTCCTTCTTGCCGGTGGTCTCGTCGAGCCGTTCCCCGACAGCCTTGATGGGGTCAGGCTAGGCTTCTGCTTGGGTCCTCCCTCTGCTCTTTTTCTCTTTGTAACCTACCCCTAGGGGAGAAAGTCAAATAAAGAGTTATTAAAAAGGGGCGCCTTCTTATGTAATCTTTATCCCATTTGTATCGGAAATGAATGAGAAAAGGTGCCATCTTTCTTTCGCAAGTACTATCCCTTTTCCTTCCTTGTTTATACTGTATAAGTATGTTTTGTCCTTGCTACACGGAGTTGCTTGCCGGGTCATCATTTAAACCACGAGTGCCAAAAAGGGAAAATGAGCCCCCGGCAGCAGGTTGGCATTGTTCCCCGGCAGAGCTCCTTGTCGGTGTCGGCGCCGCCACCCCCCCAGAGTCGTTAATCAAGGACAGGGGGACAGCTCGTCCCGACAAGGGTTTTCACCACGTGGATGACTGCACTACCCGCAGTAAGGAAGATACTAAGCATTTCCTTGAGGAATCGAAAGGTACTGAAGTTGAGATATGCGATATACTTATATTTTCCAAGAAGTATCCCATTTTTGAGTGTGATGGGCCGCCATCCTTGTTTCTTTGTTTCCCTTCCCTGTTTTTCTGACGGTCAAACATGTAGGGTGAGAATAGTTACAAAGATTACGGGTTCATCAAGTACTCTCGCAAATCTTTATAACTTAAAAAGCGATAACATTGCAGTCATAAAAAATGCGTAATGAGCATGTAAAAATGATGATATGATGCAATGTCTAGCTTTATTATTGTTGCACAGGGTCTGCGCCTGGCTTTGGACAAAGGGTTAAATGCAACATCGGCAAGGCTTGTACAAAAGGTGGCTGCAGGGGACTCAACCCGGCAGTCGCGCCTTACGAGTAGAACTTACGAAAATGCTCAATGTTCCATCAGTTAAGCACCTTGGTGCCATCTTCGGTCTTCAGACAGACTACGCCAGGTCTGGTGACTCATGCTACCCGGTAAGGGCCTTCCCACTTTGGCATCAACTTGTTAGCACCCTTGGCGGCTGAACACGCCTAAGGACAAGGTCGCCTTCCTCAAGGCTCCGGGCGTGGACCCTGCGGCTATGGTAGCGGCGCAGGGCTTGCTGGTAACGTGCAGCACGCACCGCAGCCCGGAGACGGTCTTCCTCGAGGAGCATGGCATCGTCATGCCGTAGCTGCTGTTGCTCTAATTCATCGTAGGGAAGCACTCGAGGTGACCCGTATATGAGTTCCGTGGAGAGTACTGCTTCCGCCCAGTACACTATGGAGAAGGGTGTCTGACCAGTAGCTAGATTTGGTGTCGTCCTGAGGGACCAAAGAACCACCGACAGTTCCTCTATCTAGTGCCTGTTGCTCTTCCGCAGCTTATCAAAAGTCCTTGTCTTGAGCCCTCGCAGCACTTCAGCATTCATCCTCTCGACTTGCCCATTGCTTCTTGGGTGGGCAACAGAGGCGACGGAAACCTTGATTCCAAGGCTTTGGATATATTGCATGAAGGCGCGGCTCGTGAACTGGGTGTCGTTGTCAGTGATCACTCTGTTAGGCACTCCAAAGCGGCACGCCAGTCCTTTCATGAACTTGATAGTTGACTGCGCGTTCACCTTTCTCACTGGTTCCACCTTAGGCCACTTTGTGAACTTGTCGGTTGCCACGAACAAGAACTCAAAGCCTCCGACAGCACAGGGGAAGGGGCCTAGAATATCGAGCCTCTAGACCGAGAATGGCCAGGATAGAGGGATTGTGTCATAGCCCTAGCTAACCTTGTTGTGTTTGCATTCATGCATGCATTTTAATTTTTCAATGAATTTGAATTGAGTAATGATCAAGCCTCAGAAACATTTTTTGTCAAATGACCAAGATAAAAATTGCTTCAAATAGCTCCAAGAAAATGTCCCTGGTTTCCTAATAAAATATTGGACGGAGTTAAACAATGCCACCCAATATTTTGAATCACAGAAACATTTTATTTTGGGCTTTTAAATTAACCAAACAATTATTTGCATTGGATTATAAATGTTATATATCAAATATAAGTCCAACAAATCTGAAACTTTTTACGTGGCACTGGTAAAATCCACGAAGCCCACATGATATTTTTCAGTTTTAGCAAAATTGGTTTAGTATTTTATCTGAGCCAGAACAAAATAACAAAACAGAAAATAGATAAAAGGCAGAGGGCCACTTACCAGGCTTACATGAGGCCTAGCAGGCCCAGCTGGCCTAGTGGCCGGTCATCCTCAACCTCATGCCAGAAGGCACGAGGGAGTGTGCCCGACGCCCGCGGCCACGCGCCCGAGCCACCTCCTGCCTGCAAGTCGCTGCTGGAGGCCGCTGAGAGCGCCACGGAGCTCCCTCTCGCCCCCGAGCTCATCCATTCCCCCCTGCTGCTCTCTCCTCTCCCCTGCTCTCTCTCTTTCCCCGCACCCGAGAGGACCGCCTCCGTCGTTCGCAGCCATCGCGGCCACTGACCTCGAGAAGCCCCTCCGCCGTGCCCCAGAGCTCGGTCGTCGAGCATTTCTTCCCCGCGCCAGAGGAATCGAGCCGGAGGGCCCTTCACCGCTGTCACCGTCGCCGTTTCCACCGCCGGTCACCGAAGCTCCACGGCGTCGATTCGCTGCACGCAGGCCCTCCCCGAGCTTGCCGTCGACGCCATCGGGTCCGCGGTGAGCCACTGATGCGCCTCCGCCTCTCCCCGTGGTCCCTCCCGTCCTCTAGCTAGCGTCCCCTCCGGAACCCGAGCTCCTCGCCACAGGAAATGGCGTGGCCGTGGCCACAGCCTCCACGGCTTGCGCCCGAGCACCTCTGCGTGCTCCTGGAGCTCCAGTCAGTCAGCCCAGCTGCTTGCCTCGCTCGTCTGTGCACCGTAGCCTTCGCGCTCGTGTAGGCCATAGCAGCGCCGCCGCGGAAGTCGACGCTGTCGACTGCTCCGGCCACCCCAGCTTCCCCTGTGGCCTCAGCTGGATAAGGCGCATCTCCAGCTCGCCGTAGCTCCAAGCCGCGTCCCAAACCGAGGCATGTACCGTCGATTCGAAGAATACCGGCGAGCCTCCGCCGTGGATTTGGTCGCCGCCGGCCAAAGTCCGGTGGGCGCCGACGGGGCATGGCCATTAGGGCCTAATTATCCTGCTAACCATTCCCCCAGCCACTGACAATGGGCCCCAGAGTGGGTCAAACCCCTGGTCAGCGCGGGTTTAGCCCCCGGGTCACTGACCAGTGGACCCCCCTGGTCAGGTTTGACCTGGACCAGGCGCGTTTGACTTGCTGACGCAAGCATGACCTCAGGCTGACACAATTAATGAATTTCGGTAATAAAAATAATCCAGAAAATGATATAAACTTCTAAAATTCATAGAAATTCAACCATAGCTCCAAATGAAATAAATTATATATGGAAAATTATCAGAAAAATGCAAGGAATCTGTTTATACCATTCTCATGCATGTTTAAGAAAGTTAACAACATCAATTAGGGCAAATGGTGATTAGGACATTTTGTTAAATAGTGTTGGAGTTGGAATTTAGTATATATTTGAATTCCACTTCAATTAATATGACTAAATATTGTGCTAGGTGAATTCGGAACCTTAACATGCCATATCATACATCATGTTGTTGCATTAGATTGAATGTGTTCATTTCCTTGTTGACAGTATTGTTCCCTCTCGTTAGACGTTACTTAGACGTTGAGATCGATGCCACCAATGAAGACTCACTGTTATCTTCAGAAGTGTCAGGCAAGCAAACCCTCCTTGAGCATCCCGATAATATCCTACCCTCTCGCTCCTGCTCTCTTTTACTGCATTAGGACAACAACGATTCAACTGTTACCTGTTCTCGGTAGTTGAACCCATTCCTTTGCATGACTTGTCTTTGTCACAGTAAATAGTTGAAACCACTTAGCATGGGTAGCAACTGTTTGAGCCTTGATGTGCCTACTCATCCATGCTTGCTTACTTACTATGCCTGCTATGCTTAGAGTCGTGTCGTGTCGGGTCTGATCCATCTGGGCGATGAATCGAAATGGCAGTGTTCATGTTCTACTGTGTGAGAGCCAAGTGTGTGAACACGATTTGGTAAAGGTAGCGATGAGAGGCCATGTAGGAGTACATGGCGGATTGTCTCATTGGGACCGTCCTTAAGAACTGAGTTCCGTGTATGTGACCCAAGACAGTTACTACCACACGTTGGGCCCTGAAATATGACCCCACTCGACTTATTAATCGCCTAGATCTCTGTCCAGGAGTTGCAACTAGTTTCTGGCGTTTGTAGGAAAAGTGTTGGCGGCCGTGCATAGCGCTGCCCGACGGGGTGGGCTTTGATGCGGTATGGACACAGTGGCACAGTGTACCAAGTGGCACCCGAATGGTGGGCTTGGGAAGCCTGCGCACAACGTTTGAGGCCGTAGCGGAAACTTTGGCCGGACTTCCGTGCGGGTTCAGTCTCAAATAGGCGATAAACCTGGACTCGTGTGTCGTGTGATTAACGGTCGTGGCCGACTCCCTCGCTGGGCTTCCGCTTGAAGGTTGCCGAGGTGCCTTTTACGTGCACATGGCGATAAGTGGCGAGAGCATGTGTGAAGAAGTACACCCCTGCAGGGTTATCAATCTGTTCGAATAGCCGCGTCCTCGGATATGGACTACTTGGAAAATTTATGTGGTTCATAGACAAGTGAAAGGGATACATTAAAATGCGCAAGATAAGTGTGAGTGCTATGGATGGCCTTCTGTAGGAAGACGGGAGTGGATCCATAGTGGTGTATTGATATGGTGAATATGTGGACTCGTGTGCGCTATCCCACCTCAAAGAAAGTACTTGTAGTCATTGTACAAGTTAGCCAAGGGTCAAAGCTGGCTTGCTGCAATAAATTCCACAACTCCCTTTGTTGAAAATGAAGCATATGTAGATAGTTTTGATGTAAGTCTTACTGAGTACCTTTGTACTCACGTTTGCTTATCTATGTTTTTGCAGATGAGACCTCAGTCTCATTAGTGATTCTTACGACGTGAAGTTCGATGTTGACCGGATTAGCTTGGGAATCCCAGACCGAGGTCTGGTTCCTTTGGTAGGGTCGTTGTAGCTTTTCAGGCTCCTCCAGCCACTTTTAGTAGATGTCTGTACCCAGATCTGTTTTGCTTCTGCTTGTTGCTTGTATTACTTGAGTGTTGGGTCATGTGACCCCTGTTTGTAATATCATACTATGTTGGCTCTTATGAGTCATTAATGAATACTTGAGTCATAGGGTTTTGTTGTGATGCCATGTTGTATCTACGCATATCGTGCATATTGCGTGTATGTTTGAAATGCACTGGTATGTGTGGGATTCGACACCTAGTTTTGTGCCTCTAGTAGTACTCTTTACAGGGAAATGCCTCTTTGTGCTTCCACCGAGCCTTGGTAGCTTGCTACTGCTCCGGACACATTGATTGACCGGCGTATATACTTCTTTGCTGCTGTGTCTGTCCCTTCGGGGAAATGTCTCGCAGTGTAATGGAGTCCCTGTAGCCTGCTACGACTCGTCTACGTGCAGTGATGACATTTATGTCCCACGGCATAATGGAGTCCTTGTAGCTTGCTATGACTCGTTTATACACGCTGATGACCGACACCTGCATTGCTGGGTTACGTATGCCTGTCCCTGTACGGATGTGCCACTTGGGTTCTACGACTAGTCATGTCGACCCGGGTTCTTTGACATTTGAATGCTAGCGACATATTCACATACGTGAGCCAAAAGGCGCAAACGGTCCCGACCCAGGTAAGGTGGCAGCCGTGGAGATAACCGTGCGTGAGGCCGCAATGAGATGTGAAGTGTTACATGCTAGATTCTTATGGCTTAGGATCGGGGTCCCGACAGCGTTGGTATCAGAGCTTGACTGCCTGTAGGATTACCGAGCCAAACTGGTCGATGTTGAGTCTATAACTGCTTTAGTTATATAAGGGAATTGATTGTGGAAGGGAACGTAAGATTCATTTTACTCCTTTCCTCGTGTCATTCTAATTCTGAGTCACCCTCTTCCTTATTCTACGGGATTTAAGAATTAGGCTTCCCATCTATCTATCAGGATGACGAGTTACTATGCTGCAGACTTATAGGATAGTTGATGTCTTCCTGGATCGATGTCTCCATAAGAATTCAATGTTATGTTGTCAGTTTTCTTGTGCAAGTTGCCTCATATTTCATGGCCGTACAGCCATTATGCTGTCCGAGTTATCCAAGGTTAATAAAAATCTGATGCAATTGCAAATTCCTTCCTCTTGTTTCCGATGTCTTTGGGCCAGACAAAGTACACCAATTGTCGTGTTGAGGTACTCCATTACCTTGACGTTTTGTAGAAGTATTAGGAAACCATGTTATTCAAGTGAACCACCCAATAGTCTAGTTGTGTCTTTTGTTCCCAGTGTGATAGTTCTGGCCATCGTTATCGAAAGCATGCTATGATGCTACTTAGTCAGTAGGTATTCTATTTCCGGGTTCTTGAACCCAGGAATCATTCAGCTCACTCCCGTTGATAATATTGCTCGTCCCTTTAGGATGATCAGTAACCTTGTTATAGTCTTCAAGGTTCGTGGTTTATCATTCTTCCAATACCATGAACCAGTTATGGCAGAAGTTCCTCGTGAACGAAAGATCACAACATGAGTGCTCATGATGAGTTCTCCATTCCATAATTGTGACTCTGCCTGTGACACCCTGGTCTTATGCTACAGTGATCATTGTAATTAAGCAGAGTGATAACCATGAACAGTGCCTAATCATTTTGCTAAGTAGAATGTGATCAAGTTGAAAATCATATCTCATTTTGAATTTCACCTAAAAAGGGCATTGAATTTCATTGTGCTAATTTAAATCCTCAAACAGCAAGGATAAAATGTTGCACACTTATGAATAATCACAAAACCAATGTTGTTGAGGAAAACAACATCACCCTCAAGCTGGTGTGGACCCCACCATCAAAACAGAGCCAATTTTTGCATTTTAAAAGTGCTCCTTAATTCTATGGATAATGAAAACAGTTTCTAAAAATGGCCAAAATAATTGTGGCCCTACAGAATATTGCAAGATAATATTTGGACCCAGTGGCACATTTTTGCTAAGAAGGAATAATGCAAAGAGAAAATAAAACAGAAGCTGTGGAGAAAACAGAAAAGGAAAAGGGAAAGAAAAAGGAAAAGCGGACTGTGCACTTAGGTCCAGCGGAACAGTAGCCGGCCCAGCCCAACTCAACCACTCCCCACCTGCCCCTTCTTCCTCCTCCGCGCGTGTCACCGTGGCCGTGGCCACGCCCTCGTCGCCGGCCACTCTCCTCGACACCTGCCGCCGCAGGGCGCCCGGAGAGGATAAGGCCGAGGCCATCCCTCCCCCTGGACGCCGCCCTCACTCTCCCTTCTCCTTCCCCTCGCCCGCACCACTCCCGAGCGCTGCCGCCGCCATGGACGTCGGTTAGACGCGGCCACCGTGCCTCCCGCGCCTCGCCGTCGTGCCTAGAAGCTCCGCCACGACCGCCCCGTCCTCCTCGACAACAAGCCCGAGCTCCGGAGCCCCTGCATCGCCCCCACGCCGTCGTCTTCCTCCTCGTACCCGCAAGATCGCCGCCGTCAATCTGCTTCACTCCGTCGCCGTCAAGCCGTCCTCACGCACGCTTTGCTCGGCTACACCTCGCTCTGAGCCTCTCCTCCCTCCCCAGTCCCTTCTCCTGCGCGCTAGCTCGCCGTAGCCGTCGTGCCATGTTTGCCCGAACGGAGCTCCGCCGCCGTTGGCATTGCCATCGTTGTGGCCGCTGTCGAGCTCGCCTGAGCTCGCAGTCGTGCTCACCGTAGCCGTAGGAGTCGAACGCGCCTGATGCCGCTGCTTGCTGAGCCCGGAGTCGCCGTATCCCTGTCCACCCGAAACCGCCGCCGCCACGGCTCAACGCCGGTGGCCCTACCGGCCTCCCCTGCTCGATTTGGTACCGTAGATCGACGCGGGGTGGAACGGCCGTTCGAACGCGCCTGGCCGCGCGCCAAACGGCCGCCTGTAGGCGTTTTTCCGACGATGTCCGAGCCGCGCCGCCGCGTTTTTGGTCACCGGCGGCCAGTCGCCGGCCACCGCCGATGTGGCTGACCTGGGGCCAACCCCAGGGTCACTGCCAGTGGGTCCCCAGGCCCCCTGTTGACCAGTTAACCACGGTCAACTGGCTGACTGGGCAGGGCCAGCCAATGACAAGTGGGGCCCAAGACCCCTGTCTCTATGACATTAGGGCCCCCTTACTTAATTAAGCTAATTAGGTTTTTAAAATTAATCTGGTTAATTAGATTAGTCTAATGTGTCACTGACTAATGGGGTCCACCCCTAATAATCTCTAATTAGTTTAATTTAAAACCCTGGAATAGCCCACTGTCTATGACAGGTGGGGCCCAGCTGTCAGGTTTGACCTGAGACAACTGGGTTTGACCTGCTGATGTCATCATTGCGTCATGCTGACGTCACCATGCACTGATCTGGATAATGTTGATTTAAATAATTAGAATAATTCCAGAAAATGTTTAAATCTTTGAAAAATCATAGAAAATAATTTGTAGCTCAGATGAAAAAACTTTATACATGAAAGTTGATCAGAAAAATCCCACGAATCCAAATATGCCCTCCATTCATCTGTCACATGCTCCTAGAATGATGAACATGGAACTTTCCCCTCCGGATCGTCTGTCCGATAAATCCAAAGACCCAGGAAATATCGTCAGATATTCTCCCGCTTCGTCTGCAACGCGTAGTACTGCGTTAGTGCATGCCTAGCCCTGCATAATGCCATGTCATGCATCGTGTTGCATCTGTTTGCTTGTATTTATTGTTTCTTCCCCCTCTTCTCTCCGGTAGACCCCAAGACCAACGCTACTGCCGGGTACGACTACGCCGTTGACGGTCAGCCCTTTGCCGCAGAGCAGCAAGGCAAGCAACCCCTCTTGAGCATTCAGATATCGCCTATTCCTTTCCCTCTTATTCTTGCATTAGATTTTTGCTACTGTATTAGTTAGCTCCTATTCTGATGCATAGCCTGTTTTTGATAAACTGCTACTATACTTGCAATCATGTCAACTGCTTAGCATAGGTTGATCAGTGAATCCCCAGTGGCCCCTTAGTCCCAGTTGCCCCTACTTCTTCATCGACGACTCGACGACCCGAAGACTCGAAGACTCGGTCAACCGACCGACAAGCCAGGCCCCTCACATCACCGCACACCCCTTAGTGTATGACTCTGCAGTGCTACTATCGAGTACCGGGGGTGACACCTCGTGAAGTACTCATGATGCTAGCTCTGTAGTGCAGCTAGTCGGTCGTGGTTATCGAGGGTGATTCCTCCTTCACCACTCCCGACGATGACTCTGTCGTGCAACCCCTCAAGTGTGGGACCCTCGAGGGTGATTCCTCTAAGTCCACCTTGACGGTTTCATCGAGCGGGGACCATTGAGGGTGATTCCTCAGTTCCCGCCTCGATGATTTATACACACAGTTACGATGACCGGGTTACTGAAACATGTTGGTGATGGGTCGGCCCCGAGGGGTACCCGCGTGTTGATGATGATGAGGCGTGGACTGGCGAGAGAGGCCTTTGCCACACATCCTCGAGACGGGGCGACGGACCGCACTTTATGGGTCGCGCTTTCCCCGCATTAATAAAATGCTAATGGGTTGGGTATTTGATCTGAGTTGGTCGTTGGCCTTATTGCGCACCAAACCATCACGTGGGAAAGTTATGGGCACTCAGCGTCGTTGTATCAGCCGAAGCTCTTCGGACGTCAGCAATGGAGCGGTGTGCGCCCGAGTGGTCCGCGATGGCATCGCGCTTGTTACTAAGGGGTGCTAGGACTGACCTCGGCCGCCCTCGCATCGTGCAGGTGTGCAAAGGGTGATTGGGCCCATGACCCCTGCGCGCATAGGATTTAGACCGGCGGGCTGGCCTCTTCGTTGAGCCTAGGTGGGGCGACGACGTGCTGCTATCCCGAGGCCGGGCATGACCCAGGAAAGTGTGTCCGGCCGGAGGTGATCAGGCGTGTTGGAGATGCGGTGCACCCCTGCAGGGATGAATAATCTATTCGAATAGCCGTGTCCATGGTAACAGGACGACTTGGAGTTGTACCTTGACCTTATACAACTATAACTGAGATTTAAATTTGAAATGAATTGTGGCTCCGAGATTGCTTCCTCGCAGGGAGTCGGGGAAGGATCTCTGGGCGTGGTTACTTAATAAAATTGCTACAATAATATGACTACATATTGTTATGCCAGTCTACTCTCTTCTAATGCTGCAAGATGTTGAAGATGCTAGTCTTCGATAGGACTAGGCCTTCCCCCCTATTCTTGCTTTCTGCAGTCAGTCCAGATATAACCCCTCCCCTTGATAATGATGCATATTTAGCATAGTTCTGATGTCAGCCTTGCGAGTACTTTGGATGAGTACTCACCGCTGCTTTGCATTCTCTTTCCCCCTTCGATACGATTCTGCGTTCAGACGACGGAGCCCAGGAGATGGAGTACGCCGGAGACGACTACTACACCACCGCTGGAGCCTACTACTACGTGGAGAACGCCGACGCTCAGGAGTAGTTAGGAGGTTCCCATGCAGGAGGCCTCGCCTCTTTCGGTCCGCTGCTTATGTTTGTGCTAGCCTTCTTAAGGCAAAACTTGTTTAACTTATGTCTGTACTCAGAAATATATTTGCTTCCGCTGACTCGTGCTTGTCGAGCGTTGTATTCGAGCCCTCGAGGCCCCTGGTTTGTAATATGAAGCTGTATGACTTTAATTTGTGTCTAGTGTTGTGTTGTGATATCAATCAGTGAGTCCCTAATCTTGGTCGTACGCATTGCGTGATTGATTAGCATACGGTCGAGAATGGGGGCGTCACAAGTTGGTATCAGAGCCGACTGCCTGTAGGTAGCCCCCTTTCCAACTCCTTGGCCGAAGTTGAGTCTAGTACTTGAAAAGCTTTTACTAACTTAGTTGTGTGGCTTACGGGCCCACATCTCAATCGGGTGGTATTAGGATCTTTTACTCCTCATCTATACTCTGGGTTCTGATCTCTCTTCTCTTTCGGGTTAAAGATTTTGCTAAATCTAACATTAGGTTCTCGTGATCACATCCACCGAAGAATTGTTTCGTCGAAAATTGTCTTCTTTGAAGTTATGATGCACGCACTGTCATTTGACATCGTGAATCTCCTTGTTACAGATGCGTCCCGCTAGGCAGATCGTTCGTCTGACCTTTGCGCATGATACGATTGGGTTCCCGGCCATTCTGGTCGGCCTCTTGAAGAAGTTGGGATATCGTTGGTACCCCGAGTACACTGTTTACGAGGACTACCGGGAGTTCAACCAGGAACAGTATGAGGCTGAGATGGTTATCTGGGATCGACAGGACCGCTCCATCACTGAGCTGCACACCTTCCGTGGCGTTGGAGTGACTGTTGAGATGGCAGTACAGGATGCTGCCTATGCTGCTATTGTTCGTCTCCGTGCAGCGAACCCTTGTTTGGAGGAGACGGCATACAGATACATCCCGTATGTCCCTGCTAGAGTTCATACGGCAGCCGACGCTGAGGTCTTGACCCCTTTTGCACGGCAGCGTACCGACCGATCCTACACTGCGGTCTGCACCCCCTATGTGAGTCCTCGTTACGACCCACAGGTTCTGGTTCAGTACACGGAGGCACTGGATCGCACTGTCAGGGCTCTTAAAGTGGAGTTGTACGCAACCCGAACTCGTCTGTATCAGGCTATGGAGCACTTGTTGCCAGCAGTCCGTGCGAGGATACATCCGGTGCACATCCTTTACCCACCTCGGACTGAGTTTCCCCCAGGTCTTGGATGTCCTGAGGTGGGAGGTCGTACTCCGGCACGTGGACCTGCGCTCCCGCTTGGTATGCAGGTTCTGCATCGGAGTGTACACGGGATGCAGGACCCTGCCACCGGGTTTCACAACCAGGGTCATCGGCAGTTCCGTGGTTACTTTCGTTGTCCCCGACGTTGATGTAGCATATCGCTATGTCTTGTTGTTGTATCTCTCCACCGCGTGCCTACGTGCCGCCTAGTTGTCTAGGTTATTTTCATGCCGGACCTATCGTCTATTTTGTAACGAACTTATGGTTTGTAATAGACCTATGTATGGATATGTATGTTGAAATTTGAACTACTATGTCGTATCTATTGCACTGCTTTCTTTGTGCAATTTACTTCATGAATGATTCATTGTTTTTGCAATTACCCAATGCTAAACTACCACTGTTAAAACTTGACAGAATGGTTAGGCCAGCTGGTCGTGGTCGTGGTGCACCTGAACCACCACCACCACCGGACTACATGGCTGGTATGATGCAACAGTTTGAACTGAATCGCCAGTTTATGCAAGGGCTTATGGACCAGTTCCCAAGGCCGAATATGAATCAGCAGCCAGCCCCAATGACTCTGCAAGACTTCATGCGCCTCAACCCTACGATCTACCGCAGCTCTACTCAGCCGCTTGACGCAGATGACTGGCTCCGTGACATCACTTATGAGCTGGAGTCTTCAGGCGCCCCAGAGGCTAGCTATGTTACCTTTGCCTCGTACTTTCTGAAGGGCCCCGCTGCTCAATGGTGGGACAGTCACAGGCGCTCACAGCCTGTTGGAACAATCATCACCTGGCCAGAGTTCCAAGCTGCGTTTCGTGCTCGTCACATTCCTCAGGGAATGATGGATAAGAAGAAGCGTGAATTCCGCAACTTAGTCCAGGGCAACAAGACTGTGGATGCTTATCAGCGGGAATTTCTGGACTTATCTCGCTATGCTGAAGAAGACATTGCAACTGATGCTCGTAGGCAGGAGAAGTTCCGTGAAGGCCTCCATCCGGATATCAAGCTGGCACTCCTTGCCCAAGACTTCGGTAACTTTTCCACCTTGGTGAACAAGTCTATTATAGTGGAGACGAGTCTACAGGACTACAAGGACAGCAGCAAGCGCAACCGTGACATGGGCTCATCTTCGGGTCCATCTGCTCAGAAGCGCAAGATCTGGATCCCCCACAACATGTATCATGCAGCGCCTCCTGCTCTGCGGCCGTCCTATGCTGCACCTCGTCTGCCTCCACCCCCACCTAGGCAGCCGAGGCTCCCAGCTCCACCACCACGAGCTCCTGTTCCCCCTTCTCGTCCTGAGAATGGGCTGTGCTTCAAGTGTGGCCGCCCAGGACACCGTGCTAGAGACTGCAGGCAGAATCAGAATCAACTTGCACTGCCTTCCAACCAGCCCCGCAACAGCAATGTCAGGCCTGCTCAGGGTCGTGCTCAAGCTAACAATGCTGAACTGAATGAAGCTCAAGACCAGCTACTGTGATGGGTACTCTTCTTGTTAACTCTGTACCAGCTTCTGTATTGTTTGATACAGGAGCATCGCATTCTTTCATGTCTGAAGATTTTGCAGACATGCATGGCATTAAGTACGAGGAGATGAACATTCCAATAGTGGTAAACACCCCCGCTGGCCAATGTCGAACCTCAATGGTTTGTCAAGATGTCCCCATAGAAATAGAAGGAATGGAATTCCATGCTTCTCCCATTATATTGAAGTCTTCCAAGATCGACCTTATTCTGGGGATGGATTGGTTGAAAGCACACATTGCTTCCGTCGTTTGTGCCACCAAAACCGTCCACCTTCTGCATCCTTTGAATGAGATAGTCAGCTACCATGCTCATCTTGTTCGACATGCTGAAGCCCGGCTATATGCCATGAATGCATTAAACAAGTCACCTCTTGAGGGGATTGAAAACATTCCAGTTGTCTGGGATTTCCAAGATGTTTTTCCGGAAGAACTCCCAGGGATCCCCCCTGCTAGAGCTGTCGAGTTTGTCATCGACTTGGTACCTGGTACCACTCCTATTGCCAAGCGTCCGTATAAGATGCCACCACATGAACTCCTAGAACTTAAGCAAGAAATTGACAATTCGCTTCGTCAAGGGTTCATTCGTCCAAGCTCCTCTGCTTGGGGAGCACCTTCCCTCTTTGTCAAGAAGAAAGATGGTACGAATCGATTGGTCCAAGATTACCGTCCCATCAACCAAGCAACGATTCAAAACAAATATCCGCTTCCTCGGATCAACGATCTGTATGATCAACTTGCTGGTTCAGCAGTGTATTCGAAACTCGACTTGAGGTTGGGTTACTATCAGATCCGGGTTCGTGAATAGGATATTCCCAAGACTGCATTTGTTACTCGCTATGGTTCTTACGAGTACACTGTCATGTCCTTCGGCTTAACCAATGCCCCAGCAACCTTCTCTCGCCTGATGAACTATATATTCATGGATTACCTCGATAAATTCGTCGTGGTTTATATGGATGATATCCTGGTTTACTCCAAGAATAAAGAAGAGCATGCTGAACATCTTCGTCTTATACTAGAGAGGCTTCGAGAACATCAACTCTATGCTAAGTATTCAAAGTGTGAGTTCTGGATGGACGAAGTAACCTACCTTTGTCATGTGATCTCCAAGGATGGTATTGCGGTCAACCCTGAACGAGTTCAGGCTATTCTTGACTGGACTCCCCCGAAGAATGTCAAGCAAGTCAGAAGTTTTCTCGGGCTCGCCAGCTATTGCCGTCGATTCGTCGAGAACTTCTCCAAGATTGCAAAACCCTTAACCAATCTGCTTCACAAAAGGTGTTAAATATGAGTGGACAAAAAAATGTCAGGAGAGCTTTCAGGCACTTAAGGACAAGCTGACCTCTGCTCCAGTGCTTGCTCCTCCGGATACTCGTAAGGACTTTGTCATTTATTGTGATGCTTCACGTCAAGGAATGGGCTGTGTCCTAATGCAAGACCACAGAGTGGTTGCTTATGCATCTCGTCAATTGCGTCCTCATGAAGAGAACTACCCAGTTCATGACCTTGAACTTGCCGCGGTAATTCATGCTCTGAAAGAGTGGAAGCAATACCTTGTTGGGAACCGTTGCGGGATCTACACCGACCACCAAAGTCTGAAGTATCTGTTTACTCAGCCAGATCTGAACCTCCGTCAACAGAGATGGATGGAGCGCATAGCAAATTACAATGTGGGTATTTCTTATACCCCAGGCAAGGCTAATGTAATGGCTGATGCTTTGAGCCACAAGGCGTACTGCAATCACCTTCAGGTTCACAAGGTTCACCCCCTTCTTCAAGAAGAATTTCGCAAGCTGAACCTCCATATTGTTCCTCAGGGTTATCTCACTCCCCCTCCTGAAGGATCCTACAAAACGAACCTCCACGTTGTTTCCCAGGGTTCTCTCAATACCCTGGTTCCTAAACCAGATCTTGTGGACGTCATCAAGTGAATCCTGAAGTGTGACAATGAAGTCGAGAGGATTAAACGCGATCTCGCAGAAGGAAAGCCCTCACCATTCACTATTGCTGAGGATGGCGCTTTGTACTTCAAAGACCGCCTAGTGGTACCGAGTAAGGAGAAAAACCAGGATATGACCCAAGAGGTCATGAAGGAAACACATGACACTCCGCTGTCTATTCATCCTGGTAGTACCAAGATGTACCAAGACATTCGTCGAAGATTCTAGTGCTCTAACATGAAGCAAGACATTGCACGCTATGTTTCAGAATGTGACATTTGTCGTCGGATCAAAGCAGAACATCAAAGGCCTGCTGGAACTCTACAACCTATTTCTATTCCTGAATGGAAATGGGATCATGTTGAAATGGACTTCATTACTGGTTTTCCCAGGTCGCAGAAAGGTAATGACGCTATTCTTGTCGTCATTGACCGACTGTTCAAAGTTGCACATTTTCTGGCTGTCAAGGAAACTATTACTGCTAGTCAGCTAGCAGATCTTTACATGTCCAGAGTTGTTTCACTCCACGGTATTCCATTGGTGATTAGTTCAGACCGTGGCAGTTTATTCACTTCAAGATTCTGGACAAGTTTCCAGGAAGCTATGGGGACCCGTTTGTCCTTCAGCACCGCTTTTCACCCTCAATCCCAGGGACAAGTTGAAAGAGTCAACCAGATTCTCGAAGACATGCTTCGAGCTTGTGTCATTTCTTTTGGCAAGAAATGGGAGGAATCTCTCCCGTATGCTGAGTTCTCCTACAACAATAGCTATCAAGCTAGTCTGAAGATGGCTCCTTTTGAAGTATTATATGGACGTAAGTGTCGGACTCCACTGAATTGGTCTGAAATTGGGGAATGTACACTTATCGGTCCGGATATAATCCAACATGCCGAAGATCAAGTCCCCATTATTCATGCAAATCTGAAGGCTGCTCAGTCTCGTCAGAAGAGTCAGTATGACCGTCATCACAAAGATATGGTCTATCAACCTGGCGAAAAGGCTTATCTTCGAGTCACGCCAATGAGAGGTACACACCGTTTTGGAATCAAGGGCAAGCTGGCTCCTCGATATATTGGTCCTTTCACTGTTCTCGAAAGGCGTGGTAAGGTGGCATATCAACTGGAACTACCGTCAAACCTTTCTCAGGTTCATAATGTGTTCCATGTGTCACAACTTCGTCGCTGCTTCAAGGATCCAATCCGAGCAGTGGATCATGATATGCTTGAGCTGCAACAAGACCTTTCTTACAAAGAGCAACCAGTCCGCATTCTCGATGAAACTGAACGTCGGACTCGTCAGAAGGTTACCAAGTTCTTCAAAGTGCAGTGGTCAAATCATTCTGAAGATGAAGCCACCTGGGAACGCGAAGATCATCTTCGTGCAGAATACCCCGGGCTCTTTCCTTCTACTTCTTAATTCTCGGGACGAGAATTCTTGTTAGTAGGGGAGAATTGTGACACCCTGGTCTTATGCTACAGTGATCATTGTAATTAAGCAGAGTGATGACCATGAACAATGCCTAATCATTTTGCTAAGTAGAATGTGATCAAGTTGAAAATCATATCTCATTTTGAATTTCACCTAAAAAGGGCATTGAATTTCATTGTGCTAATTTAAATCCTCAAACAGCAAGGATAAAATGTTGCACACTTGTGAATAATCACAAAACCAATGTTGTTGAGGAAAACAACATCACCCTCAAGCTGGTGTGGACCCCACCATCAAAACAGAGCCAATTTTTGCATTTTAAAAGTGCTCCTTAATTCTATGGAAAATGAAAACAGTTTCTAAAAATGGCCAAAATAATTGTGGCCCTACAGAATATTGCAAGATAATATTTGGACCCAGTGGCACATTTTTGCTGAGAAGGAATAATGCAAAGAGAAAATAAAACAGAAGCTGTGGAGAAAACAGAAAAGGAAAAGGGAAAGAAAAAGGAAAAGTGGACTGTGCACTTAGGCCCAGCGGAACAGTAGCCGGCCCAGCCCATCTCAACCACTCCCCACCTGCCCCTTCGTCCTCCTCCGCGCGTGTCACCGTGGCCGTGGCCACGCCATCGTCGCCGGCCGCTCTCCTCGACACCTGTCGCCGCATGGTGCCCGAAGAGGATAAGGCCGAGGCCATCCCTCCCCCCTGGACGCCGCCCTCACTCTCCCTTCTCCTTCCCCTCGCGCTCGCCCGCACCACTCCCGAGCGCTACCGCCGCCATGGCCGTCGGTTAGACGCGGCCACCGTGCCTCCCGTGCCTTGCCGTCGCACCTAGAAGCTCCGCCACGACCGCCCCGTCCTCCTCGACCACAAGCCCGAGCTCCGGAGCCCCTGCATCGCCCCCACGCCGTCGTCTTCCTCCTCGGACCCGCAAGATCGCCGCCGTCGATCTGCTTCACTCCGTCGCCGTCAAGCCGTCCTCACGCACGCTTTGCTCGGCTACACCTCGCTGTGAGCCTCTCCTCCCTCCCCTGTCCCTTCTCCTGCGCGCTAGCTCGCCGTAGCCGCCGTGCCATGTTTGCCCGAACGGAGCTCCACCGCCGTTGGCATTGCCATCGTTGTGGCCGCTGTCGAGCTCGCCTGAGCTCGCAGTCGTGCTCACCGTAGCCGTACGAGTCGAACGCGCCCGATGCCGCTGCTTGCTGAGCCCGGAGTCGCCGTATCCCTGTCCACCCGAAACCGCCGCCGCCACGGCTCAACGCCGGCGGCCCTACCAGCCTCCCCTGCTCGATTTGGTACCGTAGATCGACGCGGGGTGGAACGGCCGTTCGAACGCGCCTGGCCGCGTGCCAAACGGCCGCCAGTAGGCGTTTTTCCGACGACGTCCGAGCTGCGCCGCCGCGTTTTTGGTCACCGGCGGCCAGTCGCCGGCCACCGCCAACGTGGCTGACCTGGGGCCACCCCCAGGGTCACTGCCAGTGGGTCCCCAGGCCCCCTGTTGACCAGTTGACCACGGTCAACTGGCTGACTGGGCAGGGCCAGCCAATGACAAGTGGGGCCCAAGACCCCTGTCTCTATGACATGTGGGCCCCCTTACTTAATTAAGCTAATTAGGTTTTTAAAATTAATCTGGTTAATTAGATTAGTCTAATGTGTCACTGACTAATGGGGTCCACCCCTAATAATCTCTAATTAGTTTAATTTAAAACCCTGGAATAGCCCACTGTCTATGACAGGTGGGGCCCAGCTGTCAGGTTTGACCTGAGACAGCTGGGTTTGACCTGCTGATGTCATCATTGCGTCATGCTGACGTCACCCTGCACTGTTCTGGATAATGTTGATTTAAATAATTGGAATAATTCCAGAAAATGTTTAAATCTTTGAAAAATCATAGAAAATAATCTGTAGCTCGGATGAAAAAACTTTATACATGAAAGTTGATCAGAAAAATCCCACGAATCCAAATATGCCCTCCATTCATCTGTCACATGCTCCCAGAATAATGAACATGGAACTTTCCCCTCCGGATCGTCTGTCCGATAAATCCAAAGACCCGGGAAATATCGTCAGATATTCTCCCGCTTCGTCTGCAACGCGTAGTACTGCGTTAGTGCATGCCTAGCCCTGCATAATGCCATGTCATGCATCGTGTTGCATCTGTTTGCTTGTATTTATTGTTTCTTCCCCCTCTTCTCTCCGGTAGACCCCGAGACCGACGCTGCTGCCGGATACGACTACGCCGTTGACGTTCAGCCCTTTGCCGCAGAGCAGCAAGGCAAGCAACCCCGCTTGAGCATTCCGATATCGCCTATTCCTTTCCCTCTTATTCTTGCATTAGATTTTTGCTACTGTATTAGGTAGCTCCTATTCTGATGCATAGCCTGTTTTTGATAAACTGCTACTATACTTGCAATCATGTCAACTACTTAGTATAGGTTGATCAGTGAATCCCCAGTGGCCCCTTAGTCCCAGTTGCCCCTGCTTCTTCATCGACGACTCGACGACCCAAAGACTCGAAGACTCGGTCAACCGACCGACAAGCCAGGCCCCTCACATCACCGCACACCCCTTAGTGTATGACTCTGCAGCGCTACTATCGAGTACCGGGGGTGACACCTCGTGAAGTACTCATGATGCTAGCTCTGTAGTGCAGCTAGTCGGTTGTGGTTATCGAGGGTGATTCCTCCTTCACCACTCCCGACGATGACTCTGTCGTGCAACCCCTCAAGTGTGGGACCCTCGAGGGTGATTCCTCTAAGTCCACCTTGACGGTTTCATCGAGCGGGGACCATTGAGGGTGATTCCTAAGTTCCCGCCTCTATGATTTATACACACAGTTACGATGACCGGGTTACTGAAACATGTTGGTGATGGGTCGGCCCTGAGGGGTACCCGCGTGTTGATGATGATGAGGCGTGGACTGGCGAGAGAGGCCTTTGCCACACATCCTCGAGACGGGGCGACGGACCGCACTTTATGGGTCGCGCTTTCCCGGCATTAATAAAATGCTAATGGGTTGGGTATTTGATCTGAGTTGGTCGTTGGCCTTATTGCGCACCAAACCATCACATGGGAAAGTTATGGGCACTCAGCGTCGTTGTATCAGCCGAAGCTCTTCGGACGTCAGCAATGGAGCGGCGCGCGCCCGAGTGGTCCGCGATGGCATCGCGCTTGTTACAACGGGGTGCTAGGACTGACCTCGGCCGCCCTCGCATCGTGCAGGTGTGCAAAGGGTGATTGGGCCCATGACCCCTGCGCGCATATGATTTAGACCGACGGGATGGCCTCTTCGTTGAGCCTAGGTGGGGCGACGACGTGCTGCTATCCCGAGGCCGGGCATGACCCAGGAAAGTGTGTCCGGCCGGAGGTGATCAGGCATGTTGGAGATGCGGTGCACCCCTGCAGGGATGAATAATCTATTCGAATAGCCGTGTCCACGGTAACAGGACGACTTGGAGTTGTACCTTGACCTTATACAACTATAACTGAGATTTAAATTTGAAATGAATTGTGGCTCCGAGATTGCTTCCTCACAGGGAGTCGGGGAAGGATCTCTGGGCGTGGTTACTTAATAAAATTGCTACAATAATATGACTACATATTGTTATGCCTGTCTACTCTCTTCTAATGCTGCAAGATGTTGAAGATGCTAGTCTTGGATAGGACTAGGCCTTCCCCCCTATTCTTGCTTTCTGCAGTCAGTCCAGATATAACCCCTCCCCTTGATAATGATGCATATTTAGCATAGTTCTGATGTCAGCCTTGCGAGTACTTTGGATGAGTACTCACTGCTGCTTTGCATTCTCTTTCCCCCTTCGATACGATTCTGCGTTCAGACGACGGAGCCCAGGAGATGGAGTACGCCGGAGACGACTACTACATCACCGCTGGATCCTACTACTACGTGGAGAATGCCGACGCTCAGGAGTAGTTAGGAGGTTCCCAGGCAGGAGGCCTCGCCTCTTTCGATCCGCTGCTTATGTTTGTGCTAGCCTTCTTAAGGCAAAACTTGTTTAACTTATGTCTGTACTCAGATATATATTTGCTTCCGCTGACTCATGCTTGTCGAGCGTTGTATTCGAGCCCTCGAGGCCCCTGGCTTGTAATATGAAGTTGTATGACTTTAATTTGTGTCTAGTGTTGTGTTGTGATATCAATCAGTGAGTCCCTAATCTTGGTCGTACGCATTGCGTGATTGGTTAGTGTACGGTAGAGAATGGGGGCGTCACACTGCCAATCTTACCTTTCTGCATGGGTTATCTGGAAGAAACATGTTGACCGTTGTTTGACGTATTCAATCCATGCATCTACAACTCAGAAAATCATGTTCTCTTGAGTTGCCCCTCTTCAATTGTATTCCGATCTTCATCTATCAGTGGATAGTCAAGAGTATGGCATGCATTTGTTTATCGATGTCGACTATTCTTGTGGTCCGTCAAGCCATTCTATTCCCGAATGACTAGGAGAAACAAACTCCGGTACCTCATCCATTTCTTGGATTGGGTCAAAGCAGTTGTATTCCATAGATCAAAATGTCAATCCAGCTTTTGCTCTGTTCTACCTCGAAGTATTACCCTCTTCATGTCAAGATTGTCATAGGAATTGCACCACCTCTTATGACCTCTTGATACAGCGATACTTGTCGCCATCATCATTCTCTCCTTGGTCTCTATGTTGTTGTAACCAGAATACCGACAAGTGAATCATGATGCGTGAAATCAAAACTCCTACCAATGCTGTTGTTTGGTAGTTAATGGACAATAATTTCACTCTTAGTATGATGGTTATTGAATTGTCATCCTAAGATTGGTCGTGCTAACTAGTCCATCTTTCATGGTGCACTCTTCGATCGATGAGCTGGGATTGTGTCAATCCTTCGCTCTTGTGATCTTATCATCTTGCCCTGAAAAGCGAGATTGATCTCGAGCTCAATAACATATCGGTGGATCATGATTTTTCGAATTATCTTCTCGGAAGTATCACCAGGTTGTTCCTTGACCGTTATGTTGAGTTCGTAATCAAGATGGTTTCCCTATAAACCACCCCTTCTCCAAGAATCTGTGTTAGATACCCTTGAGCTAATTGGTTAAGCTAAACAACAACTTGGAGAGTTGGAAGATAAATGCTTCACCTGGCTTAGTTCATTCCAAAGGGATATCTTCGTATGTGTTCGTGTGTGTACAGGAAAGATGATACCTTCATCGATTGATCCTTGTGATCAATTGTGGTAGCTATTATCTTATCCAATCTTTGGTTTGAGTGTGGGCTATCGTCAAATCAAATCAAAACCAAAGATCTTCATAATGTTGTTTTACTCGTGGATGTATCCTCGAGCATACACCGTTATATCTTTTGGTCTAACCAATGCTATCACCTTGTTCACATAGTTATGGGCTTCCATCTATATGGATGTTTCGATGAACTGTTGTTGAACCCATCGACAACATTGTTTACCCTCTCCATGATTCATGATGAACATAAAGCTAGTGTTGGAAACTTTGTAGGAAATATCTTCGTGTTCCGTACATGGAGTATATATCAGGTGTAAGAAGTGACTCTCTCTTAGCTCACGTGTATTTGAGGCAAGTTGCCCCCGTGAATTTGAGAAAAGTTATTTTGCTTCCTCCGGAATCATCTCAAGTCAGTCACGCATGTGCGAAGTATGCTATGGTTTGATAGCTTTACAACCTCCATTCCTTATGCATCTCCTAGCACACCAAGCCACTGATTGATTTTTTCATGGAAAAGAAGTTTAGTGTTAATCCCGAAGGGCCCAGATGGACTTGCACCGGGCTTCGTTACCCAAATGATGGTTCTTAACTCGAACTCGGTAGTGTTTTGTTGTGAGATTTCTATGTGTTCACAATTGTCTGGACAGTGTGTTCACATGTATCTTGCAATCCAGCTCATGTTTTGGAGTTGACTCCCGTAGTTCATTACCTGAGAATCTCGCAACGTCATCTCGTCGATTTGTGTTGCAAACTTTCTCTTCCAGACATGCTGAGTCTGAAACATCTTGTCTCCAATCAAATCTGAATCTCAGGCAGGTATAATGGTTGGAACGTTACCCAAGAATTATAATAGTGGTCTCTCTGTAACCCGGTACAGTGATGTCGTGGCTAACACACATAGCCGGAAGACCTGTTATTGTAATATCTTGTATCAGCAACAGTAGCCACCTCCCCCATGAGGACCTTGTATAGTTTATTCTAGAAGTTGTTCCTCGTGGACCCTTGGAACCCTCGAAGTCCGACCTTTACTTGATGTTCAAGATACCAAACGTCACCTATAACTTGGCTATGTTAGTACATCAAGGAGAACATTCGAAGCAGAATGTTAAATGTCTCTCGGTCGATCATCCAGATTTCGATTCCTTTGCATAGCTAAGGTGAAATCTGAGAAAGTGTTGTCTTCCTTTGCATCTGCATCCCCCATCATTATTCATGATGGTAGTATGATGTGACCAAGATCCTTGGCATGGATGTTGGTAAAACCTTGATGAATATGGAAATGCTCAAGTTCTTGAGAGCACGCTCAGACACTAGGTTATATCCTCAGCATCAATTGGATTATGCCTTCCGTTTGCCGAGTTGTTCTATAACTCTAGTTTCCTTTCCAAACTGAGTATGCCATTTTTCTGAATTCGTTCAAACGATCGTTGTGAATTGCCTTAGCCTGGTATGAAGAGTTTCAATGATCTTGTATCAAAAGTAATTCTTTTTGCCACTTAAGGGAATAACTCTACGACTCACCCCCTAAGGTGCCCCGTTAGGGAATCATGGCAATTATTTCCTCGCTACGTTGAAACCTCGTCATCATCTGTTTTAGCGTGGAACTGTTGTCCACCAAATTGAACCTCCGTCATCTGCCTCATTCCATAGTTCTCGATTTGTGTTTTGTGTCTCAGCTCCAGAGATGCTTATGTCTCATTCCATGAGTTGATCATGAGTTGCTCGATCTTCAAGAAGATCGATTCTTGTAGAGTTTTCATGTTCCCTTTGTCTTTGTGTTGGGTGGAGTTCTCAAAAGCGGAGCTATAAAGATCAACCTGGTGGAATGAATCAACATCTTCGGAAAGGGCAATTGGATCATGAAGATTGTGATCGTTTAGTATCCCCTCTGTCCTCTTACCCTACGACTGAATCTCGGGACGAGATTCTAGTTTAGTGGGGGTGAGTTGTCATAGCCCTAGCTAACCTTGTTGTGTTTGCATTCATGCATGCATTTTAATTTTTCAATGAATTTGAATTGAGGAATGATCAAGCCTCAGAAAGATTTTTTGTCAAATGACCAAGATAAAAATTGCTTCAAATAGCTCCAAGAAAATGTCCCTGGTTTCCTAATAAAATATTGGACTGAGTTAAACAATGCCACCCAATATTTTGAATCACAGAAACATTTTATTTTGGGCTTTTAAATTAACCAAACAATTATTTGAATTGGATTATAAATGTTATATATCAAATATAAGTCCAACAAATCTGAAACTTTTTACGTGGCACTGGTAAAATCCACAAAGCCCACATGATATTTTTCAGGTTTAGCAAAATTGGTTTAGTATTTTATATGAGCCAGAACAAAATAACAAAATAGAAAATAGATAAAAGGCAGAGGGCCACTTACCTGGCTTACCCGAGGCCCAGCAGGCCCAGCTGGCCCAATGGCCAGTCATCCTCAACCTCGTGCCAGAAGGCATGAGGGAGTGTGCCCGACGCCCACGGCCACGCGCCCGAGCCACCTCCTGCCTGCTTGTCGCTACTGGAGGCCGCTGAGAGCGCCACGGAGCTCCCTCTCACCCCCGAGCTCATCCATTCCCCCTGCTGCTCTCTCCTCTCCCCTGCTCTCTCTCTTTCCCTACACCCGAGAGGACCGCCGCCGTCGTTCGCAGCCACCGCGGCCACTGACCTCGAGAAGCCCCTCCGCCGTGCCCCAGAGCTCCGTCGTCGAGCATTTCTTCCCCGTGCCGGAGGAATCGAGCCGGAGGGCCCTTCACTGCCGTCACCGTTGCCGTTTCCACCGCCGGTCACCGAAGCTCCACGGCATCGATTCTCCGCACGCAGGCCCTCCCCGAGCTTGCCGTCGACGCCATCGGGTCCACGGTGAGCCACTGATGCGCCTCCGCCTCTCCCCGTGGTCCCTCCCATCCTCTAGCTAGCGTCCCCTCCGGAACCCGAGATCCTCGCCACCGGAAATGGCGTGGCCATGGCCACAGCCTCCACGGCTTGCGCCCGAGCACCTCTGCGTGCTCCTGGAGCTCCAGTGAGTCAGCCCAACCACTTGCCTTGCTCGTCTGTGCACCGCAGCCTTCGCGCTCGTGTAGGCCATAGCAGCGCCGCCGCGGAAGTCGATGCCGTCGACTGCTCCGGCCACCCCAGCTTCCCCTGTGGCCTCTGCTGGATAAGGCGCATCTCCAGCTCGCCGTAGCTCCAAGCCGCGTCCCAAACCGAGGCCTGTAGCGCCGATTCGAAGAATTCCGGCGAGCCTCCGCCGTGGATTTGGTCGCCGCCGGCCAAAGTCCGGTGGGTGCCGACGTGGCATGGCCATTAGGGCCTAATTACCCTGCTAACCATTCCCCCAGCCATTGACAGTGGGCCCCAGAGTGGGTCAAACCCCTGGTCAGCGCGGGTTTAGCCCCCGGGTCATTGACCAGTGGACCCCACTGGTCAGGTTTGACCTGGACCAGGCGCGTTTGACTTGCTGACGCAAGCATGACCTCAGGCTGACGCAATTAATGAATTTCTGTAATAAAAATAATCCAGAAAATGATAGAAACTTCTAAAATTCATAGAAATTCAACCATAGCTCCAAATGAAATAAATTATATATGGAAAATTATCAGAAAAATGCAAGGAATCTGTTTATACCATTCTCATGCATGTTTAAGAAAGTTAACAATATCAATTAGGGCAAATGGAGATTAGGACATTTTGTTAAATAGTGTTGGAGTTGGAATTTAGTATATATTTGAATTCCACTTCAATTAATATGACTAAATATTGTGCTTGGTGAATTCGGAACCTTAACATGCCATATCATACATCATGTTGTTGCATAGCATTGAATGTGTTCATTTCCTTGTTGACAGTATTGTTCCCTCTCGTTAGACGTTACATAGACATTGAGATCGATGCCACCAATGAAGACTCACTGTTATCTTCAGAAGTGTCAGGCAAGCAAACCCTCCTTGAGCATCCCGATAATATCCTACCCTCTCGCTCCTGCTCTCTTTTACTGCATTAGGACAACAACGATTCAACTGTTACCTGTTCTCGGTAGTTGAACCCATTCCTTTGCATGACATGTCTTTGTCACAGTAAATAGTTGAAACCACTTAGCATGGGTAGCAACTGTTTCAGCCTTGATGTGCCTACTCATCCATGCTTGCTTACTTACTGTGCCTGCTATGCTTAGAGTCGTGTCGTGTCGGGTCTGATCCATCTGGGCGATGAATCGGAATGGCAGTGTTCATGTTCTACTGTGTGAGAACCAAGTGTGTGAACACGATTTGGTAAAGGTAGCGATGAGAGGCCATGTAGGAGTACATGGCGGATTGTCTCACTGGGACCGTTCTTAAGAACTGAGTTCTGTGTATGCGATCCAAGACAGTTACTACCACATGTTGGGCCCTGCAATATGACCCCGCTCGACTTATTAATCGCCTAGATCTCTGTCCAGGAGTTGCAACTAGTTTCTGGCGTTTGTAGGAAAAGTGTTGGCGGCCGTGCATAGCGCTGCCCGACAGGGTGGGCTTTGATGCGGTATAGACACAGTGGCACGGTGTACCAAGTGGCACCCGAACGGTGGGCTTGGGAACCCTGCGCACATCGTTTGAGGCCGTAGCGGAAACTTCGGCCAGACTTCCATGCGGGTTCAGTCTCAAATAGGCGATAAACCTGGACTAGGGTGTCGTGTGATTGACGATCGTGGCCGACTCCCTCACTGGGCTTCCGCTTGAAGGTTGCCGAGGTGCCTTTTACGTGCACATGGCGATAAGTGGCGAGGGCATGTGTGAAGAAGTACATCCCTGCAGGGTTATCAATCTGTTCGAATAGCAGCGTCCTCGGATATGGACTACTTGGAAAACTTATGTGGTTCATAGACAAGTGAAATGGATACATTAAAATGCGCAAGATAAGTGTGAGTGCTATGGATGGCCTTCCGTAGGAAGACGGGAGTGGATCCATAGTGGTGTATTGATATGGTGAATATGTGGACTCAAAGAAAGTACTCGTAGTTGTAGTAGAGGTTAGCCAAGGGTCAAAGCTGGCTTGCTGCAATAAATTCCACAACCCCCTTTGTTGACAATGATGCATATGTAGATAGTTCTGATGTAAGTCTTGCTGAGTACCTTTGTACTCATGTTTGCTTATCTATGTTTTTGCAGATGAGAACTCAGTCTCATTAGTGATTCTTACGACGTGAAGTTCGATGTTGACCGGATTAGCTTGGGAATCCCAGACAGAGGTCTGGTTCCTTTGGTAGGGTCGTTGTAGCTTTTCAGGCTCCTCCAGCCACTTTTAGTAGATGTCTGTACCTAGACATGTTTTGCTTCCGCTTGTTGCTTGTATGACTTGAGTGTTGGGTCATGTGACCCCTGTTTGTAATATCATATTATGTTGGCTCTTATGAGTCATTAATGAATACTTGAGTCATAGAGTTATGTTGTGATGCCATGTTGTATGTACGCATATCGTGCATATTGCGTGTATGTTTGAAATGCACTGGTATGTGTGGGATTCGACACCTAGTTGTGTGCCTTTAGTAGTACTCTTTACGGGGAAATGCCTCTTTGTGCTTCCACCGAGCCTTGGTAGCTTGCTACTGCTCCGGACACATTGATTGACCGGCGTGTATCCCTCTTTGCTACTGTGTTTGTCCCTTCGGGGAAATGTCTCGCAGTGTAATGGAGTCCCTGTAGCCTGCTACGACTCGTCTACATGCAGTGATGACATTTATGTCCCACGGCGTAATGGAGTCCTTGTAGCTTGCTATGGCTCGTCTACACACGCTGATGACCGACACCTGCATTGCTGGGTTACGTATGCCTGTCCCTGTACGGATGTGCCACTTGGGTTCTATGACTAGTCATGTTGACCCGGGTTCTTTGACATTTGAATGCTAGCGACATATTCACATACGTGAGCCAAAAGGCGCAAACGGTCCCAGCCCAGGTAAGGTGGCAGTCGTGGAGTTAACTGTGCGTGAGGCCGCAATGAGATGTGATATGTTACATGCTAGATTCTTATGGCTTAGGATCAGGGTCCCGACAGATTGTTTGCAGGGCTTGTGTTGGTTGATGGATGTTCTTGGAATGGAACTGGCAGGCTTCACACTTGGTGACCAGCTCAGTAGCATCCTGGAGAGCAATGGGCCAATAGAAACCCTGTCGGAAAGCTTTCCCGGCAAGGGCCCTTGATCCAATGTGGGAACCACATACTCCTCCGTGAATCTCCGCCAACAGCTTCAGTCCATCCTCTCGGCAGATACACCTTAATTTCACACCGTTCGGTCGTCTACTGTACAGTGTGTCATCGACAAACTGGTACATACTTGACTGACGGGCTACTCTTTCGGCTTCCTCTTGCTCTTCGGGGAGTTCTCCTGTTTGAAGGAAATGGACTATATGCCGTGCCTAGGTTGGAGCCTGCGGCTCGATAACAAGGACTAAAGGTGTCTCCTCATCTCCGGGAGTGCTTGTCTCAACCGCGAGAACCTGAGGTCCTCCGGGAGGGAGCTGCTCGTCAACCGAAACGGAATTTTCCCTGGCAGCTCCTCTACCAGCGGCTTTGGGAAGCTCTGCCGGGAAATGCTTGCCAGAGTTCAGCTTCCTTCTCTTCTTGGACATCGCTGATGGGGATACTGATGGTTGAGTGAGGTGGAGAACGAAAGTCCTTGGTTTCACAGGAAGCTTTTGCGCAGCGCACTTCGATAGATGGTCGGCAATGCAGTTTACTGCTCATGGCACATGCTCTATTTGCAGTCCATCAAAATGCTCCTCCAATTTCCTCACTTCTTCCACGTATGCCTCCATCAGCGGGCTCTGATAATCCTTGTTGACTTGCTTCACCAAAAGCTGAGAATCTCCTCGGACGATCAACCTCTTTATTCCCAACTCCACCGCGATTCTAAGTCCGGCAAGGAGCCCCTCGTACTCAGCGGTATTGTTGGTGGCTTCCTCCTAGGGAAAGTGCATTTGGACGACGTACTTGAGGTGCTCTCCAGTAGGGGCAATGAGGAGCACGCCTGCCCCAGCGCCCTGGAGTGAGAAAGTAGTGTCAAAGTACTTGATCCAATCCTTGGGTGCTTCTTTGCCGGGGAGGATTGTCTCCGGAGCTTCATCATCTGGCGTGGGTGTCAATTCGGCAATAAACTCCGCCAACGCCCTGCTTTGAATGGTGGAAGTGCTCTCATACTTCAATCCGAAACTTGACAATTCTAATGCCCACTCAACTATCCTGCAAGTGGCTTCGGGGTTCCTCAGTATGCGTTGCAACGGGAAACGGGTAACAACTGTTATCTCATGGGCTTGGAAGTAGTGGCACAGCTTTCTCGAGGCCATGATGAGGCCGAAGATCATCTTTTGTACTCCAGAGTACCTTGACCTAGCCCCCTATAGCGGGGAACTGACAAAGTACATGGGCCACTGCACCATTTTCTTCTTTGTCACCTCTTTGTCTCCGCTATCGATCATTTGTTGAGGTCCCCCTTGATCTGTGTCGAGTCCTGTCGCGGATGCTTCTTTCTCGTCCCTGGTAGCATCAGCAACAGCCGCTGAATCTCCATCCACTTCCCGTTGCGCCACCAGCGCTGCACTAACCACTTGATTCGTCGCTGCCAAATATAGCAGTAACGGCTCTTGCGGTTTAGGAGCGACCAAACTGGGAGCAGAGGATAGGTAATTCTTCAGGTCTTGCAGCGCTGCATCTGCCTCCGGGGTCCACTTCATCGGGCCGGCCTTCTTCAAGATCTTGAAGAATGGCAAGGCGCGCTCAGCAGACTTGGAGATGAACCTACTCAACGCGGCAACACATCCAGTCAAGTGTCTGATATCCTTGATAGTCTTGGGTGCCTGTATCTGTTCAATCACCTTGATCTTGTCGGGATTGGCTTTTGTTCGTCGCTAAGATACAAAGAACCCAAGCAACTTGCCGGATGGGACACCGAACACGCACTTTTCAGGGTTGAGCTTCAGGTTGATTTTGCGCAAGTTCGCAAAAGTTTCTTCCAGATCTTGTATGAGAGTGGCTTCATCCTTGGTCTTGACCACGATGTCATCCATGTAGGCTTCCACATTTCTATGCAGCTGAGGTCCAAAACCAATCTGAACAGCTCTAGCGATGGTTGAACCAGCACTCTTTAACCCGAAGGGCATACGCACAAAACATTACGTGCCACAGGGAGTTATGAATGCGGTCTTCTCCTCATCTTCTTTAGTCATAAATATCTGGTGGTATCCGGAGTAGGCATCCAAAAAGGAGAGCAAGTCACATCCGGAGGTGGAATCAATAATCTGATCTATGCGCGGCAAGGGGAAAGGGTCCTTCGGGCAAGCTTTTTTCAAGTCAGTGAAGTCTATGCAAAGCCTCCATTTCTCATTTGCCTTACGTACCACCACTGGCTTTGCCAGCCAAGTTGGATGCAGCACTCCTCTGACCAAACCATCTGCTTCAAGCTTCTTGATTTCCTCGGCAATGAACTGCTGCTGCTCCCGGGCTTGCTTCCTAACTGTTTGCTTGACGGGCCGGGCATGAGGACAGACAGCAAGGTGGTGCTCAATTACCTCCCTGGGAACACCGGGGATGTCAGATGGTTGCCAGGCAAACACATCGACATTCTCCCGTAGGAAGGTAACGAGCACGCTTTCCTATTTGTCAGTAAGGGTAGCACTGACGGTGAACGTGCCACCAGTGCCGTCCAGCCTTGCCGGGATTTTCTTCGTCTCAGGATAGGTGGCCCTGGTCTTCTTGCTAGTGGAACTCCCCGGCAAGTCATCGTAGGGTGCGGCGCACTCCGAAGAGGCGCGCTTCCCGGAGTCCTTGCCGGTGTTCCTTCTAGCCTTCTTCAATTTCTCTGTGTCCTTGGCGGGAGCTGGGATTGCTGTGGTTTCAGCTGCTACAGCGTCACGGTACATCTGGTCCACGCAGATAACTGCGTTCTTCTTGTCGGATGGGTTGGAAATAACTCCAATGGGCCCTGGCATCTTTAAGGCATTGTAGGCATAGTGGGATGCTGCCGTGAACTTTGCTAGAGCTAGGCGACCGAGGATTCCGTTGTAAGGCAGCGGTTTCTCGGCGACGTCGAACACTATCCTCTCTGTCCGGAAGTTCAGTTCCCCGCCAAATGTCGCAGGCAGAGTGATCTTTCCCTTGGGTCGGCTCCTGTCGGGGTTGATTGCTTGGAATGTACCCGTATCTTCGAGCTCTTCATCAAGGATCTGAAGTTCTCAGCCACTTTAGGGGAGATTAAGTTCAATCCCTCCCCACCGTCAACTAACATCTTGGACACCATGAGGTTGCGGATTGTCGGGGAAACCAACAATGGCAAACACCCGACCGTAGTGGTACGGTCGGGATGATCCTCTTCGTCAAAGATGATAGGCGTGCGAGACCATTTGAGTGGCTTCCTAGATTCTACAGTTGGTTCCACATCATTGACCTCGCGTGCCCACTGCTTGAGCTGGCGGTGAGAGGAATGCAAGGATATACCCCCGTCAACGCACATGGCTGAGGTTGCTTTCTGAAACTCCCTGTCGCTGGAATCCTCATCATCATCCTCATACTCACTCATATCGTCTGTTTCCTTCTTCTCTCGGCCTCTGACGGGTTTTTCCTTTTGCTACGGGGTTTTGCCGCGGCGACCTCCTCTACCGCCACGGCCTTTCCCGGCAGCACCGTCTTGGCCTTTTTCTTTGTCGCGCTTCTCGTAATCGGCCCTCTGCTTCTCAACAAGTTGCTCGACCTGTCAGCATTCTTGAAGATCATGGCCCTTGGTGCGGTGAATTTTGCAGTATGGCCCGTCGGACTTCCCAGTCTTCTCAGCGGCAGCAGCCACCCGGCAATCAGCGCATGCGGCAGCTCCCTTACCGGGGGTTTCGGCTTTCGCCTTCTTGCCTGCACTGAGGTCTCCGGAGCTCTTGACAGCCAATACTGCCTTTCCCTTACACTTCTTGTTGCGCTTCCTGCTTCTTCCCTTCGGGTTGGGGGCGTCGTCGTCGTCATCGGAGTCCACTTCGACACCCGCCTACTCCCCGGGAAGTCGCCTTCCTTCTTTAACTCCAGCACATTTATCCGCCAAGGTGTAAAGCTCATTAACAGTCTTGGGGAGCTTGATATTCATCTTGGCTCCCATCCTCCTGGTGCGCACGTTCGAATGGAACGCGGCAATCACCACTGCGAGATGTATCTCTGGGATGTTGCGGTGCACTTGGCTGAATCTCTGGATATACTTCCTCAAGGTTTCTCCCTCCTTTTTCGGGAGACATGGAGATCGCTGGGCTGGCCTGGTTCTTGATGACAACCGGTGAAGGCGCCAACGAACTTGTTGCATAGATCAGCCCATGACGAAATTGAATTTTCCAGCAGATGCATCAGCCACGATCTCACGTTCGGCTTAAGTGCCAAAGGGAAATAGTTGGCGAGCACCTTTTCATCTCTTCCTCCCGCAGCTTGAACAGCTATCGTGTATATGCCTAAGAACTCTGCCGGGTTCAGCTTCCTGTCGTATTTCTCAGGCAGCTCAGGTTTGAAAGCTCGGATCGACGGCCAGCGGACCCGTCGTAGCTCGCTAGTGAAGGCAGGCCAACCAACCTCGTAGGGAAGGTACCCGCCAGCACTGGGTGCAGGGTCGCCGACGTCTAGACCGTTGCGCTTGTCGGATTGATGGTGTGCTTCCCAGGGTCGCTCGATGGTGATGCGCGCGTCTTCTTTCCGCCGGTCTTCAAGGACAGGCCGTTGGTCCCGGCAGTCGTGCGGGCCAGACAAGACTATGGACGCCTCGCCGTGCTCATCAGCATGCGAGGTTTGCTGCGGCTGCCTCTGGGCCTGTTGTCACGGAGGGGATTGCACCGTTGGGGTGGCCCCTTCAACGCGCTCGCCGGCCTAGGCTCCTGCTGCTGTTCGCGTACGTCGCGACGACTCTGCATGCTGGGGCTTGTTGGCTTCAACGAAAGAAATCAAACCCTGAATGGTGGCTCTCCATTCATCCATCTTATCAGCTGTTGGCATAAAGTTGAGCAGCATCTGGACTCGCGCCATGGCTTCCTCTGTGGTGCTCGACATGGCGAAAGAGGCAGATCGTCACGTCGCTCGACTCCTGGTAGGACAAAGAGAAGCGTCGCCGCGTTCTTGATGCCGTGTGCCACTCGCCGGGGCTGTCTGGCGTGTAGGGGGCTGAACCTGCGGGGTTGTGGCCCTGCTTGGCGCTCCGTCTCGTTCCGCATGAGGTGTACGCCCAGCAGTCTCGCCGGCGACGGGCGCGGCCGAAGGGTCATGGCTCGCACCGGACTGGGCGCCGCCGAGGCGGCCGCAGCCATCCGTGCGGCGGGGAGGTGATGGACGGTTGTTTCCCTCGCCCATGGCGCTGGGCCCGATCTCGCCAATTTTTTGTTGTAGTCGCGCCCCTCCGGCGTCTCCTGCTCCATCTCCGGCCGTGAAGGACTGGACGGGGGCGCTGCATGCGCCGACCACGTCGTCCACGATGCCCGCCTCACCCGCAGCCGCCTCGGCGTCGATGGTGCCGGCGGCGTCGATGGTGCCGGCGGCCGTGTATGAGGGAGCCTTCGAAGTGGAGGGATGCGTGGCCGCACCGGATTTCTTCTTGGGAGCCATTGTTGGGGAAGATGATGATGAAGACCGACTCGCCGTTCACGAACTTGGGTTCGCGCAAATGATGCACGCCCCCTACCTTGCGTGCCAAAGATGTCGGGGCACGGATGCTCGCGATCACCTATGGTACCCGGAGGCCCCTTGTGGTTCGGCAAGGGGGGGTCACGTTGCATGAAGAGCGGAGAGCATGAGACGGCACAACGATCAGGACACTGGGATTTTACCCAGGTTCGGGCCACTGCTAAGCGTAAAACCCTACTCCTGCTTTTTGATGGATTTGATTGGAAGAACACGAGTGGTGCCTCGCGCTCTACCCCGGCAAGGGTTGCCTTCGGGGAAAGAGCTGCTAGGCGAGTACAAATATTCGGGGGTGTAAATCCTGAGCTAGGTAGCCTTGGGCCTCCTTTTATAGTGCAAGGGGTTACCACAATGGCAAAACAGTCATTATCTATCAATTGGATAGCTTAGCAGAGCTATCATACCTAACTCTGGCATTTAGGACAAAATACCATGATTACCAGCCTAGGTGGCGCTCGGGGGTGCATCACCGGCAAGCTTTTACCACCGCTTGGACGGTCGTTGCTTACAGTCTTGACACGCTGTAGGGCGGGTGCCAACTGAGTATAACTTGCCTCCTGGTGTGTCGCCACGTGTTTAGCGAGAGCTGATTAGCTGCTTGAGGGCTCGACACCGCGTTGATAAGTGACTGACGTAGCAATGCGGTGGAGCGGTGGCCGATCAGCTCGCGCCTGCCGGGGGATAGCTTGCCGGGTCTTCAGGGCGGCGCGTATGTCTTGGTCCCCGGCAAGCACCGGGGACGTGCTTGGCGCGTTGTAGTCCAGGCTTGGGCTGCCGCGTCGGGCTTGTTGGAGTCTGGTCTTGATCATTCGTCGGGTTTGTACAAACGTTGAAGGGTTCAGCTACTACCTCCTGTGCATAAGTCAGGGGCACTGGGTACCCCTGTACTAGTGCACCGACACAAGATTACCAAAGTGTGCAAGGATTAATTCGCATAAAAATAACAAAAGGACATCTTGGCACAAAATAGCTTTCACACAAACATGCTCAAATGAAAAAAATAATGCTACAGCTGGATTCATTGGATTTTTCTACCCCAAAATCATATATGATAAGAATATGTTGTAGTAGGAAATCATGCCACAAATCAATCTAAGTTATAACCTAGGACATGCCAGATATTGCATATTCCTAAAACAGAAAAAAAAACAGCAAAACCACCTGAGCTAGGGGCACCCAGGAGCTGGCTAGCCACTGCCACTGACTGGTGGGCCCGATGCCACGTATGCGCGGGTGAGAGGCTAACCCAGGGGTCCCACATGTCATCCTCTCAACTAAATCCAAAAGGGGGAATAAGGTGCGCCCGGGGGGGATCGAACCCGGGTCATCTTGGTCTGGCTGGTGCGGTCGAACCAGTCGGGCTGGTGCATCTGGTTTGACCAGAGGGAGGTCTCGAGTCATTTGACTCCACCAAGAGATCTGATGGGGCCCCACAGTCAGAGACACATAACACACACAAACAAGCAAGCATCGGCGGCGAGGCAGAGGACGGCGAGGTCGCGTCGGAGGTGCTCTGATGACCTATTGATGCGGCGGAGGGTACTACTCAAAACGCAAAACGATTCCGCACACACGCACACAACCCTAGGCATCGGACGCCCATGGAAACAATGCTGGCCACGAGGAACAGAGGCTGCGACAGTCAGCTCAGACGGCTAGCTACGGCAAGCAAAATGCACGCTTAGCGACGAGAATGGAACGTGCCGACGACGGCGAACCTCTACGCACACGTGAGCACGACCAGCTAGGTCGAAGCACTCGCCGGAGGTGAGGTCCGATGGCGACGAGCTCGGGCTCAAAGAGGAAGACGTTACATCGTGCAATCGAGGGGGGAAAACTAGCTGGGACGCGCGGATGCTCACGTTGGGGGGCCTAGCTTAGTCGATCGGGATTGGGGACGAAGCGTTGCGGCAAATTTAGCCGGCGACGTACTCCGACCGAGGAAGAAGAACGGCACGGCGAGTCGGCCTCTTGGCATCCCGCGGAAGTAGTGGACGTCGAGGAAGATGACGACCTTGGCGAAGCACATGCTGTTCTCTCCAGGGGTCGCCGGAGGGCACGCCGGCGATGATCGGCGCTCTCGCAATTCGCTCGGGATGGGACGGGGCGGTGGATCTAGAGGGCTAGGCTCACCTAGCGGCGGCGGTGTAGGAAGAGGGAAACCCTAAGGAGGGCTCGGATGCCGAAGGGGGCTTTATAGGGGAGGCTAGGCCCGGCTGGCTGCCGCTGTGGCCACTGCACTGCCGGCGCCGTTTTTTACCGTGAGAGAGAAAGGAGGGGACCGGGAGTAGGACGAACGCGATGCGGGTCGCTGGCAGGTGGGACCAGGCAGGCTTCCACGCTGGAAAGCGCGCGCGGCCGAAGCGAGGCTGGCTGCGGCCCCCTTTGGCTGGGTCCGGGGAAGGCTAGGGCCCAAGTGGTCGAGCTTCTGCTGGGCTCTGCACTCTCTGGTGTTTTTCCTTTACTAATAAAACAACATGACAAATAAAGGAAAAACAACAAACAGAGAAGTTGGAAAAGACTTTGGGTGAAAGAAAATTAGTTTTGAGATGCTGGAATACTCTACAATTTTATAAAATTGGATTTGGGAATTTATGAGAGAAAAATAAAATACCTTTTAATTACCATTTGAATCTGTTTTGCAAAATAAGAGGGTAGAAGGAGTAGAACATGTCTAAGAATGACTTTACACCTAACACACAGAAAATTAGACAACTTAGCAACATTTCTAGGGAGGACTTGGGCAAAGCAAAAATCGCCACATTTCATAATACTTGAATTAAAGAGAGATGGAGGAATTGAACAAAGGAAATGATTTGAAGGCATCAACAAGAGCACACCACATCATGCAAAGCACACCATCACAACACATATACTCATTCAAACATAACATGATGCAAAAATGGAATGGATGACATGATGCCATGATGCTCAAATGAATGCCATGATGCAAATTTTATTAATTCAAACCACATGATGGCATAACATAGAAGGTTCACACATGGAATTAGTTAAAAGATTTGGAAAGATGCTCTTGGGTTGTTACAACTCTCCCCCACTACAAGAAGATCTCGTCCCGAGATATAGGAACGGAAGAATTTGGGATATTCGGAACGGAGAAGGTCCTCACGTTCCCAAGTGGCTTCATAGTCGGAGTGATGTGACCACTTCACCTTTAGGAACTTGATAGACTTGTTGCGAGTCTTGCGCTCAGTCTCTTCAAGGATAGCAACTGGATGCTCATGATAGGATAGGCCTGCTTGGAGATCAATGTCTTGGAAATCAACGGTGCGCTCAGGAGTCTCGAAACACTTGCAGAGTTGATAGACATGAAAGACATCATGCACATTTGAGAAATTGGAAGGAAGCTCAAGTTGGTAGGCAAGGTCGCCTCTTTTTCCACAATATTGAAAGGACCAACAAAGCATGGTGCAAGCTTTCCTTTGATGCCAAAGTGTTGAGTGCCCTTCATGGGAGACACTCGGAGATAGACAAAGTCATCGATTTGAAAGGCCATGTCACGATGCTTGCTATTATAATAGCTCTTCTGATGAGATTGAGCGTCTTTGAGATTCTTACGAATGACACGACACATATCTTCTGCCTCAGTAATCATGTCATTGCCAAAGAATTGACGCTCACCAGTTTCAGACCAATTGAGCGGGGTACGGAACTTTCTGCCATAGAGAATCTCGAATGGGGCCTTGCCTGAACTTGCTTGGAAACTATTGTTGTAGGAGAACTCGGCAAACGGGAGGCAATCTTCCCACTTCACGCCAAATGAGATAACACATGCTCTCAACATGTCTTCAAGGATTTGATTGACTCTCTCTACTTGACCACTTGTCTGAGGATGGAAAGTTGTGATGAAATGGAGATTGGTACCTATCTCAGATTGAAAGGAATCCCAGAACTTGGAAGTAAAGATGCTTCCATGTTCTGAAGATATAAGCTGAGGAATACCATGCAAAGAAACTATCCTTGAAGTGTACAACTTTGCCAGCTGAGCTGTCATGATAGATTCTTTGACCGGAAGGAAGTGGGCAACTTTGGTGAGCTTGTCGATGACCACAAAGATGGCATAGTTACCTCTCTTGGACTTAGGAAACCCAGTGACAAAACTCATCTCGGTATGATCGAATTTCCACTCGGGTATAGGCAAAGGCTAAAGAAGACCTACTAGACGTTGATTTTCTTCCTTCACTTTGCGGCACACATCACACTCATTCACAAACTGAGCACTCTCACGCTTCATGCGCGTCCACCAAAAGGTTTGCTTGAGATCCTGATACATGTTGGAACTGCCTGGATGAATAGAGAGGAGAGAATTGTGTGCTTTGTCCATGATAACTTTCCTGAGATCTCCTTTCGGAACCAGAAGACGGTCCTCGAAGAACAAGGTGTCTTTGTCATCAACACGGAAGCACTTATACTTTGGAATGCTCTTGGCCACGCCTATCTCTACATTCTTCACCATACCATCAACAAGTTGAGCTTGGCGAATTTGATCTTCCAAAGTCGGAGAAACTTGAAGGTTGTCCAGAAACCCTTGAGGAACTACTTGAAGGTTGAGCTTGCGGAAAGCTTCACAAAGCTCAGGTTGGAAAGGCTTGAGAATAAGACTGTTGCAGTACGCCTTTTTGCTCAAAGCGTATGCAATCACATTTGCTTTGCCTGGAGTATACTCAATGCTCGGTTTGTACTCCTGGATCATTTCCACCCAACGTGTTTGACGGAGATTGAGATTTGGGAGTGAAAATGTACTTTAAGCTCTTATGGTCAGTGAAGACTTCAACTGGCCTTCCCAACAAGAGGTGTCTCCAGGTCATCAGAGCATGAACAACTACCGCCAGCTCAAGATCGTGAGTGGGGTAGTTCTTCTCACTAGGCTTCAGCTGATGCGAGGTATAAGCTACCACTTTTTTGTCTTGCATGATAACACCACCAAGACCTTGGGGGGAAGAATCACATAACACTTGAAATGGTTTGGATTCATCAGGAGGTATGAGAACTGGAGCTGATGTCAGATTTTCCTTGAGTGTATTGAACGCCACATCACACTCAGGAGTCGACACATATTTGACATTCTTCTCGAGGAGATTAGACAAAGGCTTAGCAATTTTTGATAAGTTCTCCACGAATCTTCTGTAGTTGCTTGCAAGCCCAAGGAAGCTTCGAAGCTGCTTGACGTTCTGAGGAGGCTCCCACTTCACGATGGCCTGAACCTTCTCAGAATCCACCTTGATGCCCTCGGCAGAGATGATATGCCCAAGGTACACCACTTCATTGAGCCAAAACTCACACTTGGAGAACTTTGCATAGAACCGATGCTCTCTTAACTTGTCAAGCACAAGTCGGATATGCTTTGCATGTTCTTTTTCGGATTCAAAGAAGACTAGAATGTCATCCAGATATACCAAGACGAACCCATTCCTGAAGGGAGATAAGACGAAGTTCATCACGCGGGAGAATGTCGAAGGCGCATTGCATTTAATTTGCGAGACCAGAAGAATGACGGTGTACTCATAAGAGCCAAAACTCGTCCTGAAAGCAGTCTTTGGAATATCTTCTTCACGGATACGGATTTGATGATAGGCCATCCGAAGATCTGTCTTTGAGAAAACCTTGGCCCCTTTCAATTGCTCAAACAACTAATTGATGTTGGGAAGTGGATACTTTTTCTTGATTGTCTTTTTATTCAATGGGCGGTAATCAACACAAAGTCATTCCGTACCATCCTTCATCTTGACAAATAGAACACCACAACCCCAAGGTGAAGAACTTGGTCTGATGAAACCCAGATGCTCTTGTTCATCTAGTTGCTTCTTCAATTCTTTCAGCTATTCTGGGCCAAGCTTATAAGGACGCTTGCATACCGGTTTAGTTCCAGGTTCGACTTCAATCACAAACTCTACTGGCCGGTGAGGAGGCATTCCTGGCAATTCTTGTGGAAAGACATCTTCATACTCACAAACGACGGGGATTTGAGATATGGCTGAGATTTCATCCTTCTCATTGAGAGAAAAGAGATGAATCATGTCATCGCGAGCAGCGAAAATGATCACGTCTTCAGAAGGATGAGTCAATTGGACTTCTTTGGCTGCACAATGGACATAAGCCTTATTCATCTCAAGAAAATCCATGCCAAGAATTAGATCAATATCCGAGTTGCCGAGAACAATTGGGGAGGCTAGAAAAGAATAGTTGCCCATCTGGATAGAGACATCTGGAATCACCATGTTCAAGCTCATCAACATACCCAGAGAAACAACACGGAAAGGATTTGGTAGGACTTCCGACGACAAATCATGCTCCCATGCAAAAGGCCTAGAAATGAATGAATGCAATGCACCAGTATCGAACAACACTTTTGTGGGAATTGAATTAACCATGAGATTACCCATTATCACTTGAGAAGACTCCTCTACTTGAGCTGCATTGACCATGTTCACTCTGATTGACTTGGGATTGTGCTTCACCATAGAATTTCCTGGAGGCCTGACTGGACGAGGAGGCGGGAGACGCCGCTGGTTGGCGCACTTGTTAGAGTAGTGGCCATTCTGATCACACTTGTGACACGTAACCTCTAAGAGCGTACGGAAGTTGCCTAGAGCAGGAGCATTTCCTCACTTGGGAGGCTGAGGCCTCTGCTAGAATCCTGGGTTGGTGGGTGGGAAGAACCACGACCACCGTGCTGCTTCTACTGCTGAGGAGGACGAAACGAAGGAGGTGGAGGAACCCAATACTTCTGCTGCTTAGGAACAATCTGAGAGGAGGACGGAGAAGTGTGAGAGTCTTTGAACCGCTTCCTGGAATTCTCGACCTTGAGTTTAACTGCTTCATACTTTATATCCAAGTTATAGAATTGATAAAACTCAAGGGGCTCGTGAAGGACGAGAGCAAACTGAAGATCTTCCCTGAGGCCACCTCTGAATTGATAGATCTTGCACTTGTCATTGGGCACATACTGCTTGGCATAACAAGCAAGATTCTAGAACTCAATGTTATACTGATAGACATATGAGTTTCCCTGCTTGAGGTTCCTGAACTTCTCACCCATACCCTCGACAACACTTGTCGGGATATGACGAGCTCTGAAGTCATGACAAAAGTCATCCTAGCTGATCATAGGCTCACCCCTGGAATGCTTGTACTGCTACCACCACCTTGCTGCCTGGCCCTTTAGCTGGAAACATGCAAACCTGACATGGTCCTGACGTCTAACATTGCTGCACTCGACATGCTTGTTGATGTCGACGAGCCAACCCTCCACATCAAGAGGCTGAGCATAGTTGGTGAAGGACTTGGGTTGATTGGCAAGGAATTGTTTCAGAGTTGCAAACTACGGCTGATTATTGAAATTCCCTTGATGGCCTTGATGCCCCTGAATTTGAAAGCCCTGCAACAAGTTGAGCAACATCTAGGTATTGGCATTGGTTGCGGCCATCACTACCTGCCATGCCTCCGGGGGTGGAGGTGGGGGTGGTGGAGGGTCAGACTGCTCCCCCTCACGACCTGGGTTCCCATGAGTTGCTGGAGCCATCTTGAAGATGGACATGAAGATTAGAACACCATTAACAAAGATGATTGAAATAAGATGAATCAAATGGCTCGAAATATTGCAACAGGAGTATCATCAAATGCATTCAAACTAAAAATTAGTAAGAACGCCTTCTGCAGTTTCGCGATAACATCATTTGATCATGAAGCCACTTGAATAACACAACAAGGTACTAAGCTAAGAGTTGCTCGGAAAAAATGTATAAACCATTATACATCTGTCGGAAGATGATCCTAGTTGACTACTCGAATTCCCACCTGAGAACTTCCGAAATATTTAGTTATGCAATCGGGTCCACAAATACACGGAGTAACATCTATCACTCAACTCCTAGCAATAATACTACTATCCAATGTATCTCATCCATCAACACATAACCAGAGGTCTCGGAAATTCATCTACCTTAGACCCTCGTAATCACAACGATACTAAACATGGCAGTACATGTGATCCCGCTCCCTAGTACTGGGTGCCACCACACTCTTCGTGCCACGAATAGTATTGAAGCAATTTCAAACATCCGCGCCCTGAGGTACTAAGGAAACTGAACGATAACGATGTGCCAAGAATCCCCTGGAGCTCTACTCCTCAGAAATAGGAGGCACCAAGTACAGAATTCCGTCACATCGGCATCATAGAGGCTCCAAAATACCCGCGTGATCCTAAAAAAAATTGAGTGAGAAGAGGGTAGAATTAAAATTCCTATGTCACGATTCCTCACAAGAGCATAGAAGAGGAGTAAAAAGAATCCTACTCTCCGATATAACTAGAATCAAAATAGTATTTCACTAGACTTGACTCGGCCAAGTTCGATCAAGCAAGGGGCTCCTATGGTCGGTATGGCTCTGATACCAACTTGTAACGCCCAAGATGCGGTCCTATCCCTATTTTGGCTCGAGGGCCTCGATGGGGATAGAAGCGCATCTCGTTATTTCGCAAGTATAGACATCATTGCAATACATGTAAAAGAGGAGATGAGTATATGAGTTGGCTTACACTCGCCACAAGCTAAAGTACAAATCCATACAATCATCCAGAAATGCAGGGTCCGACTACGGACAAAATCAAACGACAAATGCAAATGATATCTGTCTCGCTAAGCCCAGGAATACGACCAAGTAGCTCCCCTACTCATCTGGATAAGTCACGTACATACGCCCACGCTCCTCGTCGAACTCCCAATGGAGCTGGGAAGCGTCAACTGGATCGAACTCATCGGTACTTGTACCTGTATTGTTGTAGTAATCTGTGAGCCACGAGGACTCGGCAATCTCATTAACCCGGGTACTGAGACTATGTAAGCCGGTGGGTAAGGTATGGTTAAGTGGTGAGGTTTGCAGCAACACTAAGCATTTGTTTGACTGGCTAACTTATGAGTACAAGAGTAAGGTGAGAAACTACGCATGTCAGGCAAGTATTAGTTATGATCAATAAGTGACCCTGAATACCTACCTACGACTCAAACATAACTCCACCGTGTTCTCTTCCCAACTCCCTCGAAAAGAGACGGTCACGGTTACGCACACGGTTGGTGTATTTTAATTGAGTTTACTTCAAGTTTGCTATAACCGTATGTTAAACAAATTTCCAAGTTGCCACATAACCGCGGGCACGGTTTCTCGAAAGATTTAACCCTGCAGGGGTGCTCCAACTCATCCATCACAAACTAAACACAAGCTGCATGGAAAACCTCAACCACAAGATAGCCCGTAGTATCCTCGGAATTCCAAACACAAGACATTCGAGAAAGGAAAAACAAGTCCAGCAAGACCGCCCGGCGTGTTGACGAACTCAATAGGAGCCGCGTATCTCGTTCTCAGGACACGACGGATGAGCTATGCATATGGAGGCCTGATAGAAATCACCCGAGTTGCCCCGAGTTGGCCCCGCACAGTGCTCTAGTTTGGACCAACACACATGAGGAGCACTGGCCCGGGGGTTGATTAATTATCCACGGGGTAGCTAAGCCCTATGCATTTTTGTTAGGTTGTTAAGCAAATATAGTACCAATGTTGGGTCTTGCTAGACGAGTTTTATCCCAAAACGAATAGTCAAGGGGGTCCCCATAACAACCCCAAGCCTGTTAGGAGCGCTCAATATGGAACATAACACCGGTAATCGGAAACTAGGGAGGCAAAAGTGGAACAAATCACCGAGCAACAGGCCAAGCCTTCCACCTTTACCTAGTATATATGTGCATTAAATTAAATAACAATAATTAAGGTGATATCCCAAGATATCCATGTTGTCACATGGAAACAACATGCACCTGCATCTAGCAACGCTATAAGAAGGGCTGAGCAAGCAATAACTTAGCCAATCAATATTGCTAGGTAGTGGAGGGGTTAGAGGCTTTCGTGCAAATTTTGGAGGCTTGACATTCAGGTGGTAGGAAATGAGATATAACGGTAGAAGCGATACAACTAGCATAGCAAAAATAGTATCGGGATCCAGGTCCTCGTAGGTGTTCACGCCAGGATCCTCGGACTCAGTCTCGTCACGCGGTTCTACCCATAGAAGAAACAACACCAAATTAACACACAAGAATGGTGCAATGCACAAAAATGAATGATGCATGACCAATTTGATGTATTTAACATGGCAATCCTATACTAGTCATCTAACTCATGCAATTTTTTAGTTCTTTAACATTCTGGACACAACCTCCAGATTAGTTATTTGGATATGCATGAACATGGCAAAAATGAATGCTTCTCATGAAAACGATACAAATTCATATGAAGAACATTGCAAATGGAGTTACATAACTCTCGGGGCACTCACGACAAGGTACGAACGGTAACGGAGACAAAACAGAGATTGAGGGAGGCCATGGGCAATTTCTTGGTAACCCAAGTATGCCACTGGATTGGAAATGAGATTCTAATGGAAATGGACCTAAAGATCATGGAAAACAAGTGGGTAGAACTCACAGAATGTGCAAAACAATCATGCAAGCAATCTGTCCCAAAATAGCAACATGGCATGTTGCAACCCACACATCAACAAACTAAAGCACACTAAAGTGCACAACAAGTACATGGGGATGTAGGCAACATGATGCACAACAATTCATCTCATGGCAGCAACTTGAATAAAAGCATGGATCAACAGCAAATGAGCTCACAAGATGGCATATTGGAATAGCAGTTAATGACTTGGTGAAAATACCAGTGTTTCACAATATGAGTTATCACGTAGGCATATTGACAGCAATAAATATATATGTTACAGAGACTTTCATGGCATGACAATTTAATAGCTTGATAGAGGACAAGATGCACTTCAAATAACTCCATGACAACAATATCAAAATATGTATAGATTCATGGCTAGCATACACCCAACATGGCATATTGAACTAAGCAGTTCTTCAGACTTTGAAAAATTATCAAGGTGCAAGGCAGAGTAGTTTTATCAGGTTTCCCTATTTGACAGAAAAACTAACTAGTATGCAAAACCTCTACTTGAACACTCTTGGCACATCTAATAGAGGATAACAAACCCAACAATTCACTCCATGGGCCAACCACAAAGGAACTACAGATTCATGGCAATTTACATGGAAACATAGCAACAAAATAACACAGATTCCAGACTGGGAATTATTTGACCCTACTAAACAGCCACATCATCATAGCATGTTGACAGCAAGAAACCAACATCTTAACATGGGTTTTCATGACAAGCAAAATTTCCAGGGGCTAGTTCACATATCAAAGGGAAAATCTCATGTTGACAAGTTTACCAAAGTGTGCAAGGATTAATTCACACAAAAATAACAAAATGACATCTTGGCACAAAATAGTTTTCACACAAACTTGCTCAAATGACAAAACTAAAGCTGCAGCTGGATTCATTGGATTTTTCTACCCCAAAATCATATATCATAAGAATATGTTGCAGTAGAAAATCATGCCACAAATCAATTGCAAATAAAATCATCTAAGTTATAACCTAGAAAATGCTAGATTTGGCATATTCCTAAAACAGAAAAAAAACAGAAAAAAAACCTGAGGTAGGGGCACCCAGGGGCTAGCTAGCCATTGTCACTGACTGGTGGGCCCGGTGCCACGTATGCGCGGGTGAGAGGCTAACCCAGGGGACCCACATGTCATCCTCTCAACTAAATCCAAAAAGGAGGGGAATAAGGTGCGCCCGGGGGCATCGAACCCGGGTCGTCCTGGTCTGGCTGCTGCGGTCAAACCAGTCGGGCTGGTGCATCTGTTTTCACCAAAGGGAGGTCTCTAGTCATTTGACTCCACCCCGAGATCTGACGGGGCCCCACAGTCAGAGACACACAACACACACAAACAAGGAAGCATCGGCGGCGAGGCAGAGGACAGCGAGGTCGCGTCAGAGGTGCTCCGGTGACCTACTGATGCGGCGGAGGGTAGTACTTGAAACGCAAAACGATTCCGCACACACGCACATAACCCTCGGCACCGGGCATCCATGGAAACGACGCCGGTGATGAGGAACAGAGGCGGCGACGGCGAGATCGGATGGCTAGCTACAGCAAGCAAAACGCATGCTTAGCGACGGGAATGGAACCTACCAACGACGGCGAACCTCTACGCACACGCGAGCACAGCTAGATGGGTCAAAGCACTTGCCGAAGGCGAGGTCCGACGGCGAGGAGCTCGGGCTCGAAGAGGAAGATGTTACAGCGCACAATCGAGGGGGAAAAACTAGCTGGGACGCGCGGATGCTCATCTTGGGGGGGGGGGCTGGCGTAGTAGATCGGGCTTCGGGACGAAGCGTTGCGGCGAATTTAGCCGGCGACGAACTGTGGCCAAGGAAGATGAACGGCACGGAGCGTCGGCGTCTTGGCGTCCCGCGGGGAAGTAGTGGACGTCGAGGAAGAACACGACCTTGGCAAAGCTCCTGGACAATCTGCTCTCTCTAGGGGTTGCCGGAGGGCACGCCGACAACGATCGGCGCTCTTGCAACTCGCTCGGGATGGGACGGGACAGGGCGGCGGAGGAGTAGGAACAGGGAAACCCTAAGGAGGGCTTGGACACCGAGGGGGGCTTTTGTAACAGCCCGAGACCGATGCTCCAGAAGATTCCCGTTTTATTCCATTATCGCCGTGTGTTTTATTTGGTTGTTGCATTCATCATCGCATCATCCGCATCATTCGCATTGCATCGCCACTCCGTTGCTGTCAGTTTTTAAACTTGCACTCTTTCGTAGTCGCCGGTTCTCTTCGTTCGTGTCGTCAACCGTTTCGAGGCCAACCACACACGCACGCGCTCGCGGCATCTCTAAAATATATTTTTAAAAGTGTGTATAAAACTTTCTCTGAATGGGTCGAAACTTGGCGAGCGGTTGTTATATATTGTAGGTGAACTGGCTACCAAATTTCATCGCATTCGGAGGTCGTTTGATAATCGAACCGTTAAATATATGGCGTCACTATAGCCGGTTTAATTGTCGGACGTTTTCGGTTTTACTAAACTTGTGTTGGGCCACTCATTTCCCTCTCATCTCAAGCCCATGGACATCTACACAGCCCACTAGCCCAACTAGCCCCCCCCCCCCTTCGCTTCCGGACCGCCCGATCGAGATCCGACGGTCCGAAAACGGAGCAAATCAGTTAACCCTAGACCTCTTTGCCTATTTAAACAGCTCCCCACGTCCATTTCGGGTAACCATAGACTCCCCTTGGGATCCGCGCCGCTAGCCTCCATCAGCCTGCTCCTCCCACCTCCAACGTCAGGCCCGCTAAGCCCATCGCGAGCCTGCAAAGCCCATCCGCGACGTCGCCCGAGCCTGAAGGCGCCACGCCCCTGCCTCTCGTGCCCGAGCTACGCGAGCTCCCGCTCGTCCCTGCAACCAGCAAGCCCACCTCCCGTGCTACTTCGCGGCCACGCCGCCCCTTGCCGGAGGACCTAGCTGGCGCTCCGCCGCACCTTGGGAGCCTCCTCCTCCAGCGCCCTCGCCAAGCTGCCCGCCATGGCCAACTTCACGGTACAGCCGCCGCTGCGGGGTCCTCCCTGCCCAGGTCGCCCTCCGCGCTGTGGAGGCCTCGCCGCCTCTGATTTGCTCCTTCGGCGACCTCTGGACGGCGCCGCCATCTCAGACAATGTCGCCCTTTGCCATCCGGCCATCCCGCCGCCGCCGTGGAGCCGCACCGGCCCTGCCTTCTCCGATCCAGGCGGGATCAGGAGGAGAATGACAAACCGGTCGCCCCACCAGCACCCTCGGCTGGGCCGTGTCTTCCCTTGGCCCAGCTCAGCGCCAGGCCCCCTTAGCCAGCCTCACCGTTGACCGTGTTGGCACGTGGGCCGGCCCAGCTCCCCCCCAACGGCCTACTCCGCCTAGCTGCACCGACCGGCCTCTCGCCCAAGGTGAGCGGTGCCCCACCTATGCCTCGCCCTATGCGCGATATGTCTATCCAGCGCACATGTTCTATTTCAGCCTGTATGCGAGATTCGGCCCACATAGTGTTTTTTCCTGTTGCGAATTTATCAATTATACATGACATGTCATAATTTCAGATTAATGCCATGTTTTAAAATTTTAATAACTTAATAATCGTGCATCGTATTAAAATGATTTAAACATAAATAATGTGTAGAATTTTGAGTAGATTCATACTATCCCACTTGCATGCATGATAAAAATGTTTAACATGTCATTTTCTTTTATTTGCGTAAATGTCATGAATTTGCATTGCGCATAAATAAATAACCATGCGGTAATTAAACATGTCCTATATGTAAAATGTGTAGATTAATTATATCCCATTTACATGCATGATACAAATGTTTAATGTGATGTTTGCATTTAATTTGCATACATAACTTGCTAAAACGGTTTATGTCCTAATCTCGCATAATTTTTGTGTCATTTTTTTAAGATAAAACCCCACATATTATATATGTTTTCGGGGTAGAAAAATCCATATAATTTATCTGTGCATTTAGTTTGGTCATGTGAGCAAATTTGTGAACGTGTCATTTTGTCGTGATGCCCTATTATTTATTTTGTGTGATTTATTCCATGCATGATATGAATTAATTTTGAACATGAGATATGCCCTTGGACATGTGTGCTAGGACCTGGTATTTTTTGTTGCTATAGAAATCCATGTTTAGGTGTTATTTTCTTGTTGCCAACTTGCTATAAAAATATTGCTGTTTTGAGGGGTCCAAATAATTCGAAGTCTGAAACTGGATTATTTTGTTGCCATGTTGCCATGTGTTTTGCTATTGTTCTATAACTCCTTAGGTGTTGCCACAATGGAATGTCTTGTAAAGCATATTATGCTCTATCATTTTGTGCCATTAGTTTGCATGTATAGGTTTTGCATCTTAATTAATTCTGCTGTCCAACATGCCAACCTGATGAAAACTGTTGCTCATGACTACTCTAATTTTCACCAAGTCTGAGAATCTAGTTATTTCAGAATGCCATGTTGTGTTGATGATATTCATGATTCTGTGCATAATTATACCTTGGCATTATGGAATGAATTGAAGTGCATCATGTCCTCTATCATGCTGTAGATTTTCATGTCATTATAAGTTATGTAGCATAAGGTTTCCTTGCAGTCAATATGCCATCAGGTTAACTTTGCCTTGTTAAAACTGTTATTTTCACTAAGTCATAATTGTTGTTCCAATAGCCATCTTGTGAGCTCACTTGCTATTGATCCATCCTTCTATTCAATTTTCTGCAATGAGATGATTTGTTGTGCATCATGGAGACTACCTCACCATGTCTTTGTTGTACACTTTAGCTTGTTGTAGCTTGTTGATTTGTGGCCTGCAATATGCCATGTTACTGTTTTTGGGCAGATTTGAACAAAAACTTGTGTTGGGTGTTATGTTTGAACTGTTGCTCCGTTTCATGTTGCACATGAAACTTGCTTAGAATCTCATGTAGTTCCATAATTTCATGTTGCATCCATTATTTGGAATGTTTGTGGTTGTCATTAGCATGCATTTTGCATTCATGACATTTTCATCTTGTGTGTGTCATATCTTTTAGGCCGTAGCTCCATTTTAAATGATCTATATATGTAAATCACTTAGAATGGCGTGTAGAATCACATGGTGCATTTTTTTGCTGTTTAAAAAAATATAAAACATGATTGCTTCAGATCTGGACAAATTTCGTAATTAACACATGGGGTCGTTTCAGAAATGCTATATGTTGTTTCCGACCTCATTTAATTTGCCTAGATGTCTAGTTTACTTATGCTTCACCTCTTGCCATGTTTAAAAACATTTACATTTGCTGGGTAAATAAACGAGAGTGAACTAAATGATTCGAACGTGGGGTTCCGTCAATATGCAACCCGTTGCATATTGAACTTCACTTAATGTGTAGTAATTGCTTGTTGTGCTTTGCCATGTCTTGCATAATTAAACCGGACTTGCATCATATGGTTTGCACATCATGTCTTGCATATGTTTGTGGTGTTTATCATGTGTTGATTGTTGTTTTCGGATTGAGGATTCATTCGACTACGTTGGATCATCTTCTTCACGGATTGGTTCTTCTTCCAAGCGGGATCTCAGGCAAGATGAACCTTTCTCTGTATACCACTACTATCATTGCCATGCTAGTTGTCTCGTTTCTATCGTTATGTCTCGCTACCTACCACTTGTTTGACAAGCCTCACAAAATGCCATGATAAGCCTCTAACCCTCCACATCCCAGCAAACCATTGATTGGCTATGTTACCGCTTGCTCAGCCCTTCTTATAGCGTTGCTAGTTGCAGGTGCAAGTTGTTTCCATGTGACAACATGGATATTTTTGAGATATCACAATATTATTGCTATTTAATTTAATGCACATATATATTTGGTAAAAGGTGGAAGGCTTGGCCTTTTGCTCGGTGTTTGGTTCCACTTTCGCCGCCCTAGTTACTTGTGTACCGGTGTTATGTTCCATATTGAGCGCTCCTAACATGCTCGGGGTTGTTATGGGGACCCCCTTGATTTTCGTTTTGGGATAAAACTCGTTTGGCAAGGCCCAACATTGGTACTACATTTGCCTAATAACTAATAAAATGCATAGGGACCCGCTGGCACCCGCGGATAATTTAATCAACAACCCGAGCCAGTGCTCCTCATGAGTGTTGGTCCAAAGCGAGCGATGTCCGGCGCCCCCTGGTGACCTGGGGTCTCAGTCAACCCGACGTCTTGCTCATCCGGTCGTGCCCTGAGAATGAGATACGCGGCTCCTATCGGGATTGTCGGTACGCCGGGCGGCCTTGCTGGATTTGTTTTACCTTCCTCGAACGTCTTGTGCACGGGATTCCGAGGATACTTTGGGCTATCTCGAGGTTGAGGTTTTCCACCGGAATTCTGAGGATACTACAGGCAATCCCGTGGTTGAGGTTTTCCACGCAGCGTGTGGTTAGTTTGTGATGGATGAGTTGGAGCACCCCTGCAGGGTTAAATCTTTTCGAGAAGCCGAGCCCGCAGTTATGTGGCAACTTGGAAATTTGTTTAACATCCGGTCATAGAAAACTTAAAGTAAACTCAAATAAAATACACCAACCGTGTGCGTAACTGTGACTGTCTCTGCTCGTGAGTTCTGAACCGAGACAGAACACGGTGGGGTTTTGTTTGACCGTAAGTAGGTGTTCAGGATCACTTAGTGATCATTACTAGTTCACGACCGTTTATGCGTAGATCATCCCCCTCTTATTCTTGAACTCGTAAGTTAGCCTCTCAAATAAATGCTTAGTGCTTGCTACAGCCTCACCACTTAACCATATCTCACCCATTAAGCTTTGCTAGTCTTGATACCCTTGGAAACGAGATTGCTGAGTCCCCGTGGCTCACAGATTACCACAACAATAGTTGCAGGTACAGGTAATGCGATGCTTAGAGGTGAGCGTGATGCTTGTTGATTTGGAGTTCTTCTTCTTCTTCTTCATCGATCATACGATGGGTTCCAGGCCGGCAGCCTGGGATAGCAAGGATGGATGTCGCTTTTATTCCTTTGATTTCGTCCGTGGTCGGACCCTGCTCTTTTGTATGGTGATTGAATGTATTGTTGTAATTGATGTGATCTTGACTTAGCTTGTGGCAAATGTAAGCCAATTCCATATACTCATCTCCTCTTTACATGTACTTGTAACGATATACATTCTTGCGAAACGACGAGGTGCGCTTCTATCTCTATCGAGGCCCTCGAGCCAAAATAAGTATAGGACTGCATCTTGGGCGTTACAAGTTGGTATCAGAGTAGTACCAACCTAGGAGCCCCCTTGATTGATCGAACTTGGTCGTTGTCGAGTCTAGAAGAAAAAAAACTAGTTTGAGTCTAGTTATATATCGGAGAGTAGGATTCTTTTTACTCCTCTTCTATGCTCTGGTGAGGAATCGTGACGTAGGAATTTTAATTCAACTCCTCTTCTCACTAAAATTTTTGTAGGATCACGCGGGTATTTTGGAGCCTCTATGATACCAATGCGACGGAATTCTGTACTTGTTGCCTCCTGTTTCCGAGGAGTAGAGCTCCAAGGGATTCATGACACATCGTTATCGTTCAGTTTCCTTAGTACCTCAGGACGCGGATGTTCGAAATTGCTTCAATACTATTCGTGGTGCGAAGAGTGTGGCGGCACCCAGTACTGGGGAGCGGGATCACATGTACTGCCATGTTTAGTGTCGTTGTGTTTACGAGGGTCTGATGTAGATGAATTTCCGAGGCTCTGGTTATGTGTTGACGGATGTGATACATTGGAGAGTAGAATTACTGCTAGGAGTTGAGTGATGGATTTTACTCCGTGTATCCGTGGACCCGATTGCATAACCAAAGATTTTGGAAGTTCTTAGGTGGAATTCAAGTAGTTACCTAGGATTATCCTTCCAGCAAATGCAAATGGGTTATGTATTTGTTTCTGTCTTAGCTTGCAAGCTTCATCATTTGTTTTGTTGGAGTATGGTAATTTTATTTGCTTCAATGTCAAATGGTGATTTTGTATCTTTTCTAAACGGTGTTCTCATATTTCTATGGGAATGCTAATCCTTTTGATCGACCGGGGTTGTCATGAAATTCTTTTCAACTGGTGTGCTTCTCTTCAAGATGATTCAATTCTTCCAATATTTGCAAGATCAATCCTCATATTTCTTTCCGAGGTTCGTTTCATCCGTCCCAAGTTGTCTTTGTTTTTCCCCACCCTCCCGCCCTTTTCTTCAATGATTAAATTCCCATCCAAGTGTCTTTCTTCTCACTGATGCTTCCACTCTCTTTTTCTTTTGTGTTTCAATCCGGCGATTCCATGTGGAGATGCTCAAGAGTTTCAAGTTCATCATTTTGTTCTTGTCTTCTTCTCTGGTGAATTCAATGCAAGTTTTCGTGTCATCATATCATTTTTGTTCATTAAATCATCTTCATGTAGGAAATTCTTATGCAAGCCTCTTATGTTAATTCATCTATCTATTATATCTGGAGTGGTAAGTTATCTCAAAAGATTCATGTTATCGTTCAAATCCTCTTAAGTGTTTCGAGGCTCTCAACCTCATCAAGTTCTTAATTTTGTACCGGTGCAACCTTTCCTTCTAAGCATTTGTTTCAACGGTGTTCTCTTTGAGCGGGCCCATAACCCGCAGGTTTTTCCCAGGATCTTACCTGGCTCTTCTAATCTTTCCGGAGATGTCCTAAAGTTCTTTTCAGTATGACGTAAGAATGAATTTCATCAGTCATATTCCTTCTCGAAGTTCACTTCTAAATCATTTCATCATTGGCTCAACCTTTCTTTAGTCATTATTCCGGAGTATCCCAATTATCCTTAGTGGTGTTTCTCGTCATCATTTTCAGCTTGAAGAGCGAAGGAGAGTGTCTCTTAAATCTTTATCTGTTCTCGTGAAGATTAGTGTTTCAAGCTTGATGCTATTTTTCCAAATTGTTTTCGACCATGAGTAATTCCTCCCATATCTGTCTAGAGCATTTCAGAATTGTTTTCATCCCTAGATCCTCCGAAGGCCATCATTTCAGAATATTTCTTCGTTCTCAGCTTTTAGCTTTCATTCTCAAATTCTTCTCAATTGATGTCTCTTCGTTCGTTCAATGTTTCCATCCTTCATTCTCAATTCATACCGGTGGATCGTGATCTCTTCGTTCTCGCATTTCTCCATTCATTCTTAGTATACCCATTCGTTCCAAATTCTTACCGGTGGTTCGTTCAAGAATTCTTCAAGTTCATGCTATCCTTCCCCAATCTTTTAAAGAAGAATAAGTAGTATGCCAAAACTGTTGCTTGTCATCAATTTCACTTGATGAAGGATAAGAATAACATAATTCTTATTCTTGTTTCATCAAGATGATTTCAATCCTTCTTCCGGAGTTTGTTCATTATATCAAATTCTTGATTATAGTTGCCAATCATTTCTTTTCCGGAGTTCCAAGCTTTCTCAAGTATCTCATCGCGAAATTCCATCTAAATCTTTGCATGGCCTAAATCTTGTTCTTTTTGCAGTCTTCAATTCTTTTCTATCATCCTTTCATTCCAGAGTTCTTTCCGAAGTGTTCCTTCCTTGCTTATCCATTTAACTGGAGTGTTGTGCCCCCTCTCAAGTTCTCTTCATCTTATCAAGTTTTGCCTCTCTTTTCTACCGGAGTGCTGCCCAAATTCTTCGTTCGCGTTCTTCGTCTATCTCGTTTCAATCGGAGTGGTTCCAAATTCTTCCTTGTTCCTCGTGCCATTCTTCATCTCTTCCAACCCCCAAGGTTATTATCATGCTTGTTCTTCCTCTATTCTACCGGAGTGCTTTCAAATTCACTGTGTCCTTCCATTGAAGTTTTTCAAAAAATCAATGTTCATTGATTTTACTCGTTTAGCAAAGAAGCAACTCAGTTTATACCTCTTGCTCTTTTTCTTCCTCTTCTCATTCTAAGATCTCGGGTCGAGATCTCTTGTAAGTGGAGGAGAGTTGTAACAGCCCGAGACCGACGGTCCAGAAGATTCCCGTTTTATTCCGTTATCGCCGTGTGTTTTATTTGGTTGTCGCATTCATCACCGCATCATCCGCATCATTCGCATTGCATCGCCACTCTATTTTCGTCTGTTTTCAAACTTGCACTCGTTCGTAGTCGCCGGTTCTCTTCGTTCATGTCGTCGACCGTTTCGAGGCCAACCACACACGCACGCGCTCGTGGCATGTCTAAAATATTGTTTTTAAAAGTGTGTATAAAACTTTCTCGGAATGGGTCAAAACTTGGCGAGCGGTTGTTATATATTGTAGGTGAACCGCCTACCAAATTTCGTCGCATTCGGAGGTCGTACGATACTCGAACCATTAAATATATAGCGGCACTATAGCCGGTTTAATTGTCGGACGTTTTCGGTTTTACAAAACTTGTGCCGGGCCGCTCATTTACCTCTCATCTCAAGCCCATGGACAACTACACAGCCCACTAGCCCAACTAGGCCCCCCTCCGCTTCCGGACCGCCCGACCGAGATCCGACGGTACGAAAACGGAGCAAATCAGTTAACCCTAGACCTCTTGGCCTATTTAAACAGCTCCCCACGTCCATTTCGGGTAACCCTAGATTCCCCTTGGGATCCGCACCGCTAGCTTCCACCTGTTGCCTCCGCAATCTGCTGCTCCCACCTCCAGCCATCGGGCCCGATGAGCCCATCCGCGACCTCACCCGAGCCCGAAGGCGTCGTGCCCCTGCCTTTCGTGCCCGAGCTACGCAAGCTCCCGCTCGTCCCCGCCGCCAGCAAGCCCACCTCTCGTGCTCCTCCGTGGCCGCGCCGGAGGAACTAGCCGGCGCTCCGCCGCGCCTCAGGAGCCTCCTCCTCCAGCGCCCTCGCCAAGTGGCCTGCCATGGCCGGCCTCGTGGTCCATCCGCCGCCGCGGGGTCCACCCATTAAAATGGTCTAGACTAATGAAACAGCAGGACAAAGAAAGGAAAAAAACAAACGGAGAAGTTGGAAAAGAATTTGGGTGAAAGAAAATTAGTTCTGAGATGCTGGAATACTCTACAGTTTTATAAAATTGGATTTGGGAACTTATGAGAGAAAAAATAAAATGCCTTTTAATTACCATTTGAATCTGTTTTGCAAAATAAGAGGGTAGAAGAGTAGAACATGTCTAAGAATGATTTTACACCTAACACACGAAAAATTAGACAACTTAGCAACATTTCTAGGGAGGACTTGGGCAAGGCCAAAATCATCACATTTTATAATATTTGAATTAAAGAGAGATGGAGGTATGGGACAAAGTAAATGATTTGAAGGCATCAACAAGAGCACACCACATCATGCAAAGCACACCATCACAACACATACACTCATTCAAACATAACATGATGCAAAAATGGAATGGATGACATGATGCCATGATGCTCAAATGAATGCCATGAAGCAAATTTTATTAATTCAAACCACATGATGGCATAACATAGATGGTTCACACATGGAATTGGTTACAAGGTTTGGAAAGATGCTATTGGGCTGTTACAGGAGAAATCCTTGTTTTCTTTGTAGATAGGTCCTCCTACAAGGGTTAGTCATGCAAGGAAGAACAAGATATATCCAAATGACAAGAGTGAGGTTTTCATCATATGTATGTCAGGCATATAGTTTGTGTTGTCTTCTTCCTACATCACAAAGAGGGTTTGTTTATACTTGGCCAAAACAAGATTGCTTTTGATAGTAGTTGTTGGCAATCTTGTGGAATGTAGTTCATCCAAGTACCTACAAAATGTTAGATGCAATACAAGGGAGCAAAGTTTCCCAAGGGTATAAGATAGTATCATATCAACAACAACAAGGAATAGTCAAGTAAGCTCATGCCCTTGCATGCATCCGAGTGAGTCTAGCTAAAGTTTGAAGCATTAATGATGTTCAACTCACTCCTCAAGTGACAAAACACCTTCTCATCAGGTGGCTTAGTAAAGATATCGTCCAATTGCTTGTTGGTGCGAACATGTTTGAGATTAATGTCCCCTTTGGCAACATGATCACGAATGAAATGATGACGTACTTGAATATGTTTAGTTCAAGAATGTTGCACGTGATTATGAGCAATCTTAATAGCACTCTCATTGTCACACAACAATGGAACATGCCTCACATGTATTCCATAATCCTTAACAGTTTGAGTCATCCATAGTAATTGCGCACAACATGATCTGGCGGCAATGTATTCCGCTTCGGCGGTAGATAGAGATACCGGGTTTTGTTTCTTGGATGCCAAGACATAAGAGATCTACCAAGAAGTTGACAAGTACTCGAGGTGGATTTTCTATCAACCTTAGTTCCGGCATAATCCAAGTCGGAATAGCCAACAAGGTTAAAAGAAGATCCATTGGGATACCAAATGCCAATGTGTATGTATCAAGTATATCAGAATTCTTTTCACGTCCTTAAGATGACACTCTTTAGGAGCGGCTCAGGTCAGGAGGCACATAGATATAGCAATGAACCGATCATTGATCGATAAACCTTCTGATCAACCGGTTTGTCCTCCTTGGTGAGGTCAACATGTCCACTAGTAGGCATAGGAGTTTTCATACCTTTACACTCTTGCATGTTCAACTTATTGATAAAGTCCTTGGTATACTTGGTTTGAGAGATAAATGTTCCTTCTCTCGTTCGCTTCATTTGCAAACCGAGGAAAAATTTCAGCTCAGACATCATAGACATCTCATACTTCTCGAACTTCAACCTTCCAAATTTCTCACTAAAATGTGGGTTAGTAGATCCAAATATAATATCATCCACATAAATTTGGCACACAAATAATTCACCGTTAACTCTTTTTGTGAACAAGGTTCTGTCAATTTTACCAATTTCAAAACCCTTTTCAATAAGAAACTTCGTTAAGCATTTGTACCAAGCTCGTGGGGCCTGTCTAAGTCCATAGAGAGATTTACGAAGTTTATAAACATGATTAGATTTATTAGGGTTGAAAAAGCGGGGAGGTTGTTTAACATAAACTTCCTACTCAATTTCACCATTTAGAAAACCGCTTTTGGTATCCATTTGGTAAAGAGTAATATCATGGTGATTGGCATAAGCAAGAAGTCTACGAATGGCTTCAAGTCTAGCAACGGGGGCCTAAGTCTCACCATAGTCCATACCTTCAACTTGAGTGTAACCTTGAGCTACAAGATGTGCCTTGTTGCATACCACTTGACCATCTTCATCTGGCTTGTTCCGAAACACCCATTTTATTCCAATGATGTTTTGCTCATCGTTGGGCTTCTCCACTAGTGTCCACACTTCAATCCTCTCAAAGTTGTGTAATTCTTCGTGCATGGCATTCACCCAATCCGGGTCTTCAAGTGCTTCTTCTACCTTCATAGGCTCAATACTAGAGATAAATGAGTAATGCTCACAAAAATTAGGTAAGCGAGTTTTAGAGCGAGTGGTTTTCCTGGTTTGTATGTCGCCGAATATTTGCTCTAAGGGATGATTCTTGTTCACTCTTGCTCGAACTCGTGGTAGCTTTTGCTTGTTGGATGGTGGAGATTCCTCATCATCATCATCCTCTCCTTCCTCATTGTTGTTAAAGGTGTCATATCCTTGAGGTGGTGGTGAAGGAGGTTGCGGTGGATCATCACGATGTACTTCTTCATCCTCTTCATCTTGTCGTGTACCGCTTGTGGATGCTTCCATGTCGTTTTGTGGTTTTCCTTGGCGCGAGGTAGGAGCTTCCACTTGTGTTGATGAAGTGCTTTCCTTCACCTCCATGGGACTAATCTTGCCGATGGGCAAATCTTGAATGGCTTCCAAAGGTTCCTTATCTCCTACATCATTTCGCAATTGTTTGACTTGCGAACCATTAGATTCATCAAACTTCACATCTACCGTCTCTTCAACTTTTCGAGTGAAGTTGTTGTAGACATGGTAAGTGTGAGAGTTTGATCCGTAACTAAGTAGGAAACCTTCATGAGATTTAGGAGCAAATTTAGAACGACGATGCTTATCAAGAATGTAGCACTTTGAGCCGAATACCCGGGAGTATCCCACTTGGGGTTTGTTACCGGTGAGTAGATCTTATGTCGTTTTACCGAGAAGCTTGTGTAGGTAGAGTCGGTTTGTAGCATGAAAAACTATTACCACGGCTTCCTCCCAAAAGTGTCTTGGCGTCGTGTATTGGTCGAGCATCGTTCTGGCCATCTCTATGAGATTTAGGTTCTTCCTCTCAACAACTCCATTTTGTTGAGGTCTACACGTAGCCGAGAACTCATGTGAAATCCCTTCTTCGCCAAGAAAGGTGTCCACATTAGTGTTCTTGAATTCCAATCCATAGCCAACCTTTAGAAGATTTTGCAATAAGACAAGTACAAGGTTTGGATCTCTTGGTGAAGTCAACAATGTATAGATCACCTCTACAGAAACCGGTAAAGACCATGCTATGATTATCTTGATGGAACACTTGGCAATCAACTTTAGTAAATAGCACATTGAAACCGAAGTCGTCTAGTCTAGATACGGAAGGAAGATTGTAGCCAAGGGATTCAACAAGCATGACATTTTGAATGTAGCTATCAGGAGATATGGCCACCTTACCAAGACCGAGTACCTTACCCTTGGAGTTGTATCCAAAAGTCACATACCTCCGTGGTCCATGGTTTGGTGTGATCTCTTGAAACACGTCTCTATCTCCAGTCATGTGATTGGTGCATCCACTGTCACTCGTTTCCTTCGGACATGTAGTCTTTGAAGTTCGCCATGAGACTTAGATTCTTCATAGTCTTATCATATTCGATGTCATACATCTCATCTACATCATAGTAGCCATGTTCCACATTGTCATCATCAAGTGGAATATCCTCATCATATGAATCAAGAGATTCGTTTGAATTTTGATCATGACAATGTTCAAGATTATGAATATGAATGGCTTCAACAATGATGTTGTTTATAGTTATGACATCTCCTTTAGCACGCATGAGGTCTGTAAGCTCAAAGAGATAATCATCAAATTTAGGATCATTAGGTTTCATGTTGTGAAATGCAATAGTTTTATGGAGAATGACATCAAGATTTTTCAACGAGTAGTTTGGATATCTTTTCTATAAATCATTCCACAAAGTATAAGCACACTCAAAGTTTCTCATTTGATCAAACATAATTCTTGGCAATCCTCCAATGATAAGATTAATAGTTCTAATATTACGAAGCATGTCAATTTCTTCTTCGTGTGAGGGATGTAAGGGATCGATGGGAGGCACATAAGGGCTCTTAACATACTTTCTCAAACGGAATTCATCGAATAGATCAAGCATCTTCCTCCAAAGTTTTTCCATTGACTATAGTACTTCGCATCGAGAATAGGCACTCTAAAACTAAGACTCCCCAAACTAAGCAATCCATCTTCCTCCAATGGTGATAAAACCAAAGCTATGGAGACCAATTGTGGGATCGCGAAAGGACGTCTAGGGGGGTGAATGGACTACTTGACAAAATAAAACCATAACCTTTTCCCAATTTTAATTGTTGGCAGATTTTAGCAATTCTACCAAGTCTAGCACACCCTACACATGCAAGTCAACGAGTATAGCAGCGGAAAGTAAAGACAAGCACATATAAGTAAGAGTAGAGAAAGGAAGATCAAACGCAATGGGGGACATGAAGATTTTTCCCGTGGTTCCGATAGGTGGTGCTATCATACGTCCATGCTGATGGAGACTTCAACCCATGGAGGGTAGCGGTCGCGCGAGTCCACGGAGGGCTCCACCCATAAGGATCCACAAAGTAGCAACCTCGTCTATTCCATCACGGCTTACGGACACGAAGGACTAGCCTCACTCGGGGTAGATCTTCATGAAGTAGGCGATCTCCTTGCCCTTACAAACTTCTTGGTTCAACTCCACACGAAGTCGGAGGCTCCCAAGCGACACCTAACCAATCTAGGAGACACCACTCTCCAGGTAATAGATGTGGTAAGAATGATGAACTCCTTGCTCTTGTGCTTCTAAAGATAGTCTCCTCAACATACAATCACTCTCTCACAAATTTGGCTTGGTAGAAGAGGTTGATTGGGTGGAAAGCAAGTTGGGGAGGCTAGAAATCAAGATTCAAATGGTTGGAGTGGAAGATCTTGATCTCAACACCATGAGTAGGTGGTTCTCTCCCAGAAAATGGATGGGGCAAGTGTTGGTCTATTCTGAGTGCTTCCTCTACGAGTGAGAGGCAGGTGGAGGGGTATATATAGGCATCTCCAAAAATCCACCTGTTACAACATTATTGCCCAACTTGGTGAAACCGAAGCAAAAACTCGGTTGCCGACTAGTGCAAAATGTGGCAACTTTTGGCGTTTCGGTGAGACCGATATATAAACCTCGATGGGTCCAATTTTGGCTGACCTAGGCAGTTTCTAGTTTCGGTGTCACCGATTTCTAAAACTCAAAAAATCCGGTTCTTAGAAATGGGTTAACAGAAAGTTGGTCACTAATTTTGGTTTCACCAAAATCAAACTTGGTGTCACCGAGACATTAGGGTTTGGCTTAGGATCTGTCTAGGGTGAAACTCGGTAGGGCCGATTTGGAAATATTGGTGGCACCGAATTTGAGAGTTAGGGTTTAGACAGAGTATTTTGTGGGAGAATTCATGGGTATTTTTGGTGGCTAACTCTAAGCACTTGAGCAACCAGATCATCATGGATACCTCATCCCATTTTAACAGTATTGGCTTTCCTATGGACTCAAATGTGATTTCTCACAAAATGCAAAATGTAGAGTCTTGAAGCTTGATGCCTTGCCAATCCTATTCCTTCTTCTTTCCTTGGGGGTTCTCCGCACATTCCATAGCCAAATTTTCTCTGTGAACTTCATCTGAAATAAACTAGGTAAAACTATTAGTCCAAGAGACAATGTATGTTGTCATGAATTATCAAAACCTCCATGGGAGCATATGTGATTTCACTATAAAATTCCTCCAAACCAAAGGAGGCCTTAATATGTTTCAAAGATTCATGATCTGAATGTGTAACAAATTCTTTGGACCATAAATATTGTTGCCATGTTTCCAAAGTCTGGACAAGAGTATATAATTCCTAATCATAAGTAGAATAATCCAGACTACGCCCACTCAATTTTTCAGAAAAGTATGCAACAGGTTTACCATCTTGTAATAACACACCTCCTAATCCTATTCCACTAGCATCACATTCAAGATCGAAAGTCTTACTAAAATCAGGAAGTTGGAGTAAATGAGCATGCGTTAACTTATCTTTCAATACCGTGAAGGCTTCTTCCTGTGCGATACCCCAAGCAAAAGGCACATCCTTCTTTGTAAGATCATTGGGAGGTGCGGCAATGGTGCTAAAATCTCTCACAAAACGTTTATAGATACAAGCGAGGCCAAGAAAACCCCTCACTTGTGTGACCGTTTCGGGCTGCGGCCAACTCTCAATAGCTTTAATCTTGGATTTATTAACTTCAATTCCCTGTGGAGTAACAACATAGCCAAGAAAAAAATACCCGGTCGGTGCAAAAGGTGCACGTCCCAAGGTCACCAAACAAACGTGCATCACGTAGAGCAATAAAAACAACACGTAAATGTTCTAAGCATTCCACCAAAAATCTGCTATAACTTAGTATATCATCAAAATAGACTACCACAAATCGTCCAATCAAAGCACGTCAAACCTTGTTCATTAATCTCATCAAAGTGCTAGGTGCATTATTTAACTCAAAAGGCATGAATAACCACTAATATAATCCAAACTTGGTTTTAAATGTTGTTTTCTATTCATCTCCCAATTTTCATACGAATTTGATGGTATTCACTATGCAAATCAACCTTGGAGAAATTGGTAGAGCCACTTAATTCATCAAGCATATCATCTAGCCTAGGAATAGGATGACGATAATGAATATTAAAATTATTAATACCTCTACAATCAACACACATACGAGATATATCATCCTTTTTCGGCACTAGAATAATAGGAACAACACAACGACTTAGAGATTCACGTATATAACTTTTGTCGAGCAGCTTCTGTACTTGATGCATAATCTCCTTCGTATCCTCTGAATTTGTACGGTATGGCGCATGGTTGGGTAGCTATGTGCCGGGAATTAAATAAATCTGATGCGCAATCCCTCGAATAGGTGGTAATCCCGGTGGCACGTCTTGTGGAAAGACGTGAGCGAACTCCTACAAAATGTTAGTGACGTTAGGAGGCAAAGAGGGAAGAATGTCCTTGAATGAAAATAATATCTCTTTGCACACAAAAGCATAGCAAACAGATTTCGTAAAGTCCAGATTAGTAATATCAGATTTGGTGGCAAGTAAACACTAGATGATGGTTTATTAGCCTTATTGTGTTACTCAAACTCTTTAGACACAATATGATTTTCCCTATTATTTGGCCCTTGTTTAGCTTTACTAGCTCTAGAAATGTCATCTTTTAAAATATGTTCCGGGGACATACGAAGCAAAGTAATATCTTAATCTTTATGAACAAGAGTATACTGATTTGTCCTACCATGGTGTACATATTTTTTATCAAATTGTCGTGGTCTACCAAGTAAAACAACGCATGCTTGCATGGGTACCACATCACAATCAACATATGTAGTAATGATAAAATGCACACAAATAGTACAGATTATCTTAACCTTGCCACTATTGTTGAACCGTTGTATGTAATAAGGATGAGGATGTGGTCTGATGGTGAGAGACAGCTTCTCCACCATCTCCATGCTAGCCAAGTTGTTGCAACTCCCTCCATCAATTATGACGCGAACAAAACGTTCCTTCACAACTCTCGTTGTATGAAACAAATTATGCCTCCGATTTTGCTCAACTTGTGTTACCTGCACACTCAAAACACATTGGGCAACTAAACTTTCATACCTATCAGCGTAGTTAGCAACCATGTATTGTTTCTCTTGCTCATGATCATTAACACCATGTTCTTCACTCGCAATAAGATCCAAAGTCTCCTCATCATAATCACTAGCGGACTCATATCCACCACCCTCAGTAACGATCATCACATGCTTGGATGGGCACTCTCTTGCATAGTGACCTCCACCCTTGCAAGTTGCAACGACGACATATAACCTCATGTGTTTGCCTTGTTGATGCCATGGATGAAGAAGAACTTTTTGCGGGATCCGAAGGTGTGCCCTTGGCGGAGGATGATGGTGGTGCATGTTTTCTCCTATCTCAGTTGGAATTGGAGGCTGATGTAGGTGGTGTTGTAGCAGGACGTGTGGAAGTAGATGACATACTTGGGATCCATGACGAAGCTCATCCTGCAGAAAAAGTAGTTCGCTCCAATGCATGTTGATCCTATACTTCACGTTCAGCTTTGCAAGCAAGATGGAATAAACGAGTGATATTGTTATACTCCTTATACTCTAGAATGGTGACTCTTCTCTTCTTTTGTGGGGGTCGTGCACTCTTTGGAGTAGTGTTCGGGCCTTTCACAATTGTAACAATTCCGGTCACGACTAGAGGAACGCTTCTCTTCATATCTTGAGTTGGAGCTTCTATCTTTGCCTCTACTCTTGTAGAATTTGTTGAACTTCTTGACCATAAGGCTTATCTCTTCATTGGTAACAAGGTTTTCACTTGAAGTAGCGGGAGTATCACTTTTAGCTTTGTATGCACTGCTTGACTTGGTGTGAAGCTCTTCTTTGTCTTTGAGTGACATTTCATGAGCAACAGTCCTTCCAATGACTTCCGTAGGCTTGATATCTTTGTAGTTTGGCATCATTTGGATCAATGTGCACACGGTGTTGTACTTTCCATCCAAGGCTCTAAGTATCTTCTTGATGATGAATTTGTCGGTCGTCTCTTCACTTCCTAAGCCGACAATCTCATTTGTAATGAGAGCAAGCCTAGAGTACATTTTAGTGACTCCTTCACCATCCTTTATCTTCAACTTTTCAAGTTGACTTTGTAGCACATCCAACTTAGATTCCCTGATAGATTCAGTATCTTCGTGCATATCAACCAAAGTATCCCAAATTTCCTTTGCATTCTCAAGACGGCTTATCTTGTTGAACTCTTCGGGGCATAAGCACTTGAATAGAATGTCGCATGCTTGAGCATTGTATTGCAACATCTTCAATTCTTCTGTGGTGGCTTCACGATTCGGTTCCTTTCCATCACCAAAGAATTCACCTTGCAATCCAACACGAACAACAGCGCATACGGCGGGGTTATGACCATGAATATGCATTTTCATTTTTTGCTTCCAACTAGCAAAGTTTGTACCATCAAAATATGGACCTCTACGATGATAATTTCCCTCACTAGACGCCATACTCTCATAGGTTGTGAAACCAATGCAATGGAGACCAAAGCTCTGATACCGCTTGTAGGATTCGAAGTATGTCTAGAGGGGGGTGATTAGACTACTTGACTAAATAAAAAATCTAGCCTTTTCCCAATTTTAGATGTTGGCAAGTTTTAGCAATTGTAACAAGTCAAGCACACCCTACACATGCAATTCTAAGAGTATAGCAGCAGAAAGTAAAGACATACACATGAAAGTAGAGGCAAGAGATAGGAGGATCAAACGCAATTGTAGACACGAAGATTTTTCCCGTGGTTCCGATAGGTGGTGCTATCGTACGTCCACGCTGATGGAGACTTCAACCCACGGAGGGTTGCAGTCGCGAGAGTCAACGGAGGGCTCCACCCATAAGGGTCCACAAAGTAGCAACCTCGTCTATTCCATCACGGCTTATGTCCACGAAGGACTAGCCTCACTCAGGGTAGATCTGCACGAAGTAGGCGATCTCCTTGCTCGTACAAACTTCTTGGTTCAACTCCACACACGAAAACGGGGGCTCCCAAGCAACACCTAACCAATCTAGGAGACACTACTCTTCAAAAGGTAATATATGTGGTAACAATGATGAACTCCTTGCTCTTGTGCTTCAAAAGATAGTCTCCTCAACACACAATCAATCTCTCATAGATTTGGCTTGGTAGAAGAGGTTGATTGGGTGGAAAGCAACATGGGGAGGCTACAAATCAAGATTCATATGGTTGGAGTGGAAGATCTTGATCTCAACACATGAGTAGGTGGCTCTTTGTTAGAAAAATGGATGGTACAAGTGTTGGTATGTTCTGAGTGCTTCCTCTACGAGTGAGAGGTAGGTGGAGCAGTATATATAGGCATTTCCAAAAATCCAACCATTACAACATTATTGCCCAACTCGGTGGAACAGAAGTAAAAACTCAGTTGCACCGACTAGTGCAAAATGTGGCAACTTTTTGCGTTTCGGGGAGACCGATATATAAATCTCGGTGTGACCGATTTGGCTAACCTAAGCATCTTCCAAATCTCGGTGAGACCGATTTCCAAAACTCGGCCGATTCTTAGAAATGGGTTACCCAAAAGTTGGTCACTGATTTCGGTTTCACCGAAAGTGAAAGTTGGTGTCACCGAGACCTTAGGGTTTGGCTTAGGATCTGTCTAGGGTAAAACTCGGGAGGGCCGATTCCGATAACTTGGTGGCACCGATTTTGAGTGGTAGGATTTAGACAGAGAATTTTGTGGGAGAATTTCATGTGTATTTTTGGTGGCTAACTCTAAGCACTTGAGCAACCAGATCATCATAGATATCTCAACCCCTTTTAATAGTATTGGCTTTGCTATGGACTCAAAAGTGACTTCTCACAAAATGCAAAATGTAGAGTCTTAATGCTTGTTGCCAATAGATGTTCCTTGCATCTAGGGGATCTCCTCACAATCCTTTGCTAATCTATTCATTGAATTTTTCCTAAAATATACTTGGTGGAATCATTAGTCTAATGAAATATATGTTGTTATTGATTACCAAAACCACCTAGGGAGAAGTTGTGCTTTCAAAGACCCTCGACGTCCACCCTAACCTTTACAACGCCATCATGCAGTAAGGTGGCTTCAGCGACGAGGCTCTCATGGGATCTCTGAGCCACCTGCTGGGCAACAAGGCCCAGGGTGTTGGGTTTGTTGCCATGGCAGACGCCCACATGGTGCTCTAGCTCAAGAGTTGGCTGGGCAAGCACTACTACTAGAGCTTGTTGCTGGTTACCACGTGCATGATCCTGGGTGGTGATGGCGGTGGTGATGGCGATGGTGATGGCGATGGTGATGACGATGACAACGTATATTTTGTGTAGATAGGGCTTGAAAACTGTTTGATGGTCTGTATATTTTGTTGAGATTGTATATACTAACCCCTCATGATGATCGTGAACTTGCCGTGGTAGGATGACACCCACTTTTGGATGTGGTGGTAGGATGACATCAAGGTAGTGCTAGGTTTGAACTTGCTATGCCATATGATCATGCATGCTTACTACTTGTGCTACATTACTTCCTCCTTAATTGTTCTTTGTCTTGCTGCTTCAACTACTGCTCTTGTGCACTGCTAGGACAAATTGTATGTGGTGTTCGTTGGGAAGGTACCTGGGGTTTACAGTTCATGGGATGATTGCAGTGAACAGGTTGCCTATGTCAGCAACAGCAGCCATAGAGGGTTTAAGAATAGGCGGGCGGAAGAAGAAATTTACGGCAACTATGTGCGAAAGCACACAGTTGGCATCGTTGAAGTTGGCAACGTTGCAGTTGGCAAGGAGGCACCACGCCTTGCGGTGAAGAACTTCATCATCATCCTGCAGTTCGTCGCCATTGCGTTGCTGTGGCGTTGGTGTGCTAGGTGTGATCATGTGTAACGCAATTTCACCACATAGGTTACAAGGTTAGCACACCTCGCACGATGTATGCCACCAATCAGCATGCTTATGTGTGATTTCGAACAATGCGGGAAACCAAACACCGTGCACTAAGGTGCCCCCTAATACGTGAGAACTAAATGCGTGCAACCAAACAAGTTGCAGATGCTGATTTAGAGGCTGTATTTACTTAACCAGCCTCATGTGAGCCAGCCTTCAGCTAGCCAAGGCCGGCTGCTACGGCTACCGAACACGCCCTAAGTGACCATAACTCGAGGACAATAAGGTGAAGACTTAGTCTTCGAAGTAAAATATCAGCCTCTCCAGACACAGTTGTCATGGTAACTAGAATTGGTAAAATAAATCATGTGTTCTTCATCGAGCAACTGATTTTATCTCTTCACTACTTTACTTTATGTTTTATAGTGTGAAGACTTTGCTTGCTCCCATATGTGAAGACTTTGACTCAAGACTTCCATTGCCATGTTCTTCTGTGTTTTCAGTCATACTGTATTGAGTTTCTATGCATGTTCGGTTGCATGTTTATATGTACTAGATGACCCGTTGCGCCAATGGCGCAAAGGCCGATAGCAAGCCAGGTATTGAAAGAGTGTACATAAAAATATTCAGGCACAGATTGAAACATATGAAAATAAGTACCTATTGCTAGTAGATAGATGCTTAGTGATGATACATAGTGTTCTAAGAAGCTTACGATCGATTATTTACAATGTTATTAGCAAAGAAAGTATATAGTCAGAGATACAACATATAGGCGCTATGAAGTTATAAACATTAGATAGAGTCATCGCTGCACATTTGACTATGGCGCAAAAAGTGAGAGCGAGACGAGCATTGAAACCATGTGTATGAGATTGATTTAGAACCAACTTAAGGATACTTATAGTCCATTACATGAAAGCTTGATGCTTAAAAGAAAATATTCATATCACTTGGTAATTGCATACGTTGGCTTTATAAAGACAAGCTATATTAGCATAGATGGGTGGTGTATATAGTGCTTGCCCGTTAACCAGTGCTCGAGTCTTGTACCTGCCGTCAGCAGGAACGAAAGAATCAAGCCAAAAAATGACGAAATAATATGAGATAATAACAACAAATGATTTGAGAACAAAAGATCAAGGTCAATCAGCATCTTATCGTCGAATTTGGCACTGATTTTTTCAACACGCTGTGCATCTAAAATCCTACTCAATACCTAAGAAAAGAATCTCTTAGTAGCATCCCGGAAGGAAGATAAAGAGCATATGCAACAAGTGATTCCAGGAACACCTACATTTCTCCATGCCCTGTTCAAGCGATAGCTGTAACCCCCACGTGGCTTGCGATAACCAATATTCTTTTTTATATCTTACATAGCAAGAACCTATACATATATAGAAAATAGTTGCACAAAGTTAGGAAATTGAAAACAAAAAGTTAACACTCCAACAAAAAGGAAGAGAGCAGTTGACCTTTCCGCTAGTTTATTCAAGTTTGTCAACGACTTTCATTGCTGGGAGATAATCGTAAATAGAAATATGGCTCTTGTACCCACAAAAAAAGATGGCTCTTGTGATCTACAGCAAGGCATGTCTTCAGAGCCGACCAAAACGTCTTATATTTTGGAATAGAGGTAGTACTCCCTAAAACATCTTCCCTCTCAAAAATATGATATGAGGATTTTTTTCTCTCAGTACGCATCCTTCATGGCCAACAAGTAGATAAAACAAAACACAAAAAATTCCTCAAATTTGGAGAAACACATCAATGTAGGGGGCATAGTCAATCTCCCAAGCGAGAAAATGCATTTGAAACTTAATGCATGTCTTGTGTGTGGCATCCTCCCAAGCGAGAAATCATACTCTTCACTAAACCATAAGTGGAAACATGGGGCTGAGGTAGAAAATTTTGTAACCTGGACATATCGATATGTAGCTTTTCCTGGTTCATTCTTTATGCACTTTCTTCTATTGGAGTAAGTTTTAGTTGAATCCTAAAAATGGGATATTATGTTGAACACAGATACCCTCATTGTAAAAGAACTAATCAAGGACAAGAGCTCAATGTAAGGAATAAAAGTGAGCAGATAATCAAGCGTAAATTAGTTGTCACATGCTTCTCTAGTGGCTGTGGAAAGCATCTGCTCAAGCATAAATTTAGTTGTCACATGTTTCTCTAGTGGCTGTCAAAAGCAGAGATGGCCGAGTGAAGCAAATTTCAGCATAATAAGAGGTAATGGACCACCTTGCCATCAACGATCGCTCGCCCATGGTCGCCTGTTCTGTCTGTTGCACTATGCGACATGATGCACGAAGTGTTGTGCTCCTTACCTGCTGCTCCTATGCTGAGAAAAAGGCATGGCAGAGGAGATGCAACAAGGGTCAGCGAAAAATGTCAACCTGACAACAAAGTGAAAGCATTGTTAATCTAGGAATAGGAATTGTCTATTCAAAATAGAAAGAACATGATGATGGTCCCCTCCAGCTCATACAAAATTAGTGACATCCATAGCTAATAAAGTATAATTTAAATTTAATAGTTGCACCAATAAAAAATCTGCACAAAAATCTACAGGAAAACAAAACTACAACCCCATGGATCTTTCATTGGACAAAGGCATCTAAATATACACATAGATCTTGATAGTAGAAGTGAGGCATAGTTATTTTAGTCTGCCAAGCATTTTGTGCCTGCCGCAGTCTTGAAGTGTATTCTGTAACCAACCTAATCGTTATCTGGTTGATACCGAGAAGGCAGAACTACCTGAACAGCTAAGAGGAGGATAGTGGGGATGATGGATTGGGTACTGATTCAAACTAACAACTGATAGAATGAGTTTCACATTAACAGAAAACAACATCACATTTATCATCGAGTGCTAAGCTGTCATCATTCAAATGCATGTAATTTCTAATTTGACATTGACATACCGAATGAAGCTTCTATAGCGGGAAAGCTTAGAGATCAGAACTGCAGTCCAAGTAGCAGACTATCGAAATAGCAACAATTCCAAGTTCGTGCCCAAAGCTATCTATCGCCATGTGTACATCTAAGTAAGATCATGCAATTAAAATCTATTGTGACCATTACCTATGCAGCCTTTGTATATGTTACCCCTATAAACATGCATGGAAACAACATAAAATAGCAGGGGCTATTTAAGTAACACCAAGGAAAACTATTACCAGATCACAAGCAGCAGCAATCTGACAAACAAAGCACAAGGTTGCCAATACAAAGGAACACTTATAAAGAATTCGTAAGCAAGATACAAAGCAGAACACATAACAAGCACTTGTAGGCATATTGTTACTCTGTGAGCACTGCTAACAAGCCCTTCGTTGATTGTAGGCAAGTTGGTTTATCATCCCACAATGCTACTAAATTCCTTGGCCAGCTAAGGTGTGGTTGAACAACATCACCAAACCTGGAGTAAATTGCACTTACCTCGGCAGCAACAACACACTGGTGCCGGCCACGCAACAACAGCAGCGAGGAGGCCAGCAGCACACTCGAACGTTCAAAGCTGTTCAAAGCTCTTCAGGTCGTCTATCTCTGTCAAATTCCTCTCTTTTACCAGAAATTAGACACTGTTGAAAAGTCAAAGAAACAAAGCATTGTCTTTCTTTCGGCAAAAAGTACACTGCTGGTAATGGGGTTAGAAACAAATATGCAAACAGTCATTTTGTGTGTTTAAATATCATGAATCGGCACACAGCACCATAACAAAAAACTTAAAGTGGTGAAAGATTGTTCATACTAACAGCAAGTGTTTGAACTTTTAGCAAGAGTAGGCACTAAATAGAATCATGAACATCACTTGCTGACAAAAATCTGAAGTACCAACGCTTGATTAGAAAAAAAAGGCTTGGAAAGAAACTAATACCTTCAGTAAACAAAATCATATGAACAACTAACAAAATACAGCAGCTCGTCTGGTCCTGAAAAGGTAGATAGCCAGTTTAATTAGCGATTGCATGTCATGTCAAAACCAAATCCATTCAAGATAATACCCAATACACCAAATAAAGGACAAAATTGGGGAATCTGACAAATAAATGGAAGAATAAAAACAGATTTTATGAATAATGTAGAGGCCCAACCACTTGTTGCTGATCCTGCAAGATGTGTGGGAATCCCACAAGAATCAAATTCCTCAGGGATCTCCTCCCGCTGGATCCAGTGCCAGCAAATTCCTGGGATGAGGAACACCGGAGGGAAACAAAACGAGCACCGCATGAGAAATTCGGAATAAAGCAACAGGAGGGGGGAGTGGACGTAGGCGGCAACCGTACCATGGGGAAGCAGTGGCCGCAGATGGGTCGAGGACATGGCGGTTGGATGGATGACGAGGACGTCAGCCATGGTGGCCCGGACAACGAGGACAAGGGCCTCCTCCTCCCCCACCACCACTTTTCCTCAACGGCCCTGCTCCTCCACAAGCACCATGAAGACATGACCACCTTGATCTCCCACGAATCAAGGGATGAGCTCAGGTTACCATGCAAAGATGAGTAAAGGATGAAGAAAGAACTCACATTGTAACTAGGCACAAGATAATACTATTAGTAAATTACTATATGAGAGATTAATAATAGAGGTAATGAGCATTGAGCAACACAACATACATTATATACATAGGAAGACAGGAATATACCTATGAAATTTAGTATAAGCGGTTGTATCATCTAAAAGTAGTAAAATATCTATAGTATTTTTAACCTCTGCTTTGCAAGAAGATGACAAACTCATTCTAAATGTATGACCAAAACAATATGGAGAATTAGGAAGAGTAACTAACGTAAGATATTGATGATTCATCGTAATAAAAAAATAATGTGTAGAACTTAAAATGGTTATTAGCTCCTGTTTTATGGCTTGCTCACTTAGAATCCTTTACATCAACCATAGTTCAATGCAACTTTTCCTTTGATACACCTCTTCTCCTGAATCAAATGGTTTAGGTCTGAAAATATATTACAGCTATAGAGTAACTCATTCATTCAATGAAAATTACTAAAGGAAAAAAACATGCTTGCTTCCACCATGAATCAGTGAATTTCAAATAGTTGTGCTCAGAAAGCTATCAAAACATGGAAAGAAACAATAATACCTTGTAAATTTATACATTGTACAACCTATTCAGAAAAGAGTTATGAATTGATCTATTTGTCTTGATGCCCTCATCACCAGGCCCACTATAACTGATATCTTCTCTTCAACCACCATGAGCAGTGTGGTCATTGTAGAAATATGACCAGTTATATTCAACTCGTTTACTCGTGTTTGTCCCTTTTTTGCAATTCCACTGCCCACACCCATGGCTGCACTGCTCATTTCAAATTGTAGTGTGGTGCCCTGCGAAACACAAGTAAAAGTTGAAGCAAAAGGAAAGGGTTTTAAGAGGAACAGAGTGGTCATTTTAAAAAATCAAAGCAGGTTTACTTTAACACATCAAAAAACATCACATACATAATTCAAGCAGAAACTCGAGCAAAACATCCACAAGCATGCTTAACGGTAAGGCAAAAATTAGTAGACAGAGAACACTTAATTGATGGCCAGCACCTGAATCAGAAAATATAGAAACTAAGTATACACTCCTCTTCATATTGCCTTGCGAATGTCCCATGCTACTGAATTTATGTGATACAAATAGTTTGATATTCCCAAATGGTGGTGCTTATTTTCATGGCAATCTCCGCAACGATCACATTCTCATGCTCTATAGGGAGTTTCAGAAAATTATAGGCAAAGAAATGACAAAAGACTTGAGATATAGAACTTCATCTTTAGGACACCAGAATTACTCCTCGACAACGACGCTGATCTGACCCTTCTCGAACATGTCGTAGAAGGATCGGGGCTTCCTCTGCTCATTCCATTGATGCATATCCCACATACCAATAGCAACCAACATAAGATAATTAAGCACAATGGCTCGGCTGAACTATATAATGTCAGCAAAAGGTGCAGAAAGAACAAATTAAAGGATGAAACCAAAATCATCTATGTTTTCTATTGCTTGAAGGAAGACTACTCTTGGGCAAATGACATTCCCTTCCCACCAAATCAAACTATTTAAAAAGGGCCTTAGATGCTAGCAAAATCTACTGCAATTCTAATTATATCAAAATGTACTCAACAGCAGACCAGAATAAAAATAGAATGAAGGTGTAATTGTACCAGATCCAAGAAATAATTGGCTACACTATAGTACTTAGATTGGATCCTCTCGACAACAGATACGCATCAAATACAAAAAGTAGCTTGAAACTGTAGCCATTCAAAGCAGAGTGATATAATGAAGTGAAACTAAAAATTAGTATAATTAGTGCAGGTTCAGGACTACGGTTCAGGACTAAGCTCATAGTTCTTTCAACAAAAAGGAAAGCGGGGAAGTGAATTTGCTAGAGCTAGTGCACAAATCCTGAGTATACGAAGCAATGATATGACAACACATATCCCGCTCTTATCCTTGGTATATAAAGTAGTGCTATGTGTCTAATTGTATTTATTTTTGCCACGGTTTCCAGAATAGGTATGACAAAAGATATGACTAACACGCATCCTGGGTATACAAAGCAATGAGACAACGATAAGCGGGACACAAGGTATAAATACAACAAGCAACAATAAGTAACAGTAAGGAAGAAAGGACACAACGCACGGAACGCACACAATTCAGTAAAATACTGCATATGAAATGAGCAAAAGAAAAGAAGGACGAAGGAGGAAGACGAAACTTGGCAAGACGAAACCGCAGGCGTTATGCCAACTAAACTGCAGCAGGATCTGGAACACCAAAGAAAATAAGCAACCTGAGAAGACAAACTGGTAGCAGAAGCAACTAAATCAGAACACATACAAACTTTCCTTGCACAGAGTAATGCGTACAATATCTTTTTATTTAACCAACGAATGTGTAAACGCACAAAAGACATATTAGGCATGAGAAACAAACTGGATGCAGGACCACAAGCAGAATATCGAATGGAACAAATAAAACAGTGAATCACCTCTTTGCGAGCAATTAGTTTCTTGTTGAAAACCATTCACGGCTGATTTTTAACATTGGAAGCCATGGCACTCCAAATTGTATCATGTTTCTCCAAAGCACTTACACACTTAGTATACATGATAGTAGATGATTCCGAACAATTCCAAAGTAACTGAAGCATGCATACGAGCCTGGAATAGGGGTCAGACAAGATAAACCAGTCAACCTTACAGTTCTATGGTAGTAGCATAATTGAAGGCACCTATTTGTATTTATTAATATTAAAAGAAGAAAGGATTTCTCAATTGACTCAATAAAGAACAATACACATGAAACACATTAGGCATAGCAATAAAATCCACCCACATATATTTGCTCACACTTAGACACTCTCACATGGTAAATATTAGGAAAATTCTACAGCCTATATCACAAACGTTAATACTTATAGGATGAAACCCAAACCATTTGTGTTTTCTCCGTGCTCAATCAGGAATATTCATGGGAATATTACATTATATTTTCACCAAATATCACAATTTAAATGCCCCTTCGATCCTAAAACAAAGCGAAACGAAGGGAACTCAACAGTATTGGAGATTATGGTAAGATGAAAACATGACTAGCACAATAGGCACCTGTTTATATCATGTCCCGCCAAGAATCTCTCTTCCTCCTGCTTGTCTCCTTCCTCATCCTCCCTGTCTCCACCTACTCAAATTCAAGCATCAAAGTTGGAAACTAAAAAGAAGACAGTAGAGAAGATGCCACCATGAGAACCAAATCAAATAAGAATATCCCATCCCCCTGCTCGTCTCCTTTCTCCTCATCCGTGGCTCCTCAAAACAACAAATCAAAGCATCAAAGTTAGAAACTAAACAAAGACACCAAGAGAACCAGATCGAACCACCATGCTTTTGTTAGCATGCACAATACTAAGGCATGGTACTAAGGCGTGGTGGAGAGATCGTACGAGGAGCAGCAACGAGGGAGAGATGAGGGCTGGGGGAGGAGAACAGGGAGAGGGGGGGCTCACCTTTTTCAAAGCTGCGATGGCAACACGTGAAGGATGAGCAGGCAGTGGTCGGGGGTGCGTATTGTGCAGGGTCGTGCTATCCTTTCCATCTTCTCCGGCCGCTCCGACAGGCGAGCGTCCCTCAATCGCCGCCCCCGACCGCATCTGCACAACCCCTGTCGTTACCTGCAGCCGCTAGACTCTCCACGTGCTTCTGCCACCACCCTGACGCACGGCCGTTGCCTTGGCCTAAGCGACGGCGATGGCGCGAAGGGGAACCGGGCTAGGGCTCAAGGACGGGAGCGCGCCGCGGATTTGTGTGGCGGCGGCTGGCAAGCGAGGGAAAAGGGAGGAGGAGGGAGGGGAAAAGGCTGTTGCGGATTGGAGGCTAGGTTTCATCTGGTCGTGCGGTGCGACCCGGTAGTCCACCCCTTTTCTCAGGCACGCAACGCACACTGGACCACTGGTCCCACACAAATGGTTGGCCCAGGCATCATCATCCACCAAACCACAAATCCATGACGTGAAGCAAAACAGACGGATGGATGTTTGACAGCCAGTTGAAAAGGAGAAATCTTTACAGCGAGGCAGAACGGGCGAACGAGATCGCGCAGCGCGCGATGCCTCTAGAACGGCGGGTACTCTAGGAGGGTTTATATGTTCGACTATTACTTAGTTTGCATGCAATCCTTTGAGTTGATTTTGTTGTCTTCATTCTCATTGCATGCTTAGTGTAGTTTTGCTTTTGTCTTGCCACTGGCCAGTTAGCTAGCAATGACCTCCTCTTGTAATCTGATTGCAATCTGAACTCGTGGTTGCAAAAATGAAATGGTCAGGAAGGATGAGCACAACGATATGTGCAACGTAGTCTTGCACTGAGCATCGGTCCCCTCGAGCCCTGCTCTTCGTCGAGCGTCACTCTCACGTCGGTCTCTACCTCCTTTTCTAATGTTTGCCACTCTGCCCGCGACGGCCACCTCACCCGCTCTCCCCGGGTCATGTGGGTGTCATCATGGTGTCTAACCATCCGTCCTCATCCTTGTCCTCGCGCCGGGCAAGTGAGAGGCCGATCATGTCTGGACTTGGTCTGCATCCGGATCGGAGGCCTCAACGGTGCTAGAGCAGGCGGTGAAGTCCGCGGGTCAGTGGCCGGCATGGGAGTAGATGCCTCCCTCTAAGAAGACCATGTGGCGGCGCTGTGATAACCTGGGAAGGCATGAGCTGAGACAAGAGCAGCTCAGCCCAGTGTGCATGGAGATTGCCCCGGGGATGGCAGGACGGAGCTTCCGGTGTCTCGGGGAGGGCCACTTCAAGAATGCTTACGCCAATGACGTTGTGTGCATCCGTTGTGGGATCATGGGTCATGGATCCAAGGAGTGTAAGCAACCTGGTGGCCTATCGTCAGACGACGAGCTTAGGTATACTCCTATTCGAAAGTTGATTCTTGAACGTCGATAACTCTCATGTAGTCCATAAAGGTGAAGTGTCATAGAATTGACATTCACACGTTGCCACTCGAGAATTACACCACAACATATTATCAAACATCAAACAGTATGCAATTTCATAGTACTAGCAACGACGCTATTGCATAATAATAAACATAATAAGTGGGATATGAATATGAGTGTGGTTTTTGTGCACCCACACACATTGCACCCCCGGTACACCCACGGTCAAAACCTTTGCAAAACTTATCAAATAATCTGAAATTTTATGGATGTTATTTTGACCAAATGTCTTAGGTGCTTGCAAAATTTGGTGGTGAAACGGCATCCCATGAGCTCTGTACAAAAAAACAAAGTTTGTGCTGAAAACATGTGAATAGTAACGTGGGTGTAGAGCATCATTTCTATCTCGTCTTGTATCAAGATCATTTTATATTGTTTGATGACCAACCTTTACAATAATCTAAAACATTGGCTCATAATCATATCCACGAAGTTTCTGATTTTTTTCTTTTTTTTTTGAATTTACTGTTCACTCCATGGGTGCATGGAACGTGGGTGCAGCCACTGCTTTCCCTATAAACATTCTGAAAGTATACATCATTCACAAAAAACACACACATCATCAACTACTCGGCATCCACTAAAACTAGGAAATGACCATGGTAACCCATTTATATCAATTATTCATTGATGGGATGGAGATGAGGGCAGTGGCGGAGGACGGACAAAAGTTGAGGTAGGGCGGGCTTTGGTCACTCGACTCCGGCGACGCAGCCGTGCCGATGCGCCACCTTGCGCCATGCCTGCACCAGACAAATCAAGGTAGGGCGGCCGCCCGCCCTTGCCCTACCGGCTCCTCCGCCCATGGATGAGGGTATGTGATGTTGAGAGGGATGGTGGTGATTAATTGGATGAAGATATTCCCCTATGATGCCTTAGTATTAAAAACGACGATAGCTTCAAATTTCTCCAGTCGAACGAGACATATTCCGGTAGAATAAGCCCTCCGGGAAGAGTGTTAGCACTGCGATGCCTCCAGAAGAGAGTAGCTGGCTACCTGACAAGAGGGTCCGCGTGCCATCGACCAGATACAACCAGAACGAGTGGTGTGTGTGAGGGATATATAAACTAGCGACAATTTTCTGTGTAAGCTGGCGAATAGATACACGGCTTTGCCATTGGCTTGTAATCCCCCTTTTCCTTCTTTCCTCCTCTGCAAGACAAGAGAGGAACAAGTCAATTGAGATGCCTCCATAGCTTGATTCCTCGATTCTGAGCTCGCCGTTAACACTTGGTACTCAGAGCTAGAAAAAAAATCCCCACCCACGCTGGATCACCCCCACGACACGCGCTTGGCGGCGGCGGCTGCGCGCCGGCGGGAGGAACTCATGGAGAATCTCACGCCGGAAGGTCGTGCGATCTACGAGACGCTCCAGCAAGCCAGCAAGGCGGCTCATCTTCGCCACCAGAAGGAGCTCTATGCACTCATCGTGGCGGCAGTGGGGAGCGCGGTCGATGCGGCGGTCTCGCGCTCGCTCGGGTCAGCCGTGGACAAGGCAGTCAGCGAGGCGGTCGGTACGGTCGTCAACGACATGCAAGCGTACATCGACGGTGCCGAGGTGGACCTCCTTAACCAGATCCATGAGTTCCGAGAGTCCAAATCGTTCGCCCCCAACAGTGCTAAAGTGGATCAGGGCGCCAGAACACCAAGCGGCGGTCCAGACCTTGGATCTGAAGGGCTTTGTGCTTCCATGGCTAACAAGGGGGCTGGGTTCAGCAATTCCGGGCCGTATATTCCTCCGCCAACCCGAGGTAATTCTGATGTGTCCCGACCAAGTGCATCCTTCTCTAGTCTGCTGCAACGTGAGAAGCACAGTGCCTCATTTTCTTCAATTAATCATGGCAAGCCACCGTCCGTGGATTTTCCTAGATTTGATGGTGAGAATCCTAAGTTGTGGCAGACCCGATACGTGGATTACTTTGCAATGTTTGACACGGACCCAGATTTGTGGATTGCGGTTGCGGCTATGCAATTTGAAGGGGCGGCAGCACGTTGGCTTTCGTTAGTTCAGCACAATTTTTTTTGTGCGTGCCACGTGGGATGAGTTTTGTGTTGCGGTTCTTCATTGTTTTGGGAGGAATCAACACCAATCACTTGTTCGTCGTTTGTATCGATTGCGACAGACGGGTTTTGTAGAGGAATATGTGTGTCAGTTTTCTGAATTAATGGATCAACTGACAGCTTATGAGCCAGATCCTGATATGTTGCATCATACCACCAGATTTATTGACGGATTGAAACCAAATGTGCGCATGATTGTTGGTGTTCAGAGGCCTGTTGATTTGGATAATGCCTATTCCATTGCCACGGTGCAGGAAGAAATGGGGGGGATGGATCAGGAATTCAACACTGTTGCTCGCAAGTCTAGTGCCGGTTTCAGTTATCGTCAGAGCAAGAATTACAATAGTAACAAGTTTTGTGATGACCATAAGATTGTGGAAGGGGCCAAAGGAAACATAACACCTGAGGATAGGTTGGCAACTCTGAAAGCATATCGATGAGCCAAGGGGCTCTGTTTTATTTGTGGCGAGCGTTGGGGCAGAGACAACAAGTGCAGCACTACTGTTTAATTACATGTGGTGCAGGAGATGCTTGATTTCTGTGCCCTGGATCAGGTGGACTCGGACGATAGTGATGTCGATCTTATGCTCTTGTCAGCAAATACCCAATCTTCCACTGCAGGTTCCAGTGCTATTTGCTTGGACTGTCACATCAAAGAACATTCAGTGGTATTGTTGCTGGATTCCGGAAGCTCACATTCCTTTGTAAGTGAACGATCGGCTGCTCATTTGTCAGGGGTCGAGGACTTGCCCAAGCAGCAACGCGTCAGGGTTGCTGGTGGGGGCCATCTTCTCTGTTCTCAAGTGATTTCTAATTGTAAATGGCGAGCTAGTGGCCGAGAGTTCCTTTGTGATTTCAAGGTTCTTCCTCTGCAACATTATGATGGGATAATTGGAATGGATTGGTTATCAGCACAAGGGATGATGCAAGTGAATTGGCGCGAGAAGTGGTTAGCATTTGATTACCATGGACACCCTGTGTTTTTACAAGGGCATCCACCAGAAACATTTAACTGTACTGTGGTGGAGTTACACTTGTTGCATGAAAATTCAGAGATCAAGTCTACTGTAACTCTTCCGGCACCAATGAAAGAATTTTTGGAACAATTTTCATCATTGTTTGAACCACCTACGGGCCTTCCCCCTCGACGGGCGTGTAACCATCGCATACCCCTCATGGACGGAGCTCGACCAGTCAATGTCCAACCGTATCGCTACTCTTCAGAATTAAAGACAGAGATCGAGAAGCAGATAGCAGAGATTCTTAATGCTGGGATTATTGAGCCTAGTACTAGCCCTTTTGCCTCTCCTATTATCATGGTCAAGAAGAAAGATGGGCAGTGGCGACTGTGTGTTGATTACAGGCATCTGAACTTGCTTACACTGAAGACTAAATTTCCTCTGCCTGTTATTGAGGAATTATTGGATGAATTGGTGGGTGCTTCCTGGTTTACCAAACTTGATCTCCGGGCCGGATACCATCAGATCCGACTAGCCTCGGGAGAGGAATACAAGACTGCATTTCACACACATAACGGACACTACCAGTTCAATGTGTTGGCGTTTGGGTTGACGGATGGACATCCCACATTTCAGTCAGCCATGAATGTCAGTCTAGCACCGGTTCTACGAGTTTGTGGAGTGGTATTTTTCGATGATATTTTGGTTTATAGTAAAACCCTCCAAGATCATCTGCGGCACGTGCATCAGGTATTACAGTTGCTGGAAGAACATGAATGGAAGGTCAAGGGCTCCAAATGTTCATTTGCTCAAAGGAGTGTGTCTTATTTGGGCTATGTGATCTCTGAACATGGTGTATCAACCGATCCTGCGAAGATCTCTGCTGTGAATAGCTGGCCAGAACCTAAGAATGTAAAGGAACTCATAGGGTTTTTGGGGTTGTCTGGGTATTATCGCAAATTTGTTCATCACTATGGGGTCATGAGCCAACCTTTGACTCACCTGTTGCGAAAGCATGTTCCGTTCGTCTGGTCCCCTGAAACTCAACAAGCTTTTGACCAACCGAAGAAGGCTCTCACAACTGCTCCAGTCCTGGCACTTCCGGATTTCAGTAAACAATTCGTAATTGAAACAGATGCTAGTGACACTGGGGTGGGGGCTGTACTTCTTCAAGCTGGGCATCCACTGGCATATGCCAGTCGCGGGCTTGGCCCCCGTACTCGGGGTTTATCTACGTATGAAAAAGAGTATATGGCTATACTTTTGGCCGTGGAACAGTGGCGCGCATACTTACAGCATGCAGAGTTTCTTATTCTTACTGATCACAACAGCTTTGCCCATTTGGAAGACCAGAGACTGCATACCCCTTGGCAACAAAAAGTATTTACCAAGTTGTTGGGATTCCAATTCAAGATACAATACAAGAAAGGCATTGAAAATCGTGTCGCTGATGCTCTGTCTCGTCGCCCCTATCATGAAACTCATCTATTAGCCATGTCGCAGCACCAGCCGGCTTGGCTTCAAGATATTGCAGATCTGTATCAAGATAATACTGAAGCACAAGAGCTCTTGACGAGATTAGCAGTCCAGTCTGAATATGACGACAAGTATACTTTGCATGATGGCCTGATTCGTTACAAAGGGCGTTTGTGGCTCCCTTCTGGTGTCCCATTCCTTCTCAAGTTGTTGGATGCATTTCACACAAGCCCCATTGGCGGTCATTCTGGAATTCCTGTCACACTGCATCGCCTGAAGCAACTCTTCTAGTGGAAAGGAATGCGAGCACAAGTGCGTCAGTATGTCCAAGAGTGCATCATTTCTCAACGTGCCAAGCCTGATCGTGCACGATACCCCAGTCTAGTGGAACCTCTCCCAGTACCTACTAAGTTCTGGCAAATGCTTACTATGGATTTTGTCGAGGGACTTTCTAAGTCTGGCCGCTTCAATTGTGTGCTTGTCGTCGTCGACAAATTATCTCGCTATGCTCACTTTATTGGATTACAGCATCCCTTCACTGTATCCACTGTTGCTTCAGCCTTCAAGGATAACATCCACAAACTACATGGAATGCCCGAGTCTATCGTGACAGATCGAGATTGCATCTTCACAGCCGTTTTTGGCGCTAGATGGCAGGCCTAACGGGTGTCAAATTACGAATGAGTTCATCACATCATCCTCAAACAGATGGCCAGAGCGAATGAGTTAATCAGTGTTTGGAGGCTTGTCTTTGCTGTTTCACACATGCTTGTCCGATTAAGTGGGCACAGCGGCTCTCCTTGGCAGAGTATTGGTATAACACAAGCGCACATTCTGCATTAGAATGCAAGTCTCCATTTGAAGTACTGTATGGCCATTCCCCTCGCAACTTTGGTCTGTGTGCATCAGATGCTTGTTCTGTTCCAGACCTGGATACTTGGCTACAGGATCGTGATTTGATGCTCAGGTTTCTGCAACAACATCTGGAACTCGTGAGAGCTCGGATGAAACATCAAGCCGACAAGAAAAGATCTGATCGTGTTTTTCAAGTTGGTGATTCAGTATTCATAAAACTACAACCTTACATTCAATCCTCAGTAGCTCCCCGTGCGCATCACAAGTTATTGTTTAAGTTCTATGGACCCTACAAGATTCTGGAGAAAATTGGAGCCACTGCCTATCGTCTTCAGTTACCGGCCGGCGCCAAGATCCACCCTGTCCTCCATGTGTCACAGCTGAAGTTGGCCATTGGACCTCACTGCCAGGTTCAGTCTAACCTTCCTTCTGCTGATGCTCAATTTGCTGTTCCTGTGCGTGTTTTACAGCGGCGATTCTGTCGACGTGGCGATGATGCTGTTCCACAAGGGCTCATCCAATGGTCTGATCAACCTGAGTCACTTGCAACCTGGGAGGATTTGGAGGAGCTCAAGCAATGATTCCCTCGCGCACCAGCTTGGGGGCAAGCTGGCCGTCAAGGGAAGGGGAGTGTTAGCACTGCGACGCCTCCAGAAGAGAGTAGTCGGCCACCTGACAAGAGGATCCGCGTGCCATCGACCAGATACAACAAGAACGAGTGGTGTGTGTGAGGGATATATAAACTAGCGACAGTTTTCTATGTAAGCTGGCGAATAGATACACGGCTTTGCCGTTGGCTTGTAATCCCCCTTTTCCTTCTTTCCTCCTCTGCAAGAGAAGAGAGGAACAAGTAATTTGAAATGCCTCCATAGCTTGATTCCTCGATTCCGAGCTCGCCGTTAACAAAGAGATAGGATTCCGTCATGGTGGTAGTACATATACTACCTCCGTCCAAGTGCTAGATACATCCATTTGAGTGTCAATTAATATGGGGCGGTGGGAGTACCACTTTATCATTTTGGTAGTCTTCGTACCTCATTTCACCTTCTCAAATACCACAAGGATATTCTCTAGTGAATATAAGAGAATATGGAGGTAAAAAAATACAATTTGTTTGTGAGTGTAATGCATGACTTGTTCGCAGTTTTTCTGAACTTGATACATTAGCGTCATGACGAAGTAATCCATTCAGTATAGACAGGTAGAGCATTCAAAATGCTCTAAGCTGAAAACAGATGGGAGTAAGATCCTACAAATTTGGCATATAGCGTGTTCTTGCATGAAACTCTCCCTTTGAACATGATGCTGTATTACAACAAAGATGGGGATTTAGTCTAGTGGTAAGCTATTCGCTTAGGGAGCGAAAGGTCCCGAGCTCCATTCTCGGAAACCCCATGTTGGCAATCCTTTTGCAATGCTATTTTCAGTCTTGGGTGTTCACTCTAACTCTGTGAGGATGAGGTTTTGGACCACAGTTGTTTGATGAGGTTCATAGCGTGCCTATGCATGACCGTTCCTCTATCTTGTGGTTGTGGTTCAACTGAAGAAGTTTTCGGTTGCATTTGCATGTTGTTTTAAGTTCTATTTTTGTGGTTGCGGTTCAACTGGAGAAGTTTTCGGTTGTATTTGCATGCTGCTGTAAGTTAGCGCAAATGCGGTATCAGTAGCACATGCAAGGGTGTAGTAAGAATTGATCATATAGGTAACTATTACGTATGTAATCAAAGAAGGGCATTTGGTCTAGTGGTATGATTCTCGCTTATGGTGTAAGAGGTCCCGAGTTCAATTTTTGGAATGCCCCACTTTTTTTATTTGGTATTTGTTTTATTTCATGAAGTTTGCCTTTCTACTACACTGCTTCAGAGTAACACAGTCAAATTTCTTTTTCCTTTCTGAATCTGATCTGACATGTTGTAAGTGGCTTAGTGTGTCCCAGGCCTGCCTTTGAAGGAAATAAGGAGATCACACTCTGCCCTAGAATGACGAGGCCGAAACATGTCTATTTGCCAGTCTGATTGCAATAAGAACGCTCAACAGGAGATTGCCTAGTGGCGTGCTATTGCACTATACTGAACTTACCGGGACCCAATTTTTCCTATATATATATGGGTTTGCTCGATGACCTCTCTACGTTGCCCCCGGATTCATGCTACAAGAAGATCGTCATGCATTGGTCAGCAGTACAAAGACGCATTGAATCAGGTTCCGAATTGCAGCTAAATGTTTTCTCTATCTCCAACCACTAATAGATTCCTAAATATCCTATTTAGTGGAAATATACCGGTGAAATGGCATATAAAAGAAGTGGTAGACTTTTATGGGGAATTCGAAAGCAATTTTGCAACGGAAAAAAACCTTAAGATGAAAGACAACATTTCGGGGCATCAATTTAAATAGGCTTGGTACTCTCTCTCCCCGACCTGAGCTAGGGTTCCCCCTCCTCCTCCCTCCCTGCCCGTCACCGCCGGCCGCCCTCCCGCCCTCCCGCCGTCGCCGGCCGCCAGCCGCGCTCCCCCGTCTCCCCGCCCCCCATCCACCCCTTCCCTGCTCCCGCCCCTGCGCCGCCTCCCCGGGAAGTGGCCGGGGCGGCCCGCCCCCTCCTTCTCCTCGTCCCCCCTCCTCCCCCCCCCCCGCCGCCGCTGGCGAGCGCCCCCGGCCCTAGCCCGGGTTGTGTCGGCGGCGGCGGGCCCATCCCTTCCCCGCGCGCGCCTCTTCTGCCCGGGGCAGGGGGCGGCGGCGGTGCTCCTCGGTTGGACGGCGGCTCGGCGGCGGCGGCCGGCGGTGGGCATGGTGGCGACGCCTCCCCTTGCCGGGGGGACGACATGGTGGCGCAGGATGGCCGGCGGCGCGCCTCGGTCCAGATCTGGGCCCTGCGGGCCCCATCTGGGTCCTAGCGGGCCGGCCCCCGGCGTGGCCTCGCTGTCTGCTGCGCGGTGAGGAGGAGGAGCAGCTCAGATGTGGGGCGGCGACGCCGACGGCATGCCTGCAGCAGCGCGAGGGCGGGAACTTTACGGGCTTATGAGGGCTCGGCCGGGCCTGTGGGCCCACGGGCCTGGTGTGCTCCTGCTATTACGTCCGGACAGCTACCGTCTTTGACGGTGGAGGTTGAGCCCTCCCGCGTGCCGACAGTGGTGCTGCCCTTAGTCCTGGCTCCGAATCATCGCCGTGATGTCCTCACTTCGCGGTGCCGTGGTGAGACGGCGTGGGGGCTTCAAGACCGTGTTGGCGCAGGGTGGTGGTTGGTTTGGTGGCAGGCTCCGGAGCGCTCGAGGTGCGGGTTGGGATCGGGGGAAACCCCTGTCGGCATGGCCGACACCGGCGCGGCGGCGCCCGTGGGTGCCGCCTGACTTTCATGGAGGGCGTCGGGGGATACCTTTCCTCTCGCCTCGTCGAGTACAGGGGGATACCCTTGACAGCAACATCGTCATCGCCGCGATACTTCTTGGAGGTGTTGATTGGTGCCAGCGCTTCAGAGTCTTGGAGCTTGGTGGAAGATCCCCGGTGGGCGCAGCGGTCGCGAGGCTTTTTCGTTTTTGTTGATCCGCCGTTGTCGGCATTTGTTTCTTTTGTTTTTTCTCTGTCGTTTCTTTTGTGCGTGACTGTGCTGCTTCCGCCCCAGCACCTATCACTGAATGGTTCGGTTGGTTGCTTTGTAATACAAAGCGGGGGGGAAACCCTTTCTCGTGAATTTAAATAGGCTTTTCTATGTGTATTCATCATTTAAGTACGAAGTGCCCATCAGAAAAATAAACTAAGTATAAAGGTGGAATAATATAAATGACTGTGAGTGGCACCATGATCATATTTGTGTGTTAACGGATTCTACCCATTATGTCCCTGGAGCACACGCTTGTGAGCACGCGTCATAATAGAGTGTAAATTCTTTTAATTATGTAGATCAACATTAGGGCTGTAATCTAACTATACGATCTAGCTCCTTCCGATTATCACTGTATTCGGGTAGTCTTTCCAATATAAATAGTATATTGTATTCCACTGATAATCGACCAGGTTCCTTAAGCATATAACTTAAGTACGTTTCAACAAGTGATAATTCCATGATAAATCATGTAAAGTAATTTCATGTATAAATACATGTAAAATTTCATAATGAGGTATTCCAAATATTAGCAATTCCTATTAATTTGAATATAGTTGCAGGACACATAATTTCAACACCAACTAGCCATGGTAATCTCAATCTGACGAAGATTGAAATACAAGATTGTATTGTCATGTTCATTGGAATCCTACAGGATTTGAGTTTGTTTGACTGCATCTGTTTGATGCTAATTTGTGATGATAATTTTTTTAAGTACACGCTTGAAGCAAGGAGTGCTGAACTAAGACACGCGTTTAAATTTCAAAGGGCCATCCATGCATACGTACATGCTAGGCTGATACTCCCTTCGTAAAATAATATAAGACGTTTTAGATCACTACTTTTTTTTCGAGACTATGCAATTGCGTACCGTATTTTTATAGAAGGAGAGAAATAATTACAAGAGTCCTCTTGTGGATGCGAACATCTACAAAGGAACACCCACACCAACAAACTAACTAGTCTACTCTTTCACAAAACGTTGTAAAGCTCCTACTCCATCGATCGCCATTTGCCAATCTTTGATCTCGTTCAGGATAAGGGCGGAGATTCTCTCTGCGGTAACCTACTAATACGGCCTATCGAATACCCTAGCGTTACGTTGTTTCCAAAGTGCCCAAATCATGCAAATGACAACGCTGTCAAAACCTCGTCTGTCCTTGGATCTATATCCAGTTCTATTGCTGAGCCACCAGTCAATGAGCGTGTCCGTCTCTAAAGGCGCATGAGTTGGCAGGTGGAGCACGTCAAGGCATCGATGCCAAACCTCACACGCATAGTTGCATTGCAAAGTGATGTGTTCCACTGTGTCCTGGCTTTGCAAGCAAGTATAACATGCCGAGGTTTGGTCCTGTAATTCGTGGCGGGCCCTTCGATCGGCGGTCCACAGGCGGTGTTGCGAGGCCAGCCAGGCGAAGAGCTTCACCTTGAGAGGCGCCTGGCTACGCCAAATCGCAGTCGCAGCAGGGGCCCTAGTCAGACCCTCGCACAACCTCCCGTAAGTGGCCTTAGCCGAGTATGCGCCTTCCTCACCAGTACATGGCCACCAGAAGCTGTCCGGCCGATGTGTCTCCCGCTGCACCGAGGCAATGGCATGGTGAAGGTGCATTAGCTAGATTTGTGCCGTGAAGGAGTTGTCTCCGATAATGTCCAAATACCACGAGGCGTCCCTAGTTGCCTGCTCAACCGTCCTGTTGTTGATGGTCCTGGTGCTAACCGTGGCCAAGATGCAGGGCGCGATGTCCACTACTACGAACCCGTGGATCCATCTGCCTTGCCAGAAGAGTACTCGATTGCCTTGCCCAACCTGTATAGCCACCATACTGTTGAACACCTCTCAGGCCTCTCTGTCAACCATAAGTGCTCGTCCGTTCCAAGACCTGTTAGGGTCCACTCTTTTTAGCCATTCCCATCGAACTCTCAAAGCGAGTGCTTGTTGTTTCAGATTTTTCACTCCGAGCCCTCCGAACTTGACACGTCTGCATATCGTGTTCGAGGCCACCAAACACTGCCCTCCGATGGTTTTCTCCTTGCCCGCCCAGAAAAAAGATCTCATCCAAGAATCAATGTCATCGAAAACCCAATTCGGGGCCTCTAACACCATGAGCTGATGCACCGGTCTAGCGGAGATAACTGATTTGACGAGCACCAGTCTTCCCGGTCTTTGAATGAGCCCCCTTTGCCAAGCTGGAATGAATCTTCTCACCGTGTCCAGCATAGGTTCCCAGTCCGCTCTTGTTAGCTGGTTTACTGCCAACTGCAGAGCCAAGTAGCGACACGGGAAGTCTGTGAGCCTGCACTGCAGCATATTGGCAATTCTAACTCTGTCCTCATCGCTTCCACTGATGATCGTTGCTGTAGATTTACTGTAGTTGACCCTAAGTCCCGTGGCTTCTCCGAAAGCGTCCAACGCTTCTTTGACAAATAGAATATCTAGTCTGCTGGGACTTATGAAGAAAGCAACGTCATCAGCATAGATAGAGATACGTTGCATCGCCGATACGCCTCTATAGTTGTTGAGCACTCTCTGATCTAGTCCTTTAGTAATCATTGCCGTGAGGGCCTCCATCGCAATGACGAAGAGCAGTGGGGAGACCGGATCTCCTTGCCAGAGTCCCTGAGCGTGCGATATGCGCCTACCTGGCATTCCGTTGACCAGTATGCGAGTGGATGCCGATTGCAATAGAATGCTCAACCATTTTAGCCACCTTTCTCCAAAACCTTTGGCTCTGAGGATCTCGAACAAGAAGGGCCAAGAAAGGGAATCAAAAGCGCGAGATATATCTAGTTTGAGGAAGACACCTGGGCATTTTCTCGCAGAAATCTTCCTCGCCACTTGTCTGACCAGCAAGAAGTTGTCATGTAGATTCCTTTCATTAATGAAGGCGGACCGATTGAAAGAAAAAAAATTCTTCATGTTGGGTCTCAGCCGAGTGGATAGCAGTTTAGAGAAGATCTTAGCCATGCTATGAGGCAGACTTATAGGCTGGAAATCCCCCACCAGCTCCGCGTCCACCTTCTTAGGCAATAGCATGATTAGTGCCCTGTTCAGCTTTGCGAATCCTCTCCCATCGCCCATGAAAAGCTTCATAATGGCTTTGCTTAATTATCGGCCAAGCACATTGAAAGAACTTCCCAATGAATCCATCCGGACCTGGAGCACGATCTGGGTGCAACTCTTTGATCACCGACCATACTTCCTCCTGCGTGAAAATCTCCTCAATGTCATTCATTTCCACTGCCAACAACCCCAGAAAATCCAAGTCCAAGGTGTGATTTCTTGCCCGAGCCGTCCCAATGAGATAGGCAAATGACTCCGAGAACACCTCTTCAATCCTAGCCTGATCAGTGATAGTCTCCTCCCCATGCTTTAGGTGCGGTATGAATTTTTTTGCTCTTCTCCCGTTGGCCACCATTTGGAAGAATTTGGTATTTGCGTCCCCTTCTTTAAGCCATCGAAATCGGGAACGTTGTCTATCAATGGTTCTTTCCAAAGATCTAAGTCCAAGCAAAGTGAGCTTTAGAGATCGCCTGAGCCAAGTCTCGAGCGGGGAAAGTTGCCGGATCTCCATGGCTTTGTCAAGTATGAATATCACCCAAGTGGCCACCGCCATCTGAACCTTGATGTTGCCCTTTTTCTTTGCCCCCAAGCTTGAAGGGCAGCCCCTGCATTGCGGAATATACAGCCTTTTGAAGGGGTCCGTAATGCTATCATCGCATTTCCATGCTTCCCTAACCGCATCCTCGAATCCATCCAATTTGGTCCAATATAGCTCGAAGCGAAAGCGCTTCTTGCTAACCATCGGTGCAGAAGTGGTGAGGTGAAGAGGTGCATAGTCAGAGACTCCGGAGGATAAAGCTTGTAGCAGACATTCCGGATAGTTCAACTCCCAATCCACCGAGACCAACACACGATCAATCTTCGTGAGGGTTGGCATGTCCCTCTCATTAGACCATGTGAATCGTCTACCATGCATGTAAATCTCTTTAAGTTCATTGTTGTCCACAAAGCCTCTAAATTTATTCATCATCCTCCTGTTAAGGTTGTTATTACTCTTCTCAGACGCCCTGAGAATCATGTTAAAGTCGCCAAGGATCGTCCATGGCCCGGGGCACTTCCTCCTTCTAGTGTCCATATCCTCCAAAAATTTGATTTTTAGTTCATCCCCTTGCGGTCCGTAAACCACCAAAATCCACCACTCCTCCCCTTTTTTAGGAGAGACCCTGCCCGTGAGAAAGTTTGGGTCCATTTGGAGATGGGTCACATCCAACATGTATGAGTCCCAAGCCAATAAGCTACCACCTCGAGTCTCCGACGCCACCAAGTAAGCAAAGCCATCAAATGACAGCCCTAAGCATTGAATCACGACATATTGATCAATTACATCCATTTTGGTTTCTTGTAGGCACACTAGACTAACTCTCAATGGGCTCACAAACTCCTTCACGGCTTTGCGCTTGGCCGGATTGTTCAAGCCGCGAACGTTCCAGCAAAGGATGGAGGGGTTTAAATCCATAGCACGGGGACAAACCACCTACACCACCACCAGAAGAGGCCTAGATTGCCTCGACCTCTACTCCAAACCAGGCCATGCTCTCCCCAAGTGGGGCCGTCTTGCTGAATAAGGCCGCGATGATACGTATATGCTGGTCGCGAAGAGGAGTGTCGAAGAGGTCCTTGAGCTCTTGTACGTCTTCTTCCTCCGGGACCAAGTCGGGCGGAACCAATCCGAGAGCGTGAAGCAGCACGTTTTCAGTCGGAGTGGCTTTGGCAACAACCGACGTGCTGCTACGCTTGGCAGCTCTGGTTGTACGCCTCGGAGTGCAAGGTTCTGTCACGGATGCATGTACCTCCTTGAGCAGGGGTGGCGCTAACCTTTTGACGATGTTGGCGCAGAAGGTTTTAAGCTTAGCAAAGGCCACGGCTTCTTGACTTGTCATCCCCATTGTGAGAGCCTCAAGTTCATGTTGTTTGTCCATTTCCTGGTCTTCTTCCCACTCATGCATGATGCCAAATGAAGCACCCGATTGAGTGAGATGCTTCTGCCTGACATTATTGGGGTTGATCTCCTTGACAAGAGGCGCCCTACCCTCCAGCGTCGTCATACGTGGGTGTGCATGGCTCCCTGCATGATTCCCATCAGATGGGGCCCCCAACGCACTATCTACTCTAGGCATTTCCTCCTGGGCCTCCTCCCGCAGGCCCACTTCTCTGTCTGCTAGCGCTTTGCGCTGGTTCACAACCATCTGTGGGCCCGTTGTTTGTCCCAGCTGCTGTGTCGGTCTAATTGGTTCCTCCGGAGTGCTCGCATGGCCCACCACTCCAACTTCGATGGTCTTCTCTGCGCCACTTCGATGCGAGGCGAGAGATTCCTTCTCCTTGGCAAGCTCAGAGGCCGGATCCCGTGAGTCCTTGTTAGTGGTCAAGTTCCCCACTGTCCGCACAATGATTGGGCCAGCCAGCTGTTCTGGGTTGGGTTCTCTTGGCTCTGGCCTTGCCACGATCGCTTCCCTGATAGGATTCCTCTCCATCTGCGCCACAAAAGTGGTCATTGTCGCAATATGCAGGCCCTCTTGTCTCCCGAGCGCTACTTTATCTTTATTCTGCCTGATGGTGATTGGTTGGTTCGAACCTGAGATTCTTCCCGAACCCCCACTTGTCCCTTGTCCGTGGTCAATCGGTCAAAAGCTGAAATCCTGACCGAAAGCCTCTCTATGACAGGTAGTGCGGGCCCCTTGGCAGACACCTCCGTACTGTCCTCCATGGCTGGCAGTCCCCAAGCTTTCGCAGCACTCGCCGGCGCCCGTCCAGCGATCCAGGCGCGAGCGCGCCCATGGCAATGGCCATCTCCCCCATGACGCTCGTCTCTAGTTCTGAACTGCCATGGCAGCTGCGAAGCAACTACGCCGGCCGCCGAACCACCACAGATGCGCCCATCCGACGGCAAACCACTCTGTCCGCTGCCCGACGAAATCCCTAAGGACTGTGGCTCCTCCCAAGCACCATTGTTCGAGACCTTGTCCAGGTGGATCAGGATCTTGTACTGCAACAGAGTAGGCTCGAACAATGGTGCTACCAATCCCGTCTCAGGCACAGCCAGCCAGCGGAGCGTGGGAATGCAGTCTGGATCTGCCGTCCAAGCTGAAATCTTGAAAGCCGATAGGTCACTCCGCGCACTAGTCTCCGGCGCCACCGTGTCCACCAGGCAAGAAGAACCTAGCACATCCGCTGCCACACCACGTTCCCAGGCATGCGGCGGGATGCCCTCCAGAACAAGCTCGACCTTGAATCCGAACGCCGAATGAACAGCTTGGGCCTGACGATTCCACTGCCTGAAGAACAGTCGGATACCTCGATGCTCGATGAAAGGCCATGCAGCAATCAGGTTGCAGTGTTCCTGGCGGGCGAAGACGACCAGGAAATACTTCGGCCGAAATGGTAGAACAGAGCTCCACTCCGGCTCAATTCTGGTGACCTCTGCCAAAGCCTCCCTGACGAAGTCCGGTCTAATATCATGCCGGGTCCCGCCCCCATATGCCACCATGGAAAATTGCAATCTCTCTTCTAGGTCCGACATGGAGCGAGTGCGGCGAATGATACAGAGCTCCGACGGAGAAATCTCTTCACGATCACGGCTCTCCAGCCGCGGAACGCAAAGTCGCGGCCATGCCTCCGGTGCGGCCAAGCGCAAGGGTGGCGGGGGCAGCGGTGGCGAGGCCGGCCTCCCCCCTACGATAGCGGAGCGGCGCGACAACTCCATGCCCTGATGGGCCACCCTAGCTGTGACCTGCCGCCGGAGATCTTCTTCCGGAGACGGGCTGCAAGGCCTCTTGCAGTCCTTGGAATCATGGCCTGGATTACCGTAAAGGAAGCACACCATGGGGTTGGTGCAGTCCCGGCGGTAGTGCCACTCCTCAAAGCAGTGGAAGCAGAGGCCCTCCATCTCCGGCGAAACCTCCCTCCTTTGCTGCGGAAGGAGGAGGTGACAGAACAAGGGCTCGCCGCCATGCTCACACCCGAGGAGGGAAGCAGCCGGAAGGACGGAAGGTGGCTGCCGTGGTCGGAGTGACCAACGGCGAGAGAGGTGGTCGCCGCCGCCAGAGTGGCAAACGGCGGAAGGGGCGTGTCACGCTCAAGGGGGATGCTCCTGCTTCGTGGGTCCTAGAAAATGTAATACGGCCCGCGCCGAAAGCACTGTAGATGCTGAAGAGATCACTACTAACCCCTCGAGGACAAAGTGGCCAGATCACTACTTTAATGATCTAAAACGTCATATCTACTTTACAGAGGTAGTACATGGAAAGGATGATAAATATTGCATGGTTTATGCCGTGATTAGCTAGCTATAGGCGTGTATCGCAAAGTTCTTGTCGGGACCCCGATCCTAAGCCATATGAATCCAGCCTGTAACATGTCACACCACTTTGCGGCCTCACGCACGGTAACCCACGGCTGCCACCTTACCTTGGTCGGAACCGTTTGCGTCTTCTGGCTCACGGATATGAACATGTCGCTAGCATTCACACGTCAAAGAACCCGGGTCGACATGACTAGTTATAGACCCAAGTGGCACAACCGTACAGGGACAGGCATACGTAACCCAACAATGTAGGTGTCGGTCATCAGCGTGTGTAGACGAGTCATAGCAAGCTACCGGGACTCCATGACGCCGTGGGACATAAATGTCATCAACTGTGCGTAGACGACTCATAGCAGGCTACATGGACTACATTACACTGCGAGACATTTCCCCGAAGGGACACACACATCAGCAAGAAGGATACACGCCGGTCAATCAATGTGTCCGAAGCAGTAGCAAGCAACCAAGGCTTGGTGGAAGCACAAAGAGGCATTTCCCCGTAAAGCAGGCTACTAAAGGTATACAGCTAGGTGTCGAATCCCACACATACCAATGCATTTCAAACATACACGCAATATGCACGATATGTGTAGATACAACATGGCATCACAACAAAACTCTACAACATAACATTTATTTAGGAGGCTCCAAAGAGCCAACATAGTATAATGTTACAAGCAGGAGGGGTCACATGACCCAACACTCAGAGCATACAAACTACAAGTAGAAGTTACATGTCTGGGTACAGACATCTAATAAAAGCGGCTAGAAGAGCCTGAAAGGCTACAACGACCCTACCAAAGGAGCCAGACTCCTGTCTGGGTTTCCTAGCTAATCCGTCGATGTCAACGTCAAGAAGAACATAGAATGAACAACGTCTATCTCTACAAAAACGTAAATAAGCAATAGTGAGTACGAAGGTACTCAGCAAGTCTTACATCAGAACTATCTACTTATGCATCATGTATCAAGAATGGGATTGTGGGGTTTACTGCAGAATGCCAGCTTTGACCTTTGGCTAAACTAGACTACGAGAAAGTATCCATTGTATCGTACCTCTCACTTCTCCCTATGAGAGAGCACACACGAGTCCACATGTTCACCATATCAATACACCACTATGGATCCTCTCTCGACTTCCTACGAGAAGCCATCCATAGTACTCACACTTATCTGGAGCATTTTAGAGTATCCGTTAAAGTTGTCTATGAACAATGCAAGTCTTCAAGTAGTCCATATCCGTGGACGCGGCTATTTGAATAGATAGTTTACCCTGCAGGGGTGTACTTCGTCACACATGCTCCCGCCACTTACCGCCATGTGCACGTAAAAAGGCACCTCGGCAACCTTCAAGCGGAATCCAGGTGAGGGAGTCGGCCACGGACGTTAACTTACAACGACTCACCTCCTAGGCAGTCGCCTATCTGAGTTGGAACCCATAATGGAAGTCCGGCCGAGGTTTCCAACATGGCCTCAAACATTGTGAGCAGGGCCCCAAGTCGGTCCTGATTGGGCCGTTCATCCAGTTCGCAGGTCGTGCCACACCTATCAATGTTTCGAACTACTGCGACTCCTGGACTGAGAACAGAGTAGGTTAATAGGCCGAGAGGGTCCATTGGTTTCGGGAACAATGTGCGGTAGTAGATAGTCTTGGAACACAAAACGGAACTCAGTTCCTATGAGCGGCTTCAATGAGACAACCCACCATGTACTCCTACATGACCTCTCATCGCTACCTTTACCAAATCAGGTTCAACACTTAACCCTCATCATCAGGACACAATCGTTTCACTCCGGTTCATCACCCAGATGAATCAGACCTGCCACAACTCTAAGCATAGCAAGCATAACAGGGTGATAGCACAACATGGCTCAAGCATCTACCAGGTATGCTAGGTTGCTTGGTTCAGCTATTTACTGTGACAATGACAGGTCATGCAAAGGAGTGGGTTCATCTACCGCAACACAAGTAGCAGTTGAATCACATTGTCCTAGTGCATTGAAATGAGAGCAAGAGCGAGAGAGTGGGATTGTATCGAATATGCCCAAGGGGGGGGGGGGGGTTGCTTGCCTGTTTATCGGAAGAACTCGGCTGTTCTTCGATGTCGTCGATAACTACGTCTCGCAAGTCTATCGACAAGATCAAACAAGGTATAAATTAAGCATGGCAAATGCTTCACAATGATGCATGAGTATGACATGTTAATATGCTGCTGGTTTGGTCTAATGTAACTATCAATAGGGTTAAATGGAGATGGTTTGAACACAAGGCTCAAATTCAAACCCCATGTGTGAAACTACATATTGCATTTGAACAAAATGTCCAAGTTCTCCTATTTAGCTTGCTCCAACATGCATGAAAATAGCACAGATGGATTCTTTGGATTTTTCTGATCATTTTTCATATACAAATTATTTTAATATGACTTACACATTATTTTCTATGAATTTTTGAAGTTTTAAACATTTTCTGGATTATTTTTGTTACAGAAATCATTTACTGCATTAGCCTGACGTCATCATGACGTCAACCAGTCAAAGGGCCAGGCCAGGCCAAACCTGATACTGTGGGGCCCCCATGTCAGCCTCTATTCCCCTAACTAACCTCTGTTAATAACTAAACCAGATCAGATTAGAACCCGGGCCCACAGTCAGTGACTGAGAGGCCTGGTTAGCGGCTAATTAAGCCGGCCACCTCAGCACGTCGGAGTGCGGCCGGCGGTGACCATCCAGGGCGGCGGAGGCACGCCAGAATTGCGCTACCGGCATCGGGTTAGTGCGCCGAGGGCTACAAGGCGTAGCCCTTGCCCGTGCGCATCCAGGGGGACCCATGGGAGGCCCTGGGGGTCACCGGAGCTCGTTGTGGGCGAGCCCGTGGCGGCGGCCAGAGCTCGGCCAAGCTCGGGCACGTGGTCGCGGTGTGCTGGCGAGTAGTCTGAGGGGCTAGGGGGCATCTACCGAGCTGCAGCGGTCTGCCAGAGCGACGGGGAAGAGCCGAAGTGCTCGGGATCACGGAACCCGTTGGCCATGGCGGCCGGGGCACTCGGCTTGCGGGGACGGTGGCTAGAGGGCACAGGAGAGCAGGGGCGCGAGAGGGAAACGGGCGGGAGCTCACAGGGGTTCGCATGGGGCAGATGACGAGCTTGGGGAGGCGGAGACGGCGGCGAATCAACGAGCACGAGCGGTGGTCGGAGGTAGAGAAGACGGCGGCGATGGCGTCGGTGGAGGGCCTCCGGCCTTGATTCCTTCCACGGGAGGAGCAGCTCGACGTGGCGGAGGCGTTGGGCAGCTCAGGGAGGCGGAGCAGTGACGGTGGCCGCGGTGGCTGCATGCGACAGCGGCGGAGCCGTTCGGGTGTGTGCGTGCGAGAGAGACAGGGGGATGAGCACGCACGAGGGGGTAGGAGGGAGTCAGGGGGTCCGGGGGGCGTGGCGTCTCCAGACGAGGCCAGCAGCAAGCAGGCTGACTGGAGGTGGCCGGTCGCTCGCTGTGCTCGCCTTCGCCTCTGCCTACTGGCAGAGGTGGAAGACGACTGGCAGCGGCTATATGGGCTGGGCCAGCTCCCTCCTGGGCCAAGTAAGTGGTGAGGTATGTGCCCTTTCTTTTATTTGTTTTTCTTTTCTAGTTTTTGTGACATTTGTTTTGGTTTGTTAAAAATATAAAACCATTTATAAAAATCCTGAAATTAATTATGTAGTCTAAATAGAATTAACCAATGCCACATAAAAAGTTTCAGAGTTGTTGGAATTATATTTAATATATAACAAATATAATTCCAATGCAAATAATATTTGGACTAAATCAAATGCCCAAATTAAAATGTTCCTGTGATTCCAAAATATTGGTTAGCATTTTATACTTAGTCCAATATTTTATTAGTACACCAAAGACATTTTCTTGGGTTTATTTGAAGCAATTTTTGTATTGCTTATTTGACAAAAATTTGAATGGTGAGACTCGATCATTCCTCATTTCCTTTTCAAGAGAAAATAAATATGCATGCATGAATGCATTAACAAGCAAGGTGAAACGAGGGCTGTGACAACTCACCCCCACTAAACAAGAATCACGTCCCGAGATTCAGGAGTAGTCGGGAAGAGTGCAGGGTACTCAAGCCGGAGACGATCTTCGCGCTCCCAGGTTGCTTCTTCCTCGGAATGGTGTGACCACTGAACCTTGAGAAACTTGATGCTGCGACGTCGAGTGTTGTGCTCGGCTTCATCGAGAATACGAATAGGATATTCTTGATATGAGAGATCATCTTGAAGATCAAGCGTTTCGTGGTCTACTTAGCGGACAGGATCCTTGAAGCAACGCCTGAGTTGAGAAACGTGGAACACATCATGAACTTTGGAAAGTTGCGGATGTAGTTCCAATTGGTAGGCAACCTCTCCTCATTTAGCAAGAATGCGAAAAGGACCAATGTAACGAGGAGCCAATTTGCCTTTGATACCGAAGTGATGGGTACCCTTGAGAGGTGTAACCCGAAGGTAAGCCTTCTCGTCAACTTCATAACTTACGTCCTTATGACGACGGTCATATTGACTCTTTTGACGAGATTGGGCAGTTTTCAAATTTTCACGAATGATGCGAACTTGCTCTTCTGCATCCTGGATCATATCCGGTCCAAAGAATTGTCTTTCACCGGTTTCTGACCAGTTTAATGGCGTTCTACATCTTCGTCCATACAACACTTCGAAAGGAGCTTTGCCCAGACTAGACTGGAAGCTGTTGTTATAAGCAAACTCGGCGAACGGAAGACATTTCTCCCAATTCATTCCAAATGAGATAACAAAGGCTCTGAGCATATCTTCGAGAATTTGATTGACTCTTTCGACTTCCACTTGACTGAGGGTGATAAGCGGTGCTAAAGGAGAGATGGGTTCCCATAACATTCTGGAAACTTTCCCAAAATCAAAAAGTGAAGAGACTTCCACGATCTGAATTGATCTCTAGAGGAAGACCATGAAGAGAAACTATTCGAGAGATATATGGGTCTGCCAGCTGATTAGCAGTTATACTTTCTCGAATTGGAAGGAAATGAGCAACTTTCGAAAGGCGATCGATGACCACAAAGATGGCACCATTCCCTTTCTTAGTCTTTGGAAAGCCGGTGATGAAATCCATACCGACCTTGTCCCATTTCCACTCGAGAATAGCCAAGGGCTGAAGAGTGCCAGCAGGCCTTTGATGCTCTGCCTTAACGCGACGACAAACGTCAGAGTTAGCAATGAACTGAGCGATTTCTCTCTTCATCCGGGTCCACCAGAACCTCTGGCATAGGTCCTGAAACATTTTGGTACTACCGGGATGAATCGTGAGAGAAGATTCATGAGCTTCTTTAAGGATCAACCGCCTTAAGTTTCATATCTTGGGACCCACCAAGCAATTCTCGAAGAATACGACACCTTGATCATTTACAGAGAAACATCTAGCAGCTCTGCTAGCAATATTCCTCTTGATTAGAAAAATACCAGGATCACATTTCTGGGCTTCTATGATCTGATCCTCAAGAGTCGGTTTTGCCACCAAGGTAGAAAGGGATCCTCGAGGAACAATGTGAAGATTTAACATACGAAATTCCTCGTGGAGAAGTGGTTGACCTTGTAGCAACATGAGGTTGTTACAATAGGATTTATGACTTAGTGCATCAGCCATGACATTGGCTTTGCCTGGGGTGTAAGATATTCCTAAGTCGTAGTCCGTAATCAACTCAATCCTCCGTCTTTGCCTGAGATTCAAATCCGGTTGGGTGAATATATATTTGAGACTCTGGTGATCAGTGTATATTTCGCAACGATTACCCAGAAGGTAATGTCGCCAAGTGACAAGTGCATGAACTACAACGACAAGTTCCAGATCATGTGTTGGATAATTCTCCTCATGTGGACGCAACTGTCGAGATGCATAGGCAATCACATGACGATCTTGCATAAGAATGCAACATAGACCTTGTCGCGAGGCATCAAAGTACATAACAAAGTCCTTTGTGAAATCCGGTGGTACAAGTACCGGGGCAGTAGTCAGTCGTCTTTTCAACTCCTGAAAACTTTCCTCGCACTCTGGAGTCCACCCGAACTTCTTATCTTTCTTGAGGAGTTCAATTAGAGGTTTGGCAACTTTGGAGACGTTCTCAACGAAGCGACGACAATAACTCGCTAAGCCAAGGAAACTCCTAAGTTGCTTCACTGATTCAGGTTGAGTCCAATCAAGGACAGCTTGAACTCTCTCGGGATTGACAGCAATACCTTTCGCAGAGATTACCTGACCTAGATAGGTCACTTCTGGCAACCAGAATTCGCGTTTAGAGAATTTGGCGTAAAGGCAGTGCTCTCGAAGTTTCATCAATACCAGCCTAAGATGCTCAGCATGTTCTTCTTCGTTCTTCGAGTATATGAGGATATCATCGAGGTAAGCCACGCCAAATTTGTCCAGATACTCCATGAAGATCGAATTCATTAAGCGGGAGAAGGTGGTTGGGGCATTGGTTAGACCGAAGGACATGACGGTGTACTCGTATTGTCCATAACGAGTCACGAAAGCCGTCTTAGGAATGTCCCTGTTCCTGATTTTGATTTGATGATAACCTAATCTCAAATCCATCTTGGAAAATACTACGGATCCAGTGAGTTGATCATACAGATCGTTGATCCTGGGGAGCGGATATTTGTTCTTTATCGTGACCAGATTAACCGGTCGATAATCGACAACCATCCGATCCATACCATCCTTCTTCTTGACGAAGAGGACAGGACAAGCCCATGGAGAAGAACTAGGACGGATGAAACCTTTCTTCAAAGATTCACCGAGTTGGATTTTAAGCTCAGCTAACTCTTGGGGTGACATCTTATATGGTCTCCTAGAAATTGGAGCGGTTCCTGGAATATGGTCTATGACAAACTCTACTTCTCTGTTAGGTGGAACACCTGGCAGTTTCTCTGGGAAGACATCCGGGAAGTCACGGACTACCGGGATGTTTTCAAGGTCCGGGAGAGGATTGGCATTGAGAGAATATATCCGGCCTTCTGGAATATGGGTTTGGACATTGACTATCTGGCCAGAAGGATGGGTAAGCTGAACAGACCTAGTGAAACAATCAATTTTGGCATGATGAGCTGTCATCCAGTCCATCCCCAAAATGATATTGATGTCCGAAGTTTTGAGGGCTATCAACGAGGCAAGGAATACTAAACCATCGACAAGGATTTGGTTCCCATGGCTTACTGCATTAGTTTGCCATTTGGAACCTGGAGTTTGAATTACTAATGGAGAGGGCATAACTTCGAAAGCAATGTTATGCAAGGAGGCATAACGTTCAGAGATGAAGGAGTGGGATGCTCCTAAGTCAAACAGAACTGAAGCTGGATGAGAATTGACAAGAAGCATCTTAAGCACGACGTCAGCATCATCTTGAGCTTCTTCTGCAGTTACATGGTGCACACATCCACGAGTATAAACAACTGACCTCACATTAGGCTTCTTGGTTGGCAACTTGCAACGAACAGCACCACTTGTTGAAGAGGGTGGAACATAACCACGCAGGGGACATTCTCTTGAGTAATGTCCTCGCTGGCTGTACTTGAAGCATGCTCCATAAGTGTGACGTGGGCTTGGGTTGATCACTTGCTTGACGAGGTTCTTCTGGGGAACACATGGCATCGGTAGACGAGGCGCCACATAGGATGGCCTCGGTGCATATCCAGAAGGAAGAGCGGCGTTCAGGATCCATATCCTGCGCTTCTGGGATATAGCAACTGAAGCTGATCCAATATCACGGATGTGCTTGCGGGATTCCTCGTAGGTCATCCGACTTGTCTCCGCTTGGATTGCTTTGTTCACAAGAACCTAAAAAATGATGAACTCATGCAGACTGAGATCATGACGAAGCTTCGGGTTAAGGCCTTTCCTGAACCTTGTTTGCTTCTTGGCATCTGTGGATACCTTTTCTGGGGCATAACGCGCGAGGCGTTCAAACTCTTGACTATAGGCATCCACATCCACCTTGCCTTGGGTCAGATTGCAGAACTCCTCTTGCTTACGATCTATCAGGGCCTGGGGAATATGATGCTCACGAAAAACCTCACAGAATTCCTTCCATGAAGTAGTTTGGCCTGCAGGTCGCATGGCCTCGAAGTTCTCCCACCATAGGCTGGCGGAACCTTCAAGGTGATATGTGGCATAGGTAACCTTGTCTCCTTCAGCCACATTTGCAAAACGTAGCTTGTTATTGATACTCCGGAGCCAATCATCTGCATCCAGTGGCTCAATGGAATGATGGAAGGTGGGTGGTTGCAACTTGATGAAGTCTCTGATGGATACTAGCTCATTGTGCTGACGGGCTGTATTCTGCTCGATGTGCTTCAACAAACGGTTGGTGGCACGCTTGTTCCTCTCAACTTCTAGTACAACCTCCGCCAACAGAGGCGGGTTGGGAGGATCTTCCTCATCCCTACCATCTCCATGGCTCCTACCATGACTAGCAAATCTCTGGTTTACAGACGACATCCTGAAGGAAAACCAGGGTTCAGAAGCAAGGAAGAACACCAGAACATATCTAAACCTAGAAGAACTCGGACAACATAATGGCTGTACGGGCATGAAATATGAGGCAACCTGCGCAAGATTTGGGCAGCATAACAACTCAACATCATGGTTCAAGGCACAGTGAGAACATAGGCATCACTTCTCACAACTCTGATGGGACATTACTTGACACAAACAACCATTCTATAAGTCTGTGGTCCAGTAACTCGTCATCCTAGCAGATAGGTAAGAAGCCTAGTCCTTAATCCCCGTAGAAAGGAAGAGGGTGACCCAGAATAGAGTAACTTGAGGAAAGGAGTAAAAAGAGCCTTACGTTCCCTTCCACAATCAAGTCCCTTATATAACTAAAGCATTACTAGACTCAACATCGACCAGTTTGGCTTCGTAAACCTACAGACAGTTCAGCTCTGATACCAATGCTGTCGGGACCCTGATCCTAAGCCATGTGAATCCAGCCTGTAACAGGTCACACCACTTTACGGCCTCACGCACGGTAACCCACGGCTGCCACCTTACCTTGGCCGGGACCGTTTGTGCCTTTTGGCTCACGGATATGAACATGTCGCTAGCATTCACACATCAAAGAACCCGGGTTGACATGACTAGTTATAGACCCAAGTGGCACAACCGTACAGGGACACGCATACGTAACCCAACAATGCAGGTGTCGGTTATCAGCGTGTGTAGACGAGTCATAGCAAGCTACTGGGACTCCATTACGCCGTGGGACATAAATGTCATCAACTGCGCGTAGACGAGTCATAGCAGGCTACATGGACTCCATTACACTGCGAGACATTTCCCCGAAGGGACATGCACAGCAGCAAGAAGGATACACGCCGGTCAATCAATGTGTCCGGAGCAGTAGCAAGCTACCAAGGCTCGGTGGAAGCACAAAGAGGCATTTCCCCGTAAAGCAAGCTACTAAAGGTATACAGCTAGGTATCGAATCCCACACATACCAATGCATTTCAAACATACACGCAATATGCACGATATGTGTAGATACAACATGGCATCACAACAAAACTCTACAACATAACATTTATTTAGGAGGCTCCGAAGAGCCAACATAGTATAATGTTACAAGCAGGAGGGGTCACATGACCCAACACTCAGAGCTTACAAACAGCAAGCAGAAGTTACATGTCTGGGTATAGACATCTAATAAAAGCGGCTGGAAGAGCCTAAAAGGCTACAACGACCCTACCAAAGGAGCCAGACTCCTGTCTGGGTTTCCTAGCTAATCCGTCGATGTCAACGTCAAGAAGAACATAGAATGAACAACGTCTATGTCTGCAAAAACGTAAATAAGCAACAGTGAGTACGAAGGTACTCAGCAAGTCTTACATCAGAACTATCTACTTATGCATCATGTATCAAGAATGGGATTGTGGGGTTTACTGCAGAATGCCAGCTTTGACCTTTGGCTAAACTATACTACGACAAAGTATCCATTGTATCGTACCTCTCTCGTCTCCCTACGAGAGAGCACAGACGAGTCCACATGTTCACCATATCAATACACCACTATGGATCCTCTCTCGCCTTCCTACGAGAAGCCATCCATAGTACTCACACTTATCTGGAGCATTTTAGAGTATCCGGTAAAGTTGTCTATGAACAATGCAAGTCTCCAAGTAGTCTATATCCACGGACGCGACTATTCGAATAGATAGTTTACCCTGCAGGGGTGTACTTCGTCACACATGCTCCCGCCACTTACCACCATGTGCACATAAAAAAGGCACCTCGGTAACCTTCAAGCGGAAGCCAGGCGAGGGAGTCGGCCACAGACGTTAACTTACAATGACTCACGTCCTAGGTAGTCACCTATCTGAGTTGGAACCCATAATGGAAGTCCGGCCAAGGTTTCCAACATGGCCTCAAACGTCGTGAGCAGGGCCCCAAGCCGGTCCCAAGTGGGCCGTTCATCCACTTCGCAGGCCGTGCCACACCTAGCAACGTTTCGAACTATTGCGACTCCTGGACTGAGAACAGAGTAGGTTAATAGGCTGAGAGGGTCCATTGGTTTCAGGCCCAATGTGCGGTAGTAGCTAGTCTTGGAACACAAACACGGAACTCAGTTCCTATGAGCGGCTTCAATGAGACAACCCACCATGTACTCCTACATGGCCTCTCATCGCTACCTTTACTAAAACAGGTTCAACACTTAACCCTCATCATTAGGACACAATCGTTTCACTCCGGTTCATCACCCAGATGAATCAGACCTGACACAACTCTAAGCATAGCAAGCATAACAAGGTGATAGCACAACATGGCTCAAGCATCTACCAGGTATGCTAGGTTGCTTGGTTCAGCTATTTACTGTGACAATGACATGTCATGCAAAGGAGTGGGTTCATCTACCGCAACACAAGTAGTAGTTGAATCGCATTTTCCTAATGCATTGAAATAAGAGCAAGAGCGAGAGAGTGGGATTGTATCGAATATTCCCAAGGGGGGTTGCTTGCTTGTTGATCGGAAGAACTCAGCTGTGCTTCGATGTCGTCGATAACTACGTCTCGCAAGTCTATCGACAAGATCAAACAAGGTATAAATTAAGCATGGCAAATGCTTCACAATGATGCATGAGTATGACATGTTAATATGTTGCTGGTTTGGTCTAATGTAACTATCAACAGGGTTAAATGGAGATGGTTTCAACCCAAGGCTCAAATTCAAACCCCATGTGTGAAACTACATATTGCATTTGAACAAAATCTCCAAGTTCAGCTATTCAGCTTGCTCCAACATGCATGAAAATAGCACACATGGATTCTTTGGATTTTTCTGATCATTTTTCATATATAAATTATTTTAATCTGACTTATTGATTATTTTCTATGAATTTTTGAAGTTTTAAACATTTTCTGGATTATTTTTATTACAGAAATTATTTATTGCATCAGCCTGTCGTCATCATGACGTCAGCCATTCAAAGGGCCAGGCCAGGTCAAACCTGACACTGTGGGGCCCCCATGTCAGCCTCTATTCCCCTAATTAACCTTTGTTAATAACTAAACCAGATCAGATTAGAACCCGGGCCCACGGTCAGTGACTGAGAGGCCTGGTTAGCGGCTAATTAAGACGGCCACGTCAGCACATCAGAGTGCGGCCGGCGGTGACCATCCAGGGCGGCGGAGGCACGTCGGAATTGCGCTACCGGCGTCGGGTTAGTGCGCCGAGGGCACCAGGGAGTAGCCCTCGCCCGTGCGCATCCAGGGGGACCCATGGGAGGCCCTGGGGTCGCAGGAGCTTGTCGGGGGCGAGCCCGTGGCGGCGGCCGGAGCTCGGCCAAGCTCGGGCACCTGGTCGCGGTGTGCTGGCGAGCAGTCTGAGGGGCCAGGGGGCATCTACGGAGCTACAGCGGTCCGCCAGAGCGACGGGGAAGAGCCGAAGTGCTCGGGAGCACGGAACCCATTGGCCATGGAGGCCGGCGGCGCTCGGCTTGCGGGGATGGCGGCTAGAGGGCACGGGAGAGCAGGGCATGAAGGGGAAACGGGCGGGAGCTCACGGAGGTTCGCATGGGGCAGATGACGAGCTCGGGGAGGCGGAGACGACGGCGAATCGACGAGCGCGAGCGGCGGTCGGAGGTGGAGAAGACGGCGGCTGGCGTCGTTGGAGGGCCTCCGGCCTTGATTCCTTCGACCGGGAGGAGCGGCTCGAGGTGGCGGAGGCGTTGGGAAGCTCAGGGAGGCAGAGCATCGACGGTGGCCACGGTGGCTGCTTGCGACGGCGGCGGAGCCATTCGGGTGTGTGCGTGCGAGAGAGACAGTGGGGATGAGCACGCAGGAGGGGGGTAGGAGGGAGTCATGAGGGTTCGGGGGGCGTGGCGTCTCCAGGCGAGGCCAGCAGCAAGCAGGCTGGCTGGAGGTGGCCATCGCTCGCCGTGCTTGCCTTCGCCTCTGCCTACAGGTAGAGGTTGAAGACGACTAGCAGTGGCTATATGGGCTGGGCTAGCTCCCTCCTGGGCCAGGTAAGTGGTCAGGTATGTGCACTTTCTTTTATTTGTTTTTCTTTTCTAGTTTTTCTAACATTTGTTTTGGTTTGTTAAAAATACCAAACCATTTATGAAAATCCTGAAATTAATTATGTAGTCTAAATAGAATTAACGAATGCCACATAAAAAGTTTCAGAGTTGTTGGAATTATATTTAATATATAACAAATATAATTCCAATGCAAATAATATTTGGACTAAATCAAATGCCCAATTTAAAATGTTCCCGTGATTCCAAAATATTGGTTAGCATTTTATACTTAGTCCAATATTTTATTGGAACACCAGAGACATTTTCTTGGGTTTATTTGAAGCAATTTTTATATTGCTTATTTGACAAAAATTTGAATGGTGAGGCTTGATCATTCCTCGTTTCCTTTTCTAGAGAAAATAAATATGCATGCATGAATGCATTAACAAGCAAGGTGAAACTAGGGTTGTGACAGTTCTCTATAGCAAAACCCACGTACTCCCTCCGTTTCTTTTTAGTCCCCATATAAGATTTGGTCAAAGTCAAACTACGTAAACTTTGACTAACTTTATAGAACAAAATATCAACATTTATAATACGAATTCAATATTACTAGATGCATCATGATATTAATTTTCATAGCATATAGGTTTAGTATTGTAGATATTGATATCTTTTAAAATATATTTGGTCAAACTTTGCATCACTTGACTTTGACCAAATGTTATATGCATACTAAAAAAAATGGAGAGAGTACTAGCTAGCACATGCATGCACCAGGACTTGTGCAACGCTACGTACGTGCATGTGTTAGCTCTTGATGCTTGTGCATAGCAGCAATGCTTGTACGCCTTCCATACCGGCCGGCAGGAACATACATACCCGAATACGCGGTCGTCGTACACCATGTCTTGGATAGGCTCACTGGCAGCCATATGCCCAGGTACGTACACGATAATGTCTCCTTCATTTGTGTCCAGCCGTGTGCGTCAAGAAAAAGAATAAAGGGGATAAGAGCATCTACAGCCGGATCCCTCAAATCCGGGCCCTCAAACGCCCGCGGACGCGCCCGGGCGCATCCGCGGACACTAACCGGTCACACCTTAAATAATGCATTTTACAACCAGACACCTCAAATCTCACATCTCAAATCTATATTATCCATGCAGCTAATACTACGTCGATCTACTCCGTCACTACATGACATCGGACTACCAAAATTTAGCATGTTTGGCTATGGTGGAGATCATCCAGGGCTACCCTTGCCCTTCCTGGAGCCCGCGTCATCCTTCTCGCGGAAGTACCGGTCGAAGACGCGGTACAGATTGAGCCGGATCTGCTCGTCGCCGAAGCTTACCTCCTTCTTCTCCTTCACTTGCAGTCCGGCGATTTCACGGACGGCCCGATTCTGCGTGCGGGCGAGGGCGGGCGTGTTCCTCCGTTGCCGTTTCTTCAAAATGTGGGCGCGGATGGCTTTCTCCTCTGCGGCCGCCCGCGCCGCCACATTAGCCGCCTCCGCCTCTGCCATTTCCTCCGCGAGAAAGGCCTAGGCGATCCATATCCGCTTCTTCCCACGGCGGGTAGCCCGTTCTCGGTGGGACTCGAAGGCCTCCGGATCCGCCCACCGGGACCTTGACGATCCCCCGGAGGAACCGAGCGCCCGTTGAGCAGGTGCTATAGAGTCACGACGGACAGAGTCTGCCGTCGGTCGGGTGCTGTCCTCGCAGGAGCGGCGGAGTGCAATGCGAACCGTCATTGCCTCCTCCAATCCACAGGGGATGACCCCCAGTCGACGAATCCGGACTGGTCGAAGTCAGATCCGCTGCCCTCCATGCCGGAGACGGCCGGAGATCACCGGAGGTGAGCAAGGGTGGCGGCTAGGATTGGAGGGGGGTGGAGTGAAGTGGCTAGGGTTTGCTCTGGCGAACGGATGAGGACAAATATATGTGGGCTCGATGCGGGCCAGTACGGGCCAGTGCGGGCCAGGCGGGCATGCCCCGGCATGCCCGGGCTCTCCCATATCCGCCCCATATTTGGGCTAGAAATGAGGGGTGCCGGACAGCCTGGGCGTTTGAGGCTGGTTTGAGAGGCCCGTCTGGGTCGATTTTTGTGATCGGGCTGTCTGCCTAGGCGTTTGAGGCTATGAGGGGTCCGGTTGTAGATCCTCTAATCACCGAGAGAGGGATATACTCAAGCTAAACAAGTTTTGTACGTGAAAATCGGAACAACCGAACGATCATGGCTTCGCATGCGTGGTCCCATCCCTCTCGCTGCCTATAAATATGCAGGTCTCGGGAGTACACAAGACGGGGGGAAGGGGTTGACCGACGAGGGACACTCCTAGAAGAGACGCGCCGTTGCGGCGGCGTCCAGAGGAACGAGCCATCCGGAGGGGAGCCCAGTCGAGGGACGGAGGAAGGACGCGCTCATACGACGGCACTCTCGCCGGACAACACACATGTTACCTGCCCTGTCCGGCGGCTGCGTGTGCGCTAGAATGCTGTGCGGAAGACACAGACCAAACCGATCATCTTCGCTCCAACCCCCGACGATCCTTCATGCCGGACCCGTCACCGGTGACGTCGCGTCGGGGTTGCCGTTTCGTGTGCAGCCCCCGGCGATCCTTCACGTCAGACTCGTCACCGGCGGCGACCTGTTGGGGTTGCCGACCAGCCCCCGGCGATCCTTCACACCGGATGCATCACCGGCGACGACGCGCCGGGTTGCCGTCACGTGGTGCAGTCCCTCGTGATCCTCCATTCAAGACTCACTACCGGCGATGATGCCGGGGCCGCCGTTCATGTGTAGCCCCCGATGATGCCGTCATGCCGGATTCATCATCGACGATGATAGGTCGTGGTTGTCGTTCGTGTTCTGCCCCCCGTGATCCCTTCATATCGGACTCACCACCGGCGATGACGCCAGGGTTGCCGTTCGTGTGCAGCCCCCAGCGATCCTTTCATGCCAGATTCACCACAGGCAACGACGCGTCAGGGTTGCCGTTCGTGTGCATCCCAGACGATCCCTTCATGCCGGACTAACCGCAGGCAACGATGCGTCGGGGTTGCCTTTCGTGTGCAACCCCCGGCGATCCCTTCATTTCGGACTCACCACCAGCGACAACGCCGTGGCTGCCGTTCATGTGCAGGGTCCGGCGATCCCTTCATGCCGGACTCATCACCGACAACGACGCCGGGGATGACATTCATGTGTAGCCCCCGGCGATCCCTTCATGCCAGACTCATCACCGGTGATGACATGCCGTGGCTGCTATTCGTGTGCCGCCCTGGCGATCCCTTCATGCCGGACTCACCACCGGCGATGACGTGTCGGGGTTGCCATTCGTGTGTAGCCCACGGCGATCCCGTCATGCCGGACTCACCACCGGTGATGACGCGCTGGGACTTCCTAGTGCGTAGTCTTGGTGCGCCCTGCCTCGAAGAAGATGATGTCGGGGTTGCCGTTCGTGTGCAATCCCAGGCGATTCCGTCATGTCGAACTCACCATCGACATCTACATGACCGGGACGGCCACTCGGGCGCAACCCCCTGTGCACCCTCTTCGTAGGATGACAACTTACCAGGGTTACTACCCATGCGAAACCTCGGGCGCGCATCCACGCGAGATGACTATGTACCGGGTCCGCCGTCTGTGCACGGTCTCGATGCACCCTCCACCGTCTAGTCTGTCGGCAACACCATCATGTAGGGACTCGACTACTCTCGTGGTTCGACTCACTCAGCACCCTATAGGCGCAACCCCTAGCAACTCTCTCGCGCTAGGCTCGACCAAAGTTGAAGACGACGCCATCGGCGGTGCCTAGGCAAGGCTCCACCGCGCCGCGAGGCTTCATTCGCCGTTGTCTTGCAAACCCATGGAGGCGCCATGGGCTTGCGGGACTCGGCGACACGTGTGTCGTTCCACCCGCTGGCGATGGTGCGATGGTCGACAAGTCACGACGACTTGTCGTTACCGGTGGTGGCAGAGACGTCATCCGGCGGAGGCCGGAACACGCTGAGGCGCTTATCGGGCCTACTCTTCTTACGCATGGATATGTGTCACACGCACCAGAGCCGCTCCTGCGTAGCTCCCAATCCAGATGCATCCGTCTCGGAGACAAACTTGGCGGAACCGCCGCCGACAGTCCATGTCGGTAGCACATGCTCATTGGCATGCGGCTCATCCAGCTCGCTCAAGCCATAACGGTAGCCGTCGCATCGAACGGCGTGAGGTAGCGATTTCGTTGTCGTCGAAGGCGACACACTAGGCCGCATTGACACGCCAATCGTCGAGCTTGCCCCTAGTACAGAGCTTGCCGAGGCAAGGCTCCATTTGCACATCTGTTGACACGGAGTTCGGCAAGGGCAGGGTGTCATCTACACTTCCGCCGCCGTGGAGACCGTCTAAGGTGTTCATCGTCTACATCTCCGCTCATAGAGAGTCCGCCCGAGGCAGGGCTCAGTCTACCTGTGGGGACACCGACTCATAAGTCGAAGTCATCGAATGCACGTGTACAGTGATCCCAGAGATCAATGCTCACTGAAAACACAGAAACTGAATAACAAGAGTCTTACATCCAGTATGTACCGTTTTACTCAAATATGACCTTTATGGCCAAGTCTTCATAGGCTCGCAATGGGAATCTTCAATGATAGTACGGACCCATGCCATCTGCCTTAACCCTATAGGCATTCTGACTGGGAAGCGACCTAGCTCGCATGTTCATCACCAAGGTACTCTTCATTATATCCTGTTCTTTCATATCTAGCCAATTAAATAACCAGTGGCAAGCCAATGCGTACTTTGAATGTACTCGCAAGCAACCCATGTTTGGAACAAGATGTTCATGCAAGGTTCATCACTAAGCAGGTAATTTTTGTAGAAAGCTAATTTTTATCCAGTATCATGTCCTACCAATTTGTGAAGCATGCATCATGAAGTTACACATATCCATAAGAACAGGTTACTGGTATCAATATAAACAAAGTACCACAACTCTAGTTTCCATCATCTCATCAAGTCATCCGACTTAGCTCAAGTGTCTCTTTATCACACGCACACCAAGTTTTTGTGACAACGTCAGGACATAGTTTAAGAAGGACCACCCAACTGTCCTTGACTGTGGACGCGGCTATTCGAATAGCTTTACACTCTGCAGAGGTTGCACACTTTACCCACAAGACTCGGTGAACTTACGTGTCAAGTCACGACTCGCGGTATATTAAATACCCTAGGTAAGCACCCGAAAATGCCTTTCCCTTGAGAACACTAAACAAAGAGTCCACACGTTGGTACCCAACCCTCACGATGTACATCACAAGTACCATCCCCGAGGGGACACAATGGTGTGCCCGGTGTCTGTGAAAACCGTCATAGTCGTCCTTCCAGGCACGACCACGTATCGAGTAACTCTGGCCCACTCGCCACTAGTAATGCGGGCTCTCTGCTAGCATTGACCAAAGTAATCAACAAAGCCCCGTCCCATAAAGGGTATCGTGGTCGTACATGTAATTTTGGGACAATCAGCAAATCTTAAATCTAAAATGTTTTAGAAAACACACACTCAACTTGCCTCGGTACACTGCTTCTTTCTCAAACGATTACCTAACACATCATCATCTCCTCGGGCATTAGTGGCACCCGATGGGGTTTTTGTAAAGTCTTTGGTAAAACACTTTGTTTTCCCACTCATGCATATTCCTGTCCCACTTGCGTACTAACTACTTGCACCTGACTATTTTCCCACCCGCATAACCCTCATCGGAAGGTAGGGTCATGCTCAATGCAAGTATCAATGAGCAATGCATTAGAGACAAACCCATCAAGGTTCTCACCACATCATCATGCTTTTCATGCAACAAGTAAAATGCTAAGATGCCATGCATAAAGAGAGTTTCATCAATATGGTCAAAGGGATGCTTCCCTGGCTCAACAAAGTCCTCGAGGTCTTCACAAGCTTCTAGTCCAATTCCAAGCACTCCGTCTACTTCGTCAAGTACCGTCGGAAACAACCATAACAAGCAATACAACAAGAAGAAAAATAAAAGTGTTCTAAAATAGGAAGTTTATTTTTATTGGACACCTCTGGCTATAAGAAAAATAACCAAAGAGGTTCTATAGGATCTGGACCAATGAGGATTTTTGAAAGGTGGAAATGGAGGGATTTATGATCCTATAAGAAGTCTACAGAAAAATATATTTATAAATATCAGTGGAGGCACTCATTAAATAGGGCATGATTTTAGAAACATTTAAAAGGTGGTCTCACTGGTTTTGGAAATGCGATGAATTTGCTAGGGGTTTTCTAAGATGACCTAAATGGAAAAGCGGGCCCTTTATTAGATCCATTAGGAATAATGCATGGGAATTTTTTTAACCATGGCCAGATAAACAAAGCAAGATTTTTGGAGTCTTTGGAAATTTGAACCATCATATTAGGAGTTAATTTGGATGCTCTAGAGATTTTGCAAGGTGGGCTTTACAACAAAAAATTGACCAAAATATTGGTGGAGCAGAAGATGTTATATGGAAAATGTGCAATGCACATATTTGGTTAGACCATGATTTTAGGAATACCTAGGATTTTCAATCAACAAATTTGGAGTTTGTTTGAATTTATTATGAATTTTTGAATCCTTCTGGTAAAAGAAAAAGGGCAAAGGAATTTACAAAATAGGCCAGAACAGCGCTCAGGGCGCAGGATAGCCCTGGCTGGGCTGGGCGGCGCAGAGGCGACGTCGAAGGTGGTTTCCCGCGGGGTGGCGGCTTCGGGTGAAGCCGTCTCCACTTAACTGGGGGCCCGGGGCCTCAACCACTTACAGGTGGGCCTCGCTAGTAGGCCCTCCTCCTACCTCCTGCTCAAAATAGAGGAGGGGCAGGGGAGGCCGGCCAAGCACACGTTTGTGCCCCGTCTCGGCGGCACAGGCCGTCTCCGGCGAGGCCCTGCCCACCGACGAGCTCGGGAGGAAGTTCTCCTCCGCCCTGGGTGGTTTTCGAACCCAGGGGAGGTCGAGGCCAGGCGCATCGTCGGCTGTGGCAGAGGGCACCAATGGTGGTGATGGACACGGCGTCTTAGCCACGGAGAGAAGGATATGAAGCACGGGAGCGGACCGTGGGGATGCAGGGGTGCTCCGGTGAGGCTCGTAGGGGAAGGGAGAGGCCATAGGGCCTGAATTCGAGCGGAGGCCAATGGCAAGGCGTCTGCCATGGGCATCGATGGAGAGCACGGGAGGATGAACTGGGGTGTCTGACAGGTTGATGCAAGTGAGAGAGAGCGAAGGGCCACAGCACGGGGGCTCGGGGCGAGTCTTTAGGCGGGGGAGACCAGAGGGAGCTCCGGCCCGCCTCGGATGCCCTCGGGCGCGAAGAGCACGCGTGTCAGAGCTACATTGTATCGTTGCTGGTGTCGGGGAGGGGCATGAGAGGTCAAGGAGGATCCCCTGGCGCACGTGGGCATCCTGCCGCAGCCGGACGCGAGCTACAGGACAACGTCAAGTGGCAGAGCACCGTTGCTGCAGGTCAGTAGCGTGGTCACCACGCCAATGCATGTCCAAGGCGACTTTTTGGCCGGCCAAAGATGTCTGGTGTGTGAGTCACGGGTGCTTGGTTACACTGGTAGGTCTTGAGAGCTTCAGGAGTTGCGAAGGAGTTTTTTTTACAAAGAGCAAGTTTGCACCAGTAAACTGGGGGCTCATCTACGTGGTTTTTACCGAAGGGCAAATGGGTCAAAACCATGTCTAGTGGCCTTGGGCATGGAGGGAATACCCGCACAACCAATTTCTAGCCCTGAGGGATAAGTAGCCAGGGTACTTGTAGGTCAAGGCTACATTTGTTGCCAAAACCTAGGTTTGGATGATTTGCTCATACTTTCCACATGAGCAAGCCATATTTGGGTTTGGGTAGGTGCATTAGCAAGCCAGAGGTGTTGTGGTAAAACGTGGGGGCATTTGCATCTACAGAGTAAAGGGAGAGGGGAAAAAGGTCATGCCAATGGTGTCCAAAAGAGGGAATCTTGGGGGTTTACCCCCCTAAATAATTGATCTAGGGCAAGAAACACTTACTGGAGGTAGAAGGGGGCTAGCACATGTTGTGGTAAAATTTTGAGCTCAAGGAGAACACCTGGGGTGCCTCAATTATTGATCCCAATAATGCACCAAAAGGTGTTTGATTAGTGATTGGGCTAGCTAAGATCCTCTACTTGATATGATATTTAACAAGAGTGACAATTAGTACCAAATGAAGTTGTCCACAAAATTTGAGCTCATTTGGAGGCACTCACGAAGGAGGGAGGGAGATGGGAGATCCATCTCTCTCACGCCCTCACAAGGAAGAAGCGGGAAGTAGCCGAGAACTCGCATACGAAGGAGGCGTTCGAGATCCCGGCCAACCTACAAGCTCGGCTGTCCTTCGGTGCGGACGGCCGGGAGGAAGGCATTCTAGCTGGCGACCTAAATACGTGAGGAGCGCGAGCATCACGGAAGAAACTGGCCATATCTATCATCTTTGCTCAAGCCCCCGACGATTCTTCACGCCAGACCCGTCACCGGTGACGTCGCATCGGGGTTGCCGTTTCGTGTGCAGCCCCCGGCAATCCTTCATGTCAGACCCGTCACCGGCGACGACCTGTTGGGGTTGCCGTCCAGCCCCCGGCGATCCTTCACACCGGACGCATCACTGGCGACGACGCGCCGGGTTGCCATCTCGTGGTGCAGCCCCTCGTGATCCTCCATTCAGGACTCACTACCGGCGATGATGTCGGGGCCGCCATTCATGTGTAGCCCCGACGATCCCGTCATGCTGGACTCATCATCAACGATGATAGGTCATGGTTGTCGTTCATGTTCTACCCCCGGTGATCCTTTCATATCGGACTCACCATCGGCGATGATGCCGGGGTTGCCGTTCGTGTGCAGCCCCCGGCGATCCCTTCATGCCAGACTCACGTGGCTTGAGACTGCATCGGTATTTCCCCAAAGAGGAAGGGATGATGCAGCACAACGACGGTAAGTATTTCCCTCAGTTTTGAAACCAATGTATTGAACCAGTAGGAGGATCACCACCACCTAATAAGCAGCACCTGCACACCAAGAACAAATACTTGCAACCCGTTGCGAAAGAGAGGTTGTCAATCTCTCTACGGTAAAAATATAGATTAGGTAATGATAGATTGGAGAGATAGATCTCCCAAGAACACAAAAAAGGGCAAATAAAAAGTGCAGCAATATATTTTTGGGTTTTTGGAATAGTAGATCTGAAAACAAAAGAGGCAAAAAGATATATCGGAAAGCAATATGTTGGAAAAGTAGACCCGGCGGCCGTAGGTTTCACTAGTGGCTTCTCTCATGAGTATAGCACACGGTGGGTGAACAAATTACTGTTGGGCAATTGATAGAAGATCAAATAATCATGACGATATCCAAGGCGATGATCATTATATAGGCATCATGTCCAAGATAAGTAGACCGACTCCTGCCTGCATCTACCACTATTACTCCACACATCGACCGCTATCCAACATGCATCTAGTGTATTAAGTTCATGGAAAAATAGAGTAATGCAATAAGAACGATGACATGATGTAGACAAGATCTATTCATATAGGAATAGACCCCATCTTGTTATCCTTAATGGCAACTATACATGCGTACCTTGCTGCCCCTTCTGTTAGTGGGAAAGGACACCACAAGATCGAACCCATCACAAAGCACCTCTTCCGATGGCAAGAAAAATCGATCTAGATCGCCTAACTAAACCAAAGATTCAAAGAAGAAATACGAGGCTATAAGTAATCATGCATATAAGAGATCAAAGAAGACTCAAATAATATTCATGGATCAAAACTGATCATGAACTCAAAATTCATCGGATCCCAACAAACACACCGCAAAAGTTTACATCAAATAGATCTCCAAGAGACCGTTGTATTGAGAATCAAAAGAGAGAGAGGAAGCCATCTAGCTACAGCCTACGGACCCGTAGGTCTATGGTGGACTACTCATGCATCATCGGAGAGGCACCAATGATAATGATGAACCCCTCAGTGATGGTGTTAGATTGGATCTCGAGGTTCTGGAACTTGCGGCGGCTGGATGTCTTTTTCGTCGACTCCCTTAGGGTTTCTGGAATATTTGGGAATTTATAGGCATCAGAGGTGGTGGAGAGGGGCCCCGTGGAGGGCACAACCCATCAGGCGCGCCGGGGTCCCCCCTGGCGCGCCCTGGTGGGTTTTGCTCTCCACAGCCCACCTCTCTGGCACTTCTTTGGCCCACTGGGTGTCTTCTGGTCCCAAAAAAATCTCGAAAAAGTTTCATCGCGATTGGATTCCATTTGGTACTGATATTCTGCGAAGTAAAAAACAAGCAAAAACAGCAACTAGCACTTTGGCACTATGTCAATAGATTAGTCCAAAAAAATGATATAAAGTTGCTATAAAGTGATTGTAAAATATCCAAGAATGATAATATAATAGCATGGAACAAGCTAAAATTATAGATACGTTGGAGACGTATCACAGACTCACCACAAGCAAGGAGGCATCGGGGTTGCCGTTCGTGTGCAGCCCCGACGATCCCTACATGCCAGACTAACCACATGCAATGATGCGTCGGGGTTGCCTTTCGTGTGAAACCCCCGACGAACCCTTCATTCCGGACTCACCGCCGGCAACAACTCCGTGGCTGCCGTTCATGTGCAAGATCCGGTGATCCCTTCGTGTCGGACTCATCAATGACAACGACACCTGGGATGCCATTCATGTGTTGCCCCCAGCGATAGCTTCATGCCGGACTCACACCGGTGATGACACACTGTGGTTGCTGTTTGTGTGCCTCCCCCAGCGATCCCTTCATGCCGACTCACCACCGGCGATGACGTGCCGGGGTTTCCATTCGTGTGCAGCCCCCGGCGATCCCTTCATGCCAGACTTACCACCGGCGATGCCGCGCTGGGACTGCCTAGTGCGTAGTCTCGATGCGCCCTGCCTCGAAGACGATGATGTCGGGGTTGCCGTTCGCTTGCAATCCCAGGCGATTCCTTCATGTCGGAATCACCATCGACATCTACATGACCAGGATGGCCACTCGTGCACAGCCCCCGGTGCACCCTCTTCGTAGGATGACAAATTACCAGGGTTGCTGCCCATGTGAAACCTCGGGCGTGCCATTGACGTCTACTACACAACTTTATTCTTGTAGACTCTGTTGGGCCCCCAAGCGCAGAGTTTTGTAGGACAGTAGCAATTTTCCCTCAAGTGGATGACCTAAGGTTTATCAATCCGTGGGAGGTGTAGGATGAAGATGGTCTCTCTCAAACAACCCTGCAATCAAATACAAGAAATCTCTTGTGTCCCCAACACACCCAATTGTATAGGTGCACCAGTTCGGCGAAGAGATGGTGATACAAGTACAATATGGAAGGTAGATATAGGTTTTTGTAATCTGAAAAATATAAAAACAGCACGGTAACAAGTGTAAAACAGCGAGCAAAACGTTATATAAATGCTTGGTAATAAGGCCTAGGGTTCATACTTTCACTAGTGCAATCTCCCAACAATGCTAACATAGTTGAATCATATGATCATCCCAGAACGTGCAACAAAGAATCACTCCAAAATTCCTATCTAGCGGAGAACAATAAGATGAAATTGGCGTAGGTAGTCCAACCACCTCAAAGTTATTCTTTCTGATCAATCTTTTGAGCTATTCCTATAAGTGTCACAAACATCCCTAGAGTTCTTACTAAAATAATACCAATTACACATATCAATCCTCCCTAATGTCACCTACATACTCCAATGTAACCTCAAGTATCCGTGGGTAAATTATGCGACATGCATCAAACAATTTCAGATCTATCATATTCAATCAACCACAAAGAACTTCAAGGAGCACCCCAAGATTTCTATCGGAGTACGTAGGACAAGAACGTGTGTCAACCCCTATGCATAGATTACCCCAATGTCACCTCGGGAATCCGCAAGTTGAGTACCAGAACATACATCAAGTGAATCAATAGAACACCCCATTGTCACCATGGGTAACCACATGCAAGACATATATCAAGTGATCTCCAATCCAATATTCAATCCAACATAAAAAAATCTCAAAGGTAAGGATTCAATTCATCACAACAAGGTAGCAAGGGAATAACATCATATGATCCGACTATATTAACAAAGCCCGTGATACATCAAGATTGTGCCATCTCAAGAACACGAGAGAGAGAGATTGAACACATAGCTACCGGTACATACCCTCAGCCCCAAGGGTGAACTACTCCCTCCTAGTCATGGCCTCTGCCGGGATGATGAAGATGGCCACCAGTGATGGTTTCCCCTCTCCGGCGGGTACTGGAACGGCTCCAGATTGGTTTTTCAACGATACAGAGAGTTGCGGTGGCGAGGCGGAGAGTCTCTTTTTATTTCTGGGGTTTCTGGGATTTATAGGATTTTCAGCGTTGGAATCACGCGCAACAGAGCCACGTGGGCCCCAGCACACATCAGGGCGCGGCATAGGAGGGGGCAGTGCCCTGATGGCTTGTGGACCACAGGTGGCTCCCCTCGGGTGGTTCTTCGGTCCAATATTGCTTATTTCCTCCAGAAAATATCATCAAAAAGTTTCGGGCGATTCCGAGAACTTTCATTTTCTGCACAAAAACAACACCACGGTAGTTCATCTGAAAACAACGTCAGTCCTGGTTAGTTCTAAATAAATCATATAAAGTGCATCAAAACCATATAAAAGTATTGTAAACATAGGTGAATATGCCATGAATACTTCATAAAGTATCGATACGTTGGCGACGTATCAGCATCCCCAAGCTTAATTCCTACTCCTCCTCGAGTAGGTAAATGATAAAAGAAATAATTTATGAAGTGTGAATGCTAGCATAATGTATAATATTGATCAAGGATAATTTCAGCCACTTTTCTAGCATCAAAACCAGCAAGCATTTCTCATAAAACTTCTCATAATCAAATAGCAAGTTATTCACATGTTAAAGTATAGACCATAAACTTTCTTGAAAACTAGCAAACGATGTTTTCAGTCATCAAACAATTACAATTCATCTTATTTTCAGGAAGGGTCTATGTAAGAGCTTTGGTTTAGCAAATTCCACACACTCAACTATCATTTAGTCTTCCATGATTGCTGACACTCAAAGCATATTTTTAGAACAAACAGTTTCAGTCAAACACATAGGAAGATAGGGGCTTAATGTTTCGCCTCCCAACTTATTTATCTCGGGGATAATTCAACAAATAATAAATCATGATCACCTATATTCAACTTGATATATGTGTCTGGATCTTTCCCCACCACATGATGCTTGCCAACTAAATAATTAATAGATTGGAATAAGAAGTTGACTCAACATGAAAAGTAAAAGATAGGCCCTTTGCAGAGGGAAGCAGGGATTTGTAGAGGTGCCAGAGCTCATTGTTTTAAGGCAGAGATGAATACATTTTGGGTGGTGTGCCTTTCCTGTCAACGTCACGACAAGAGATTTCAACATCTTCCATGCTAATCACATTATTGGCAGTTCCCAAGCAGAATTGAAATTTTACTCCCCTTCCACCATTCAAACACATTCCATGGCTAGCCGTATCCACGGGTACCGTCCAAACAATCAACTTTCTAGGGGGAGTTCTTGTTTATTTATTTTTGTATTATGCAGGACTGGGCATCCTTTTTACCAGCCTCTCTCGTGCATTGACAAGTGAATAATCACTTATCCCGAGAATGACCCGCTTAACATGGAAGATAATGACCGCCCCGTCACTCCATGAGTGGTACGGGCACACAAAACAGATGTTTATTTGAATGTTTAGAGGTGGCACATGCAAATTTACTTGGAATGGGCAATGATATACCATATATAGGTAGGTATGGTGGACTATGATGGAAGAAACTTGGCTCAAGGATTTGGATGCACAAGTAGTATTTCTACTTAGTACGAGGTTTTGGCTAGCAAAAGGTTCTAAACAAGCATCACATGTTAGAGGATGCATGACAATATAACTGATACGTGAATATAAAAAACATAACCCTTACGTTGTCTTCCTTGTCCAACGTCAACTACTTTATCAAGTTTGAAAATAATTAATGGGGGTTCACAATCATAGAAGATGTCCAAGATATTGTATTTATATGTGAAACCTCTCTTCCTTCAATATTCTTTCATGAATTGTTTAAATGACCAATGCTATGTTTGTTAACTTCCAATAAATTTTACCGCTTATACTCCTAGTATGTGAAGTCACTACTCCTCATGGGACACGAATATGAAGCATATATAATTTCACATTTATGACATTCAATTCATTCAACGTTTACTCTCAGGATATAAGTGAAGCACAAGAGTAAATTTCGAACTACTCTCAAAAGATATAAGTGAAGATCAATGAGTAGTCAAACAATAAATTAGCTACGTGAGGACTCTCTCTCTCTCTCTCTCTCTCTCTCTCAATAATGATTTTCAGATCTGAGTATTTTATTGAAGCAGCAAACAAAACAAAAATACAACCCAAGAATAGCACGCATCATGTGAATGAATAAAAATTTAGGCTCCACATAGGCTAACCGATATTTTTTTGATGAAGAGACGTGGGATGCGTAGCATACCCAAGCTTAGATGCTTCAGAATTCTTAAAATATTTACTTGGGTTACCTTGGTAATCCCCAAGCTTGAGCTTTTGTATCTCGTTCAATCCTCTTATATCACGGTTTCACCTATTCTCAAAAACTTCATCCGCACACAACTTGAAAAGAACTCGTGAGAATGGTTAGTGCACATAAGAATAAATAAACTCTTTATGTACTGCCAAGAAAAGTTGCATAATAATTTCCAAGCTGTATCTAATGTTTACTATCATTTCCCCAATTTATATCTACCAATATAAATCATGAAAACCATAGGAGAAGTACATAACAAAACTATGACGGCAATCTGTCTAAACAGGACAATCTGTAGCAATTAATTTACAAAGTGCACTTCTGTATATCTAAAGATTATGAAAATTTAGGAAATGATAAATAATTTATATTAAAATACTGTGTAAAAATTTCAGAAACTTTCCACGTACCAGTAAAATATGAAAATTCAAACACTACAGCAAAAGTTTATGTTTTTACACAACACACATCAAACATGCAATTCAAGCATCCTAAAGGCAATTCTTGTAAGTTTTATTAAAAAAAGATTATAAATAACAGCAAGAAAATACTAACAAAATAAAATGACACTCCAAGCAAAACACATATTATGTGATGAATAAAAATATAGCTCCTTGTAAGATATACCGATAGTGTTGAAGACGAAAGAGGGGATGTTTTCCGGGGCATCCCCAAGCTTAGACGCTTGAGTCTTCCCTGGATATTACCTTGGGGGTTCCTTGGGCATCCCCAAGCTTAGGTTCTTATCACTCCTTATTCTCCTCATATCGGTGTCTCACCCAAAACTTGAAAACTTCAATCACACAAAACTTAACGGAACTTCGTGAGATGGGTTAGTATAATAAATAAAGATCATTCACTTAGGTACTCTCAAGACAAAATTCATAATTGTTCTCACATAATTCCTAATGTATTATACCATTCCCAAAATTTATATCACTAAATATAAGCTATGGAAACACTAAAACAAGCAAACTATGCATGCAAAACAGAATCTGTCAAAAACATAAGTCTGTGAAGATCTGTAGTATAACCATACTTACCTGTCTCTAAAAATTCTGAAAAATAGGAAAAAACAGATAATTTGCATATAAATATTGTGTAAGAGTTTTAGAATTTTTTGACGCTCCAGTAAAATCAGAGAAATTCTCTACTGGAGGTCTAAGTTTCTGTTTTTGCACAGAATCAAATCAACAAGTATCCAAACTATCCCAAAGAGTTTACTTGGCACATTATTTAAATAAAAGGCACAAAACATGATTACTACAGTATCTTAATCATGTTAACACATAAAAATAGAAAGGAAAAGTGTTGGGTTGTGCAGCATGATGATTTCAATGATGCTCACATAAAAAGTAGTAATTGAAACATGCAAGAGAGCATCATGAATCTCATGACAAGCACATTTAAGTCTAACCCACTTCCTATGCACAGGGATTTTGTGAGGAAACAATTTATGGGACAAGAGTCAACTAGCATAGGAAGGCAAAACAAGCATATCTTCAAGAGTTTCAACGCATGGAGAGGAAACTTGATATTATTGCAATTCCTACAAGCATATGTTCCTCCCTCATAATAAATTTCAGTAGCATCATGAAGGAACTCGACAATATAACTATCACATAAATCATTATTTTCATGATGCACAAGCATAGAAAAATTATTACTCCCCACATAAGCAAATTTCTTCTCATTCATAATAGTGGGAGGAAATTCAACAAAATAACTATCATGAGGCACTTGATTGACATAACCAAATTGTAAATTAAAACCATGATGATAAGTTTCATGGTTATCATTACTCATTATAGCATACGTGTCAGCACCATAATCATCATAAATAGGAGGCATGCAATCATCAAAATAAATTTGCTCACCAAAACTTGGGGGATAAAAAATATCATCTTCATCAAACATAGCATCCCCAAGCTTGTGGTTTTGCATATCATTAGCATCATGGATATTCAGAAAATCCATGCTAACAATATTTCTATCATGCTCATCATTCAAGGATTCTCATTAAGTATTTTTATAAATTATTCCTCTACCAATTGAGCACAATTTTCCGAAACATCATTTTCACGAAAGACATTAAAAAGACGAAGCAATTGAGGCAACCTAAACTCCATTTTTGTAGTTTTATTTTATAAAACCAAACTAGTGGAAAATAAGAAACTAAAAGATTTAATTCCAAGATCTAAAGATATACCTTCAAGCACTCACCTCCCCGGCAACGGCGCCAGAAAATGGCTTGATGTCTACTACACAACTTTATTCTTGTGGACTCTGTTGGGACTCCAAGCGTAGAGTTGTGTAGGACAGTAGCAATTTTCCCTCAAGTGGATGCCCTAAGGTTTATCAATCCGTGGGAGGTGTAGGATGAAGATGGTCTCTCTCAAACAACCCTGCAATCAAATACAAGAAATCTCTTGTGTACCCAACACACTCAATTGTATAGGTGCACTAGTTCGGCGAAGAGATGGTGATATAAGTGCAATATGGAAGGTAGATATAGGTTTTCGTAATATGAAAATATAAAAACAGCAAGGTAACAAGTGTAAAACAGCGAGCAAAACATTGTACAACTGATTTATAATAAGGCGTAGGGTTCATACTTTCACTAGTGCAATCTCCCAACAATGCTAACATAGTTGAATCATATGATCATCCCTCAACGTGTAACAAAGAATCACTCCAAAGTTCCTATCTAGCGGAGAACAATAAGATGAAATTGGCGTAGGTAGTAAAACCTCCTCAAAGTTATTCTTTCCGATCAATCTTTTGACCTATTCCTATAAGTGTCACAAAAAGCCCTAGAGTTCGTACTAAAATAGCACCAATGACACATATCAATCCACCCTAATGTCACGTAGATACTCCAATGTCACCTCATGTATCCGTGGGTAAATTATGCGACATGCATGAAACAATTTCAGATCTATCATTTTCAATCCAACACAAAGAACTTCAAGGAGCACCCCAAGATTTCTATCGGAGAACGTAGGACAAGAACGTGTATCAACCCCTATTCATAGATTACCCCAATGTCACCTCGGGAGTCCGCAAGTTGAGTACCAAAACATACATCAAGTGAATCAATAGAACACCCCATTGTCACCACGGGTATCCACATGCAAGACATATATCAAGTGATCTCCAATCCAATATTCAATCCAACATAACAAAATCTCAAAGGTAAAGATTCAATTCATCACAACAAGGTAGCAAGGGAATAACATCATATGATCCGACTATATTAACAAAGCCCGTGATACATGAAGATTGTGCCATCCCAAGAACACGAGAGAGAGAGATTGAACACATAGCTACTGGTACATACCCTCAGCCTCGAGGCTGAATCCTTGTCAGGGCCTCCACCGGGATGATGAAGATGACCATCGCTGATGGTTTCCCCTCTCCGACAGGGTACTGGAATGGCTCCAGATTGGTTTTTCGTCGATATAGAGAGTTGCGGCGGCGAGGCGGAGAGTCTCTCTTTATTTCTGGGGTTTTTGGGATTTATAGGATTTTTAAGCGTTGGAATCACGCGCAATGGAGCCACATGGGCCCCAGCACACATCAGGGCATGGCCTAGGAGGGCGCGCCCTGATGGCTTGTGGCCCAAAGGTGGCTCCCATCCGGTGGTTCTTCGCTCCAATATTGTTTTTTTCCTCCAGAAAAAATCATCAAAAAATTTCGGGCTATTCCGAGAGCTTTCATTTTCTACATAAAAACAACACCACGGTACTTCTGCTGAAAAGAGCGTCAGTCCGGGTTAGTTCTAAATAAATCATATAAAGTGTATCAAAACCATATAAAAGTATTGTAAACCTAGGTGAATATGGCATGAATCCTTCATAAATTATCGATACGTTGGAGATGTATCAGCCATCCACGCGAGATGACTATGTACCGGGTCAGACGTCTGTGCGCGGTCTCGGTGCACCCTCCGCCGTCTAGTCTGTCAGCAACACCATCATGCAGGGACTCAACTACTCTCGTGGTTCGACTCACTCAGCGCCCTCTAGGCGCAACCCCTAGTGACTTTCTCGCGCTAGGCTCGACCGAAGCTGAAGACGACGCCATCGGCGGTGCCTAGGCAAGGCTCCACCGCGTCGAGAGGCTTCATTCGTCGTCGTCTTGCATGCCCATGGAGGCGCCATGGGCTTGTGGGACTCGGCGACACGTGTGTTGTTCAACCTGCTAGCGACGGTGCGGCGGTCGACAAGTCACGACGACTTGTCATTACCGGTGGTGGCAGAGACGTCATTCGACGGAGGCCGAAACTCGCTAAGGTGCTCCAGAGCTGCTCCTACGTAGCTCCCAATCCAGATGCATCCATCTCGGAGACAAACTTGGCGGAACCACCGCCGACAGTCCATGTCGGTAGCACATGCTCATTTGCATGCGGCTCATCCAGCTCGCTCAAGCCATGACGGCAGCCGTCGCATAGAACGGCGTGAGGTAGCGATTTAGTTGTCTCCTTAGGCGGCACACCAGGCCGCATCGACACGCCAATCGTCGAGCTTTCCCCTATTATGGAGCTTGCCAAGGCGAGGCTCCGTTTGCACATCGGTTGACAGGGAGTTCGGCAAGGGCGGGGTGCCATCTACATGTGTACACGTGTATAGTGATCCCAGAGATCAATGCTCACTGAACACACAGAAACTGAATAACAAGAGTCTTACAGCCAGTACATACCGTTTTACTCAAATATGACCTTTATTGCCAAGTCTTCATAGGCTCACAACGGGAATCTTCAACGATAGCCGGACCCATGCCATCTGCCTTAACCCTACAGGCATTCTGACTGGGAAGCGTCCTAGCTCGCATGTTCGTCACCAAGGTACTCTTGATCATATCATGTTCTTTCATACTTGGCCAATTAAATAACCAGTGGCAAGCCAATGAGTACTTTGAATGTACTCGCAAGCAACCCATGTTTGGAACAAGATGTTCATGCAAGGTTCATCACTAAGCAGGTAATTTTTACAGAAAGCTAATTTTTATGCAGTGTCATGTCCTAAAAATTTGTGAAGCATGCATCATGAAGTTACAGATATCCATAAGAATAGGTTAAAGATATCAATATAAATAGAGTATCACAACTATAGTTTCCATCATCTCATCAAGTCTTCTGACTTAGCTCAAGTGTCTCCAAGTTTTTGTGAAAACGTTAGGACATAGTTTAAGCAGGACCACCCAATTGTCCTTGACCGTGGACACGGTTATTCGAATAGTTTTACACTCTGCAGAGGATGCACACTTTACCCACAAGACTCGGGGAAATTTTGTGTCAAGTCACGACTCGCGCTTTATTACATACCCTAGGTAAGCACCCGAACAATGCCTTTCCCTTGAAAACACTAAACAAAGAATCCACTCGTTGGTACCCAGCCCTCATGATGTACATCACAAGTACCATCCCAGAGGGGACACAATGGTGTGCCCGGTGTTTGTGAAAACAGTCATAGTCGTCCTTCCAGGCACGACCCCGTATCAAGAGAGTAACTCTATCCCACTAGCCACTAGTAATGCGGGATCTCTACGAGCATTGACCAAAGTAATAAACAAAGCCCCGTCCCATAAGGGGTGTCGTGGTCGTACATGGAAGTTTGTGATGATCAGCAAATCTTAAATCTAATAGGCCAGCTTGGTGGGCCGCACTCCGACTATCTCAGGAGGGGCTAGATACATCGAGACCCTGAGTTCTAGAAGGAAGTCCCGAAGGCGCATCGTGCACTCCAAGTCAAGATGAGGGAATCGACATCTCCATTCTCGGCAGGAGTCCTGTCATGTGTAAACCCTAGGTACCCCCCGGTGTCTACATAAACCGGGAGGGTTTTAGATTGTAGGACACAGAAACTCATCTAGGGTTTTAGCTAGTCGATCTCGAGGTAGATCAACTCTGTAACCTTCATACCATCAATATAATCGAGCAGGACGTAGGGTTTTACCTCCATAGGAGGGCCCGAACCTAGGTAAACATCGTCTCCTTCGTCCCCTTGTTACCATCGATCCTAGACTCACAGCTCGGGACCCCCTACCCGAGATCCGCCGGTTCTAACACTGACATTGGTGCTTTCATTGAGAGTTCAGCTGTGAAAGCCAAAGGAATCGATGGCTCGCGTTGTCATTAACGAAGAAGTCCGGAACATGGACTCCTTCGTCCCTGGACAGATCTTCACCTTCGGCAGCATTGTGCTGCACGCTGACCCGACCGGCCTTCTTGGCTGGGTCGGGAGTTTCGCCCCTTATCAAGAGGTCAGATTCAGGAACCTAGAGTTCTCCGTGGACTCCCGGGGCGATCTTTCGCTCACCGGGCTTGCAGTCTCATCTGACGCACCCGAGGACTCCGAGGCCTTAACCTCGGATGTCGCTTTCGACCCCTCCCACGGGACTAACCCCGGCGATTATCTGACTTTTAGTCCGGATCCGGCCATAGCGCTAGATGGCCGGGTACCAGCTCCTGCCGAACACACTTCTTGTGCGGACGCATCGGAGGTTAACTCCGAAAGCGCTGAGCAAATTGACCCGATCGAGCTCTCGACACTCAATGAAGCTCTAGATCGGATCTTATCGATGAAAATTACTGACGACCCAACCCCAATCCACGTTCAGATCGGTCTCAAGGCGGGTCAAGAGGAATTTTTCATCCCACCCACCACCCACTTCATAGCCACTATCGAAGACTTAACCGATATGTTGGACTACGCCTCCGAGGAGGCAGAAGACATGGATGAAGAGGATCGCGCTTCCACCCCCGTCAACACCGGGTGATGGACTGCCACCTCCTCCTATGATGTCTACATGGTGGATACTCCAGCCGATAACGGCGAGCGCACACCCGCAAATAATGGTGATAAATCGGGTGAAGCGCCGTCAAGGCGCCGGAAACCGCGCAAGCGATCAAAGACAAAAAAAGGGAAGGGAATCTATTGCTGGCACCGGGGAAAACGATACCCCGGAAGACCTCGGCGATCCTGATTTCCCCGAGCATCCGCTAGGGGACCAGGAAAGGCCGGAGGACCAGCGTGACCCTAAAGATCCAAACGATTCTGAGGATGACAACTACCTCCCCCTGTAGAGGAGGAGGATAGCCCGGAAGCTAAAGACTTCATCGTCCCGTAGCCACTGCCCGAAGCCTAAAGGCAAAAGAACGGCAACTTAAGGCCGAACAGGATACCCTCAATGATAGATGGACGAGGGTCCTGTCAGCCGAGGAAGGATACGGTATCGGTCTATTGGACCAACCCAAGAGCTATCCACACCGACGCCTGCTGCCACAATTTGCTGACGAGCTCCCTAATACGCTGTCCCCCAAGCACACTCCATACGACCAGCCGGACCGCCCTCCCCTAGGACGAGATAGGACGGCTGGCGACACCGGTTATTGGCCGGCGATACCCCGTAGAAGGGGAAAGGAGCCTATGGAGCCTGAGGGCAGGTACGACCTACGACACGACCTGGATTATAGAACAGTCCGCACGAGATCCATCTACGGATCTAGAGGGTACTCCCCCGATAGACGGGACGGGTACCGGCCTTGGCTCGACCGAAACAATAGAGCTCGGGAACAAAACCGGGCCAGAACAGACGCCGACTACCGGCGTGACATAGCCCGGGTCAGAGGTGCTGCCCACCCACTATGCTTCACCGACGAGGTGATGCAGCATCAGTTCCCGGAAGGGTTTAAACCCGTGAACATAGAGCAATATGACGGAACAACTGACCCAGTAGTGTGGATCGAGGATTTCTTCCTCCACATTCACATGGCACGAGGAGATGACCTCCACGCCATCAAATATCTACCCGTTAAACTTAAGGGGCCAGCTCGGCACTGGTTAAACAGTCTCCCCGAAAATTCCATCAGGAGCTGGGAGGATCTCGAGGATGCATTCCGATCCAACTTCCAGGGCACCTATGTACGGCCTGCGAACTCCTCCGACCTAAGCAACTTCGTCCAAAAGGCAGGAGAGTCCGCTCGACAATTCTGGAATCGGTTCTTGACCAAGAAAAACCAGATCGTCGACTGCCCAGATGCCGAGGCTATAGCCTCTTTCAGGCACAATATTCGGGACAAATTGCTGGCTCGCCAGCTCGGTCAGGATAAACCTAGGACCATGTCCGCCCTTACATCACTCATGACCCGCTTTTGTGCGGGCGAGGATAACTAGCTAGCGAGACGAAGCCACAACCCCGAAGACCCCGGCACCTCCGAAGATCGGGATGGAAACGGGAAACCACGACGCAATAAAAATAAATGCCGGCACAGCACTAGTGACGCCGATGACACAGCCGTTAACGCCGGCTTCCGCAACCCTCGATCCGGGCAGCGGAAGAAGCCTCCTAAAGGCAATCGCGACGGACCCACCCCGCTGGATAAAATCATTGAGAGGCCCTGCCAGAACCATGGCACTCCAGACAAGCCCGCCAACCACACCAACCGTAACTATTTGGGTGTTCAAACAGGCCAGCAAACTCGCAGCCAAAGAGCAAGGCAATGGCCCACGCAGCGAGGACGACGAGGAGCCCCGCGGTCCGAGCAATGGAGGTCAGAAGCAGTTCCCTCCAGAGGTAAAGACTGTGAACATGATATACGCCACTCATATACCTAAAAAGGAGAGGAAGCACGCCCTTCGAGAGGTCTACGCTGTAGAGCCTGTAGCCCCGAAGTTTAACCCATGGTCGGCCTACCCGATCACCTTTGATCGACGAGATCACCCAACCAGTATCCGTCATGGGGGTTCGGCGGCCCTCGTCTTAGACCCCATTATCGATGGGTATCACCTCACTAAAGTCCTAATGTACGGAGGAAGTAGCCTCAATCTGATTTACTCAGATACGGTGAAAAAGAAGGGTATAGATCCGTCGAGGATCAAACCCAGCAACACTACCTTTAAAGGAGTGATCCCAGGCGTCGAGGCACGGTGCATGGGCTCTATGTACCTGGAAGTGGTGTTCGGTTCGCCCGATAATTTCCGTAGCGAGGACTTGATCTTCGACATCGTACCTTTCCGCAGCGGTTATCATGCCCTGCTAGGCCGCACAGCGTTCGCTCGCTTTAACGCCGTCCCACACTATGCATACCTCAAGCTCAAGATGCCCGGGCCCAAGGGGGTCATCACTGTCAACGGCAACACAGAGCGTTCCCTCCGAACTGAGGAACATGTATTGGCCCTGGCGGCCGAATTCCATTACGAGGACGGTCGGCAAACACCGAAATCTGCCATAAAGGCACGTAAGGTTGACAAACGAGCTCGGTTTCAATCCGAACTCCCAGAATCTTTTTCTCCCCAGAAATAGGGACACGCTCCCCATTGCACAGCCCTAATGACCGTCAAACACGAGCCAAGAAGGCATAACTTCGCACTCAAGATTCCATGGGCAGCAGTGGGGAACAACCATTAAAGGGTAAGTGCTCGGCTGGACCGAACCATTACCAGTACACGTTCTCGGACATAACACAGGTATCATCAAAGGACCTGCTAAAAGCGTAAAGCTCATCCATACTTCGGCAACTTCTCAAGACCTTCTTCCCAAGGTCCGGTCGACGACAGCATCACCCTTAAAGGAATGCAATTCCCAAAGAGGCACAGGAACGGACAGGCGACAGGGCACGTCGAGGACGTCAAGCCACCAATCGAAGACCCCTGGTACAACCTCTCCTCTGTAAATTTCATATTTCATCTTCAAATACCTGTAAACAGTTGTTTCGGCAATATGAGCTATATGAACTATTGAGCAAATACAAGACCAATATACATGGCCGCTTCGCTGTATTTTATACATACTCTGTTCTTCCCTCATCAACGCTTCTTGCGAAAACTGTTCAGTATACATTACGATGCAACCGGCTAATAAACCGGGGGATTGAATTTAAAATATCACCCTAAGCATCACTCTGACACACCTGATTGTGTGTTCGGCATCTTGGATTTTGCTTTATATGCATCGGATCCGAACTATGTCTTGGGTCAATAGTTGGGTTGCCCGGCTCCTGTGTTTGCCCTCTTACGTTCCGCTCATTCGGCTAAAAGGGCAAAGGGAGAACCACTGCGATTGTGTTTCCAGCTCGCCTGGTCAAGCACCTCAGGGGAGAAAGCCGAAAACTGACCGTCATAGTAAGCGAGAACCGGTCTGCAAATCCGAGCATAAGTGTCATACTAAAAAATCAATAGAGGTTATTCCATGTTATACGATGGGTTTTTGTACTTGTACAAACCATGTGATGCTGGCTTCGGTCCCGGTACATCCGAACATGACAAAACATTGGGGGCTGGTCATCAGCCCCCGCATTTTTTTACGCTCCTACGGCTAAGTGAAAGCGATAAAGCATCATAGTCCGATTGCCTTGTCCCCCTCGCACTACCGCCTTCGGGCACCGATACCTCGGCTAAGGGTCACAGTGCGGAGACAGAGACACCTCGCGTAGTATCTACGTGGGGGCTGAAGCCGACGACTCGCAACTTTCAGATAAAACGGCCACACAGGAGTCAAAATAAATATTAAAGACTTATAAGACATGATAAACCATGCAACACTGATTATAAAGCGTTAAAGGTCTTCGGACATATTACAACGCACTCATTCATACAAAACGTCTTTAGAACATTGGGCCTCTATTTCCCGAGCACCCTCCATCACTGCGGAGAAGTATAGCTCGGGGCGCCTATGCCCCTTTTTAGGAGGCGGAGGTGCAGTGGCCATCTTGGTCGGCTTGGGCTTCGGCCAGTGCACCATGGTCTTTGCAAAGGCCATCCGAGCTCCCTCGATGCATGTAGAACGCTTTAGCACATCAATCCGAGGCGCAACATCGCATAGTTTCTGCACCAAGCCGAAGTAGCTGCTCGGCAATGGTTCTTCAGGCCACAGCCGGAAGCAGAGGTCCTTCATGGCCGGCTCCGCCATCCTGTGCAGCTCCATCACTTGCTTCATCTACTCGATCAGGAGAGGAGAGCGCTCGGGGGACTCAAACTGTGCCCAGAATAGCCGAGCCTCATCATCCTCCTCCCGCGAAGCATAGAACTTGTTCGCGTCCGCCGCACTCTTCTGGAGATCCGCACAGACGCCTGAGGAACGCCACACTTGGGTGAGCAAAGCAAACCTGCTACCACCAAAGGCACATTGTAGTGAATGCGGCTTACCATCTGTGACAGCCTTGACTTGGCGAACCTCCTCTTCAAAGGACCGCCTGTCCACCCGCTCCTTTTGGAGCTCGGATTTCAGCGCGGATAGCTCGGTGGCTTGCTCTTTGCCTTTCTGCTCAAGGGCCTCGCACTTCGCGCTGACATCCTTGAGCTCCAGCTGCACCTCCCCCACCAGGGCATCCTGCTTTGCACTCGCAGCTTTCAAAGTGGAGAGTGCAGCTGCCGCCTGTTCGGCGGCCGCCGTCCCATCCGCGGCCTCTTGCTTCATCTTTTGGAGCTCGGCCTTGAGCTTTTCAACCTCCGCAGCTGAAGCTATGGGAGCAATAAATAAATAATTACACTGGGGTACCAGCGCGGTTCATTAACAATATAGAGCCCGGATGTTACAATTCGGCTTACCTTGTGCCTTGTCGAACCTCTTGTTCAGGCTATCAAGCTTCTCTTCGGAGATCTTGAGCTTCCGATTTAGCTCGGTAAGCTCAGCGGCATTAACGGCCGCCGCTGATGACGAGGCCTACAAACAATAAAAAACATACATCCGGTTATGTGCGTTCCAACCCCTGAACTGTCAAGAATATGACTCTATGTTCGGTCCTCTTAAGGGCTTTTAGAACATTGCGGGACTAAATGGTGCCTTGTGCATCGTTGTTCACTCCTGAGTATTTGACCCCCGGGTGCGTTTTTGCAAACTCATCCGGGGCTCGGGGGCTACTACATATATAAAGATAGCATAAACTCAAAATTAAAATTGTTTGGGAAAAGGGTATTACGTGACTTACCTTGAAGCCCGTCAAGAGACCATTGAAGGCCTCTTTCAGTCCGCTATCGACGGACTGAATTCCTTGCAAAACCGCACCCATAAGAGTGCGGTGATCCTCGGAGATGGAGGCGTTTGATAGAGCCTCCTCCATGACCGGCCACCCAGTCGTCGGTGGCACCGGTGGTGACCGGCCCACCCGATCTCTGATCGGGGACTGGACCGGTAGCTCCGGAGATGTCCTCGGAGGGGACTGGACATCCCTCCGCCCTTCGTCCTCCGCCGCCAGGGGAGTTTTCTCCCCCCGCTCTTCGGCGACCGAGGCATCAACCTCGGCCATGGCGTGGTCACCCCCACTGCCTGTGTTCGGCTCCAAAGGAGCCTGGCGGGATGACACCTCCGCGGCATCCTTCGCGGACCCTGGAGGTGTGGGGTGTGATGCAGTCCCACTCTCCGCCAGCTCGGCGGGCGGAGACTCCCCATCCGATATTTGGTCAGTGGGGAGAACGCGCGGTGGGCTACAGATTAAAAGATGTTCTTGCATTTAAAACATCAAAAACTTTGCATAAATGACCCAGGAAGTCTTCGGATTCATACCTTTGAGCTGGGGGCTTGAACCTTAGGTTCCTTTGGGGAACCTTCTCAAAGTTCTCGGACTCTGCATCAGAGTCCGAGCTGTCATCGGCCAGGTCAACCTCGGCTGACACGCCCTCTTCATTGCAGGAGAAGGTACATCCTCCGTGGCGTCCGACGACGCCGCCCTCTTTCTTGTGAGGGGGGAAACGCCTTCCCCCCCGTCTTCATGCTCTTCCTCATGGCTCGAGGAGGCATGGGTTTCCTCGGACATGGCGTCCGGCTGGTCCCTTATGCGGAGACCTTCTCTGGCCTTCTTCTTCTTCTCCTTCTTCTCGGGCGCCGAGTACGGCGCCACAACGAGCATTGCCGTCAACAACTCCGACCTGGTGTCTTCGAGTTGTGGTGCCGGGAGTTAACTCTCGCGGTTTTGCTCAACCATTTCTGCGAAAATGAGGGAGAAGGAGTTCAGTCCTTTTGTTAAAGAAACAGAGTCAGTGGATTAAAATTATACCGTACCTTGGTAGGTGGGTTGTCGGTGCTTAGGCCCGAATCCTCTTCCTTGGCCGGCCAGCTTTTTCGAGGCATGAATAATGCCTTCCACAACTTCTCAGAAGTAGTGCGGAAGAGTTGGCGCACGGTAGGCTCATCCTCAGACTGATAAGCCCACATTGGGGAGGCCCGGCGCTGGCAGGGAAGAATACGGCGGTGGAGCATGACCTGGACCACATTGACCAGCTCAACCTTGGCCTCGATCACCGACGTAATGCGCTTCTGCAGCAATTTCACCTCTGCATCCGACCCCCTGTCAAGGCCCTTCCTGAGACATGAGGTCAATCTCGTAGGGGGTCCGGATCTGAACTCGGCAGGCGCTGCCCAACTCTCATCCCTTGGTTCGGTGATGTAGAACCATTCTTTCTGCCAGATCTTGATTGTATCGATGAAGGTGCCAGTTGGCCACTCGACGCGGGGGAGCTTGCTGATTACCGCCCCTCCGCAGTCTGCGTGCTCACGTGCGACGGTCTTCGGCTTGACGTTGAAGACCTTGAGCCACAGGCCGAAGTGCGGCTCGACCCGCAAGAAGGCTCCGCAAAGAATGATGAAAGCCGAAATATGCATAAAGGAGTTCGGGGGAAGATCATGGAAGTCCAACCCGTAGAAGAACATGAGTCCCCTGACGAAGGGGTGAAGTGGGAAGCTCAGTCCCCGGATGAAATGGGGGACAAATACCACCCTTTCGCCTGGCTTAGGGGTGGGGACGACATGTTTCGCGTCGGGAGCGTGGTGAAAGACGTTGGCGGGGAGGTAGCCGGCGAGCTTTAGCTCCCGGATATCCTTGTCGGTGACCGTGGAGGCCTCCCACTTGCCCATGGAGCCCGAACCCGCCATGGCTAAGCTCGGAGGGGAAATTGAGGAAGAACTAGATCTGGGCTCTCAGAGCTTGGGAAGATTGGGAAAGCAGAGGATGCGAATGGGAAGCGTGAGTAAGCCTTGGGGTTTCTTTTTTCCCTTTTTATGAGGCGCCACGCCGATTAGCCTCCCTTTACTGCGCCGCAAGTCTCTCCGCTTCCCAAGACGTGCGTGCCATTATACACGCGTGAAAGGAACTCAAGATGCTAATCATATCCCGTGTGAAACGGAGCACGATCTACACATTGATGGGTCGTGCTAATGTAAAAACGGCCTCGAACCGCGAATCGAGTTTTCATAACTGGTTCAGCGGTCGTGGTAGGCCCCGACCCTTTGTCAGAAAGGTTGTCAGGCAAAAACACTATTTGCACTTTGGCGTTTGGCCTTAGGGATTGAACAACTCATGGTGTTCAGGCTATCGTGTGATCAAAAACCGGACAGGTATCAGCCGATCTTTAATGGGAAGAAGAACTCACCCCGCAAGCCGAAGACTCTTATCAAGCGGAGCTGCCAGAGCTGAGACCCTTGGCATTGGGGGCTAGTTCGGGGGCTACTGAGGGAGTCCTGGACAAAGGGGTCCTCGGGCCGCTGGCCTGTCTCTCAATAGGCCGGCTTGGTGGGCCGCACTCTGACTATCGCAGGAGGGGCCGGATACATCGAGACCCTGAGTTCTAGAAGGAAGTCCCTAAGGCGCATCATGCACTCCAAGTCAAGATGAGGGAATTGACGTCTCCATTCTCGGCAGGAGTCCTGTCATGTGTAAACCCTAGGTACCCCCCGCTGTCTATATAAACCGGGAGTGTTTTAGATTGTAGGACAGAGAAACTCATCTAGGGTTTTAGCTAGTCGATCTCGAGGTAGATCAACTCTGCAACCTTCATACCATCAATATAATCAAGCAGGACGTAGGGTTTTACCTCCATAGGAGGGCCCGAACTTGGGTAAACATCGTCTCCTTCGTCCCCTTGTTCCCATCGATCCTAGACTCACAGCTCGGGACCCCCTACCTGAGATCCGCCGGTTCTGACACCGACAGTCGTACATGTAAGTCTGCGATGATCAGCAAATCTTAAATCTAATATGTTTTCGAAAATACAGACTCAACTTGCCTTGGTACACCGCTTCTTTCTCAAATGGTTACCTAGCACATCATCATCTCCCTCGGGCATTAGTGGAACCCGATGGGGTTTTCGTAAAGTCTTTGGTAAAACACTTTGTTTTCCCACTCACGCATATTCCTTTCCCACTTCCGTAGCAACTACTTGCACCTAACTATTTTCCCACCCGCATAACCCTCATCGGAAGGTAGGGCCATGCTCAATGCAATTATCAACGGGCAATTCATCAGAGACAAACCCAGCAAGGTTGTCACCTCATCATCATGCTATTCATGCAACAAGTAAAATACTAAGATGCCATGCATAAAGAGAGTTTCCTCAACATGGTCAAAGGGCTGCTTCCCTGGCTCAGCAAAGTCTTCAAGATCTTCACAAGCTTCTGGTCCAATTCGAAACACTTCGTCTACTTCGTCAAGTACCGTCAGAAACAACCATAATAAGCAACACAACAAGAAGGAAAATAAAAGTGTTTTAAAATAGGAAGTTTATTTTTATTGGACACCTCTGGCTATAAGAAAAATAACCAAAGAGGTTCTACTGGATCTGGACCAATGAGGATTTTTGAAAGGTGGTAATGGAGGGATTTATGATCCTATAAGAAGTCTACAAAAAAATACTTTTATAAATATGAGTGGAGGCACTCATTAAATAGGGCAGGATTTTAAAACATTTAGAAGGTGGTCCCACTGGTTTTGGAGTTGAGATGAACTTTCTAGGGGTTTTCTAAGATGACCTAAATGGAAAAGGGGGCCCTTTATTAGACCCATTAGGAATAATGCATGGGAATTTTTTTAACTATGGCCTGATAAACAGAGCAAAAAATTTGGAGTCTCTAGAAATTTGAACCATCACATTAGGAGTTAATTTGGATGCTCTAGAGATTTTGCAAGGTGGGCTTTACAACAAAAGAAATAACCAAAATATTGGTGGAGCAGAAGATGTTATATGGAAAAATGTGCAATGCACATATTTGGTTAGACCATGATTTTAGGAACACATAGGATTTTGAATCAACAAATTTGGAGTTTGTTTGAATTTATTATAAATTTTTGAATCCTTCCAGTAAAAGAAAAAGGGCCAATGGAATTTAAAAAATAGGCCAGAACAGCACTCAGGGCGCAGGATAGCCCTGGCTCGGCTGGGCGGCGCAGAGGCGACGTCGAAGGCGGTTTCCCGCGGGTCGCCTTCTCCATGGGATAGCATCTTCGATTGAAGCTGTCTCCGCTTAACTAGGGGGCCCGGGGCCTCAGCCACTTACAGGTGGGCACCGCTGGCAGGTCCTCCTCCTACATCCCGCTCAAAACAGAGGAGGGGCTGGGGAGGCCGTCCGAGCCAACGTCGGTGCCCCGTCTCGACGGCACAGGCCGTCTCCGACGAGGCCCTACCACCGACGATCCCGGGAGGAAGTTCTCTTCCGCCCTGGGTGGTTTTCGAACCCGTGGGAGGTTGAGGCCAGGCACATCGTCGGCTATGGCGGAGGGTGCCAATGGTGGTGATGGACACGGCGTCTTAGCCACGGGGAGAAGGATATGAAGCACGTGAGCGGACCGTGGGGATGAAGGGGTGCTCCGGTGAGGCTCATAGGGGCAAGGAGAGGCCATAGGGCCCGAATTCGAGCGGAGGCCAATGGCAAGGCCTCAGACATGGGCATCGATGGAGAGCACGGGAGGATGAACTTGGGTGTCTGAGAGGTTGATGAGAGCGAGAGAGAGCGAAGGGCCATAGCACGGGGGCTCAGGGGCATGTCCTTAGGCGGGGGCGACCAGAGGGAGCTCCGGCCCGCCCCGGATGCCCTCGGGCGCAGAGAGCACGCGCGTCAGAGCTACTTTGGATCGTTACTGGCGTCAAGGAGGGGTGTGGGAGGTCTTGGGTACACTGGTAAGTCTTGAGAGCTTGAGGAGTTGCGAAGGAGGGGTTTTGACAAAGAGCAAGTTTGCAGCAGTAAACTTGGGGCTCATCTACGTGGTTTTTACCCAAGGGAAAATGGGTCAAAACCATGTCTAGTGGCCTTGGACATGGAGGGATTACCTGCACAACAATTTCTAGCCCTGATAGATAAGTGGCCAATGTACTTGTAGTTCAAGGCTACATTTGCTGCCAAAAACTAGGTTTGGATGATTTGCTCATACTTTCCACATGAGCAAGCCATATTTGGGTTTGGGTAGGTGCATTAGCAAGCCAGAGGTGTTGTGGTAAAACGTGGGGGCATTTGCATCTACAGAACGAAGGGAGAGGGGAAAAAGGCCATGCCAATGCTGTCCAAAAGAGGGAATCTTGGGGTTTTACCCCCCCTCAATAATTGAGCTAGGGCAAGAAAGACTTACTGGAGGTAGAAGGGGGCTAGCACATGTTGTGGTAAAATTATGAGCTCAAGGAGAACACCTGGGGTGCCTCAATTATTGATCCCAATAATGCACCAGAAGGGTATTGATCGGTGTTTGGGCTAGCTAAGGTCCTCTACTTTGTATGATATTTAACAGGAGTGACAATTAGTACCAAATGAAGTTGTCCCCAAAAATTTAAGCTCATTTGGAGTGAGTGTCCAATGCAAAAGCTTCAAACCCTAGAAATGGGCATAAATAGTTTTGGATAGATCTACCTAAGCTAATCTGTTCTCATTCATGCACCACTTGGTTTGGATGCATGATTAGAGCATTATAACATGCCCACAAATATTGAGATCAATTGGAGACACTTGGTAGTGTAAAGTTGATCAAATTTGAATCTGGACAAAGAGGGTTTTGGGGCATTTTTGTGAACTAAAACTATTTTGATTGAGATGAAACTTGGCAAGATCATCACATAAGGCATATGTGACTTGCTAGAATTTTCTTGGATTTATTTGGCAATATTTCTTATACAAATATTTGAAATGTGTAGAAATGGTTTTGGTGGGTTTTGTCCAATATCTTGATCATCACCATGTGTTGAAACTCATATATATGGACAATATATGTCCATTGAGTTCTCCGAATTTTTCTCAAATATTATTGAAACATAAAAATATTTTTTCCCTATAAAAGACCATTTCGGGCCTCAGAAAAAGGCATTTAAATAAATTGCAAAAATAACTTTTAAAATAATATTTTTGTGGTTTTGGGAAGTTTTATATATAATAGGTTCCAAAGAAAATATTTGAGGCAAAACAGTTTCCCTAATTTGAGGACTTGTAGAACAAACCTCAATTCAGGGGTTTTTGAAAACTTAAATCAAATAAATGCTTTTTGGTGAAAATAATATTTTATGAAAATAGTTTTCTGACCTATACACATGGCATGATCATTGGGAAAAGATTTGGATCAAGGAGATGAGTTTTGAGAGTAGGAGAATTTTTGTTAATTAAGAGCACACTCAAGCAAGCAAACAAACAACAATCAAATCAAGCATCATTTGCACGCAAATTTTTTTGTTTGCCCTAATTTTTGAGTTTAAATAACTTTGTCATTGAGTCAAAACACAGGTTGTGACAGACCTACCCCCCTTACAAGAATCTCGTCCCCGAGATTCCTAGGCTAGGCGTTGAAGTGATATAGAAATCCGGGTCTGAGGTAGTCTTCACGTTCCCATGTTGCTTATTCTTTGGTGTGGTTGCTCCACTGGTCCTTGAAGTGCTTGACGATACGAATTCGAGTGCATCGTTTGACTTCGTCTGAGAGGTGAACGGGGTTCTTGCGGTAAGCTAGGTCTGACTAAAAGTTAGGGGCCTAATGAACGGGGTTCGAGCAAGGGTCTGGCTTGCGTGTGTATTCCAAAGTCATAATACGTGGAAAAGTACTGTTTCTACGTGCTAGTCCTGGGGGTTACCCACGTTGGTTAGTGACATCTGGATGTCTCGTGCTAGACTAGAAAGGGTCAAGGTATTGGTGTAGCCTTCTGTGGATGAGGAAGCCATTGACTTCCTTAAAGTAGGTGATCTTCAGTCGCAGGTAGTCTTCATCTGTGACAGTGTTGAAGCATGTCAACGTAGGCTTCTCATCGAGGTCTTCCGATTGACTAAGCTATCGAGGTACGTTCTTCAATCATCCTGGGTCATTTGTCTTCGTAGTCACGGATGCACATTTCCAGCGTGTCTTCGAGTGGCTGGTCTGCTTGTCTCTTCGTTGCCATTTGTGGGGAGGTTTGGGTTGAGTCTCGTCCCTAAGACTAAGCTTAGAGACATGGTGTCAAAACGGGTTCTACCACCTAGGAAAGTTTTTGAGGGGATTCTAAATAAGCTGATTACCCAAAAGTATAGATCAGCCATCCAATCCCCAAGGTCTGAGGCTTGGCAAGTGGGGTGAACTACCTTTGACAGGTGGTTCACCATGATCCAGTTAGGATCACATCCTTGATTGGACCAAAAGGGTCTAGTAACGAAGTCATGACAGTCGTTCCACTTTGTTTCAGGCATCTAAAAAGACTAGGGACATCATGCTCATCGTAGACCGTCAAAGTGGTGGAGTGAGGGGTGCGATCAACTTCTCGGTTCCTTCCTAGTCAGGAACTGATAGGTGACCATTAAAACAAGGGGCTCTTTAATCTTTCTTGAAGTCCAAGGGCTTCATCGTGCTTGAACGTTGCTACTTCTTAACATAGTCTAGCTGATGTAGCCGACACAGGAGTGGTGGTTGACTCCTCTTGCTTCTGCTTCCTCGTCATGGTTTCCAACCATAGTGGTTCTTGATCTTGTGTGGGTAAGAATGTCTTCTGCTGCTGGGAGGGCTCTTTGAGGGGTCGACTTCTTCGAGGTAAAACTTTGCACTTGAGAAACTTGGCAATCGATGCTTCTGGGGCTTATCTAGTTAGGACTAAGGTGTTCCTTTCTCTCATTGGGTAAATAAGTATGTCATCCATGGAGACAACAATGTATTTCTCCAAGTATCACATAACATTTTGCTTACGGAACATGTGAGAGGAGCAGGCATTTGTTCTGGGTGGTCACTAGTCCAAGGGTTTGTGGTCCTCCGAGCTCTTTGGGTCCACCTTCCTTGTGGATAGGACTGGGGGTGGTCAAGGTAGAGTATTGGCCATAGTCTTTAGACTTAGAGCCAAGGCCTATTGTCATTATCCCACCATGTTATGGCTCATTAAATCTTAGGGGTTTCAAGGATCTTGGGATGTGAGTGAACATTTATCATCTTATCCTTGAGCACAATTCTTGGATGCCAATAGTCCTACCTATTACTCCAACGAAAGTCATCTTATTCCACCAAAATATTACTTTACGTAAGTCAACAACAAACATCACTCAGGTTATTCATATCCTCATGGCTCATGAGAGAAGGACGAAACCAAATTCATGCATGCCATCTATAACTATCTCACATGTATCCCTATGTAAAAATCCTCGGGTGGAGCATACAAGCTGCTAAGCTTGAATAAAGCACTACAAATCCAAGTGCTCAACCATTCTATCCAAGGTATAAGGTGTTCCATCCCTATGCTAAGGAAACACGTAATATACCAATCTAAGATCTTGTTTCCTTCCTACAACTCAATTAATCGATCCACACGAATACCATCCACTATTACATGATCCATTATTGCTAGAAATCCAATACCGATGATGTTCCCTATATCTCCTAGAGTTCCTATAATCCCCCCTTGAAAGGACTATCCCATCGTATTATATCAACAAATTCCCATCATGAGGATCTAGTAAACTCCAATGTTAGGTGCATATAGATCCTCGAATCAAATAGGACAACAATCTAGTGTTCCTAGTTTATCTTCCCTCAAGAAACATGGTATAATGATCGAGATCATCGGACTAAATCCAAATTACTCTGAACCATGTAGACTTACTCAGCATCTATGCTCCACTAGGATCACCTATTTAATCCAATCTCATGTCCAACAAGAATTCCTACTCGTTCCTACAAGTCATTATTGTAACATCATCAATTCACTATTAATATCACTTGACAAATCAAGTTATTAATCCACCAAGAATTTCAGCTTGTGATTATAATTGTCCTACTAAAACCAATTTACTCAAAGGTATTGCTATTCTATTAACTTGATCCACCAAAGGCTTCTATCACAAGTCTTATAATCCACCAAAGGGTCATAGCTATATCCTCAAGACATCTATTATAGCCTTGTCAAATCATTTGTCTACTAATCATGTATCCTCAAAACGATCTTCCCTATGGCATTATCAGATCAAGTGCTAGATTAAGGATGTAACGTGTTGGCTCACTATGATCACTGGTCCCATGATGAAACCTAGTGCTAAACAAAAGTTATCAAAGCTTAACCGATGTTCTCTTGCAAGCATGTACGTTAAGCACGTGGTTAAGGGTTTGAACTGGGTAACTTGAGAGGTCTAGGTTAATCTAGGGAAGGGTTTCCAATCCTGAGGGAAGAGCATAACTCTACAGGATTGCACTTGGTTGAATAGGTCGTCGTTAAAAGTGTTCAGTGCTAGTTGTTTTTCGAGGTGGATCCTTGGTGCGTCTTGTCTTGCTGGTCTTCAGTTGAAAAGATAGATGAGAGGGAAAAGTAGCATAGAGGAGGTGCCTAAAGGGGGTTCTATGGTGCAAGTGCAATCAAACAAGTGTCGAAAGGGCCAAACACAAACATTAAGATAAGGTAGGTGATATAGTCACGTACTCGTTGCCTAGGGCAAAAGTGCGACTTATATCAGAACAAACAAATAAAAGCAAGCAACACACAACATGGTTATATTCGAACCATCACACGGACTCGACTTCGCATAGGGGATACATGACTCATACTACCCTAGGGGTTCTCAGATCCAGTAGTCGTGCTTTGCTTCATGTCTCGGAGAGAAGATCGCTCAGTCTTCTGGGTCTTCCTCAGGTGTCGTTGTGTCTCTTGTAGTTGTCTCACGATATGATCCGGGTTGAGCATGAAGAATCTCTGACAACTTCTCATCTGGTAAGCTGACGGGGAGAAGGTGGTTCCTCGTGGCTGCTATTGCCTAGGTCTTCTGTTGTCTCCTTAATCATGAGAATGCCTTCTTGTCTTCTAAGGCATCGTGGCTTCCAGGTAGGCAATCCTTTATGCAATCACATTAACAAGGCATGGTAGAGGTCCAACCTATCGGTTTCATTGACGACAACATCGACACTAAGAACGGGGGATGAAAAGAACTGTTTTCCTGCTCACTATAGTGAGGCGGACCAAATGGCGAGGTTCTCATCCACCGTTGGTTGCCGATACAACAACGGTAAGGACAGGGTTGCTCTATTAGTGATGTATCTCATGTTCTTGCATATTTTACGCCTTGATCATCATAGGCCAAGGTTGCATCATCCTGGGGTAGTGTTGAGGGTGTCACCATCTTCCGAGTCTTCACGTCCTCATTCTTCGAGAAGGTATCTCATGTTGGTGTCGTCTGGTCGTGGTGTCATCAATCTTATCTTCAAATATATAGGCAAATGTCTGGCAAGGTGGCTTCCTTCCAGGTTACCCATGAGGATTACAAGGAATCCAGTGGTTAGGGGCATAGGGGTCCTAGCGACCGTTTGTAAAGTTTTGGAAAGCAGATGAGGAGAGCCAAGAGAAAAATGGTGGGAGTTCTAAGGCAAAATCTTTAGTTTCTTGGAAGACTTAGAAGAGGTAAGAAATATAGATGTTTTTGTCCTAGGGTCTAGGAAAATAGTTTTGTCCTAACTAACGTCCATGCTAACCAATGCTTCCTACAGTCAGGATGGCTCACATACTAGCTCTGTGGGGACCCCGACTCATAAGTCAAAGTCACCGAATACACGTGTACAGTGATCCCAGAGATCAATGCCCACCAAACACATAGAAACTGAATAACAAGAGTCTTACATCCAGTACATACCGTTTTACTCAAAGATGATCTTTATGGCCATGTCTTCATAGGCTCGTAGCGGGAGCCTTCAACGACAGCGCGGACCCATGCCATCTGCCTTAACCCTACATGCATTCTGACTAGGAAGCGTCCTAGCTCGCATGTTCATCACCAAGGTACTCTTCATCTTATCATGTTCTTTCGTACTTGGCCAATTAAATAACCAGTGGCAAGACAATGAGTACTTTGAATGTACTTGCAAACAACCCATGTTTGGAACAAGATGTTCATGCAAGGTTCATCACTAAGCAGGTCATTTTTGTAGAAAGCTAATTTTTATGCAGTATCATGTCCAAACAATTTGTGAAGCATGCATCATGAAGTTACAGATATCCATAAGAATAGGACATATAACAATATAAACAGAGTACAACTCTAGTTTCCATCATCTCATCAAGTCATTCGAGTTAGCTCAAGTGTCTCTTTATCACATGCACACCAAGTTTTTGTGAAAACATCATTACATAGTTTAAATAGGACCACCAAACTGTCCTTGACCGTGGACACGACTATTCGAATAGTTTTACACTCTGCAGAGGTTGCACACTTTACCCACAAGACTCGGGGAACTTCCGTGTCAAGTCACGACTCGCGGTATATTACATACTCGAGGTAAGCACCCGAACTATGCCTTTCCCTTGACAACACTAAACAAAGAGTCCACTCATTGGTACCTAGCCCTCATGATGTACATCACAAGTACCATCCCTGAGGGGACACAACGGTGTGCCCGGTGTCTATGAAAATAGTCATAGTAATCCTTCCAGGCATGACCCCGTATCGAGAGAGTAACTCTGGCCCTCTCGCCACTAGTAATGTGGGCTCTCTGCTAGATTGACCAAAGTAATCAACAAAGCCTCATCCCATAAGGGGTATAGTGGTCATACATGTAAGGTTGGGATGATTAGGAAATTTTAAATCTAATCTGTTTTGGAAAACACACACTCATCTTGCCTCGGTACACCGCTTCTTTCTCACGCGGTTACCTAGCACATCATCATCTCCCTCGGGCATTAGTGGCACCCGATGGGGTTTTCGTAAAGTATTTGGTAAAACTCTTTGATTTCCAACTCATGCATATTCCCATCCCACTTGCATATCACCTACTTGCACATAACTATTTTCCCACCCGCATAACCATCATCGAAAGGTAGGTCCTGTTCAATGCAAGTATCAACGGGCAATGCATCGAAGACAAACCCAGCAAAGTTGTTACCACACTATCATACTTTTCATGCAACAATTAAAATGCTAAGATGCCATGCATAAAGAGAGTTTCATCAACATGGTCAAAGGGTTGCTTGCCTTGATCGGCAAAGTCTTCGAGGTCTTCACAAGCTTCTGGTCCAATTCCAAGCACTCCGTCTACTTCGTCAACTATCGTCGGAACCAACCATAATAAGCAAAATGACAAGAAGGAAAATAAAAGTGCTCTAAAATAGGAAGTTTATTTTTATTGAACACCTCTCTCTATAAGAAAAATCTCCACAGAGGTTCTACTGGATCTGGAACAATGAGGATTTTTGAAAGGTGGAAATGGAGGGATTTTTATCCTATAAGAAGTCTACAGAAAAATATTTTTATAAGTATTAGTGGAGGCACTCATTAAATAGGGCATGATTTTAGAAACATTTAGAAGGTGGTCACAATGGTTTTCGAGTTGAGATGAGTTTTCTAGGGGTTTTCTAAGATGACATAGATCGAAAAGGTGGCCCTTTATTAGATCCATTAGGAATAATGCATGGGAAAAATGTTAACCATGGCTAGATCAATAGATCAAGATTTTTGGAGTCACCAGAAATTTGAACCATCACATTAGGAGTTAATTTGGATGCTCTAAAGATTTTACAAGGTGGGCTTTAGAATAAAAGAAATGACCAAAATATTGGTGGAGCAGAAGATGTTATATGGAAAAATGTACAATGCACATATTTGATTAGTCCATGATTTTAGGAACACCTAGGATTTTGAATCAACAAATTTGGAGTTTGTTTGAATTTATTATGAATTTTTGAATCCTTCTAGTAAAAGAAAAAGGGCAAAAGAATTTACCAAATAGGCCAAAACAGCGCCTAGGGCGCAGGATAGGCACTCGGCCGGCCTAGTGGCTCGGCCGGACGGCGCAGAGGCGACATCGAAGGCGGTTTCCCGCGGGGCGCCTTCTCGGTGGAATGGCAGATTTGGGTCAAGCCGTGTCCACTTAACTGGGGGGCCCGGGGCCTCAGCCACATACAGGTGGTCCCGCTGGAACGCACTCCCCCTACCTCCCGCTCAAAACAGAGGAGGGGCAGGGGAGGCCGGCCGAGCCCGCATAGGTGCCCCGTCTCGGCGGCATAGGCCATCTCCGGCGAGTCCCTGCCCACCAATGAGCTCGGGAGGAAGTTCTCCTCCGCCCTGGGTGGTTTTTAGACCCTGGGGAGGTCGAGGCCAAGCGCATCGTCGGCTGTGGCGAAGGGCACCGATGGCAGTGATGGACACGACCTCTCAGCCACTGGGAGAAGGATATGAAGCGGGGGAGTGGACCGTGGGGATGCAGGGGTGCTCCGGTGAGGCTCATAGGGGAAGGGAGAGGTCATATGGCCCGAATTCGAGCAGAGGCCGACGAGAAGGCTTCAGCCATGGGCATCAATGGAGAGCACGGGAGGATGAACGCGGGTGTCCGAGAGGTTGATGAGAGCGAGAGAGAGCGAAGGGCCACAGCTGGGGGCGAGTCTTTATGCGGGGGTGACCAGAGGGAGCTTCGGCCCACCTCGGATGCCCTCGAGCGCGGAGAGCACGCGTGTCAGAGCTACTTTGGATTGTTGCTGGCATTGGGGAGGGGCGTGGGAGGTAGAAGGGGGCTAGCACATGCTGTGGTAAATTTCTGAGCTCAAGGAGAACACCTAGGGTGCCTCAATTGTCGATCCCAATAATGCACCAGAAGGTGTTTGATTAGTGTTTGGGATGGCTACGATACTCTACTTGATATGATATTTAACAAGAGTGACAATTCGTACCAAATGAACATGTCCACAAAATTTGAGCTCTTTTGGACAGAGTGGCCAATGCAAAAGCTTCAAATCCTAGAAATGGGCAGAAACAGTTTTGGATAGATCTATCTAAGCTAATTTGTTCTCCTTGATGCACCACTTGGTGTGGATGCATGATTAGAGCATTATAACATCCCCACAACAATTCATATCAATTTGAGACACCTGGCAGTGTAAAGTTGATCAAATTTGAATCTGGACAGAGAGGGTTTTGGGGAATTTTTGTGAACCAAAACTATTTTGATTGAGATGAAACTTGGCAAGATCATCACATAATGCACATGTGACATTCTAGGAGTTTCATGGATTTATTTGACAATATTTCTTATACAAAAATTTCAAATACTTGAAATATGCAGAAAGGGTTTTGTCCAATATCTTTATCATCACCATGTGTTGAAACTCATATATATGGACAATATCTGTCCACTGAGTTTTCCTAAATTTTCTCAAATATTATTGAAACATAAAAATATTTATCCCTATAAAAGACCATTTCTAGCCTTAGAAAAAGGCATTCAAATAAAATGCAAAAATAACTTTTAAAATAATATTTCTGTGGTTTTGGGAAGTCTTATATATAATAGGTTCCAGATAAAATATTTGAGGCAAAACATTTTCCCTAATTTGAGGACTTATAGTACAAACCTCAATTCAGGGGTTTTTGAAAACTTAAATCAAATAAATGCTTTTTGGTGGAAATAATATTTTATAAAAATAGTTTTCTGTCCTATACACATGGCATGATCATTGGGCAAAGATGTGGATCAAGGAGATGAGTTTTGAGAGTAGGACAATTTTTGTGAATTAAGAGCACACTCAAGCAAGCAAACAAACAACAAAGCATCATTTGCACACAAAAGTTATTTGTTGGCCCTAATTTTTGAGTTTAAATAACTTAGTCATTGAGTCAAAACACAGGATGTGACATTACCCCTTCGCCAACACGGAGCATGGCCTGGGCGGGGTCAGGTCTTCACTGCCGTCGAACTCGCCTATAGTGTGGGCGCACTTTACACTGCTGCCAACACAAAGTTTGCCCAGAGAGGGCGACATCTACATCGTCGCGGAGAAGGCCCATCGTGGGTGTGGTTTGCTCCAACTCTCGGCTCGACATGGCTGTTGGCTACACCGACACGCTTGTCGAGTGGGCGATACCGCCCAAGTCTACTCCAACATCCACATTGACACACGTCCACATCATCGTCCTAGCGCCGGCAAGGAGAAGCTATACTCCACCAACATGTCTTTCTCCGGTGAAGCAAACTACCACTTGATATGCCAATGAGGCAATGTCAAGTCATCCCATCGACCCTGGCAAGGCGGACATCATCAAGCCAGGCACCGACGAGGCGAAGGCCGCCCACATCTTCATCATCGGACATTGACACGATGGAGGGATATGGCTAAGCATACCCTGAGCGATGGGCGTACCGCTCTCCCCCAACCTCACGGGGAAGACGAGACATGAAGATGACGACCATTGCAGCAGCTTAACTGGAGTGGTCACTGAGCCCGACTCACGGACATAATTAGGGAGCTTTTTGAGGCCCCGTGAAACAGAACACCACATTGCTAAAGTCATGTAGGCCGTGCCAACAGGCCACGGAGCGTATCCTTTATAGGGATTTTTTAATTTTGTTTCTCAACACGATATTAATAAAATACATTTTTCCCTATGTCTTTTTCTTTGTGTACTTACTATGTACATTGGAACGCCCGTGCATTATGTTGCTTTTTCGTGTCAAACAAATTGGCACGCCCGATGGGACATGGTTCTCCTTCCATCTTTGCTGCGCAACAATGCTCGTTGAGTTCGTCTTAAAGCTCTTCCTCAAAAACACGAGGTGGTGCCAATTCATGAGTGCAATTTTAATTTGCCTCATAACCGTCAAGCCTTGGAGGCCTAGTTCCTCTCCGTGAGATGTTGCTATTCTCCGGGGGCAATTTGTCGGGACCCCGATCCTAAGCCATATGAATCCAGCCTGTAACATGTCACACCACTTTGCGGCCTCACGCACGGTAACCCATGGCTGCCACCTTACCTTGGCCGGGACCGTTTGCGCCTTTTGGCTCACGGATATGAACATGTCGCTAGCATTCACACGTCAAAGAACCCGGGTCGACACGACTAGTTATAGACCCAAGTGGCACAACCGTACAGGGACATGCATACGTAACCGAACAATGCAGGTGTCGGTCATCAGCTTGTGTAGAGGAGTCATAGCAAGCTACAGGGACTCCATTACGCCGTGGGACATAAATGTCATCAACTGCACCTAGACGAGTCATAGTAGGCTACATGGACTCCATTACACTGCGAGACATTTCCCCGAAGGGACAAACACAACAGCAAGTAGGATACACGTCGGTCAATCAATGTGTCCGAAGCAGTAGCAAGCTACCAAGGCTCGGTGGAAGCACAAAGAGGCATTTCCCCGTAAAGCAGGCTACTAAAGGTATACAGTTAGGTGTCGAATCCCACACATACCAATGCATTTCAAACATACACGCAATATGCACTATATGTGTAGATACAACATGGCATCACAACAAAACTCTACAACATAACATTTATTTAGGAGGCTCCGAAGATCCAACATAGTATAATGTTACAAGCAGGAAGTTACATGTCTGGGTACAGACATCTAATAAAAGTGGCTGGAAGAGCCTGGAAGGCTACAACGACCCTACCAAAGGAGCCAGACTCCTGTCTGGGTTTCCTAGCTAATCCGTCGATGCCAACGTCAAGAAGAACATAGAATGAACAACGTCTATCTCTGCAAAAACATAAATAAGCAACAGTGAGCACGAAGGTACTCAGCAAGTCTTACATCAGAACTATCTACTTATGCATCATGTATCAAGAATGGGATTGTGGGGTTTACTGCAGAATGCCAGCTTTGACCTTTGGCTAAACTAGACTACGGCAATGTATCCATTGTATCGTACCTCTCTCGTCTCCCTACGAGAGAGCACACACGAGTCCACATGTTCACCATATCAATACACCACTATGGATCCTCTCTCGTCTTCCTATGAGGAGCCATCCATAGTACTCACACTTATCTGGAGCATTTTAGAGTATCCGTTAAAGTTGTCTATGAACAATGCAAGTCTCCAAGTAGTCCATATACGCGGACGCGGCCATTCGAATAGATAGTTTACCCTGCAGGGGTGTACTTTGTCACACATGCTCCCGCCACTTACCGCCATATGCACGTAAAAAAGGCACATCGGCAACCTTCAAGCGGAAGCGAGGCGAGGGAGTCGGCCACGGACGTTAAATTACAACGACTCACGTCCTAGGCAGTCGCGTATCTGAGTTGGAACCCATAATGGAAGTCTGGCCGAGGTTTCCAACATGGCCTCAAACGTTGTGAGCAGGGCCCCAAGCCGGTCCCGATTGGGTCGTTCATCCACTTCGCAGGCCGTGCCACACCTATCAACATTTCGAACTACCGCGACTCCTGGACTGAGAACACAGTAGGTTAATAGGCCGAGAGGGTCCATTGGTTTCGGGCCCAATGTGCGGTAGTAGCTAGTCTTGGAACACAAACACAGAACTCAGTTCCTATGAGCGGCTTCAATGAGACAACCCACCATGTACTCCTACATGGCCTCTCATCGCTACCTTTACCAAAACAGGTTCAACACTTAACCCTCATCATCAGGACACAATCGTTTCACTCCGGTTCATCACCCAGATGAATCAGACCTGACACAACTCTAAGCATAGCAAGTATAACAGGGTGATAGCACAACATGGCTCAAGCATCTACCAGGTATGCTAGGTAGCTTGGTTCAGCTATTTACCGTGACAATGACAGGTCATGCAAAGGAGTGGGTTCATCTACCGCAACACAAGTAGCAGTTGAATCGAATTGTCCTAATGCATTGAAGTGAGATCAAGAGCGAGAGAGTAGGGTTGTATTGAATATGCCCAAGGAGGGTTGCTTGCCTGTTTATTGGAAGAACTCAGCTGTTCTTCGATGTCGTTGATAACTATGTCTCGCAAGTCTATCGACAAGATCAAACAAGGTATAAATTAAGCACGGTAAATGCTTCACAATGATGCATGCGTATGACATGTTAATATGTTGCTGGTTTGGTCTAATGTAACTATCAACAGGGTTAAATGGAGATGGTTTGAACCCAAGGCTCAAATTCAAACCCCATGTGTGAAACTACATATTGCATTTGAACAAAATGTCCAAGTTCTCCTATTTAGCTTGCTCCAACATGCATGACAATAGCACATATGGATTCTTTGTATTTTTCTGATCATTTTTCATATATAAATTATTTTAATCTGACTTACAGATTATTTTCTATGAATTTTTGAAGTTTTAAACATTTTCTGGATTATTTTTATTACAGAAATCATTTACTGCATCAGCCTGACGTCATCATGACATCAGCCAGTCAAAGGGCCAGGCCAGGTCAAACCAGACACTGTGGGAACCCCATGTCAGCCCCTATTCCTCTGATTAACCTCTGTTAATAACTAAACCGGATCAGATTAGAACCCGGGCCCACAGTCTGTGACTGAGAGGCCTGGTAAGCGGCTAATTAAGTCGGCCATGTCAGCACGTCGGAGTGCGGCCGGCGGTGACCATCCAGGGCGGCGGAGGCATGCCGGAATTGCGCTACTGGCGTCGGGTTAGTGCGCCGAGGGCACCAGGGCACAGCCCTCGCCCGTGCGCATCCAGGGGGACCCATGGGAGGCCCTGGGGTCGCCAGAGCTCGTCGGGGGCGAGTCCGTGGTGGCGGCCGGAGCTCGACCAAGCTCGGGCATGTGGTCGCGGTGTGCTGGCGAGCAGTCTGAGGGGCCAGGGGGCATCTACGGAGCTGCAGCGGTCCGCCAGAGCGACGGGGAAGAGCCGAAGTGCTCGGGAGCATGGAACCCATTGGCCATGGCGGCCGGCGGCGCTCGGCTTGCGGGGACGGCTGCTAGAGGGCACGGGAGAACAGGGGCGCGAGGGCGAAACGGGCGGGACCTCACGGGGGTTCGCATGGGGCAGATGACGAGCTCGGGGAGGCGGAGACGGCGGCGAATCAACGAGCGCGAGCGGCGGTCGGTGGTGGAGAAGTCGGCGGCGATGGCGTCGTTAGAGGGCCTCCGACCTTGATTCCTTCGACGGGGAGGAGCAGCTCGAGGTGGCGGAGACGTTGGGCAGCTCAGGGAGGCAGAGCAGCGACGGTGGCCGCGGTGGCTGCGTGCGATGGCGGCGGAGCCGTTCGGGTGTGTGCGTGCGAGAGAGACACGGGGATGAGCACGCAGGAGGGGGGGTAGGAGGGAGTCAGGAGGGTCCGGGGGGCGTGGCATCTCCAGGCGAGGCCAGCAGCAAGCAGGCTGGCTGGAGGTGGCCGGTCGCTCGCCGTGCTCGCCTTCGCCTCTGCCTACTGGCAGAGGTGGAAGACGATTGGCAGCGGCTATATGGGCTGGGCCTGCTCCCTCCTGGGCCAGGTAAGCGGTCAGGTATGTGCCCTTTCTTTTATTTGTTTTTCTTTTCTTGTTTTTCTGACATTTGTTTTGGTTTGTTTAAAATATCAAACCATTTAGAAAAATCCTGAAATTAATTATGTAGTCTAAATAGAATTCACCAATGCCACATAAAAAGTTTCAGAGTTGTTGGAATTATATTTAATATATAACAAATATAATTCCAATGCAAATAATATTTGGACTAAATCAAATGCCCAATTTAAAATGTTCCTGTGATTCCAAAATATTGGTTAGCATTTTATACTTAGTCCAATATTTTATTAGAACACCAGAGACATTTTCTTGGGTTTATTTGAAGAAATTTTTATATTGCTTATTTGACAAAAATTTGAACGGTGAGGCTTGATCATTTCCTTTTCAAGAGAAAATAAATATGCATGCATGAATGCATTAAAATCAAGGTGAAACTAGGGCTGTGACACAATTCCTTCCTCCTAGGGCACGAAGGTGACGTCTTAACATAAAGGCGGATCCATGGAGGAGTGGGCATACTCTGTCTTCAGACGGCGTCGTCAGGCTGTTGGCGTGCAGCTTGCCAGCATACTACCGAACCTATGTCGGGCCGATACCGATATAAGGCGGCCGTGTCGGTCCGCTCGAGTGCATGTTGTTGGCATTCCCATGGCTCGTATGTTGGGGACAAGCATGGAAGACGGCGTCATCAGACTGCTGGCACCCATCTTGGCGGCACACTCCCGACTCTTCCATGAGGGCCTACACCGATACAAGATGGTATCGCTGGGCTACTGGTGCGTATCTCGGCGGCATATCCCCCATCCCTTTCATCGGGGCCAACATCAATCCAATATAGTGTCACTTGCATGTCGGCGTGCAACTCGTCGGCGTGCCCGACCCCTACATCAGGTCCAACTCCGATGGACGCCGGTGTCGTCGGGCTGCAGGCATGGAACTCGTCGGCATGCATCGGGCCCTACAACAGGGCCAACTCCGATGGATGTCGACGTCGTCAAGCTGCTGACACTCAACTCGCCGACATACACCCGCCCTTATGTTGGCCAACTCAGATGGAATATTCGTCGTCATGCTACTAGCAGGCAGCTCACTACCATACTCCTCGCCCCTACGCGTTGAGACCAACACTGATTGAGGACTGCGTCATCAGGCTGCCAGTGCGCAGCTCACCAGCGTACTCCCGACACCCACGAGTCGGGGCCAACACTGATCCCACAAGGTGTCGCCAGGCTGCTGACGAGTAGCTCGCCGACGTACCCGACCCCTTCGACAGGTCCAACACCTATCCAAAACTGTGTCGATGGATTGTTGGCATGCAACTCACTATCGTACTCCTGCCTCCTACGAGTCGGGGCCAACACCAATCCCAGACGATTTTGTCGGGCTGCTGACGTGCAGCTCGCCGGCGTACCCGACCCCTTCGTTGGGGCCACCATTCATCCCACCTAATGTTTGTCGCCAGAAGGGACTGTGGCAGGCTTGGCCACGACGGGCCGACAACTATCGGATTTCGGGCTCCGCAAAACCCTCAAGGTTCGAACACAGGGGCGTGTGCGAAGATCCCCTGCAGCCTCGCCCTACCTAGCTCACTACTCGATGGTTAGGACGATGAACTCGCACGATGACGAGGAAGCAGATGCGCACGATGATTTACCCAGGTTCGGGCCGCTGCGAAGCGTAATACCCTACTCCTGCTTTGGTGGATTGCCTCACGAGGAGGTGTGGTGGATGAACTAGTACAGTGGTGAGGAGCCTCGTGAGGGCGCTCGGGTGGTGTTCATGGCTCTCTGCCTTGTCTGTTCTCCCTGGTTGTGCCCCCGTTTATACGGCGCAACCTAGCCTCTATATATAGTAGCGGCCCCGGTCCTCTTCCCTTATCGCAATGCCGGGAAGGGATCCCACAATGGCTAAATTCGAAGGGGGACAAGAGTACATCCCTGCCCTGCCCAAAGGTGGTCTTCGCCTGCAAAGTGGCTGTCGACGATGCAGAGGTGGGCTCGGCGATGACATCCGTCCTGCTGGGCTCGTGGTTGTGGTCTTGTTGCACCGGAATGGAAACCTTTGGGTGGCGCTTTGGGAACCCGCGTACGTCCTTGCTCCCTTTGCACCGAAGGGAAAACTGCGCCGCCTGGCGCGCTGGCGCCCGCCTGTCCTTCCTTGCGTCATCCTTGACTCCCGAGGACGGGTTCTACATAGAGATATCCACCGCTCTGGAGGGGGCCGGAGGAGGCCCACTCTTTGTTGGTCTTGGTGCTGCCTCCCTCACGAGCTCGGGTCCTCGCGAGGGCCTTGTCTTGAGTGGGGTCGCGCCAGCCGTGCTTGGCTAACGAGGTGGGCCACAGCCTAGGCTGTAGGGAGGCAGGTCTGGGTACCCCCGTTCCCAGAACGCTGACAGTAGCCCCCGGGCCCAAGGCGCGCTCGAGCTGGCTTCCGGGCGAAGCCTTTGAGGGCGGCCCGAAGCGCCATGGCCCCAAACGCCTGCGGACCAGGCTCTGCGCGCGTCTAGCGCCTGGGCGGCGACGCCCCCGCTCCACAAGGATGTCAGGAACCGTCCCAAGTCAAACAGATGCGACACCCGTGTGCAGCGCTGGCCATCATTGCCCTTCCTTGAACGCTGCAGCTCCCTCGGGTTTCCACTCTTCGGGCCACGCGGATGTGACCCGACAGCCGGCGGGTGAGGCGACGTGGATGGGACTGCGCCGATCGAACCGCCCCGCGGAGCCCGGGAGGCGCACGACGCCTGCCCTCCCACGACGCTTCGCGGCTGCAGTTACGCTTATAAATCCGCCCCGCCCCTGGGGGGCATTGCAGTCTTGAGGTGTCTTCTCGCTCCCATTGCTCCACAGAAAAAAAACCTCTCCTCCTCCTTGCTTCCCCCCTCCCATGGTGTCTGGGGGAAGTGCTGCGGGCGAGAGGAAGCGCACGGGCCCGTCAGCTCCCTCGCCCTCTTTCGGAGGTCGTGCCGGGGGGCCCTCGGGGTCGGCGCAAGTTCGCCGGCGCTGGGCCATGGTCGATGAGTGAGTACTCCGCCGCCTCTTTCTTTCTTAGTTGCCTCGTCCAGTGTACCGGACCTGATCCTCTCCTTCTTCCAGGGCGCCTGCGGCAAAGAAACGCAGGCTCGTCGAACTTCAGGAGGAGGTGGACGCGCTGCGGGCCCAGCTGGTGACCGCCGAGGCCGCCTTCCAAGCTGCCCTCAGGGGCGAAGCTGAGGCCAGGGTGGAGCTGGCATCCCTCCAGGCCCAGGTTAAGGAGGCAGCCGACGCCGTGCAAGCCACCCGGGAGGAGGCGGCGCATGCCAAGATGCTGGAGTCCCTGCGCGCCGAGCAGTATCTTGACATCGCTCGCCGCGCAGCCGGCGCGGTGAGCCGGTTCGTCGGGGAAGCCCCCGCGCTGCCGTGCGCGCACGGTGACGGGTTCTATCTTGACTTCTTCCGGAGGGTGGTGGAGGCGCTGGAGACCGGCGTCTCCCGCGTGAACGCGGACAACGAGTCCGACGCGCGCGACCTCCTGGACCTCGCCTTGACGTGCGTCTTCTCCAACCTGCGCCGCCATGCCCCGGAGCTTGACCTCTGACGAGTCGGGGAGCGGGTGCCTGACGAGCTCCAGAGGCCCCTCTGGGATGAGGTGCGCCCGCACGTGGAGTCCCTGGTGGAGCGGTTCATCCAGGTGCCCGCCTCTAGCGGGGAGGATGATTCCGACGCCGAGGCGGCCGGCGGCGCGGGCGGTGACAGCGACTCCTCCCTCTAGGCATCCCCTGTTTCCCTTTCTTGGTTCCTGTAATATTTAAGAAGAACTCGGCCCCGGAGGGCGTTAGCCTTTTGCATATTACCTTTGTCTCTGTCCTTCCTTTCCTTAAATCGCCGGTCGCCTGCTTGCCGCGACGTGACTTAGTTTCTTTCCCACGGGGCTTGGCGCCGACGCCGCTACGGCCTGGCGATGGCGGCTGACTTGGCCCTTGCGAGGTGTTCTCTCCTGAGGGGCTGCTCATGGCCGCCACTCCCCGGGTTCGTGGCCATGCTGCTCGTCGCAGCCGGGTCCCTCCCCTCATGCCGTTTTTCCTGGCGCCTCGGGCCTCAGGGGTCTCGGTAGCCGTGCGTGGTGGCCCGCAGTACCTACATCCTCACATTAGTGCGCACAACCCTTATCCCGTCCTCGGGTCGTCATTAGATCAGGAGGCTCTGGCTTGGTTCGGTACTGTACTTAGCTTGTAGGGCGGCGACGATCTCGTGCGTCGCGAGGCGCGGCACGGTTGTCGTCCGCGATTCCTCCCGGGACGCTTCCTCCTTGTTTGTGGGACGGTTTGGGGGCCCTTTCGGCACTCTGCGTCTGCAGGCCCCAGTCCCGCACATTTCTCGACCACCGTAGGGGCGTCTGGATCACCAGGACGCAACCACGGGGTGAGGCCTCGACACCCTTGATACCGACCGGATCACCAGGACGACGTCAAGGGGGCGAGGGGCTATATGACCGGTAAGGCTCCCGAGGCGCACTGCTCAGGAGCCCCCTTTGATGCTCAAGCAGCTCTACGTCGGCAGGTTCCAGTCCCGCACATTCCTTGACCACCGTAGGGGCGGCCGGATCACCCGGACGCGACTACGAGGTGAGGCCTTGACACCCTTGATGCCGACCGGATCGCCAGGACGACATCGAGGGGCAAGTGGCTATATGACCGGTAAGGCTCCTGAGGTGCGCTGCTCAGGAGCCCCCTTTGACGCTCGAGCGACCCCCATTCCGCCCTGCCGGCAACCGCCTCAGGAGGCACTGGGACCTCCCGAGGCTCTATGCCGCGGTGCCACGCTGTGGTCGGAGCCCCCGAGCGGGGATCGACCGCCCAAAAGATGCAAGTCCCTGAGGCGACAAGGCCTTGCTATACAGCTCCGAGGCGCCTCGGGGAGGGCCGGAGTGCACGGGCCTTTGCGAAACATCAATTCAGAGAAAGAGACTCCAAGACCGGAAAAAGGAGAGAATCGATGAGAGAAAAGTCCCCGCCCCTTTTTCATTTTAAAAATAGAGTTCCAAAATTCTCAAACTTCATTCCAAAAAGTGGCAATTCGAACACCAAAAAGAAGCAAGCAACTGCCGCGTCCGACACCTAGGCTAGTCTTTGCCTTCGTCTTCCCCCAGCGCGGAGCGTAGGGCATCCACGTTGCGTGGACATAGCCATTGGTGGGCAGTGTTGTCCGCCAGCGTGGAGCATGGGCCTTCCACTTGGGCGTGGGATGGAACCCCTCCGCATCCTCGGGGGGCTCCGGGCGTATAGAGCCCACTCATTATTACGTGAGAGTGTCACGGCCGTAGATAGCTGGGAAAGCCCCCAGGCGCACGACCCGGTTGCTCCCAACTCCGTCAAGAGCCATCCCGTGCATTTCTGCTCGGTTGCGCGCCTCTATGACCCAAACCCGAATGCATTGTTCCCCGCATAGCCGCAGGATCGCGCTCCCGCGGCCCAAACATGAGCACAATGCATCCGGCGCAGCCATAAAGGTGTTTTGTCGATGAAGCCACCTTGTGAAGCGTCGGGGCACCGGCCGGACAGTTTCTTGAGGGCCTCGTGAGGTCCATCCTCCCGAGGCCGCGCCGGCGCTCCGGTTGCCGCGGGTGGCCCGCGCTACTTGTATCTTGCTGCCCCCCAGGCCGTTTCTCCTGAGGCCTTGGGGCTTGGCTCGGTGTTGCTTGCTCGCGAGGGCGACGGCTTGCGCCGTGCCCCGCGGGCCCGGGGGCGTCCTCCCTCTTTCTCCCGCTCGCGTTGTCCAGGCCAGGTGCTCCGTTGGTGGGAGCCCCCAGGCCCGGCTCGGGGAGGACGCCCAGGGTACCACCTACTCTTGGGGGGTGTTGGCGTCTGCGACAGGCGCCTGATCCATCCCACCGCACGGAGGTACGACGTAGCTTGGTACATAGGGCTCTACATAAGCGCCCGGTTCTCCTCCTAAGCCGTCCGGCGGGGCGCCAGGGACGGCCCTTCCGGGCAGCGGCGGGGCGCCGCCCTGTGCGCGCAACCCGCAGACCCTCCCGCGACGAGCCTCAGAGCGAAGTTGCTTACCTCTCCCACCGCCGCTGGGTGGGCCGCGTGCTTCCTGACGTGGATTGTTACCTTGGCGATCCGATGCGCCTTCGCGGTGGTTGCTTGCTTGTCCGGACGTCTGCGCCGCCTACTCCCTACGCGGGATAGCGCGCTCCCGCCTGGTTAACCCCGGCTGTTGACGGTCCGCAGGGTCACGGAGGCGCGCGTCGGTGCGCGCGTGGGGCGCCCCGTTGTTTCCTCCGTGCGCTCTGTCGTCGGGGCCGGGCTGCGCCCCGAAACCGGTCACCGAAATTCGGAGGAGAAGGAGCACGGCGTGCGGCGGGCCCCGCTCGGGCTCGCCCAGGGCTAGAGGGGGCACGCCGCCGGTGGGCTGGGCGATAGGCACGGCGAACGAGCCCCCGATGCCTGACGCCTGCGGCCTTGAAGAAGAGTGAGGAGCCATGGCCCTCCGTGCGACGTTGACCAGCTCTGCGATGTGGTCGGCCCATGCGTCGAAGCCCCCGTGCGTCGGGCGGTGGCCAAGCATCTCGCTCGCCATCGGCAGTGCATTGTGCGCGTCGAGGTCTCCTATGTAGGTGCAGCGCGGCGTGGGTGCCGGGGGCGCCGCCTGCCCGCCGCGCGTCTGGTTGGTGCAAGGGGCGGCGATGGTGGAGATGATACTGGTGGCTTGATACTGACCGCCCAGCACCGTGCCGCTGGGGCGTGGGTCTCTGGCGGCAGTGGTGGGATCGGTGGAGGCGGATCCGCCGCGGCCGGAGGAAGCTTGTTGGGCACCGGCCATCGGAGCAGTGAAGCGGGGGAAGAGCGAGGCTTGAAGAAGACTTCGACACGCCCCCTACCTGGCGCGCCAAATGTCAGATTTCGGGCTCCGCAAAACCCTCAAGGTTCGAACACAGGGGCGTGTGCGAAGATCCCCTGTAGCCTCGCCCTAGCTAGCTCACTACTCGATGGTTAGGACGATGAACTCGCACGATGACGAGGAAGCAGATGCGCAAGATGATTTACCCAGGTTCGGGCCGCTGTGAAGCGCAATACCCTACTCATGCTTTGGTGGATTGCCTCACGAGGAGGTGTGGTGGATGAACTAGTACAGTGGTGAGGAGCCTCGTGAGGGCGCTCGGGTGGTGTTCTTGGCTCTCTGTCTTGTCTGTTCTCCCAGGTTGTGCCCCCCTTTCTATGGCGCAACCTAGCCTCTATATATAGCAGCGGCCCCGGTCCTCTTCCTTTATCGCAATGGCGGGAAGGGATCCCACAACGGCCAAATTCGAAGGGGGACAGGAGTACATCCCCGCCCTGCCCAAAGGTGGTCTTCGCCTGCAAAGTGGCTGTCGATGATGTAGAGGTGGGCTCGGCGATGACATCCGTCCTGCTGGGCTCGTGGTCGTGGTCTTGTTGCACCGGAATGGAAACCTTTGGGTGGCGCTTTGGGAACCCGCGTACGTCCTTGCTCCCTTTGCACCGAAGGGGAAACTGCACCGCCTGGCGCGCTGGCGCTCGCCTGTCCTTCCTTGCGTCATCCTTGACTCCCGAGGCCGGGTTCTACATAGAGATCTCCGCCGCTCCGGAGGGGGCCGGATGAGGCCCACTCTTTGTTGGTCTTGGTGCCGCCTCCCTCACGAGCTCAGGTCCTCACGAGGGCCTTGCCTTGAGTGGGGTCGCGCCAGCCGTGCTTGGCTGACGAGGTGGGCCACGCCCTGGGCCGCAGGCAGGCAGGTCTGGGTACCCCCGTTCCCAGAACGCCGACAACAACATCCCCAAACTTGCTGCCGAAATAGACGGTGGCGATCCATGCCACGGTGGAGCCTCTTCCTCCCCACTCTTGATGATGTAGTTGACATGATCGGGCTTGGCCGTGATGACGACCGGTTCTCCAGACTTGACGCCAGAGTCGATGACGTTATGCTTGGCCTTGACGACGGCTATTTCTCAACGCTTTCAGTTGGTATCGAGAGCGATAGGCACAACCCTGACGAGGCCGACGACCTCTCCGGCCTTCATGCCGAGGTCGACAATGGTCAACTTCGTCATGATGAGGCAGACTACCTCTCCAACCCTGACACCGGGGTCGATTGTGACAGGCTTAGCTAGGACGAGGTCGACGACCTCTCCTACCCTGATGCCGACCTAGATGATAGCCAGCTCTTCATGCTTTCCTTCTGAATAGATGGTGGCTAACTAGGCCACAACAGGGCATCTCCCCCTTCACAGTCGACGCTGGAGTCCATTGTGCTGGGCTCTGCCACGTTCACGGTCGGCTCTCCGCGTTGGCCATTGAAGCAGATGGTTGTGTGCTTGGACACAGTGGGGCCTCCCCTGCACCACGATTAGCATGCCGCCTACACGGATGTGCACAAAACAAGCTCATCAAGAGATGAGTCTTGAGGAAGGGCGAGTTGGTCCTTGTTCTCCGACGCCCCCATTGTCATCTCACACAAGACGAGGGGGGAGTTCGAGCCAAAGTGGAAAGGACCATACGTCATGGAGCAGGCGTAGGACGGAGGTGCCTATCAGCTAGTTGATCCGCAAGGAGCCCGGCCAATCAAACCAATCAGTGGTAGGTTCTTGAAAAACTACTTTGCGTAAAAAAACTTTATTTTCTCTCGGTTTCTCACCTTGGCATGTTTCTTCTTCTTTTGCCTTTTCAAGTGGGGGAGCTTTCGGTGGCTTATCAAAGTCCGCATTGCACTCACAATTTCATGAAACGGACTTATTCCTGTTTATTTTGTTTTCCCCTTCTTAAGGATTGCAAAATCCTACACACAAAAAATGAGCTTTTCCCGAACCACACTCAGCTGTGATGGATGATTTGGCTGCCTTATGACTTGTCTAGTGGAAACGCGGTGCATCGTGTCGCAAATGGAGCGGCTCTCATACCCACAAAACACGACACGCACACACGCGCGCGCACACCGTAGGCTCCTGGAGGCAGCGGAGAAGACTACTTGGGTTGCTTCTAAGCAATGAAGGCCCACACCCCCATGCTCCTGGACGTGTCTCGGATTCTCAGAGACTCCACGCCCCGGGGAAGACTATAGGCAAAAGATCATGAAAGGGCTGCCCGATCCAACATAAGTTGGGTTTGGTGTGCAGCCACTTGGCAACCCTGAGGCATGCCAGCAAAGCTCCAGATAAAGTGCCTGAGGGTTTTTAGTCCACATAGGTGGATGACTGCTTTCCAAGTTCTCAACATGGTCCCCGAAGAATCATGAAGCAAATCTCCAAGCGCGTGCCAACGCGCCTCAAGAGATGAAATAATCTCCTAAAATCCACGGCCACCAAGGCCGCCCATGAAGCAATCCTCTCAAATGAGAGGCAATCTCCGGAAGTTCGTGGCCACCAAGGCCACCCATGAAGCCATCATCTCCAAGGGGAGACTATCCCCGGAAGTTAGCGGACACCAAGGCCATCCATGAAGCAAACCTCAAGATGAAACTCTCCGCAAAATTCCAAAAGCAAGTCCCGACGTGCAAGCATTAAGGGAACCATCGGAAAGAAGGCGGGAGGTAGTCGTCCACCACCCCTCAACAAAGGCATGAACATATATTTTCAACCGTTGTCCCAAAACTACATACCCTGAATTTATATCACCCAAGTATCTAGGTTCTTGAGGCTTAGAAGGGAGCATGGTGGAGCTCCGGGGTTACTCCTTGCTATGATGGGCTAGGGTATGATTCCATGCTGCCTCTCGGGAGCATTCCAATCACGTCATCATGATACACACACACACAAACATACACAGAAGGCAATAAGTTATTGAGTTGCGATCGTCTTGGCTTTTTGATGATTCCCGATGACTAAGTCCTTTGGCAGCCTTTTCTAATGTCACACTCATAGCTAGAGTCCAACGAAAAAGCCAACATAAAAAACACCATTTTTTATTTCTCTCTCTCCCCCTCTTCGTGAGGTTGGTTTTCATTTGGTTTTTCCAGTCGTTTCGTTCCTCTAACTTTGTCCAGGAGCGACCGAGTTTTTATGCGGATGAGAGGGGGTGCCCACATGCATGTGTGCCAGTGATGCACCTTTGGCTCTACGTCAGCACGAGTGCCGAGGTGCATCGCCACCCTTCAAACGTCTACTTCATCGACAACCTCTACAACGCCCATGGCGGGAGGGCAGGGGGCCGAGGTCCCCATTGCCGAACGACATCCTCACATGGCGCCAAGCCGTGTCGCCAACATGTCGGTGACCACACTGCTTCAACCTTTGTTGCTAGCGTTGAGGGCAGCGCCGTGCCTCGGTATTAGCACTTCGTCGCTTCCACAACAACAACAACACCGGGGGCGACACTAGGCCCTCGATCATTCGCTTCAACGGTGCCGTCCCCACACGACGTCGTCTTCAACACCACAAATCATGGGTGTCATCAACTACGGCAACACCAAGCTTCAAGCCACGATACTGACACTCAAGGTGGCCCTGCCCCTCAGTCGTCTGTATTATCGAAACTCTACAACAACATCACCGGGGGCAATGCTATGCCCTCAAATATCTTCAGCGGCAACTGCGGGCTTGCACAACACTGTCATCGCCGCACCAGGCCGTCCTTGTCACCGGCCTATTACACTCGGCGATAGGACGATACATCGATGGCGTTCCGATTTCCCGTCCGCACGGCCACATTGAGCTTAATCGTCGGAGCAGTGTAGCGCGCGAGTGCGGCCAGTGCGAAGCTGTGAAACCCTTAAGTCTCGTCGGCTGGCACCGTGCAGCTATACGGTCCCGATTTGTGTGATAAAACCTTCTGTGTGCGACACGACGTTTCTCCACGCGCTGAGGAAGGCCCGAGTCTACTTCGTTGCCAGGCGCCACGGCAGCATTGTGGCCCAACATTGTATCCGCCTCTCCGTATTTGTCCATTCTTCTTTCTCTCGTACTTCTCTCTCTTCTCTCTTTTCAGCATAGGCAAAATCATCCGTTGAGAGCCGGGAGAGTATTTCCTTGGTATATGCGATAGGAAAGTTGATCCACGGCCAAGTATATTCGCCGAGCCGGTTCCCGTTGGTATATACAAAAAAGGGACGGCATAGACGTGCCCCATTACATGTTTTATTGCTCTGCCAACATGATCCAGGAAGTACGTTGCCGCCGTGCGTTAGAAGGAGTCTAGGAAAAGGAACGAACAAGAATTCCTGATCCAGTACGGCTCAGCTTTCATATGCGTGCACGTACGTAAGCCGTGTTGGCGTCGCCTCTCGCAGTGCCGCTCTTCTTCTTCCTCCCAATCTCTCCCTCTCATGGTTTGTCTCACACAAGAACACACAAGGGGTGAGAAGAACTCAACACATACACACACACGCATGTACCAAGGAGGCGCACAAAGCTTTGCGAGGCACTCTTCCTTGGACAACACAAAGGCTACATTTTTTGCCCAGCCCTCACGGCCTCTTACTCAATGCAGTACATATATACATCAAGGATCCATGCATGCGCTCATGCCACAACGACCACGTCCTGGAGTCACTCCATGATGCAGATGGCCTGGCCAACCGGCCACTACTCACTAACAAACTCCAGCATGAAGCTAGCTAACTAAACACACGCAGCTAATAACCCACTACCTACATGCACGGTCAAGGCTCGCATAGCCTTCTCAGCATCCAAACGACCCGGCCAATACACGTAACTAATCACTACATGCACACAGTAGTCCCTATCCAGCTCTTCTTGCATGCAGACCATACTCACACTTTCCTCTTGACAAGATTAAACCTAACAATCACCTCCTTAATCTTGTCACGCCAACTCGCCAAATCGTTATGCGGATCGTCCGCAACACCATCATGGTCGACGCCGTCACAGCGCCGGTCACCACCACCATCTCCATCTAGTCGCGGTCGACGCCGTTGCAGCGCCCATCACCACGTCCTCTTCCCGCACATAACGGCCACCTCTTGACGTGGACGACATCGTCGCGACACCGATCATGACGCCCTCATTATCTTGCGGCATCGCACCGCAACCGCATGTTCGCCACCGGTGCCACAATTCGCCGGTGACTCGCCTCCATATTGTCGACGATGACGCACCTTGTCGACGACTCGGACATGGAACTCTTCACGGCAATGGACTCCTCTCCATGGCCATCACTTCCTTGCCGCCGGTGCCGCAACTCGCCGGTGACTCACCTCCATGTTGTCGATGATGACGCACCTTGTCGACGACGCGCACATGGAACTCCTTATGGCAATGGCCTTCACTCCATGGCCATCACATCCTTGCCGCCGGTGACGCAACTTACCGGGCAGCATACCGTTCTCCATCGCTCGTGACGTAGCTCGACGATGATCGATGGAGACATGCACCGGCCGCTAGCAACATCGCGCCGCCAACGGCGTCCACCTTGCACCGCCGACGTCCCCCTCACATGGAGTCCGCCGCGCCGCCACCACCGCCACGGATCGACAAGGCTCTGATGCCAATTGTTGGCGCCGCCTCTCGCAGCGCCGCTCTTCTTCTTCCTCCCAATCTCTCCCTCTCATGGTTTGTCTCACACAAGAACACACAAGGGGTGAGAAGAACTCAACACATACACACACACGCATGTACCAAGGAGGCGCACAAAGCTTTGCAAGGCACTCTTCCTTGGACAACACAAAGGCTACATTTTTTGCCCAGCCCTCATGGCCTCTTACTCAAAGCAGTACATATATACATCAAGGATCCATGCATGCGCTCATGCCACAACGGCCACGTCCTGGAGTCACTCCATGATGCGGATGGCCCGGCCAACCGGCCACTACTCACTAACAAACTCCAGCATGAAGCTAGCTAACTAAACACACGCAGCTAATAACCCACTACCTACATGCACGGTCAAGGCTCGCATAGCCTTCTCAGCATCCAAACGACCCGGCGAATACAAGCAACTAATCACTACATGCACGCCGTAGTCCCTATCCAGCTCTTCTTGCATGCAGACCATACTCACACTTTCCTCTTGACAAGATTAAACCTAACAAGCCGGCAAAAAATATCATCAAAGAATGGCAGGTACATGAGTTGGTTCCAGTTTCCTGTCGAAGAAGACTTACGCATCGAGTCTAAGCTCGACTTGCTCCGCAGTCAAGTTTGACTCGACGGGGGGCATTTGTTTGATGCTAATTTGTGATGATAATTTTTTTGAAGTACACACTTGAAGCAAGGAGTGCTCAACTAAGTCACACGTTTAAATTTCAAAGGGCCACACATGCATACGTACATGCTAGGCCGATACATGGAAAGGATGATAAATATTGCATATTCTTTCCCTTGATTAGCTAGCTATAGGCGTGTATGGCAAAGTACTCTATAGCAAAACCCACGTACTAGCTAGCACATGCATGCACCAGGACTTGTGCAACGCTACGTACGTGCATGCGTTAGGTCTTGATGCTTGTGCGTAGCTGCAATGCTTGTACGCCTTCCATACGGGCCGGCAGGGGAACATACATACCCAAATATGCGGTCGTCGTACACCATGCACTAGTAGAAAACATGTCTTTGAACCGGAGCATTAGTCCCAGTCGGGTTTTGGACCGGGACTAATGTGACGACTAGTCCCGGTTCATGAGGCTAGGCTTTAGTCCCGGTTCAGGAGGAACCTCTAGTCCCAGTTGGTGTTACCAACCGGGACTAAATGGGTGGTGGCAGGCTGGCGTTAGGCTGGGGCCTCTGTGAGCCCCTTTAGTCCCGGTTGGTGCTACCAACCGAGACTAGAGATCCATCTCTAGTCCCGGTTTGTATCACAAATCGGGACTAAATGTATCACTATATATAGTGCTTTGTGCAGCCCGAGCCGAAGCTCTCCTTTCTCTCCTCTGTTATCTCTTCCCCTTGCTCGAGCTCATCCTCCATTTTTGCCAAGATTTGTCAAGATTTGAAGCACCCCAGCTATCCAAGTGTTCACAAAGGTTAGAAACTTTGTACTTTCATCTCTCATTGCTAGATTAGCTCGTGCAATGCTCTATAAGTATAGTGATTTGTGGGTTTTAGATTGGGAGTAATTATGTAGGAGTTTATTTGATTTATATGCAATTTGAGCTCAAATTAACTTCCTAGTTTGCATATGTGTAGGTGTGGTTTACTTAGTGCCTTCCCGTCCCCGTCCTAACCACCGTCGATCGCCCGCACCGTCCCGTCGCCGACACCACCTTGGTGAGCCTCTTGTTTTTGTCCTTTTTATAAAAAAAATCTTATTTGTATGATTTAGATAGTTACTAGTATAATTTTCTTACTTGTATGATTGTTTGTTATACATAGTGCTATGGTTTTGATATCCGTGCCCGTCAGCCCTCGTCCGGTTTATGATTCGGATGTGGTATATTCTCTTTTATAACTATTTTTTGTATTTCATGTTGATGACAATTATGCCCATCAAGTTGACATAGATATTTTTATATAGGAGGTATTGTAACCGGAAATTGCAACCGACCCTCTTGTCGAGAAGTTAAATTTAGTTGAAAAAGAAAATGAGTATTTGAAAGAAAAATTGAAAAAATTAAAGAAGAGAAGATGAAATTGGAGTTGTATGTTGTCGATGTCGTCGATGATCACAAGATCAAGATGGATGATATGCGCTTGAAGATTAGAAAGATTAGAAAATATGTCGTTAATAAAGAGGCTTGGTATCATTATGCTGTTGGATCAATTATTACCTTAGTTGCGATTTTGATAGCATTTGTTGTTGCATTTAAATGCTTTAGGTAGATAGTTTTATGTTGTTTTTATGAGAATAAGTGTGTATGAACTTGTATTAATTTGGTCTTTTCGGTGTTGTGTACTGAAGATGAGTCGGCAATGGATGTACGATGACCGACGCTCTCCCCAGTTCATTAATGGCGTGCATAGTTTTCTGCGTGCGGCTGAGGCAAACAAGCGGGATGGTTTTATGTGTTGTCCATGTGATGTCTGTAAGAATGATAAGAATTACTCTAGCTCAAAAGTCATTCATGTCCACCTATTTACGTCTGGTTTCATGTCCGGCTATAACTGTTGGACCAAGCACGGAGAAAGAGGGATTCTAATGGAAGAGAATGAAAAAGAAGAGGATGATGAAAACTATCCCGGGTTCTCTGAATACGATGGTACTACAATGGGGGAAGAGAATGAAGAAGAGAAGCTGAAGAAGAGGCATCAGATGAGCTCGCTGATGATCTTGGTCGGGCCATTGCTGATGCAAAGAGAAACTGCGAAAGTCAAAAGGAGAAGTTGAAGTTGCAGCGCATGTTAGAGGATCACCAAAAATTGTTTTACCCAAATTGCGAAGATGACAAGAAAAAGCTGGGTACTACACTGGAATTTCAACAATGGAAGGCAGAGAATGGTGTATCTGACAAGGGATTTGAAAAGTTGCTGAAAATAATGAAGAATAAGCTTCCAAAGGACAACAAATTGCCCGATAGTACGTACGAAGCAAAGAAGGCTGTCTGCCCTCTAGGATTAGAGGTGCAGAAGATACATGCATGCCCTAATGACTGCATCCTCTACCGCGGCGAGGATTACGAAAATTTGAATGCATGCCCGGTATGCGGTGCATTGCGCTATAAGATCAGTCGCGATGACCCTGGTGATGATGTTGAGGGCGAGCGCCCTAGGAAGAGGATTCCGGCCAAGGTGATGTGGTATGCTCCTATAATACCACAGTTGAAATGTTTGTTCCAATACAAAGAGCATGCCAAGTTGTTGCGATGGCACGAAGAAGACCGTAAGAAAGATGGGAAGTTGAGAGTACCCGTTGATGGGTCGCAGTGGAGAAAAATCGAGAGAAAGTGGCCGGAGTTTGCAGGTGACGCAAGGAACTTATGGTTTGGTATAAGTGTAGATGGCATCAATCCTTTTGGGGAGTAGAGCAGCAATCATAGCACCTGGCCTGTGACTCTATGTATCTATAACCTTCCTCCTTGGTTGTGCATGAAGCAGAAGTTCATTATGAGGCCAGTGCTAATCCAAGGCCCTAAGCAACTCGGCAAGAACATTGATGTGTACCTAAGGCCATTAGTTGATGAACTTTTATAGCTGTGGGACATAAAAGGTGTACGTGTGTGGGATGAGCACAAACAGGAGGAATTTGACCTACGAGCGTTGCTGTTTGTAACCATTAGTTATTGGCCTGCTCTGAGTAACCTTTCAGGACAGACAAACAAGGGATACAATGCATGCACCCATTGTTTAGATGAGACCGGAGGTATATATTTGGATAAATGTAAGAAGGTTGTGTACCTAGGACATCGTCGATTTCTTCCGATCAAGCATCTCTTAAGAAAGAAAGGCAAGCATTCCAAAGGTGAGGCCGATAACCGGAAGAAGCATGACCACCATACTGGTGATCATATACTTGATATGGTCAAGGATTTAAAAGTAATCTTTGTAAAGGGTCATGGCGGACAATCTGTTACGAATGACACTAACGGACACACACCCATGTGGAAGAACAAATCTATATTTTGGGAGCTAGAGTATTGGAAAGTCCTAGAGGTCCGCTCTACAATCGACGTGATGCACGTGACGAAGAATCTTTGCATGAACCTGCTAGGCTTCCTGGGCGTGTATGGGAAGACAAAAGATACACCGGAGGCACGGGAGGACCAGCAACGTATGCACAAAAAAGACGGCATGCATCCAAAGCATTATCAAGGTCCTGCCAGCTATGCTCTTAACAAAGAAGAGAAGGAAATCTTTTTTGAATGCCTGCTCAGTATGAAGGTCCCGTCTGGCTTCTCGCTGAATGTGAAGGGAATAATAAATATGGCAGAGAAAATTTCCAAAACCTAAAGTCTCATGACTGCCACGTGATTGTGACGCAATTACTTCTGGTTGCATTGAGGGGGCTTCTACCAAAAAATGTTCGATTAGCCATTGTGAAGCTATGTGCATTCCTCAATGCAATCTCTCAGAAGATAATCGATCTAGAAATCCTACCAAGGTTACAGAATGATTTGGTGCAATGTCTTGTCAGTTTCGAGTTGGTGTTCCCACCATCCTTCTTCAATATCATGACGCACGTCCTAGTTCACCTAGTCGAAGAGATTGACATTCTAGGTCCAGTATTTCTACACAATATGTTCCCCTTTGAGAGGTTCATGGGAGTCTGAAAAAAAATCTGTTCATAACCGTGCTAGGCCAGAAGGAAGCATCTCCAAGGGCCATGAAATAGAGGAGGTTATTGAGTTTTGTTTTGACTTTATTCCCGACCTTAAGCCGATTGGTGTTCCTGAATCACGGCATGAGGGGAGACTGAGTGGAAAAGGCACGCTAGGAAAGGATTCAGTAATATGTAGGGACGGGCATTCTTGGGCCCAAGCACACTACACAGTTCTCCAAAATTCCACCTTGGTGGCCCTGTATTTCAATGAACACAAGAATATTCTACGCTCCAAACACCCAAAGCAGTCTGACGACTGGATTACACGTGAACACATGGGGACTTTCGGCGGTTGGTTGCAAACACATCTAATGAATGACGACAGTGTTGGAGATGAGTTGTACTTGTTGTCCAAGTCACCATCTTCGACTATATTGACTTTCAAAGGGTACGAGATTAATGGGAATACATTTTACACGATCTCCCAAGATAAAAAGAGCACCAACCAAAACAGTGGTGTCCGCTTTGATGCAACAAACAACAATAGGGAAAAGGACACATATTATGGTTACATAGAGGAGATATGGGAACTTGACTACGGACATGATTTTAAGATTCCTTTGTTTCGGTGCAAAAGATAGGGTTAAGGTAGACCCGAAGTACGGAATGACAACAGTGGATCTCAACAATCTTGAGTACACAGAGGAACCAGTCGTCCTAGCCAATGATGTGGCGCAGGTTTTCTACATGAAGGACATGTCTACCAAACCGAGAAAAAGGAAAGATAAGGAAGCGAATACATCATACGGTGAGCCAAAGCGCCACATAGTTCTTTCAGGGAAAAGAAACATGATGGGAGTGGAGGACAAGATAGACATGTCAGAAGATTATGAAAAGTTTCATGAAATTCCTCCCTTCACAGTGAAGACTGACCCAAGCATCCTGTTAAATGATGAAGATTGTCAATGGTTACGGCGCAAAGGGACACACACGAAGAAAAAGTTTTATACCCCAAGATCCCACTCTGGGATGTGATCGGCTTCACCGTCATCACTTTCTTCTCTAGTGAGTAGCCGAGATAGGCCAGTTTGTACACGAAGTGCACCCAGTTTTTGTCGCAACCCTCTCAAATTTTAAGCACATGCTATGTGGGTGAAATGATGATACCATGCCAAGTTTCAACCTTTTGAGAGTTCATTTGTACTTCTTTTCAATTTCAGGGTCATTCAGCGCAAAAAAATCATTAAATGCATGAAAAATAGCAAATGAAGTTAGAAAGGGTTGAAATTTGAGGATGTGGCTTTGAATGGTGCATATTGAATGCACAAAAAGTATGTAGTTGAAATAAGTTTAAAACAATGAAATGCCTTTGTAACAGATGAGTTTTCGTCCGAAACCCTCATACTTCGAAGGAGATGGTCCAGTTTATACACGAAGTGCATCCAGTTTTTGCCGTAACCCTCTCAACTTTTTAGCACATGCTATGTGGGTGAAATTATGATACCATGCCAAGTTTCAACCTTTTCAGTGTTCATTTGTACTGCTTTTCAATTTCAGGGTAATTCAGCTCAAAAAATCATTAAATGCATGAAATATAGCAAAATGAAGTTAGAAATGGTTGAAATTTGAGGATGTGGCTTTGAATGGTGCTGAATGCACAAAAAGTATGGAGTTGAAATAAGTTTAAAAAAATGAAATGCCTTTGTAACAGATGAGTTTTCGTCTGAAACCCTCACACTTCGAAGGAGATGGTCCAGTTTGTACACGAAGTGCATCCAGTTTTTGCCGTAACCCTCTCAACTTTTTAGCACATGCTATGTGGGTGAAATGATGATACCATGCCAAGTTTCAACCTTTTCAGAGTTCATTTGTACTGCTTTTCAATAAAACTAATGAAGGTATAAAACTAAAAGAGTTAAACAGAATCTGGTTCTGATTAAAACACCTATTTAAAATATCCTAAAAATTCCCAAATTGAACATACTGATAAAACATACTAGTATTAAACAACAAGAAAAACAATCACTAAAATCTATTTTTAAACTAAAGTTATTCACAAACTAGTGATTCACACAAATTTCAAAAGAATTCAAATTTAAACTACTTAAATTTGAAAACTACTCGCACTAACAAAAAGTTTTTTTTTTGACCTAAAGCAAAAGGATTCATTCAAAAACTATAAATATTCTAACAGTTATTCCAAATCTAAAAACAGAAAATGTCCTGTTTAGAAAAACAAAACAAAACAAAAAAGAGAAAATAGACCTTTAGTCCCGGCTGGTCTCACCAACCGGGACTAAAGGTCCCTACCCGCGCGGAATTTGGGCCGCCGAAAAGGACACCTTTAGTCCCGGTTGGTGCGACGAACAGGGACTAAAGGGTCTTTAGTCCCGGTGCGCGGCACCAACCGGGACTAAATGTGCCGCCCTATTTAAACCCCCCTTCTTCCTCCCCATATCATTCCCATCATGCCCGCTCGACGACACCGCCAGGCTAACCCGCGTGCGCCCTCGACGTCACCGTCCAGCCGCTCTGCTCCCAAGCGCCGCCCGAGCCCGCGCTGGCGCCGCCACGCTGCCCGCCGCCACCGCTCCTCTGTCTCCGCACCGACGATCCCGGCCGGTGAGCATCTCCTCCTCGAATTCATTTTTTGTAAATTTGATAAAATGCACTTGTGTATGTTAGATAAAATGCATATGTGTATTTGTTTTATATTGATATTTAGATGTTTGATGTTTAGATGTTTAGATGTTGCTGATTTGCTAAAGATTAGATGTGAACTAAAACACTCAAAGCTTGATGTTTAGATGTTTAAATGTTTAGATGTTGCTGATTTGCTAATTGAGATATTGCATATAGAAATTTGAGTAGGAATTTGTTTATAACTTTGAGTTGGAATTTGGTTATATATATGAGTAGCATAATAAAATGATAATCATTGTTATGCAAATCCCATGTTTATAAGTTCTCGACGTCGACGATGCCCGGCCCACATCCTCGTCGTCGACTCGGCGGCGACAACCTGCTTGAGAGGCCCCATGTCCGGGACTGGGCTCCGTCGGGCTGGCACTGGGAGGTGCTACCTTCCGGGGCGCGCAGCTTGGTGAGGAATCAAGCTCCCGTCGTCGACCCGGAGGTTCTTTGGTAGCGGTCGCATGGACCACTATCGGTGCGGAGGGAGCTGGCCCCCGCGGAGGTGGTACGTCACTGGGTCAGGGAGGAGGACGAGCACGTCCGTCGCTACATGGCTGCATTGGACGCCAGGTTCTCCAATACCTGGCAGGTTCTTCAGGGATCTCACCCGAGCTATGATCCTATCATGGTTCCTTCTCTTTGGGTGTCCACCGCCCGCACCTCAGGAACCGCGAGTTAACTGGATTATTTGATAGTATTTGAGCTGTATTAGTGATGTTATATGATAATATTTTAGATGTATTAGTGATAATATTCGATGATGCATTAACTGGATTATTCGAGATGTATTAGTGATATTATATGATGAATACTAAATTGTTTTATCTTTCATCTGGATTAGTTAAGCTATGGACGATAGAGGCAAAGACCGTGAAGAGGATCTCTTCAGGATTATACGCTCCCAAGACCCAGATATTGAACTAGATGACGGCTCACAATGGCTGAACAATTCCGGTTAGGGAATTGAGGAAGAACCAATAGACGAAGGGCACACAAACAATGATGGCGAAGGAAATATTCTTCAATTAACAAAGTCCGGCGAGGTATCTATAAATATATAAATATATATAAGGTCTCTGGTGATCATTACATGTATTAATTGATTTGTATATATATACACACACACAAAAACACTATTCTGATCATGGGATCAGAATAATATTCTTATCATAGGTTGAACTTCCTGCGTTACTCGACCTGAACTGCCTTATGTAAGAACCTGACCTTCGTGCTATCTAAGCAATCGTGGCTTCCCGCGCGAATTTTTCTGGTGTTTTGTGTTCTTTGTGATCTAACTGTAATACGGATACGAATAGTAGCATCTTAATGGTCGCTTTATTTCGGGATCTCGCTCTTTGGCGGATGTGCTCTCGGGACGTGATGACCGCGTGTTTGTTACAGGTTTAATGCATCACTGATTGCTCTTGGACCTCTAAGATGACGTGAATTGAGTTTTGGTCTGCGTTTCGTGGACATTTTTGGTTATTTCTCTTGAATTTGATTTGAGTAGTGTTCTTCGTTCGCGAGAGTGGTTGCATCCGCTTCTGTCAATTTTCTGTTTTTCTGTGAAAATTGGCGGTGGATTTGCATATTTTAGTTGAATTGAAGCCTTCCTAAATCATTAATTTCAGTTGGGCGGGTCCATATGTCGTTAATTTACCTGCTGTTGATTTTTGTGAGGAGGCGGGGGCTGCTTCGGTCGTCGGTATGCGCCATTACCACGGCCGAACAAGGAGAGTCCACGGATGACTCCTCTGCCATTACGGTTCCCCGCGACGTGTCTCCAATCTGTTGACGGCTCTGCCGACGAGGCTGACGACGAGCAGCGGAATCTCCCGACGGACCAGCTCAAGCAACTCTGCTCTGCTGTACATGCCAAGTAGAGCGACGGGCAAGGCCTTTGGCAGCTCACAGGCCGGCTGCAGCCGCCACCCCGGGTTCTTCCCAGCCACACATGATCCCATGGAGAGGCAGTCTTGCAGCTGCAGGCCATCCGCCCACCGCCGCGTGATATACAATCTGGACTTCTATATCATGTATAATTGAACTTCTGCTATTTTGTTTACATTGTAAGGTAATGCAACATTGTGCTCTTTTATGTTAGTTTGTTTTCTCGTAATTTTTGCTTCTGTTGTATAAGTTGGACTTTTATACCGTTCGTGTTAGGACTTATATCATTTTTCACATGTTTTTAGGTGATGAGGAAATACGATATCTTCTGTTGCTGTTGTTATAAAAAAAGTTGTGTCTGGTTTTTTGCTTTTCGCAGTCCTCATGTGTGTACTGGTGGATCTGGTGCATAGACACATGCATTCTATTTATCTATGACTTATTTTTCATAATCCGAATAATAGTAGAACTTCAGTAGCTTCCAATGTTGAACTTCCTGTTTTTTTGCTTGTGTTCGAAATTTCAGTATTGATTTTTTTGAACTTGTCAACCAAGCACGCACTACCGCGTTAGCGCGAGGCCGAGCAAGGGGGGAGGGGGGGTCTAGACCCCCCTCCCCTCCCCCTACGAGGACGAGCCAGGAACGAGCCGGAGCAGGCGATGACGTGGTGTGCCACGGCGTCGCATGCGGAGGCGAGTCCGTCATATCAGTGACCCCACTATCTATCTTAGGGGTGTGGCTCTGGGTTGCGTCCGTTGTGGGTGGAAACAGAAAAACCACATTGCGCCTGTCAACCAAGCACACACTGCTGCGTTAGCGCGAGGCCGAGCAGGGGGGGAGGGGGGACTGGACCCCCCTCCCTTCCCCCTGCGAGGCCGAGCTAGGAACGAGATGGAGCAGGCGACGACGCGGCGTGCCGCGGCGTCGCATGCGGAGGTGAGTCCGACACATCAGTGACCCCACTATCTATCTTAGGGGTGTGGCTCTGGGTTGCGTGCGTTGTGGGTGGAAACAGAAAAACCGCATTGCGCCTGTCAACCAAGCACGCACTGCCGCGTTAGCACGAGGCCGAGCTAGGGGTAGGGGGGGTCTGGACCCCCCCACCCCTCCCCTTGCGAGGCCGAGCCAGGAACGTGCCGGAGCAGGCAACGACGCGGCGTGCCGCGGTGTCGCATGCGGAGGCGAGTCCATCACATCAGTGACCCCACTATCTATCTTAGGGGTGTGGCTATGGGTTGCGTGCGTTGTGGGTGGAAACAGAAAAACCACATTGCGCTTGTCAACCAAGCACGCACTGCCGTGTTAGCACGAGGCCGAGGAGGGGGGTCTAGACCCCCCTCCCCTCCCCCTGCGAGGCCGAGCCAGGAATGAGCCAGAGCAGGCGACGACACGGCGTGCCGTGGCGTCGCATGCGGAGGCGAGTCCGTCACATCAGTGACCCCACTATGGACTACGTTTGTTTGTGTATTTCCTTAGCGTGTCGGTGAATTTGAACTTCCCATTTGTCTCTAAGTTGTGTATTTAGTTATATATGGACTACTTTTGTTTGTGTATTTGAACTTCTCCTTTGTTTAACTGATGTTGTACTAATTTATTTTTGAACTTCCCTTGTTACTATATTTGAACTTCTCCTTTTCTTTTGTTATAGGCTTCTAAGGGCTGGCAACATTTAATATGTGGTGGATGGGTAAATGTGTAATTATCCCATGCCTCTTCACATCTGTCTGAAAGATTTCATTTATTCCCTCGGTTCCGCACCCTATCAGAAACCCCCTCTCCCCTGTCGCTTGCTCTCTTCTCCCTCTCTGTCGCTCGCTCTCTTCTCCAACCTCCCCCGATTTCGTCGCCACATTCGCCTGCGCTCGTGGGTGTAGTAACCGGTGCCGCATTCGCCTGCACTCGTGGGTGTAGTAACCGGCGCGCATGCCCCGCTCCTATATCTGCCAGATACCCCGCTCTCCATCCCTAGCTCTGCTCTCTACTAGTTTGATGTGGAGCCGGCAACCGTGCGTGGCGTCGTGGGGTTAAAGAACTGCCGCCGATTCATGCATCAGCGTCGCGTGGAGAGGTACAAATGGTGTGTGCCCCTAATGCTCGCTCTTAGGATTCGCCAGATCTAGCGTGTGCTTGCAGTTAGTTCTGTGGGGTCTCGCATCCGCCTCCCCCATTTCTTCTAATGCTTGGTTGCAAGTGGAGGTAGGGTTGTTCTGCAGGTGGTTACAACTTGTGAGATCCGCCTCCCGCCTCCCCCATCCGTTCTGTTGTGTTATTTTAGGCTTTAGTGTTGTGTGGATTCCATTTCTCCTTGTTTATTTTTACATGTGATATGAATGTATGCAGGTTGTGGTGTGGTTGTTGCTGCTGGATCTGATGTAGCTTCATCCTTTTCTTCTTATTGATTTGGCAGTCTACTTTGGGTCTGTGACAAACTAATAAGTTTCTGAGTGCTGCTGTTGTTGATGTGCTTGCCTTGATGTGCTGCTGTTCATCTCCATAGTTGTTTGTGTGATTTTAGTTGTTATATTCTAGGGTTTTATTTAGTTGCTTTTGTCGGCGTTCTGGGAACGGGGGTACCCAGACCTGCCAGCCTGTGGCCCAGGGCGCGGCCCACTCCGCCGGCCAATACGACACGGCGCGGCCAAACTCAAGGCAAGGCCCTCGCGAGGACCCGAGCTCGTGAGGGAGGCGGCACCAAGACCAGCAAGGAGTGGGCTTCCTCAGGCCCCCTCCGGAGTGGCGGAGATCCCTAAGCAGAACCCGGCCTCAGGAGTCAAGGATGACGCAAGGAAGGACAGGCAGGCGCCAGCGCGCCAGATGGCGCAGTTTCCCCTTTGGTGCAAAGGGAGCAAGGACGTACGTGGGTTCCCAAAACGCCCTCCAAAGGTTTCCATTCCGGTGCAACAAGACCATGACCATGAGCCGAGCAGGACGGATGTCATCACCGAGCCCACCTCTGCATCATCGACAACCACTTTGCAGGCGAAGACCACCTTTGGACAAGGCGGGGGATGTACTCCTGTCCCCCTTCTAATTTGGCCGTTGTGGGATCCCTTCCCGCCATTGCAATAAGGGAAGAGGACCCGGGCCGCTGCTATAAATAGAGGCTAGGTTGCACCATAGAAGGGGGGAACAACCGGAGAGACAGCAAGGGAAGCAGAGAGCCAAGAACTCCACTCGAGTGCCCTCCCGAGGCGGCTCACCATTGTACTAGTTCATCCACCACACCTCCTCGAGAGGCAATCCACCAAAGCAGGAGTAGAGTATTACGCTTCGCAGCGGCCCGAACCTGGGTAAATCATTCTGTGCTCCTTCTTCCTCGTCATCGTGCGAGTTCGTCGTAGAAATCATCGAGTAGCGAGCTAGGTAGGGCGAGGCTGCAGGGGATTTTCGCACACGCCCCTGTGTTCGAACTTCTTTGGGTTTTGCGGAGTCCGAAATCCAACATTTGGCACGCCAGGTAGGGGGCGTGTCGGAACCCACGCGCAAGCCTCGCCTCGCCTCTGCTCGCTGATAACCCACAAGTATAGGGGATCGCAACAGTTTTCGAGGGTAGAGTATTCAACCCAAATTTATTGATTCGACACAAGGGGAGCCAAAGAATATTCTCGAGTATTAGCAGCTGAGTTGTCAATTCAACCACACTTGAAAGACTTAATATCTGCAGCAAAGTATTTAGTAGCAAAGTAGTATGGAAGTAGCGGTAATGATGGCAAAAGTGACAGTAGCAGTTTTGTAGTGATTGTAACAGTAGCAACGGAAAAGTAACTTAGCAAAGATCAATATGTGAAAAGCTCGTAGGCAACGGATCAGTGATGGATAATTATGTCGGATGGCATTCATCATGCAACAGTTATAACATAGGGTGACACAGAACTAGCTCCAATTCATCAATATAATGTAGGCATGTATTCCATATATAGTCATACGTGCTTATGGAAAATAACTTGCATGACATCTTTTGTCCTACCCTCCCGTGGCAGCTGGGTCCTAATGGAAACTAAGGGATATTAAGGCCTCCTTTTAATAGAGAACCAGACCAAAAGATCAATATGTGAAAAGCTCGTAGGCAACGGATCAGTGATGGATAATTATGTCGGATGGCATTCATCATGCAACAGTTATAACATAGGGTGACACAGAACTAGCTCCAATTCATCAATATAATGTAGGCATGTATTCCATATATAGTCATACGTGCTTATGGAAAAGAACTTGCATGACATCTTTTGTCCTACCCTCCCGTGGCAGCTGGGTCCTAATGGAAACTAAGGGATATTAAGGCCTCCTTTTAATAGAGAACCGGACCAAAGCATTAGCACTTAGTGAATACATGAACTCCTCAAACTACGGTAATCACCGGAAAGAATCCCAGTTATTGTCACCCTGGGGGATGCGGATCATAACTCGTAATAGGTGTCTACAACTTGCAAGATAGGATCAAGAACACATATATATTCATGAAAACATAATAGGTTCAGATCTGAAATCATGGCACTCGGGCCCTAGTGACAAGCATTAAGCATAGCAAAGTCATAGCAACATCAATCTCAGAACATAGTGGATACTAGGGATCAAACCCTAACAAAACTAACTCGATTACATGGTAAATCTCATCCAACCCATCACCATCCAGCAAGCCTATGATGGGATTACTCACGAACGGCGGAGAGCATCATGAAATTGGTGATGAAGGATGGTTGGTGATGACAACGGCATCAATTTCCCCTATCCGGAGCCCAAAACGGACCCCAGATCTGCCGTCCCGAGGAAGAACAGGAGGTGGCGGCGGCTCCGTATCGTGAAACGCGATGAACTCTTCTCCTTTATTTTTTCTCCCTGAATAGGAATATATAGAGTTGGAGTTGAGGTCGGAGGAGCTCCAGGGGGCCCACAAGCCTGTAGGGCGCGGCCTAGGGGGGCGCCCCCCTGGCTTGTGGCCAATGGGTGGGCCCCCTCCGGTTGATACTTTCGCCAGTATTTTTTATTAATTCCAAAAATATTCTCCGTAAATTTTCAGGTCAATCCGAGAACTTTTATTTCTGCACAAAAATAACACCAAGGCAATTTTGCTGAAAACAGCGTCAGTCCGGGTTAGTTCCATTCAAATCATGCAAATTAGAGTCCAAAACAAGGGCAAAAGAGTTTGGAAAAGTAGATACGATGGAGACGTATCAACTCCCCCAAGCTTAACCCATTGCTTGTCCTCAAGCAATTCAGTTGACAAACTGAAAGTGACAAAGAAAAACTTTTACAAACTCTGTTTGATCTTGTTGTTGTAAATATGTCTAACTGATGTTCAGGTTTTCAACAAAGATGATAGACTAACCATATTCACAATAACATTTAGGTCTCACATTTATTCATATCAATGGCATAATAAACTAGCGAGCAATAATAATAAATCTCGGATGGCAACAATTTTATCAAAACAATCATGATACAATATGATATAATGGTATCTCGCCAGCCCTTTCTGAGACCGCGAAACATAAATGCAGAGCACCTCTGAAGAACAAGGACTGACTAGACATTGTAATTCATGGTAAAAGAGATCCAGTCACAATCATACTCAATATCAATTAATAGCAAAGCATACAAATGATAGTGGTGCTCTCTAACTAGTGCTTTTTATAAGAGGAGGATGATTCAACAGTAAAGTAAAATAGATAGGCCCTTCGCAGAGGGAAGCATTGATTTGCAGAGGTGCCAGAGCTCGAGTTTTTAAAACAGGGATGAATAATAATTTTTGAGCAGTATGCTTTCATTGTCAACATAACAACCAAGAGATCTCGGTATCTTCCATGCTAGATACATTATAGGCGGTTCCCAAACAGAATAGTAAAGTTTTTACTCCCCCTCCACCAATCAATCACACTCCACGGCGAGCCGAATCCACGGGTACCATCCATACAAACAACAATCCTGGGGGAGTTTTGTTTCATTATATTTTGATTTGATTTTTGAGCATGGAACTAGGCATCCCGAATACCAGCCACTTTCTCGTGAATGATAGTGAATCAACACATATCGTGAGAATAACCCACCTAGCATGGAAGATACTGACAGCCCCTAGTCACTACATGAGCGATTCGGGCATACAAAACAGAATATTATTTGAAGGTTTAGAGTTTGGCACATGCAAATTTACTTAGAACGGCAGGTAAATACCACATATAGGTAGGTATGGTGGACTCATATGGAACAACTTTGGGTTTATGGGAGCTTTCCCGTGTAAATAGACTGGCAAGCAGTATTCCCGCTTAGTACAAGTGAAGGCTAGCAATGGACTGGGAAGCGACCAACTAGAGAGCGACAACAGTCATAAACATGCATTGAGATTAACCAACATTTAATGTAAGCATGAGTAGGATATAAATCACCATGAACATAAATATCGTGGAGGCTATGTTGATTTTGTTTCAAGTCAAGCCACTTGAATCATTCAGAGGAGGATACCATTCTATCATACTACATCACAACCATTTTAAAATGCATGTTGGCACTCAAGACAAACTATTATACACTCTTAGCTAATTAAGCATGGCATGAGTAACTATAATCTCTAATTGTCATTGCAAACATGTTTCATCCATAATGAGCTGAATTCAGAACGATGAGCTAATCATATTTACAAAAACAAAATAGGTCGAGTTCATACCAGCTTTTCTACATCTCAATCACTTCATCATATATCGTCATTATTGCCTTTCACTTGCACGACCGAACGGTGTGAATAATAATAAGAGTGCACGTGCATTGGACTAAGCTGGAATCTGCAAGCAATAACTCAAAGGGGAAGGCAAGATAATATGGGCTCTTTGTAAGATAAACAATAATGCATATAAGAGCCACTCAACATTTTCATTGTGGTCTTCTCCTTACGACCCAAAGAAAAGAGAACTAATTAAAAACAAGAACGAGAAAGACTATTTACACAGGAAAGCTCCCAACAAGGAAAAGAAGAACGAGAAATCTTTTTGGGTTTTCTTTTAATGCTACAACTAAACAAACTAAAAGGTAAACCTAGAACTATTTTTTTTTGGATTTTCTCAAGGTTAATTACGCACACAAGAAGAGAGCGGAAAGAAGAAATAAAATACCATGGATGATACAATGAAAAAGTATAAGCACCGACTACTAAGATGAGTGTGTGATCATGAATGTAATCTCGGTGAGAAATACGTACTCCCCCAAGCTTAGGCTTTCGGCCTAAGTTGGTCTAGGGCCATGGCTGGCCCGGGTAATATCCAAACTCATAGTTGGGGTTGTACTGGGCTGCAGCGGCTACCGCCTGAACGGCTACAGCGCGGAGGCGAGCGGCTTCCGTTTCTCTCTCATACTCGTTTGCCTCCTCTCTGGTTATAAAGTGTCTCCGATTTTCCTGAAAGTTAAAGAAGGCAGGAGCAGGAAGGGTAATATGGACAGCACGCTGTCTATCAAAAATTAGTCGGTATAGGAAGGACTATTCGTTCCTCTCAAGAAACTGGTAGCGCACCATAGCCTCATAATCAAGAAAAGCAGGTGGTAATTCAATATCATTCCCTCTTATGGGTACCCAAAGATAATTAGCTACCCGAGTGGCATAAATCCCACCAAAGAAATCTCCATCCTTAGCATTTTTATGTAGCCTCCTAGCGATAATAGCCCCCAAGTTATATAGTCTATCTCCCTTTACCGCACTCTTAAGAATACTGAGATCAGGTACGCAAAGGTGGCTATGTTCATGTTTACCGTTAATACATCTACCTATGAAAAGAGCAAAATAGTGTATAGCAGGAAAGTGAATGCTCCCCAAGGTGGCCTGTGTAATGTTTCTAGTTTCTCCCACAGTGATGCTAGCAATGAAATCATTATATTCAGTTCTGTGAGGATCACTATGGCTGCCCCATTGTGGGATTTTGCATGCATCATTAAAATCTTCCAGGTCCATGGTATATGATTCATCATAAAGATTAAATAGAACAGAATGCGTATTACGCCTGGATGAAAATTCAAACCTCCGCACGAAGGAATCAGTGAGTTGATAATATTGCTTGCATTGGTCTGAAATGAAATCTTCAGGGCCAGCATTTCGTATGTACGCGTAAAATTCATCTTTGAAACCGGCATGAACCATGAATTGATCCGATGGCCATTCAGAAGGCCGTACTTGAGCTTCCCTCGGTGGTTCAAAGTCGGGCTCATGTATCGCGAGACTCGGGGTCTTCTTGCTCGCGGAACCACCTTGGTATATTCTCCTCAACATCTTTCTTTCTCTGAAAAATTTCTGAAATTTTTAGTGACTCAAAATAAAGGTGAACAAAACTCAACAAAATTTATAGCAACTACTCCCACAAGTGCCTAGAGGCTATATCATGCATCAAAACTACTTGGGACCATACAAATTTGGCATGCAAGCTCAAGAACAAGGTCACCACAGCAGCAAAAATTTGCAATATGTAAAGCACTAGAACAAAAACTAATTGGACCATTGGAGCAGTCACATACCGAAGAACAATCCCCCAAAACATTTTTGCAAATGGAGCTTTGCACAAGGAGATCGAAAATGGCAGCAAAATGAGCTAGAACACGAGTTTGAGCAATGGTGGGATTTTTTTTTGGAGGAAGATGAAGTGGATGGTGGCTGGAATAAGTGAGGGGGGCCTACGTGGGACCCACAAGCCAGGGGGCGCGCCCAGGGGGGGTGGGCGCGCCCTGTAGGCTTGTGGCCCACTGGTGCAGCCCCCTGATGTGTTCTCAGTGCCAGAAATTTTTAAATATTCCAGAAAAATCATACTACAGTTTCAGGGCATTTGGAGAACTTTTATTATCAGGTCATTTTTTATTGCACGGATAAATCAGAAAACAGAAAAATAGCATTTTACTTGATTTAATCTAAAAAACAGAAAGTAAAAGTTGGGTACAGAAGGTTGTGCCTCCTAAATTCATCCATCTCATGCTCATCAAAAAGAATCCATCAATAAGGTTGATCAAGTCTTATTGACAAACTTTTTTCGAATGACACGAAACCGGAGAATCTTCGAATAACACTAGGTTACCTCAATGGGGATATGCATGTCCCCAACAATAAGTATATCATATTTCTTTTTGGCAGTAGGGAGAGGGAATTCATAATCTCCAATAATAATCGTTGAAATTTTTCCAATGGAGTTGATACTATGAACTTGAGGTTGTTTCTTCGGAAAGTGTACCGTATGCTCATTACCATTAACATGAAAAGTGACATTGCCCTTGTTGCAATCAATAATATCCCCTGCAGTATTCAAAAAAGGTCTACCAAGGATGATCAACATACTGTCGTCCTCGGGAATATCAAGAATAACAAAGTCCGTTAGGATAGTAACATTTGCAACTATGACAGGCACATCCTCACAAATACCGATGGGTAAAGCAGTTGATTTATCAGCCATTTGCAAAGAGATTTCAGTGGGTGTCAACTTATTCAAATCAAGCCTATGATACAAAGAGAAAGGCATAACACTAACACCAGCTCCAAGGTCACATAAAGCAGTTTTAACATAATTTCTTTTAATAGAGCATGGTATAGTAGGTACTCTGGGATCTCCTAGTTTCTTTGGTATTCCACCCTTAAAGGTATAATTAGCAAGCATGGTGGAAATCTCATCTTCCGGTATCTTTCTTTTATTAGTCACAATATCTTTCATATACTTAGCATAAGGAGACATTTTCAGAATATCAGTCAAGCACATACACAAAAAGACAGGTCTAAGCATTTCAACAAAGCGCTCAAAATCCTCATCATCCTTTTTCTTGGATGGTTTAGGAGGAAAGGGCATGGGTTTCTGAACCCAAGGTTCTCTTTCTTTACCATGCTTCCTAGCAACGAAGTCTCTTTTATCATATCTTTTATTCCTAGGTTGTGGGTTATCAAGATCAATAGCAGGTTCAATCTCCACATCATTATCATTACTAGGTTGAGCATCAACATGAACATCATCATTAATATTATCGCTTGGCTCATATTCATTACCAGATTGTGTCTCAGCATCAGAAACAGAAATATCATTTGGGTTTTCACGTGTATCTATAACAGGTTCACTAGCAGCATGCAAAGTCCTATCATCATTCTTTTTCCTTTTATTACTGGGACAACTAGGTGCATCAGTATTAATTCTCTGAAAATCTTGCTCAATTCTCTTAGGATGGCCCTCAGGATACAAAGGTTCCTTAGTCATTTTACCACCTCTAGTCACAACTCTGACAGAATGATCATTGTTCTTACCATTCATCTCATTAAGAAAATCATTTTGTGCCTTAAGTACTTGTTCTACTTGAGTAGTTACCATGGAAGCATGTTTACTAATAAGCTTAAGATCATTGATAGTTCAACTCATATAATCACCTAAGCGATCAAACATGTAAGCATTATGTTTCAATTGTCTACTAACATAAGCATTGAAATTTTCTTGCTTAACAATAAAGTTATCAAACTCATCCAAGCATTGGCTAGCAGACTTATTATAAGGAATATCACCTTCATCAAATCTACGGAGAGAATTTACCTCCACTACCTGTGTCGGGTTATCAAGACCACGTATTTCTTCAATAGGTGGTAGATTCTTAACATCTTCAGCTTTAATACTTTTTTCTTTCATAGATTTCTTTGCCTCTTGCATATCTTCAGGACTGAGAAATAGAATACCTCTTTTCTTTGGGTTGGCTTTGGAGGTGGTTCGGGAATAGTCCAATCATTATCATTGCTCAATATATTATTCAATAGTAGTTCAGCTTGTTCAACAGTTCGTTCCCTGAAAACACAACCAGCACAACTATCTTGGTGGTCCCTAGAAGCATCGGTTAGTCCATTATAAAAGATATCAAGTATTTCGTTTTTCTTGAGAGGATGATCAGGCAAAGCATTAAGTAATTGGAGAAGCCTCCCCCAAGCTTGTGGGAGACTCTCTTCTTCAATTTGCACAAAGTTAAATATTTCCTGCAAAGCAGCTTGTTTCTTATGGGCAGGAAAATATTTTTCAGAGAAGTAATATATCATATCCTGGGGACTGCGCACACAACCAGGAGCAAAAGAATTAAACCATATCTTAGCATCACCCATTAATGAGAAAGGAAACAACTTAAGAATATAGTAATAACGAATTTTTTCCTCATGAGTAAATAGGGTGGCTATATCATTCAATTTAGTAAGATGTGCCACAACAGTTTCAGATTCATAACCGTGGAAAGGATCAGATTCAACCAAAGTAATTAACTCAGGATCGATAGAGAATTCATAAGCCTTATCAGTAACAAAGATAGGTGAAGTAGCAAACTTAGGATCATATTGCATTCTAGCATTCAAAGATTTTTCCTTCCACTTGCATAGCAATTTCTTAAGATCATCTCTATCCTTACAAGCAAGAAAGGCCCTAGCTACCTCTCCCTCCATAACATAACCCTTAGGTATATTAGGCAATTCATATCTAGGAGAGCTAGGTATAGCAGGTGTCTCATAGTGTTCAGTTTCAATAATTTCATCAGTTTCAGAAATATCATCAGTTTCAGTATTGACTCTAGCAATTTGTTCATAAAGAAATTCACCCAGTGGCACAGTATTATCAAGCAAAGTATCATCATAAGCATCATGCATAGCAGAAGTGGCATCATCAATTACTTGCGACATATCAGAATCAATAGCAGGTGGGGGTGTCGCAAATTTACTCATAACAGAAGGTGAATCAAGTGCAAAGCTAGATGGCAGTTCCTTACCTCCCCTCGTAGTAGAGGAATAGATCTTGGTTTTTGGGTCTTTCAGATTCTTCATAGTGATCAACAGATATAAATCCCAAGTGACTCAGAGAATAGAGCTATGCTCACCGGCAACGGCACCAGAAAAAGGTCTTGATAACCCACAAGTATAGGGGATCGCAACAGTTTTCGAGGGTAGAGTATTCAACCCAAATTTATTGATTCGACACAAGGGGAGCCAAAGAATATTCTCGAGTATTAGCAGCTGAGTTGTCAATTCAACCACACCTGAAAGACTTAATATCTGCAGCAAATTATTTAGTAGCAAAGTAGTATGGAAGTAGCGGTAACGATGGCAAAAGTGACAGTAGCAGTTTTGTAGTGATTGTAACAGTAGCAACGGAAAAGTAACTTAGCAAAGATCAATATGTGAAAAGCTCATAGGCAACGGATTAGTGATATGTCGGATGGCATTCATCATGCAACAGTTATAACATAGGGTGACACAGAAATAGCTCCAATTCATCAATATAATGTAGGCATGTATTCCATATATAGTCATACGTGCTTATGGAAAAGAACTTGCATGACATCTTTTGTCCTACCCTCCTGTGGCAGCGGGGTCCTAATGGAAACTAAGGGATATTAAGGCCTCCTTTTAATAGATAACCGGACCAAAGCATTAGCACTTGGTGAATACATGAACTCCTCAAACTACGGTAATCACAGGAAAGAATCCCAGTTATTGTCACCCTGGGGGATGCGAATCATAACTCGTAATAGGTGTCTACAACTTGCAAGATACGATCAAGAACACATATATATTCATGAAAACATAATAGGTTCAGATCTGAAATCATGGCACTCGGGCCCTAGTGACAAGCATTAAGCATAGCAAAGTCATAGCAACATCAATCTCAGAACATAGTGGATACTAGGGATCAAACCCTAACAAAACTAACTCGATTACATGGTAAATCTCATCCAACCCATCACCGTCCAGTAAGCCTACGATGGGATTACTCACGAACAGCGGAGAGCATCATGAAATTGGTGATGAAGGATGGTAGGTGATGACGACGACATCGATTTCCCCTCTCCGGAGCCCAAAACGGACCCCAGATCTGCCTTCCCGAGGAAGAACACGAGGTGGCGGCGGCTCCGTATCGTGAAACGCGATGAACTCTTCTCCTGTATTTTTTTCTCCCCGAATAGGAATATATAGAGTTGGAGTTGAGGTCGGAGGAGCTCCAGGGGGCCCACAAGCCTGCAGGGCGCGCCCTAGGGGGGGCGTGCCCCCCTGGCTTGTGGCCAATGGGTGGGCCCCCTCCGGTTGATTCTTTCGAAAGTATTTTTTATTAATTCCAAAAATATTCTCCGTAAATTTTCAGGTCAATCCGAGAACTTTTATTTCAGCACAAAAATAACACCAAGGTAATTCTGCTGAAAATAGCGTCAGTCCGGGTTAGTTCCATTCAAATCATGCAAATTAGAGTCTAAAACAAGGGCAAAAGAGTTTGGAAAAGTAGATACGATGGAGACGTATCACTCGCCGCAATCATGGCAAAAGGACGTCGAGCCCGTGCTGAGCGGCGGGCTGCCCGCGTGGCGCGGGCGGCGCCGGCGGACCTCGGCACCACGCGGCGCTCTGCCTCCCCGTCGGCAGGCGCCACCACCGGCCGGGCCCTCAACAGGCGCCGGGGGCTGCCGCCTTCACCAACCGCACGGCACGCTCTTGCCGCCCCGGCCCTTCCCCGCATCCGGGCCGCACCCCCGCCTTTCCGGGTTTGCCACGACCCGACGCACAGACATGTCGCGCTCCTCGTGGCGCACGAGCTACAACGCCACCATGCTGCGCGCGATCGCCGCAACGACTGGGCCAGGCATGCCCCCATGTGTGTCGCCACCACCGGCGGGGCCCAGGCGTGTCTCAGTGGGGCTCGTGCCCGTGAACTCGCTCAACCGACTGGCATAGCGCCTGGGTCGCACGGGTGCGCTCGGGACATCCGCTGCGACCCGCACTCGCTGGGGGTCTGGCCCTGGGTCGCCGGGGATGCAGGAGCTGGCCACAGGCGCCGACAGAGACCGGTGGGAGTTGTTGGCCGCACGAGAAGGGCGTCGCCTCGCGCCTCTCGGCATGCCCACCGTGACCGGAGAGGAAGACCGGAGGCTCGACTGCGCTGGCGCCCGGGAGCTCGAGCAACTCTACAACGACCATCTTGACGAGCGCTCGGGACGCGAAGGAAGCAACGCCGGCTACCACGGCGACAGGAGGCACAATCGCGACCTCGCGAGCGGCTCTCGTCCGGGCTGGTATGCACAGCCTCGCGAGGGCGGCTTGCGGGGTTGGCCTCGCGAGGAAGCCCGGTGTAGGCAGCTTCGCGAGGCGTGCCCGCTAGTAGGGAGCTTCCTTGAACAGGCATCTGGGTCTGGGGACCGGGGGTCACTTGCCTGGGAACGGAGGGTGGAACACGCGCCCATGTCCCCGGGTCGGATGGCCCCAGCTTGGAGACGGAGGGTGGAACACACGCCCATGTCTTTAGGCCAGATGATCCCAACCTGGAGACGGAGGGTGGAATACACGCCCATGTCTCCGGGGTGCGCGACGCCTGCTTGGAGACGGAGGGTGGAACATACGCCCATGTCTTCGGGTCGGGTTTCGTTCGATCACCAGCGGGCGATCACGTACTCGCCCATGTCCCCAGGCCCGGCTCGCCCAGCCTGGGAGCAGGGTCTCGAGTACTTGCATGGGGACCTCGGGCGCCCCAGCGAGGCGCACTGGGGCACTGCCCAGGGTGCCATCCTTGCGCGCAACGGAAGGGCCCCACCGGGCCCGACCCGCGGCGCAGGGGGTTGCACCATCACCACGACGACGGCACCCGGCCACGGCCTCTGGGGTGCCCAAGGCCCTCTCCCGGGGCAGGCCTTCCCATCGGAGAGCACGAGGGGCTCCCCCAATGCTCAAGGGCCTGTCCGGAGCCGACCGTACTTCGCCACGCCAAGCCTGGGAGCTGGGAGTGGGCTTCATGTCCGCGGGGCATGGAGCTCCCTGTACACCCCCAGGACCAACCCGTGACACTCTCACGTAATAATGAGTGGGATGTATACGCCCGGAGCCCCCCGAGGATGCAGAGGGGTTCCTTCCCACGCCCAAGTGGAAGCCCCATGCTCCGCGCTGGCGGACAACCCTGCCCTCCAATGGCTATGCCCACGCAACGTGGATGCCCTATGCTCGGCGCTGGGGGAAGACGAAGACGAAGACTACCCTAAGAGCCGGACGCGGCCATTTCTTGGTCCTTTTTGTATTCGAAGTTGCAGCCTTTGAGAATCCTTTTTTTACTCGAACTTGCCGCCTTTTGGAATGGAATTTGGTGTTCTTGCATTTTTCTTCTGGAGGGAAGGGATGTCGTTCTCTTTGATAGCAATCCTCGTTTTGCGCCTCATTTTTTTCGGGGCAAGCACTCACCTGCTCCCCTCCCCCTTGCACCCCGCAAGCAGGGGCTGGGGGACGGTGCCTGCACCTCACCAAGGCCTTGGCGCCCGGATCTTCGCGCGGCGCTCCCGAGAGGGTCAGTAGGTGCGTGCCATTTTTCACTCACTCGGAGGCTCCGCCCGTGGCCCAACGCGTCATATCAAGAGCCTCTGGGGGCTCGCACCTCCCGGGGTAGGAAACAAATTTTTTTGGGGAGCCGCTTGAGTGTCAAGGGGGGCTCCTGAGCAACGCGCCTCAGGAGCCTTACCGGTCATATAGCCACTCGCCCTATGATATCATCCTGGCGATCCGGTCGGTATCAAGGGAGTCGAGGCCTCACCTCATAGTTGCGTCCTGGTGATCCGGACGTACATTACGGTGGTCGGGAAATGTGCGGGACTGGGACCGGCCAACATAGAGCTGCTTGAGCGTCAAAGGGGGCTCCTGAGCAACGCGCCTCAGGAGCCTTACCGGTCATATTGCCACTCGCCCCTTGATGTCGTCCTGGTGATCCGGTCGGCATCAATGGTGTCGAGGCCTCACCTCGTAGTTGTGTCCTGGTGATCCGGACGTACATTACGGTGGTCGAGAAATGTGCGGGACTGGGGCTGCAAACGCAGAGTGCCGAAAGGGCTCCCAACTCGCCTCACTCGTAAGAAGTAGAAACCCCCAGGACATCCGGACCCCCCCCCAAGCGCCACTGCTAAACCTCCCCGACACAGAAGCCAACCGCGGGCGTGTCAATCGGATTGGCAGGAACCCTGGGCAAGAGGAAGCGCGCCACAACCCACCTCGTCATTCGGGAGCACATTCAAGGGTATTTTACAAAATACATTAGAATTGCCACTAGGCCACACGCATAACCCTGCCAGGTAAACAAGAAGACTACTCAAGGAGACATGCAGTCGCCACCGCTCTCGTTATCACCGCCACCGTCGGCCTCGAGCTCCCAGGCTCCAGCCTGGCCCTCCGGTTTGTCAGAAGAAAGCTCCGCTACCAAGTCCTCCACGTGGCCCTTGACCCGCTCGGCCAGGGCAACACGGATCTCTTCAAGCACGGGGGCAAGCACTGCCGCGAAGTCAAAATGAGGATCGAAGCAAAGAAGGTGGCAAAAGATGCGTGAGGCCGCCCGCGCAAGGAAATCCCGGCGCTTCTCCTCCGCGAGTTCATTGATCTTCTCTGCACCCCCTTCAAGGCACTCCACAACGCGGGAGAAGAAGCCCAAATACGCAGCGTCATCAGGAACAAGGGGGCTCGAGACGCTCTCGCCGCAGATGTCACTCAAGGCCCGGTGGGCCCTCCGCTCGAGCGACTGGAACATCTGGGAACGCGTGTGCTGAAGGCCGTGGGCCCGGCGCGCCTCGTCCAAAGCCTTCTCCGCAAGAGAGGTCACTCCCTCCACCTGCTTTAAGAGGGAGGACAGCTCGGCCTCGGCGGTCGCCTGAGCCTCCACCGCGGATTCCCGGCGTCGTTCTGCCGCCGCCAACCTCCTCTTGAGGTCGCCGGCCTCGCGCTTCCACTGGTCGCGGCGCCTGCAGAAACGATACTCATGAAGCTTCGACTTGGCGCGATAATCTTGGAGAAGGGAGCACCGAACCTTTGCCACCTCATTGGCGACCTCCTCCCGAACCTGCGCCTCGCGGGAGGCAAGCGATTCCTCGGCAATCGACACCTGGCGCTCCCTCACCTCCAGCCTCTCCTGCTCCAGGCTCTTCTCCAGCGCCTCCATCACCAACGCGTCTTCGGGTGCGCGGGGGCTTGCACCGGCGGCGATGAACTCGATTGCCGGGCCATCAAGTGTGGCCCTCCGCACTTGAATCTGCCTCTCAAGGGTGGCGGTGAAGGCTTGAAGCTCCCCAAGGCGTTCCTTGGAGGCCTTGCGCCGGCAGTCGGCTTCCCGAGCCTCAGCAAAGGCGCCCTCGCGAGCCTCCACCACCACGGCAAGGGACTCCTCGGCGTCTGCACGGGCGCACTCACATTGCAGGCGGCCGAAATTCACGGAGACTTCAAGACCATGCCATTCCTGCGCGAGGAACTTGCGCTCCATCTCCATGCAGGCATCGTCGTTGGCAAGCTCCGCCCCCAGGCGTCTTAACGCTTCCGCCGCGGTTTGGAGCAAACCCCACCGCACGGCGCTCCGGTCACTTGCGAGCCCAAGGGCCCAGCCAGTGTCTCCGCCTTCCCCAGGATGGATGGGGGAGGCATGCGAGGGGCCACCCAACCCGGATGCGTGCCCAAGGGCTGGGGGCTCCCGCTTGACCGCCCCAGAAGAAGGACACGCCCCCTAAGGCCCCACATCATCGAGCGAAGGGGGCCCAAGGGCACAGCGCGGCACGCACCCAGGGAAGGCCGTCAGCGGGGGGCGCGGTGTGACGCCCTGGATTAAGTGCTACAGTAAACTCTGTAATCGAGCTATAGTAATCTGAGGATTATGCTAATCCATGTGTGATCACTGTTGGAATCAAACTCTCATTCAAATTCTGATGCAATTCAAAATTCATTTGAAAGGTGAAATTAAAAGTTTTGCAAACTACCAATTAAAAATCATGCTTAGGTTGCAATTATCCCCTAAGCTATTCTAAAATTGGAAACAACATTTTATCATGTGGTTAGGTGCCTCGAAACTATTTTAACAGATGCCGAAACAATCATTTAAATGCCCCTTTCTGTTTTGGCAGATATCAAAACAATTAAATAGGCCCTCAAACTTTTGTGGCAACCCCCAAATATTGCTTTGCAATTATTGGGCTAAGTAACTTATTTTACAAAATGCTGTTGTCACTAGATTAATTAAAAACAGAAACAAATCAAAAAAAGAAAAAGAAAAGCAAAAGCCCCCTCCCCCCCCGGGCCAGCCCAACTAGGCCCCGGGCCAGCTGGCCGGCCCAACCGGCCTGGTCGGCCCAGCCGGCTCCTATATGGAGCCAGGGGCGACCGAACCCTAGCCCCTGCCCCCACTCGCCCCCCCCGTCGCCCCCCCCACTCCCCACCTTGCTCTCCCTCCCCCCCCGATTTGGATCGGGATCAGGGAGGAACCGCCCACCGCCGCCGGCTCCTCCCGCCGTCGCCTCCTCACCTCCTCGTCGACGTCGGACCTCGCCGGCCTCCTCCTCACCGGACCTCCTCGTCCCCCCTCTCCGAAACGCCGCCGCCGCGCCAACCATCGCCGCACTCGTCCCCGCCGGCTCCATCGCGCCTCGCCGCCCCCGCCACCCTGCGCCGTCGATGAGGCCCCCGGCCATGGCCTTCCCCTCCTTCCCCCTAGCCCCAGCCCGCACCGTCGCACCCCGCCGCTCCTGGCCACGTCCCGCTCCTCCCATCGCGCGCGCGCCTGCGCCCGCGTCGCCGCGGCCATCGCGCCGGCCGCCGCGGCCCCCGCGCCTCCCGTTGTGCCCCGTCGCCGCTACCCGCGCGCCTGCTCGCGCGCTCGCCGCTAGCCGCCGCCGCTAGCCACCACCAGCGCCACGCGCGCCCCTTCCCCCCTAGCATGGTCGCCCCCCTGGCCGGCGCCCTGGCAAGCGCCTGGCGCCGCCGGCTGCCCCCTGTGTGTGTGTGTGCGCGTGTGTGTAGCCGTGGCCACTACCACGTGGGGCCAGCCCCCCCTGTGGATGACAACGGAGGCCCACCCCCCAGAACGTTTTAAAAAAATTGATAAAAATAAGTAAATAAATAAATAATTAGTTAAATTAATTAATAAATTAGTGAATTAATTAATTAATTAATTAATTAGTTAATTAGATGATTAAGTTTAATTATATTAATTAATTAAACTGTTAATTAATTAATTTAAACAGTATGACAGGTGGGTCCCACCCCCTTAATTAATCCTGATTAATATTAATCAAACATTAATTAGAACAGTGTCAATGACATGTGGGACCCACTGGTCAGTTTGACCAGTCAACATGACTGTTTACTGCTGATGTCAGCATGACATCATGCTGGTGTCATAAATGATTATTAAATTTAAATAATCTTTTTTAATTTCTGAATATTAATAAAACTTTAAAAATTTATATAAAATAATCCGTAAGTCAGATGAAAATAATTTATACATGAAAGTTGTTCAGAAAAATCCCACGGTTCCGAATATGCAGTCCGTTAGTCTGTCACGTGCTCCTATCTTAGCGAACATGGAACTTTTCCATCGTTTTCGCCTGTCCGGTAGTAGCCCGAGACCCGGAAAATATCGTCAGATATTCTTTCGACCCGTCTGCGACGTGTAATACTGCGTTAGTCCATGCCTAGCCCTGCATATTGCCATGTCATGCATCGTGTGCATCTGTCTGCCTTATAATTATTGTTTCTCCCCCCTCTTCTTACCGGTAGACCCCGAGACTGACGGTGCTGCCGGGTACGACTACACCGCTGACGATCAGCCTTTTGCCGCAGAGCAGCAAGGCAAGCAACCCCCCCCCCCTTGAGCATTCCGATATCGCCCATTTCTTTCCCTCTCCTTCTTGCATTAGATTTTGCTACTGTATTAGCTAGCTCCTATTTCTGATGCATAGCCTGTTTTTGATAAACTGCTACTATACCTGCTGTTGTATCAACTGCTTAGTATAGGTTGATCAATGAATCTCCTGTGACCCCCTTAGTCCCAGTTGCCCCTGCTTCTTCCTCGACGACTGGAAGACTCGAAGACTCGGTCAACGGACCGACGAGCCAGGCCCCTCACATCACTACACACCCCTTAGTTGTACGACTCTGCAGAGCTACTATCGAGTACTGAGGGTGACACCTCGTGAAGTACTCATGATGCTAACTCTGTAGTGCAGCTAGTCGGTCGTGGTTATCGAGGGTGATTCCTCCTTCACCACTCCCGACGATGACTCTGTCGTGCAACCCCTCAAGTGTGGGACCCTCAAGGGTGATTCCTCTAAGTCCACCGTGACAGTTTCATCGGGCGGGGCCCCTTGAGGGTGATTCCTCAGGTTCCGTCTTGATGTTTTATACACACAGTTACTATGACCTGGTTACAGAAACATGTTAGTGATGGGTCGGCCCTGAGGGGTACCCACGGTTTGATAATGATGACGTGTGGACGGGCAGGAGAGGTCCTTGCCACACATCCTCGAGAAGGGGCGACGGGACCGCACTTCATGGGTCGCGCTTGCCCCGCATTAATAAAATGCTAATGGGTTGGGTATTTTATCTGAGTTGGTCTTTTGACCTTTTTCGCATCAAACCTTCATGTGGGAGAAGTTATGGGTACTCAGCGCCGTTGTATCAGCCGAAGCTCTTCGGACGTCAGCAATGGAGCGGCGCGCGCCCGAGTGGCCTGGACGGTACAACTCTTGACCTTTAATTTGTGTCTAGTGTTGTGTTGTGATATTGATTAGTGAGTCCCTAATCTTGGTCGTACGCATTTGCGTGTATGATTAGCGTACGGTCAAAATTGGGGGCGTCAAAAGTTGGTATCAGAGCCGACTGCCTCTAGGTAGCCCCCTTTCCAACTCCTTGGCCGAAGTTGAGTCTAGTACTTGAAAAACTTTTACTAACATCGTTGTGTGGCTTACGGGCCCACATCTTAATTGGGTGGTATTAGGATCTTTTATTCCTCGTCTATACTCTAGATTCTGATCTCTCTTCTCTTTTGGGTTAAAGATTTTGCTAACGCTAACTTAGGTTCTCGTAACTACTTCCTCCCGGAGAGCCCCTCATTTCACACGATGGCTTGATTCATCAGAAGACTCCGAAGATACTCTCTGATGTTCTCCCAAGAACTTGTGCTCGTCGATTTTGCGATTTCCTTCCATCGCCAACCCCTTCGGATAACTCCTCATCCTTATCAAGAATTCGTTCGTCCCCAGTTGTTCTTGTCTTTCACAAAATTCTTCGAAACGCTATCCGGTCTTCCTAAATCCTGACCAGCCTATTGCTCTTGACTTTTCTCACCTGCTTACATGGTGGTTAATTCCATATGTCAAGCAATATCCCTTAAAATCCTCTGTGATTTTCATTTGATTTTATTGATTCAACCTGTGTGTGGATGCACGCAGTCATCAGTTGTTTATCATAAATTATCCGTCTGGCTCAGACGTCTTTCCAATCAGGAGCTGGTTCTCGTTAAATCAACCTTGGTTGATTGTCCATCTAAGTCCCTTCAACTTATCTGTATTGATCGAAGCATCTGATTCTGATACACCAAATTGGGAATCTTAATTCCTTTGGGTATTTAAGCATCGAATTATTGGATGTTCTATAATCTGATGCCTTGCATTCTTTCTCCCTCTGATAAGTTGTATCGTATGCTCTTGTCAGCCATGCTCTGTTGTCAAGCATGTGTTAATTACTCTTGAAGCTTGTGGTATATGTTCCTAAGATGCCCCGATGTGTTGGACCTATGCCTTCCTTAATTCGTGTGAACCCGACAGTTTTCACGAGTCTTACTCTCCTGGTGTTTTGCCAGTTAATCTTTCAAATTGATATCTTCACCAAAGGCGAGGTGTAAATGGAAGGTGATGCATTGATGAAGTGGGAGTCGACCTTGAACCTTGTGTTCATGCCCATGGAAACAATGTTGATCATATCATAAAAGCTTCTCCTTTCAATAATCATTCATGGTACGATTTTATCTTGTATCTTTGATCTTGCCCCTTGCAATCGTGGTTCCGACCATGTTGTTCTACTTTGGTTTCATTCTCCGACAATTTAAAGTGTTTGTCTTCCACAGATCAATACACTAGTCTAACCTTTATTCTGATCTACCTCCGAGTTTTATCATTGGCATCTCGAGAATATCACGGACCTATATAACTTTTTATGAGCTCCTCATCAACTATGATATTTCACTGATTCCAGTTTCCTTGTGTTCTGAGTTGTGGGACACTCAGGGACACCGATATCTGAATCGAGTATGCTTTGCGATTCAACAACTCTTAGAATCTTCCTTGGTTATGATTTTGTACTCAATCATGTCTTTCCAAGCTGTTAGGCCCCATCATTATCGTCATGCTAGAGCTTGATCATGCTCATCTTGTTCTGAATGCTGAAGCCCGGCTATATGCTTTGAATGCGTTAAATGTGTCACCTCTTGAAGGGATTGAAAATATCCCAGTGGTCCGTGATTTTCAAGATGTCTTTCCAGAAGAACTTCCAGGGATTCCCCCTGTAAGAGCTATCGAGTTTGTCATCGACTTAGTGCCAGGCACCACCCCTATTGCCAAGCGGCCATATAAGATGCCTCCACATGAACTCCTTGAACTGAAACAAGAAATCGATGATTCGCTTCATCAAGGTTTCATTCGTCCAAGTTCCTCTGCTTGGGGAGCACCTTCTCTCTATGTCAAGAAGAAAGATGGTACGAATCGATTGGTCCAAGATTATCTCCCCATCAACCAAGCAACGATTCAAAACAAATATCCGCTTCCTCGGATCAACGATCTGTATGATCAACTTGCTGGTTCATCAGTGTTTTCGAAACTCTACTTGAGGTTGGGTTACCATCAGATCCGGGTTCGTGATGAGGATATTCCCAAGACTGCATTTCTTACTCGCTATGGTTCATACGAGTACACCGTCATGTCCTTCGGCTTAACCAATGCTCCAGCAACCTTCTCTCGCCTGATGAACTATATATTCATGGATTACCTCGATAAATTCGTCGTGGTTTATCTGGATGATATCCTAGTTTATTCCAAGAATAAAGAAGAGCATGCTGAACATCTTCGTCTTATACTGGAGAAGCTTCGAGAACATCAACTTTATACAAAGTATTCAAAGTCTGAGTTCTGGATGGACGAAGTAACCTACCTTGGTCATGTGATCTCCAAGGATGGTATTGCGGTCAACCCTGAACGAGTTCAGGCTATTCTTGACTGGACTCCCCCGAAGAATGTCAAGCAAGTTAGAAGTTTTCTCGGACTCGCCAGCTATTGCCGTCAATTTGTCAAGAACTTCTCCAAGATTGCCAAGCCCTTAACCAATCTGCTTCACAAAGGTGTTAAATATGAGTGGACCGAAAAATGTCAGGAGAGCTTTCAGGCACTTAAAGACAAACTTACTTCTGCTCCAGTGCTTGCTCCTCCAGATACTCAGGAGGACTTCGTCATCTATTGTGATGCTTCACGTCAAGGAATGGGCTGTGTCCTAATGCAAGAACGCAGGGTGGTTGCTTATGCATCTCGTCAACTGTGTCCTCATGAAGAGAACTACCCAGTTCATGACCTCGAACTTGCTGCAGTAATTCATGCACTAAAAGGGTGGCGGCATTACCTTGTTGGTAATCGTTGCGAGATCTACACCGATCACCAAAGTCTGAAGTACTTGTTTACTCAGCCTGATTTGAATCTTCGTCAACAGAGATGGATGGAGCGCATAGCAGATTACAACGTGGGAATTTCTTATACACCTGGCAAGCCTAATGTAAAGGCTGATGCTTTGAGCCGCAAGTCATACTGCAATCACCTCCAGGTTCACAAGGTTCACCCCCTTCTTCAAAAGGAATTCCGCAAGCTGAACCTCCATATTGTTCCTCAGGATTATCTCGTTCCCCCTCCACTGGAGTTTCGCAAGATGAACCTTCGTGTTGTTAACCAGGGTTCTTTGAGTAACCTGGTTTCTGTATCAGATCTTGAGGGCAGCATCAAAACTATGCAACACTATGATAATGACGTCGAAAGGATTAGACGCTATCTTTCGGAAGGTAAACCCTCATGCTTCACCGTTGATGATGATGGCGCTGTGTACTTCAAGGGTCGCTTATTCGTTCCAACTAAGAGGGAAAACCTGAATATGACTGCTAGAATACTGAAAGAAGATCATGATACTCCGCTGTCTATTCATCCGGGTAGTACCAAAATGTATCAAGACATCCGCCAAAGATTCTGGTGGTCAAATATGAAACAAGACATTGCACGCTATGTTTCAGAATGTGACATTTGCCGTCGGATCAAGGCAGAACATCAAAAGCCTGCTGGAACTCTGCAACCTATTTCTATTCCTGAATGGAAATGGGATCATGTTGAAATGGATTTCGTTACTGGTTTTCCCAGGTCGCAGAAAGGTAATGATGCTATTCTTGTCGTCATTGACCGGCTGTCCAAAGTTGCACATTTTCTGGCTGTCAAGGAAACTATTACTGCTAGTTAGCTGGCAGATCTATATATGTCCAGAGTTGTTTCACTCCACGGTATTCCATTGGTGATTAGTTCAGACCGTGGTAGCTTATTCACTTCAAGATTCTGGGCAAGTTTCTAAGAAGCTATGGGAACTCATTTGTCATTCAGCACCGCTTTTCACCCTCAATCCCAGGGACAAGTTGAAAGAGTCAACCAGATTCTCGAAGACATGCTTCGAGCTTGTTTCATTTCTTTCGGCAAGAAATGGGAGGAATCTCTCCCGTATGCTGAGTTCTCCTACAACAATAGCTATCAAGCTAGTCTGAAGATGGCTCCCTTTGAAGTGTTATATGGACGTAAGTGTCGGACTCCTCTGAATTGGTCAGAAACTGGGGAACGTACACTTATCGGTCCAGATATTAGCCAACATGCAACTCTGAAGGCTGCTCAGTCTCGTCAGAAGAGTCAGTATGACCGTCATCACAAGGATATGGTCTATCAACCTGGCGAGAAGGCTTATCTTCGTGTCACGCCAATGAGAGGTACACACCGTTTCGGGATCAAGGGTAAGCTGGCTCCTCGATATATTGGTCCTTTCACTATTCTCGAAAGGCGTGGTAAAGTGGCATATCAACTGGAACTACCGCCAAACCTTTCTCAGGTTCATGATGTGTTCCATGTGTCACAACTTCGTCGCAGCTTCAAGGATCCTATCCGAGCAGTGGATCATGATATGCTTGAACTGCAACAAGACTTTTCTTACACAGAGCAACCAGTCCGCATTCTCGATGAAACTGAACGTTGGACTCGTCAGAAGGTTACTAAGTTCTTCAAGGTGCTGTGGGCAAATCATTTTAAAGATGAAGCCACTTGGGAACGCGAAGATCATCTTCGTGCAGAATACCCCGGGCTTTTTCCTTCTACTTAATTCTCGGGACGAGAATTCTTTTTAGTAGGGGAGAGTTGTGACGCCCTGGATTAAGTGCTACAGTAAACTCTGTAATCGAGCTACAGTAATCTGAGGATTATGCAAATCCATTTTGCTAATCCATGTGTGATCACTGTTGGAATCAAACTCTCATTCAAATTCTGATGCAATTCAAAATTCATTTGAAAGGTGAAATTAAAAGTTTTGCAAACTACCAATTAAAAATCATGCTTAGGTTGCAATTATCCCCTAAGCTATTCTAAAATTGGAACCAACATTTTATCATGTGGTTAGGTGCCTCGAAACTATTTTAACAGATGCCGAAACAATCAATTAAATGCCCCTTTCTGTTTTGGTAGATATCAAAACAATTAAATAGGCCCTCAAACTTTTGTGGCAACCCCCAAATATTGCTTTGCAATTATTGGGCTAAGTCACTTATTTTACAAAATGATGTTGTCACTAGATTAATTAAAAACAGAAACAAATCAAAAAAAGAAAAATAAAAGCAAAACCCCCTCCCCCCGAGCCAGCCCAACTGGGCCCCGGCCCAGCTGGCCGGCCCAACCGGCCTGGTCGGCCCAGCCGGCTCCTATATGGAGCCAGGGGCGACCGAACCCTAGCCCCTGCCCCCACTCGCCCCCCCGTCGCCCTCCCCACTCCCCACCTCGCTCTCCCTCTCCTCCCCCCGATTTGGATCTGGATCGGGGAGGAACCGCCCGCCGTCGCCTCCTCACCTCCTCGTCGACGCCGGACCTCGCCGGCCTCCTCCCCACCGGACCTCCTCGTCCCCCCTCTCTGAAACGCCGATGCCGCGCCAACCGTCGCCGCACTCGTCCCCGCCGGCTCCATCGCGCCTCGCCGCCCCCGCCACCCTGCGCCGCCGGTGAGGCCCCCGGCCATGGCCATCCCCTCCTTCCCCCTAGCCCCGGCCCGCACCGCCGCACCCCGCCGCTCCTGGCCGTGTCTCGCTCCTCCCATCGCACGCGCGCCTGAGCCCGCGTCGCCGCGGCCATCGCGCCGACCGCCGCGGCCGCCGCGCCTCCCGTTGCGCCCCGTCGCCGCTACTCGCGCGGCTGCTCGCGCGCTCGCCGCCAGCCGCCACCGCTAGCCACCACCAGCGCCACGCGCGCCCTTCCCCCCCTAGCACGCTCGCCCCCCCTCCCCTAGCCGGCGCCCTGGCCAGGGCCTGGTGCCGCCGCCTGCCCCCTGTGTGTGTGTGCGCGTGTGTGTGGCCGTGGCCACTACCACGTGGGGCGAGCCCCCCCTGTGGATGACAACGGGGGCCCACCCCCCCAGAACGTTTTAAAAATAATAATATTTTTTTTGATAAAAATAAATAAATAGTTAAATTAATTAATTAATTAATTAGTGAATTAATTAATTAAGTAATTCGATGATTAAGTTTAATTAGATTAATTAATTGAACTTGTTAATTAATCTGTTAATTAATTAATTTAAACAGTATGACAGGTGGGTCCCACCCCCTTAATTAATCCTGATTAATATTAATCAAACATTAATTAGAACAGTGTCAATGACATGTGGGACCCACTGGTCAGTTTGACAAGTCAACAGGACTGTTGACTTCTGATGTCAGCATGACATCATGCTGATGTCATAAATGATTATTGAATTTAAATAATCTATTTTAATTTCTGAATATTAATAAAACTTTAAAACTTAATATAAAATAATCCGTAAGTCAGATGAAAATAATTTATACATGAAAGTTGTTCAGAAAAATCCCACGGTTCCGAATACGCAGTCCGTTAGTCTGTCACGTGCTCCTATCATAGCGAACATGGAACTTTTCCATCATTTTCGCCTGTCCAGTAGTAGCTCGAGACCCGGAAAATATCGTCAGATATTCTTCCGACCCGTCTGCGACGTGTAATACTGCGTTAGTGCATGCCTAGCCCTGCATATTGCCATGTCATGCATCGTGTGCATCTGTCTGCCTTATATTTATTGTTTCTCCCCCCTCTTCTTACCGGTAGACCCCGAGACTAACGGTGCTGCCGGGTATGACTACACCGCTGACGATCAGCCTTTTGCCGTAGAGCAGCAAGGCAAGCAACCCCCCCCTTGAGAAATCCGATATCGCCCATTTCTTTCCCTCTCCTTCTTGCATTAGATTTTGCTACTGTATTAGCTAGCTCCTATTTCTGATGCATAGCCTGTTTTTGATAAACTGCTACTATACCTGCTGTTGTATCAACTGCTTAGTATAGGTTGATCAATGAATCTCCTGTGACCCCCTTAGTCCCAGTTGCCCCTGCTTCTTCCTCGACGACTCGACGACTCGAAGACTCAAAGACTCGGTCAACCGACCGATGAGCCAGGCCCCTCACATCACCGCACACCCCTTAGTTGTATGACTCTGCAGAGCTACTATCGAGTACCGAGGGTAACACCTCGTGAAGTTCTCATGATGCTAACTCTGTAGTGCAGCTAGTCGGTCGTGGTTATCGAGGGTGATTCCTCCTTCACCACTCCCGACGATGACTCTGTCGTGCAACCCCTCAAGTGTGGGACCCTCGAGGGTGATTCCTCTAAGTCCACCTTGACGGTTTCATCGGGCGGGGCCCCTTGAGGGTGATTCCTCAGGTTCCGTCTTGATGTTTTATACACACAGTTACTATGACCTGGTTACAGAAACATGTTGGTGATGGGTCGGCTCTGAGGGGTACCCACAGTTTGATGATGATGAGGCGTGGACGGGCAGGAGACGGGGCGACGGGACCGCACTTCATGGGTCGCGCTTGCCCCGCATTAATAAAATGCTAATGGGTTGGGTATTTGATCTGAGTTGGTCTTTTGACCTTTTTCACACCAAACCTTCACGTGGGAGAAGTTATGGGTACTCAGCGTCGTTGTTTCAACCGAAGCTCTTCGGACGTCACCAATGGAGCGGCGCGCGCCCGAGTGGCCTGGACAGTACAGCTCTTGGATTAGAGTGTGCTAGGGCTGACCTCGGCCGCCCACGCATCGTGCAGGAGCGCAGAGTTCAAGTGGGCCCACGACCCCTGTGTGCTTAGGATTTAGACCGGCGGGCTGGCCTCTCTGTTGAGCCTAGGTGGGGCGACGATGTGTTGATATCCCGAGGCCGGGCATGACCCAGGAAAGTGTGTCCGGCCGGAGGTGATCAAGCGTGTTGGAAATGCGGTGCACCCCTGCAGGGATGAATTCATCTATTCGAATAGCTGTGTCCACGGTAACAGGACGACTTGGAGTTGTACCTTGATCTACTACAACTAAAATTTTGACTCTAATTTGTGATGAATGTTGGCTCCGAGATTGCTTCCTCGTAGGGAGTCGAGGAAGGATCTCTGGGCGTGGTTACTTAATAAAATTTGCTACAATAATATGTCTATATATGAGATACCAGTCTACTCTCTTCTAATGCTGCAAGAAGCTGAAGATGCTAGTGTTCGATAGGACTAGGCCTTCCCCCTATTCTTGCTTTCTGAAGTCAGCCCAGATATAACTCCATTCCTTGATACTGATGCATACTTAGCAAAGTTCTGATGTCAGTCTTGCGAGTACTTCGGATGAGTACTCACCGCTGCTTTGCTTTCTCTTTCCCCCTCGATACGATTCTGCGTGCAGACGATGGAGCCCAGGAGATGGAGTACGCCGGAGACGACTGCTACACCACCGCTGGAGCCTACTACTACGTGGAGAGTGCCGATGCTCAGGAGTAGTTAGGAGGTTCCCAGGCAGGAGACCTTGCCTCTTTCGATCCGTTGATATGTTTGTGCTAGCCTTCTTAAGGCAAAACTTGTTTAACTTATGTCTGTACTCAGATATTATTTGCTTCCGCTGACTCGTGCTTTGTCGAGCTTTGTATTCGAGCCCTCGAGGCCCCTGGCTTGTAATATGAAGCTGTATGACCTTTAATTTGTGTCTAGTGCTGTGTTGTGATATTGATTAGTGAGTCCCTAATCTTGGTCGTATGCATTTGCGTGTATGATTAGCATACGGTCGAAATTGGGGGCGTCACACGCGGCCCCATCCTAGGGAGCTGGAAGCCACGGGCGAAGAAGATCACAGGAGGCCCACGCTCGAGGCCTCCTGAAGGCCGAGCAGGCTCGGGTACGGGCGTCATGGCGGCCAGAACCCCGCGGCCGATGGAAGACGAGGCCACAGGGAGCTCGGCGGCCACAGAAGTGGGCGGCGGTGACTCGGCTCCTCCTTCACCGGTGGGGAGCCTGCGGAACAGAAACTCAGAAGGAGAGCGCAAAAGGGAAGGTTGAGGGGACACAGACACTTACTCATCCACGGCGATCCACTTCCTCTTTATCGGCGCCCACAGCGCCGAGGGGCGGCCGCCCCTGGGCGCATTCCTCTTCCGGCCGGCGCGGAGGTCGGGGGACGCTGAACCGACGACCGGCACCTGGCACCCAGTGGCGGGGACGGCTGCCTCCATCATCGACGGGACGTCACCCTTGACCCCAGACCGACCCGAAGCGGGAACCAGGAGAGCGGGCGGCAAAGGACGCCCCGCCTCAGCCGCGGGGGTGGCCGTGGCTTCAGGGTTCCCGATGATCGGGGCCCCTGCGAAGGGGGCACCCTGGGGACGCGCTCCCTCCGGAGGAAGGAATCCCCACTCATCGAAACGCGGCATCTTCAGGACGAGGGCTTCCCGGTCCTTGTAGTTATACAAGGGGAGCACGCCTTGGGGGAGCTCGTCAGGTTCACCGCCGGTCAGGCGGCGGAGCAGCTCGCGCAGCACGCCGGGAGAAAGAGGCGGGACCTGGATCCTCATGGGATCGTGAGGACATGTGAAGGCCCACATCGGGCGGGAATGGCGCTGAAGGGGAGCAATCCGTCGGCGTATGAACTCCCGCACCGCCATCGCCATCGTCACGCCCGCCTTCTTCAGCCTCGCCAGCCTGGCTAGGACCCGCGCAAGCCACGGGTCGGCAAGCCCCTCATGCCTCCACCCGGGATTCGGCACTGCAGGGGCCAGCGCATGTCGAAACAGGGGGCCGGCCTCGGCGGCATCGACGTACACCCACTGCTGCCGGAACCCTTCTGCCTCCGAAGAGAGTCTGGCATCGAGGGCCCCCCCAGCCGATGTGTCCGCTGCTCTCAGGGACACGCACCCAGAGCACTGTTCCCCCGAGACTAACTCGAGGGAGAAGAAGTGGCGCAACAAGGCCACGGAGGGGAAGACACCAACAAAGGCCTCGCACAGAAACGCGAAGGCCGAGAGGAGGACTAGGGAGCCAGGGTCAAGGTGGAGCACGTGGATCCGATAATGCGAAAGCACGGCGGCGAGGAAGCCCGAAAACGGCGGCAGCAAGCCCGAGAGAAGGGCATGGAGATGAAGGGGGATGGCGGGGGCCTCGAGCTCGCTCTGAGGCCGCGAACCCAGCCAGATCTTAGTTGCCCCCATTCGTTGGAACTGGCGGCGACCACCAGCTGAACCTTCTCCAACCCCTCGAGATTCACCACCAAGGACCGGCCCAGCACCGGTTCCGGTGCCGGCGTGGTCATCGGCGCCCTCAAGCCCTCGCCCTCTCTCTTCTTGGGGGCCCTGGCAAGGGAGCGGGGCGGCGCACGCGCAGGGATCCGATGGAAATGGTGAGAGCCGCGGAAGATGGGAAACCAGACGGCGAGATCGATGGGGAACAAAAGACGGCTTGTTGGCGTGCGCCAAGCAATTTGACAAACCTAACAATTGCCGATCCGGCGTAAAGAAGAGGAGGCGACGGCCACTCGGAGATTGCCACGTGTCAAGCCTGGCCCATAGGCAATCGGGGCCCGCGGCGCTTCGGGCCACCTTCAACGGCTTCGCCTAGAAGCCAACTCGGGCGCGCCTTGGGCCCGGGAGCTACTGTCGGCATTCTGGGAACGGGGGTACCCAGACCTGCCAGCCTGTGGCCCAGGGTGCATCCCACTCCGCCGGCCAATACGGCCCGGCGCGGCCGGACTCAAGACAAGGCCCTCGCGAGGACCCGTGCTCGCGAGGGAGGCGGCACCAAGACCAGCAAGGAGTGGGCCTCCTCAGGCCCCCTTCGGAGTGGCGGAGATCCCTAAGCAGAACCCGGCCTCAGGAGTCAAGGATGACGCAAGGAAGGACAGGCGGGCGCCAGCACGCCAGATGGCGCAGTTTCCCCTTTGGTGCAAAGGGAGCAAGGACGTACGCGGGTTCCCATAACGCCCTCCAAAGGTTTCCATTCCGGTGCAATAAGACCATGACCACGAGCCCAGCAGGACGGATGTCATCGCCGAGCCCACCTCTGCATCATCGACAACCACTTTGCAGGCGAAGACCACCTTTGGACAGGGCGGGGATGTACTCCTGTCCCCCTTCGAATTTGGCCGTTGTGGGATCCCTTCCCGCCATTGCGATAAGGGAAGAGGACCTGGGCCGCTGCTATAAATAGAGGCTAGGTTGCACCGTAGAAGGGGGGAACAACCGGAGAGATAGCAAGGGAAGCAGAGAGCCAAGAACTCCACTAGAGTGCCCTCCCGAGGCCGCTCACCATTGTACTAGTTCATCCACCACACCTCCTCGAGAGGCAATCCACCAAAGCAAGAGTAGGGTATTACGCTTCGCAGCGGCCCGAACCTGGGTAAATCATCGTGTGCTCCTTCTTCCTCGTCATCGTGCGAATTGGTCGTAGAAATCATCGAGTAGCGAGCTAGGTAGGGCGAGGCTGCAGGGGATCTTTGCACACACCCCTATGTTCGAACTTCTTTCGGTTTTGCGGAGCCCGAAATCCGACAGCTTTCTTGTACTGTTGTTTGATTTTCTACTTTCTAATAAGATGTATTTCCCCCCTGTTTTTTCTTTGTTTTTGTAGGTGGATCTAGGGCTTGGACTATCTTACATCAGGTAGTTGTGTTGTTATGGCTTCAGGACCTTCTTCAGGTATGTAAATGTATATGCATCTTTGTGAAATTGGTTATCTTGTTGAACTGCCCATGTTTGTCAGTGTAAACTTCTTTCCTGGTTGATGTGTATGCAGTTTACTTGTAGTTGAAGTTAGCATAATGTGCCTTTGTGGACTTTTGATGGAATTATCATTGAACTGTCTCATTAAGTTTATTCGTACTTCCCAGTGTTTTAATTTTAGTACATAGCTTTTTGTAATTTACTTATAATTTTCATGGTATTGAATAGTAGTAGTTGGGCTTTTTGGTTGTACTTTGTTATTCATTGTTGAAGTTGTGTCATTAATTTTGATGATAACTTTATTGTACATTTTTTTACATTGCTGTACAAAGTTACCATTTTTTGTCTGTGTTATTACATTTTTGTACATTGTTTCAGTGCTCATGCTTTATTTGTTTATGTAATACTCCTTCTGTTCCTAAATAACTGTTTGTTGGGGAGAACTATACTAGTTCTCCCCCACAACAGTTATTTAGGAACAGAGGGAGTAGTAACTTAGTCACAAAATTGACTTTTTGTCTTTTATGGTTTGTATTTAGTAAATTATTATGGAATTTGTTTGAATTTTTGTTTGTTCTCTTGTTTTACTGCTTGGTAAGGTGTAGTTGAACTTCTTGTTATTCATTGCTTTATTTGTTTTTGTTTTTAGTTTATGCTGAACTTCTAGATATTTCATTGTTTTACTTCTTTGCTAGTTTTTGTTGAACTTCTTGTTATTTTTTGTTATTGATTGTTTCTTTGAAGATCCATCTTGTTTTGAATTGTACTGTTTTTGGCTTTTGTGTTTTCATTTGTAAAGTCATCTTCCTTTTTAAAACTGAGCTGTCTTTTTTTCCCTTTTTGTAGTTGGTGATGAGATTAAAAACTCTGATAAAAGTGGCTGTGATCAAGATGTTGGACCACAAGTTAATGTTGCTGTTCCAAAGTCTGATGTAGCTAAATCATCTTCCAATTTGTGTTTTGTTGCTGAGGTTTCTTGCTTTCTTGAAAAAAACTTAAATCTCGAAGATCTTGCGTCCGCAGCCGTTGCTTCAACTAGTATGTGCAACTCAGCTCTCGCTTCACCTTTTGTTTTTTTAATTATAAAGCCATCATTTTGAACTTTTTTCTTTCTTTTGTTTTGTGTTATTTATTTACTCTTTTCCTTTGTTTTCCTTTTTTTTGCAGATGCAACCAGTGAAGAAGTTGTTGATATCATAAACATGTTATGTCTGACTTGGGTGGTGCTGAGAAGACTGCTGAGGCTGAGCAGGTGGCTCCATCATTTGAAGATTGCGATCCCATTGAGGAGCCTTTGAGTTCTCTTTAGTTGTCAGTGACACAGTCGCAATCTATTGATGGCACTGAACCTGTCATTCAAGCTGATGATGGGCCATTGCAGCTTCTTCTAGAGGATGAACGCAAGAGAAATAAGCTAGAAGCCTGTGAGACGAAGAAGGCGTCCCGCCTACTGAAAGGTCCTAATGTTTGTGAAACTGATGATCTTGCTGCAGGCGATGTGGCGTGTGCCAGTGATAACTTGATAGGCCCTGTGAAGAAGAAGTTCAAGCGCACTGCAATGAGGAAGCATCTTGTTGGTGAAGTTACTCCTCGGAGGAGCCCACGTGTTTCTAAAGCTGCTGGTGTTAGCCTACGTCGTAGTCCTCGTGTTCTTGGCTTTGCGAAGCCTTCGTCTCCGGTTGGTTCTGTTGGTGTGTCTGGGAAGGGCAAGAGATGTGGCGTTAAGTTCAAGGGTGGGCCGGCAAAAGTTAACAAGGGATGCAAGAAGCGTTCTCGTGTTAATGCAGATGGCCAAGATGATGATGATTTCGATGCTGATGATGAGGATGCTGACGGTGATGCTGTCGATCAGGTATTAATTTGTTTTTTCCCTTATGTTCATATTTTTGTTTTCTTATTTGTTTGATCTTGTGTATGTAATACCGCCTTATGTTCTACATTGTTGAACTTCTGGTCAACATTGTAATACTAACTTTAGTACAAACTTGAGTCATTTTTGAGTGACTTATTTTGGGACGGAGGGAGTACAACATTTGAACCATCTAGATATACTATGATTGAACTGCCTTGCAATGCATTGTTGAACTTCTGTTATATGGCACCAGAGGTTGTGCATTTGTTGAAACCTCTGGATATACCTTGATTGAACTGCCTTGTAAAGTATTGTTGAACTTCTGTTATATGCATTGCTGTACATGTATTATTATTTTTGCCCTACTATAATTCTTTATGTAGTTCTTCCTTGTTTTATATTCGCTGAACTTTTTGTTTATTTTCATTAACACATTTTTCTTCCATCGTTTCTTCTTTTTTGCATTTTTTGCAGTTTGTGCTTATGAAGAGGCTTGTGAGGAGGAATAGAGGAGCCAAGACTATGGAAGGAGCTGTTGAAGGAGGTGATGATGCAAAACGTTTTAACAAGACGGTTCGTTGCTCACTGAAAGTGGTGAAGGTGTGCGCAAATTTGCTAGAGCCTAGGCACAAGGAGAGGGTTGTCAACTCTGGATTTGGTTGTGTGTTTAATTTGAAGGTTGATTCAAACATCTCTCGTCCTTTGATGGGTTACATTTACACCAAGATTGACCCTTCAACTATGATTCTTGACACGGATGAGCCTAATAAGAAATTGCGCATTACAAGTGATGTTGTTCACCATCTTTTTGGTTTCCCTCAAGGTGATAGTAGCCCTCCTAGGCCCTCAGAGGACGGATATGATGACGTTGTTATGAGGCTGAAGGCCAAACTTGGCTATAAGAGGAGTGATGACATCAAGACAAAGGATCTGCAGAAGATCCTGAAAGATCTTGTGAAGGATGACAAGAAAGATGATTTGGCTCTGCAGGTGTTTTACCTGATTCTTTTCATGAAAGTTGTTATTCCTGGTACATCTACACGGGTTTCCAGGGAGGCAGCAATGGCTGAGAATCTTGTTTACGAGGATATGGCAAAAATGGACTGTTGCCAGCTGCTTGTTGATGATCTTAAAAGGGCTATAATTAGGTATCAAGAAGGGACTAGCAGGGGAAAAGCTGTTACTGGCTGTGCCATTTTGCCGCTTCTGATGTATTTGGACTGCCTTATCCTTGGCAAGAAGCATGTTGTTGATTTGAGAACTCCTCGCATCAATTTCATGGACCAGGCCAAGCTATGTGAGCTTGCTTCTGCTGACTTGGTTAAGAAGGGTGATGATGACCCAGCCACGTGGGTTTTTGGGAATCTGCCTATGAGTCTTTTTTATGCTTTAAACTTTTCCTACATAGTATAACTTGAACTTCAGGTATTATGTTCATTGTTTCTTGTCCCTTCATGATGTTCTGACCCGTTTTACTTTTATTTGCGTGTAGTGGAAGACACAGGCTGAGGTTGTGTTCTTCGTGCATATTGAACGACCTGTTCTTACCATGCCCCGTGCCACCGTTCTTGGTAGTGAAGCTGCCCCGAGAATTGAATCCTCCCAGGATGCTCACACTGGTGCTCCCCTAGAAGTACCTGGAGGTTCTTCTGCCCATATGAATGCTGGAGCTGGCATTTCTTCAGAGTCTGCGAAGGGTTTCTTCGATGCTTCCAGTGTTTCCCTTGGTAGGATTGATGGTCTTTTGAGCAGTGTTTGTCAGGAGATTGCACGTGTTCTGACGATGGTTGAGCATATTAGTCCTGTTGATGGGATTCTTCCACCCGGTCATGGTTTTCATGTGGAGTCTTCGAAAGAGGATTTGTCAATTGAGGCGAAAATTCTAGCTGAGATTCGTCAGAGCACTGTCCACCTCCGTACCAGCTTTGGATTGTTCAAGCAGTTGCAGGATGCTCGTTGCAAGCCTTTTGAAGATGAGGCTAGTGTTGTTATCAGTTAGATTGAAAGGCCTGATTCTGTTGATTTGGGTCATGACGGTGGGAACGAGGATCGTGCTGGAGAGGTTAGTTTTCTTGATATTGATAGTTCTTTGATTTAATGTTTAGTGTTAGTGTCTAGTTTTTAGTGCCGTTAATAGGGTGGCCTTCTTGTTTTCGTGTGTTTGAACTTCTTTTGTTAGGTATTATTGTTTATATGTGGCATTCTTTCTTTACACTATCTGAACTTCTCCCTTGACAATTTAGTGTTAATAGGTGACCTCCTATATTTAATGTATTTGAACTTCCATGATATGTTTTGTTGTCTAACCTTTACCTTCTTTATTTTACAGTATCTGAACTTCTTGTTGAGTGTTATTTGTTCACTGTTGACCATCTATGTTTACTGTCTTTGGACCTCCTTCATATGTCAGTTGTTAAAGCTGTTTTTCCTTATTTACTGAATCTGAACTTCCTCTAATTACACATTATTCTACCTTGTCTTCTTGACTTCATATTTTTTATGTGTTTGTATGGTATTTGTAGGCTGCTGATGATGGTGCTGGAGATGATATTGTTTTACCTAAAAGTGGAACTGCTCCTCTGGCTGAATCTGCCCCGGTGAGTGCGAGTGATTTTATTGTGGCTGATGAGAATGTTTCTAAGGGTGATGAGAATGTTTCTAAGGGTGATGAAAATGTTTCCAAGGTAGCATCTTACTTGTCCATTTGTTTACTTCTTCTTTTTACTTCAAGGTTCTTTTTGCTATGTGCCCATTTTTACTTGAGATTTGTTGTTGTTACAGAGCGATGATATTAATGTTGCTCCAGAAAAGCTTGCAAACAATGATGTGTCAGACGTTGGCTGCTTTGATGGGCTGGATCGAACTGAACATCATTCTTCCATTGGTGATGGTGTTTTTGAAGCTGAGCAGGGCAAGTCAGCTGGAGGTGATACCATTATTAATGCCAGCAGTCCTGAGAAAGATTTCTTCGAGGCAGCTGTTAATCCTGGTAGCGCTCAAGCGGTACCTGCGAAGCCCGTTGCAACAGAGCCATCAGTGGTTGTTGGTGGTGATTCTCCAGCTTCTCCTACTGCAGCACAACCAACCGTTCTTGTTGTTTCAGATTCTCCAGCTGCTACTGTTGTTAATGAAGATGATGTTACAATGTCTACTAGGGATGGCGATGATTCAGAAACTGAAAGTGATAGTTTCCAAAAGGAGGAGGATCTGTCCAGTGATGCTACTGGCTTAGGCAAGAATCCATAAAAGAGAGGAGCACGCTTCTCTCTTCTTTCCCCAACCCCATGACTTTTGTTTTTGGTTTGACTTGTGATGTCCATGTGTACTGTCTATGAAGTACTAGTTGAACTTCTGGTTTGTCATATAATGTGAAAATGTTTTCATGTGAATGTAAATAAAGTGAAGTGCAGATGTTTTTATGATGGGGGAGAGGTGTATTAGACGGGGTTGTGATGTTTATAATTTTTTGTGGGTTATCTTTTGTTGTAGCAGCTGAATGTGTTTCTGTTGTTTTGCATCTCCTGTGATGATCCATGTGTTTGAAACTGACTTTTTTTAGTTGTGTGCTTGGCATTATATTTATTTTAAGGTAAAACATCTTTTTTTAGGGCCAACCCGTGTTTTCATAAATCTTGTGTACATGCAACCATTATTACTGTGTGTATTCAACATCTATTTTTTGGTGTGTATTTTAAGTATGTTTGCTCTTGTTCTATTTTTTTGGTGAGCAGACAGTGAAATTGCAGCTGTGAAGAAGAAGGTTGATGATTTTTATTGCAGTGTAACTAGGCTTAGGAATGATCGTGTTAAGAGGTGAGTGCATCCATTCAGAACTTCATGTCATCTCACTTTTGTACTGCTTGTGGTTTCATAGATGAACTTCTTGGCATCTTATGTCTGTACTCTCTATTACTTATTAAAGCAAACTTTGAATATAAGATGATCTTCATAGCTGAATGAATCCACATTTGTTGTCATTATTTTGTGTTTTTAGTTCAAAGTCTATGTTTCGAAAAAATGAGTGTGATGCTAGTGTTGAAGATGTCGCATCCTCTTTTGGTCCTCGTCGAATGCTCCGGTCTTCTGTTGCTGAGGTTGCTCTTTATTGTCTGCGTTGCAAATACCAGGGGTCAGACAAGCTTATCCTACCTTATTGGGTTTGTGTAAGTGAACTTCTCTTTTTTGTTTTTATTTGCCAAATTTGTTTAAACTTGTCGTTTTCCTTATATTTATGTGTTCCTCTTTTTGTTGTACCTTATATTTTATTTTGCTATTATCTGTTTATTAGGACAAGATTTACAGAGGGCAATTTGATGCCCGTGTGAGGAAGTTTTTCAACGTACTGGTCCTGATAGCATGGATGTCCACAATGATGTAAGCATTTCATTGTTGATGCTCTCTGTTTTTGATTGTTTTTGTTTGTGCTCTTGATTTTAATATCAGTTTTAATGATTGTGTGTTTATCTTGCTTCAGGTTATTTTCCCTACTTTTGACCCACCTACAATGCCTGCTCACATGGGTGATGTTGGGCATTGGGTTTCTATATTTCTGGACTTGAAGAACGAAAGGTTTCAGCTTGTCGACTCATACTATGGACCAGATGATGAATGTGCAGTGCGTCTTTTTCGGCGGATGACTGACAACATCAAGAAGCTTTGGAGCGATGCCAGCCAAGATAGGGAGACACCCTTCAATCCACTTTCTATTGATCACTTCCCTTTGGATTGGATTGATGTCCCCCAACAGGATAACAAGTATGAGTTCCAGTTTCTCTCTATTATTCTTGTTTATATGTATAAGTACGTAAGCTGCAGCGTTTTGTTATTCTTTGGCATTCTTTTATTTTTACAATGTTTCTTTGGTTGCTGGCAGTATCGACTGTGGGTTCTTCATGCTTACGAACGTTAATTCATTTCATGATGGGGTTCTTGCGAACTATTCCCATAAGGATATCACGGATATTAGGAAGACATTGTTGTACTCAATTGCAGCTTCTAATCTGTTTGAAACTGATTTCTTCGGTCTGTTTGGCTACTATACATGTAAGTTTTGAAACTTACAGTTTTGGTTACTTTATATCTCTTTTTGTTATTTGTATGCTGATGCATTGTCTTTTATTTACTTGTATATTTTGTTTTAGTAGGTTTCCATGTCATTTTTTCCCTTGAACTGCAGCTTTTATTGTATAAGAACTTCAGTGATTATGCCTTGTGTTTTGGTAGATGAACTTGAATGATTTTCCTGTCAGCAGTCTTTTTTGAACTGTATCTTGTGTTGAACTTGAACTTCATTAATTATTAAATGAATCACTTTATTTAGGCTTTAGTTTTTCATTTTTTGTAGGTGAACTTGAATAGTAATCATGTCAACTATATTTTGTTGGACTAAAGCTTGTGTTGTAACTGAACTTCAATTGTTTTTATGGTCTTTTTTTTGACAGTGGAGGATTTGGACTTGACCGACTACCACTTCGCATACCTCGGCACACAAGAATACCAGCCTAGGCAGGAACCAATGTGTACAATAACAAAGCCTGATGAGAGTGCTTGAACCGTTGTTCCTTCTAAGGTTGGTAAGCAGCCTGTCGGTATTGGGGTGTCTAAAGCCCCAAGCAGTGCCGCTCCAAAGACCCCTTGCACTGGGAAGGTGGTTGCAGTCCAGGCTGAAGAGATTTCATCGGATTCTGATTTTGAGAAGATTGCTGGCATGAGGAAAGGTAAATCTGCTGCTGCTATTGTTGCTGGGAGAGGTGGCAACAATGTTGTCACTGCTAGGAGGAATCCGGCACTTGAGTCTGGAAACATAACCTCTTCGAAGAGAGCAGCAAGATTGCCTCTGAAGTGGCGTTCTCCTGTCTGTCCCCTAAAGAAATACACATACCCTCATCTAGCTAAGGCCCGGAAGATGAAAGATTTTGTGCTTGGTGAAAACGACCTGAAAAGTGTATGGAGTGAGTTTTCTTCTTCTGTTTGCTCGCTGTTATGCTCTAATTTGAACTTCTGTTCTGATAATGCCTAAACTTCTCTTAATTTTGCAATCATTTTCTTTTCTTATGTACTTGCGCTTCTAACATTATCCCATCCTTTTCTTCTGCAGGACATCATACTGCATGTTTAGTGTCCCTGGTGGCAACGTGATGGACCTGACTGGACGTGTCCTTCATAGTCTTTTTGGTAAAGGGGAGTAGATGGAAGGAGACGTAATGGACTTTCTCATAAACCAGTGGAAGGATACGCCGGAGACCTCAAAGATCTTCTCTTGTACTGACAGGGTTGTTCTGAGTCCATACTTCATACAGGGTTTTTTTGTAACCCTATCTCTGTATTTTTGCGCTATTTTTTGTTTAGGGGTATTGCTAGGTATATTTTATTTGTTGCGTTTTAATGTTTCTTAAGTATTTTTGATGGTTATGTTTCTAATGCAGTACTGCCTAGATTATGATTTGATGTCTTCCCCGATGCCAAAATTCGATGCAAAAAAGGCGGCGGGCCTTTGGGTGAGAATGTTCGGTCGTAAGGGAGAAGACCTTCTTAATGCAAAGCTGGTTAGGTTTTTATAACTATTGCATTTTAGTTATGCATATCCATTTCTGAGTTTTCCAGCAAGTTATTGTTCATATGTGTTGTTCTACTGTTTGTTAACATGTAAAACATTTGAACTGCCTTGCAATGCATTGTTGAACTTCTGTTATATGGCACCAGAGGTTGTGCATTTGTTGAAACCTCTGGATATACCTTGATTGAACTGCCTTGTAAAGCATTGTTGAACTTCTGTTATATGCATTGTTGCACATGTATTATTTGTTTTGCCCTGCTGTATTTCTTTATGTAGTTCATCCTTGTTTTATATTCGCTGAACTTTTTGTTTATTTTCATTAACACATTTTTCTGTGTAGTTTTTGCTCACCGTGTTTTGTAATGTTTGCAGGTCTTTATGCCATTTTTCCAGCGCATTGAGAAAATAGGGCACTACAGCGTGTATGTGCTGAATAGATATCGGGGTAGCATTGACATCCTTGACTCACTTTCTTACTCTAACAAAGGCATCTCACGAACTCGTTACCACGGAGACTGCACACATATTGTGAGTTTTCATAAGTGAAACCTCCATCCCATGTTTTTTGTCATTAACTTCATTCTGCCTTCATATTCTGCCTTCATACTTTTTTGATTTTAGTGTTGTGTTGTGTCATTCAGTTCAAGAGATTTGTTGGGTTGCTGGAGGAGGTGTACGGCAAGGCTGAATACAAAGCCACCAAGCAACCAAATTGGGTGTCTATTGCAAAGAGGCCGACTTATGTTGATGCTCCAAAGCAAGGAGCTAATGAGTGTGGTTTCTTCTGCTTGAAGTTCTGCTCTATATATGATGGCGATGACCTTGTCGAGGATTTCGGTGATGTGGAAGTATGTTTCTTCTCTTGCCCACATGCTCCTGCTGCGGTTTCTTTTTAGCCTTACTCTTTTGTTGATTCTTGGTTGTTTTGTGCATGCAGTCTGCTGTTGAAGATTAGAAGGCCGAATACATGCATTGTCTAGTCTTCAGCCCAAAGAATGAAATTCTGCGTGAAGAGCTTCCCTCTGAGATCCTGGAGTTTGCGCCGTGAATTCTTCATTTGGAAACATTGATTTAGTGTATAGATTTTGGTTAGTATACATTTGTAATTTGTAATGGTTGGAACGACTTGTTTTCTTGAGCTTTTGAACATTGGTATTAGATAATTTGTATAAATTTATAACTTTACTATTTTTCTTTGTGATTGAGGTCCAATGTATCTGGAATAAAAATATATATGGTTATTGTATGTGTTCAGTATTGTTTTCACAGAATGATGTGTGGTTTCTTTGCAGCCCTTATGTGTATATGAACTTCTGCCTTTCCTCTGGTTGGACTGCTGTTTTATCAGAAGGAGTATCCTGTGTTGTAAAATGAACTAGTATGACACCATCGTTCTTCTGCAACTCATTCAACTCGTAGTTTTTTTTGCATAGATGCTATATGAAATTTTGTAATACTTCAACTGCATATATTATTGTTGTAGAACTTCACATAACAAATTTCTTCTTACACTCCTATATGGTTCAAATTTTTAATTTATTTTTGCAGCCCTAATTTGTATTTGAACTTCTGCCTTTCCTCTTCTCGCATTGCATGGCATGAATGGTAGACACTGGTGTATGCACTGGGTAGAGTATGTGTCGCTGTGTGTTGCACTTGGTGAAGAGCTTGAGGCAGTTTTGTATGTGTTACTTGTCGCAGCTGCTGCTGCAAGCATGTACGATGTAAATGAATATAAAAGTACTTGTTTTAGATCACTACTTTAATGATCTAAACGCTCTTATATTTCCTTCACACTGTATCCAACTAGAACTTCATAACTTCTCGCATGACTTTCGGCATACTAACTTAGTTTACACGACAGTACCTTTTTATGTTCTCTTCTTATACCAGAACTTCTCCAGTGAATACATTTGAGCTTCACCATGTACTGTTCCTGTTTAGTCTTTCTTATATACCAGAACTTCTCCAGTAACATTAATTTGAACTTCTACAGTAACAATAGTTGAACTTCATCATGTTGTACTGTTCCTGTTAAGTCTTTCTTATGTAATATAGCAACTCCTAGTGTACCAGAACTTCTCAAGTAACATTAATTTGAACTTCTAGAGTAACAATAGTTGAACTTCATCATGTTGTACTGTTCCTGTTAAGTCTTTCTTATGTAATATAGCAACTCCTAGTGTACCAGAACTTCTCAAGTAACATTAATTTGAACTTCTACAGTAATAACAGTTGAACTTCACCATGTACTGTTCAATCTGTGAAATAACATAACATTGCTGACAAAGCTCCAGACATAATGGTATTTGAACTTCTCCACAAATACTGGTCAATAGTGTAATGACATAATATACTTTTCAGTATAAGAATTTTTTTGTTTAATTGACATATTCTACATGTCCATCAGCCTTGCGCTCCTCCTAGGCTTTGCTGCTTGCGGTTTATGTTTGCGATGTACCTCTTCCTTTTGCTCTTGCTGTTGCTCTTCTTATCCTCCTTCTTCTTCTTCTTCTCCTGCTTCTCCTTCTTCTTCTTCTTCTCCTTCTTCTTCTTCTTCTTCTTCTTCTTCTTCTTCTTCGAGGTCTTCTTCTTCGAGGTCTTCGCTTTCCTCTTCGTTGTCTTCACCTTCGTCTTCAAATTCTTGTTCATCTTCATCTTCCACCACTTTCTTTGTGCTAGCTCTAGGCTTTGTTTTCCCTTTCTTTTCTGGCTTTTGTCTCCTCTTTTCTCCTTCTTCTTCGCGCTTCGGGCATGTTCTTGAATTGTGTGGAGCATATTCCTTGCATATGCTACATAGCCTACTGCTAGCTTTCTCTGGATGTGGTCCCTTGTTATTTGTTTGAGCATTGGATTGCTTCACTTCCTTGGCACCTTTTCTTTCTACAAGTGTTGGACAAGTCAGTTTGTTGTGTCCCGCAACCAGTTTGCATAGACTGCATTGCCTTTGTCCAAGTGGCACTCCATTCTCATCCAGCTTGACCACTCTTCTATCTGCAGGTGGTGCCTTTATTTGAGCTCTCTGTTCACTTTTCATTGCTGCAGATTTTTTCTTCCTACCCTTTGTTTGAGAGTACAACGGAGGTTTCATCATCCTTTGCTGCTGCTGCTATTGTTGGTCCTGCTGCTGCATTGAATGACCTGCACTATCCTAACATTTATTGGCTTGTGTAGCGGTTTGCAGCATTTTAGCTTCAAATAAGCAAGATCATCAGCTATTTCAGCATCCTCTTCAGCCATTCTTTCATCAATATCTGCTTGATTTGCTGAATGTATGGCGTCAAGTTCTTCTACGAGCCTCTTGAGGACATAGAAGGCCCTGTCGTACTGTTGTTCACATCTCATTGCTTTCTTGTTAACCGTCAAATTTAGCTGTAGTAGGATGTTTTGCTTTGAGATTTTTGAGCTGCCATCGGACGCTATTGTGTTGTAGTCCCTTGTATCAAATGTTGGTTGCAATTTAGCAGTCTTGGTGTACCGTTTAAGGATATATTTGTCCGGAAACTCGTCAGCCCTCAGGTAGTCCAGGATGTTCATGATGTGAAGGCAGAACAGACCTGCAGTTAGAGAAGTGCAAAATTCATTGTTTGTGAGCCAGCAACGAGTTACTATATAGTGATATCATAGTACTAGTTTTGCTGGTTATTTATTTATTTCTTTTTGCACTCACCTGTGTGTGTCCAAAGCTTGCATTCACACTCATATTTTTTTTTCTGGATCAGCTACAACCTGGAATTCATGCTTTGACCACGCAAATACTTTTTCCTCATGCTTCCCTCTGTTATGGTAGTACACAAGGTACTTATTTTCCTCTGTTGTTTTCTTAACACGGAAGAGTGTGCTCTTTCTCATCCTATCCCTCATCTCGCTGTATACGGCTCTTGTGTACTTGATAGCCATGTCTTCCTCGTAGCCATATTTTGTTTTTGTCTCTGGATCGCTCTGCATATGTCAAAAATAAGAGATTAGTCAAGCAGAGTAATATGTTTTTTATTTAGATAGCAAATGCTCAGGCTCAAGGTTCTGAATAAGAAGGTGTTTTTTGTATTAATACCATGCTGGCCATCGTTTGCTCATTCTCCAGGTGCAGCCGAGTTTGTATGCAAGCATTTACCGGCCTAGCAAACTTGTGTAGGTTCTGGGTCCCCATGACAAACCCTCTCTTGAGCACGTGGTTCATGCTCTCATTTCGTTGTCTAGAAGTCATTCTAGCACAGAAAATGTTCTTGTAATACACTGAGATCCAAATTTTCCTATCACTCCACAATTGCATCATCATCTGGTCATTCTGCAGGTTGTACTTCTGCACGAGTGCAGCCCAGGCAGCCTCAAATTCTGTTGGCATTAGCGGCCAGTTTAAGATAGATGTGAACTCCTCTTTGAATGTTGGATACTTTTTGTACAGGTACGCGAGGTGTTCCTTGAACTTTTTGAGGATGTGCCAACGGCAAAGCTTGTGGACGGTATTTGGGAAAGCTAGTGGTATAGCTATTGCCATTGAAGGGCACTGGTCTGCATGGATATAAAATGTAATATGCAGGGTTATTGAACTTCATTGATCTTATATGCAATGTTGTAAATTGTATATTGCTTCTTACACAATTGGTGAACTTCAATGTTTAGTGTTCTTGGACTGCACAACCATAAGTATGTCTACCTAACCATGAAACATAATACTGCTTCCTACTGTAGTGTAGCTGGACTTCAGTGTTTAGTGTTCTTGAACTGCACAACCATAAGTATGTCTAACTAACCATGAAACATAATATTGCTTCCTACTGCAGTGTAGCTGGACTTCAGTGTTAAATAGTACTTGAACTGCATGGTTTTGCATTCTTTTTGCATTATCACTAGTACACCCAACACAACCAGAACTACAATAATGCTGAAACTTGTAATATTTTACCCGTGAGAATACATGTTGGGTGTTTGTTGTTCATGCATCGTACGAATGTATCGAAGATCCACCTGAATGATTTTGCATCTTCGTCTCTGATGAGGGCAACAACAAATATCGTTGATTGCAAATGGTGGTTTGTTCCAACAAACACTCCTAGAGGCATATGAAATTTGTTTGTTTTGTAAGTTGTGTCGAATGTTACGCAATCGCCAAAATCTTGATATGCTCCCCGACAGCTTGCATTGGACCAGAAAATGTTCTTTATTGCACCGTCTTTGTCTTCTTCTATGTCATAGAAGAACTCATCATTGATTGCCTTCATGTCTTTAAAAAAAGAGACGAGTTTCAATACGTCATCCAAGTCATCTTTCCTTGCATTCATAGCTTTCCTCCAAAATATATACAAATATGCATTTATTATTTTTTATCTAGGTTGTTTACTTAGGATGCTATGTACATTGCATTATGTGCATTTTTCAATACTTACTGGTTTAGTAGGTCTCGTCCGGTCATGCTTAGGAAGAAGCTGCCATCTTCATTTTCTGATAGCATGGACATAATCGTTGTATGTTTGACATCATGATACTGCAATATCTTTACGTACTCCAAAAGAGTTGGGTCATAATTCTTGTGTGAGTGCAAGAATACCAACATGTCAGCACTTTGGATGAGGTGGTGATTATGATTGTATTCAATGTCCACCACCACACAAGTGTTATCCTCTTGCACCTTCACCCTCAATTTAGCATTGCAGCTAGTCCTGTGCGAGGTTTTGTTTCGTTTCCTATTAGCTTTAGAAACAGTTGGATTGTGTTTTCCTTGGTATGCGCAGACAAAGTACTTGTTATTCTCATTTCCACCTGTCTTCCTGATGCCAAAACCAGCGTGTCTGGCGTATCGTCTGTAAAATTCCCATGCTTTATCCACATTCTTGAATGTCATTGTGAGTCTTGGTATTAGATAATGTGGGAGGTCCGGGTTCTGTAGCAAAAAAAAACTATGTTAAAATGCAGCTTATAAATATTTTGATCCTGGTGCAAAAAATTGGCAGAACTGAACAGATGCATATATAAATATGTTTTTTTGTTTCACTCACATGTTTGTATGATCGCAACTCCACCGGAGTCTGTTGCTGGCCCGTTGGGATGGGGCAGGGCGGAGTTACCATAGCATGGTGCAGGAGTGGATCACGAGGAGGCAGGAGGGTTGAAGATGGCCTCTCTCTTGTTTGTGTCCTTTTGGCTTGTGGTTGTTGTGGAGGCATGCCAATCCTTGTGTTGGTTTGCTCTTTTCTTATGGGAAATAATCCATCAATCCCATGTCCAGTACGTTGATGAGTTGTAGCAGCAGCATCGGGATCCCTCGGTGGTACTGTGCAGAGCACTTTCCTCCTTGTGTGTGTTGGTGTTGTAATTGTTCTTGCATTTGGTCTACTTGCTGCTCGTTCACATTGACGACCCACACCAGTATAACCTCCAGAGTTATATGCAGAACCCGAGCTAACGTCCTCCTCCATCGGTGTGCTTGGAAGTCTGCTGGTGGATACAAAGAATCCTCGGGGGATTTCCGGTGTCACCCAATTAGGTGGATGTGCGTACTAATGAGGATGGGTGTTAAGGTTTTCGGGCGTCACCCATTTGGGGTGTGGAGCAGATTGGGAATGCTGAGGATGGTGTATTTCAGGTGTTACCCATTCAGGGGGCGGCACGCTGCGTACAGGTTGAGGGTTGTATACTTGTTGCTTGGAAGTTCTACCTCTTTTTCTGCGTCTCTCATCCTGAAAATATTACAATCGCATGATAATTTCGTTAGCACAAGTAGCATCTATCCGTATTTGTGTAGCTGAACTGAGCATTCTTCATAGGCTGAACTTCCCAGCATAGTATATATCTAATTGAAAAATATTTAGTACAAGTATCATGTATCTAATACTTCTTTTTTTTGTAGCTGAACTGAGCATTATTCATAGTCTGAACTTCTAGTCTGGATAGGGGAATACAACAAATTGTTGTGTAGGATTCCATTGTTGAACTTATAGATATAGAGGAGTAATAACATCTATACTCATGTGTATAGTTAAACATGGACTGTGGGTGAATGCATGGTTCAACTGATGCTCAAGATTAGATATATACCAACGTGAACTGATGCCTAGACTGAGCCTCAGTCACTAACAAAACTTCACATGGTGTACTAGTTGAACTTCACATGGTGTTTAATATCCTGGACTGAGCCTCAGTCACTAACAGAACTTCACATGGTGTACTAGTTGAACTTCACATGGTGTTTAATATCCTGGACTGAGCCTCAGTCACTAACAGAACTTCACATGGTGTACTAGTTGAACTTCACATGGTGTTTAATATCCTGGACTGAGCCTCGGTCACTAACAGAACTTCACATGGTGTACTAGTTGAACTTCACATGGTGTTTAATATCTTGGACTGAGCCTCAGTCACTAACAGAACTTCACATGGTGTACTAGTTGAACTTCACATGGTGTTTAATATCCTGGACTGAGCCTCAGTCACTAACAGAACTTCACATGGTGTACTACTTGAACTTCACATGGTGTTTAATATCCTGGACTGAGCCTCAGTCACTAACAGAACTTCAGAGACACTAGTACAAGTTCACATGTTGTAGAGATGCATAGTAGATGATCATGTAATAGAAAACAAACTATGAAAACCACATCTTGGCCAGAAGATCAACCACACAATGGCTAGAAGTTCATGCACACATTTGCTAGAAGTTCATCCACATATTGAACAAATATACAAACAGAACATAGAAAAGGAAGTCCAACCACACCTTTGCTAGAAGTTCAGCTAGTCTTTTTCTTGCAGTAGATAGGCCACCTTGAGAGCAAAGCACCGGCTTGTTGGAAGAGGGATCCCATGACAATTGATGGCTGGCAGAAGACACCAAGTTCATTTAGTTGTGGTTTTGGATTGAAGGGATCACTAAGAAGTTCAGATGCAGTAAGATGGCAGTACATGCATGGTAGTAGAAGGTGTGCAGGATAGTACCTCCGTTGCTGGATCTTGAAAATCGTCCTTCCCCGCCGCCACCTTGTCGTCGTTGATGGATACAACAGGAATTTCGTCGTCGTTCTCTTGGCCGCGCCATCGGTAGGAGGTGAGGAGGGAAGGAGGAAGGCGGCGGTTGTCCATGGCTGTGAGCACGAACTCCGGTGGATCCGTCGCGTCCAATCAACGCTAGCTCCCTCGCTCCGGCGGGTCCGCCTTCGCTCGCTCGCCCCCAGGTTCGCTCGCTCCGGCGGATTCCAGCGGTAGAGGTGAGGGGAGGGGCGGGTTCTGGCAGCGGATGTGAGGGGAGGGGCGGGTTCCGCCGGCGGAGTTGAGGGGAGGGGCGGGGAGGGGCGGGTTCCGGCGACGAAGGTGAGGGAAGGGGCGGGTTCCGGTGGCGGAGGGGGTCGGATCTGGCGTGGATCGGGATCGGGATCGGGGTGGCCGGTTTTTTTGGCACGTGGTCGCCCGCAGGTTTGGAGTTCAGGAGTTTCCTTGTTGGGCCCTGATAGGGCTGATTGTTATCATAATAAGTATTCTAATCCTGGGATTGGAATAGTGCCACCCTATATATATAAATGAATCTTTCTTCTTTTATCCCTCCGGATCGAGTAAATCTTCTACAAGGATAGTACGAGGCCCGGCCAAAAAGTTGGACGCAGGCATAAAGTACAACATCGATGAAATCAGTTTGGGTGGCCAACTGATTGCTCCTAAAAAGAATGCGGAAAAATTTATACGTCAATGCGGAGTTATTGTTAGGGACCAAATCCCGATCAGCATTCAAGAACGGAATAAGCCAAAGGAAGATCGAGGAGTTAGTTTTGTCGACGAAAGACCAAAAAATACGCTTTGGGATACGCTCATGTCACATTTCACCCTACCAGAGGGTTTGACAGATTGCCAACGGGTGAAAGTCAAGAAGTGTGCTCTTAAGAAGATGGCCACACAATTCCAGAGTTGGAAGAAAATATTATGGTCCAGGCACGTCAGCGCAGGAAAGAAGACTCCAGAATTCAAAGGAGAACTAGTGAAGGTAAAAGATCACTGGGACTTATTTCTACAGCACAAGGAATCAGAAGCAGCTAAGGAATGGTCGAGAATAAACAAGATAAATGCTGAGAAAAAAAGTGTCACCATGTTTTGGGGCCAGGTGGCTACAAGACTGGGTTGCCTAAGTGGGATGAATCTGAGAGAGAGATGATTACTGCAGGGGTCAGTCAAAAAACAGTGGGTTGGCCCGACAGGTGCAGGACTTGGTTTTATGCGCATGGGGGAAACTTGGACCCACAGACAAGGGATATTATTGAACTAGCAAGTCTTAAAGAAGCCTCAGACGCTTTACTTGAAGCAATAGAAGAGGCTCTAAGGGAGACGTTCGTTCCCGATAGAGAGAACAACGAGCTTACACACGCCCTCAAGAATCCTGAACACCCGGGATGAACACGAGGCAAAGGCGTTGTTCCGTGGGTTGAGGGGTTTGCGGGGTGGAACGACACTTACAGAAGCCGTGCAAGAAAGAAGAACCAGGATGCAGAACGGCTTCAAAAGTTGGAACGCGCTGTCATGCGGCAGCAGGAGCAGAACGACACACTTAGCCAGCAAAGGGCGACTCAGCGGCAGGATGAGCAACCAGATCCAGCATTGGACAGTAACATCCCATCTATGCCGAAAAGTAGCATGGGTTCCATGGGGGTCCCGGCCGATGGTGCACTGCTGGCTCGCTACCCCGTGGATGATATCCAAGAGTCTACACCTTGTGAGCTACACATGAAAATGAACAACATATCCATGAAGGTGGCGGACTTCTTTGCTTTACCGAATCCACATGAAGCAACCATCCACGGCAATCCGATTCCACCTGGCTATGCTCGTGTCGGCGTGGACGAAGTTCTATCGGGATATGACTCAGTAGAGCTTGACTATCATGGAGGTCAAGGGGAGCAGACACTGGGAGAAGCCATACGTGGTCTCATTGTATGGAAAAAGGAATGCATTGTGTTTCCAAACTCGGTGCCAAGGCCACCGACTCCTCCTCCAAGTCCGCCGCATCAGCCGACTCCAACCCACGTCGAGACGGAGCGTAGCGCGAGTCCGCCGCGTCAGCCGAATCCACCCCACCCCGAGACGGAGCCTAGCGCGAGTCCGCGATATCAATCTCCGCCGTGTCAGCCGACTCCAAAGCGAAAGAGAGGACCAATGAAGAAACACGAGCCTCCTACCAAAAGGAAGTTAGCTTACGAGATGACTGCGGAGGAAAACAATGCCGAAGTGGCTGCCCAACTGCGCGCCCATTTTGGACCGAAACCGCCCCCGCCGCCAAAGGAGAAAATACCTGAGAAAGTCGTACAACACTTTGTGGATCTTCCTAAACCGGCTATGGAGAAAAAACGATCAGACTATGAACGCTCTATTAGCAAGTCATATCATGAACAAAAAATCAGCAGTCGAGCCTTCCAGGTAGTAATAAATGCGGGAAAACTATTCCCCAGCTCGGAGAACAGGCAGTGCAATCGATACCCCCGCTGAAGGTGAGTACCAAGAAGGCGGTAACCGACGCTAATAGAAAGAGGGCTAGAGAGATGGGTATCACTGTTGAATAACTCCTAGGCATGGAGGAAGTCCCCACTGTCGATGAGAATGAACTCGCAAGGAAATATGTCCCCGGGGAAGCTTCTATAAACGCAAATGCGCCATTTGCATGAGTGGTACCTGAGGGAAATAAAGGTCGGGCGAGAGAGCCTCATGGTGAAAGTCAAGCGAGAGCATTACTACCATGAAAAAGATTTATGGGTTGAAAATGAAGAATTATTTTAGTTATTCCAACAAGACGCACTCGACAAATCTCTCATCAGTTGCTATTGTTTATAAGTGATTTCTTTCTGTAATTTAAGTCTCTAGCTCAGCTCGTTCATTGCCTGTAATTATCCTCACTATATTCTTTTGTGTGGTATTATGCAGAAAGAAGATTTTTGAAATGAAAAGAGATGGAGTTTATGGCATTGGGTTCATCGACCCAAATACCGTTAATGAAGAGGTATTAAATAAGTTCAAACAAGACACGGAGAAAAGCTTGCTAATGTTTTTGAAGGGACTAAATACCAAACCAGAAATAGTACTACAAATTATATTATTGCTTACTCGATGTTAAGTGTAGTTGATGAGTTATGCATGCCCGCTTATACAAACGTGTGCGCAGATACCGCTGGATCCTACTAATCATTAGAGTTGACGAAGGAACTGTTGAAGTACTGGACTCACTAGGTAAGGACCCTAAAGAATACAGAAGCCTGGTCTTGATGCTCGACAGGTAATTTCAATCATTATCGCACCATGTCGGCCTCTTTAGTTCATTTCCTGATATATCAAGTAATTAATAACTCATTTATTCATTTTGTTTGCCGGGCAGGGTTTGAGAAAAGTTCACCAAAGAGGTTGTCGGTGCTTGGCAACCATAGCTGAAATGGCGACGTACCAAGGTAATTAAAGAGTACTAGCTACGTCCGTGCATCTCTTTAATTCTAGTTTCAATACCATTATCATGCTGATTATTATCGGATTGAATTCTATTCTCGTAAAGTGTATGAGGCAGGAATAGGGGACCAATTTATGTGCATACTACGTTTGCGAGAACATTCGCTTTATGAACGAAAGGAGCCGAGATGCAAGACATCTTTGGATATGTAAACACTATTCACAATTTTTTTATCATGTTCTAATATATATATATATACACAACTAATATATTCATATTGATCTCCTACTTTAAAGATGGTGGTGATGCGGGATAGTCTCCTACCAAGGGACCGCATACGAGCACATCAAGAAGAAATGGCGGGATTTTTGCTTGAGCAGGTCATATCTCCCAACGGAGAATACCATTTCACCTAATGCCTGCTTGTAATGATCTGCAAATTGTAGGAGAAATTGTATATATATATATATATATATATATATATATATATATATATATATATATATATATATATGTGTGTGTGTGTGTATGCATGCTCGTACGAGAAATTATGTGATAAATATATGATAGGTTCTACGAGAAATTCTATTGTATATGCATAACGTGTACAATATGTTTGAAATGAAAAAGAATTAAATGAAAAACACAAAATGAAATGGAAAAATAAACAATAAACCCTAAACCCCTAAACCCCTAAACCTTTAGGCCCGGTTGGTGTCACCAACCGGGACTAATGGTCCCCAGCCCCCAGCGCGCGCTGTCGGCCACGTGGCAGGGATTTAGTCCCGGGTCGTGGCCAACCGGGACTAAAGGGTGGGGGCCTTTAGTTCCGATGTATTAGTCCTGGTTGGGGAACCGGGACTAAAGGCCCTTCCCAACCAGGACTAAAGGCAGTTTCTGTACTAGTGATGTCTTGGCTAGGCCCACTGGCAGCCATACGCCCAGGTATGTACGCGATGATGTATTTTTCATTTGTGTGCAGCCGTGTGAGCCAAGAAGAAGAATTAAGGGGATAAGCACTAAGAGAGGGATATACTATCAACTTAAACAAGCTTTGTACGTGAAAATCAGAAAAACCGAACGACCAAGGCTTCACATGGTCCTATCCCTCTCGATGCCTATAAATATGCAGGTCTCGAAGAATACAAGAGGCGGGGGGAAGGGGATGACCGACGAAGGACACGCCCAGAAGAGATGTGTCGTTGCGGTGGCGGCCAGAGGAACGAGGCATCCAGGGGGAGCCCAGTCAAGTAGAGGGAGGGAGGAAGGACACGCTCGTACGGCTGCGCTCTCACCGGGCAACACCGGTGTTGCCTGCCCTGTTCGGCGGCTACGCGTGTGCCAGAAGGGTGTGTCCGTAGCACGTGCAACTTACCAGCGGCGCGGGTGCTGCTACGACGTGGCGGAGCATGCTCAGTCGATGGGCTGCGCACTAACACGGAGCCTGCGCTAGCAGTTTCATGGAGATGACACACTACCAAGCTTCATCTCAGGTTAGCATACACATGCACGTACAAGCATCACTAGGATCCTGGAGGAGCAAAGGGAGGGGAGAAGATTGCAGGCAGAGGAACCAGAGGAGAGGGCACGCCCATGGTGGCGGCGCGCTCGCCCGACAACATGGAAGTGGCCCGGCGCTGATCGGCCGCGGCACGTGTGCCGAGGAGGCACACATGTCACACGGCCAGAGGCACTCACGGAAGAGGGAGGGAGATGAGAGATCCATTTCTCTCACGCCCTGACAAGGAAGAAGCAGGAAGTAGCCGGGAACTCACATACGTAGGAGGCGTACGGGATCTCGGCCAACCTGCAAGCTCGGCTGTCCTCCGGTGTGGACGGCCAGGAGGAAGGCAGTCTAGCCGGCGACATAAATACACAAGGAGAGTGTGCATCACGGACGAGTCAAATCATGCCAATCATCTTCGCTCAAGCCCCCGGCGATCCTTCACGCCGGACACATCACTAGCGACGTTGCACTGGGGTTGCCGTTTCGTGTGCAGACCCCGACAATCCTTCACGTCGGACCCGTCACCGGAACTACCTGTTGAGGTTGCCGTCCAATCGCTCGGCGATCCTTCAAACCGGACACATCACCGGCGATGACGCGCCGGGTGTCGTCTCGTGGTGCAACCCCTCGCGATCCTCCATTCAGGACTCATCACCGGCGGCGATGCCGGGCCACCGTTCATGTGTAGCCCCCGGCGATCCCGTCATGCAAGACTCATCACCGACGATGACAAGTCATGGTTGCCATTCGTGTTCAGCCCCCGGCGATCCCTTCATATCGGAATCACCACCGGCGGTGCCGTCGGGGTTGTCGTTCGTGTGCAGCCCCCGGCGATCCCTTCATGCCGGACTCACCACAGGCAACGACGCGTCGGGGTTGCCATTCATGTGTAGCCCTGATGATCCCTTGATGCCGGACTCACCACAGGAAACGACGTGTCGGGGTTGCCTTTCGTGTGCAACCCCCGGCGATCCTTCGTGCCGGACTCACCACTGGCGACGATGTCGTGGCTGTTGTTCATGTGCAGCCCCCGGCGATTCCTACATGCCAGACTCATCACCGACGATAACGCCGGGGCTGCCATTCATGTGTAGCCCCCGGCGATCCCTTCATATCATACTCATCAACGGTGATGACACGCCGTGGCTGCCTTTCGTGTGCCACCCCTAGCGATCCCTTCATGTCGGAGTCACCACCGATGACGATGCGCTAGGGTTGCCTTTCGTGTGCATCCCTCGGCAATCCCTTGCTTCCGGACTCACCTCCTACGACGACGCACTGGGGTTTGCCGTTCGTGTGTGGCCCCCGACGATCCCTTCATGCCGGACTCACCATCTGTGATGACGCGCCGGGGTTGCCATTCGTGTGCCGCCCCTGGCGATCCCTTCATGTCGGACTTACCACTGGTGATGACGCCCCGGAACTGCCTGGTGCATAGTCTCGGTGCGCCCCGCCTCGAAGAAGATGATGCCGTGGTTGCCGTTCATGTGCAATCCCAGGCGATTCCTTCATGCCGGACTCACCATCGACATCTACATGACTGGGAAGGCCACTCGTGCGCAGCCCCTGGTGCACCCTCTTCGTAGGATGACAACGTACCAAGGTAGCTACCCGTGCGAAACCACGGGTGCACAATCCACGCGAGATGACTACGTACCGGGTCCGACGTCTACGCGCCATCCCGGTGCATCCTCCACTGTGGGGACCCCGACTCATAAGTCGTGATCACCGAATGTACGTGCACAGTGATCCCAGAGATCAATGCTCACTGAACACACAGAAACTGAATAACAAGAGTCTTACATCCATTACATACTGTTTGTACTCAAATATGGCCTTTATGGCCAAGTCTTCATAATCTCGCAGCAGAAATCTTCAACGATAGCATGAACCCATGCCATCTGCCTTAACCCTACAGGTATTCCGACTGGGAAGCGTCCTAGCTCGCATGTTCGTCACCAAGGTAATCTTCATCATAGCCGGGTCTTTCATGCTTGGTCAATAAAATAACCAGTGGCAAGCCAATGAGTACTTTGAATGTACTCGCAAGCAACCCATGATTGGAATAAGGTTTAACAATGCATGATATAGCACTATGTAGGTAAGTTGCGGAAAGCTAATTTTTGAGTGCAATGACATGTTCAATCAACTTGTAAAAGCATGCATCAACAGGTAGCAGATATCTATATCAACAGGTTACAGATATCGATATAAAAGGGGTTGAACATCTCATGTTCAATCATCATGCCAAGTCATCTGACTTAACTTAGGTATCATCTTTCTCCCACACACACGCACACAAAGTTTGTGAACACATCGGACGTAGTTTAAGCAGCACCACCCAACTGTCTTTGACCGTGGGCACGGCTATTCGAATAGTTTTACACTCTGCAGAGGTTGCACACTTTACCCACAAGACTCGAGGAACTTCCGTGTCATCCACGACTCGCGGTATATCACATACCCGAGGTAAGCACCCGAACAATGCCTTTCCCTTGACAACACTAACAAAGAGTCCACTCATTGGTACCCAGCCATCATGATGTACCTCACCAGTATCATCCATGAAAGGGCCAACGGTGTGCCCAGTGTTTGTAAAAACAGCCCTTGGTCGCCCTACCTGGCACGGCCCCGAATCGAGAGTGACCACGTCACTCCCGACACTAGTAATGTGGGCTCAATGCTAGTACCTACCAAACTAATCAACAAGGCCCCGTCCCATAAGGGGTATCGTGGTTGTACATGTAAGGTTGGGACAGTCGACAAATCTTAAATCTAATCCATTTTCGAAAACACACACACTCACTTGCCTCGGTACACCACTTCTTCTCGGGCATTAGTGGCTCCCGATGGGGTTTTCGAAAAGTCTTTGAAATCATTTCCTTTCCGACACCATGCATATTCCCATCCCACTTGCGTAGCAACTACTTAGCATCCTAACTACTTCCCACCCGCACAACCCTCATAGGAAGGTAGGGTCATGAACGATGTAAGTATCAACAGAAAAGTAACAGAGGCATCCACCAAAGTGGTCACCACATCATCATGATCAACATAACAAAATGAAGTTCTATATGCAATGCAATAAAATGGTTTCTTAAACATGGTCAAAGGGCTGCTTGCCTGGCTCAGCAAAGTCTTCGAGGTCTTCACACGCTTCTGATCCAACTCCGAGCACATCGTCTATTTCGTCAACTACCATCGGAAACAACCACAAGAAGCAACGCAACAAGCAAAGAAATAAAAGTGCTCTATAATTAGGAGTTTTATTTTTCTTGGACATCTCTGGTCATAAGAATAATATCTAAATAGGACCTACTTGAGTTGCATCAATAGGGATTTTTTTTGGAAAGGCCAAAAATGACGGGAATGAAGGAAATGGTGACCCTATAAGGAATTCAACAATGTATTTTTGTAAAAATGAGTGGACCTAGGAACTTGAATTTAGAAGCTTTTAGGAATTGGTTCTACTGGATTTGGAGTTGGTATGAATATTCTAGGGATTTGCAAAGTGGATCATATATGAAGAAATGGTCCAATATTTGAGATAGCAGAATAAGTGTAAGGAAAAATGGTCACATCCTAAGACATGTTATTAGATGCACCTAGGAACTTGAATCACTCCATTTGGAGCTATAATGAATGCCCTAGAGATTTTACAAGGTGGTCTTTAATAGTTCAAATTTGAATTTAAATTTGAACAGTATAAGAACTTGTGGTGGAAAAATATGGAAGTTGCACCAAATAATAGGTGGCACTTTTAGGAGAATATAGAAATTTGAATCATCAAATTTGGAGTCCAATATAATATTCTATGAATTGTTCTATTTCTCTGAAAAAGGAAAAACAGGAAAGAATCTACCTAGATGGGCCGGACGTGGCAAAGCGAGGACGCGCACTGGGCGCGACATAGCAGAAAAACGCACTTGGCCGTCCCAGCCGCTCGACTGCGCACGCGAAAGGCGCCACGTCGGAGGCGCCCCCAGGGATTACGCCTTCCCCTGGCGAAGACATCATCAGCTTCTCCCTGCCTCCACTTAACGGGTGAGGCCCACTCGTCGGCCTCTCTGGTCGGCCGACAGGAGGGGCCCGCTCGAAGGCTCGTCTGCCTCCTCCCGCCCGATCAGAGGAGGATCAGGGGGGACATCGGCGACGTTCGCCGGCGCCACCGGCCACCTCTTCGGGCGACCTGGCCACCGGCGTGCTCGGGATGATGTGCCGCACCCAACTGGGTGCAGCACGCGCACGGGGGAGGGGCGTAGCGACGAGGCCACGGGGGACCGCGGAGGATGCCGTCGGCCGCCACTGGCCTCGAGCGCACGGCGCTCTGGGAAGGAACGGAGATGAGGGAAAGGGCTTGCAACAGCGAGGAGGGAGCAATGGAGTGGCCAGGGGCGAGGGGGGCTCGGGATGGAGAGAATTTGAGCCGAGGCTGCCGGCAAGGCTCCGGCCATTGCCATCGATGCAGAGGAGGAGAGGGTGATTGGGTAACGATAGGAGGTTGGAGAGAGTGAGACAAACTTGCTAGGGCGTTCGGGAAGCTCTGGGGAGGGCAGGTATAGGAGGGCGACCGAAAGGGGCTCGGGTGGCCGTCGGAGGGCCTCGGGAGCCGTGAGCACGTGCGTGTGAGTGGCCTTGGAGCGTTGCTGGCGTCGGGTAGGGGTGTGGGAGGTTGAGGGGTGATGCCAGGCGCGTGTGGACAGCTTGTGGCTGCCGAACACGAGCTACAGGATGACAACAAGTGGCAGAGTGCCGGTTTTGCATGTCAGTTGCGTGGTCACCACGCCAATGCATGTCTAGGGCGACATTTTGTTTGGCCAAACATGTCTAGCGTGTGAGGCACGCACGCAGGAGAGCACTGGTGAATTTTCTAGGGACATGGAGCTGGGTAGATGGGGTTTTCACAGGGGGTAAGTTTGCAGCAGCAAACTTGGCGGCCAGATCAGGGTTTTTTTACTGGAGGGCATTGGGGGTAAAACCTTGTATAGTGACCTCAGTTATCGAAGGACTACATGTCCACCAATTTCCAGCTCAGGGAGATGATTCTACAGAGTACTTGCAGTTCAAAGGCACTATTTCTAATGATAGGTTCAGAAGATTTCCTCATATTTTCCACATGAGCATGCCACCTTTGGGTTTGGATTAATGCATTAGTATGCAATTGAGGTTGTGAAAGAGTTTGGGGGCCTTTGCATGTACAGAATAATGGGAGAGGGGAAAGAGAGGTCTTGCCATGGTAAAAAGAGAGGGAAAGTGAGGGAGTTACCCCCCCCCCCCCCAATGATTGAGTAGAGGCCATACCAAAGTTACTAGAGGTAAAATGGGGTTATACAATACTGTGGTAAAAAGTTGGAGGCAAGGGGAATCATTTTGGGTCAACTTTTCTTGTCCACAAGCTTATGGCTGAAGGTGCTTGATGTTGTCCTAGGGCATCTAGGGGTATCTAATGGCACTGAGATTTACCACGGGTAAATGGTAACACCATTTTGTCCTGGTCACAAGTTTTGAGCTCATTTGAAGAAAGTTGATAATGCAAACTTGGTAAACCCTAGAAATCAACAGAATCAGGTTTCTGTAGATCTAGTCATGCAAAACTATTCTCCTTGATGCACCACTTGGTGTGGTGGCATTACTTGGGGGTTAGAGCATGCCGATGAAGTTTGAGACAAATTGAGAACACTTGGCAATGCAAAGTTGCTCAAATTTGGTTCTGGGCAGAGAGGGTTTTGGAATATTTTGGTGAATCAAAACAATGGGGATTGAGATGAAACTTTGCAATATAACCACATATAACATGTGTGACTTGCTGGAATTTTCAGGGATTTATTTGAGGATATGTCTTATAGAAATATTTCAACTACAGGAAATACGCTGAAAGGGTTTTGGAAGGTTTTGTCCAATGTTTTGAACATGACCATGTGTTGCTCTTATATATGGAAAATATATGTCCACTGAGTTTTCCTAAATTTTCTCAAATATTTTTAAAGCATAAAAATATTTTTCTCTATAAAAGACCATTTCTAGCCTTAAGAAAAAGCCTTTAAATAAAATAGGAAAATAATTTTCAAAAATAATGTTTTGTGGTTTTCGGAAGTTTTATATATAGTAGGTTCCAAATAAAGTCTTTGGGAGAAAACATCCACCTTATTTGAGGACTTGCAGTACAAACCTCAATTCAAGGGTTTTTGAAAACCTAAATTTAATAAATGCTTTTTGGTCAAAAGAATATTTTATAAAAATACTTTTATGTCCTATACACATGGCATGATCATTGGGCAAATATTTGGAGCAAGGAGATGAGTTTGTAGTGTAGGAGATATATGATGGTTCATGGCACAATCAAGCAAACAAGCAAATAGCACACAAGTCAAGTATTCAGATGCACACAAAAACTTTTAATTGGCCTTAATTTTCGAGTCATGCTAACTTAGTCATGAGGCAAAACACAGGATGTGACAGACCTACCCCCCTTACAAGAACCTCGTCCCCGAGATTCCTATGATGGGCGTAGAAGAGATACGGAAATTCATAGGTGAGGTAGTCTTCACGTCCCATGTTGCTTCTGCTCTGGTGTGGTTGTCCTCCTGGATCTTGAAGTGCTTGATGATATGGCTTCGAGTGCATCCTTGGCTTCGTTTGAGGATGAACATGGTTCTTGCAATATGTTAGGCTTGCCTAAAGGTAAAGGGTTTGGTGAACGAGGTCCGAGCAAGGGTCTGGCTTGCATGTGTATTCCAAACTCGGAGTACGGGGCAAGGTAGTGTGTCGGCATGCTGTTCCTGGGGTTACTCACATTGGTTAGTGACATCTAGATGTCTCTCTCTAGTCTACAACGGTCAAGGTCTTGGCGTAGTTTCCCGGTGACGGGGAATTGTCGACTTTGTCGGAGCAGTCGATCTTTCGGTGCTCGTGGTCTTCAACTGTAAGGACGTCGAAGTTTGTTGGCATAGGATTGTCGTCGAGATCTTCTGCTTGAGAAAGTTGCCCAGGTATGTTCTTCATTCATCTCCGGCCATTTATCTTCATCGTCATGGATGCAGCTTTTTGGCGGGTCTTTGAGTGTTTGGTCTTCTTGTCTTTCCGTAGCCATTTGTGGCAAGGTTTGCGCTGGGTCTCGTCCCTAAGATTAAGCTTAGAGACTTGGTGTCAAAATGGGTTCTACCATATGTGAGGGCTTCTGAGGGGTTCTAGACAAGCTGACTATCCAAAAGTATAGATCGACCATCTAGTCCTCATGGTTTGGGGCTTGGCAAGCGGGGTGAACTACTTTTGACCGGTGGTCTATCATGATCCAGTCGGGGCTTACGCCCATGATTGTATCAAAAAGGGGCTAGTAATGAGGTCATGACAATCGTTCCACTCCATTCCAGGCATCTGGAGAGAGTAGGGTCGTCACGCTCATCGTACACCGTCAAGGTGGTGGAGCGAGGGGTGCTATCAACTTCTCGGTTCCATCCTAGTCAGGAACCGATAGGTGACCATTTAAAACAAGGGCTTCATCATGCTTGAACTTTGGTGCTTCTTGATATAGTCTAGCTGATATAGCCGGCAGAGGAGTGTTGGTTGACTTCTCTTGCTCCTTCTACCTTGCCGTGGCTTCCCAACCGTAGTGTTTCTTGGTCTTGTTTGGGTAAGAATGTCTCCTATGGAGGGAAGAGCACTCCGAGGACTCCAACTTCATCAAGGTAAAGTTTATACAGGCCAGCGTTGACCCGTGGGTGGTCCGCGCAAGCTGCAGCCGCTAGGCCGGCCTAGCAGCAGCCATGCCAGCCGCGGCCTCCCCTCCCCTCGGCCCACCCAAGCCAGCGCCCCTGGGCCGCGACCGCAAGGCCAAGCCTGCCCCGCGTGGCCTCCTCCACCAAGTGGGACGGAGCCCATGGCGAGCACCTCCCATCTCTCCTCTATTTCTCGCTTGAGGGCGCTGTATGTTATCCCGCGCTCAGTTACCAGTAGGCCTCTATCCAGATCTAACCCGATGATATTATTTTCCTCCACTGCGAATTTAGCTATTTATCCAGGACATTGCTAATTACGTAAAAAGCCAAGTTTTTAAAATGCTAATAACTAAGTATCCATGCATCCAAATAAAACATGTCCTATATGTAAAAAGTTCAGAATTTTGTGTAGATTAATAATATCCCAATTTCATGCATGATAAAAATGTTTAAACTTGATGTTTTATTAAATTTGCATAAATGCCATGTTAAAACGGTTTATTTAATAACTAAATTACCGTAGCTTCGATTTAAATGTACTATATATGTAACTTGCTTAGAAAAACGTGTACAATAACATGGTGCACTTTATTTTCCTGTTCAATAAATATAAAATATGTTTAGTTCAGATCTGGACCAAATTCAATATTTGCATATGGGATCGATTCGTAAATACTATATGTTGCTTACAGTCTCATTTAAAATGCCTAGACGATGTAGTTTATTTATGCTTCACTCTTGCCATGGTTAATAACATTTAATCTTTCCGAGTAAATAAAAGAAACTGAACTAAATATTTGAACATGGAGTTTCATCGATATGCAACCCGTTGCATATTGAACTTCACTTAATGTGTAGTTGTTGATTGTTGTGCTTGTCATGCCTTGCACACTTAAACTTGACATGCATCATCCTTCTTGTGCATCATGTCATAAATATGTTGTGGTGTTTATCATGTCATTTGTTCATTTCCGGATTTGCTTCTTCTCGCTAGAGTCCCAATCCGTTTTGGAGTGTGATGATTCGTTCGACTACGCCCATTCGTCCACTTCACGAATTCGTTCTTCTTCCAAGAGGGATCTCAGGCAAGATGATCATTTCCCAGGATACCACTACTATAATTGCCATGCTAGTTGTCTCGTTTCTATCGCTATGTCTTGCTACCTACCACTTGTTGGTCATGCCTTTCATAATGCCATGATAAGCCTCTAACCCTCCACATCCCAGCAAACCGTTGTTTGGCTATGTTACCGCTTGCTCGGCCCCTCTTATAGCTTTGTTAGTTGCAGGTGCAGGTTGTTCCATATGATAACATGGATATATTTGGGATATCACAATATTCTTTCTATTTTATTTAATGTACCTATACACTTGGCACAAGGTGGAATGCTTGGCCTTTTCTTCGGTGTTTTGTTCCACCTATGCCGCCCTAGTTTCGTTTACCGGTGTTATGTTCCATATTAAGCGCTCCTAACATGATTGGGGTTTGTAATGCCCAAGATGTGGTCCTATCCTTATTTTGACTCGAGGGCCTTGATACGTCTCCAACGTATCTATAATTTTTGATTGTTCCATGCTATTATATTATCATTCTAGGATAATTTTTGAGCAAATATTTACCAATTTATATTATTTTTGAGCACTAACCTATTGACGCAGTGCCTAGTGCCAGTTCAAGTTTTTTGTGTGTTTTTTGTTTCGCAAAAAATCCATATCAAACGAAGTCCAAACGCGATAAAAAATTTACGGAGACTTTTTTTGGAATATATGTGAATTTTGGGAGTCGAACTCAACGCAAGACGATGCCCGAGGGCCCCACAAGCCAACAGGGCGCGGCCTGGGGGGCGCGCCCTGATGGCTTGTGGCCAGCCCTTAAGTCGGTTGAGGCCCTCCTTCCGCCAAAAGAAAGATATTTTTGTGATAAAAATCCCCTCAAAATTTCAGCCCGATCGAAGTTACAGATCTCCGGCTATTTAAGAAACGGTGAAGGGGTCCAAAAACAGTTGCGAAAACAGAAGAGAAACAGAGAGATAGATCCAATCTCGGACGGGCACCTGCCCTCCGGGAGCCATGGAGGCCATGGACCAGAGGGGAATCTCTCCTCCCACCTAGGGAGGAGTCCAAGGAAGAAGAAGAAGGAGGTGGGCTCTCTCCCCCTCTCTCCCGGTGGCGCCAGAGCACCGCCGAGGCATCCATCATGACGGTGATCTACACCAAGAACTTCGCCGCTGTCACCACCAACTCTCTCCCCCTCTATGCAATGTTGTAAAACCTCTCTTTCCTGCTGTAATCTCTACTTAAACATGGTGCTTAATGCTATATATTATTATCCAATGATGTGTGGCTATCCTATGATGTTTGAGTAGATCTGTTTTGTCCTACGGGTTAATTGTGGTATCACGTTATTGATATGAGTTGTATGTTGATATGGTGTTGTCCGAAGGTTGTCTCCGTGAGGCGTACATGTGAGGGAATCATGCTGGAGGGTTTGCAATATGTTCATGATTCGCTTATAGTGGGTTGGTGAGTGACTGAAACACAAACCCGAGTAAGGGAGTTGTTGGCGTATGGGAGTAAAGAGGACTTGATGTTGAATGCTATGGTTGGGTTTACCTTAATGATTTCTAGTAGTTGCAGATGCTTTCTAGAGGTCCAATCATAAGTGCATATGATCCAAGTACGGAAAGTGTGTTAGCGTATGCCTCTCCCTCATTGCATATGATAATTATCTATCATGTTATATTCAATTGCCTATGGACAATCTTTCTCTTGTGTTACACAAAAAGCTTTCTACTAAACAACTAATTTAATTAATCTTTATCTAAACAGCCCCTAACTTTTATTTACTTGTTATCTTGCAAAACTATCTATTACACCTACTAAGTACCTCTAGTTTCTTTCCCGCAAAGTAATTTCGTACTTGTTCTAGTTAAAGTAAGTGTTACGTGCGTACAGTTGTATCGGTGGCCGATAGAACGTGAGAGAATATTAATTCTACCTTTAGCTCCTCGTTGGGTTCGACACTCTTACTTATCGAAAAAGGCTACAAACGATCCCCTACACTTGTGGGTTATCTAGACCCTTTTATGGCTCGATTGTCGGGGAGCAATATCGTTGTGGTTGATGTTCTCGTCTTTGCTTGTTTGCTTTATCACTAAGTAATTTTTATTTTCTGTTATAAGTTGTTTTCTATCTTTAAATATGGGTAGGAAACGCAAAATATCAAAAAAAATAGATGTACTTGCTGCTCCAAAAGTTGAGGAACCACTAGTGTTCCGTACTACCAAAACTTATTACTTGGATCATCTTCGATCCCATTGTGCCCGTGCTGAAAACCCAACTAGCTTAGTTGAGGCAAAATCATTAAATGAGCATGCTTATTATGTGCGACATCGCATATCTCAAAAAGGGAAACTCTTGTGGTATCAAATTAATACTTTGTGTTGCTATGCTTGGAATTTATGTGAATTATATGATTTTACTTGTTGTTCTACAAACACTCAAGAACACCTTCCCTATCAATGTGTGTTTAATGATAATGAAATATTATCTTCTTATGCCAAGGATGCCTATTGTTATTATGATGTTGAACAAATTGAAGAATTTGTTGCTTTTAAGGGTGCTTATGAAATTGCTACTTTGATTGAAAAGTATGATGCTACTTTTTACAAATCTGAAAAAATTTCCATACTTAAATATTGCTATGAAAACTATGCTTCTAATGCTTATGTTAAAGAATTTATTGAAAGAATGACCGCTGCCTTGGAAGAGACTAATGTTTTGTAGGAATCTATGGAAGAAGAAATTGCTGAAACTGTGAGCTCATTAGATGAAAAATATGAGGAGGAGAGTGAAGAACAAAAGGAGGAAGAGCGGATTAGCTACCCGTTCCCACCTTCTAATGAGAGTAACTCTTCAACTCATACATTGTTTAATTTCCCTTCGCACATACTGAAGGATGAATGCTATGATGATTGCTATGATATCTTGTATTCATTTGAAATATCCCTTTTTGATGAATTTGATGCTTGCTATGCTTGTGGCCATGATGCCAATATGAATTATGCTGATGGAGATGAACTTGCTATAGTTCCTTATGTTAAGCATCAAATTTTTGCTATTGCACCCACACATGATAGTCCTATTATCTTTTTGAATTCTCCCAACTACACTATATCGGAGAAGTTTGCACTTATTAAGGATTATATTGATGGGTTGTGTTTTAATATTACACAAGATGATTTTGCTGAATATAATATGCATGTTCTTGCTGCTCCTACTTGCAATTATTATGAGAGAGGAACCAAATCTTCACCTCTCTATGTTTCCAATACTATAAAATTGCAAGAAACTACTTATGATATGTATTGCCCTTTACTTGTTGTGCATGAATTTTTCTTGTATGACATGCCAATAGATAGGAAGAGAGTTAGATTTCATTGTTATATTCTACATATTAAGTTTTGCTCACTACTAAATTACAAATCATTGTTAATTAAAATTGGCTTTGATATACCTTGGGATCTAGGTGGATCAATTACTTGAGCACTATATGCCTAGCTTAATGGCTTTAAAGAAAGCGCTACCAGGGAGACAACCCGGAAGTTTTAGAGAGTCATTCATTTCTGTTGTGAGCTTTTAAAATAATTAAAAACAAAAAAATAAAGTGGGGAACTTCAAACCTTTTCAAAAAGAGAAGTGAAAGTGAGAAAGACGAGCATCGTTGAAGTGGGGGCTAGCCTTGAACTTTGTTCATGCCCATGGAAACTTTGTGAATCTTGATTACAGAAACTTTTCAACAAAAATAATTATCCCCTTGTACAAATCCATTGTATTATAAAAATAATTTGCCAATAATTACCTTTAGGATGTTTGAATTGCTTGTTTGATATGTGTTGTGTAAAAACAGAGACGTTTGCTGTAGTGTTTGAATTTTCCTATTTTATTGGAGCGTGCAAAAATTCTGAAAATTTTAAACCATAATGTTATGTAAATTCTTTATTTCTTCCTAATTTTTCAGAATTGTTTGAGTTACATAAGTATACGTTCGATCTGCATCTTTACAGACTGTCCTGTTTTTCACAGATTGCTGTTATAGTTGCTTTGCGTGCTTATGTTTGAATTCTTGTTGAGCCCCATTGACTTGGAAGCCATAGAATTGTGATAGCATACAGTGGATAATTTTAGATTATAATTATGCAATAATTTTATTGCAAAACATGATGGGATTTGGTGTTATGTGAACTAACGTTTTTAATTAAAGTTTTGTCAAGTTTTGTGTAGATGAAGTGTTCGAAGATCGAGGAGGTGTCAGTGTGAGAAGAATAAGGAGAGATAAGAGTTCAATCTTGGGGATGCCCAAGGAACCCCAAGTAAATATTCAAGGAGACTCAAGCATCTAAGCTTGGGGATGCCCTGGAAGGCATCCCATCTTTCTTCTTCAACAATTATCGGTATGTCTCGGTTTTTGTTTTGTTCACATGACATGTGTAAATTCTTGGAGCGTCGTGTGCCTTTTATTTTCCTTTTGGCATTGCAACATGCTCGTTGGGAAAAGTCCACGATTGATTTATAGAATGCTCTTTGCACTTCACTTATATCTTTTGAGTATGGCTTTATAGAATGCTTCATGTGCTTCACTTATATCATTTGAAGTTGGATGCCTGTTTCTCTACATATATAAAACCGTTATTTGTAGAATTCTCTTTTGCTTCACTTATATTCATTAGAGTGTGGTATTTTGTAGAAAGAATTAAAATCTCGTTCTTCACTTATATTTGTTTGAGAGTTAATAAACAGTGACGGTAATTTGCATGGGTTATAAGACTAGTCAAAAAATAATAGGTATTCAACGAGTGATAATCAAAACCTTCATGTAGCACATTAAAGAGAAATTGTGGGTTGATGATATTGATGTGGTAATGAGAAAGGGTGTGAGTGCATCGTTGTTGATTCGTAGAGGTGTTGGTATTAAGAGGTGTTAACTTCTTGTTTGTCTAAGAATTAAAAGGGCATGGTGAGGATGTGTGAACATTTCTATTCCTCGTTAAAATCCGAGTGTTGTTTCGGGTAGGAGGCGCGTGATGGTTAACTCCTCCCAACCTCCTCCCTCGTGGCATGCGAGTAGTACTTTGATTTGTGATAAAACTAATAAAACTTTGCAATAAGTATATGAGTTCTTTATGACTAATGTGAAACCATGGACATACGCAATCTCATCTATTCATATTTTGCTAGCCTCTTCGGTACCGTGCCTTGCTCATTCTCACCTAGAGGATCGGTGCAAATCTCGCTGGTGCATCTAAACCCCGTGACATGATACGCTCTGTTGCGCATAAGACTCATTATATCTTCCTCAAAACAGCCACCATACCTACTTATCTTGGCATTTCCATAGCCATTCCGAGATATATTGCCATGCAACTTCCACCGTCCCTTCATATGACTTGCACTTCCATTGTCATATTGCTTTGCATGATCGTAAGATAGCTAGCGTGATATTTACATGGCTTGTCCATTTTTTGATATCTTTTGCTACGCTAGATCATTGCACATCCTGGTACACTACCAGAGGCATTCATATAGAGTCATATCATCCTTTAAGTTTTTCATATTGAGTTGTAAGTAAATAAAAGTGTGATGATCATCATTATTAGAGCATTGTCCTAGTGAGGAAATGAAAATGGGGGAGGCCAAATGAGCCCACCATAAAAAAATAAAAAAAATAAAAAAATGGGGGAGGCGAAAAAAGAAAAAGCACCATGAAAAAAATGAGAGAAAAAGAGAGAAGGGACTTTGCTACTATCCTTTACCACACTTGTGCCTCAAAGTGGCACCTTGTTCCTCATATAGAGAGTCTCATGTTATGTCATTTTCATATGCTTGTGGGAATTTTTCGTTATAGAACGTTGCCTGTATATTCCGATGACGGGCCTCCTCAAATGCCCGAGGTCTTCATGAGCAAGCAAGTTGGATGCACACCCACTTAGCTTCAGTCGAGCTTTCATACACTTATAGCTCTAGTGCATCCGTTGCATGGCAATCCCTACTCCTCGCATTGATATCGATTGATGTGCATCTCCATTGCCCGTTGATACGCCGAGTTGATGCGAGACTTTCTTCTCCACTTTTACCCCTTTGAAACCTACCACCACATTCTATTCCACCTATATGCTATGTCCATGGTTCATGCTCATGTATTGCGTGAAGAGTAAAAAGTTGTTGCATATTGAAAAAGTACGATCCAATTGCCTGACTTGGCACCGTGGTGCTTGACATTTGTATTAATGTGGCCATGCCTTGCTAATATAATAAGATGAATGGGGGGTAAACATTCTTTGAGGATCGTATACTTTGAAAGATTGATGATTTTGTTGCTTTTGCTTATAAGTATTACTATGTTAATGTTTGTTAATTCATCGCTTCTCAATGAGCATACAAGCAAAAGATTACATATTGGGTAGCATGTCACATCAAAATTCTATTTTTATCATTTACATACTCGAGGACGAGCAGGAATTAAGCTTGGGGATGCTTGATACGTCTCCAACGTATCTATAATTTTTGATTGTTCCATGCTATTATATTGTCATTCTAGGATACTTTTTGAGTAATTATTTACCAATTTATATTATTTTTTAGCACTAACCTATTGACCCGGTGCCCAGTGGCAGTTCCAGTTTTTTTGTGTGTTTTTGTTTCGCAAAAAATCCATATCAAACAAAGTCCAAAGGCGATAAAAATTTACGGAGATTTTTTTGGAATATATGTGAATTTTTGGAGTCGGAATCAACGCAAGACAATGCCCGAGGGCACCACAAGCCAACAGGGTGCGGCCAGGGGGGCGCGCCCTGTTGGCTTGTGGATAGGCCTTAAGTCGGTTGAGGCCCTCCTTCTGCCGCAAGAAAGATATTTTCGCGATAAAAATCCTCTCAAAATTTCAGCCCGATCGGATTTACGGATCTCCGGATATTTAAGAAACGGTGAAGGGGTCCAAAAACAGTCGCGAAAACAGAAGAGAAACAGAGAGATAGATCCAATCTCGGAGGGGCTCCTGCCCTCCGGGGGCCATGGCGGCCATGGACTAGAGAGGAAACTCTCCTCCCACCTTGGGAGGAGACCAAGGAAGAAGAAGAAGAAGGAGGGGGGCTCTCTCCCCCTCTCTCCCGGTGGCGCCGGAGCGCCACCGAGGCATCCATCATGACGGCAATCTACACCAACAACTTTGCCGCCATCACCACCAACTCTCTCCCCCTCTATGCAGCGGTGTAAAACCCCTCTTCCCCGCTGTAATCTCTACTTAAACATGGTGTTTAATGCTATATATCATTATCCAATGATGTGTGGCTATCCTATGATGTTTGAGTAGATCTCTTTTGTCCTACGGGTTAATTGTGGTATGATGTTATTGATATGAGTTGTATGTTGATATGGTGTTGTCCTAAGGTGCCCTCCGTGAGGCCCACACGTGAGGGAATCATGCTGGAGGGTTTGGAATATGTTCATGATTCGCCTATAGTGGGTTGGTGAGTGACTGAAACACAAACCCAAGTAAGGGAGTTTTTTGCGTATGGGAGTAAAGAGGACTTGATGTTTAATGCTATGGTTGGGTTTAGCTTAATGATTTCTAGTAGTTGTGGATGCTTGCTAGAGGTCCAATCATAAGTGCATATGATCCAAGTATGGAAAGTGTGTTAGAGAATGCCTCTCCCTCATTGCATATGATAATTATCTAGCATGCTATATTCAAATGCCTATGGACAATCTTTCTCTCGCGTTACACAAAAAGCTTTCTACTAAACAACTAATTTAATTAATCTTTATCTAAACAGCCCCTAACTTTTATTTACTTGTTCTTTATTATCTTACAAAACTATCTATTACACCTACTAAGTACTTCTAGTTTCTTTCCCGCAAAGTAGTTTCGTACTTGTTCTAGTTAAAGTAAGCGTTAGCGTGCATAGAGTTGTATCGGTGGCCGATAGAACTTGAGAGAATATTAATTCTACATTTAGCTCCTCATTGGGTTCGACACTCTTACTTATAAAAAAATGCTACAAACAATCCCCTACACTTGTGGGTTATCGGGCCTCGATAAGGATAGAAGCGCATCTCGTCGTTTCGCAAGAATGGATATCGTTACAAGTACATGTAAAGAGGAGATGAGTATATGGAATTGCCTTACACTTGCCACAAGCTAAATCATGATCATCTGAAATACAACAATACATTCAATCATCATACAGAAGAGCAGGTTCCGACTATGGAAGAATTCAAACGGTAAAAGCGACATCCATGCTTGCTAATCCCAATGCCGACCTGTAACCCATCCTATGATCGATGAAGAAGAAGAAGAAGAAGAACTCCAAATTAGACAAGCATCACTCTCACGTCAAAGCATCGCATTAACTGTACCTGCAACTATTGTTGTAGTAATCTGTGAGCCACGGGGACTCAGCAATCTCATTCCAAGGGTATCAAGACTAGCAAAGCTTAATGGGTGAGGTACGGTTCAGTTGTGAGGCTGCAGCAAGCACTAATCATTTATTTGAGTTGTTAACTTAGGAGTACAAGAATAAGAAGAGTGATCTACGCATAAACGGGCATGAACTAGTAGTGATCAACTGATCCTGAACACTTACTTACGAGTCAAACATAACCCCACCATGTTTCCTTCTTGGTTCAAATCTCACAAGAAGAGACAGTCATGGTTACTCACACGGTTGGTGTGTTTTAATTGAGTTTGCTTCAAATTTTCAACTACCGAATATTATAAAATTTCCAAGTTGCCACATAACCGCGGGCACGGCTCTCACAAAAATGTAACCCTGCAGGGGTGCTCCAACTCATCCATGACAAACTAGCCACAAGTTGTGGTGGAAAACCTCAACTGCAGGATAGCCCATAGTATCCTTGGAATCCCGTGCACAAGACATTCGTTAAAGGTAAAAGAAATCCAGCAAGACCGCCAGACGTGTCGACGAACACGATAGGAGCCGCGTATCTCGTTCTCATGACACGACCGGATGAGTAGTACGTACAGTGGCCTGATAGAAATCCCCCGAGTTGCCCCGGGGTGGCCCCGCAAGTGGCTCTAGTTTGGACCAACACTCATGAGGAGCACTTGTAACAGCCCGAGACTGATGCTCCAGAAGATTCCCGTTGTTTTCCATTCTCGTCGTGTGATTCGTTTGTTTGTCGCATTCATCACCGCATCATTCGCATCATCTGCATAGCATCGGCAACTCCGTTGCCATCATTTTTACAAAAACCGCATCCGTTCGTAGTCGCCGGTTCTCTCCGTTCTTGTCGTTGACATGTTGGTGGTGGTCGTTTTCATGCATTTTGCATTCATGACGCATTCATCTTGTGTGTGCCATATCTTTTAGGCCGTAGCTCCGTTGCAAATGTTCTATATATGTAAATCGCCTAGAATGATGAGTAGAATATCATCGTGCACTTTATTTCCCTGTTTAATAAATATAAAACATGGTTAGTTCAGATCTGGACCAAACTTATAATTTGCATATGGGGTCGTTTCGGAAATGCTATATGTTGTTTCCGACCTCATTTAATATGCCTAGATGTCTAGTTTACTTGTGCTTCACCTCTTGCCATGTTTAACAACATTTAATATTGTTGAGTAGCTAAACGAGATCGAACATAAGAATTGAACGTGGACTTTCGTTGATATGCAACTCGTTGCATATCGAGCTTCACTTAATGTGTAGGAGTTGATTGTCGTGCTTGGCCATGTCATGCATAACATGCATCATCCTTGTTGTGTATCATATCATGAATATATTGTGGTGTTTATCGTGTGTTGATTGTTGTTCCGGATTGCTTCTTCTCCATAGAGTTCTAAAAGCATTCGGAGTGTGAGGATTCGTTCGACTACGTTGGATCCTCTTCTTCATGGATCCGTTCTTCTTCCAAGCGGGATCTCAGGCAAGATGATCATTTCCCTGGATACCACTACTATAATTGTCATGCTAGTTGTCTCGTTTCTATCGCTGTCTCGCTACCTACCACTTGTATGTCATGCCTCCCAAAATGTCATGATAAGCCTCTAACCCCTCCACATCCTAGCGAACCATTGTTTGGCTATGTTACCGATTGCTCAACCCTTCTTATAGCGTTGCTAGTTGCAGGTGCAATTGTTTCCATGTGCCAACATGGATGTTTTTGAGCTATCACAATATTATTGCTATTTAATTTAATGTACTTATATACCTTGTAAAAGGTGGAAGGCTTGGCCTTTTGCTCGGTGTTTTGTTCCACTTTTGTCGCCATAGTTACTTGTGTACCGGTGTTATGTTCCATATTGAGCGCTCCTAACATGCTCGGGGTTGTTATGGGGACCCCCTTGATTTTCGTTTTGGGATAAAACTCTTCTGGCAAGGCCCAACATTGGTACTACATTTGCCTAACAACTAATAAACCTGCATAGGGGTAATTAACCCGAGGATCTTTAATCAACAACCCGGGCCAGTGCTCCTCATGATTGTTGGTCCAAAACGGGTAAACTGCAGGGCCACCGCGGGGAAACTCGGGGTTTGGTTTGACTCGTAGTGTGACCTATCCGTCGTGTCCTGAGAACGAGATACGCGACTCCTATCGGGATCGTCGACACGCCGGGCGGCCTTGCTGGATTTGTTTTACCTTTCTTGAACGTCTTGTGCGCGGGATTTCGAGGACACTTCGGGCTATCTTGAGGTTGAGATTTTCCAATGGAATTTCCGAGGAGATCACGGGTTTCGTGGTCGACGTTATTCCCGCGGCGTGTGGTTAGTTTGTGATGGATGAGTTGGAGCACCCCTGCAGGGTTAAATCTTTCATGAGAGCCGTGCAATGGCCCGTGTTGTTAATTAATTATCCCCGGTTTCAGAAAGATTTAACCCTACGGGGTTGCTCCAACTCATCCATCACAAACTAACCACAAGCTGCACCGAAAAACCTCAACCTCGAGATAGCCCAAGGTATCCTCGAAATCCCGGTGCACGAGACGTTCGAGAAAGGTAAAACATATCCAGCAAGAATGCCCGACGTGTCGACGAACCCGATAGAAGCCACGTATCTCATTCTCAGGACACGATAGATAAGCGACGTGTACGGTGGATTGATATAAATCACCCGAGTTGCCTCGGGGTAGCCCCGCACAGTGCTCTATTTTGGACCAACACTCATGAGGAGCACTGGCCCGGGGGTTGATTAATTATCCACGGGTGACGACGGGTCCCTATGCAATTTTATTAGTTATTAGGGAAATATAGTACCAATGTTGGGCCTTAACGAAAGAGTTTTATCCCAAAACAAAAATCAAGGGGGTCCCCATAACAACCCCAAGCATGTTCGGAGCGCTCAGTATCGAACATAACATCGGTAGTCAGAAACTAAGGCGGCAAAAGTGGAACAAATCACCTGGCAAAAGGCCAAGCCTTCCACCCTTTACCGAGTGTATAGATACATTAAATTAAATAGCAATAATATTGTAATATCCCACGATATCCATGTTATCACATGAAAACAACCTGCACCTGCACCTGCAACACTATAAGAAGGCTTGAGCAAGCAGTAACTTAGCGAAACAGTGGTTTGCTAGGATGTGGAGGGGTTAGAGGCTTTTCATGGCATTTTGGGAGGCTTGGCAAACAAGTGGTAGGTAGAGAGAAATAGCAATAGAAATGAGGCAACTAGCATGGCAATAATAGTAGTGGCATCTAGGGAAATGATCATCTAGCCTGAGATCCCGCTTGGAAGAAGAACGAATCCGTGAAAAAGACGAACCAACGTAGTCGGACGAATCCTCACACTCCGAAACGCTTTCGGAACTCTATCGAGAAGAAGCAATCCGGAAACAAGCAAATGACAAGGTAAACACCACAACATAGGCATGACATGATGCGCAAACAAGTATGATGCATGTCAAGTTTAAATATGTGAGGCATGGCATGGCAAGATTCAACAATCAAACACTACAAATTAAGTGAAGTTCAATATGCAACGAGTTGCATATTGACGAAACTCCACGTTCGAATCATTTAGTTCACTCTCGTTTATTTACACGACAAGTTTAGATGTTCTTAAACATGGCAAGAGGTGAAGCATTAACAAACTACATATTTAGGCAAGTTTAAATGAGGCCGGAACAACATATAGCATTTCCGAAACAACCCCATATGCAAATTATGAATTTGGTCCAGATCTGTCCTAACATATTTTATATTTATTAAACAGGAAAATAAAATGCACCATGTGATTTATACACGTTTTTCTAGTCGAGTTACATATGTGGATCAATTAAATCAGATCTACGGTTATTTAAATATGCAACAAATCGTTTTAGCATGGCATTTATGCAAATTTAATCAAACAGCAAGTTTAAAAAATTATCATGGATGAAAGTGGCATAATATGAATATATATGAAATTCGAATCCTTTTACATATTTAAATCATTTTAATCCGATGCATGGTTAAATTGTGATTAAGATTTTAAAACAGTGGCATTTAGGTAATCTTAATGCAAACAACAATATAAATGTTGTTAACATGCATGATGATGCCATATTTAAGTTAGATGGAATCTTTAAGAAAATATGGAAATATATCATGATATGAATCGTTTTTCACCATGGCGGAAAGAAAGGGGTGCCATGGCAACGAAAACTGGAACGGTGCTACGGCAACATTCCGATGATCCGGCAACTCGTCGAGATGTCGGTGCAAAAGAAGGTGTGGTTGTGAGTGTGCCATGCCAAAATGGTGGGGTGATCCCTGTTATCGGGTTCCCACGTGTCGGTGTTACGAATAACGCGGTACGTGCAACTACCAAAATGCTACAAGGTGTAACAAGCGGTTCAGGAGAATAAAAAAAAAAAGCAAATACAGAGAGGCAAAAGAATTAGGTCTCTATGGGATTTGATCCTAGGACCTCTTTGTTGAAAACATGGATGCTAGCCATTGTACCAATCTCTGTCAGTGATATGCGAAGGCGCCTGAATTTGAGCCAGGGACCTCCCACGTATGGCAAAGTGCGGTTGACCAGCGGGCTGGCTAGGTGTTCGTGGCAATGATACAGATCGACCTCCTATGACCTATATGTGCAGCAAACAAGGAGAAACAAAGAACAGGACAAAAAATAGAGTCGCAACTATATTAAAAGAGCGCCTTGGAATCGATCATAGGCCCTCCTGGTTAGAGACAACTCGGCCGACCACTGAACTAGATGTGTGTCTGTGAAATTTGGACGTGCCTAGTACTACTTGAGCGATCATCAGAAGGCCGAGCCCTGGATCACCATGGACACACGGTGAAGTTCTGTGACAACGCCGATGAACAAGGTAGTGGCAAAAGCAGATGCAGAGGGCCGGCGGGGGTGCGGAAACAGGAGGGATGTGCAGCTACAGGTAGCGCGTGGGCATGCACACATGTGCAGTTGTACGCGGGTGAAAGCTTGCGGCCATGGCTACAAAGCACGGCGATGCGGGCGACGATGCTGAGCTAGCTAGCCGCGGAGGGCCTGCGTGGGCATGCGCAGGTGTGCGCGATGGCATGTATGGAGCAACGAGCAGAGCAAAGCAACGACACGAGCACAAACTTGAACTCGCAGCCGTCCATGGCGGACGAACCCGAGCTACGACGATCGGCGACTACGGCGATGGAAACGGCCGAGAAGTAAGATGGGGAGGTGCGGCTGCTCACCACGGGGGTGTTGGAAATATGCCCTAGAGGCAATAATAAATTGGTTATTATTATATTTCCTTGTTCGTGATAATCGTTTATTATCCATGCTATAATTGTATTGATTGGAAACTCAAATACATGTGTGGGTACATAGACAACACTGTGTCCCTAGTATGCCTCTCGTTAACTAGTTCGTTGATCAAAGATGGTCAAGGTTTCCTGGCCAAAGACATGAGATGTCATTTGATAATGGGATCAAATCATTAGGAGAATGATGTGATGGACAAGACCCAAACTATAAACATAGCATATGATCGTGTCAGTTTATTGCTATAGTTTTCTGCATGTCAAGTATCTGTTCCTATGACCATGAGATCATGCAACTCACTGACACCGGAGGAATACCTTGTGTGTATCAAACGTCACAACGTAACTGGGTGACTATAAAGATGCTCTACAGGTATATCCGAGGGTGTCTGTTGAGTGGGCATGGATCAAGACTGGGATTTGTTACTCCGTGTGACGGAGAGGTATCTCAGGGCCCACTCGGTAATACAACATCACAATAAGCCTTGCAAGCAATGTGACTAAGTGTTAGCCATGGGATCTTGTATTACAGAACGAGTAAAGAGACTTGCTGGTAACGAGATTGAACTAGGTATAGAGATACCGACGATAGAATCTCGGGCAAGTAACATACCGAAGAACAAAGGGAACAGCGTACGGGTTTAACTGAATCCTTGACATAGAGGTTCAATCAATAAAGATCTTGGTAGAATATGTAGGAACCAATATGGGCATCCAGGTCCCGCTATTGGTTATTGACCATAGAGGTGTCTTGGTCATGCCTACATAGTTCTCGAACCCGCAGGGTCTGCACACTTAAGGTTCGGTGACGTTTCGGTATAGTAGAGTTATGTATGGTGGTGAACGAAGGTTGTTCGGAGTCCCGGATGAGATCCTGGACGTCACGAGGAGCTCCGGAATGGTCCGGAGGTAAAGATTGATATATAGGAAGTCCTGTTTTGGTCACCGGAAAAGTTTCGGGTAATTCGGTAGTGTACCGGGAGTGCCGGGAGGGGTACCGGGGACCATCGGGAGGGGTGTCTCGACCCAAAGGACCTCATGGGCTGTGGGAGGAGTCAAACCAGCCCCTAGTGGGCTGGCCTAACCCCCCCACTAAGGCCCATGTGGCTTTGGGTGGAAAAAATCCAAAGGAGGAAAGGTGGAAAGGGTTTCCAAGTGGAGAGGAGGAATCCTACTCCTAATAGGATTGGAGTACGACTCCTCCACCTCCAATTTCGGCCAAACCTTGAGAGTTTGAGGCTGCCTCCTCCCCTCCCTCCCTCCTATATATACTAGAGGATTTAGAGGGAAGAGCTAACCCTAATTGCCACGTGCTCCCTCTACTTCATCTAGATCGGTTTCTCCTCTAGTCTAGTTTCAGCGGTGCTTAGGCGAAGCCCTGCCGGAATTGTTCCACCACCATCGCCGCCGCACCGTCACGCCGCCAGAGAACTCTTCTACCTCTCCGCTCCCTCTTGCTGGATCAAGAAGGTGGAGATCCTCATCGAGCTGTACGTGTGCTGAACGTGGAGGTGCCGTCCGTTCGGCGCTAGATCGGAAGGACCGTGATCAGGATTGCGAGACGATTCGTGATTTGATCGCGGGACGGATTGTGATGGGATCGCGGGACGGATCGAGATTGGATCGCGAGATGGATCGTGATGGGATCGCGGGACGGATCGAGATTGGATCGCGAGATGGATCGTGATGGGATCGCGGGACGCTCGGCGATTTGGATCGCGAAGACGTTCGACTACATCAACCGCGTTTCTTAACGCTTCCCGCTTAGCGATCTACAAGGGTATGTAGATCCACTCTCCCTCTCGTAGATGCTCATCACCATGGATAGATCTTGCGTGTGCGTAGGAAAATTTTTGTTCCCCATGCAACGTTCCCCAACAGTGGCATCATGAGCTAGGTCTATGTGTAGATGAGATCTCGAGTAGAACACAAAGGAGTTTGTGGGCGTTGATATTCAGATTGCTTCCTCCCTTGGTCTTTTCTTGATTCGGCGGTATTGTGGGATGAAGCGGCCCGGACCAACATTACTCGTACGCTTACGAGAGACCGGTTCCATCAACTGACATGTAACTTCGTTGGATAAAGATGGCTGGCGAGTGTCTGTTTCTCCCACTTTAGTCGGATCGGATTTGACAAAGGCGGTCCTTGAGAAGGTTGAATAGCAATTTTTGTATCACCGTTGTGGTTTTTTGCTTAGGTAAGAATTTTTCTTGCTAGATACCCGTAGCAGCCACGTAAAACTTGCAACAACAATTAGAGGACGACTAACTTATTTTTGCAGGGTATGTTGTGATGTGATATGGCCAATTACATGAAGAGATATATGTGATGTATGAGATGATCATGTATTGTATAGAATATCACGACTTGCATGTCAATGAGTACGGCAACCGGCAGGAGCCATAGGGTTGTCTTTAATTATTTTTGCCTTTTTTGCTTTACTTTATCGCTATGAGTTAGCAATAGTCGTGGAAGCAACAGTCGGCGCGACAACCTCATGGCGACACATTGATGGAGATCAAGATGATGGAGATCATGGTGTCATGCCGGTGACGATGGAGATCATGCCGGTGCTTTCGAGATGGAGATCAAAAGCACAAGTTCATGGCCATATCATGTCACTTATGATTTGCATGTGATGTTAATCCTTTTATGCATCTTATTTTGCTTAGGACGACGGTAGCATTATAAGGTGATCCCTAACTTAAATTTCAAGATAAAATTGTGTTCTCCCCGAGTGTGCACCGTTGTGAAAGTTCGTCGTTTCGAGACACCACGTGATGATCGGGTGTGATAGACTCTACGTTCGCATACAACGGGTGCAAGCCAGTGTTGCACGTGCGGAACACTCGGGTAAACTTGACGAGCCTAGCATGTACAGACATGGCCTCGGAACACAAGAGACCAAAAGGTCGAACATGAGTCATATAGTAGATATGATCAACATGGAGATGTTCACCATTGAAACCACCTCAACTCACGTGATGATCGGACTTGAGTTGGTGGATTTGGATCATGTGACACTCGAATGACCGGAGGGATGTCAATTTGAGATGGAGTTTTTAAGTAATATGATTAACTAAACTCATTATCATGAACATAGTCAAAATGTCTTTGCAAATTATGTTGTAGATTACTAGCTCGCGCTGTAGCTCCCTTGAATTTTTATATGTTCCTAGAGAAATAGAATTGAAAGATGATGGTAGCAATAATGCGGACTGGGTCCGTGATCTGAGGATTGTCCTCATTGCTGCACAGAAGGCTTATGTCCTTAATGCACCGCTCGGTGCGCCACCCCCTCTGGCGTCGTCTGTAGATGTTGTGAACATCTGATAGGCACGTTTTGATGACTACTTGATAGTTCAGTGCGTCATGCATTACGGCTTAGAATTGAGGCTCCAAAACATTTTGAACGTCACGGAACATATGAGATGTTCTAAGAGCTGAAATTGGGATCTCAGGCTCGTGCCCGTGTTGAGAGGTATGAGACCTCCAACAAGATTCTTTGCCTGCAAGATGAAGGAGAATAGCTCAATCGTTGAGCATGTGCTCAGATTGTCTGGGTGCTACAATCGCTTGAATCGAGTGGGAGTTGATCTTCCAGATAAGATAGTGATTGATATAGTTCTCCAAGTCACTGTCACTAAGCTACTAGAGCTTCGTGATGAACTATAAAATGCCAGGGATGGAAATAATGATCCCTGATCTATTCGCGATGTTTGACACCGCGAAGTTAGAAATCAAGAAGGAGCATCAAGTGTTGATGGTTAGTAAAACCACTAGTTTCGAGAAGGGCAAGGACAAGGAGGGATACTTCATGGATGGCAAGCCAGTTGCTGCTCCAGTAAAGAAACCCAAGGTTGAACCCAAACCCGTGACTAAGTGCTTCTATTATGAGGAGAACGGTCGCTGAAGCGGAACAACCCTAGATACTTGGTAGATAAGAAGGCTGGCAACGTCGATAGAAGTATATTTGATATACGTGTTATTGATGTGTACCTTGCTAGTACTCCTAGTAGCACCTGGGTATTGGATACCGGTTCGGTTGCTAAATGTTAGTAACTCGAAATAAAAGCTACGGAATAAACGGAGGCTAGCTAAGAGTGAGGTGACGATGAGTGTTGGAAGTGTTTCCAAGGTTGATGTGATCACCATCGCACGCTCTCTCTACCTTCGGGATTAGTGATGAACCTAAATAAATGTTATTTGGTGTTTGCGTTGAGCATGAATGTCATTAGATCATGTTTATTGCAATACGGTTATTCATTCAAGTTAGAGAATAATGGTTATTCTGTTTACATGAATAATACCTTCAATGGTCATGCACCCAATGAGAATGGTTTATTGAATCTTGATCGTAGTGATACACATGTTCATAATATTGATGCAAAAAGATACAAAGTTAATAATGATAGTACCACATACTTGTGGCACTGCCGCTAAATGTCATATTGGTGTAAAACGCATGAAGAAACTCCATGCTGATGGATCTTTGGACTCATTCGATTTCGAATCGATTGAGACATGTGGACCATGCCTTATGGGCAAGATGACTAAGACCCCGTTTTCCGGTATGATGGAGCGGGCAAGTGACTTATTGGAAATGATACATGTTGATGTATTCGGTCCAATGAGTGTTGTAGCGTGCAGTGGATATCATTATTTTCCTACCTTCACTGATGATTTGAGTAGATATGGGGATATTTACTTAATGAAACACAAGTCTGAAACATTTGAACAGTTCAAACAAATTCAGAGTGAAGTTTGAGATCATCGTGACAAGAAGATAAAATATCTACGATATGATCGTTGAGGTAAATATCTGAGTTACGAGTTTGGTATACAACTTAAGACAATGTGGAAGTTGTTTCAAAACTCATGCCACCTGGAACACCATAGTGTGATGGTGTGTCCGAACGTCGTAGTCATGCTCTATTGGATATGGTGCGTACTATGATGTCTCTTATCGATTTGCCACTATCTTTTTGGGGTTATGCATTAGAGACAACTACATTGACTTTAAAAAGGGGCACCATCTAAGTCCGTTGAGATGACACCGTATGAATTTTGGTTTGGCAGAAACCTAAGCTGTCATTTCTTAATGTTTGGGGTTGCGACGCTTATGTGGAAAAGGTTTTCAACCTGATGAGCTCGAACCCAAAGCGGACAAATGCATCTTCATAGAATACCCTAATGTAACAGTTGGGTAAACCTTCTATCTCAGATCCAAGCACAAAGTGTTTATTGCTAAAACGGGTCCTTTCTCGAGAAAGAGTTTCTCTCGAAAGAATTGAGTGGGAGGAAGATAGAACTTGATGAGGTTGTTGAACCTTTGTTTCAACCAGAGAGTAGCGCAACGCAGAAAGTTGTTTCTGTGGAGCCTACATTAGTTGAAGAGGAAGTTAATGATGATGATCATAAAGCTTCGGATCAAGTTACTATCGAACCTCGTAGGTCGACAAGGACGTGTACTGCTCCTGAGTGGTACGGCAACCCTGTCTTAGAGGTCATGTTGTTGGACAACGATGAACCTACGAGCTATGGAGAAGCGATGATGGGCCCGTATTCCGAGAAATGGTTAGGGGCCATGCAATCCGAGATGGGATCCATGTAAGAAAACAAAGTATGGGCTTTGGAAGTATTACCTGAAGGGTGAAAGGCCATTCAGAACAAATGGATCTTTAAAAGGAAGACGGACGCGGACGGTAATGTCACCGTCTATAAAGCTCGACTTGTGGGAAAGGGTTTTTCACAAGTTCAAGGAGCTGACTACGATGAGACTTTCTCACCCGTAGCGATGCTAAAGTCTGTTGGAATTATGTTAGCAGTTGCTGCATTTTTCGATTATGAAATCTGGCAGATGGATGTCAAAACATCATTTCCTTAACGATATCCGTGAGGAAAGGTTGCATGTGATACAACCGGAAGGTTTTGTCAGTTCTAAGGATGCTAAAATATATGCAAGCTCCAGCGATCCTTCTATGGACTGGAGCAAGCATCTCGGAGTTGGAATATACGCTTTGATGAGGTGATCAAAGTTTTTGAGTCTATACAAAGTTTATGAGAAACTTGTATTTACAATAAAGTGAGTGGGAGCACTATAGAATTTCTGATAAGTATGTGTGGATGACATATTGTTGATCGGAAATGATGTAGAATTTCTGGAAAGCATAAAGGGTTGTTTGAAAAGGAGTTTTTCAAAGGAAAACCTGGAATGAAGCTACTTAAATATTGGGCATCTTGATCTATAGAGGTAGATCAAGACATCTGATAAAACTTTCAATGAGTACATACCTTCACAAGATTTTGAAAGAGTTCAAAATGGATCAGTTAAAGAAAGAGTTCTTGCCTGATTTGTAAGGTGTGGAGTTGAGTGAGACTCAAAGCTCGACCACGGCAGAAGAAAGAGAAAGGACGAAGGTCGTCCCCTATGCCTTATCCATAGTCTCTGTATAGTATGCCATGCTATGTACCGCACCTGTGTGTGCCTTGCCATGAGTCTGTCAAGGGGTACAAGAGTGATCCAGGAGTGGACCACTGGACAGCGGTCAGGATTATCCTTAGTAACTAGAGGACTAAGGAAATATTTCTCGGTTATGGAGGTGATAAAGAGTTCGTCGTAAAGGGTTACGTCGATGCAAGCTTTAACACCAATCCGGATGACTCTGAGTAGCAATCCGGATACGTATAGTGGAGCAACCATTTGGAATAGCTCCAAGTGGAGTGTGGTAGCAGTGTCTACAGTATGACATAGAGATTTGCAAAGTACACACGGATCTGAATGTCGCAGACCCGTTGACTAAAGACCTCTCTCACATGCAAAGCATGATTGAACCCCAGAACTCATTGGGTGTTAGATTCATAACAATGTAAAACACATGGTGATGTGAACTAGATTATTGACTCTAGTGCAAGTGGCAGACTGTTGGAAATATGCCCTAGAGGCAATAATAAATTGGTTATTATTATATTTCCTTGTTCATGATAATCGTTTATTATCCATGCTATAATTGTATTGATTGGAAACTCAAATACATGTGTGGGTACATAGACAACACTGTGTCCCGAGTATGCCTCTAGTTAACTAGTTCATTGATCAAAGATGGTCAAGGTTTCCTGGCCATAGACATGAGATGTCATTTGATAACGGGATCACATCATTAGGAGAATGATGTGATGGACAAGACCGAAACTATAAACATAGCATATGATCATGTCAGTTTATTGCTATAGTTTTCTGCATGTCAAGTATCTGTTCCTATGACCATGAGATCATGCAACTCACTGACACCGGAGGAATACCTTGTGTGTATCAAACGTCACAACGTAACTGGGTGACTATAAAGATGCTCTACAGGTATCTCCGAGGGTGTCTGTTGTGAGGACATGGATCAAGACTGGGATTTGTTACTCCGTGTGACGGAGAGGTATCTCAGGGCCCACTCGGTAATACAACATCACAATAAGCCTTGCAAGCAATGTGACTAAGTGTTAGCCCCGGGATCTTGTATTACAGAACGAGTAAAGAGACTTGCCGGTAACGAGATTGAACTAGGTATAGAGATACCGACGATCGAATCTCGGGCAAGTAACATACCGAAGAACAAAGGGAACAGCGTACGGGATTAACTGAATCCTTGACATAGAGGTTCAACCGATAAAGATCTTCGTAGAATATGTAGGAACCAATATGGGCATCCAGGTCCCGCTATTGGTTATTGACCGTAGAGGTGTCTTGGTCATGTCTACATAGTTCTCGAACCCGCAGGGTCTGCACACTTAAGGTTCGGTGATGTTTCGGTATAGTAGAGTTATGTATGGTGGTGACCGAAGGTTTTTCGGAGTCCCAGATGAGATCCTGGACGTCACGAGGAGCTCCGGAATGGTCCGGAGGTAAAGATTGATATATAGGAAGTCCTGTTTTGGTCACCGGAAAAGTTTCGGATATTTCGGTAGTGTACCGGGAGTGCCGGGAGGGGTACCGGGGACCATCGGGAGGGGTGTCTCGACCCAAAGGACCTCATGGGCTGTGGGAGGAGTCAAACCAGCCCCTAGTGGGCTGGCCTAACCCCCCCCCCCCCCACAAAGGCCCATGTGGCTTTGGGTGGAAAAAATCCAAAGGAGGAAAGGTGGAAAGGGTTTCCAAGTGGAGAGGAGGAATCCTACTCCTAATAGGATTGGAGTAGGACTCCTCCACCTCCAATTTCGGCCAAACCTTGATGGTTTGAGGCTGCGTCCTCCCCCCCTCCCTCCTATATATACTAGAGGATTTAGAGGGAACAGCTAACCCTAATTGCCACGTGTTCCCTCTACTTCATCTAGATCGGTTTCTCCTCTAGTCTAGTTTCAGCGGTGCTTAGGCGAAGCCCTGCCGGAATTGTTCCACCACCATCGCCGCCGCACCATCGCGCCGCCGGAGAACTCTTCTACCTCTCCGCTCCCTCTTGCTGGATCAAGAAGGCGGAGATCGTCATCGAGCTATACGTGTGCTGAACGCGGAGGTGCCGTCCGTTCGGCGCTAGATCGGAAGGACCGTGATCAGGATCGCAAGACAATTCGTGATTTGATCATGGGACGGATCATGATGGGATCGCGGGACGGATCGAGATTGGATCGCGAGACGATCGTGATGGGATCGCGGGACGGATCGAGATTGGATCGCGAGATGGATCGTGATGGGATCGCGGGACGCTCGGCGATTTGGATCGCGAAGACGTTCGACTACATCAACCGCGTTTCTTAACGCTTCCCGCTTAGCGATCTACAAGGGTATGTAGATCCACTCTCCCTCTCGTAGATGCTCATCACCATGGATAGATCTTGCGTGTGCGTAGGAAATTTTTTGTTTCCCATGCAACGTTCCCCAACAGGGGGTCCTGGTGACGACAGATCGAACGGAGAGGCGACGGAGGCGACGAGGGAGCACGCTGATCGTCGATGGTGCTCTGGTCCATTAAGCAGAGGAGGCCAGGGACGAAGAGGTCGTCGGGGAGGTCGATCCGGGGCTTGGCTTGGTGCAGGAATGGAACCAGCGCGGCGTCCTCTTGCGATTAGGCAAAGTAGCGGGGTACAGCGGAGCTCCAACACTGATGAAAAGGCGCAGGCCGATCCGGCCATGGTTCTTGGCAGCGAAGGTGCAGGGGTGTGGGAGGAGTGGCGGCGGCACGGAGGAGGAAGGAGAGGCGAGGGGGAAACCCTAGGGAGGTTGCATGGGTTCTTTTAGAGGGGCTGATACTTGTGATTTGCGTTGGGTTTTTCGTGAAGATGAGCGGGTAATTGCAGCACAAAGTGGGTAAGTATTTCCCTCAGTTATGAAACCAAGGTTTATCGAACTAATAGGAATATCAATCCTCAACCGTCTTCAGTGGCTGCACACAAAAGATCAAACAACTAGCACCCAACATGGGCAAGAGGGTTGTCAATCCCCTTGATCTCGTTATTTGCAAGCAAGTGAAGTGTGTAGATAATTGTAAATAAAATAAAAGATAAATAAAGGCAGCTAGGTAATAGTAACATTTATGAATTTATAAGTGAATAGACCCGGGGGCCATAGTTTTCCCTAACGGCATCTCTCATGTAGGCAACATATGATGGGTAACAAATTACTGTTGGGCAATTGATAGAAAAGCGGATAGTTATGCGATTTTCACGGCAATGATCTTGTGTGTATAGGCATCACGTCCATAAACAAATAGGCCAACTCCTTCCTGCACCAATTACTATTACTCCACTCATCGACCGCTATCTAGCATGCATCTAGAGTATTAAGTAAAACAGAGTAATGCATGGAGAACGATGACATGATGTAGACAAAGTAAACTCAAGCAATATCAATAAACCCCATCATGTTATCCTTAGTAACAACAACACAAAGACGCAACTTGTCCCCTTATGTCACTAGGATATAGAAACTCGTCAGGTTGAACCTACCACAACACACCTCTCTCAGTGAAGATAGATCAATCTACTTGGCCAAAGCAAACTAATAGATCGGAGAGAATTACGGAGCTATAATGATCATGCAAATAAGAATCATAATATTCATAGGTGACTCAAATACTTTTCATGAATAACCTGAACATAAACCCACAATTCATCGGATCCCAACAAACACATCGCACAATAGGATTACATCGGATAGATCAAAGCAAAGATGGGGATGATCATTGTATTGAAGATCAAGAGATAGAGAGATTGCCATCTAGGTACTATCTATGGACCCGTAGGTCGGTGGTGAACTACTCACACATCATCATGAGGGCACCAAGGTTGATGAAGAGGCCCTCCGTGTTCGATCCCCCCTCCGACAGGGTGCCAGAACGGAGCTCCAGATGGCCTCGCGACGGAACAGAGACTTGCGGTGGCGTAAACAGAGTTTCGGGACTGCCTTTAGGGTTTTTGGAATATATGAGAATTTATAAGCCAGAGAGGGGCGTCGGGAGACGCCCGAGGGGGCCAACACACATCAGGGCGTGACCCACCCCCCCCGGCGCGCCCTGTTGTGTGCTGGTGTCCTCGTGTGGCCTCTGGTCTCCTCCCGAAGCCTCCAGGTCTTATTTTGATCTAGCAAAAATTATCAAAAAGTTTCGTGGAAATTGGACTTCGTTTGGTACTATAAACCTGAAAAGTAAAAAACACGCAGAAAATAGCAACTGGCACTGGGCACTAGGTCAATGGGTTAGTGCTCAAAAATATTATAAATTGGTGAATAAAGATCTAAAAAGTATCCTAGAATGATAATATATCAGCATGGAGCAATCAAAAATTATAGATATGTTGGAGACGTATTAGGCATCCCCAAGCTTAATTGCCGCTCGTCCTCGAGTAGGTAAATGATAAAAACAGAATTTTTTATGTGACATGCTACCCGTTATGTAATCTTTGGCATGCATGCTCATTGCGAAACGATGAATTGAAAAATATTAACATAGCAATACTTATAAGTATAAGAAACAAAATTATCAATCTTTCAGAGTATACGATCCTCAAAGAATGTTTACCCACCATTCATCTTATTATATTAGCAAGGCATGGCTCCATCTTCACCACATTAATACAAATGTTAAGCACCACGGTGTCCAAGTCAGGCAATTGGATCATACTTTTCAATATGCATCAACTTTTTATTCTTCACACAATACATGAGCGTGAGCCATTGGACATAGCATTTAGGTGGAATAGAATATGGTGGTAGATATCAAAGGGGTAAAAAGTGGAGAAGATAGTCTCACATCAACTAGCACTAGTAGAAAACAGGGCTTTGATCCGGGCCAGATCAGATCATTAGTCCCGGTTCTGTTACAAACCGGGACCAATGGTTGCATCAGTCTCGGTTCGAGCGGCCAGGGCATCGGCCGGGCCTCGGCAGGAACCAGTCCCAGTTCGTCTGACCCCTTTAGTCCCGGTTCCAAACACGAACCGGGACTAACGGGCCCCGCTCCTGGCCCAGCCCCTTTAGTCCCGGTGCTAGCCACCAACCGGGACTGAAGAGACACCATTAGTCCTGGTGCTAGCCACCAACCGGGACTTATGAGTTGCCTATATATATGCTCGCCCCTGCCCGCTCACTCCTCTGTTTTTTGGCCGGCCGGCGTGTGGGAGGTGTCCTGCTCTCTGTTCTCACCTCCTATGCACATGAGGTGTTCGATGAAATGCCGCAGCCACACTTAAGCTTTCTCCTCTCCAAGCTTGACGTCCAAGCAAAATTTTCCCCAAGATTTGTTTAGGTTTGGCGGTGCACCAACTACACAAGTGTTCTAAAAGGTTAACGACTTCATCGTTTCATCCCTCACTGCTAGTTTAGCTCATTTCAAATGCTCTAGAAGTAGAGTGTGGTTTGTGGGTTTTAGTGGAGGAGTGTATGTGGGAGTTCTTTTGATTTAGACGCACAATTAGAGCTGAAATTAACTTCTTAGAGTCTGCACATGTGTAGGGTGCCGTTCCCGTCCCTGTCCTCACCGCCGTCGATCGCTCGCGCCGATCTCGTCGCCGGCACCACCGTGGTGAGCCTCTTGTTCTTATCTTCTTTTTAAAAGAAAAAAATTCTTACTTGTATGATTTACATAGATACTTGTATTAATTTGGCCACTTCTCTATTCATGATGTTCTGTAATGGTTTTTGATACACTTAATTATATAATGCACGGAGATGAACCGGCAATGGATGTACGGTGACCGACGCACCTCCGAGTACATTGAGGGCCTGCATAAATTTCTCGAAGTGGCTAAGGCAAACAAGTAGAATGGTTTTATGTATTGTCCATGTACTGTCTGTGAGAATATGAAGGATTACTCTAACTCGGAAACCCTTCACTCCCACCTGCTTGAGAAGGGTTTCATGCCACACTATAATGTTTGGACCAAGCATGGAGAAAGAGGGGTTATGATGGAAGACAACCAAGAACAAGAGGATGATGACAACTATCCTATGTTCCCTGAATATGGTGATACTGCAACGGGGGAAGTTGAAGATCAAGAGGTACCAGACGATGTGCCCGATGATGATCTTGGCCAGGTCATTGTTGACGCACAGAGAGAATGCAAAAGTGAAAGGGAGAAGTTGAAGTTCGATCGCATGTTAGAGGATCACAAAAAAGGGTTGTACCCAAACTGCGAAGATGACAACACAAAGCTTGGTACCACACTAGAATTGCTGCAATGGAAGGCAGGCAATGGTGTATCTGACAAGGGATTTGGTTCGCTACTGAAAATAATGAAGAACAAGCTTCCAAATGATAACGAATTGCCCGACAGTACGTACAAAGCAAAGAAGGTTCTCTGCCCTCTAGGATTGGAGGTGCAGAAGATACATGCATGCCCTAATGACTGCATCCTCTACCGCAGTGAGTACGAGGAATTGAATGCATGCCCGGTATGCGGTGCATTGTGGTATAAGATTAGACGAGATGACCCTGGTGATGTTGAGGGCGAGCGTCCCAGGAAGAGGGTTCCTGCCAAGGTGATGTGGTATGCTCCTATAATACCACGGTTGAAACGTCTGTTTAGAAACAAAGAGCATGCCAAGTTGTTGCGATGGCACAAATACCGTAAGAAAGACGGGAAGTTGAGAGCACCCGCTGATGGGTCGCAGTGGAGAAAAATCGAGAGAAAGTGGGGGGACTTTGCAGGTGACGCAAGGAATGTATGGTTTGGTTTAAGTGTAGATGGCATTAATCCTTTTGGGGAGCAGAGCAGCAAGCATAGCACATGGCCCGTGACTCTATGTATCTATAACCTTCCTCCTTGGTTGTGCATGAAGCGGAAGTTCATTATGATGCCAGTGCTCATCCAAGGCCCTAAGCAACCCGGCAACGACATTGATGTGTACCTAAGGCCATTAGTTGAAGAGCTTTTACAACTGTGGAATGGAAAAGGTGTACGTGTGTGGGATGAGCATAAACAAGAGGAATTTGACCTATGAGCGTTGCTGTTTGTAACCATCAATGATTGGCCTGCTCTTAGTGACCTTTCAGGACAGACAAACAAGGGATACAACACATGCACACACTGTTAAGATGATACCCAAAGTATATATTTGGACAAATGCAAGAAGAATGTGTACCTGGGACATCGTCGATTTCTTCCGACCAAGCATGCCTTAAGAAAGAAAGGAAAACATTTCAAAGGTGAGGCACATCACCAGAAGAAGCCCGTCCTCCGTACTGGTGATGATATACTTGATATGGTCAAGGATTTACAAGTAATCTTTGGAAAGGGTCCTGGTGGACAATCTGTTCCGAATGACGCAGAGGGACACGCACCCATGTGGAAGAAGAAATCTATATTTTGGGACCTACCCTATTGGAAAGCCCTAGAGGTCCGCTCTACAATCGACGTGATGCACGTGACGAAGAATGTTTGCGTGAACGTGCTAGGCTTCTTGGGCATGTATGGGAAGACAAAATATACACCAGAGGCACGGGAGGACCAGCAACGTGTGAACGAAAAAGACGGCATGCATCCAAAGCAGTATCAAGGTCCTGCCAGCTACGTTCTAACCAAAGGGGAGAAGGAAATCTTCTTTGAATGCCTTCTCAGTATCAATGTCCCGTCTGGCTTCTCGTCGAATATAAAGGGAATAATAAACATGGCAGAGAAAAAATTCCAGAACCTAAAGTCTCATGACTGCCACGTGATTATGATGCAACTGCGTCCGATTGCATTGAGGGGGCTTCTACCAGAAAATATTCGATTAGCCATTGTGAAGCTATGTGCATTCCTCAATGCAATTTCTCAGAAGGTAATCGATCCAGAAATCCTACCAAGGTTACAGAATGATTTGGTCCAATGTCTTATCAGCTTCGAGTTGGTGTTTCCACCATCCTTCTTCAATATTATGACGCACGTCCTAGTTCACCTAGTCGACGAGATTGCCATTCTGGGTCCTGTATTTCTACACAATATGTTCCCCTTTGAGAGGTTCATGGGAGTCTTGAAGAAATATGTTCGTAATCGTGCTAGGCCAGAAGGAAGCATCTCCACGGGCCACAAACAGAGGAGGTCATTGGGTTTTGTGTTGACTTTTTTCATGACCTTAAGCCGATTGGTGTCCCTAAATCGTGGTATGAGGGGAGACTGAGTGGAAAAGGCACGCTAGGAGTGGATTCAATAATATGTAGGGATGGGCATTCCTGGGCGCAAGCACACTACACAGTTCTACAGAATTCTACCTTGGTGGCCCCATATATCAATGAACACAAGAATATTCTACGCTACAAACACCCGGAGCAGTCTGACGACTGGATTACACGTGAACACATCGGGACTTTCGGCGGTTGGTTGCAAATGCATCTCATGCGTAACAACACTATTGGAGATGACCTGTACTTGTTGGCCAGGACACCATCTTCGACTGTTTGGACTTACCAAGGGTACGAGATAAACGGTAATACATTTTACACGATCGCCCAAGATAAAAAGAGCACCAACCAAAACAGTGTTGTCCGCTTTGATGCAGCAATCACCAATAGGGCAAAGGACACATATTATGGTTACATAGAGGAGATATGGGAACTTGACTATGGACATGAATTTAAGGTCCCTTTGTTTCGGTGCAAATGGGTCAATCTGTCAAAAGGCGGGGTACAGTTAGACCCGCAGTACGGAATGACAACAGTGGATCTCAAAAATCTTGGGTACACAGACGAACCATTCGTCCTAGCCAATGATGCGGCGCAGGTTTTTTATGTGAAGGACATGTCTACCAAACCGAGGAAAAAAAATATAAGGAAGCGAATACATCAAACGATGAGCCAAAGCGCCACATAGTTCTTTCAGGGAAAAGAAACATCGTGGGAGTGGAGGACAAGACAGACATGTCTGAGGATTATGAAAAGTTTCATTAAATTACTCCCTTCAAAGTGAAGGCTGACCCAAGCATCCTGTTAAATGATGAACATTATCCATGGTTACGGCGCAATAAGGAAGGGACACACGCGAAGAAAAAGTGAAGACTTTATCTCCACAACTATTCTGAAGTTAAAATAAGTTAAAAAAATTGAAATCCCTTTTGTAATAGATGAGTTTTCGTCCGAAACCCTGTTACTTCGAAAGAGATTGTCTAGTTTGTACACGAAGTGCATCCAGTTATTTCCGTAACCCTCTCAACTTTTTAGCACATGCTATGTGGGTGAAATTATGATACCATGCCAAGTTTCAACCTTTTCAGAGTTCATTTGCAGTGCTTGTCAATTTCAGGGTCATTTAGCTCAAAATAAATCATGAAATGCATGAAAAATAGCAAATGAAGTCAGAAAAGGGTTTAAAATTGATGATGTGGCTTTGAATGGTGCATATTGAATGCAGAAAAAGTCTAGAGTTAAAATATGTTAAAAAATGAAATCCCTTTTGTAATAGATGAGTTTTCATCTGAAACTCTGTTACGTCGAAAGAGATTGTCCAGTTTGTACACGAAGTGCATCCACTTTTTCCCGTAACCCTCTCAACTTTTTAGCACGTGCTATGTGGGTGAAATTATGATACCATGCCAAGTTTCAACCTTTTCAGAGTTCATTTGCAGTGCTTGTCAATTTCAGGGTCATTTAGCTCAAAATAAATCATGAAATGCATGAAAAATAGCAAATGAAGTCAGAAAAGGGTTGAAAATTGATGATGTGGGTTTGAATGGTGCATATTTAATGCAGAAAAAGTCTGGAGTTAAAATATGTTAAAAAATGAAATCCCTTTTGTAAGAGATGAGTTTTCGTCCGAAACCCTGTTACTTCAAAAGAGATTGTCCAGTTTGTACACGAAGTGCATCCAGTTATTCCCGTAACCCTCTCAACTTTTTAGCACATGCTATGTGGGTGAAATTATGATACCATGCCAAGTTTCAACCTTTTCAGAGTTCATTTGCAGTGCTTGTCAATTTCAGGGTCATTTAGCTCAAAATAAATCATGAAATGCATGAAAAATAGCAAATGAAGTCAGAAAAGGGTTGAAAATTGATGATGTGGGTTTGAATGGTGCATATTTAATGCAGAAAAAGTCTGGAGTTAAAATATGTTAAAAAATGAAATCCCTTTTGTAAGAGATGAGTTTTCGTCCGAAACCCTGTTACTTCAAAAGAGATTGTCCAGTTTGTACACGAAGTGCATCCAGTTATTCCCGTAACCCTCTCAACTTTTTAGCACATGCTATGTGGGTGAAATTATGATACCATGCCAAGTTTCAACCTTTTCAGAGTTCATTTGCAGTGCTTGTCAATTTCAGGGTCATTTAGCTCCAAGAATGAACTAATAGCAAAAAGAATGACCTAAAAAGCTTTTACGAAACTCTAATAGGAAAAAGAATGAACTAAAAAGATTTTATAAAACTCTAATAGCAAAAAAATTGAACGAAAAAGATTTTATAAAACTCTAATAGGAAAAAGAATGAGCTAAAAAGATTTTATAAAACTCTAATAGCAAAAAAGAATGAACTAAAAAGCTTTTATAAAACTTTAATAGCAAAAAGAATGAACTAAAAAGATTTTATAAAACTCTAATAGGAAAAAGAACGAACTAAAAAGATTTTATAAAACTCTAATAGTAAAAAGAATTAACTAAAAAGAATCAAAATAATATTAACTAAAATTATCAAAGTATTTATTTGTTAAAAACTTTAATAGTAAAAAGCTTTTATAAAACTCTAATAGCAAAAGGAATCAACTAAAACATATGCAAAAAAATAACATTAAAATTTAAAAACATAATATATGCAAAAAATAAAAAAAGGCCCGCCTTCTAGCCACCACGTCCTGCATACAACTAGAAACCCTAGAAATGGGCCAGGATGCAGGCCCGCAGTGCTAGCAGGCCCAACTGGGCGTGAGATAGGCATGCACTGCCTCCAATAGAGAGGAGCTCGAGAGGACAGCGGCAGCAACGCTTATAAACCACTCCGAGCCCCTCTCGACTAGCGAGGTGGGACTAAACTTTTGGCTGTGGGAGGCACAGCCCTTTAGTCCCGGTTGGTAGCTCCAACCGGGACTAAAGGTGGGCATTTAGTCCCGGTTGGAGCCACCAACCGGGACTAAAGGTTAGTCTCGGTTGGTGGCTCCAACCGGGACTAAAGGGGGGGCATTAGTCCCGGTTGAAGCCACCAACCGGCTCTAAAGGGGAGCTATATAAGCGAGACTTGGAAAATTTTCCAAATCCACCCGCAGTTTCATTTCTCTCCCCCAACGGCGCCGAAAACCACCTCGACGCCGCTAGGCTGCCGGATTTTGCCGTTGCCTCCCCGAGGCCGCTCGCTCCTCGTCGCCTCCCCCGACGCCGTCCCCGTCGCCGCCCCCGACGCCGTCCCCGTCGCCGCCCCCGACGCCGTCGCCTCCCCGAGCCCGCTCCGGCCTCCTCCTCCTCCTAGGTGAGCCGCCGGCCACACCGCCGTTCCCCTCCTCCTCCTAGCTATCCTCCCCCCCTGCGGTCACCGTCGTCGCCCGCGTCCGTCGCCGCCTCCGACGCCGTCCGTCGCCGCCCCCGACGCCGTCCGTCGCCAGCCACCGTTCAATACCTTAGATTGCTCTGCCGGCGTCGCTGCCGTTAATTGCTCTGTCGGCATCGCTGACGTACGGATAACTTAGCACCGGCCGGAAACATGTGCATGCGGAGGCGATTCTTACAGGGGTGTGTAGCTTGTGGTCACTTCTAGATGCACGAGCTGCACCTTCAGTGCCTGTCACAATGCTCCATCTTTGATGGATCACAAGAGATAACTCGACCATGTATCCTAGCATCTACAGAGAACCTGCTCATACCCAACATGCATACGGCGCATGTTAGCACGAGTTGATCCGGCCATGAGTGCAGCTGAGTTAGGTTCGGCTATAGGTATTGTCAAGATTATCCATGCAACGATAGAACAATCGTTCAAAATCAGAGAAACTTAATAAAAATTGCCATTTTCCAAACACCTCCACAGTTTTCCCAAAACTGAGAAAAACTACGCTTTTTAGAAACTAAAGTATTTATTGCCCACACATTAAAATACCGAGGTTTTGTAATACTATGGTTTTGCAAAAACTGTGTTACCAAACTAGGCCTAAGTATTTTGCAAATACTACAATATGTGAGATTACCATGGTTTTAATTACTATAGGGGGTTTGGCTGCCACTAAAAACTATGGTTTTAATATTTTTATGTTCACCGAATTTTCATATGTTGATGGTGATCTATCGTGTTAATTGCATTTTCTTACATTTAACAACCGCTTGGGCTTATTAGGGACCATGAGACGTAAGATCTGCATGGTTTGCCAAAATTCATGTATGGACAGTCTTGGAACTTGTTGGGGAAAGTTGCATGGGAAACAAAAAAAATTCCTACGTACACGCAAGATCTATCCATGGTGATGAGCATCTACGAGAGGGAGAGTGGATCTACATACCCTTGTAGATCGCTAAGCGGGAAGCATTAAGAAATGCGGTTATTGTAGTCGAATGTCTTCGCGATCCAAATCGCAGGCCGTCCTGCGATCCCATCAGGACCCGTCTCGCGATCCAATCACGATCCGTCCGATCTAGCGCCGAACGGACGGCACCTCCGCGTTCAGCACACGTATAGCTCGATGACGATCTCCGCCTTCTTGATCCAGCAAGAGGGAGCGGAGAGGTAGATGAGTTCTCCGGCAGCACGACGGCGCGGCGGTGGTGGTGGTGGAACTATTCTAGCAGGGCTTGGCCTAAGCACTGCTGAAAACTAGAGGACTTGATCTATCGGGAGAGAGGGCTGCACCGTGGCCTTTTTGGGTTGAAGTGCTTTTTCCCTCTCTCCCTCTAGTATATATAGGAGGAAGGGGAGGGATGCCGGCGCCCCTAGGGCTGCCCCTAGGTGCGGCCGAAGTGGGGAGGTGGAGGAGTCCAACTCCAATCCTACTAGGAGTAGGATTCCTCTTCCTCCACTTGGAAACCCTTTCCACCTTTGGGTTTTCCCACCCCTAGCCGCATGGGCCTTAGTGGGGGGTTTAGCCATCCCACTAAGGGCTGGCTTGACTCCTCCCACTACCGATGAGGCCCTTTGGGTCGAGAGGCCCCTCCCGATGGTCCCCCGGTACCCTCCCGGCACTCCCGGTACACTACCGAAATACCCGAAACTTTTCCGGTGACCAAAACAGGCCTTCCTATATATCAATCTTTACCTCCGGACCATTCTGGAGCTCCTCGTGACGTCCGGGATCTCATCCGGACTCCAAACAACCTTCGGTCACCACCATACATAACTCTATACTACCGAAACGTCGCCGAACCTAAAGTGTGCAGACCCTGCGGGTTCGAGAACTATGTAGACATGACCGAGACACCTCTACAGTCAATAACCAATAGCAGGACCTGGATGCCCATATTGGTTCCTACATATTCTACGAAGATCTTTATCGGTTGAACCTCTATGTCAAGGATTAAGTTAATCCCGTATGCTGTTCCCTTTGTTCTTCGGTATGTTACTTGGCCGAGATTCGATCGTCGGTATCTCTATACCTAGTTCAATCTCGTTACCGGAAGTCTCTTTACTCGTTCCGTAATACAAGATCCCGTGGCTAACACTTTAGTCACATTGCTTGCAAGGCTTATAGTGATGTTGTATTACCGAGTGGGCCCCGAGATACCTCTCCGTCACACGGAGTAACAAATCCCAGTCTTGATCCATGCCCACTCAACAGACACCCTCGGAGATACCTGTAGAGCATCTTTATAGTCACCCAGTTACGTTACGACGTTTGATACACACAAGGTACTCCTCCGGTGTCGGTGAGTTGGATGATCTCATGGTCATAGGAACAGATACTTGACATGCAGAAAACTATAGCAATAAACTGACACGATCATATGCTACGTTCATAGTTTGGGTCTTGTCCATCACATCATTCTCCTAATGATGTGATCCCGTTATCAAATTACATCTCATGTCCATGGCTAGGAAACCTTCACCATCTTCGATCAACGAGCTAGTTAACTAGAGGCTTACTAGGGACACATTGTTTGTCTATGTACCCACACATGTATTTGAGTTTCCAATCAATACAATTATAGCATGGATAATAAACGATTATCATGAACAAGGAAATATAATAATAACCATTTTATTATTGCCTCTAGGGCATATTTCCAACAGTCTCCCACTTGCAGTAGAGTCAATAATCTAGTTCACATCACCATGTGATTTTCATTGTTATGAATCTAACACCCAATGAGTTCTGGGGTTCGATCATGCTTTGCATGTGAGAGAGGTCTTTAGTCAACGGTCTGCAACATTTAGATCCATGTGTTCTTTGCAAATCTTTATGTCGTACTGCAGATGCTACCACGCTCCACTTGGAGCTATTCCAAATGGCTGCTCCACTATACGTATCCGGATTGCTACTCAGAGTCATCCGGATTGGTGTTTAAAGCTTGCATCGACGTAACCCTTTACGACGAACTCTTTATTACCTCCATAATCGAGAAATATTTGCTTAGTCCTCTAGTTACTAAGGATAACTTTAACCGCGGTCCAGTGATCCACTCCTGGACCACTCTTGTACCCCTTGACAGACTCATGGCAAGGCACACACCAGGTGCGGTACACAGCATGGCATACTATACAGAGCCTATGGATAAGGCATAGGGGATGACCTTCGTCCTTTCTCTTTCTTCTACCGTGGTCGAGCTTTGAGTCTCACTCAACTCCACACCTTAGAAATCAGGCAAGAACTATTTCTTTGACTGATCCATTTTGAACTCTTTCAAAATCTTGTCAAGGTCTGTACTCATTGAAAGTTTTATCAGACGTCTTGATCTATCTCTATAGATCCTGACGCCAAACATTTAAGTAGCTTCATTCTAGGTTTTCCTTTGAAAAACTCCTTTTCAAACAACCCTTTATGCTTTCCAGAAATTCTACATCATTTCCGATCAGCAATATGTCATCCACATATACTTATCAGAAATTCTATAGTGCTTCCACTCACTTTATTGTAAATATAAGTTTCTCATAAACTTTGTATAGACTCAAAAACTTTGATCACCTCGTCAAAGCGTATATTCCAACTCCGAGATGCTTTCTCCAGTCCATAGAAGGATCGCTGGAGCTTGCATATATTTTAGCATCCTTAGGACTGACAAAACCTTCCGGTTGTATCACATACAACCTTTCCTCACGGATACCGTTAAGGAAACGATGTTTTGACATCCATCTGCCAGATTTCATAATCGAAAAATGCAGCAACTACTAACATAATTCCAACAGACTTTAGCATCGCTACGGGTGAGAAAGTCTCATCGTAGTCAACTCCTTGAACTTGTGAAAAACCCTTTGCCACAAGTCGAGCTTTATAGACGGTGACATTACCGTCCGCGTCCGTGTTCCTTTTAAAGATCCATTTGTTCTGAATGGCCTATCTCCCTTCAGGTAATACTTCCAAAGCCCATACTTTGTTTTCTTACATGGATCCCATCTCGGATTTCATGGCCTCTAAGCATTTCTTGGAATCCGGGCCCATCATCGCTTCTCCATAGCTCGTAGGTTCATCGTTGTCCAACAACATGACCTCCAAGACAGGGTTGTCGTACCACTCAGGAGCAGTACTCGTCCTTGTCGACCTACGAGGTTCGATAGCAACTTGATCCGAAGCTTCATGATCATTATCATTAACTTCCTCTTCAACCGATGTAGGCTCTACAGAAACATCTTTCTACGCTGCGCTACTCTCTGGTTGAAGTAAAGGTTCAATAATCTCATCAAGTTCTATCTTCCTCCCACTCAATTCTTTCGAGAGAAACTCTTTCTCGAGAAAGGACCCGTTTTTAGCAACAAACACTTTGCCCTTGGATCTGAGATAGAAGTTATACCCAACTGTTATGTTAGGGTATTCTATGAGGATGCATTTGTCCGCTTTGGGTTCGAGCTCATCAGGTTGAAAACCTTTTTCACATAAGCGTCGCAGCCCCAAACATTAAGAAATAACAGCATAGGTTTCTGTCAAACCAAAATTCATACGGTGTCATCTCAACGCACTTAGATGGTGCTCTATTTTAAAGTGAATGTAGTTGTCTCTAATGCATAACCCCAAAATGATAGTGGCAAATCGATAAGCGACATCATAGTATGCACCATATCCAATAGAGCACGACTACGACGTTCGGACACACCATCACACTATGGTGTTCCAGGTGGCGTGAGTTGTGAAACATCTTCCACATTGTCTTAAGTTGTATACCAAACTCGTAACCCAGATATTTACCTCCACGATCATATCGTAGACATTTTATCTTCTTGTCACGATGATCTCAAACTTCACTCTGAATTTGTTTGAACTTTTCAAACATTTTAGACTTGTGTTTCATTAAGCAAATATCCCCATATCTACTCAAATCATCAGTGAAGGTAGGAAAATAACGATGTCCACCACATGCTACAACACTCATTGGACCGAATACCTTAACATGTATCATTTCCAATAAGTCACTTGCCCGCTCCATCTTACCGGAAAACGGGGTCTTAGTCATCTTGCCCATGAGGCATGGTCCGCATGTCTCAACCGATTCAAAATCGAATGAGTCCAAAGATCCATCAGCATGGAGTTTTGTTCATGCGCTTTACACCAATATGACATTTAGCGGCAGTGGCATAAGTATGTAGTACTATCATTATTAACTTTGTATCTTTTGGCATCAATATTATGAACATGTGTATCACTACGATCAATATTCAATAAACCATTCTCATTGGGTGCATGACCATTGAAGGTATTATTCATGTAAATAGAATAACCATTATTCTCTAACTTAAATGAATAACGGTATTGCAATAAACATGATCTAATCATGTTCATGCTCAACGCAAAAACCAAATAACATTTATTTAGGTTCATCACTAATCCCGAAGGTAGAGAGAGTGTGCGATGGTGATCTCATCAACCTTGGAAACACTTCCAACACTCACCGTCACCTCACCCTTAGCTAGTCTCCGTTTGTTCCATAGCTTATATTTCGTGTTACTAACATTTAGCAACCGAACCGGTATCCAATACCTAGGTGCTACTAGGAGTACTAGTAAGGTACATATCAATAACACTTATATCAAATATACTTCTATTGACGTTGCCAGCCTTCTTATCTACCAAGTATCTAGGGTAGTTCCGCTTCAGTGACCGTTCTCCTCATAACAGAAGCACTCAGTCTCAGGTTTGGGTTCAACCTTGGGTTTCTTCACTGGAGCAGCAACTGGCTTGCCATCCATGAAGTCTCCCTCCTTGCCCTTGCCCTTCTCAAAACTAGTGGTTTTACTAACCATCAAAACTAGATGTTCCTTCTTGATTTCTACCTTCGCGGTGTCAAACATCGCGAATAGCTCGGGGATCATTATTTCCATCCCTGGCATTTCACAGTTCATCACGAAGCTCTAGTAGCTTAGTGACAGTGACTTGGAGAACTATATCAATCACTATCTTATCTGGAAGATCAACTCCCACTCGATTCAAGCGATTGTAGCACCCAGACAATCTGAGCACATGCTCACCGATTGAGCTATTCTCCTTCATCTTGCAGGCAAAGAATCATGTTAGATGTTCACAACATCTACAGACGACGCTCGAGGGGGTGGCACACCGAGCGGTGCATTAAGGACATAAGCCTTCTGTGCAGCAAATGAGGACAATCCTCAGATAACGGACCCAGTCCGCATTATTGCTACCATCATCTTTCAACTCTATTTCTCTAGGAACATATAAAAATTCAATGGAGCTACAGTGCGAGCTAGTAATCTACAACATAATTTGCAAAGACATTTTGACTATGTTCATGATAATGAGTTTAGTTAATCATATTACTTAAAAACTCCCACGCAAATTGACATCCCTCCGGTCATTCGAGTGTCACATGATCCAAATTCACCAACTCAAGTCCGATCATCACGTGAGTTGAGGTGGTTTCAATGGTGAACATCTTCATGTTGATCATATCTACTATATGACTCATGTTCGACCTTTCGGTCTCTTGTGTTCCGAGGCCATGTCTGTACATGCTAGGCTCGTCAAGTTTAACCCAAGTGTTCCGCATGTGCAACACTGGCTTGCACCCGTTGTATGCGAATGTAGAGTCTATCACACCCGATCATCACGTGGTGTCTCGAAACGACGAACTTTCGCAATGGTGCACACTCGGGGAGAACACAATTTTATCTTGAAATTTAAGTGAGGGATCACCTTATAATGCTACCGTCGTCCTAAGCAAAATAAGATGCATAAAAGGATTAACATCACATGCAAATCATAAGTGACATGATATGGCCATGAACTTGTGCTTTTGATCTCCATCTCCAAAGCACCGGCATGATCTCCATCGTCACCGACATGACACCATGATCTCCATCATCTTGATCTCCATCAACATGTCGCCATGAGGTTGTCGCGTCGACTGTTGCTTCTACGACTATTGCTAACTCATAGCGATAAAGTAATGCAAAAATGGCGAAAATAAATTAAAGACAACCCTATGGCTCCTGCCGGTTGCCGTACTCATCGACATGCAAGTAATGATATTCTATACAATACATGATCATCTCATACATCACATATATCTCATCATGTTGTTGGCCATATCACATCAGAACATACCCTGCAAAAACAAGTTAGATGTCCTCTAATTGTTGTTGCATGTTTTACGTGGCTGCTACGGGTATCTAGCAGGAACAATTCTTACCTACGCAAAAACCACAACGGTGATACACAAATTGCTATTCAACCTTCTCAAGGACCGCCTTTGTCGAATCCGATCCAACTAAAGTGGGAGAAACAGACACCCGCCAGCTCTCTTTATGCAACGAAGTTACATGTCAGTTGATGGAACCGGTCTCTCGTAATCGTACGAGTAATGTTGGTCCGGGCCGCTTCATCCCACAATACCGCCGAATCAAGAAAAGACCAAGGGAGGAAGCAATCTGAATATCAACGCCCACAAAGTCCTTTGTGTTCTACTCGTGATCTCATCTACACATAGACCTAGCTCTGATACCACTGTTGGGGAACGTTGCATGGGAAACAAAAAATTTCCTACGCACACGCAAGATCTATCCATGGTGATGAGCATCTATGAGAGGGAGAGTGGATCTACATACCCTAGTAGATCGCTAAGCGGAAGCGTTAAGAAACGCGGTTGATGTAGTCGAACATCTTCGCGATCCAAATCGCCGAGCGTCCCGCGATCCAATCACGATCGGTCTCGCGATCCAATCACGATCCGTCCCGCGATCCCGTCACGATCCGTCCCGCGATCAAATCACGAACCGTCTCGCAATCTTGATCACGGTCCTTCCGATCTAGCGCCGAACGGACGGCACCTCCACGTTCAGCACACGTATAGCTCGATGACGATCTCCGCCTTCTTGATCTAGCAAGAGGGAGCGGAGAGGTAGGTGAGTTCTTCGGCAGTGCGACGGCGCGGCGGCGGTGGTGGTGGAACTATTCCAGCAGGGCTTCGCCTAAGCACTGCTGAAAACTAGAGGACTTGATCTATTGGGGAGAGGGGGCTGCACCATAGCTAAAGTTTCTTGTGCTACTGCCCTCTCTTCCCTCTAGTATATAAAGGAGGGAGGGGAGCGGCTGGCCGGCCTAGGAAGCCTCCTAGGAGTCGGCCGCAAGGAGGAGGAGGTGGAGGAGTCCACCTCCAATCCTACTCCTAGTAGGATTCCTTCCCTTCCCCCACTTGGACTTTCCTTTCCCTCAAGCCCAGCCGCATAGGCCTTCTTGGGCCGGCCGCACAGCCCACCAGGGACTGGTGCGCCACCCTCAGGTCCATGTGACCCACTTGGGGTGTGGTGGGCCCACTTGGTGGACCCCCGGAACCCATTCGTCACTCCCGGTACACTGCCGGAAATGCCCGAAACTTTTCTGGAGTTCAAACACCACCTTCCTATATATCAATCTTTACCTCCGGACCATTCCGGAGCTCCTCATGATGTCCGGGATCTCATCCGGGACTCCGAACAACCTTCGGTCACCACCATACATAACTCTATACTACCGAAACGTCATTGAACCTTAAGTGTGCAGACCCTCCGGGTTCGAGAACTATGTAGACATGACCGAGACACCTCTACGGCCAATAACCAATAGCGGGACCTGGATGCCCATATTGGTTCCTACATGTTCTATGAAGATCTTCATCGGTTGAACCTCTATGTCAAGGATTCAGTTAATTCCGTATGATGTTCCCTTTGTTCTTCGGTATGTTACTTGCTCGAGATTCGATCGTCGGTATCTCTATACCTAGTTCAATCTCGTTACCGGCAAGTCTCTTTACTCGTTCCGTAATACAAGATCCCGTGGCTAACACTTAGTCACATTGCTTGCAAGGCTTATTGTGATGTTGTATTACCGAGGGGGCCCTGAGATACCTCTCCGTCACACGGAGTAACAAATCCCAGTCTCGATCCATGCCCACTCACCAGACACCCTCGGAGATACCTGTAGAGCATCTTTATAGTCACCCAGTTACGTTGTGATGTTTGATACACACAAGGTATTCCTCCGGTGTCAGTGAGTTGCATGATCTCATGGTCATAGGAAAAGATACTTGACATACAGAAAACAATAGCTATAAACTGACACAATCATATGCTACGTTCATCATTTGGGTCTTGTCCATCAAATCATTCTCCTAATGATGAGATCCTGTTATCAAATGACATCTCATGTCTATGGCTAGGAAACCTTCACCATCTTCGATCAACCTTCGGTCACCACCATACATAACTCTATACTACCGAAACGTCAACGAACCTTAAGTGTGCAGACCCTCCGGGTTCGAGAACTATGTAGACATGACCGAGACACCTCTACGGCCAATAACCAATAGCGGGACCTGGATGCCCATATTGGTTCCTACATGTTCTACGAAGATCTTCATCGGTTGAACCTCTATGTCAAGGATTCAGTTAATTCTGTATGTTGTTCCCTTTGTTCTTCGGTATGTTACTTGCCCGAGATTCGATCGTCGGTATCTCTATACCTAGTTCAATCTCGTTACCGGCAAGTCTCTTTACTCGTTCCGTAATACAAGATCCCGTGGCTAACACTTTAGTCACATTGCTTGCAAGGCTTATAGTGATGTTGTGTTACCGAGTGGGCCCCGAGATACCTCTCCGTCACACGGAGTAACAAATCCCAGTCTTGATCCATGCCCACTCAACAGACACCCTCGGAGATACCTATAGATCATCTTTATAGTCACCCAGTTACATTGTGACGTTTGATACACACAAGGTATTCCTCCGGTGTCAGTGAGTTGCATGATCTCATGGTCATAGGAACAGATACTTGACATGCAGAAAACTATAGCAATAAACTGACACGATCATATGCTATGTTTATAGTTTGGGTCTTGTCCATCACATCATTCTCCTAATGATGTGATCCCGTTATCAAAAGACATCTCAAGTCTATGGCCAGGAAACATTGACCATCTTTGATCAACGAACTAGTTAACTAGAGGCTTACTAGGGACACATTGTTTGTCTATGTACCCACACATGTATTTGAGTTTCCAATCAATACAATTATAGCATGGATAATAAATGAGTATCATGAACAAGGAAATATAATAATAACCATTTTATTATTGCCTCTGGGGCATATTTCCAACAGAACTGCAGTGCAGTTCGGGGTATTTTTGAGAAAGGGATTTAAAAAATCAATGGTAACGGTCTTTAACTTGAATTTATATTGAATTGTGATCATTTGTTTAGCTATTTTACTGACTTTATTGTTGATTATTAACTGCTGCATAGTGTGTTCCTTGCAACATAAGGGAGGACTTCAACAATTCATATGGTAACGTGATTTACTTTGCGGATGATGAGGAGCGCGAATTCGAATTGGATCTGCACAAAGGAAAGAATAAAACCATCATATATGGTGATGGATGGGAGCAGTACATTGCAGTGAACAATTTTAAAGGAGGAGAACTCGTAGCTTTTTCCTTAATAGGAGAGGTGAATAGGTTAAGGACATTATATGTCCAAAGCGATGATGATGGCGATGACGATGATGACATCGTTAGCCAAGATGACCAAGATGACATCGACAACCAAGATCAAGATGAGGAGATCCAAGATGAAGACGAGGACAACCAAGATGAATAGGAGGACATCGAAGATGAAGATGATGGTCCTATCCTTTCTGCAATTTTTTCTCAAAGGATGAAGAAGCTTACTCGGGATGATAAAGCTAGTGTGAAAGAAAAGTTATCATCCTCTTCGGCATTCTTGGGGAAGCCCTTTGTGCACCGTCTAACAAAAACAAACATGGTCAAAAAAGTTATGGTGAGATGTTTTATATTCTTTTATATCTTTTTGGTCATAACCAAGTATGGAGAGATGTCTAACATTCTGTGCTCTCTATTTTCTCTTAATGATGGGGTCTTCAGAAGTTACCATTGAAGATGGTTTCCGGAGTGGACATGCCCACCGTCGGCACTGCTAGAGTAATCCATAGACCAAGAGGGCATGTCACAAATGTCCAATACAAGACAGAGGATGACGGGCGCATATCATTCCACAAGGCCGGCTGGCAGGAGTTCATCAAGGGAAAGAGTGAACTAAGGGTGGACACCCTTGTGGTAATGACTATAAGGAAGAGCAAACGCAAGGACTATCAGATGATGGTTGTTGTTGACCATGTTTAGAACTAAGTCATGAATATATTAGCTGGAGAACTATTAGTTAATTAATTAGTATGTTAAGATGAATGTGATATATTGATGTTTGTTTCTTAAGTTGAACAACTTTCAAGTGATACTGATGGTTCTTTCTATATATTGATCATGACGATGTTGTGTAATGGTTCTTTCATTGCTATATGTAGTAGCTAGCATCGAGTTGAATGAAAAGCATAAAATAAAAATGGTAAACACAAAAATAAAAGGGGGAAACACAATAGGAAAACCCCTAAAACCCTCCTTTCAAAAAAAAACCAGAGCCTAGCAGGTGCTGACGCGTGGCTGCCTTTTAGTCCCGGTCGGTGTTACCAACCGGGACTAAAGGTCCTCCTGCCTGGGTGCCCCACGGCGGCCACATGGAGCTCCTTTAGTCCCGGTTCGTAAGCCAACCGGGACTAAAACTGATGGGCATTAGTCCCGATCGTTTTGTCCCGGTTGTAGAACCGGGACTAAAGGCCCTCTAGAACCGGGACTGATGCCCTGTTTTCTACTAGTGTAGGCGTACCAACGGGCTATGGAGATGCCCATCGATAGATTTCAATGCAAGGAGTAGGGATTGCCATGCAAACGATTTACTAGAGCTATAAGTGTATGAAAGCTCAAAAGAAGCTAAGTGGGGTGTGCATCCAACTTGCTTGCTCATGAAGACCTCGGGCATTTGAGGAAGCCCGTCATAGGAATATACAAGCGAAGTTTGTAACAATGAAAAAGTAATGCTCACTAGCATATGAAATTGACATAACATGAGACTCTCTATATGAGGAACAAGGTGCCACTTTGAGGCACAAGTGTGGTAAAAGATAGTAGCAAAGTCCCTTCTCTCATTTTCTCTCATTTTTTTATTTAGAATGGTGGGCTCATTTGGCCTCCCCCATTTTTATTTCCTCACTGGGACAATGCTCTAACAATGATGATCATCACACTTTTATTTACTTACAACTCGATATGAAGAACTGATAGAAATATATGACTCTATATGAATGCCTTTGGCAGTGTACCAGGATGTGCAATGATCTAGCATGACATGTATCAAAAAAATGATGAATGGTGGCTTTGCCGCAAATACTATGTCAGCTCTATATGATCAATCAAAGAAATATGATGATGATAGAACTAGTCATGTGAAGTGACAATGGAATTTGCATGGCAATATATCTCGGAATGGCTATGAAAATGCCATGATAGTTAGGTATGGTGGCTGTTTTGAGGAAGATATAATGAGGCTTATGTGAAACACAGCGTATCATGTCATGGGCTTTGGATGCACCGGTGAAAGTTGCACCGATCCTCAAGGTGAGAACGGGCTATGCACGGTACTGAAGAGGCTAGCAAATATGAGGAGGTGAGATTGTGTATGTCAATGGTTTCACATTAGTCATAAAGAACTCATATACTTATTGCAAAGTTTTATTAGTTTTATCACAATTCAATGTACTACTCGCATGCCCCGAGGGAAGAGGTTGGTAGGAGTTAACCATCGCGCGCCTCCAACCCGAAACAACACTAGGATTTCAACGAGGAATAGAAATGCTCACACATCATCACCATGCCTCTTTAATTTTTAGACGAACAAGAAGTTAACCTCTCTTAATATCGACACTTCTACGAATCAACAATTATGAACTCACACCTTTTTCATATTACCACATCAATATCATTAACCCACAATTTCTCTATATGTGCTAGATGATGGTTTTGATTATCACTCATTGAATACCAAATATTTTTGGACTAGTCTTATGACCCATGCAAATTACTGTCACTATTTATTAACTCTCAAACAAATATAAGTGAAGAGCGAGAGTGAAATTATTTCTATAAAATCTACACGCCACCGTGCTCAAACAGATATAAGTGAAGTACTAGAGCAACTGCTAAGCTCAAAAGATATAAGTGAAGCACATAGAGTATTCTAACAAATTATGATGAAGGTGGGTCTCTCTTAAATAGGTGTGTCCAGCAAACGTTGATTGTGGCAAACTAAAAGTAAAAGCAAACAAAAAACAAACGACGCTCCAAGCAAAACTCATATCATGTGATGAATAAAAATATAGCTTCAAGTGACATACCGATGGAATGAGACGAAAGAGGGGATGTGTTGGGGATAGTTGGTGCCCACCGTGGGGCCAGTGCACGGTGGTTTCGAGTTCTTGAAGGGCTCTCTCCAGGGATTGAGGGATACATCGTTGGCAGGATGACGAAGAGTCGCCGCGGCAAGCTCTACATCGACGACGCTGGCTAGGGTCCGAGGCCGACTCAATCGAGTACGGGTACCAGGTCCCCTTCGGCAATATTCATGTCTTCATCGGCAAGATCGACGGATCAGGACCCGAGCCGGACATCTGCACCGACCTCGTCGAGTCGGCTCGGCACACGCAGCCCGCCCGGATTCAACCCGGCCAGAAGCATGTTTTTGTTCGTTTTGTGCAGAGCGCAAAACATGAGGAGAACTCCATGTCTGGGGGAGAGACTCTCGTCTACTCAGATGATGAGTCCTCGTTCGGAGAGACAGAGTCAGTTTATCAGCTTGAAGGCGGCGGGCTTGGGGGCTGGTCCGATGGCAACAGTATTCTGGACCTCTACGGTGGGCCACCATATTCATGGCTGGGACGGTACCGGGCCGCCATATTCATGGCTGGGACCGTGCCGGGCTGCGATATTCATGGCTGGGACCGTGCCGGCTCTCCAATCTACGGCGGTCAGAGCAACATCAACGGTTAACCCTTCATCACCGGCTCTTGGGGGGTCTTGTTCGGTTAGGACGCCAGCTCAAATTTTGTCTGAGCTGCTGACTGCTCTAACAACCTTGCTGGGGACTGAGGTCACTGTGGAAAATCAAGCAGAACGCAATGCGGACATTGCAAAGATAAGGGAACTAATGACCAAGGCCCACGCTGAGAACACCCGGACAGCTGCGCTGCAAGCTCAGGTTAAAGCAAAAGCAGAGCGTCTGAGAACGGAAGCGTGTCGGATCAGCCTGGATCAAAGCGCGTCCGATGCAGTCCTTCGGAGGAGGCACCAGAGCCGCTTGCCCCTTGTCTATGATTCCCAAGCGTTTGTTCAACTCTCCCGGAGCGGGCCCAAGTACTCCAGGAGCACCAGTTATACCCCAATTGGTTTCAGAGATACCTGGGGGTAGGGTGGCGGCTCAACCTCATCAGCCAGAGCAGGCCCGGAGGGAACAGCTAGGCCCAAACCCGCCCCTCCTCCAGATGATGCCGCAATGTTTTGTCACACCGTCGGGGCACTTCTCCAACCCGGTCGATAACATGGTGGCAGCGGCAACCCGACTTACTGCCCTCCCTATTGATGGTGAGTCGCCAATGGAGGTTGAAGCCCGGAACGCCATTGAGTTGTTAGAAACAGCAATTGCCCAACAGGCTAATTATTCATTCAGTCGGCAGCGTGTGCATTCAACTCCCTCACCAAGTCGCAACTATAGCCGACGCGTAGAGTCGCCATCAGTCTCCAGTAGTGAGTGGCGTCGTACGGACGCTCAAGCAATGGTGGATGAAGCGAGGGCCCGTCGAGAAGCGAAAGAAGCAGACTAGGGCGCTTATCAGCCGCCCTCGGGGGTTCCTTCGCCTTCGGTGGCCACCAGGTCAAGTGCTAGAACGATCGGAGTTCCATGCCTTGTGTCGGCTCTACGTGGTGAGCGCATGCCTAAGGATTTTAAGGGACCTCGTAAGGTGCCAAATTAAACGGCGGATCTTGAACCGGCGGCTTGGATTGAGAGTTATGAACTGGCTATAGACATGTTGGACGTCAGCGACGCAGTCTGTGCTAAGTACTTCACCATGATGTTGGAGGGACCGGCTCATACATGGTTGAAGAACCTACCCCCCAATTCCATCAACACCTGGGCAGAGTTGAAGGAGCGTTTCATCAACAATTTTTAGGGGACTTGTGTGTAGCCTATGACGATTGTGGATTTGGAGCATTGTGTGTAGTGTGAGACTGAGTCGGCCCATCATTGGGCTCGCCGGGTTGCCACCATTATCCACTCTTTAGATAATATTGCGGCTGTCGGATTCAGGGCTCCGCAGACCCAAGAAGGTTCAAACACTGGGGTGTGCTCGCTCTCCGCCCCTACTCTACCTCGTGACCTCACGACGACTCTCCGGTGGTTTGAGCTGGGAGGACTAGCAAGAACACAAAGATTTTACCCAGGTTCGGGCCACCTCGCGGTGTAAAACCCTACTCCTGCTTGGTGGATTGCTTGAGGTGGAAGATGAGTACAAGGCGTGTTCTTGCCAACCAAAGGTCTCTCTCCTTTTTCCCCCTGCGGGGGCTAGTTCCCCCATTATATTGGCCCTGGACCTCTTCCCCCGAAAATATCAGGCGGGAAGGGTTGCCACAACGGCCATTTTGAAAGGGGACAGGGTTGCAGCTTATCCTGACAAAAGGTGGTCTTCGCCTGCTAAAGTTCCTCGCCGTGATGCGCTCGTGGGCTCGGGGGTGACATCCGTCCCGCCGAGCCCTCGGTCTTGGTCTTCTTCCACAAGAAGGGAAACCTTTGAGGGTTGCTTTGGGAGCCCGCGAGCTGGCGCCATTCCTCTATCACCGAAGAGGAAAGCCTCTCTGTCCACGCTCGTTGGCGCCGCTCCTGGCACCGCTTGGCACGGCGCGCGTTACCCATGTGCGGGCGCAGGGTCGCGGGGCCCTGCCAGGCCAACCCGAGTCGAACCCGCCTCCTGAGGGCGTCAGGGACAGCCTCGCGGAGAGGCCTCGTGAAGTCCCTGATGGTAATGTTGCCTCGCACCTCGCTAGGCGTAGGCCCTCACGAGAACTAGCCCCGTGAAGCTCGTAGGTGGGCCACCCAGTGTTTAAGGCAATCTTCACTTCCTGGGCCGCAGGCAGACGGGCATGGGTACCCTCAATCCCAGAGGCCCGATAGTAGACCCTAGGCCCGCGACGTGATCAACTCCGCCTGTTGGAGGGGGTGAAACGGCATGGGCCCTAACCGCCTGCGTGACAGGCGCGATGCGTGGGCACTTCGGGGCACGGGACGCGCACTCCCCACAAGGCCTCGGCGACCGCCCATGCCGACATAAGTCCTGCGCATGACGCAGGGCCATTATTGCTCTTCCTGAAGATCCTCGGGGAAAACGGTGACCGCCTGGTCTGCTGCATGTAGAGAGATAGCAGCGGCGGCAGCAGCTCCTCAGGCAACGATGGCATGAGACGTTCTTCCTCCAGGGGAAGCGGGAGTGATGACGACTCCGACGGCTCCCCAGGCATCCGCGTCAAGGATGAGGACTCCGGCTAGGCCCAGGTGGCGCCAGAGTCGGGGTCCTGGAGGTGGCGCTGCTCGGGCCCGGTCCTTCCCTTTTGCTTTTTCCCTGCAATGAACCATGGTGGCCCCGCGGGGGCGTGTAAGAAGAATTATCGCTCTCGCGCCTCAAAGTTAATTTTGTTCTGGTCGAGAATGAGTTCGCTCTTAGCGCTTCTCATTAGGCTTGTCCCCTTCTCTGTGATCGCCTTAATGCTCTGCGTCGCTAGGACCCAGCCCCCGGGCAGGACTCAGCCGCCGCTGGTATGTCAGGTCGCGATGCCTGGGACAAGGCCAGAAGGTGAGGGGACCGAAGTCCGGTAAGAGCTCTCGAGGCACGATGCTCAGGAAGTCCCCTTTGATGCGCAAGCGGCTCACGCGAGAGAAGAGGCTTCCGCCCGGAGCAAGGTTGCGGGAAGAAGGAACATTACCAAAGATCACCGAGCCAAGGTGGGCGGTTAACTTAACTTTCCCGGACACGTCGCGAGGCGGTCATGGCGTGTGGGAGCGTCTTCACGAAGTCCACTTCCTTATCCCATCTTCTATCATCCGACAGATCAATGTAAGCCCCACGAGGGGTGCGTGAAAAATAGTTGCCCTTCGCAACCAATGCTTCTGCAGTTTGAACCATGCGTCCATTTCTGAGGTCCCCTCGTGGGGTTCTCCCCTTTTCCTTTGCATGGTTTCTCTCTTGCTTGCCTTTGTGCTCCGCGTCGGCAGGGCCTAGCCCCGCGCGTACCTCAGCCGTCGCTGGAACGCTGGGTGGCGATGCCTGAACCGAACCAGGAGGTGAGGGGCTACGGGCGCTAGTGAAGGTTGCTGAGACGCAATGCTCAAGAAACCCCCTTTGATGCGCAAGCGACCAGCTTGAGAGTCCTCACGCTCTACGTCGGCAGGGCCCAGCCCCGTGCATACCTCAGCCGTCACTAGGACGCCAGGTCGAGATGCCTAAGCTGAACCAGGAGGTGAGGGGCTACGGGCGCTAGTGAAGGTTCCTAAGACGCGATGCTCAAGAATCCCCCCCTTGACGAGCAAGCAGCTCTCGTGAAGAAGAATCCTGCGCACGGTAAGCCGTGCTTGGAGCGCCATGCTCTTGCCAGCTTACACTTGGGTGTCGCGCCAGGAGACTAGACACCAAGGACCTCAGGAGGTGACGTGCACGGGAGAAAGCCCGCGAGACAGAGCTCGATCGCTTGGATTTATCAGCGCTGCAGGGACGGACCCGAGCACAGGCACTGTGTCCATCCCCCACTCGCGCGAGGTACAAGGGGAAACTATCAAGCATGGAGCTCAGCCGATCATCCACCAGCGCGGAGCATGGGGCTTCCACTGGGCGTCGGCGGGAGTCCTCCCGGGGCCGAGGGCCGGCCCTTCGGGAGGCTTCGGGGCGTGTACAACCCCAACCTCATTATTACGTGAGAGGGTCACGGGCGGCAATTTAAAAGAGGTGTCGGACGCCCCAGGCACACGGCTCAGGAGCTACTTCCCCAGTTCTTCATCCACCAGCACGGAGCACGCTGCTTCCACTCGGCGTGGGCGGGAGTCGTCCCGGGGCCGAGGGGCGGCCCTTCGGGAGGCTCCGGGGCGTGTACAGCCCCAACCTCATTATTACGTGAGAGGGTCATGGGCGACGATTGCAGAGGTGTTGGATGTTCCAGGCGTTCTGCACGAGCACTCCACCCTCCGTCTCCATGCGGGCAGTGCTGGGCCTGGAGACATGGGCGACTATTCCACCCTCCATCTCCAGGCGGGCAACGCCCGGCCTGGAGACATGGGCGACTGCTCCACCCTCCGTCTCTAGGCGGGCAACGCTCGGCCTGGAGATATGGGCGACTGCTCCACCCTCCGTCTCTAGGCGGGCAACGCCCGGCCTAGAGACATGGGTGACTGCTCCACCCTGCGTCTCCAGGCGGGCAACGCCCGGCCTGGCGACATGGGCGCCTGCTCCACCCTCCGTCTCCAGGCGGGCAACGCCCGACCTGGAGACATGGGCGACTTCTCCACCCTCCGTCTCCAGGCAGGCAACGCCTGGCCTGGAGACAAGGGCGACTGCTCCACCCTCCGTCTCCAGGCGGGCAACGCCAGGCCTGGAGACATGGGCGAATTCTTGTGAAGGCCCTCTCTGTAAAGGATCCACCGCACGACCAGGTCCCCGACCTCGAGGGTACGAGGGTGGACGTTGCGGCTGTGGTAGCGCTGCAAGGCCTCCCGGTACCTCGCGGCGCGAAGTCCGGCCCAACGGCGGGCCTCTTCGAGGAGCAAAAGATCAGTCTCCCGCGAGCCGTCCCGACGTGCCTCGTCGAATGCCAAGACCTGCAGGGAGCTCTGCTTAAGCTCCGAGGGAAGGACCCACTCAGTCCCGTAGACGATGAAGAAGGGGTTTTGCCAGTGGGCCTAGTTGCGGTGGTGTGGATGGACCACAACACGGACTGCAGCTTATCAAGTCGACCCTTCCCGGAAGCCTCGAACTTCTTCTTGAAGCCCCTGGTCTTGAGGCCCTCGAGGACCTCAGCGTTGGCACGCTCGGCCTGGCCGTTACTTCACGGGTGCGCCACGGAAGCGTAGCATATCTCATGAGAGAACTGCCTAAACAGGTGGTCCGACGTAGGGGCAAGGGCTCCGCCGAGGATACAGGCTATCGCGCGAGGCTCCTGATAGACCCCAGCCCCCTCATCATGCTAGTTGTTGTCGTTACTCCTGGGTGACGCGTGCCACGCCGAGGCTCGATCGGGTCACTACGCATGGGAGGCGGCGGAGGCGCTCCATGTACCACATCCCCAGCACGAGACGGTGGAGGGCGGAGCAAGCGAGAGGGCGTTGCTGCCCCTCCAACGGCGGTGACGAGCTCGGTGACGCGGCCCAGCCAGGCGTCGTACCCGTCGTCTGCCGGGCAGTAGCGGAGCAGCTCGCGTGCCATGAGTAGCGCGGCCTGCACGTTCACACGCCCGTGGGAGGAGGAAGCCGTGGCCGTGCAGCCATCCCGCTGCACTAAAGGGTGCACGAAGGAGTCCTGCCGCTCGCTGGCAGCAGGGCCGGTGGCGGCGGCAGCTTCGGACCCGACAGAGTGGTGGCGGCCGTCGCGGCCCGCGGCCTCGGTCTGGGCAAGGCGGGCCGCTCGGCGCTCGGCACGCACTCGGCGAGCGCTAGCCATGGGGTTGGTGAAGCCGGAGCCGAAACGGAGCTGGAGAACATCAGCGCACCCCTACCTGGCACACCAAATGTCGGATTCAGGGCTCCGCAGACCCAAGAAGGTTCGAACACTGGGGTGCGCTCGCTCTCCGGCCCTACTCTACCTCGTGACCTCACGACGACTCTCCGGTGGTTTGAGCTGGGAGAACTAGCAAGAACACAAAGAGTTTACCCAGGTTCGGGCCACCACGCAGTGTAAAACCCTACTCCTGCTTGGTGGATTGCTTGAGGTGGAAGATGCGTACAAGGCGTGTTCTTATCAACCAAAGGTCTCTCTCCTTTTTCCCCCCTGCGGGGGCTGGTTCCCCCCTTATATTGGCCTTGGACCTCTTCCACTGAAAATATCAGGCGAGAAGTGTTTCCACAACGGCCATTTTGAAAGGGGACAGGGTTGTAGCTTATCCTGACAAAAGGTGGTTTTCGCCTGCTAATGTTCCTCGCCGTGACTTGCTCGTGGGCTCGGGGGTGACATCCATCCTGCCGAACCCTCGGTCTTGGTCTTCTTGCACAAGAAGGGAAAGCTTTGAGGGTTGCTTTGGGAGCCCACGAGTTGGCGCCGTTCCTCTATCACCGAAGAGGAAAGCCTCTTTGTCCGCGCCCGCTGGCGCCACTCTTGGCACCGCTTGGCACGGCGAGCGTCACCCATGTGCCGGCGCAGGGTCGCGGGGCCCTGCCAGGCCAACCCTAGTGGGACCTGACTCCTGAGGGCATCGGGGACAGCCTCACGGAGAGGCCTTGTGAAGTCCCTGATGGTAATGTTGCCTCGCACCTCGCGAGGCGTAGGCCCTCGCGAGAACCAGCCCCGTGAAGCTCGTAGGTGGGCCACCCAGTGTTTAAGGCAATCTTCACATCCTAGGTCGCAGGCAGACGGGCCTGGGTTGTAACGCCCAAGCTGCGATCCTATCCTGATTTTGGCTCGAGGGCCACGACAGGGATAGAAGCGCATCTCATCGTTTCGCAAGAATGGATATCATTACAAGTACATGTAAAGAAGAGATGAGTATATGGCATTGGCTTACACTCGCCACAAGCTAAATCAAGGTCACATCAATAGAACAGCATATTCAAACATCGTACATAACAGCAGGGTCCGACTATGGACAAAACCAAACGATAAAATGACATCCATCCTTGCTATCCCAGGCTAGCGACCTGGAACCCATCCTATGATCGATGAAGAAGAAGGAGAACTCCAAATCAAACAAGCATCACTCTCACGTCAAAGCATCACATTACCTGTGCCTTCAACTGTTGTTGTAGTAATCTGTGAGCCACAGGGACTCAACAATCTCATTTCCAAGGGTATCAAGACTAGCAAAGCTTAATGGGTAAGGTATGGTTAAGTGGTGAGGCTGCAGCAAGCACTGAGCATTTATTTGAGTGGCTAACTTACGAGTACAAGAATAAGGGGGGATGATCATCGCATAAATGGACGTGAACTAGTAATGATCACTACACCTACTTACGGTCAACTATAACCCCACCGTGTTCTCTCTCGGTTTGGAAATCACGAGAAGAGACAGTCACGGTTACGCACACGGTTGGTGTATTTTATTCGACTTTACTTTAAGTTTTCTATGACTGGATGTTAAACAAATTTCCACGTTGCCACATAATCGCGGGCGCGGCTTCTCGAAAAGATTTAACCCTGCAGGGGTGCTCCAACTCATCCATCACAAACTAATCACAAGCTGCACCGAAAAAAAACCTCAACCTCGAGATAGCCCAAGGTATCCTTGGAGACGGTGCACAAGATATTCGAGAAAGGTAAAACAATTCTAGCAAGGCCGCGCAACGTGTCGACAATCCAGATAGGAGCCGCTTATCTCGTTCTCAGGACACGGCGGATGAGCTAAGCGTACAGTAAGTGACGTCCCGAGTTGCCCCCTGTATTATGTTGAATAACGAACCTCGGGTAGCGCTAACTCCCTATGCATCAAATTAATTATCAGTATTATTATGTTGGGCAATTTAAGTACCAATGTTGGGCCTTGCCAGAAAAGTTTTATCCCAAAACTAATTATCAAGGGGGTCCCCATAACAACTCCAAGCATGTTAGGAGTACTCAATATGGAACATAACACCGGTACACAAGTAACTAGGGCGGCAACAGTGGAACAAAACACCGAGCAAAAGGCCAAGCCTTCCACCTTTACCAAGTATATATGTGCATTAAATTAGATAGCAATAATATTGTGATATCTCAAAAGAATATCCATGTTGGCACATGGAAACAACTTGCACCTGCAACTAGCAACGCTATAAGAAGGGGCTCAGCAGCGGTAACTTAGCCAAACAATGGTTTGCTGGGATGTGGAGGGCTAGAGGCTTAGCATGGCATTTTGGGAGGCTTGACAAACAAGTGGTAGGAAGCAGGACATAGCGATAGAAACGAGAGAACTAGCATGGCAATGATAGTAGTGGTATCCAGGGAAATGGTCATCTTGCCTGAGATCCCGCTTGGAAGAAGATCGAGTCCATGAAGAAGACGAGCCAACGTAGTCGAACGAATCCTCACACTCTGAATGCTTTCGGAACTCTAGCGAAAAGAAGCAAAACCGGAAACAAACAATCAACAAACGATAAACACCAGAACCTATGCATAACATGATGCGCAAACAAATATGATGCATGTCCGGTTTAATTATGCATGGCCTGGCAAGCACAACAATCAAACACTACAAATTAAGTGTGCCAATTATGCAAATTATGAATTTGGTCCAGAACTGTCCTAAGCATATTTTATAGTTGTTAAACAGGAAAATAATGTGTGCCATAAGATTCTACAGGTTTTTTCTAGTCAAGTTACATGTGTGGATTATTTTAGTCGGAGCTAGGATTGTTTAGATATGAGACAAACCGTTTTCACATGGCATTAATGCAAAAATAAATGCAAACATCAAGTTAAACATTTTTATCATGTGTGGTAGTTGGATATTATGAAACTGCATTAAAATCTAAGCATTTTACATATATAGGTTGTTTTATTTGGATGAAACATTTAAAAATATGATAGCGAAGTAAACTATGTGAGCAATGAAAACTTACATGCAAATATGCCAAAACAAGGATCTAGACAAAAGAAAGGCTTGGGGGCGCTGGGCCAAATATGAACACAGTGTTGTGGCGGCCCAGCATGGAAAACCTAACCCAGGTGTGTGTGTGTGGAATTAACTAACAGAAGCAAAATCAAAATCAGAAGAATAAGGGGTGAGCTCGGACTTGAACCCCAAACCTCCTGGATACAACTCAGCAGGATAACCAGAGAGATGTGTGAAACATTGTGGGGCTCAGACTAACATGAAGAAGAAAAGAAGTGGCTTGGTCTTGATGAGGCAAAAATTGGTGGAAATAAAAAGGAGCTGCTACGGGGATTTAATCCCTGGTCGTTGGGTTGAACCCAGCGGTGCATACTAATTTGAGATGAAAAACAGATTTTGCTGAGGATGAATATTATGGTGTTGATCTGAACAAATCTGAAAACAGAGACAGATTGCTAAACAGAGAGGCAGAAAAAAATACACAAAAGGGGCCCGCCTGGGATTTGAACCCCAGACCCCTCGGCTTATTGCACGTGGTGATGACCAGCACGGCTAGCAAGGAAAAATGATGTACGATGGGTTTTGCTCTACATGAACCATAGACTGACGCGATTCTGAACAACAGAGAACAGGGACATCTCATGGCGAGCTCACATCGGGTATTGTAATGACCTGTGTTGGGCGAGGCCCTTGCGCGTGCACTCGCGCGCGTGGGGGTGCTGCGGGTGCATGTGTGAGTGATCTATGGGCCAAGGCTTTCTGCAAACATACAAGATGGTTACTTGACGAATTTGGGATCCGGCGAAACACGGGAACAGAAGGGCTGGCCTTGGCTGAAGCACGCGTATGCAAGATCGCCGATGCAGCTTATGGCGACAGGGTTGCGAGCGTTGCTGCGGGAAAGAGGAAGTGTGCGCAGGCTTGTGGGTGCAGCAAGTGCGGGATCGAGCGAGGCGAGCTTCAGACCTCGTCAACCATGGACGGTGGCCTCGGGGATGGCGATGAGTAAAACTACAACGACTACGACGAGCAAAAGAGAACCAAGAGAGGGGGAGGAGATGCGGGAGTTCTCACCAAGCTCTTGCACTAGATCGACGAGGGCAGAGGCGGACATGAATGTCGGTGAGGAGGCGCTGAAGAAAACGATGGAAGGAGCCGAGGAGTTGAAGTTGTGGACGCCGTGGAAGAAGGACCCCGAAGAAGCGCTGCTCGCGGTGAAGGTATCCAGGAGGCCGGAGTGGTCGTAGCCGAACCCGTGGTGGAAGAAGGGGACGAGGGCGAGCATGCTACTGCGGAGAAGAACTCAGGCTCTTCTCGGCCATGGCGAAGTGCAGCATCAGGAGCAGGGTGGGGGTGCGGCATGGAGCAGCGGCGGCATGGAGGAGGGACGAGGAATGGGTAGTGGGGAGTCCCTGGGGCACCGCGGAAAGCTTTATGGGCTGCGGGGATGCTTCTTCGACCGTTGAATCAAGGCATGTGTGACGTGGCTGCTGTGGATGAGTGTTGTACAGAGGTAGGAGAATCCCCTGTACGTGGACTAGTTGGGCCAAAATAACTATGTGGCTTAGGTGGGCTATCTCTCTCTCTCTATTCTTTCTCTTTCTAAATATAAATATAAATAGAGAGAAAAGAACAGAGGTGAGGAGCAGAATTAGACCTGAGAAGATATTTTGTGGACATCAGAAAATACACTGGATTTGATAAAATTGGTTTGAGGATTTTTGGAAGATAAAATTTGGACAAGTTTGAATAAAATACAATAGTTGAATTTTGAAATCCATTCAAAGGGACTTGGATGGGGGTGAAATTTTGAAGGATGACCCTACACATTAGATGTGATTTACAAGAAGATTTGAAACATTTCATTGAGCCACTAAAATATGACTCAATCAAGATAAATAAATAAATGAGTAAGGAAACTAATAGAAGTTTCCCTATAGGAATTTGAAGTGTGGGTGCCATGAGAGCATGACATGGAGTTTGAAGTTGAACACGGACTTAATAGAACGGTCAAAGGAGGAAGAAGAATTAGCAAACACATGATCAAAAGAAAACAAACAAAACCATATGATCTAGATGATGCATGATGCAAAATAAAAGAAAACACACAAAAAACATAAGCGTGCAAGTCATGAACATAACACAAAACATGGAAGGCATCTAGAACGTCGGTCTCGGGCTGTTACAACTCTCCTCCACTAACAAGAGATGTCGACCCGAGATCTTGGATGAGAAGGGGAAGAGAATGAGAAGAGGTAAAACTTAGTTGCTTCTTTGACAAACGAGTGAAACCAACGAAACTTGAAGGTTGCAAAGATATGAAGGATGACACGAGGAACAAGGAAGAATTCAAAAGAAATTTGGGCAGCACTTCGGTATGAAAGAGAGACAAAATTTAATAAGATGGAAAGATCTTGAAAAGAAGTCATAACACTCCGGTTAAATGGAAACGCAAGGAAGGATTGAATGGAGTTGTTGGAAAATCAACAAAGAAAAGAACAAGCTTGTTGTGGGCTTACGGAAAACATCTCAAGATTATGAGGTGACAACCGGCCACTACAAAAAAACAAGGATTGCTTGGGAGCAACAAGATATGCATAACCTCTTTCACCGACAGGATATATTGAAAACTTGGATCATTGATAAGCACCATGATAGCAACAATCCTTAGGAAATCCTTTAGTTGAAACTTAATCCAGGATAACTTCGAGGAAGAAATTATGAGTTTAAATATATCATTCTTGACAAAGTCTCTTCGAGACTCCTCATGAATCAAGAATGATATAACACCATCCAAAAGATAAGGGAGAATGAATAGCACTTCGGAATGCAAGATAAAGAATACTTGAGACCCTCCAACAAGAATCTTGAAGAACACTTCAAGAAAGAATTACATCCTTAACAAACCACCATGAAGAACCATCGGGAAGAACTCCGGAATGAAAGGATGATAGAAAATAATTGAAGGTTGAAAAGAATAATATTAAGACCTTGCAACATTTTGATGAAGCTTCGTGACGAGACACTTGAGAAAACTTGGAACTCCGGAATAGAAAAGATGAGCAACTTAGAATCAAGAATTTGCTATCATGAACAACTCTGGAAGAAGGATTGAAATCACCTCAAGGAACAAGAATAAGAATTATGTTATGCTTATCCACCATCTAGTTAAATTGATGACAAGCAGTGGATTGGCATACTACTTATGCTTCTTGAAAAGATTGGAGAGAGAGATAGAGCACACTTGAAGAAGTCTTGAATGAAAACACCGATAAGAATTTGCAAGTGAATGGGGATACATTACTCATGAATGGAATACATGAGAACGAAGAGATCATGATCTGCCTAGCAGAATTAGAATGAGCCACCGGGATAATTGAGATACGAACAAAGAGAAAACAATTGATAAGAATTCGAGAACGAAAGCTGAAAGCTGAGAACGAAGAAATCTTATGAAATGATGGTCTTCGAAGGATCGAGAATGAAAACAACTCTGAAATGCTTCGGATAGATATGAAAGGAATTACTCAAGATCAAAAACAATTTGCGAGGATAGCATGAAGCTTGAACCATGAATCTTCAAGAGAATGAGCAAAGATTTAAGAGAAACTCCTTCGGTCTTCAACGCTGAGAATGATAACGAGAAACAACATCATGAATTACTGAGGCACTCCAGAACAATGAATAAAGAAAGGTTGAACCAATGATGAAAATGACTTAGCAGCGATCTTCGAGAAGGAATATGACTGATGAAATTCATTCTTACGTCATATTGACAAAAAACTTGAGGAGATCTCCGGAAAAGATTAGAAGAGCCAGGTGTGATCCTGGGGAAAAACCTGTGGGTTATGGGCCCACTGAAAAGAAAACACCGTTGAAGCAATTGCTTAGAAAGAGATATTGCACCGGTACAAACTGAAAACTTGATGAGGTGAGAACCTCGAAATAATTTGAAAAGACTTGAATGAAAACATGAATCTTCAAGATGTCTTCAGCACTCCGGATAAAATAGCGAGGTGAATAAAGAAGAGATGCTTGAATAAGAATCGCAACACAGGAAAACATTGGCCAGCTTACAAAGGATATGACGAACCCTGAGAGGTTGAATTGAATCCACCGGGGAAGAAAACCGAGACGAAGAAATGATGAACTTAGCACTTGAGGATCTTCACAATGAATCACCGGATATCAAACGGAAGAAAAGATAGCGAAAGCATCAATGAAAAGAAAGGCACTTGGAAGACAATTTAATCATTGAAGAAAAAGGGCGGGAGGGCGGGCAAAAGAATAAGATAACTTAGACGGATGAAAATAACTCCGGGATGAAATAAGAGGATAGATCGTGCTAATATTGACATAACGTTGAATGAACTTGAGGAGAAGCACACTGGTTGAAGAGAATTTCATGACAACTCCGGTTGAACAAAAGGATTAGCATTCCCTTAGAAATACGAGAATGTCTGTCACACCCTGTGTTTGTATCACTATGCTATGCTAAGGATTTATAAAATTTGGAACCATTTAAAACTTTTTGAGTGCAAGTGCTTGTTTGAATTGTTGTGCTTGCTTGCTTGTTTGATTGTGTTTTGGCACTCAAAGATTTTCTTCTCTCCATATTCCGCTTCCTTGATCTAAACATCTTACCCAATGATCATGCCATGTGTGTAGTGCCCAAAACTATTTTTTATCAAATTTTATTTTGGCCAAAAAGGATTTATTCAAATTAGGTTTTCAAAAACCCTGAATTGAGGTTTGCACTACAAGTCCTCAAATAGGGTGGATCCTTTTTCCCCAAAAACTTTATTTGAAACCTACTATATATAAGACTTCCCAAAACCACCAAATATTAATTTTAAAGATTATTTCACTATTTTATTTAAAGGCTTTATCCTAAGGACAAAAATGGTTTTTCATAGGGAAAAATTATTTAAATGCTTTGAAAATATTTCAGAAAATTTAGGGAAACTCAGTGGACATATATTTTTCATATATACGAGTTTCAACAGATGGTCATGGTCAACATAATGGGCAAAAGACTTCAAAACCCTTTCTGCTTAAATCAAGCATTTGAAATATTTCTATAAGAAATATTCTCAATAAAATCCAAGAAAATTCCAGCAAGTCACACATGCTTTATGATGATCTTGCAAAGTTTCATCTCAATCCCAATTGATTTGATTCACCAAAATATTCCAAAACCCTCTTTGTCCAAAATCAAATTTGAACAACTTTACATTGCGAAGTTTCTCCTATTGACCCCAAACTTTGTGGACATGTTCTAATCCCCAAACAATGCTACTACACCAAGTGGTGCATTTAGGAGATTAGTTTAGCATGCCTAGATCTACAGAAATCTGATTCTGTTAATTTCTAGGGTTTACCAAGTTTACATTGCCAACTTTCTTCAAATCATCTCAAACTTGGTGGTCCACTCTATTTTTACCTACATTTTAATCATGTTAAATCGCATGGCAAGCAAACTCCATTTGCTTGCCCAAAACTTCATCAAACACCTTCTCGCAGATTTGTAAAAGCCATGTTTGACCCCCTTACACTATTCTCCTTAAGCCCAGATTTTTACCATAGTCCCTTGTATGCCCCCTCTACCCCCAGTACAAATCTCAAGCCTTGGCTCAACCATGGAGTGGAGTAAAACCCCATTTCTACCCCCTGGACAGCAAGAACATCATCATTTCTACCTTCTCCCCCACTTACCTCTTCACTCCCTAGCTCTAAGGTATGCAAGGAGCATCTCCACACACCCCAAAGACTAGTGGACAAGGTGGGACAAGCCCAGAGCGCATGCTGCATGCCCTGGCATGCAAAACACATGCTTTGGAGTGCGCTACAATGCCCAGCCGCACTGTAGCTGGCACCCTCCCCACCTCCCGACAACATTGGGATGGGGGAAGGTGCCCCCCTGGCCCTCCTCGATGTCCGCAATACTCCAAGCTGTCGACCCCCTCCTCCTTCTCTCTCCGGCGACTTCCAGCACGCGTGCCCGATGCCGCCCAGTTCGGCCAACCACAAGGCTCACACGCGCGCAACCCCCCGGTCCCCCTCTCGCTCCTGCTAGTCGTGGACGACCCCCAGCAACGCCGCAGACACATCCTCTCCCCCTCCCATGGCCTTTTGTGCTTCTCCGGCCAATTCAGGCGGCCCACGACCACGGTGAACCGCGGGCTGGCTAGATAAGCCAACCCCGGGCTCATCTCTCCCCTCTGGAACCCCTCTCTCCCTCCGAATCGTGCTCCAGAAGCCCCCACTCGACCTCCCTGTGCCCCATCGCTTGGGATCGAACATAGCGCCGCCGTCTCGGGTCGCCGGCGTTCTCGTTGTAAGGGCTTCCCCCAGCCTCCTTTCTTATTCGATCTAGAACCACTGGAGTCCCCTGAACCCATTCCCCCTCTTCTCCTCCTCTGTTGCAGCACGGAGCGACGGAGTCGAGCTTGGCCGAAGCATCGCCGCCCTGCATCCTCATCGCCGGTGACACAGGCGTCCCCGGCGACCAACTCCAACCACCCTCGACCTGCGTTAGCCCCCCAAGCGCGTCGGTGTCCTCCGCTTGCCTCCCCGACAACCGCAGCGCCGCTGGTGAGCTCGCCTCCGCTCTGGTCGCAGGGAAGGTGATGACAGGTGGGATCCACCTATCACCCTCCTCTGGTCGCAGGGAAGGTGATGATAGGTGGGCTCCACCTGTCACCCTCCCATCTCTCTCCTCCCCCCTCTGTGAGACTAGCGCCAGGGGCCCGCTTGTCGGGTTTGAACACAGACAGCGCGCACGCCCCGACTCACCCAGGCCGGTACAACTGGGTCTGTATAGGCCCAGTTACTCTGAGGCCATTTTCCTTTTTCTTTTTCAGTAGATTTCCAAAAATATCACAGATCAGAATAATTATCCAAATCCAATAATTCCTCCACCACAAATCTTGCAATAATGTGTAGAATTTAACAGTGCCACTTGTGTAATTTTTTGAAAATGTTTTATGTACTGGATTTATTTAAAACCTAGTTTTAAATATTTTTAGCCTCTGATAAAATAGTTTTCAAAATCTTTTTCACTACAAAACGAGAGACAAATATTTTTAGTTTCTATTGTAGTATTTTACAGAGTAGGGTAACATTTTAGAAGTGGATTATGTGCTCTATTTTTGTTGTGATTCTTATTATTGTCATTATTATCGCGACTATATATTGCGTTGTTGACGAGGGAGTTGGACCCGAATACTTTGAAGACCCTGAAGACTTTGTTGAGCCAGGCAAGGAGCCCTTTGACCATGTTAAGAAACCATTTTCATTGCATGGCATATAGCACTTTATTTTCGATATATTAATCATGATGATGTGGTGACCACTTCGGTGGGATGGGTCGATACTTTTACCGTTGATACTTGCATCATGCATGACCCTACCTCCTTATGAGGATTATGCGGGTGGGAGTAGATAAGATGCTTAGTTGATGCTACGCAAATGGGATGGGGATATGCATGGTGATGGAAACAAAAGTGTTTTCAATGACTTTTCTAAAAAACCCGTCGGGTGCCACTAATGCCCGAGGGAGATGAAGATGAGCTTGGTAACCACTTGATAAAGAAGCGGTGTACCGGAACAAGTGATAGTGTGTGTTTTCGAAAAAGAATTAGATTTAAGATTTGTCGACTGTCCCAACCTTACATGTACAACCACGATACCCCTTATGGGACGAGGCTTTGTTGATTACTTTGGTCGATACTAGCAGAGAGCCCGCATTACTAGTGACAGGAGAGTATGAGATACTCTCTCGATACGGGGTCTTGTCTGGTAGGGCGACCATGTACTGTCTTTACAGGCACCGGGCACACCGTTGCGTTCCTTCATGGATGGTACTATGTTGAGCGATGCTCGCGTTTTGTACATCATGAAGACACGGACCAACGAGTGGACTCTTTGTTTAGTGTCGTCAGGGGAAAAGCAATGTTCGGGTGCTTACCTCGGGTATGTAATATACCGCGAGTCGTGGATGACACAGAAGTTCCCCGAGTCTTGTGGGTAAAGTGTGCAACCTCTGCAGAGTGTTAAACTATTCGAATAGTCATGTCCACGGTCAAGGACAGTTGGGTGGTGCTGCTTAAACTACGTCCAGTATTTTCACAAACTTGGTGTGAGTGTGTGGATAACAAAGATGGTTCTTGAGCTAAGTCCGATGACTTGGCATGATGAGTGAACATGAGATGTTCAACCTCTGTGTATATTTATATCTATAACCTTTTTACATGGATACTTGCTACCTCATGATGCATGCTTTTACAAGTTAATTGATCATGTCAATGCATTCAAAATTGGCTTTCCGCACACTTATCTACTTAGTGCTATATCATGCATTGTTATAAAATGTTTCAAAACATGGGTTGCTTGCGAGTACATTCAAAGTACTCATTAGCTTGCCACTCGTTATTTAATTGGCCAGGCATGGAAGAGCAGGAATATGGTGAAGTGTTCGTTGGTGACGAACATGCGAACTAGGACGCTTCCTAGTCAGAATGCACGTAGGGTTAAGGAGGATGGCATGGGTTCACGCTTTCGATCAAGATTTCCGCTGCTAGATGTGTTTGTTGTTTGGCCTTCATGGCCCTATCTATGTAAGACTTGACCGTCATGGTCTTTATTTGTGTAAGACGCTAATTATGGATGTTAGACTCTTGTTATTCAGCTTCTATGTGTTCAGTGAGCATTGATCTCTGGGATCAATGTACACGTGCATTGGGTGATCACGACTTTTGAGTCGGGGTCCCCACAACACCGCTTGGGAAAGATATGAAATCAACACTTGACATCGAAGCAACTCGAATTACCATACTACAAAACAAATGATCGGGCTTGAGAATTAGGCTGGAAACAAATACATAACCCATTTGCATTTGCTGGAAGGATAATCCTAGGTAACTACTTGAATTCCCACCTAAGAACTTCCGAAATCTTTGGTTATGCAATCGGGTCCACGGATACACGAAGTAAATCCATCACTCAACTCCTAGCAGTAATACTACTCTCCACTGTTTCACATCCGTCAAAACATAACCAGAGGCTTCAGAAATTCATCTACCTCAGACCCTCGTAATCACAATGATACTAAACATGGCAGTACATGTGATTCCGCTCCCCAGTACTGGGTGCCGCCACACTCTTCGGACCACGAATAGTATTGAAGCAATTTCGAACATCCGCGTCCTGAGGTACTAAGGAAACTGAACGATAACGATGTGTCAATAACCCCTTGGAGCTCAACTCCCCGGGTCCAATCCATACGTACGGGAGGCACAAGAACAGAGTTCCGGTCACATCGACATCATAGAGGTTCCAAATTACCTGCCTGGTCCTAAAAAAATTTGAGTGAGAAGAGAGGAATAATTAAAATTTCTACGTCAGGATTCCTCACCAGAGCATAGAAGAGGAGTAAAAAGAATCCTACTCTCCGATATATAACTAGACTCAAAATAGTTTTTTTAGACTCGACTCGGCCAAGTTCGATCAATCAAGGGGGTTCCTAGGTCAGTACAGGCTCTGATACCAACTTGTAACGCTCAAGATGCGATCCTATCCTTATTTTGGCTCGAGGGCCTCGACAGGGATAGAAGCGCATCTCGTCGTTTCGCAAGAATGGATATCATTACAAGTACATGTAAAGAAGAGATGAGTATATGGAATTGGCTTACACTCGCCACAAGCTAAATCATGGTCACATCAATACAACATCATATTCAAACATCATACATAAAAGCAGGGTCCGACTATGGACAAAACCAAATGATAAAATGACATCCATCCTTGCTATCCCAGGCTGTCGGTCTGGAACCCATCCTATGATCGATGAAGAAGAAGGAGAACTCCAAATCAAACAAGCATCGCTCTCACGTCAAAGCATCACATTACCTGTACCTGCAATTGTTGTTGTAGTAATCTATGAGCCACAGGGTCTCAGCAATCTCATTTCAAAGGGTATCAAGACTAGTAAAGCTTAATGGGTAAGGTATGGTTAAGTGGTGTGGCTGCAGCAAGCACTAAGCATTTATTTGAGTGGCTAACTTACGAGTACAAGAATAAGGGGGGATCATCATCGCATAAACGGACGTGAACTAGTAATGATCACTAAGTGATCCTAAACACCTACTTACAGTCAACTATAACCCCACCGTGTTCTCTCTCGGTTCGGAAATCACGAGAAGAGATAGTCACGGTTACGCACACGGTTGGTGTATTTTATTTGACTTTACTTTAAGTTTTCTATGACCGGATGTTAAACAAATTTCCAAGTTGCCACATAACCGCTGGCACGGCTTCTCGAAAATATTTAACCCTGTAGGGGTGCTCCAACTCATCCATCACAAACAAACCACAAGCTGCACCGAAAAAAAACCTCAACCTCGAGATAGCCCAAGGTATCCTTGGAGCCAGTACACAAGACACTTGAGAAAGGTAAAACAATTCCAGCAAGGCCGCCCGACGTGTCGACAATCCCGATAGGAGCCGCGTATCTCGTTCTCAGGACACGGCGGATGAGCCAAGCGTACAGTAGCTGACGTCCCGAGTTGCCCCATGTAGCCCGCACGGTGCTTTAGTTTGGACCAACACCATCAGCACTGGCCCCCCTGTATTATGTTGAATAATTAACCTTGGGTAGCGTTAACTCCCTATACGTCAAATTAATTATCAGTATTATTATGATGGGCAAATGTAGTACCAATGTTGGGCCTTGCCAGAAAAGTTTTATCCCAAAACGAATTATCAAGGGGGTCCCCATAACAATCCCAAGCATGTTAGGAGCGCTCAATATGGAACATAACACTGGTACACAAGTAACTAGGGCGACAAAAGTGAACCAAAACACCGAGCAAAAGGCCAAGCCTTCCACCTTTACCAAGTATATATGTGCATTAAATTAGATAGCAATAATATTGTGATATCTCAAAAGAATATCCATGCTGGCACATGGAAACAACTTGCACCTGCAACTAGCAACGCTATAAGAAGGGGATGAGCACCGGTAACTTAGCCAAACAATGGTTTGCTGGGATGTGGAGGGTTAGAGGCTTATCATGGTATTTTGGGAGGCTTGACAAACAAGTGGTAGGTAGCGAGACATAGCGATAGAAACTAGACAACTAGCATGGCAATGATAGTAGTGGTATCCAGGGAAATGGTCATCTTGCCTGAGATCCCGCTTGGAAGAAGATCGAGTCCATGAAGAAGACGAGCCAACGTAGTCGAACGAATCCTCACACTCCGAACGCTTTCGGAACTCTAGCGAGAAGAAGCAATACCAGAAACAAACAATCAACAAATGATAAACACCACAACCTATGCATGACATGATGCGTAAACAAATATGATGCATGTTCGGTTTAATTATGCATGGCATGGCAAGCACAACAATCAAACACTACAAATTAAGTGAAGTTCAATATGCAACGAGTTGCATATTGAAGAAACTCCACATTTGAATCATTTAGTTCACTCTTGTTTAGGTACTCATCCGTATTAAATGTTGTTTAACATGGGTGGTCATGGCCTAAGGTCCAGATGGAATTAAAGCAATTTTAAATGGAGATGGAGACCATACAAAAAACAAAATAATAACTCTCGATATTATGAGAAATGTGGTTAATGTTGTTTAACTAAACAATCATTTTAAATGTTGTTTATCATGGCAAGAGGTGAAGGATGAACAACTACATCAACTAGCCATTTTAAATGAGACCGGAAGCAACATATAGCATCTCCGAAACGACCCCATGTGCAAATTATGAATTTGGTCCAGATCTGTCATAAGCATATTTTATAGTTGTTAAACAGGAAAATAAAGTGTGCCATAAGATTCTACACGTTTTTTTCTAGTCAAGTTACATGTGTGGATCATTTTAGTCGGAGCTACGGTTATTTAGATATGAGACAAACCGTTTTCACATGGCATTAATGCAAAAATAAATGCAAACATCAAGTTAAATTTTTTTATCATGTGTGGTAGTTGGATATTATGAAACTGCATTAAAATCTTAGCATTTTACATATATAGGTTGTTTTATTTGGATGAAACATTTAAAAATATGATAGCAAAGAAAACTATGTGAGCAATGAAAAATTACATGCAAATCTGTCAAAACATGGGTCTAAACAAAAGAAAGGCTTGGGGGCGCTGGGCCAAATATGAACACAGTGTTGTGGCGGCCCAACATGGAAAAACTAACCCAGGTATGTGTGAGCAATGAAAAATTACATGCAAATCTGCCAAAACATGGGTCTAAACAAAAGAAAGGCTTGGGGGTGCTGGGCCAAATATGAACACAATGTTGTGGCGGTCCAACATGGAAAAACTAACCCAGGTGTGTGTGGAATTAACTAACAGAATCAACCCCTAAAAAAAAACTAACAGAAGCAAAATCAAAATCAAAAGAATAAGGGGTGTGCTCGGACTTGAACTCCAAACCTCCTGGATACAACTCACCAGGCTAACCAGAGAGATGTGTGCACATTAGTGAACATTGTGGGGCTCAGACTGACATGAAGAAGAAAAGAAGTGGCTTGGTTTTGATGAGGCAAAAATTGGTGGAAATAAAAAGGAGCTGCTGCGGGGATTTGATCCATGGTCGCTGGGTTTAACCCAGTGGTACTAACCACTGCGCTTAATACTAATTTGTGATGAAAATCAGATTTTGCTGGAGATGAATATCATGGTGTTGATGTGAACAAATCTGAAAACAGAGACAGATTGCTAAACAGAGAGGCAGAAAAAATACACAAAAGGGTTGTGATGAAAAACAGATTTTGCTGGAGATGAATATCATGGTGTTGATCTGAACAAATCTGAAAACAGAGACAGATTGCTAAACAGAGAGGCAGAAAAAAATACACAAAAGGGGCGCGCGGCTGGGATTTGAACCCCAGACCCCTTGGCTTAACGCGCGTGGTGATGACCAGCTCGGCTAGCAAGGAACAATGATATACGATGGGTTTTGCTCTAGATGAACCATAGACTGACGGGATTCTGAACGAAACTGAATAACAGAGAACAGGGACATCTCATGGCGAGCTCACGTCGGGTATGGTGATGACCTGGGTTGGGCGAGGCCCTTAAGCGTGCACTCGCGTGCGTGGGGGGTGCTGCGGGTGCATGTGTGAGTGATCTATGGGCCAAGACTGTCTGCAAACATACAAGATGGTTACTTGATGAATTTGGGTGTCAGCATCCCTGCCACCATGGGCCGGCTATGGGCTAGGCCCAACTGCCTCACCGTGCTGGACTACAAGTACCAGGACCGATGCGCTGGACAAGGCATCCAGTGGATCACGGCACGGAATGGCGGCGGCTCCTCTCTCTTTCCCCTACCTCCAGTTCTTCCCCTTTCTCTCATTCATGTATCTAGATTCTTGTAATAGCTACTGCGATTGAATTGAGACTACTACTAGTTCGTGTGTGAGATATCAAGGGGATCCTTACATCTGGTATTCAGAGCCAGGCACCACCCTTCCCCTCAAATTCTCCCGATTTTTCTCCCAAGTCCACCGACGACGACGCCATGCCCGCTGTCAAACCACCAGAGTGGGATGCCATGTCTGCCAGTGAGCAGTTGTTGTGGTACCTCAAGAGATTATGCGCCAAGGCGAAGGAGATGAGCTTAGCGTTGGGTGTTGCAAGCGTGGGTGACCTTCCCGTGGTTACCCCGCTCGTCGATCCGGCGGCCTCAACCATGACGCACACCTCGGCCACGCCCATCCCTGACGTATCCTGCTCCAACACCAAGGCCTAGAAGGTACTCAAGGTCATCCACGACGCGCCCCCAGCCTGCGTCGCGATGGCGCACACCACCTGTTCGACGGATGGCTCAAACAAAGTTGTCGCCATCAACAGCGTCAACAAGGTCACCATCACCTTCCCCGACCTCGCCATCGACCTCAACACCACCACTGCTGTCCTCCCCGAGCTTGCCGTCGTCCGAAACGACAAGGAGGTCGAGCAGTTGCCTTCACACGCGGTCACTGAGGAGGACGCGACCCCTGGGGCGATCACCACTGATGCTGTTGCCCAACTGGGTTCTCCTGTGACGACAGTGGTGTACAACGGCGTCGTCATCATTGACGCCAACAACTGTGTTGCACCTGCGCTGACCATGTGTTCAATGGAATGCTCGAGTCGAGATGTTGTTGCAGTGATGCCTGCGCTTGCTGCAGCTGCGACACCCGAGTCATCCTCGACCATCGTCGAATTCGTCCCTGAGCTTACTGACTGTGATGCGGATGTTCAGACCTTTGACATTGGTGCCAATGGTGTCGCTGCACAGACACCCACCAGATGCTCGACGGACTGCCCCAGTGACAACCTCAACCAGGGGAGTGAGGTTTTGCCCATGTCCTGGTGCGTATTTGGTAACTCTCATGGAGGAGGGTGTTGGATGCATCCATGGCCACCACCTCAGGTTATGTCACTGAAGGGGATCTGCGGTACTGCACCGATTCCTACGGAGCAACATTTTTGTTCTCAGTTACTTTTTCATAGTGATCAGAGTGGTGGTTCTAGCTGTATGACTTGGGAACCAGGAGGCTTACTGAATTGCACTCTATTATCACACAAGGCGAACGATCAAGTTTTTGGGTACAAAAATGCATCTATTCAGAGTCTGCTTCGTCAACTTCTAGTGGATTCGACTGGAATTAGAATTGACACGAGTTCTCCAAAAAATTATGGTCCTGCTTCACATTCAACTGATACAGTTGCAGCTGATGTTTCTAATGATTATGAACAACATCATGTTTCTCTGGACAAGGTAGTCGTAACTGCTAAAAGAAGTTTGAACCTGATCAAGGAGGAAGGTGTTGCCAAGAGATCCCACAACCAGGATGTTGTGACTTCAATTGATAATTCTGCTCGTCAAAGTTTCAACATGGGAGATCCAGGAAATTGCTCACAGTTGTGTTTTGTCTCTACTTCAACATGCATGCTTCCGTTGCTGGAGGAAATGCCATGCGAGTTCCCTGATGACATGCATCTGAAGTACGCAGGGCCAGTGTTGGAAGTTACTTCTGTGATTAAGCATTTTACTTGTGATCTCAATTTCCCTAGAGAATCTCGGAGTCAGCAGATATTACAGTTAATGGAGAATCTGAACTCGAGTGCTACACAATGGAGGTTGTCTGTTTTAGCTGAGCTACAAGGTTATGCCATACATGGCGACGACAATGAGCGCCAACCAAAGCCACGACAACTGTTCAAGTTCAGTCAAGAGATTATCCAACTGAAGCCACCATGGCCATCATTTTCATGCAATTGCCGAGAAGTACAGTTCTTGAGCATGTCAATGCATTGGAAATTTTTGAACCATGAGGTATTTAAGGGTAGTGGACGATGCAGACCTGAGAAATCATCTATTGTGCCAGGAGCTAGAATTCTGTTAGTTGTACTATTCTGCCCCTTCAAGTTTCAACCAGATTGGATACTATTGGTCAGGCCAACTGCGCAAGAGAGAACATGAGAGGTCAAATTTTCATCAATCGTGGGCATTCTTATTTACTTGAAGATTCAAGACAGGATTATCGACAGTCTATACATACTCAGTACTGCAGCTTGGGAACATTTTTGTTGTTAGAAACTGATATCAACATGGTCCTACCATGTATTATTGGATTACAAGTTAGAGCGGATAATACAGCTAGCAAATCTTGCATATTTTGGAATGGTGGACTCCAGTCCAGCTAGAATCTGTATCCCCATTGTACTTAAAGATGAGGTTCGGTGCAAAATGTTTCTGGATCCAAGTCTCGACTCAGTATATACCATTGGAATTGCATGCTCCTATTTTCCTTGCCATATCTTGAGTGGGTTACCCCGACAAGTATCTGAATCTGATGGTCAAGCGAGAGTAGTAGAATACAGTGCCGTTGTGCATCTGACAGTATATGTTTACCAATTTTCTCATACAGAAATATTGGAGAATTTGGCTATGACCATGAGGCAAGAACACATCAGCATCAACGTTGCATTGATGGGATCAGAAGCAATATTTGGGAAGCACGTGAACCACAAGAACGTGCAGTCTGCTACATGCTTTTTAGTACGACCACAAGAAGGTGCTAAATATTTTATCCTTTGGGAGGCTCCCTATGAATTCTATTTGGAGAGGTTTGCACTGGTGAGAAACCTGGATAAAAGTGGATCAGATAATTCGGCTGTTAGTGTCTTTGCTCCAGTCCTAAATAGCAGCAACGCCTCTTCTTTTCTATATATCCTATTACTTACCTGGTTGGATTCAGCTACAAGCTCGACTGCATGGCACACTATTGCTCTTGATTGGTTGGGCTACAACATCAATGGATTATTGCAAGAAGGGATGCCATGGAATTCTAGAAGTTCTGCTACCTGTGTTGGCTTCCATGCAATGAACTCTAGTCCTGAAAATGGTTCACATGCTCTTATCATAATGCGTCAATTAAGATGTGGGCAGCTCTTAGTGGAGGACATGTATCTATTCATGTACCCTTATTGCAGGTTCCCTTGTTGCATTTATGAGGCATTCAAATCTGAGGGAGTACTAAGCAATGAACAGTGTGCAGTAAAGCTAATTCTACCAACACTTCCTTGTGAGCAATGGGATCCGGGAGAAATGAACTTTGCAAATGGTCAGAGCCTGCAAGTACCATGTTCTATTCCCCAGCTCGTTGATCGTATTCTGCATATGCTCAGACCGGGGTTCGCAAGGAACCACTCCTATGAACCAGCTGAGAACTGGCACCGGCTTGGGGGCAAGCCGGTTGTTAAGGGGGGGGGATGTCAGCATCCCTGCCACCATGGGCCGGCTATGGGCTAGGCCCAACTGCCTCACTGTGTTGGACTACAAGTACCAGGACCGATGCGCTGGACAAGGCATCCAGTGGATCACGGCACGGAACGGCGGCGGCTCCTCTCTCTTTCCCCTACCTCCAGTTCTTCCCCTTTCTCTCATTCGTGTATCTTGATTCTTGTAATATTTACTGCGATTGAATTCCTCTGTGAGACTACTACTAGTTCGTGTGTGAGATATCAAGGGGATGCTTACATTGGGATCCGGCAAAACACGGGAACAGAAGGGCCGGCCTTGGCTGAAGCACGCGTACGTGAGCTCGCCGGTGCAGCTTATGGCGACAGGGTTGCGAGCGTTGCTGTGGGAAAGAGGAAGTGTGCGCAGGCGTGTGGGTGCAGCAAGCGCGGGATCGAGCGAGGCGAGCTTCAGACCCCATCAACCATGGACAGTAGCCTCGGGGATGGCAATGTGTGAAACTACAGCGAATACGATGAGCAAAAGTGAACAGAGAGAGCGGTAGGAGACGCGGGAGTTCTCACCAAGCTCGTGCACTAGATCGATGAGGGCAGAGGCGGACATGAACGTCGGTGAGGAGGCGCCAAAGAAAATGATGGAAGGAGCCGAGGAGTTGAAGTTGTGGCGCTGCTCGCGGTGAAGGTGTCCAGGAGGCCGGAGTGGTCGTAGCCGAACCCGTGGTGGAAGAAGGGGACGACGGCGAGCATGCTAGTGCGGAGAAGAACTCGGGCTCTTCTCGGCCATGGCGAAGTGCAGCATCGGGAGCAGGGTGGGAATGCGGCATGGAGCGGCGGCTACGTGGAGGAGGGACGAGGAATGGGTAGTGGGGAGTCCCTAGGGCACCGCGGCAAGCTTTATGGGCTGTTGGGACGCTTCTTCGACCGTCGAATCAAGGCACGTGTGACGTGGCTGCTGTGGATGAGTGTCGTACAGAGGTAGGAGAAGCTCCTGTACGTGGACTAGTTGGGCTAAACTAACTATGTGGCTTAGGTGGGCTATCTCTCTCTCTATTCTTTCTCTTTCTAAATATAAATATAAATAGAGAGAAAAGAACAGAGGTGAGGAGCAGAATTAGACCTGAGAAGATATTTTGTGGACATCAGAAAATACACTGGATTTGAAAAAATTGGTTTGAGGATTTTTGGAAGATAAAATTTGGACAAGTTTGAATAAAATACAATAGTTGAATTTTGAAATCCATTCAAAGGGACTTGGATGGGGGTGATATTTTGAAGGATGACCCTACACATTAGATGTGATTTACGAGCAGATTTGAAACATTTCATTGAGCCACTAAAATATGACTCAATAAAAATAAATAAATAAATGAGTAAGGAAACTAATAGAAGTTTCCCTATAGGAATTTGAAGTGTGGGTGCCATGAGAGCATGACATGGAGTTTGAAGTTGAACTCAGGCTTAATAGAACGGTCAAAGGAGGAAGAAGAATTAGCAAACACATGATCAAAAGAAAACAAGCACAACCATATGATCTAGATGATGCATGATGCAAAATAGAAGAAAACACACAAAAAAACATAAGAGTGCAAGTCATGAACATAACACAAAACATGGAAGGCATCTAGAACGTCGGTCTCGGGCTGCTACATGGGTACCCTCAGTCCTAGAGGCCTGACAGCGGCGGCTCAAGCTATTCTGATTCTAGAGAAGAACTGTCACTTCCAGCCTCTTAAACAAAAGTTTGGGCTGCTTAAGTGTAAGTGCCAGGATATGGGCAATCTCATGGATGCACTTACTAGGTATGCCAACTCTGATGGCACGAAGGATCCTAATTCAGATGATGACAAATCTGGAAAAGGTAAGAAGAACGGTGGCGGTAAGGGTCAGCAACAGAATGCCCCAGTGCATAATAATAACAACCAGGGCAATGGTGGATAGCGCAAGTTCTCAGATGGCGGGTCAGATTTTGTGGCCAACACCAATGCAGGGTTCAAAAATCAGCGTGGTAACGGCAAGCAGCCTTATGCTGGAGGGAAGCCTAGAAATTATGAGGAGGCTCTTAACGGGCCGTGTCCGAAGCACAGTTATCCTAAGAAGCCATCTACTCATGCTTGGAAGGATTGTAATATCATGCGAGAGTTCAGGAACCAAGCATTTCAAAATCATAGCAATGGCAATGGGCTGCCAGGCGGGTCAGGTTCTGGAGGATTCCAGGAGCCGGCTTTGGAAACGGCGGCTCAAGCTCCGGCTATCAGGGCCAAGGGAACCATGGTGGTCATAATCAACAGTCTGATCAAGGTAATCAGCAACAGCAAAATCAGTTAGGATATCAGAGTAATCATAAGCAATAGAACGGTGGCCAGTACCATGTATTTACTACTGGCACTTAAAAGCGTGACCAGAAGGTCAACAAAAGGGCGATTCACATGGTTGAGCCGGCGGTGCCGCAATATTTGAATTGGTCTGAGCAAACAATTACTTGGAGCCGGGAAGATCACCCGCCCCGTGTGGACAATCCGGGTCATATAGCCTTAGTGGTGGCCCCCCAAGTAGGCGGCTACAAGTTTACTAAGGTGCTTATGGATGGTGGCAGTAGCATCAACATATTATATTATGACACTTTGCAGCGGATGAATCTGACAAAGAAGGATCTTAAGCCGTCTTATACTGTCTTTCATGGAGTCGTGCCTGGTAAGTCGGCCTATCATGTAGGAAAGATTGCACTGGAGGTGGTTTTTGGTGACGAATATAACTACAGGGCAGAGACATTGTGGTTTGAAGCAGTCAAGATCAAGAGCCCTTACCACGCCCTCTTTGGGTGGCCGACTTATGCTCGTTTCATGGCCCGACCCTGTTATATCTACCTCAAGCTCAAAATGCCAGGTCCAAACGGTACCATAACTGTGAGTGGCAGCAGAAAAATGGCTCAAGAGTGCGAGGAAGGAGATGCGGAGTATGCTGAGTCGGCTTGCGCTTCTGAGGAGCTCAAGTTCTATCAGAACAATGTTGACCCGGCTGATATGACCCCTCTCAAGAATCCCACCACAGAGAAGGACCCTCCCCTCAAGTTCCAGTCGGCTAAAGACACAAAGAAAGTTGATTTTGTCACTGGCGACTCTTCTCAGCAGTTCACCATTGGGACAGGAATAGATCCCAAATAGGAAAGCGCACTCATCGAGTTCATCCGTGAGAATCTGGACATCTTTGCATGGAAACCTTCTGATATGCCAGGTGTACCGAGAGAACTCGCTGAGCACACTACTAGGAGAAAGCCTAGTAGTAGCGTTGGAATTACCCATACCAGTAGCGCTGGAGGTAGCGCTACTGCTAAGGTGCTACAGCTAAGTTGTAGTAGTAGCGCTGGAAAACTAGCGCTACTGGTAAGTATGGTTAGCAGTAGCGCTGGAAAACAACAAGTGCTGCTGATAAACCAGTGCTGCCCTAGACACCTACCAGCGCTACTGCTAATATTCCTGCTTTCACAGATTTAATTCCCCTCTACGTATTTGTGCATGCTCTATACAGTAGTTTCATCACATCGTAATAAACATACATTATTCTCATCATATCATACACACACAGTAGTCTCGTCATACCATCATCATCATCATCATCATTATCCAACACAAACATCTCGAAAATAGTGCTACACAAGTCATGTCTCGAATAAATGCAACTGCATGGTCATGGCACATAGCTAAGTTTCATCATCTCTATCTAAACCATGATGTAGAAGAGAAGAGAGATCAGTATGAGCAAGAGCGCGACTATGTAGTACTTCTTGATGCACCGGTTTTGCTCCCTCTCTTGCCGTAGCATCCACCTCAAGTAACTATTTTCCGCTTCGGCTCTACTGTCGAACCCTCTGTGGCTAGCGCCCGGGTACTTGTCCACCTGGGCCTGAGCGTTTGGCCAGTGGTCGTACACTCCTGGAACCCTCCCAATGAATATGGCGTAGCAGTCCTTCGCCATCTCCGATCTATGTATCTGCATCGTAAGTTGATGAATTCAACGATAATATGCAACATGATGTACTTGAGAAACACAAAGAGGCATAGTTAGCAAAATACAAGCAACCTATAGTCAATATAAATAACGAAGTTCCTCATACCCAAACTAATTAACTAGAGCAATCTACGCTAGTTCATAGAAAGACAGTAGTACTAATTAAACATACAAATTGTCATCGTCAATCACTCCTCCATGTCGGCTCTCCAATCTTCATAGTCATGGAGGAAGCACCTGAGCTTCGTGAAAGGCTTCAGGTCCAGACGCTGAGCGCTGAGAAGTGTTTGGACATTATCGCGACTCATTGGCCCATGGTAGAACATCCCTGATTGTTCGAGGACCTCCTTCATGATCATTTGGGCAAGTTCACACTGTACGTGATAAAACTCAGCTCGGATTTGATGATCCGGTGTCCTTCCTATCTTGTGGCCCAGTTGACAATCTGGGCATCGCTGGAAGTAGCTGACATGCGAAGGCGTTGATTATCCCTTCTGTACTCGATCATGTGATGCATGAGGTAGAATCCATCAGCCTTACTATCGTTCGGTTGCTGGATGCAGCAGAAGTTGGTCTTATGGCCGAAAGCCGGCCCTTTATTCCTGTACTTTTTCACCTTGATATATTCACCACTAAGGCTGAAGGTTAAAATGGCACTATCGAGAACACACTTTATGTGCGTGTAATCCCTATTCTTGATGTTCTTTGCTGAGTCCAAGTACAGAGCATGGGAGTATTGTAGGTACAGACAGATGAGGACGGCGCCCCCCCCCCCGTTGCGCAAAATAAGTACACCTCAAATTACCCTCCATGCTTGCAAAGGAATGATTAAAGCTTACGAAAGGATATCCACAGATGACTTACGTGGGATGATAAGGCAGGAGAATCGTTTCCTTGTCCTTATTAGCGACCATGAAATCGCCGATGTACTTGCTCGCATAGTCACGGTGCTCTTTGCAGACTGCCAAGAAGCTCTCGTGCATATAGTACGGGTCCGCGACGCAGATACATTTATGTTCTCGCACCTGATGATGTAGTTGAGATACAGCGCATACATGCGGATGAACTGAAAATCCATCTTGGTCATGTGGAACATGTCGTTGATGTAGTCAAATCGCAGGATGAACTTATCCGCGGGCCATCTATCGACGTATAACCTCCCACCCGGAACCTGACCCACGTAAAGCGGGTATCCTGGTTTTTCCGAGATGAGAAGGCTTTTCTCTCTGGCCAGCACATCATCATGAAGCCTCCTTAGATCATTGTTCAGTATGTCCTCTAGCACTTTCTGGGGTAGGATCGGGTGGCCGGCGACATGGAAATGCTCCGCACCTACGACAGGTATTCTGTCTACCACCCGGGGCTTCAGAGGCGGCTGGCTGCTTGAAGCAGCTCTGGCGCCTTTAGAGCCTTTCCTCTCCGGTCTCCTCCTTTGCTTCTTGGCGGGTGGCTGTAGTGAGCCACCATACCTTCCCTAACCACCACCCCTAGTGTCATCGGGCTAAACAGTGGACGGCCCTCGCGTTGTTCTTGCTGGGTAGGGGCGGCATCTGGAGGCGTCTCCTGTGAGGATCGCATGAAGAGAGACTTTTTGCAATCAGCCTTAGGACATTCCGGCTCTGACAAATCAGGCAGCATCAAGTCATCTCCATGCTCATAGCCAGAGTCATAGTCCCAAGCATCGTCATATGCGGTATTGATATACTGGTTAGGGTCATCATCATCCTCCTCCATGACATCATCAGCATTTGCTTCTTCGACGGGGGCACTAATGAAGGCTCTCCCTCACGTCGTCCGCTATCACCCGCCACGACAGGTGCAGGTAATTGGGTAGGTGAGCTGATGTTCATACCTTGTTGAGGAGTTGTCGTTGATGCGCTACCGGGCACCTCGACACAAAGAAGAGTCTTCGGTCAAGGCAACAACCAGCTCTTGCGTGAGCCAATCCGTTTAGGGGTCTCGTCGTCATCGATTGCTATCGGAGGAGGCAAATCCTCGAAGCACGCTTTGACACTGGCCATGCAAACTTTGAAGACGCTATGGGGCATCTGTCGGTTGTGTAACATGCGGTCCTTCGGCTTCACGATCGTTGCCTATCCCACGTCCACCTTCTGGCCGTTGATGTCGTACAGTAGTGTGCACGGGGTTTCGTCGGCCTGCGAAGACATGTCTGCGACGTCAAACATCCGAAAGGCAACTGAAACGGAAGACTATAGATATGTTGGTCAAGAGGGTATGTCGCGTAATTACCGTGAGGGCGTCGAGCTCAGCCAAAGACGAAGCCCCGCCGAGCACGCCAGAGACGGAGGACGGGCTGCTATGAACAGGAGCGGGACCAGGTACGGGAGCATGTGCGGTGGCATGAGCAGGTGCTGGTGGTGCGATGTTCACCGAATTGCTCCCGATGTAGCTGGGAAGGGGAAAGTCCATTGGCCCTTTATCTGGATTTTTCTTCGTCCATTCGAAAAATGCCGGAAGCAAGCTGGAAATGGAAGATGTGAAGTCACCCGTGACGCCAGCTACCGCTGCACTGACCCTTGCATCGACTATCTTTTCCAATTCTTCTTTGGTCTCAGCTTTGGACTTCTTGACCGCAAGCGCAACCTTCTGGTCGACGGTCTGTTGAGTAAGCAACCGTCTCTGCCTTCTTTCCACCGGCTTCTCGTGGTAGCACGTCTTCCACAAGGCACCATCTTCGATGCCGTGCACACCCGTACTTTCCAGGCGGACAAGTCATTGATGAACATCGTCATCGCCTTGTTGTTTATCTATATCATGGGTTCGTCCTTCCACGGAAGTTCGCTTTCAGTCCGCCCGGGGAACAAGAACCTATTGTGCAACTTCGTTAGGAGCATGTGCTCCATATGTGGTATCTTCTTTAACTTTTAGTCGTTGATGTTGGCGGTTTCCCTGAGGATGCATCCTAGTTGATTGCCGTAGCACGCGCGCGCTTCCTTCGGCGCCGTTGGCTCTAATTTCTTGGGGTGCATCGCCGTGACCATAATTTTTCCGATGCCGAGCTCGTTTAGTTTTCGTGTCCTCTTCGGCTTCGGTCCTTCACCGGTCTCGGGGGTGGTGTCGGTGCTGGCGGTGCCAGTGTTGGTGTCGGTGTCGGGGTTGGTGCCACTGCCACCCTGCACCCGCAATTGGTGTTCGTCCAGGTAATCGAAATAATTATTTGCTGCCTCGACGGGGTCTTCTTCGAGGCAACCAGAACCCCCGGCTTCCGCGTGGTCAGACATGTTTCCTACGATTATTTAAGTATGCTAGTTTAATTCGAGGCCAAATAAAATGAATAATGAAGAGAAAAAAGGGGCCTATATTTGGTCAGAATGTTGATTCATTCCCCTTACGGTAAATCCCGGGCACTCGATATGTCCTAGTTTCTAGCACAAGTCATGCCGAAAATCACGGAAATTTTCGGCATGACCTTTGCTAAAAAGTGGACATATGGAGCGCCTGAAATTTGCCGGAACGGAAATGAATCAACATTCCGGCAAAACATAGGCCACTCGGATATTCTTCGACATTCAACCAACATTGCAAAATCATATAACATCAATGACATATATCATATAACATCAATGACATATGAGCATCACAGGAGCACATATATAAAGCAAGAACAACACGGACCACAACATTTTTCATTTTCATAACAACGCTTTTGGAACCTAATATGTTATCGCATTAAACCTTATTAGTACCAATGAGTCTTTCCATTAGTTGCAGAAAAAGTTAAAGTACAAATAATAAGCCCTGTGATTTTATAAGTTCCAAATAGACCTATGATTATGTATGCTTGTTTGTAGCAACTGTTTGAGGCACAAACTGTCACACTGCACAATACAAACCCTGTTTAACATAAGCCTTGAGGTTATTTTCTTTGTCACAGTTGCTACTAATGATTGTTTCCACCACTTGATTTGTCATCCTCTGAACTACAACAAACATTATGATTTGGGCAGTAGCATCAGATCAATTCCAAATCATGCACCCACATTACACCACTAACTAATCTCCCCCTAACTCTCCACTCCTAGCTAGGGTTCATATTAGAGAGAGAGAGCAGAGAGCAGAGAGAGAGTAGAGAGAGAGAGAGGAGGGCAGGGGAGAGGCTTACGGGGCGGCGGCGAGGTCGAGGGCGGGGGAGAGGGCGGCGGTGGCGAGGTCGAAGGCAGGGGAGAGGGCGGCGGCGGCGAGGCCGAGGGCGGGCCCGCACGGTGACGGTGAGGTCGAGGGAGGGCTCGGGCGACGGCCGGCGTCGAGGTCGACGGCGGGCAGGGGCGACGGCCGGCGACAGTGTGGGGGAGAGGTGGAGAGGGGGGAAAAGGACTTGGCGAAATTTTGAGCCCGCGCGACGGGGGGTTAACTAAAAATAGCAGTAGTGCTGGATTAGGATCTAGCGCTATAGCTAACTTAGTTATAGCGCTGTGACCTAACCCAGCGCTACTGCTAGGTATTCCAGTTTTTAGTTTTTTTTTAATTCTAAAATACACATAGCAGTAGCGCTTGTTTAGTTTCCAGCGCTATAGCTAAGTTAGCTATAGCGATGGTTCCAATCCAGCGCTACTGATATTTTTCTTTTCTTTTTATTATTTTCCTTTTCTAGTTTTTAGTTTTGTTTTCTTTTTATTATTTTCTTTTCCTTTTCTGTTTACTTTTGTTTTTCTTTTGCATTGTTTTCTCCCTTATGTTTCTGTTTTTTTGTTTTTCGCCCGATGGCCTCACACGCAGTCGACGAGAACGTCGATCTCCCTCGCTGTCCCACACTGCGCGAATATCACAGGAACCATGTTGTGGTAATTGAAGGGGATACGATGTATACATCATTTGACCGATCACGGTTTGTTAAGTGCGTACACAAAATAGATACATATATATAAATGATGGTTTCACAGCTGCGTCGACAACGTTTCACATTTAGCTTCTTCCCTTTCTTGTTCGTTGTCGTATAATTGAGCCCCTCGTTATGACTTTTCCGGCACCATGGAGTACGATCTTTCTTAGGTAATGTAGTCTTGATTCTTCTTTTCACGTATGCTTCATCGTCATCATCATCTTCCCTCATAGGGTTGCCGTATTGGTCGTAGTCTTCCTCGTTGGCCACTCCATCCATTCCGACGATGCTCCTTTTGCCTCTTCTCATGACAACACGGCCGGGATTGGTCGAGTCGGTTATGAAGAAGCATTGTGTCACGTGCTTAGCGTGTACCCATGGCTCAGTTTTGGCAATGACGTTAACGTTCACGGTAGCGCTATTCGCGTCGGGTATAGACATGGTAGTGAAATACTTGTTTTCTCTTACGACGGCCTTAACCCATCTGACACGGAACATCGTCGCATCGTGCAATTCAGTGTAGTCAAGCTCCTAGATCTCTTTGACCCTTCCGTAGAATCTTTCAGTTGTGCCGTTGGCATCGGTCACGCATTCAATTGTCACCCCTGAGTTCTGGTAATCACTGTCCATGTCTTTGGCCTCCGTGTAGAACGTGTACCCGTTGATATCGTGCGCCTGATAGGACGGGACTTTGGGCGAGGGGCCATGTGCTAAGGCGTGTATGAGCAATCCATCCGAACTGCCCTCTTCAGGGGGATTAGCAAGAATTTGCTCTTTGAACCAACGCAAGAAAGTGGCATTGTGCTCTACAGTAACTTCGTCGCCCGTCTTGCGCATCCCATGATCACGGTACTTCTTTGCGATGGTTTCTTTGTGCAGTGTCACATAATGATCTACCACATCTAGGTGTTGTAGCACTACTTAGTTAGCCCTGTTAAAGTCGTCCCGTCGATCCGAGTAGTCCACGTGTAATTCCCTCCGGCCGTTATTGTGACCTTCTCCTCCGAGCCTCCCATGGTGCTTCTCCGCCGCCTATATAATTCTCGCAAAAGGAGATGCACTCTTGGATCAGATAACCCTGGACGATGCTCCCATCGGGACGGGACATGTTACGAACGAATCCTTTGATGACCCCATTCATCCTCTCGAATGGCATCATGCTGTGAAGGAATGTCGGCCCGAGGTCGATGATGTCGTCCACGATGTGGACACACAAATGCACCATGACGTCAAAGAACGCGGACGGGAAGTACATCTCAAGATCACATAGTATGACAATGATCTCTTCTTGTAGCCTTCGGAGCTGCTTCACACTGATGGACTTTCGAGAGATAACGTCGAAGAAGTTGCAGAGACCAGTAAGCGTGTCACGGACGTGCTTGTCCATTATCCCTCTAATGGCAACCGAGAGTATCTGCATCATCATCACGTGACAGTCATGAGACTTCATCCCACTGACCTTTTCTTCTTGGTGTCTAGAAATCTCCTTATCTTCCCACAGTAACCAGAACTGACTTTGATTCCCGTAGGGCACTTGATGAATTGAATGATCTCCTTCGCACTTAAGGTGAAGCAAGAAGGGGGGAAATAATTCTCCTCCTTCTTGTTGACTTTTCTGCCCCTTGGCCCCGCCCCCGCCTCCGTCTCCGTCTCCTGCGTCAACTTTTTACGGGGCATGTGGAGATCTCTTCTGATCTCCAAATCTTCCAAGTCTTTCCTTGCCTTCGGCCCATCCTTGGTCTTGTCTGGCATGTTCATTAGTGTGCCAAGCAAGCTCTCGAGGACATTCTTCGTGATATGCATTTGATCAAGGCAATGAGGCGTGTCGTGATTGTGCCAGTACTCCAAGAACCAGAAAACAGACCTTGTTTTCCATACCTTCAGCAGCGGCTCCGGCGCCTTTTCCATCTTTCCCGGCGCCGGGAACTGTTCCCAGTTATTCAACAACTCGTTGATTTCGGCGTTGCTCCTCTTACGTGGAGGTCCTCGATGCTCAGCCAAACCATTGAATAGATCTCCACGTTTTCTCCACGGGTCATCCTTCTCGAGCCATCCACGATGCCCCATGTACACGATTTTCCCAGACCCGCCATCTTTCGTTGACGTAAGCTGCTGAGACGTTGTATCATCCATGCACCTTGTGCATCCCTAGTATCCGTGGCACACCTGGCCTGAAGTGTACCCGTAACCGAGATAGTCGTGCACCGTTGTCATCAGCGTGGCTCTCATATAGAAATAATCTTCTGTGCTGGCATCCCATGTCTTGACCGGCGATTTCCATAACGTGTCTAACTCCTCTTTCAGAAGCCCCATATATAGGTTAATATTATTTCCTGGTTGTTTCGGCCCTTGAATCAGCATGCTCATGTGTATGTACTTTGTCTTCATGCACAACTATGGGGGGAGGTTGTACATCCATACAAAGACGGGCCATGTGCTGTGGTTGGTGTTCTGGTTTCCAAACGGATTCATGCCATCAGTACTCGCACCAAGCACGATGTTCATTGCATCTTCTCCGAAAAATCGATATTCGGCGTTGAATGCTCTCCACTGGCTAGCATCTGCGAGGTGTCTCAGCTTCGGATCATCTCCATCGTCGGGTTTCTTCCTCTTCGCATGCCAGCGCATGAGCTTTGCTTCCTTAGGATCTACGAAATACCGCTGCAGCCGGGGAGTGATCGGACAGTACCATACAACTTTCTGAGGAGCTTTCTTTCCTGCCTTCTTGTATCGAGAAGCATTGCACACTGGACAGCTGGTTTTTTCCGTGTGCTCCCCCCGATAAATGATGCAATCGTTGATGCATGCGTGGTATCTAATGTGCGGCAGATCAAGAGGGCAAACGATTTTCTTGGCCTCCTCGACACTAGTAGGACACAGGTTTCCCGTGGGAAGACCTTTATTATGTAGATACTTCAAATGCTCATCGAGGCTTTTGTCTGTCCATTTGTTTTTGGCCTTCATCTTTAGAAGTTCGAGCGTCAAACTCAAGTGGGTCACCTCGGGATCGCAACCGTCATACAATGGAGTCTTCGACTCTACTTCAAGTTGCGCCAGCTTGGCCTCCTCTCTAGAAGCAGCTCTGTCGCTAGTCGCACTCTTGCGAAGGAGGTCTCGAACATGAGGGTCCTGCACGACTGAACTTAGTAGCGTTGAAGACTGCGGCGTGTCTGTCGCCTCTTCTCCGCCATGTCTGGACTCTTCTTCTTCGTGTCTGGAATCTTCTCTGCCGCCATGTCCGGACTCTTCTTCGCCATGTCTGGAATCTTCTCCGCCGCCATGTCTGGACTCTTGCCCGCCACCATGTCCGGCGCCATCGTCTTCGTATCGATCGGTCATCTCTTCGTCTATCCCCATGTCGTTATTCCCTGCCATGTGGACGTCCTCATCATCATCTTCACTTATCCACGGAGTATAGCCATCCATGAAACGATACATCAGCAGGTGCGCCTTCAAACTGCCATGATCAAAAGGGTCCAAAATGTGTCCTTCTTTGCATCTTGTACACGGACATCTAATCCCAGTCCGATTATTTGCATACATGTCCATCACCACGGATTGCAAGTATCGCTCCACCTTCCTTCCACTCAACTTCATGACTGCACGGTATAACAAGAAAAAGGGTCATAAACAAAATGCATGCATGCATCAAAGTCATATAAAAATTTGGCATGACCTTGCCTAAAAATATGACATATCGAGTTTGCTCGAAATTCGCCGAAAGGGAAATAAATCGACATTTTGGCAAAACATAAGCAACTCACGGGGCATGTCACTCACACAAATCCCTTCATATCGCAAACACACATATTCCCATTCTTGAAATGCACAACTTTTTACTCACCTATACCCCGAGAGAGATTGTGCACGGTTAGATCATTAGGCCTTCGCGACCTATAGGGATCGAAAGTGGATGGCTAAATAGCTAGCTAGATCTAGTTGTTGGGAGGAGAGATGACTCTAGCTAACTAATGGAGAGGGAGAGAGATGATCTAGCTAGATCTATATGTATGGAAGGAGGGAGAGCCCAATAAATGTGGAAGATAGAGCTAGAAGAGGCCATTGATGGAGAAGAATTATGGTGGAGGGGGGCATTAATGGGGAGAGAAGAGAGGTGTAGAAGGAAGAGAGAAGAAGGGCAATAATGGTGGAGAAGTAACTTAGAGAGGGGAGAGGGGAAAGGAGGGGAGAGGGCAAAGGGGGGTAGGAAGGGGGAAAGAGGGGGTGTGTGGGTGAAAAGGTGGCACCAGCCACGATTAGTAGTAGCGCAGTAATACACACAGCGCTACTGCTATGGGCATCAGTAGTAGCGTTTGTGTGGAGCAGCGCTACTACTAAGTGGGGCCCTATAGCAGTAGCGTTTTTCACGCTGCGAGCGCTACTGCTAAAATATTAGCAGTAGCGCTTTATTATGGGCAGCGCTGCTACTACAACTAGCGTCGGTGGGCTCGTTGGGTCCCACTTAGCAGTAGCGCCGGTTATATTTCCAGCGCTACTGCTAAGGCTTCACTTATAGCGCTACTGATAATTAGCAGCAGCGGTTGTTATTTTCCAGCGCTACAAATGATGTCCTACCTATAACGTTTTTCCTAGTAGTGGCACCACCTTAATGTGGATCCTAAGATGAAGCCGGTCAAGCAATTCCTCCATCGTTTTAACGAGGAGAGGCGTAAGGTCATTGGAGAAGAAGTGGCCCGGCTCCTAGCTGCTGGGTTCATAGTGGAAGTTTTTCACACTTAGTGGTTGGCTAACCCGATGCTTGTGCTTAAGAAGAATGGCACATGGCGTATGTGTGTGGATTACACAGATCTCAATAAGGCTTGCCGAGCTGATCCATTTGCTCTCCCCCGTATTGACCAGATCATTGATGCAACGGCGGGTTGTGAGCGTCTGTGCTTCCTGGATGCTTATTCGGGTTATCATCAGATAAAGATGGCAGTTATAGACCAGGAGAAAACAACTTTTATCACACCCTTTGGAGCTTTCTATTATGTGTCTATGCCTTTTGGGCTTAAGAGTGCTCAGACGACTTACCAACGATGTGTTCAGAATTGCCTCCATGGACAAATTGGACACAATGTTCATGCTTATGTTGATGACATTGTGGTAAAGTCAAGGAAGAAGGAAACTTTGCTTGATGATTTGAAGGAAACCTTCGACAATCTTCGGGTGTACAAGATGATGCTTAACCTGGCCAAGTGCGTATTTGGAGTACCTGCAGGAAAGCTGCTAGGTTTTCTGGTTTCAGAGAGGGGTATCAAAGCTAACCCGGAGAAAATTAAGGCTATGACTTCTTTGTCTAAGCCGACCTGTATCAGTGATGTACAACGCCTAGCGGGACGCATTGTGGCCCTGAGTCGGTTCATAAGCTGCCTGGGAGAAAAGCCGATTCTGCTATACCAGATGATGAAAAAGACTGATAACTTTGTCTGGAGTGATGCTGCTAATGAGGCTTTTGAGGCGCTTAAGAGACAGTTGGTAGAGCCGCCCGTCTTAGCGGCTCTGATCGACAAAGAGCCTATGCTCATGTACGTGGCGGCTAATAATCGGGCCGTCAGCATGGCAGTTGTCGTGGAACGCAAGGAGGCAGGGAAGGAATACCTAGTCCAACGATTGGTTTATTACATCAGTGAAGTTTTATCAGAATCCAAGCAGAGATATCCACATTGGCAGAAGTTGGTGTTTGGAGTGTTTATGGCTAGTCGTAAATTAAAACAATATTTCCTTGGGCATCCAATCACTGTGGCTAGTTCAGCTCCTCTGGGAGATATCATCCAAAACAGAGAAGCTACAGGCCGGGTTGCTAAGTAGGCAATTGAGCTTGGGCCACACCATTTGAAATATGTGCCCAGGACTGCTATCAAGTCTCAAGCCTTGGTAAATTTCATTAATTACTAGACAGAGTTACAAACACCCGAGGAAAGACCAGATAATACATACTTGTCGGGGCACGGATGCTCACGATTACCTATGGGGCCAGAGGCCCCTTTTGGTTCGGCAAGGGGGGGGGCACGTTGCACGAAGAGCGGAGAGCGTGAGACGGCGTGACGATCAGGACACAAGCATTTTACCCAGGTTCGGACCGCTGCTAAGCGTAAAACCCTACTCCTACTTTTGGTGGATTTGATTGGATGAACACCAGTGGTGCCTCGCACTCTATCCCGGCAAGGGTTTCCTTCGGGGAAAGAGCTGCTAGGTGAGTACAAATGTTCGGGGGTGCGAATCCTGAGCTAGGCTGCCTTGGGCCTCCTTTTATAGTGCAAGGGGTTACCACAATGGCAAAACAGTCATTATCTATTGATTAGATAGCTTAGCAGAGCTATCATACCTAACTCTGGCATTTAGGACAAAATACCATGATTACCAGCTTAGGTGGCGCTCGGGGGTGCATCCCCGTCAAGCTCTTGCCACCGCTTGGCCGGTCGTTGCTTATGGTCTAGACACGCTGCAAGGAGGGTGTCAACTGGGCGTAACTTGTCTTCTGGTGCACCGCCACGTGCTTAGCGAGAGTTGATTAGCCACTTGAGGGCTCGACATCGCATCGATAAGTGACTGACATAGCGATGCGGTGGAGCAGTGGCTGGTTAGCTTGCACCTGCCGGGGGAATGGCTTGCCGGTTCTTCGGATAGGCACGCATGTCTTGGCCCCCGGCAGACACCAGGGACATGCTTGGCGCGTCGTAGTCCAGGCTTGGCCTGCCGTGTCGGGCTTGTTGGAGTCTGGTCTTGATCATTCGCTAGGATTGAATGAACGTTGAAGGGCTCAGCTACTACCGCCTGTGCATAAGTCAGGGGCACTGGGTACCCCTGTATCAGTGCACCGACAGGAACCCCCGGGTCTGGCCCACACGCGCTCGCCAAGCGCCGTTGGGTCAGGCACAAAATTTATGCACAGGCACGCAATGGGAGGGAGTAACTGCCAATTTACTGGTCAGGACTGGCCCACCACCTCGGGCCGTTTCCTCCATGCGCGCCGCATGCATAGCGGGGAGTTAGCGATGGGCGCGCGTGACTTAAAGTCCTGATCATGGCAGAAACCGCATCGCCATGGATTGGAGCAATGGGGCGGTTACTTGTTCGCCCGTGATCATGGGCGATGGAATTGGTGGAGATGGGCGGCGACCCTTGGAGTGGGGGAGAGCCAGCCCCCGCGCCCTCCCCTATAAATTGGGGGTCGCGAGGGGCGATGCTCATCCATCCTTTCTTTCTCCTTGAGTCCGAATCCATAGAGCTCGCCCTTCTGCTTCCTTGTCTTGGGCTGCATTCGCCGCTAGCATGCCCAGGGGACGAAGGCGCCCTCCGGCCTCCGCCTCAAGGGCGAGCGGTTCTCGTCAGGATCATGCCACCGCTTCAGCCTCGGAGGTGGAGGGTGGCTCGAGTGCGCGCGGTGGAGGAGCTGGAAGGGGCCGAAGTTGACGCGGGGCCTGTGGCCGGGGAAGACGAAGTGCTGCTTCTCTTCCTCCTCCGCCATCGTACCCTCCCCTTGAGGAGGCCCATGCCAAGGGAACGGCGCTGGAGTTTGTCATCAAGCTGCGTGGTCCTCCCCGAAGCCGCTTGCGCCTTCCCCAGCCTTTCGCCAAGGTGATGGAAGTTGACAAGCCGCACGTCCTGTGGCTGCGGGCGCATGGTTGCTATAATGGCGCTGTGCGGGTGGATGTCGAGTACCCGGAGCATCGCGTCATGCTTCTCAGGCATGGGTGGAAATCCTTCGCACGCGCCCACAACCTCAAGGGTGGGCACATCCTCCGCTTCAAGCTGATGGAGGCCGACCTGCTCTCCGTCAAGATTTATGGGCGTTCGGGCGCCCGTCTTGGCGGCTGCGAGGAGAGCTCGAGCGATGTCGAAAGCTCCTCCTCGAGCGATAGCGACGAGGAGGATAGTGTTGGTGAAGACGACGACGACGAGTCTCAGGCCGTCAGGTCGGAGTACGACAACGTGGGCTCCAGCTGATCGTCGGCCGCACCATCACCATCATCGCGCTCCTCCCCCTCCTCCTCACGGCAGAGCTATTTGCCGGGGTTTCTTGACTCGGGCGCCGCCTCTTCTTCTTAGCTGGACCCCGGCAGGCTCATGGACTTCGGCTTCGTCCTTCTTGCCGATGGTCTTTCCGAGCCGTCCCCCGACAGTCTTGACGGGGTCAGGCTAGGCTGCTGCTTGGGTCCTCCCTCTGCTCTTTTTCTTTTTGTAATCTGCCCCTAGAGGAGAAAGCCAAATAAAGAGTTATTAAAAAGGGGCGCCCTCTTATGTAATCTTTATCCCATTTGTATCGGAAATGAATGAGAAAAAGTGCTATCTTTCTTTCGCAAGTACTATCCATTTCCTTTCCTTATTTATACTGCATCAGTATGTTTTTTCTTTGCTGCACGGAGCTACTTATCGGGTCATCATTCAAACCACAAGTGCCAAAGAGGGGGAACGAGCCCCCAGCAATAGGTTGGCGTTGTTCCCCGGTAGAGCTCCTTGTCGGTATAGGCGCAGCCACCCCTATAAATAAAGACAGGGGGACGGCTCGTCCCGACAAGGGTTTTCACCACGTGGACGACTCCACAACCCGCAGTAAGGAAGATACTAAGGGTTTCCTTGAGAAATCGAGAAGTACTGAACTGGAGATATGCGATATACTTATCTTTTCCAAGCAGTGTCTTCTTTTCGAGTGTGATGGGCCTCCCTCCTTGTTTCTTTGTCCCCTTTCCCTGTTTTCTCGATGGTAAAACATGTAGGGTGAGAACAGTAACAAGGGTTACGGTTTCATCAAGTATTCTAGCAAATCTTTATAACTTAAAAGCGATAGCCTTGCAGTCATAAGAAATGTGTAATGAGAATGTAAGGATGATGTTATGATGCAATGCCTAGCTTTATTATTGTTGCACATGGTCTGCGCCTGGCTTTGTACAAAGGGTTACATGCATCATCGGCAAGGCTTGTACAAAAGGTGGCTGCTGGGGACTGAGCCCGACAGCCGCGCCTTATGGGTAGAACTTACGAAGACGCTCAATGTTCCATGAGTTCTGCACCTTGGTGCCATGTTCGGTCTCCAGACGGACTGCGCTAGGTCTGGTGACTCGTACTACCCGATAAGGGCCTTCCCACTTCGGCGTCCACTTGTTTGCACCCTTGGCGGACTGAACACGCCTAAGGACAAGGTCGCCTTCCTCAAGGCTATGGGCATGGACCCTGCGGCTATGGTAGCGGCGCAGGGCTTGCTGGTAGCGTGCAACACGCACCGCAGCCCGGAGACGGTCTTCCTCGAGGAGCATTGCATCATCATGTCGTAGCTGCTATTGCTCTACTTCATCGTAGGCAAGCACTCGAGGTCACCCGTATATGAGTTCCGTTGGGAGTACTGCTTCCACCCCATACAGCAGGGAGAAGGGTGTCTGTCCGGTAGCTCGATTTGGTATCGTCCTGAGGGACCAAAGAACCACCGGCAGCTCATCTATCTAGCGCCTGCCGCTCTTCCACAGCTTATCGAAAGTTCTTGTCTTGAACCCTCGCAGCACTTCAGCATTCATCCTCTCGACTTGCCCGTTGCTTCTCGAGTGAGCAACAGAGGCGAAGGAGACCTTGCTTCCAAGGCTTTGGATATATTGCATGAAGGCGCGGCTCGTGAACTGGGTGCCGTTGTCGGTGATCAATCTGTTAGGCACTCCAAAGCGGCACACCAGTCCTTTCATGAACTTGATAGCTGACTGTGCGGTCACCTTTCTCACTGGTTCCACCTCAGGCCACTTTGTGAACTTGTCGATTGCCACGAACAAGAACTCAAAGCCCCCGACAGCGCGGGGGAAGGGGCCCAGGATATCGAGCCCCCAGACTGAGAATGGCCAGAATAGAGGGATTGTTTGCAGGGCTTGTGCTGGTTGATGAATGTTCTTGGAATGGAACTGGCAGGCTTTACACTTGGTGACCAGTTCAGTAGCGTCCTAGAGAGCAGTGGGCCAATAGAAACCCTATCGGAAAGCTTTCCCGGCAAGGGCCCTTGATCCAATGTGGGAACCACATACTCCTCCATGAATCTCTGCCAACAGCTTCAACCCATCCTCCCGGCAGATACACCTTAATTTCACACCGTTCGGTCGTCTTCTGTACAGGGTGTCATCGACAAACTGGTACATACTCGACCGACGGGCTACTCTTTCAACTTCCTCTTTCTCTTCGGGGAGTTCTCCTGTTTGAAGGAAATGGACTATGTGCTGTGCCCAGGTTGGAGCCTGCAGCTCGACAACAAGGACTAAAGGCATCTCCTCGTCTCCGGGAGCGCTTGCCTCAACCGCGAGAACCTGAGGTCCCGCGGGAGGGAGCTGCTTGTCAACCGGAACGGAGTTTTCCCTGGCAGCTTCTCTACCAACGGCTTTGGCAAGCTCTGCCGGGAAATGCTTGCCGGAGTTCAGCTTCCTTCTCTTCTTGGACATCGCTGATGGGGATACTGATGGTTGAGTGAGGCGGAGAACAAAAGTCCCTGGTTCCACAGGGAGCTTCTGCGCTGTGCACTTTGATAGATGGTCAGCAATGCAGTTTTCTGCTCGTGGCATGTGCTCTGTTTGCAGTCCATCAAAATGCTCCTCCAGTTTCCTCACTTCTTCCACGTATGCTTCCATTAGCGGGCTCTGGTAATCCTTGTTGACTTGCTTCACCACAAGCTGAGAATCTCCTCGGACGATCAGCCTTTTTATTCCCAAATCTACCGTGATTCTAAGTCCGGCAAGAAGCCCCTCGTACTCAGTGGTATTGTTGGTGGCTTCCTCCCGGGGAAAGTGCATCTGGACGATGTACTTGAGGTGCTCTCCGGTGGGGGTGATGAGGAGCACGCCTGCTCCAGCGCCCTGGAGTGAGAAAGCACCGTCAAAGTACATGATACAATCCTTGGGTGCTTCTTTGTCGGGGATGATTGTCTCTGGAGCTTCATCATCTGGCGTGGGAGTCCATTCTGCAATAAACTCCGCCAACGTCCTGCTCTAGATGGTGTAGGTGCTCTCATACTTCAATCCGAAACTTGATAATTCTAATGCCCACTCAACTATCCTGCCAGTGGCCTCGGGGTTACTCAGTATGCATTGCAATGGAAAATGGGTGACAACCGTTATCTCATGGGCTTGGAAGTAGTGACGCAGCTTCCTCGAAGCCATGATGAGGCCGAAGATAAGCTTTTGTACCCCAGAGTACCTTGACCTAGCCCCCCTGTAGCAGGGAACTGACAAAGTACATGAGCCGCTGAACCATTTTCTTTTTTGCCACCTCCTTGGATCCGTTGCCGATCATTTGTTGAGGTCTCCCTTGCTCTACATTGGGTCCTGCCGTGGATGTTTCTTTCTCATTCCCGGTAGCATCAGCAACAGCTACTGAATCTCCATCCACTTCCCGCTGCGCCATCAACGCTGCACTAACCACTTGATTCGTCGCCACCAAATACAGCAGCAATGGCTCTTGCGGTTTAGGAACGACCAAGGTGGGAGCAGAGGAGAGGTAATTCTTCAGGTCTTGCAGCGCTGCATCTGCCTCCAGGGTCCACTTCATCGGGCCGGCCTTCTTCAAGATTTTGAAGAACGGCAAGGTGCGCTCAGTAGACTTGGAGATGAACCAACTCAACGCGGCAACACATCCGGTCAAGCGTCTGATATTCTTGATAGTCTTGGGTGCCTGTATCTGTTCAATCGCCTTGATCTTGTCAGGATTGGCTTCAATTCCTCGCTGAGATACAAAGAACCCAAGCAGCTTGCCGGATGGGACACCGAACATGCACTTTTCAGGATTGAGATTCAGGTTGATCTTGCGCAGGTTCGCAAAAGTTTCTTCCAGATCTTGTATGAGAGTGGCTTCATCCTTGGTCTTGACCACGATGTCATGCATGTAGGCTTCCACATTCCTGTGCAGCTGAGGTCCAAAACCAATCTGAACAACTCTGGCGAAGGTTGAACCAGCACTCTTTAACCCAAAGGGCATACGCACGAAACAGTACGTACCACAGGGAGTTATGAATGCGGTCTTCTCTTCGTCTTCTTTAGACATAAATATCTAGTGGTATCCGGAGTAGGCATCCAGAAATGAGAGCAAGTCACATCCGGAGGTGGAATCAACAATCTGATCTATGCGCGGCAAGGGGAAAGGGTCCTTCGGGCAAGCCTTGTTCAAGTCAGTGAAGTCTATGCAAAGCCTCCATTTCCCATTTGCCTTACGTACCAACACCGGGTTTGCCAGCCAAGTTGGATGCAGTACTCCTCTGACCAAACCAGCTGCTTCAAGCTTCTTGATTTCCTCGACAAAACTGCTGCCGCTCCAGAGCTTGCTTCCTAACCTTTTGCTTGACGAGCCGGGCATTAGGACAGACATCAAGGTGGTTCTCAATTGCCTCCCTGGGAACACCGGGGATGTCAGATGGCTGCCAGGCAAACACATCGACATTCTCCCGCAGGAAGGTATGGAGCGCACTTGCCGGGATTTTCTTCATCTCAGGATAGGTGACCCTGGTCTTTTTGCTAGTGGAACTCCCCGACAGGTCATCGTCGGGTGCAACGCACTCCGAAGAGGCGCGCTTCCCGGAGTCCTTGCCGGTGTTCCTGCTAGCTCTCTTCAATTTTTCTGTGTTCTTGGCGGGAGTTGCGGTTTGTGCGGCTTCAGCTGCTACCGCGTCACGATACATCTGGTCCACGCAGATAACTGCGTTCTTCTTGTCGGATGGGATGGAAATGACTCCGATGGGCCCTGGCATCTTCAAGGTATTGTAGGCATAGTGAGATGCCGCCATGAACTTTGCCAGAGCTGGGTGGCCAAGGATTCCGTTGTAGGGCAGCGGGATCTCGGTGACGTCAAACACTATCCTCTCTGTCCGGAAGTTCAGTTCCTCACCGAATGTCACAGGCAGAGTCATATTTCCCTTGGGCCGGCTCCTGCCGGGGTTGATTCCTTGGAATGTACTCGTGGCTTCGAGCTCTTCATCAAGGATTTGCAGTATCTCAGCCACTCTAGGGGAGATTAAGTTCAATCCTACAATGCCGTCAACTAACATCTTGGACACCTTGGGGTTGCGGATTGTTGGAGAAACCAACAATGGCAAACATCCGACCGTAGTGGTACGGTCAGGATGGTTCTCTTCGTCGAAGATGATAGGCGTGCGAGACAATTTGAGTGGCTTCCTAGATTCTGCAGTTGGTTCCATAGTATTGACCTCGCGTGCCCACTGCTTGAGCTGGCGATGAGAGGAATGCAAGGATGCACCCCCGTCAACGCACATGGCTCCGGTTGCTTTCTGAAACTCCCTGTCATTGGAATCCTCATCATCATCCCCATCCTCACTCATATCATCTATTTCTTTCTTCTCTCGGCCTCTGGCGGGTTTTTCCTTTTGCTGTGGGGTTTTGCCGCGGTGACCCCCTTTGCCGCCACGGCCTTTCCAGGCAGCACCATCCTGGCCTTTTTCCTTTTCGCGCTTCTCGTACTCGGCCCTCTGCTTCTCAACAAGTTGCTCGACCTGCCGGCATTCTTGGAGATCATGGCCCTTGGTACGGTGGATTTTGTAGTATGGACCGTCGGACTTCCCGGTCTTCTCAGCGGCAGCAGCCTCCCAGCAATCAGCGCCCGAGGCAGCTCCCTTGCCGGGGGTTTCATCTTTCGTCTTTTTGCTTGCACTGAGGTCTCCGAAGCTCTCGACAGCCAATACTGCCTTTCCCTTACGCTTGTTGTTGCGCTTCCTGCTTCTTCCCTTCGTGTCGGGGGCGTCGTCGTCATCACTGGAATCCACTTCGACGCCCGCCTCCTCCCCGGGAAGTCGCCTTCCTTCTTCAGACCGAGCGCATTTATCCGCCAAGGTGTAAAGCTCATTGATAGTCTTGGGGAGCTTGACATTCATCTTGGCTCGCATCCTCCTATTGCGCACGTTCGAATGGAACGCGGCAATCACCGCTGCGGGATGGATCTCTGGGATGTTGCGGTGCACTCGGCTGAATCTCTGGATGTACTTCCTCAGGGTTTCCCCCTCCTTTTGTGGGAGGACTTGAAGATCGCTGGGCTGGCCTGGTTCTTGATGGCCACCGGTGAAGGCGCCAAAGAACTCGTTGCATAGGTCAGCCCAAGACGAAATTGAATTTTCCAGCAGATGCATCAGCCATGATCTCACGTTTGGTTTAAGTGCCAAAGGGAAATAGTTGGCGAGCACCTTTTCATCTCTTCCTCTGGCAGCTTGAACAGCTATCGTGTATATGCCCAAGAACTCTGCCGGGTTCAGCTTCCCGTCGTATATCTCAGGCAGCTCAGGTTTGAAGGCTCGGGTCGACAGCCAGCGGACCCGTCGCAGCTCGCTAGTGAAGCGAGGGCAACCAACCTCGTAGGGAAGGTACCCGCTAGCACTGGGCGCAGGGTTGACGACGTCTAGACCGTTGCGCCTGTCGGATTGACGGTGGGCTTCCCGGCGTCGCTCGATGGTGATGCGCGCATCTTCTTTCCGCCGGTCTTCAAGGACGCGCCGTTGATCCCGGTGGTCGCGCCGGCCAGACGAGACTATGGACACCTCGTCGTGCGCATCAGCATGCGAAGCTTGCTGCGGCTGCCTTTGGGCCTGTTGTCATGGAGGGGATTGCACCATTGGGGTGGCCCCTTCGACGCACTCGTCGTCTCGGGCTACTGCTGCTGTTCGCGTATATCGCGATGGCTCTGCATGCTGGGGCTTGTTGGCTTCGACGAAGGAATCCAGACTCTGAATGGTGGCTCTTCATTCATCCATCTTATCAGCCGCTGGCATGAAGTTGAGAAGCATCTAGACTCGCGCCATGGCTTCCTCTGCGGTGCCCGGCATGGCGAAAGAGGCGGACCATGACGTTGCTCAAATCCTGGTAGGACCAAGAGAAGCGCCGCCACGTTCTTGATGGCGTGCGCCACTCGCTGGGGCTGTCTGGCATGCAGGGGAGCGATCCTGCGGGGCTGCGGCTCCGCTCGGCACTCCGTCTCGTTCCGCACGAGGTGTGCGCCCAGCAGTCTTGTCAGCGGCGGGTGCGGCCCGAGGGTCACGGCTCGCACCGGACCGGGCGTCGCCGAGGTGGCCGTGGCCGTCCGCGTGATGGGGAGGTGATGAACGGTTGTTTCCCATGCCCGTGGCGTCGAGGCCGGGCTCGCCAAGTTGTTGCTGTAGTCGCTCCCCTCCGGCGCCTCCTGCTCCATCTCTGGCCATGAAGTAGTGGACGGGGGCGCCGCCTGCTCCAGCCGCGTCGTCCACGGCGCCCGTCTCACCCGCAGCCGTCGCGGCGTCGGCGGCGCCGTCGGCCTCGTGTGAGGGAGCTTTCGAAGTGGAAGGATGCGTGGTCATACCGGATTTCTTCTTGGGAGCCATTGTTGAAGAAGATGACGATGAAGATCGATTTTCCATTCACAAACTCGGGTTCGCGCAAATGATGCACGCCCCCTACCTGGCGCGCCAAAGATGTCGGGGCACGGATGCTCACGATCACCTATGGGGCCAGAGGCCCCTTGTGGTTCGGCAAGGGGGTCACGTTGCACGAAGAGTGCAGAGCATGAGACGACGTGACTATCAGGACACAAGCATTTTACCCAGGTTCGGGCCGCTGCTAAGCGTAAAACCCTACTCCTGCTTTTGGTGGATTTGATTGGATGAACACCAGTGGTACCTCGCGCTCTATCCCGGCAAGGGTTGCCTTCGGGGAAAGAGCTGCTAGGTGAGTACAAATGTTCGGGGGTGCGAATCCTGAGCTAGGCTGCCTTGGGCCTCCTTTTACAGTGCAAGGGGTTACCACAATGGCAAAACAGTCATTATCTATTGATTAGATAGCTTAGCAGAGCTATCATACCTAACTCAGGCATTTAGGACAAAATACCATGATTATCAGCTTAGGTGGCGCTCGGGGGTGCATCCCCGTCAAGCTCTTGCCACCGCTTGGCCGGTCGTTGCTTATGGTCTCGACACGCTGCAGGGCGGGTGTCAACTGGGCGTAACTTGTCTTCTGGTGCGCCGCCACATGCTTAGCGAGAGCTGATTAGCCACTTGAGGGCTCGACACCGCATCGATAAGTGACTGGCGTAGCGATGTGGTGGAGCGGTGGCTGGATAGCTCGCGCCTGCCGGGGGAATGGCTTGCCGGTTCTTCGGAAAGGCGCGCATGTCTTGGCCCCCGGCAGGCACTAGGGACGTGCTTGGCGTGTCGTAGTCCAGGCTTGGGCTGCCGCGTCGGGCTTGTTGGAGTCTGGTCTTGATCATTCGCTGGGATTGAATGAATGTTGAAGGGATCGGCTACTACCGCCTGTGCATAAGTCAGGGGCAATGGGTACCCCTGTATCAGTGCACCGACAATACTGGATGATACACTTTGACGGATCCAGACAATTGGAAGGCTCGGGGGCTGGAGTTATTCCATCTTTCCCAAGAGGTGACAAGTTTTGTTATGTCCTACGTCTTATGTTTCCCTGTACTAACAATGCAGCTGAGTATGAGTCTTTGCTACATGGGCTCCGCATGGCTAAGGAAATGAACTTAAGCCGGGTCAGGTGCTTGGGCGACTCAAACCTTGTTGCACAGCAAGTTTCGGGGACATGGGACTCTAAGGACCCGCTCATGGTGGCTTATCGTCAGGCAGTGACTAACATTGCTGGTCACTTTAAAGGATATCAAGTGGATCACATAGACCAGCGGCTTAATGAGGCGGCTGATGCTTTATCTCGGCTAGGTTCCCAGCGTAAGCTGATTCCCCCCAATGTGTTCCTAGATGTGTTGCATAATCCTTCTGTCATGACTCGCCCGAGTGGCGGCTTATGTTGAGACGGACAAAAAGACGGCTCCACAAAATTCTCTTGATGCCTTGGAGGAGGAACGCGATCTGGCAATGACTCGATCTGCAATTTGTCAACAAGGCCTTCGTCGTTATTACAATAGAAGAATTCGCAGTCGCAGTTTCCAGGAGGGCGACTTAGTGCTCCGTTTGATTCAGGATCAGACAGGCATGCATAAGATTTCACCTCCTTGGGAAGGGCCCTTTGTGGTTAGTAAAACTCTCAACAATGGGTCATATTATCTTGTTGATATGCGTGAACACAATAAGTCACATACCTCTGAGGAGGAGACCAACAGGCCCTGGAACATTGCTCATCTTCGGGCTTACTACACTTAAGCTACTGGCTTCGAATCATTGTACATACATCATGTATATACCTTCTTATGATCAAGTATAGTAAAGTTGGCATCCCTGAAACTCGGGGCCTTTGTCGTTTCATCTCATATCTTGCGCGTGAGTTTTTATTTACTGGTCATGGTCACTTGGGGGCTTTCGACTCATCGAGTCTAGGTTTCTCACCCTCTTGACCCGGCAAACACGCCACAATACATTGGTCACTTGGGAGCTTCCGAATCATCGAGTCTAGCTTTCTCACCCTCTTGACCCAGCAAACACGCCACAATACATTGGTTACTTGGGGGCTTCCCACTCACCGAGTTTAGCTTTCTCACTCTCTTAAGCCGGCAAAAAACGCCACCATATATTGGTTAAACCTGCCTGTTCGCAAGATGCTACTCCGCAAAGGTGACCCGGCGTACTCTCGATAAGACAATCCACATGGACCCTGAACTTATCCAGGTTAAAACACCGGCATGGATCACATGAGAGCCGGCTTACAGAAAGCGAGGATAAACCAAGGCTACATACCAGCTTCATTGAAGCAAGACTTGAGCCTCGAAAGCCAATCTTTTTGTCGAGCCTCGAAAGCCGACTCATAATTCACTCCATACATATATGGGGACATTGTTTATTTCTGTTTTTTAGAATTTTTCTATCTAAAAATATCCGGGTCAAAAGAGTTCTGGGTTATTCATGCTCATCATTGAGTTTGCATCGACCATGAGTCGCCAGATTATTAATCTGAGAATTCTTTTTAATATTATAAGTCGGCAGCCGATGACTCGCCGTTTTGTTCCATTTCAAATATTATTTCATGGAATCTGTTTTGTAGGATACTTTTTGAACATACTTGTCGTTACAGGCGACTTATCAAATACCCGTGCAAGCAACAGGCTGTACGATTTCAAACGACATGATAAGGGAAAGTTGACAAGTTTGTTGATATACACATCCTTCATCGTCAACCTCAAATGGGATCAAAAGTTTAAACGTGCACGAAGGCACGGCACATGCATTCAACTGTTTGCTTGAAACTATTACAAGTCCACACTGAGCCCAGAATGTCGGATCAAAGTTTTCAAAGTTATTTCTGCAACCCGACCTCTGCAGCATCCGGGTTAGCAGCATCTGGGTTAGTCCCGAGTTGGCCTCCTGTCTGGGATGCCTCCGGGTTATCCGGCGCCGAGTCTTCTTGGTCTTGGATCTGAAGGTTTTCCACATCCCAGTTGACATTGGTTACAGCTTGGAAAATGGCTTCTTCATGCAAGATGGGGGACGGATCAACATCAGGGGCGAAAAAATGTTACGCCGTTGAGGAGTTAAGTCTACAGCTTCAAAGGTCGGCAGATGAATTCACGAGTTGTTGTTATCATAAGCCGCCTGATACTTCTTCAAGTCCATTTCTGCAACCAGCTGGCTGGCCAGCACTCGAGTCGCCTTCACACAACGGCCATAGTCTGCTTTGGTGAATTTTGACCCATCACCCTTGTACTGCAGGAATCCTCGAGCCATCTCTGTAGGATCCAAATCTGCTGAATAAGCCATGGCCCGGCTCAAAGAGGTCATGGCGCCTACTCGGGCGGCTGATCTTTTTAGTTCTTCTATCTGCTTCGGGATTGTGGAGACCCGTCTCAGTACGTCCTTGATGAACTTTACCGGCTCTTTATCACCCATGACAGATTTGATAGTGCGGAGGCTCCCAACGTATAGTTGTTCAGCTCAGGAATATACAGCCTTTAGCTTCATCATGCTGTTGTCTTGGAGATGGCGAGTTTGGTCACCTGCAAGCAATTCAAGTGTGAGCCGCCAGGTGAATCTTCACTAATACATGGTTATGTGAGCGGGTTATTATAAGCTCATGAACGTTCTTACCAAAGACGGCTTGGGCCATGTGGGCGATATGCCGCTTTAACTCGGCCAGGTCTTCCGCAACAGGTCTCAGTTGCCCTTCACCGTCTTCCGCACGCTTGATCAATGAAGTTTTTTCAGTTTCAAAGGCTTTCTTCTCTACTTCAAAGCCTGCCTTGATTTTCTCTAAATTCTCCAATGACAATTGGAGCTTCAACTCGGCATCTGCTCGGGCGGCTTGCCCTGCTTCTAGATCTTTTTTCAAGCCGGTCAAATTTGACTCGGCCGCATTTGGAGATTCCTGCACAATGACGGTTATTATTGTTCAATCATAAATCGGCGGCAAGGTGCAGCATGACACTTAAAAGATTATGACAAGAAACATTGTATTAAAGTCCCAAGCAGATTGCAAGCAATATACTTGACACTTGGGGGCTAATGCATATCAGTTTTCTTCCAAAACATGATACGAGAAAGACCCGGTTCATCTCATGGAGATGAGCCGGCCCTTGGGGGCTACAGGTTGATTCTTCAGTTCTATATTTAGAAGACACGACTCATCTCATGGAGATGAGCCGGTCCTTGGTGGATACAGATCGATTTTTCAAACATATTCATAAAAGAAGACCCGACTCATCTCATGAAGATCAGCCGGCCCCGGGGGACTACAAATTGATTCTTCAGAAGTTACATTTTTACAAGACCCGACTCATCTCATGAAGATGAGCCTTCCCTTGGGGACTACGCAAGGATATGAAGAATACAACACAAAATTAAGCATACCTCATATTTTTTTCTTCATCATGCGAACCACGCTGGCCTACATGTCCCGGCTTGTGGAAAGGCGGCTTAGATAGCCGGCATGCAGCTCCTCAGTGCTGAAATCTTCATAGCTGGGAAGCTCAAGCTTAGCCTTCCCCTTATCAGGCAAAGGTGCCTCATCCTTGGCGATAATTTTTGTCAGCACATTGGGGACCCCTAGAGCAGTTAACCCGTCCCGGTAATAATAACATCCTCGTACTTCTCAGGAGGAGCATCTTCAGTTCCTTTTTGAAGACTGGGCGGGTTAAGATCAACTATCAGATTAGCTGCAGCATCCGCAGCCTCAGTGCTTGCTGGTTCAATATGTTGGGGCAGTATGTCTTGGCTATCTTGATGGTCCTTGGGGTTCTCCGTATAAGCTTCAGGAGTTACTAACATCGGATCTGCCGACTCAGGGACCTCAGGATTGGTGGATGACTCGCCAATTTTTCTCTTCTTAGTCTTGGCTTTGGCCCTGCAAACAAGGCAGGAGAGTAAAGCGTATGCAAGGCTAAGTATAAATAAGCAATACATGGTATAAGGCAAGAGCTTACCCTTGATTGATGACAAGGGGTGGTAGCTTGGTGGCGGTTGAGTTGCCCGATGAAGGAGAGGACTCCTGGTAATTTGAATCAGAAGGATTAAGAGGTTGCCGGAAAAGGCCGGCTTTGGGAAGAGAAGGAGTTGGACTATGAGGCACCTCATGCTGACGTTTGCGGGCGGCTGACTTGTCGGGCAAGCCGGCCACAAGGTCACCAGAGCTGCTCCGAGTATGGCGCCTTGACTCATGCTGAGTTCGCTTCAAAATAAAATTGGGATCCAAATGAGCGTCTGGGTGAGAAAAACGCACTTTCTGAATGACCCGCCTTGTTTTCCTTGGAGACAAGGATTCTGAACCGGAAGAAAGAGAAATTACCTCAACATATTCGGCCCGGCTTGTTGCGGTATCACCCTGAGAGTAAGAGGCATCAGCAAGTTCAATAAATAGACAGCCAAGGGAGTCAAGTTCTACCTCTGACTACGCATCAACTGTTGGTGATTTGCCTCTGGTTACGGCTCTTCTTCAGCCGCCTTACTCTTCTTCTTACTCGCGGCGACTTTAGGCCTTTGTGCCAGAGTTTTCTTCTTCTTATTCCAGAATGCAGAGTTTGCCTACAAGATTATCAACAAGAACAATAAGTAAGCTTTAAGGTCTAAAAAATAGGTAAGCCGGATAAGAAGTATCAATGATTCTTACTAGAGGAGCCGGGTTAAGAGTACAAAAGGGGTTCAAGCCAACTTTATTGCATGCCTCCTGATTTTCTCCCAGAAGCTTCTTCACAATTTGGTTGATATCAATAGCCACCAAATCAATGTTGCTATATCTCTGTGCATCATCTAAACCGTCAGAATAATTGCACATTAAGTCACCACGACGACTCAATGGTAAGACCCTCCAAGATACCCAACATCGGGTTAGATCAACTCCAGTCAATCCATTGGTTGTCAAGGCCCTTAGTTTTGGGTATATAGGGGCAAGCGGAGCATGTTCTTCTTGAGGAGCCCAGCCAGGAAGATCAAATTCCATAGGAAGACGGTCCGGTCTATAACCCGGCAGAGTAATTTTATCAGCAAGGGCCGTGTTACGGCAATAGAACCAAGTCTTGTTCCATCCTTTGGGGTGACTCGACATGATAGCTACAGGAAAAGTGCATTCTCTTCGCCTTTGAATTGAGACCCCACCAAGTTCTAAGCTGGGGCCATCAACACATTCAGTCTGGCGGTTGAGGTAGAAGAATTCCCTAAAAAGAGGGACAATGGGCTCCGTTTACAGATACACCTCGCAAAGTACTTGGAACTGACATAGGTTGGATATAGAATACAGACCCAGATCTTGAGGATAGAGTTTGAAAAAGTGCAGAACATCCCGGAGACCCGAGGGAGAAAAACCACGAAGAAGGTGATCTAAGAATACCACTACTTCTCCTTCGCCGGGTTGTGGAGTTTCTTCTCCAAGAGTGACCCGCCAGCTAATTTCCTTTTTGGACGGCAGAAAGCCTTGGTCTTCATAGTCCTTGAGCACAAGTTCAGAAACTTGGGAAGGCACCCAGTTGCATGTGGTGGATTTTGACATGATGAGTCGCTTAAATAAAGCAAAGAGCTGCAAAAGCATATATGGTGGGTTAGTTAAGAAACGGCACAATGTTCTGGCAGTGTTTGTTAAAAAGTAAGACGACATAATTGTCTACAATAGGTGAGTCGCTGCATGATGAGATGACGCCTAAAAGAAGCGGTATCTAAACATGGCGGGTTACAATCATAAGGATGAGCCGGCAGACATAAGGGCATTCTATGTCAATCGGAGATCTCTTGTTTTTGCTAAGTATGGAACAAACATGTTTCTATCGAAACGGCTGCGATTACGGATCTGCAAATAGTTCAAAAAGGAAAAATAATTCCTAAACCTAACGACGAGGTATGGAAACAGTGGTGACCTAGCTCACGGATTTCAAAGGGAGATCTAAATATAAAATGCATGAAATGGAGTCGCCGTTCATACCACTCTACTTCTATAGAAAGGTTCATTGAAACTACATATGGACTGACAATGGTGATGAACAAGTGATGAACTCCGGTAGCTTTGATGAACTAAGATGAACTGATGCAGATCTGACAAAGGACGAATGACTTACCTGACGGTTGCCGGGGGCGGCGGAGGTGTTCGGCCAAACCTTGGTGAAGTTGAGGTGACGCTGCAGCCCTGGAATCAGTCGGCCGACGCTTGATGAAAAGCAATGGTGGCGCGGTGAAAGCTGGAGCTCAAGGAAGAAGAAGACACGAGGGGGCAAGGTAAAAAGGTGAATGAGGGGGCCCCTCGTGCGTATTTATAATGTGACAAGCCGAAGGGTAATAGGCAGGTGCGAAGATCGAGGGGGCACAGTAAATTTCGAAGCAAGCGGCGCCTCAATTTTCGGGCTAAACGGATATATGCAAAAATTCATTATGACGTCATCATTAAATTCCTGGAATTGCGGCGGGTGATGTCACCAATGAATAAAGCAAGGAAATTACAAGTCTAGGAAGCATTGTAAGCCAGCATTTCGTTACCCGGAGAAGATGCAGATATAATCAAAAGATAAGCCGTCAAAGTTGAAGTGGCAGAGATTGACAGGAATAAATTCAAATCAATTTGAGGGCTAATGTTGGGGATATAACCCCATGATATTACCCGCCCTATTGGGCCAGGTCATCTTCAAGGAGGCTCGTTGACAAGACTCGAGGTGGGCTGCGATACTGAAGAGCAAGACTAGCAAGGCGGCTTACCAATAAGCCGGTTTACGTCCCAGTACAAGAAGATGGCGACTCAAGGCCCAAGAGGTGAGAGGTTGCCATGAGTTTCCTTGCTTGGGAGTCAAGGCATGTTAGAGACATACTTGGTCACAAGTTGTAACAAGACTCAGACTCTTGTAAGCCTAGGGTCTCGACCTATATATAAAGGTGAGCCCCTAAGGCCAATAGACTTAAGTTACAATCGATCAATAGCTAGGTCAAGCGAATCCGCTCTCTTGTATTGATTACCAAGCAATAAGAAGAAAACAATGAGTAGGCTATTACCTCGATCGTGAGGGGCCGAACCTGGGTGAACCGTGTCTCTCGATTCCAATCAACCCTGACAAGCTAATCACCCAGTTGCAATGGCCTCACGTCTAAGTCCTCACACTAGGAAATCTGCCGTGACAAAACCATGACAAGATGCCTTCCGGGGCATCCCCAAGCTTAGAGGCTTGAGTATTCCTTAGAATATTACCTTGGGGTGCCTTGGGCATCCCCAGGCTTAGGCTCTTGCCACTCCTTATTCCTTTGTCCATCGTGATAACACCCAAAACATGAAAACTTCAATCACACAAAACTCAGCAAAACTTCGTGAGATTCGTTAGTATAAGCAACATATTGAATACTTTAGGTACTGTTATAAATTGATTCTTATTTCATAATTGCATAATAGGTACTGTATTCTAACTTCTCCATGGCTTTAACCCCCCTATACAATCTATAGCATAATCAAAACAAGCAATTATGCAAGCAAAAACAAAATCTGTCCAAAACAGAACAGTCTGTAGAAATCTATAGAGAACCTATACTTCTGTATCCCTAAAAATTCTGAAACATTAGGAAGACCTCGAAAATTTGTATAGAAACACTATGTAAAATATTTAGATCATTATGATGCTCTAGTAAAAAAAATGAAAACTCCTGTACTGGAGTCAAATGTTTCTGTTTTGTTTCAGCATCGATTCTACTCATCTTGTGAGTCATCCCAAAGGCTTTACTTGGCACAAAAACTAATTTAAACATAAAAACATAATCATTACAGAGGCAATAATCATGTTATCAAAAACAAACAGAAAGTAAAAAGCAAAAAAGCAAAAATAAAGATAACTATTGGGTTGCCTCCCAACAAGCGCTATTGTTTTATGCCCCTAGCTAGGCATAATGCATAATTTCAAGTGTTATCATCTTTTACATCAAGCTCCTCAATTAACACAACCATGGATAATAGGGACAATTGGAGGCTTGGAAATAGGATGTTTTATCAGGTTTATAAAGTTGGGATGAACACTAATCATTTTTAGATCTTCGTTTCTTTTGGTAGGAGGTGTACTAATGCTCTTTGGAATATATATGAACTTGGGGCTTTTGTTTCGAGAGGTACTAGCATTAGTTTTAGGAGGTGTGAAAGCGGAACCTACTTTGTCAATGACCTTCTCCATTTTATCAATTCTAGTCAAGCCTTGTTCTATCCTATCATCAATAATAGTGTATTTCTCCTTTAAAGCTTTCAAAGTCATTCCTACCCGTGACCCGAATTGAGTGATATGATTATGAAGTTTTTTATCTAACTCCACAATTGGTTCATTCGTAATCATTTTCTTTTCAATAGCATCAAGCATTTGCATAACATGTTCCAAGGTCAAACTAGTTTCATTAAAGATAACGGGTGGTGCCCCAACAAGATTTTCAATTGCGTTACAGGCATCCAAGGTGTGACACATTAAGAAGTTCCCACCGGTGATGGTGTCAAGAACAAACCTATACCAAGTTGTCAAACCAACATAAAAATTGTGAAGGAAGGTAGTGGTGGATAACATTTTAGTTGCTTTATTTTGAGTGAAGGAAATCCTATACCATGCATCTTTCAAACTTTCTCCTACCCTTTGCTTAAAATTGAGTACATCAATATTGGGAGTAATGCGAGCGGAAGAAGAACTAGCCATGAATTCAAACAAGAAAACTAGTAACAAGCAAAGATAAATATTTTTGTATTTTTGATTTTTATGAAACAAACTAAATAAAACAGAAAATAAAAATATAAACAAGGGAATGAAAATTTGTGTGAAGTTACTTGATAGTTGATGATGATATTCCACGGCAACGGCGCCAGAAATCCTTCCTGATACTTGTGATTTGCGTTGGGTTTTCCGTGAAGAGGAACGGGTAATTGCAGTGCAAAGTGGGTAAGTATTTCCCTTAGTTTTGAAGCCAAGGTTTATCAAACCAATAGGAATATTAATCCTCAACCGTATTCAGCAGCTACACACAAAAGAGCAAACAACTTGTACCCAACGTGGGCAAGATGGTTGTCAATCCCCTTGATCTCGTTATTTGCAAGCAAGTGAAGTGTGTAGATAATAGTAGATAATTGTAAATAAAATAAAATATAAATAAATGCAGCAAGGTAATAGTAATGTTTATGAATTTATAAGTGAATAGACCCGGGGGGGCATAGTTCTCCCTAGCGGCATCTCTCATGTAGGCAGCATACAGTGGGTAACAAATTATTGTTGGGCAATTGATAGAAAAGCGGATAGTTATGCAATTTTCACGGCAATGATCATGTGTATATAGGCATCACCTCCATAAACAAATAGGCCGACTCCTGCCTGCACCTATTACTATTACTCCACTCATTGACCGCTATCCAGCATGCATCTAGAGCATTAAGTAAAGCAGAGTAATGCATGGAGAACGATGACATGATCTAGACAAAGTAAACTCAAGCAATATGAATAAACCCTATCGTGTTATCCTTAGTAGCAACAACACAAATACGCAACTTGTCCCCTTGAGTAACTTGGATATAGAAACTCGTCAGGTTGAACCTACCACAACGCACCTCTCTCGCTGAAGATAGATCAATCTACTTGGCCAAAGCAAACTAATAGATCGGAGAGAATTACGAAGCTATAATGATCATGCAAATAAGAATCTTAATATTTAGAGGTGACTCAAATACTTTTCATGAATAATCTGAAAATAAATCCACAATTCATCGGATCCCAACAAACATACCGCACAATAGGATTACATCGGATAGATCAAAGCGAAGATGTGATGATCATTGTATTGAAGATCAAGAGGTAGGGAGCTTGCCATCTAGGTACTAGCTATGGACCCGTAGGTCAGTGGTGAACTACTCACACATCATCATGAGGGCAACAAGGTTGATGAAGAGGCCCTCCGTGATCAATCCCCCCTCCGGCAGGGTGCCCGAACGGTGCTCCAGATGGCCTCGCGACGGAACAAAGACTTCCAACAGCGTAAAAAGAGTTTTGGGACTGCCGTTAGGGTTTTTGGAATATATGAGAATTTATAGGCCAGAGAAGGGCGTCGGGAGACGCCCGAGGGGGCCAGCACACATCAGGGCGCGACCCACCCCCTGGGCGTGCCCTGTTGCGTGCTGGTGCCCTCGTGCGGCCTCCAATCTCCTCCCGAAGCCTCCAGGTCTTCTTTTGGTCCAGAAAAAATCATCAAAAAGTTTTGTGGCTATTGGATTTCGTTTGGTACTGTTAACATGAAAAGTAAAAAACACGCAGAAACAACAACTGGTACTGGGCACTGGTGAGGGAGTCCCGGACTAAGGGGTCCTCGGGCCGCCGGCTCATCTCTCAATAGGCCGGCTTGATGGGCCGTTCCCTGAAGAAGGGCCGGACACATTAAGACTCCACATTCTAGAAGGGAGCCCCCAAGGCGCGTCGTGCACTCCAAGTCAAGATGAGGAAATCAACATCTCCATCCCCGGTAGGAGGCCCATCAAGTGTAAACCCTAGGCACCCCCCAGTGTCTATATAAACCGGGAGGGTTTTAGAATGAACGACAGAGAAACTCATCTAGGGTTTTAGCTAGTCGATCTCGAGGTAGGTCAACTCTGTAACCTTCATACCATCAATATAATCAAGCATGACGTAGGGTTTTACCTCCATAGGAGGGCCCGAACCTGGGTAAACACCGTCTCCTTCGTCCCTTTGTTACCATCGATCCTAGTCTCACAGCTCGGGACCCCCTGCTCGAGATCCGCCGGTTTTGACACCGACATTGGTGCTTTCATTGAGAGTTCCGCTGTGATCGCCCAAGGAATCGATGGCTCGCGTCTTCATCAATGAAGAGGTTCGTAGCATGGACTCCTTTGTCCCTGGACAGATCTTCTCTTTCGGCAGCATCGTGCTGCACGCTGACCCGATCGGCCGCCATGGCCAGGTCGGAAGTTTCGCCCCTGGTCAAGAAGTCAGATTCGGGAACTTGGAGTTCTCCGTACACCCTCGGGGCGATCCCTTGCTCACCGGGCTCGCAGTCTCATATGACACGCCCGAGGAGTCCGAGGCCTTAACCTTGGATGTCGTTTTCAATCCCGCTTACGGGGCCAATCTCGATGATGATCTGGACTTCAATCCGGATCCGCCTATAGCGCCAGATGGCCAGGCATCAACCCCTGCCGAATACACTTCTCATGCAGACGCGTCAAAGGTTAACTCCAGACACGCCGGGCAGATTGACCCGATCGAGCTCTCGACACTCGGCGAAGCTCTAGATCGGATCTCCTTGATGAAAACTAGTGATGACCCAATCCAGATCGACACTCAGATCGGTCTTGAGGCGGGTCAAGAGGAATTTTTCGTCCCACCCACCACCCACTTAGTATCCACTATCGAAGACTTAACCGACATGGTAGACTACTCCTCCGAGGAGGCAGAAGACATGGAGGAAGAGGATCGCGCTCCCACCCCCGTTAACACCGGGCGATGGACCGCCACCTCCACCTACGACGTCTACATGGTGGATACGCCAGCCGGTAACGGCGAGCGCACACCAGCTAACAATGGCGATGACTCAGGTGAGGCACCGTCAAGGCGCCGGAAACCACGAAAAAGGGGAGGGAAGCTATTGCTGGCACCGGGGAAAACGATACCCCGGAAGACCCCGGCGATCCCGATATACCCGAGTATCCGTTAGAGGACCAGGAAAGGCCGGAGGACCAGCGCGACCCCGAAGATCCAAACGACTCCGAGGATGACAACTACCTCCCCTCTGTAGAGGAGGAGGACAGCCCGGAAGACGAGGACCTCATCGTCCCCGAAACCATCGAGGATCAGGAACGGTTCAGGCAACAGCTTTTAGCCACTTCCCGGAGCCTAAAGGCAAAAGCGCGGGAGCTCAAGGCCGAACAAGACACCCTCAACGATAGATGGACAAGGGTTCTATCAGCCGAGGAAGAACACGACGCTGGTCTATGGGACCAACCCAAGAGTTACCCACGCCGGCGGTTGCTGCCACAATTCGACGACGAGCTCCCCAATACGCCGTCCCCCAAGCATACTCCATACGACCAGCCGGACCGCCCTCCTCGAGGACAAGACAGGACGGCTGGTGTGGCCGGTTATAGGCCGGCGATACCCCGTAGAAGGGGAAAGGAGCCAATGGAGGCTGATGACAGGTACGACCTGCGACGCGACCTGGATTATAGAACAGGCCGCACGAGATCTATCTACGGATCGAGAGGGTACTCCCCCGATAGACGGGATTAGTACCGACCCCGGCTCGACCGAAACAATAGAGTTCGGGACCAAAACCGGGCCAGAACAAACGCCGATTACCGGCGCGATATAGCCCGGGTCAGAGGTGCTGCCCACCCATTGTGCTTCACCGACGAGGTGATGCAGCATCAGTTCCCGAAAGGATTCAAACCCGTGAACATGGAGCAATATGACGGCACAACTGACCCAGCAGTGTGGATCGAGGATTTCCTCCTCCACATTCACATGGCATGAGGAGATGATCTCCACGCCATCAAGTACCTCCCCCTTAAGCTTAAGGGACCAGCTCGGCACTGGTTAAACAGTCTCCCCGAAAATTCTATCGGGAGCTGGGAGGATCTCGAGGATGCATTCCGATCTAACTTCCAGGGAACCTATGTGCGGCCCCCGGACTCCTCCGACCTAAGCAATGTTGTCCGAAAGGCAGGAGAGTCCGCTCGACAATTCTGGAACCGGTTTTTGACCAAGAAAAACCAGATCGTCGACTGCCCGGATGCCGAGGCTATAGCCTCCTTCAGGCACAATATTCGGGACGAATGGCTGGCTCGCCAGCTCGGTCAGGATAAACCTAGGACCATGTCCGCCCTTACATCACTCATGACCCGCTTTTGCGCGGGCGAGGACAACTGGCTAGCGAGGCGAAGCCACAACCCCGAAGACGCCGGCACTTCCGAAGTCCGGGACGAAACGAGAAACCACGACGCAACAAAAACAAACGCCGGCACAACACTAGCGACGCCGATGACATGACTGTTAACGCCGGTTTCCGCAACCCAAGATCTGGGCAGCGGAAGAAGCCTCCTAAAGGCAACCGCGATGGACCCACCCCGCTGGACAATATCATGGAGAGGCCTTGCCAGATCCATGGCACTCCGGACAAGCCCGCCAACCACACCAACCGTAACTGTTGGGTATTCAAACAGGCCGGCAAACTCGCCGCTGAGGAGCAGGGCATAGGCCCATGCAACGAGGATGAGGAGGAGCCCTACGGTCTGAGCAATGGAGGTCAGAAGCAATTCTCTCCAGAAGTAAAAACTGTGAACATGATATACGCCACTCATATACCAAAAAAGGAGAGGAAGCGCGCCCTTCGAGAGGTCTATGCTGTAGAGCCTGTAGCCCCGAAGTTTAACCCATGATCGGCCTACCCAATCACTTTTGATCGACGGGATCAGCCGAACAGTATCCGTCATGGGGGGTCGGCGGCCCTCGTCCTAGACCCCATTATCGATGGGTATCACCTCACTAAAGTCCTAATGGACGGAGGAAGCAGCCTAAATCTGATTTAATCAGATACGGTGCAAAAGATGGGTATAGATCCATCAAGGATTAAACCCAGCAACACTACCTTTAAAGGAGTGATCCCAGGTGTCGAGGCCCGCTGCACGGGCTCTGTGACCCTGGAAGTGGTGTTCGGCTCGTCCGATAACTTTCGTAGCGAGGACTTGATCTTCGACATTGTACCTTTCCGCAGTGGCTATCATGCCCTGCTCGGCCGTACAGCGTTTGCTTGCTTCAATGCTGTCCCACACTACGCATACCTCAAGCTCAAGATGCCTGGTCCCAAGGGGGTCATCACTGTCAATGGAAACACAGAGCGCTCCCTTCGAACTGAGGAGCGTGCATTGGCCCTGGCGGCCGAATTCCATTATGAGGACGGTCGGCAAAAACCCAAATCGGCCATAAAGGCCCGTAAGGTCGACAAACGAGTTCGGTTTCAATCCGAACTCCCAGACTCTTATGCTCCCCAGAAATAGGGATACGCCCCCCATTGCACAGCCCTAACGACCACCAAACACGTGCCAAGAAGGCACAACTTCGCGCTCAAGATTCCATGGGCAGCAATGGGGAACAACCATCAAATGGTAAGTGTTCGGCTGGACCGACCAATACCAATACACGTCCTCGGACAAAACACAGGTACCATCAAGGACCTACTAAAAAGCGTAAAGCTCATCGACACTTCGGCGACTTCTCAAGACCTTCTTCCCAAGGTCCGCTCGGCGACAAGGCACATCGAGGACGTCATGTCATCAATCGAAGACCCCTGGTACAGCCTCCCCTCTGTAAATTTTATATTTCATTCTCAAAACCTGTAAATAGTTGCTTCGGCAATCCAAGTTATAAGAATTATTGAGCAAGTACAAGACCATTATATATGGCCACTTCGTTGTATTTTATACGTCCTCTGTTCTTCCCATGGCAACGCTTCTTGCGAAAACTGTTCGGTATATATTATGATGCAACCGGCTAATAGACCGGGGGCTTGAATTTAAAAATAAATCGCCTTGAACATCACCCCAGCACAACTGGTCGTGTGTTCGGCGTCTTGGATTTTGCTTTATATGCATCGGATCCGAACTATGTCTTGGGTCAATAGTTGGGTTGCCCGGCTCCTGTGCTTGCCCTCTTATGTTCCGCACGTTCGGCTAAAAGGGCAAAGGGAGAACCACTACGATTGTGTTTCCAGCTTGTCTGGTCAAGCACCTCAGGGGAGAAAGCCGAAAACTGACTGTCATAGTAAGCGAGAACTGGTCTGCGAATCTAAGCATAAGTGTCATACTAAAAGATCGATAGAGGTTATTCCGTGTTATACGATGGGTTTCGTTCTTGTACAAACCATGTGATGCTGGCTTCGGCCCCGAACATCACACTGGGGGCTGGTTATCAGCCCCCACATTTTTTCTACGCTCCTACGGCTAAGTGAAAGCGATAAAGCATCATAGTCCAATTGCCTTGTCCCCCCGCACTACCGCCTTCGGGCACCAATACCTCGGCTAAGGGTCACAGTGCAGATACAGAGACACCCCGTGTAGTATCTACGTGGGGGCTGAAGCCGACGACTCGCAACTTTCAGATAAAATGGCCACACAGGAGTCAAAATAAAAATCAAATACTTATAAGACATGATAAACCATGCAACACTAATTATAAAGTGTTCAGGTCTTCGGACATATTACACCGCGCTCATTCATACAAAACATCTTTGGAGCATTGGGCCTCTATTGCCCGAGCACCCGCCATTACATGGGGGAAGTACAGCTCGGGGCACCTATGCTCCTTGTCAGGAGGCGGAGGCCAGTGCACCATGGTCTTCGCAAAGGGCATGCGAGCACCCTCGATGCACGTAGAACGCTTCAGCACATCGACTCGAGGCGCAGCTTCACATAGCCTCTGCACTAGGCCGAAGTAGCTACTCGGCAATGGCTCATCGGGCCACAGACGGATGCAGAGGTCCTTCATGGCCGGCTCCGCCATTTTGTGCATCTCCATCAGTTGCTTCATTTGCTCGATGAGGAGAGGAGAGCGCTCGGGGGACTCAAACTGCGCCCAGAATAGCCGGGCCTCATCATCCTCCGCCCGCGAAGCATAAAGCTTGTTCGCGTCCGCTGCACTCTTCTGGAGATCCGCACAGATGCCTAAGGAACGCCACACCTGGGTGAGCAAAGCAAACTTGCTACCACCGAAGGTGCATTGCAGTGAATATGGCTTACCATAGATGACAGCCTTGACTTGACGAAGTTCCTCTTCAAAGGACCGCCTATCCACTCGCTCCTTTTGGAGCTCGGATTTTAGTGCGGCCAACTCAGCAGCTTGCTCTTTGCCTTTCTGCTCAAGGGCCTCGCACTTTGTGCCGGCATCCTTAAGCTCTTGCTGCACCTCCTCCACCCGGGCCTCATGCTTGGCGCTTGCAACCTCCAAAGTGGAAAGCGCGGCTGCCGCTTGTTCGGCGGCCGTCTTCTTCTCCTCGGCCTCTTGCTTCATTTTCTGGAGCTCGGCCTTGAGTCTTTCAACCTCCGCAGCTGAAGCTGTAGAAGCAATAACTAACCAATTACATTGGGTTACCAGTGCGAATCATCTCCTATATATTGCTCGGATATTAGAACTCGGCTTACCTTGTGCCTCGTCGAACTGCTTGTTCAGGCTATCAAGCTCCTCTTCGGGGATTTTGAGCTTCCGATTTAGCTCGGTCAGCTCAGCGGCATTACCGGCCACCGCCGATGACGAGGCCTACAAAAAACATTGCATCCAGTTATGTGCGTTCGAACCTCCGAACCGTCAAGGATATGACTATCCGTTCGGTCCTCTTAAGGGCTTTTAGAACATTGTAGGATTAAATGGTGCCTTACGCATCATTGTTCATTCCTTGCTATTTGACCCCCGGATGCGTTTATGCAAACCCATCCGGGGCTCGGGGGCTACTACATATATAAATATAGCACACAACTTAAAATTAAAGTTGTTCGGGAAAAAGGTATTACATTACTCACCTTGAAGCCCGCCAAGAGACCATTGAAGGCCTCTTTCAGTCCGCTATCAACGGACTGAATTCCTGGTAAAACCGCACCCATAAGAGTGTGGTGATCCTCGGAGATAGAAGCGCTTGCTAGCGCCTCCTCCATAACCGGCCACCCAGCCGTTGGTGGCATTGGTGGTGACCGGATAGTCCGATCTATGACCGGGGACTGAGCTGGTATCTACGGAGGCACAGCGTGCTCCGGAGACGTCCTCGGAGGGGACTGGGCATCTCTTCGCCCTTCCTCTTCGGCGGCCATGGGAGTATTCTCCCCCTGGTCCTCAGCAGCCTTGGGAGTTTCCTCTCCCTGGCCTTCGGCGGCCGCGGCGTCAACCTCGGCCATGGCACGGTCACCCCCTCCACCCGTGTTCGGCTCCAACGGGTCCTGGCTGGATGACACCTCCACGGCATCCTTTGCAGCCCCTGGAGGTGTGGGGTGCGATGCGGTCCCGCTCTCTGCCAGCTCGGCGGGTGGAGACTCCCCCTCCGATATTTGGTCGGTAGGGAGAACGCGCGGTGGGCTGCGAGACATTCTTGTATTTAAAGCATTGAGAAAAACTTTGCATAAATAATGCGGGAGTCTTCGGAGTCATACCTTTGAGCGGGGGGCTTGACCCTTAAGTTCCTTCGGGGAACCCTCTCAAATTCCTCGGATTCTGTGTCTGAATCCGAGCTCTCATCGGGCAGGATCAACCTAGCCCGGCGCGCCCTCTTCAGGGCAGGAGGAGCTGCGTCCTCCACGGCGTCAGATGACGCCCCCCTCTTTCTTGCGAGGGGAGAGACGCCCTCCCCCCCGTCTTCATGCTCCTCCTCATGACTACAGGAGGCATGGGTTTCCTCGGACGCGGCGTCCGGCTGGTCCTTGATGCGGAGGCCCTCTCTGGCCTTCTTTTTCTTCTCTTTCTTCGCGCCGAGTATGGCGCCACGACAAGCATCGCCGCCAACAGCTCCGACCTGGGGTCTTCGGGTTGTGGAGCCGGGCAGTTAACCTTCGCGGCTTTGCTCAGCCACTTCTGCGAAAGTAAGGGAGAAGACGTTCAGACTTTTTGCCAAAGAAACAGAGTCAATGAACTGAAATTATACCATACCTTGGTCGGTGGGTTATCGGCGCTTAGGCCCGTATTCTCTTCCTTGGCCGGCCAGCTTTTCCGAGGCTTGAATAATGCCTTCCACAACTTCTCAGGAGTGGTACGGAATAGTTGGCGCACGGTAGGCTCATCGTCGGAGTGATAAGCCCACATTGGGGAAGCCCGGCGCTGGCAGGGAAGGATACGGCGGTGGAGCATGACCTGGACCACGTTGACCAACTCCACCTTGGCCTCGATCACCGAAGTGATGCGCTTCTGCAGTAGCTTAACCTCAGAATCCGACCCCCAGTCAAGGCCCTTCCTTAGCCACGAGGTCAATCTCATAGGGGGTCCGGATCTGAATTCGGCGGGCGCCGCCCAACTCTCGTCCCTTGGCTCGGTGATGTAGAACCACTCCTTCTGCCAGATTTTGATTGTGTCGATGAAGGTCCCGGTAGGCCACTCGACGCGGGGGAGCTTGCTGATTACTGCTCCTCCGCAGTCTGCGTGCTCGCTGACCACGGTCTTTGGCTTGACATTGAAGACCTTGAGCCACAAGCCGAAGTGCGGTTCGACCCGCAGAAAGGCTTCGCGGATGATGATGAATGCCGATATGTGCATGAAGGAGTTCGGCGGAAGGTCATGGAAGTCCAGCCCGTAGAAAAACATAAGACCCCTGACAAAGGGGTGGAGCAGAAAGCTCAGTCCCCGGATGAAGTGGGGGACAAACACCACCCTCTCGCCTGCTTTGGGGGTGGGAATCACCTGGTTCTTCTCTGGGGCGCAGTGGAAGACGTTGGCGGGGAGGTAGCCGGCCTGCTTTAGGTCCCGGATATCCTAGTCAGTGACCGTGGAGGCCTCCCACTTGCCATTGGAGCCCGAACCCGCCATGGCTAATCTCGGAGGAGAGGGCGAGGAAAGACTGGATCTGGGCTCTCGAAGCTTGGGGAGATTGAGGATGCGGAGGATGCGGATGGGAAGCGTGGATAGGCCTTGGGGGTTTTCCCTTTTTATGAGATGTGCCGCCGATTAGCCTCCCTTATCATGCCGCAAATCCCTCCACTTCCCAAGACATGCGTGCCGTTATGCGCGCATGAAGATTAATGATATCCCGTGTGAAACGGAGCACGATATGTGCATTGATAAGTCGTGTCACTGTAAAGAATGCCTCGAACCGCGAATCGAGTTCTCATAACTGGTTCGCCGGTCGTGGTAGGCCACGATCCTTCGTCCGAGGGGGTGTCAGAAAACACTATTTACACTTTGATGAGTGGCCTTCGGGGCTAAGCAATTCGAGGTGTTCGGTCAATTATATGATCGGATGAAATACGTGTCATCGGAAGCCGAACTAGTCTCAGCCGATCATTGAAAGGGAAGAAGAACTCACCCCGCAAACCGAAGACTCTGATCATATGAAGCAGCTGGAGCTGAGACCCTTGGCGTTGGGGGCTAGTTCGGGGGCTACTGAGGGAGTCCTGGACTAAGGGGTCCTCGGGCCGTCGGCTCATCCCTCAATAGGCCGGCTTGATGGGCCGTTCCCTGAAGAAGGGCTGGACACATTAAGACTCCACATTCCAGAAGGGAGCCCCGAAGGCGCGTCGTGCACTCCAAGTCAAGATGAGGAAATCAACATCTCCATCCCCGGTAGGAGGCCCATCAAATGTAAACCCTAGGCACCCCCCCGGTGTCTATATAAACCGGGAGGGTTTTAGAATGAATGACAGAGAAACTCATCCAGGGTTTTAGCTAGTCGATCTCGAGGTAGGTCAACTCTGTAACCTTCATACCATTAATATAATCAAGCAGGACGTAGGGTTTTACCTCCATAGGAGGGCCCGAACCTGGATAAACACCGTCTCCTTCGTCCCTTTGATACCATCGATCCTAGTCTCACAGCTCGGGACCCCCTACCCGAGATCCGCCAATTTTGACACCGACAACTGGGTCAATAGGTTAGTGCTCAAAAATATTATAAACTAGTAAATAAAGACCCAAAAAATTATATATACGTTGGAGACGTATCAGGGGCATAGTGTTGGGGCTTGCCCCCGTGGCCATGTGCCTGGTCGGTGGAAATTTTTACCGTGAGAGCGGGAATGTGGCACCCCGGCTCAGAGAACCGGATTACCAGTGTTTCCAACCCAGAGATCATGTCTTCTGGAAACACACAACATCTTGGAACAGAACAGAACTGAACTTTATTGATAAACTTCAGGTACAAGCTCATATTTTACATCGATAGCGAGGCCAAAGGCACACCTGGTGCTATGACAATATCTACATTATTTATGAAACATAGCAGGGCCTCGGAACTACTAAGTAATTCTACGGTGTAGAGGAACATAGCGGAAACTCCATCCACTGGGACACTGCTGAGGACACAACCTAGTTAGCATAGCACGAACCATCAGGACCTCCGTCCTCGGCTTCTCCTGCATCTGGCATGATACGCCAGGTGAGTACTTTGAATGTACTCGCAAGCTCACGACAACCAAGTAATGCAGCAAACAATAGCATGGCAATCAACATGTTAAATTCTTAAGTGATTCACTTACTGTCATCCGCTACTAACTTACTCTCTTTCGGGTTGTCCCACAACCCTCGGAATACTCATAAGCCATCGAGTACTTCCGAACACAAGACGAGTTCTTCCATCATTATTATTACTGTTACGGTTGACCACCTAGTGAGGTCTGGACAGGCTGTCCAATACCGTGGATGCGGTTATTCGAATAGATTTTACACTCTGCAGAGGTTGCGCACTTTACCCACACCATGGAGCACCTGGCCTCGTGATCCCATTCGGGAGGACCAGCGTTGCTCCAACGAAACCTGCCTGACCCGTGACCCTCCCATCGTACCACCGACATTCATCCTCCCCCGGAGTCCTGCCCTGGGTGGCCCCTGTGTCACCTCGTGACACCTGCCACCGTCGTGGCCAAACTAAACTGTCCCAAATGGGGACGCCGGCACAAAACTCAACTGGGCTCACAGGGTTATCGCCGCCTACCTGAGCAGGGTAGCACGCACGCAGAACCCTCCCTATCTGGAGGTACCGGTGAAAGAGCACGGGGCCAGACCAAGTCAAGGCCATCCCATACCGGCAAATGTGGTTGCACGGATAAGCCCAGACAGGTGACTCAAGATCAACCAACTAAGTTCATCTAGCAAACATAGTGGTTCATCACAATACTTAGGTATTTAAATTAAATTGCTATGAATTATCATATAGTAAATAAATAAACATAATGCATTGAAATATGCAATGCTATTGAAATGCTTCATGAAATGGGTGTCCTGGCTTGCCTTGCTCTGTTGGGTTGCCTAAACACTCCTGGTCTTCAAATGCACCAAAGTTTCCTTCTGAAAGTATTTTAAAATAGCAAAGGAAAATGTCACACAAAGCCTTTTTGTTAACCAGGAATTCTGTGAATATTGGAAAAATACCAACTTTGGTCCGAAAATAAAGGAGTTCAATACAAACTCAATGCAAAAAGAATCAACTGAATTGGACCTATAAATAAAAAGTTATTCAAGGTCAAAGTTACTGGTCAAACCTATTTTGAAATTGGAATTAAACTAAATACAAAAAAACCCACAGCGGGCCACGTCGGAGACGTAAAGTGGAGGGGCGCCTCCACTTATACCGCTTCGGGCGCGGGTTTGAGCCGCTGACAGGTGGGCCCCTTCGGTCGGATTTTAAAAGGGAAGAGAGAGAACCGAGCACCGCAGCTCTCCGGCGATGGTCGCCGGCGATAGAGATGGCAGCGAGGTCCGGCGACCGCGGGGATGGAACGAGCGCACGACGGCGAGCGTGTACGTACCCACAGCGTGACGAGAGATGACCGGACGGCGTCGACCCCTTCTTTTCCGGTGGCGGCGGCGTTCGGGTATCGACGGGGACGGCGATTCCGGCGATGATTGGGCTGGGCAAGGGGTCAAGAAGGACCAAGGAAGCTTACTGAGTATGAAGGTGCAGTCAGTTGGAGCTGGGGTGGAGTGAGGTGGCTGGGTGGCAGAGCTTTGGCGGCGGTGGACCTCCAGCGAAGCTCGAGGCCAGAGGGCCTCTCGGCCGTGACTCGCTGCTTGGGAGGTCGATTGGAGGCGGAGGTGGTGAGGTGATGGCTGAGGCTTTATATAGGCGAGAGGCGAAGGCAGGCGCGCTCTCTGGAAACGGCGAGGCTCAGGCCACGTCGCCGGCGCAAGGACGTTGCGCTGGCTGGCCGGGAGCGTTGATGAGACGGGAGAGAGCAGGTGGGAAAGTTAATGCGGGTGGAGGCAAGCAGAGGAAGGCGACGCGCCGCTCGGCCACAGTGCAGCCACGGGTGACACAGTGCCCGGGCGCCGTGGCAGCCGTCGAGGGCGATTCCGGCGAGGAGAAGCTGCCAGAGAGGGTTATGTCGACGGCATCGGCGAAGTCGGCACGAACGGACAGCGTCTGGCAACGCGGGACAGCCCGAATGACCACACCCGACGCGGACGTCGCGCAGAGCGCATGCACTGGCATGCCAGTGCCGTGCTCACCACGGGTGCAGCCACCAGGAGGCCACGCAAGACTGGCGCGCCTTGTCCACTGCGTCGTCCTTCGATCATTTAGCTCACCTGCACCTCTGGTTTGGCTGGATTCAGTCTGAAGTGAAGGGTAGCTTCAGCTACAGATTCTGATAGCAAACTTGAGGGAGATCTAGAGAGGTGGTGAGCTATGAATGAAGCCAATGGAGATGTCTAGAGTGATCTGGGTTAGAAGGACTACAAACTGGCCAAATTTGAAAGGGTTTGAATAAGATTTGAATATAGTTCATGTCTAAACTACCATACTGGTCCAAAAACTTGTTGAGCTTGTGGAACTCATATGGTAGATCTCCTATTGATGAATTTTGGTGGAGGGAGGTCATTTGGTAGTGCCCACATGCCATAAGAGTTTCAGAGCAATTGGGCATCCCTAGCTAGTACTTCCTTCACAAGGGTTTGGAATGAGCAGAAACTTGTCAGAATTTTGCTGCTGAAAATTTGTACTGGACCAGATGATATTCTTGGATATTGTGGCTAGATAGGATTCCTAGTATCTCAGGGAATTTATTGGGAATTTTATGAGCTGGGAAAATGGGAGTTGCTTCACAGCTGACCAGTTCTGACCAGAAAGGAAATAATTATTCTGGCCAAAACTTTGCATTGGACTATGTAATGTTTTTGAAGATTATGGGATTATATGATGATAAGAAGGTGTGACAAGAGTTTGGGAATTTTCTGGTCATCAGAGCTATAGGTTGCTTCGCAACCCATAGTGATGTCATATTTTCCCAAAGGAAGAAAATTAATTATTGGAAAAGATTAAATATTGGGAATTGGTCCAGGAGAGGTGTGGAAAGGTTTTTGCAAGGAGATGAGGGTTTTGGGTTACTTGGGAAAAGATTCAAGGATTCATAAGTCCATAGTTGACTGAAAAACCAACCAAAATGCGAATAAAACCAAAAAGATTTCGAAAAGAAAAAGTTGCCAAAATTCAGGGTGTCACAAACCTACCCCCCTTAGGATGAATCTCGTCCTCGAGATTCGGTTGCTCAGGGAACAAGTACGGGTATGTAGATCTTAGGAAATCCTCTCTTTCCCAGGTAGCCTCTTCCTCAGTATGGTGCTCCCACAGTACCTTGTAAAACTTGATCACCTTACTCCTGGTAGTCCTTTCCATTTCATCCAAGATTCGGATAGGTTTCTGTCGGCGTTCTGGGAACGGGGGTACCCAGACCTGCCTGCCTGCGGCCCAGGGCATGGCCCACTTCATCAACCAAGCACAGCCGGGCATGGCCCCACTCAAGACAAGGCCCTCGCGAGGGCCCAAGCCTCGCGAGGAGGAGCGGCGTCAAGACCAACAAGGGAGGGGCCTCCCCAGGCCCCCTCCGGAGCGGCGGAGATCTCTATGCAAGGCCCGGCCTCAGGAGTCAAGGATGACACAAAGAAGGACAGGTGGGCGCCAGCGCGTCAGGCGGCGCAGTTTCCCCTTTGGTGCAAAGGGAGCAAGGACGTACGCGGGTTCCCAAAGCACCCCCCAAAGGTTTCCATTCCGGTGCAACAAGACCACGACCACTAGCCCCGCAGGGCGGATGTCATCGCCGAGCCCACCTCTGCATCATCGACAGTTACTTTGCAGGCAAAGACCGCCTTTGGGCAGAGCGAGCATGTACTCCTGTCCCCCTTCAAAATTGGCCGTTGTGGGATCCCTTCCCGCCATTGCATTAAGGGGAGAGGACCCGTGCCACCGCTATATATAGAGGGTAGGCAGCACCATAGAGGGGGATGGATTCCACCACTCATCCATCACCACGCCACAGAGGGCCTCGAACACCTCAGGGGAGCCCTCACGAGGCTCTAGAACACTGTACTAGTTCATCCACCCCACCTCCTCAAGAGGCAATCCACCAAAGCAGGAGTAGGGTATTACGCTTCGCAGCAGCCCGAACCTGGGTAAACTGTCGTGTTCATCTTCTTCCTCGTCATCGTGCGAGTTCATCGTTGTGTCCATCGAGTAGCGAGCTAGGTTGGGTGAAGCCGCAGGGGATCTTCGCACATGCCCCTGTGTTCGAATCTTAAGGGTTTTGCGGAACCCGAAATCCGACATTTGGCGCGCCAGGTAGGGGGCGTGCCGAAATCTTCCTCAGGTCTCGCCTCGCCTTCGCTCATCGCACTCATGGCAAAAGGACGTCAAGCCCGCACTGAGCGGCGGGCTGCCCGCGTGGCGCGGCCGGCGCCGGCGGGCCATGGCGCCTCACGTCGTTCTGCCACACCGCCAGTAGGCACCGTCACCGGCCAGACTCTCGACGGGCGCTGGGGGCTGTCACCTTCACCAACCGCACGGCACGCCCCCGTCGCCCCGGCCCTTCCCCGCGTTCGGACAGCACCGCCACCTTACCGAGTCTGCCAAGACCCGACGCACAGGCACGTCGTGCTCCTCGTGGCGCACGAGCTACGGTGCCAACACGCTGCCCGCAACCGCCGCATCGACGAGACCAGGCGCGCCCCTGGAGGCGGCGCCGCTACCAATGGGACCCAGGTGCATCTTGGCAAGGCTCGCGCCCGTGAACTCGCACGACCGATAGACACGACGCCTGGGCCGCGCGGGCGCGCTCAGGATGCCCACGACGGCCCGCGCTCACCGGTGACCTGGCTCGGGCCATCGGGGACGCAGCAGCTGGCCGCAGGCGCCAGCCGGAACCGGTGGGAGATGCTGGCCACGCGAGAGGGGCGTCGCATCGCGCCCCTCGACACGCTCGCCGGAACCAGGGAGGAGGACCGGAGGCTCATCTACGCTGGCTCCCGGGGGCTCGTGCAACTCTACAACGACCCTGTTAACGCACGCCCGGGCCACGAGGGGAGCGGCTCCGGCTACCACGGCGACAGGAGGCGCGCAGGTGACCTCGCGGCCAGCCTCCGTGCAGGTTGGTATGCGCAACCTCGCAGAGGCGGCTCGCGTGGCTGGCCTTGCGAGGATGCCCGGCGTGGGGACCCTCGCGAGGCACGCCTGCTGGTAGGGAGCTTCCTTGAGCAGGCGTCTAGGTCTGGGGACCGGGGGTCTCTCGCCTGGGAACGGAGGGTAGAACATGCGCCCTCGCTCCCGGGCCGAGAGGCTCCAGCTTGGGGACGGAGGGTGGAACACACGCCCATGTCCCCGGGCCAGACGATCTCAACCTGGAGACAAAGGGTGGAACATGCGCCCGAGTCTCCGGGGCGCGCGACGCTCGCTTGGAGACGGAGGGTGGAACATACGGCCATGTCTCTGGGACGGGTTTCGTTCGATCACCAGCGGGCGACCATGTACTCGCCCATGTCCCCAGGCCCGGCTCGCCCGGCCTGGGGGCAGGGCCCCGAGTACCAGCATGGGAACCCCAGGTACCCCAGCGTGGCGCGCTGGGGCACCGCCCGGGGAGCCCAGGGCCTTCGTCTGGGGCGGGCCTTCCCGCCAGAGGGCGCAAGGGGCTCCCCCTACACTCGAGGCCCCGCCCAGGGCAGACCCTACTTCGCCGCGACGAGCCCGGGGGATGGGAGTGGGCTCCGTGCCCGCGAGGCATGGAGCTCCCTATACACCCGCGGGACCAACACCGACTCGTGACACTCTCACGTAATAATGAGTGGGCTGTATACGCCCGGAGCCCCCCGAGGACGCGGAGGGGTTCCTCCCACGCAACGTGGCAGCCATAGCTCCACGCTGGCAGAGAAGTCAACACTGCACACCAACGGTATGCCCATGCAACGTGGATGCCCTACGCCCAGCGCTGGGGGAAGATGAGGACGAGGACTACCTTAAAAGCCGGACGCGGCCGTTTTCTCGCTCTTTTTTGTATTCCGAGTTGCAACCTTCGAGAATCCTTTTTGTGCTCGAACCTGTTGGAAGTTCGAGGATTTCATAACTTTATGTTTAAAAGAAAAAGGGGCGGGGACTTTTTCTCTCTTTGTTCTCTTATTTTACCGGTCTTGAGTTCTTCCTCTCTTTCTGGATTGGCGTTTTTGCAAGAAGCCGTGCTGCGGCCCTTCCCGAGGCGCCTCGGAGCTGGATAGCCGCGCCCTGACGCCTCAGAGACTTGCATCTTTTTGCAGTCGACCCCACTCGGGGGCTCCGACCGCAGCACGGTGCCGCCGCAGGGAGTCTCGGGAGGCCCTAGGGCCTCCTGAGGCGATATTCGGCAGGACAAAATAGGAATCGCTCGAGCGTCAAGGGGGGCTCCTGAGCACTGATCCTCAGGAGCCTCACCGGTCATAAGGCCACTTGTCTCCCTTGGTGCCGTCCTTGGTTTCCGGTCGGCATCTAGGGTGTCAAGGTCTCGCCCCGTGAAGTGCGCCCAGGTGATCCGGTCGTACCTAACGGTGGAGGGGAAATGTGCGGGACTGGGACCTACCGACGTAGAGCCGCTTCAGCGTCAAAGGGGGCTCCTGAGCATCGAGCCTCAGGAGCCTTACCGGTCATAAAGCCACTCGCCCCTGGATGTCGTCCTTGGTGATCCGGTCGGTGTCAAGGGTGTCGAGGCCTGACCCCGTGGTTGCGTCCCGGTGACCCGGTCGTATGTTACGGTGGTCGGGAAATGTGCGGGACTGGGGCCTGCAGACACAGAGTGTCGAAAGGGATGCCGACCCACCATCATTCACGTGAACAGGAAACTCCCGGGGCGTCCGGACCCTTCCCTAGGCGCTACGGTTAACCCCTACGACGCCGAAGGCCACCGCAAGCACGACGACCGGATCGGCAGCAACCCCGGACAGGATGGAGCGCGGTGCAGCACACCTCGTCATTCGGGGACACATCCGAAGGTATCTTCCAAAATACATAAGAGTTGCCGTTAGGCCACATACATAACCCTATCAGGAGAACAAGAGGGCCACTCAGGGGGAGAAGGCCGTCATTGCCGCTACTCCCGTCGTCGCTATCCGGCAATGGCCTCGTGCTCCCAGGCTCAGGCGCTGTCCTCGGCTTCGTCGGAGAAAAGCTCCTTTATCAGGTCGTCCACAGGGTCCTTGACCCGCGCGGCAAGGGCGGCGCGAGTCACTTCAGGCACAGGACCAAGCACCGCCTCGAAATCGAAGTGCGGGTCGAGACGAAAGAGGTGGCTGAAGACGTTCGAGGCCGCCCGCTCAAGGAGTTTGCGGCCCTTCTCCTCCACAAGCACGCGGATCTTCTACGCACCCTCCTCAATGCACTCCATGACCCTGGAAAAGAAGCCCAGGTACCCGGCGTCGTCTGGGACCAAGGGGCTCGAGACGCTTGCGCCACAGATGTCGCTCAAGGCCCAGGCAGCCCTTCCCTCGAGGGATCGGAACATCTGGGAGCGCGCGTGCTGGAGGCCGCGAGCACGGCCCGCCTCTTCCGAAGCTTCTTCTACCAGGGAAGCAGCGCCTTTCACTTGTTTGTAGAGAAAGGCTAGCTCAGCCTCGGCAGTAGCCTGGGCGTCCATCGCGGCTCGCCGGCGGCCCTCATCCTGGTTTAACCTCTTCTTGACGACATCAACCTCGCCTTTCAGGTGGTCGAGATGCTGGCAGAAACGGGACTCCTGGAGCTTCAGCTTCGCGCGGTAGTCCTGGAGAAGGGAACGATAAGCTTCTGCCACCCTATTGTCAACCTCTTCTTGGAACTTCGCCTCACGGGAGGCAAGGGACTCCTCGGCAAGCGACACCTGGCGCTCCCTCACCTCCAGCCTCTCCTGCTCCAAGCTCTGCTCCAGCGCCTCCAACGCCAACGAGTCAACGGGTGCTCGGGGGCTCGCGCTAGCGGAAGGGGACTCGCCTGACCGGCCCTCGAGTGTGGCCCTCCGCATCTGGATCAGCTTTTCAAGGTCGGCGTTGAAGGCCTGAAGCTCCATGAGGCGATCCTCGGAGGCCCTGCACCGGCAATCAGCTTCCTGAGCCTCGGCAAGAGCGCGTTCGCGGGCCTCCACCACCGCGGCAAGAGACTCCTCGACCTTCGCGCGGGCGCACTCACGCTGCAGGCGGACGAGATTCAAGGCAACCTCAAGCTGGTGCCATCCCTGCGCAAGGCGCTAGCACTCCTCCTCCAAGCGGGCATCATTGTCGGCGAGCTCCACCCCCAGGCGCCTTAGAGCGTCCGCCGCGGTGTGGAGGAAACCCCACGGCGCGGCGCTCCGGTCGTCAGCGGGCTCAAGGGGCCGACCTGAACTCCCACCTTCCCAGGGTGAACGAGGGAGGTGTGCGAGGAGCCTCCCAGCCCAAACGTGTGCTCGGGGGCCGGGGGCTCCCGTATAGGCACTCCGGGAGAAGGACGCACCTCCTGGGGCCCCACGTCGCCGAGCAAAGGGGGCCCGAGGACGCGGCGCGGCACGGCCCCGGAGAAGGCCGCGGGCAGGGGAAGTGGCCCCATTCTGGGGAGCTGGAGGCCGTGGGCGAAGAAGACCGCAAGGGGCTCGCGCTCGGGGCCGCCAGACAGCTGAATAGGCTCGGGCATGGGCGCCCCGGTGGGCCGAACCTCGCGGCCAACAAGAGAAGAGACCGCAAGAGGCTCGGCGGCCGCAGGAGCGAGCGACACCGACCCGCCTCTTCCATCGCCAGTGGGGAGCCTGCGAAACAGAAACTCGGAAGGAAGGCGCTGAAGAGAAGGTCGAAAGGGGCGCGGGCACTTACTCATCTATGGCGATCCACTTCCTCTTCACCGGAGCCCACGGCGTCGAGAGGCAGCTGCTCCTGGGCACTTTCCTCTTCTGGCCGGCGCGGGAGCCGGAGGACGATGAGCCGACGACAGGCGATTGGTACTCAGCGGCAGAGACGGCAGCTTTCATCATCGGCTGGGCGTCACCTCCGACCTCGGACTGACCCGAAGCGGGGGCCGGACTAACGGGCAGCGAAGGGAGACCCACCTCGGCCTCATGAGGGGCGGCGTCCCCCGAATTCTCGGAGGGCGGGGCCCCCATGAAAGAGAAACCCTGGGGGCATGCCTCCTCCAGAGGGAGGAGCCCCCTCTCGTCAAAACGCGGCATCTTCGCGACGAGAGCTTCCCGGTCGTTGTAGTTGTACAAGGGGAGGCCGTCCCGGGGAAGCTCGTCGGGTTCACCACCAGTCAGGCGGCGGAGAAGCTCGCGCAGCACGTCGGGGGAAAGAGGCGGAACCTGGATTCTCATTGGATCGCGGGGGCCCGTGAAGGCCCACATCGGACGGGAATGGCGCTGGAGAGGGGCAATTCATCGGTGAGTGAACTCCCGCACCACCATCGCCATCGTCACGCCCGCCTGCTTCAGCCTCGCCAGCCTGGCTAGGACCGGTACGAGCCCAGGATTGGCAAGCTCCTCGTGCCTCCACCCGCGATTCGGCGTTGCGGGGGTTAGCGGGGGTTGAAACAGAGTTTCAGCCCCGGCGGCATCGACGTACACCCATTGCCGCCGGAACCCTTCTGCTTCCGGAGAGAGTCCGGCGTCGAGGGCCCCCCGGGCTGATGCGTCTGCCGTTCTCAAGGACACACACCCGGAGCACTGTCCCCCCAAAGCCAACTCAAGGGAGAAGAATTGGCGTAACAAGGCCACGGAGGGGAAAACACCAACAAAGGCCTCGCACAGGAACGCGAAGGCCGAGAGGAGGATGAGAGAACCTGGGTCAAGGTGGAGCACGTGGATCTGGTAATGCGAAAGCACTGCGGAGAGGAAGCTTGAGAATGGCGGCAGTACACCCGAGAGAAGGGCATGGATATGAAGGGGGACAACGGAGGCCACCAGCTCGCCCCGAGGCCGCGAACCTGGCCAGATCTTGGTGGCCCCCCACTCATTAGAGCCGGCGGCGACCACCAGTTGAACCTTCTCCAACCCCTCCAAGTTCACCACCGACGACTGACCCAGCACAGGCTTAGGCGCTGATGCGGTCGTCGGCCCCCTCAAGCCTTCGCCTTCCACCCTCTTCGGGGACATGGCAAAAGGGGGAGGGGTGAAGCGGCGCGGCGCGCGCACGGGGGCTCGACAGAAGGGGCGAGAGCCGCACAGGAAGGGAAGACGGACGGCGGAATCGACGGGAGACGAAGGTGGCTCGGAGGCATATGCCGGATGACTCGACAAACCTGGCAATGGCCGGTCCGGTGCGAAGGAGAAGGGGCGATAGACCCCCGGACTACCGCATATGAAGCCTGACCCGCAGGCGTTTGGGGCCCGCGGCGCTTCGGGCCGACCACAAGGCTTCGCCCATAAGCCGGCTCGAGCGCGCCTTGGGCCCGGGGGCTACTGTTGGCGTTCTGGGAACGGGGGTACCCAGACCTGCCTGCCTGCGGCCCAGGGCATGGCCCACTTCATCAACCAAGCACAGCCGGGCGCGGCCCCACTCAAGACAAGGCCCTCGCGAGGGCCCAAGCCTCGCGAGGAGGAGCGGCGTCAAGACCAACAAGGGAGGGGCCTCCCCAGGCCCCGTCCGGAGCGGCGGAGATCTCTATGCAAGGCCCGGCCTAAGGAGTCAAGGATGACGCAAGGAAGGACAGGCGGGCGCCAACGCTTCAGGCGGCGCAGTTTCCCCTTTGGTGCAAAGGGAGCAAGTACGTACGCGGGTTCCTAAAGCACCCCCCAAAGGTTTCCATTCCGGTGCAACAAGAACACGACCACAAGCCCCGCAGGGCGGATTTCATCGCTGAGCCCACCTCTGCATCATCGACGGTTACTTTGCAGGCGAAGACCGCCTTTAGGTAGAGCGAGCATGTACTCCTGTCCCCCTTCAAAATTGGCCGTTGTGGGATCCCTTCCCGCCATTGCGTTACGGGGAGAGGACCCGTGCCACCGCTATGTATAGAGGGTAGGCAGCACCGTAGAGGGGGATGGATTCCACCACTCATCCATCACCACGCCACAGAGGGCCTCGAACACCTCAGGGGAGCCCTCACGGGGCTCTAGAACACTGTACTAGTTCATCCACCCCACCTCCTCGAGAGGCAATCCACCAAAGCAGGAGTAGGGTATTACGCTTCGCAGCGGCCCGAACCTGGGTAAACTGTCGTGTTCATCTTCTTCCTCGTCATCGTGCGAGTTCATCGTTGTGTCCATCGAGTAGCGAGCTAGGTTGGGTGAAGCCGCAGGGGATCTTCGCACACGCCCCTGTGTTCAAATCTTAAGGGTTTTGCGGAGCCCGAAATCCGACAGTTTCTCTTCGTAGGTCAGATCCTTAGCCAGTTCTAGCTCACTCATATTTGCTTGCTTGACCGGTGGTGCAATTCACTTTCTTAACTGTGATATGTGGAAAACGTCGTGAACATCAGATAACTCCGGTGGTAGTTCCAACTGATATGCTACCCTGCCTTTCCTAGCACTTACTGGAAAGGGACCGATGTATCTTGGTGCAAGCTTTCCCCGGGTATGAAATCTCTTCACTCCCTTCATGGGGGTTACTCGAAGTTAAGCATATTCTCCGAGCTCAAAAGTCACTTCCCGGTGCTTTGGGTCATAGTAGCTCTTTTGGCGGGACTTGGCCGCTCGAAGATGCTCCTGAATATCCTTGACCTGCTTCTCAGCCTCGAGCATCAAGTCTGTGCCAAAGATACAGCTATCTCCTATCTGAGACCAATTCAATGGGGTGCGGCACTTCCGCCCATATAGTGCTTCAAATGGCGACATCTTGAGACTTGACTGATAACTGTTGTTATAAGAAAATTCCACATAGGGAAGGCTATCTTCCCATTTGGATCCATGGGTGAGAGCACAGGACCGAAGCATATCTTCCAGTATCTCGTTCACTCGTTCGGTCTGTCCATCTGTCTGCGGATGGTACGCCGTGCTATGCTTCAGCATGGTTCCCAAAGCTTGGTGCAATCGTAACCAGAATGCTGAGGTGTATAGGGAGCCCCTATCTGAGGTGATAGACTTGGGTACTCCATGAAGACCGATTATCCGGGACATGTAGTGTTGTGCAAGCTGGTTAGCATTGAAAGTGGTCTTTACCGGAATAAAGTGAGCCACTTTCGTGAGTATATCCACAATGACCCAGATAGCATCATTGCCTCTTGTTGACCTGGGCAGTCCAACAATGAAGTCCATGCATATGTCGTCCCACTTCCACTGGGCAACTGGTAAAGGTTGTAGTAGCCCAGCGGGTTTCTGGTGTTCAGCCTTGACTTTGTTACAGATGTCGCAGCAGGCGACATAGTATGCTATGTCCCTTCGCATTCCTGGCCACCAAAAGGTTTCTCTCATATCCTGATACATCTTTGTGCCTCCTGGGTGGATAGAGTACATGGACTCATGAGCTTCTCTGAGTATTTGCTGCCTCAGGTTATCCTGATCGGGCACACATATTCGTTTCTCAAACCATAAGGTGCCTTGGTCATCCACGCGGAAGGACTTGGCCTTCCCTTTCGGATTCAGCTCCTTGATCTCTTTTATTCCTTCATCTGGTTTTTGAGCTTCTTTAATTTCTTTCATGAGTGTTGGAGTAATTTCCAAGGTATCCGGGGTAATTGGGCCGCATAGCACCATATTGAGCTTAGCAAACTCTTCCTGTAACCTTGGATGGATACTTCCAATTAGTGCATTCACTGTGCCTTGTTTTCTGCTAAGAGCATCAGCGAGCACATTAGCCTTTCCCGGATGATAGTTTATTCCAATGTCATAGTCCTTGACTAGTTCAAGCCATCTTCGCTGCCTGAGATTCAGATCAGGTTGGGTGAAAATATACTTGAGACTCTTATGGTCCGTGTATATTTCACAACGTTGTCCAATGAGGTAATGCCTCCAAATCTTCAAGGCATGAACCACGGCTGCTAATTCCAAATCATGCGTGGGGTAGTTCTCCTCATGAGGTCGTAGCTGTCTGGATGCATATGCTACAACCTTCCCTTCTTGCATTAATACACAGCCGTTTTCCACGTCTGGAAGCATCGCAGTATATATCGAAGCTCTTGTGGATGTCTGGAAGAACTAAGACAGGCGCTGTAGTTAGCCTTGTCTTCAGCTCTAGGAAGCTGCTGTCACACTCCGCCGTCCAGACAAACCTTTGATTTTTCTTTAGCAATTCTGTCAGTGGCTTAGCTATCTTAGAGAAGCCTTCTATGAAACGACGGTAATAGCCTGCCAATCCCAGAAAGCTATGGACTTCGGTCACCGAGGCTGGTGTCTTCCAATTCAGTACTGCAGTTACTTTGCTGGGGTCGACGGCTACTCCTTGTTCTGACAGGATATGCCCCAGAAATCCCACCTCTTTTAGCCAAAATTCGCATTTACTAAATTTGGCATACAGACGATCGGTTCTTAACCTTTCTAGGACAGCACGGAGGTGTTGTTTATGTTCTTCTCCATCCTTGGAATATATCAACATATCATCGATGAACACCACCACGAATTTGTCCAGGAAATCCATGAATACCTTGTTCATCATGCTCATGAAATAAGCTGGAGCATTCGTCAGTCCAAATGACATGACTGTAAACTCATACAGACCATATCGGGTGGTGAAAGTTGTCTTGGGTATATCCTCTTTTCTGATTTTTAGTTGATGATACCCGGTTCGGAGGTCAATCTTGGAGAATACCCGTGCTCCGTTTAGCTGGTCGAACAAATCATCAATGCGAGGGAGTGGGTATTCATTCTTGATGGTGACCTCATTCAGCTAACGATAGTCTACGCACATTCGTAGACTTCCATCCTTCTTCTTGACAAACAGTACTGGTGATCCCCATGGCGAGATGCTTGGGCGAATATACCCTTTTGGCAGCAACTCATCCAACTGCTTCTTCAATTCTACCAGCTCTGGACTCGACATAAGATAGTATTTCTTGTAGATCGGGCAGTACCGGGAATCACCTCAATTGCAAACTCTAATTCAAGGTCGGGTGGCATCCCTGGTAGTTCCTCGGGAAATACATCCGGAAATTCGCAAACTACCGGAATCAAGTTCATATCCGTACCGGTAGTTTGGTATGCCATTCCCTTTCTTGACATCATCTTGCTGGCAAGGAATTGAACTGTTTGTCCTGCCGGATTAACTAGTGTCACTGTCCTGGTGGCACAGTTGATGCACACCTGATGTGGTGTCAACCAGTCCATCCCCAGTATTATGTCCAATCCAGGTGATTCAATGGCAACAAGTGTAGTTGGAAATTTAACTCCATGTATCGAAATTTCCAGACCCTTATATATCATATTTGTTCTGAGCAGGGAGCCAGGGGATTGTACCACCATGATATTATCCAAAAGCAATGGAGAAAATTTGTGCAAGGTGGCAAAACTCCACGAAATAAACGAATGGGAAGCCCCAGAATCAAATAAAATTACGGCATGTATGTCGTTAACAGAAAACATACCAAGGACTACGTCTGGAGCTTCGCATGCTTCCTCAGCGGAGATATGATGGACGCGTCCGTGGCAGAAGTTATGGTTGGGGTGGCGCCCAATAGTGTTGACCTGCGGCTTGAAGTCGGAGGATGGCTTCCCGTTGTTGGCGGGGCACTGTTTGGAGTAGTGTCCGCTTTGGCCGCAAGTAATGCAGGTATTATTGCGGCGGCAGTCCTCTATCACTGGCTGTTTACCGAAGGTCTTATTCTGGCTAACCGTCTTATTGTTGTTGTTGCCATTGCTCCATGTGGGCTTGTATTCAGATGGGCCTGGCTGCCAGGTGCGTGGCTTCTGCGCAAACTGCTCACGGTTATCCTTCTTGGGTTCAAACTTCCGCTTGCGGTCATCATATCCGGACTTATGCTCTTGTTCAGCTATGAAAGCCTTGTTCACCAAAGTCGGGAAGTCCGGAAAGTCCAGCATACAGAGCTGACAACGGAGGGTGTGGTTCAGTCCTCCTAGGAATCGATCTATCTTCCTTTCTTCGGTGGACACGTCATGAGTGGAGTACCGTGCCAGATTGTTGAACTTGTTCAGATACTCCCCTACATACATATTCCCTTGTGTAAGAGGAAGGAACTCCCTTTGCTTCACCTTCATTATGCCTGTAGGGATATGATACTTGCGGAATAGCTCCTTGAACTTCTCCCAGGAAATATCTTCTCCAGAAGGCCACACTGCCTTTGTGTTGTCCCACCATATAGCTGCTGGCCCTTCTAGGTAGTGAGTGGCAAAAGGAACCTTATCTGATTCTTCACAGCGGGCTATGTCTAGCTTCTTTTCCATGGTCCTCATCCAATCAGCGACTTCTATAGGGTCCATAGCTTGACCGAAATTGGGTGGCTTGGTGCGCTGGAAGTCAGACAACTTAGAGTGTGTTCCATTGTGGTTGTTATTCTGGCCCAACATAGCCTGCATACTTTTCAAAAATTCCATGAGATCCTGGTTTCTTTTCTCTTCAAACATCCTCATGATTTAATTAGTGGTCGGCGCTTGAGGTGGTGGAGGTGGTAAGTCTTCTGGTGGTTGTCCTGCTTGTCTGGCGGATCGACGAACGGGGGTTCCATCGCCGCCTTGGCTACACCCTCTCTTCATCCTAAATTTGTTCCCATTGCAAAATACCGAATCGATGAGCAACATCCATTAGGGAAACACGGTAATATGACACCAGAAAGAAAATACACGAAAAAGGCGAATAAAGCAAACAACATAATTATACAAGATAACCCAACATCATACATGGCAAGCTAGTAGGGGGATATCATGGCTAGACTGCTCATATGGCAGTCGACATATGCAAAGATGCATGCACAACAACTCAAGCCTCCACTGTAGTGGTGCAGGTGGCACGAACACTACCAGACTGAAGACTCCTCGTCATCGGATCCTGAGTCGGAATCAGAACTGATGATATGGATCACATCCTCTGGATCAAAGGAAACACGACGACGCTGCTGGGACGGTTCTCCCTCCGAGGAAGAAGGAGCACGACGCCTCAGCATCGGAGCAGCTGGAGTAGCTAGGAGTGAGGCCCACTCTGCCGGGGTCTCACGACGGCTACCAGACGAAAAGCCTGGTGGCGCGGTAGAGCTAGAAGGAGTATCAAGCCTATGTGGAGGTGGAACTAGTGGTGGATATATAAGTGGGAATGTAGGCTGAGGTGAAGATGGTGCTGTAGTCGCGGCTGCAAGTGCCTCCTAGACACGAGACAGCTCCTCAGCCAAGGAAAGGATCATATGATAATTGGCGTTTAGATAACGGGATAAAACACCAGTCGCACGATCACTCGCCGGATCAACTGGCGCGAAAATGACTCGCCATGTCATAGGCGATAGGGTGGGGTAGTGAAAGAAACCTGGATGAGTCTGCATCTCAACCTCGTGGAAGCGCAAGTCAGTGAGAGCCTCCATCGCAGCAAACTGGATTGCCAGCTCTGGAGTAGTAGCCGTTCCGCCCATGGAAGAGCGAGAATAGCTACCAAGGTCCGAGCTCGCGATCAGGAAAGCCTCTGCATGGTACTCGTACACTGACTCGGCGAGCTGCTCCCGAAACACCTGGTATACTGGATCTTCGCCGTTGGGGTACAGTCGAAGCCAGACGTGACGGAGCAGTACAGGAAAAGTGAATGGTGCTAGCTCATGATGGTAGTGGTATGGAACTGGTGCCATCTACACTCACAATGCCAACGGTTAGTAAAACAATGAATCATGATGCATGCTATGCAACAATCAAATGCAGCAAGCAAGATGCACACTCAAAGCCCTACACTACTCGTGGTTCTAGCGCGGGTTAACTAGGGTGTCCTACAGTTAGCACGGCTCTGATCCCAAGCGTTGTGGCACCCCGGCTCAGAGAACCGGATTACCAGTGTTTCCAACCCAGAGATCATGTCTTCTGGAAACACATAACAACTTGGAACAGAACAGAACTAAACTTTATTGATAAACTTCGGGTACAAGCTCATATTTTACATCGATAGTGAGGCCAAATGCACACCTGGTGCTATGACAATATCTACATTATTTATGAAACATAGCAGGGCCTCGGAACTACTAAGTAATTCTACGGCGTAGCGGAACATAGCGGAAACTCCATCCACCGGGACACTGCTGAGGACACAACCTAGTTAGCGTAGCACGAACGATCGGGACCTCTGTCCTCGGCTTCTCCTACATCTGACATGATATGCCAGGTGAGTACTTTGAATGTACTCGCAAGCTCACGACAACCAAGTAATGCAGCAAACAATAGCATGGCAATCAACATGTTAAATTCTTAAGTGATTCACTTCCTGTCATCCGCTACTAACTTACTCTCTTTCGGCTTGTCCCACAACCCTCGGAATACTCATAAGCCATCGAGTACTTCCGAACACAAGACGAGTTCTTCCATCATTATTATTACTATTACGGTTGACCACCTAGTGAGGTCTGGACGGGCTGTCCAATACCGTGGACGCGGCTATTCGAATAGATTTTACACTCTGCAGAGGTTGCGCAATTTACCCACACCATGGAGCACCTGGCCTCGTGATCCCATTCGGGTGGACCAGCGTTGCTCCAACGAAACCTGCCTGACCCGTGACCCTCCCATCGTACCACCAGCATTCATCCTCCCCCGGAGTCCTGCCCTGGGTGACCCCTGTGTCACCTCGTGACACCTGCCACCGTCGTGGCCAAACTAAACTGTCCCAAACGGGGACGCTGGCACAAAACTCAACTGGGCTCACAGGGTTATCACCGCCTACCTGATCAGGGTAGCATGCACGGATAACCCTCCCTGTCTGGAGGTACCGGTGAAAGAGCACGGGGCCAGACCAAGTCAAGGCCGTCCCATACCGGCAAATGTGGTTGCACGGATAAGCCCGGACAGGTGACTCAAGATCAACCAACAAATTCATCTAGCAAACATAGTGGTTCATCACAATACTTAGGTAGTTAAATTAAATTGCTATGAATTATCATATAGTAAATAAATAAACATAATGCATTGAAATATGCAATGCTATTGAAATGCTTCAGGAAATGGGTGTCCTGGCTTGCCTTGCTCTGTTGGGTTGCCCAAACACTCCTGTTCTTCAAATGCACCAAAGTTTCCTTCTGAAAGTATTTTAAAATAGCAAAGGAAAATGTCACATAAAGCCTTTTTGTTAACCAGGAATTCTGTGAATATTGGAAATATACCAACTTTGGTCAGAAAATAAAGGAGTTCAATACAACCTCAATGCAAAAATAATCAACTGAATTGGACCTATAAATAAAAAGTTATTCAAGGTCAAAGTTACTGGTCAAACCTGTTTAAAAATTGGAAGTAAACTAAATACAAAAAAACCCACAGCGGGCCACGTCGGAGACGTAAAGTGGAGGGGCGCCTCCACTTATATCGCTTCGGGCATGGGTTTGAGCCGCTGACAGGTGGGCCCCTTCGGTCGGATTTTAAAAGGGAAGAGAGAGAACCGAGCACCGCGCCGCTCCGGCGATGGTCGCCGGCGATAGAGACGGCGGCGAGGTCCGGCGACCGCGGGGATGGAACGAGCGCACGATGGCGAGCGCGTACATACCCACAACATGACGAGAGATGACCGGACGGCTTCGACCCCTTCTTCTCCGGCAGCGGCGGCGTTCGGGTATCGACGGGGACGGCGATTCCGGCGATGATTGGGCTGGGTAAGGGGTCGAGAAGGACCAAGGAAGTTTACTGAGTACGAAGGTGCGGTCGGTTGGAGCTGGGGTGGAGTGAGGTGGCTGGGTGGCAGAGTTTGGGCGGCGGTGGATCTCCGGCGAAGCTCGAGGCCAGAGGGCCTCTCGGCCATGGCTCGCTGCTTGGGAGGTCGATTGGAGGCGGAGGTGGTGAGCTCGGAGGGGCTGGCCGAGGCTTTATATAGGCGAGATGCGAAGGCAGGCGCGCTCTCTGGAAACGGCGAGGCTTAGGCCACGTCGTCGGCGCAAGGACGTTGCGCTGGCTGGCCGGGAGTGTTGATGAGACGGGAGAGAGCAGGGGGGAAAGTTAATGCGGGTCGAGGCAAGCGGAGGAAGGCGACGCGCCGCTCGGCCACAGTGCAGCCACGTGTGACACAGTGCCCGGGCACCGTGGCGGCCGTCGAGGGCGATTCCGGCGAGGAGAAGCTGCGGGAGAGGGTTATGTGGATGGCATCGGCGAAGTCGGCACGAAGGGACAGCGTCTGGCAACGCGGGACAGCCTGAATGACCACACCCGATGCGGGCGTCGCGCAAAGTACGTGCACTGGCATGCCAGTGCCGTGCTCACCATGGGTGCGGCCACCAGGAGGCCACGCAAGCCTGGCGCGCCTTGTCCATTGTGTCGTCCTTCGATCATTTAGCTCACCTGCACCTCTGGTTTCGCTGGATTCAGTCTGAAGTGAAGGGTAGCTTCAGCTACAGTTTCTGACAGCAAACTTGAGGGAGATCTAGAGAGGTGGTGAGCTGTGAATGAAGCCAATGGAGATGTCTAGAGTGATCTGGGTTAGAAGGACTACAAACTGGCCAAATTTGAAAGGGTTTGAATAAGATTTGTATATAGTTCATGTCTAAACTACCATACTGGTCCAGAAACTTGTTGAGCTTGTGGCACTCATATGGTAGATCTCCTGGTGATGAAGTTTTGTGGAGGGAGGTCATTTGGTAGTGCCCACATGCCATAAGAGTTTCAGAGCAATTGGGCATCCCTAGCTAGTACTTCCTTCACAAGGGTTTGGAATGAGCAGAAATTGTCAGAATTTTGTTGTTGAAAATTTGTACTGGACCAGATGATATTCTTGGATATTGTGGCTAGATAGGATTCCTAGTATCTTAGGGAATTTATTGGGAATTTTCTGAGCTGGGAAAATGGGAGTTGCTTCATAGCTGACTAGTTCTGACCAGAAAGGAAATAATTATTCTAGCCAAAACTTTGCATTGGACTATGGAATGTTTTTGAAGATTATGGGATTATATGATGATAAGAAGGTGTGACAAGAGTTTGGGAATTTTCTGGTCATCAGAGCTATAGGTTGCTTCACAACCCATAGTGATGTCATATTTTCCCAAAGGAAGAAAATGAATTATTGGAAAAGATTAAATATTGGGAATTGATCCAGGAGAGGTGTGGAAAGGTTTTGGCAAGGTGATGAGGGTTTTCGGTTACTTGGGAAAAGATTCAAGGATTCATAAGTCCATAGTTGATTGAAAAACCAACCAAAATGCGAATAAAACAAAAAAGATTTCGAAAAGAAAAAGTTGCCAAAATTCAGGGTGTCACAGGGAAGTGTACGTGAGGAGGAAGAAGCAGCAAGGGGAGAGACTGCTAGTGGGACTAGGATGGGTGATCTACGTGGAAAGCATTCCACGGGAGAGAGAGAGAGAGAGCACAGGGGAGGCCAGGAGCGGCTGGGAGAAGGCCCAGGTGGGCTTCGGCAAGGTAATTGTCTCTGTAGGCCTTTCTTTTCTTTTAAAACTCTGTAAATTTAAAATTCATAGCTAGAGCAAAGGAAAACGTTGGGGGCTTGTGAAGGAAAATAAGGGATAAAATTATATATATGGGGTCCTGGAAATATATGTTATTTAAATTGCTTTGGTAGTTTTAGAGACTGCAAATTTATGCAAGTTTAAGAATGTCTCAAACTTAGATAATTCCTTAGTCTAACCAAAGCAATTCAAAATGATCTGAAAATTGGAGGAGTGGGTTTTCTCAGGGTTTGGGGGTTTTAGGAATATAGTGAACAATTTTCTGTGGTGGGAAAAATGTCACTTGAATGACTGGACAAGTTTGAAAGAAAGAAACTAGAGATGGCATTGGAGAAAAGATCAAGATGCAAAGTGAAATGGAGACGAAGAGAAGGAGATACATATTACACAAGATCACAACAAAATTTAATATGCCAGAGACAATGCAATGATAAATATGATGCATGATGAAAAACAAAATAAAACAAACATACATCACAACAATGCAAGCATGACCATAACATAAAATAAGATGGAGGTATCGTGTTGTTACACTACACGTTCAACTAGCAAAGCTATAAGAAGGGTGGAGCAAGCTGGAAGATAGCCAAACAATGGTTTTCTGGGAAGGTGGAGGTTAGGGGCTCATCATGGCAATGTTGGGAGGCTTGACAAACAAGTGGTAGGTTGCGAGACATAGCGATAGAAACGAGACAACTAGCATAGCAATGATAGTAGTGGTATCCAGGGAAATGGTCATCTTGCCTGAGATCCCGCTTGGAAGAAGAACGAATCCGTGAAGTAGATGAACGGGACGTAGTCGAACGAATCCTTACACTTCGAACGCTTTCGGAACTCTATCGAGGAGAAGCAAATCCGGAAACAAACAAATGACACGGTAAACACCACAACATAACATGGCATGATGCACAGTCATGTATGATGGATGTCCGGTTTAAATATGCATGGCATGCAAGCACAACAATCAAACACGACAAATTAAGTGAAGTTCAATATGCAACGAGTTGCATATTGACGAAACTCCACATTCGAATTATTTAGTTCACTCTCGTTTAGGTACTCATCAATATTAAATGTTGTTTAACATGGGTGGTCATGGCATACAGTGAAGATGGAATCAAAGCTATTTTAAATGGAGAAGGAGAACTTACATATAACAAGATAATAATTCTCCATATTACGAGAAATGCGGTTAATGTTGTTTAACTAAACAATCATTTTAAATGTTGTTCATCATGGCAAGAGGTGAAGCATACACAACTACATCACCTAGGCATTTTAAATGAGGCCGGAAACAACATATGGCATTTCCGAAATGACCCCATATGCAAATTCGAATTTGGTCCAGATCTATACTAAACATATTTTATATTTATTAAACATGAAAATAAAGTGGACCGTGTGATTATATACATTTTTTCTAAGCAAGCTACATATGTAGATCATTTAAAACGGAGCTACACTTTTTTAATTATGATAAAAACCGTTTTAACATGGCATTTATGCAAATTAAATTCAAACATCAAGTTAAATATTTTAAACATGAATAAAAGTTGGATATTGTGAAACTATATTAAATTCTAATCATTTTTCATATAGGACATGTTTTAATCCGATGCACACTTAATTATTTATGAGTAATGAGAAAACATGGCATTTTCTGTAATTATGAAATGTCCATGGTTAATTGATAAATTCGCAACGACGAAAAAAAAACAACTACGGGCCTAAAATGATGAGCGTGATATAATATAGCGCGCACTGAGCGCGGGATAGCCCAAATGCAAAAGGGCCGAAACTGGACAAAATTGGGTTTCCTAACAGCGAGCTGTGGGGGCACGGATGCGCACGATCACCTATGGGACCAAGGGCCCTTTTGTGGTTCGGCAAGGGGAGGTCACGTTGCAGAAAGAGCAGAGACCATGGAATTGCACGACGATGGTACGCTGGTGTTTTACCCAGGTTCGGGCCGCTGAGAAGCGTAAAACCCTACTCCTGCTTTGCTGGATTGATCAGAGGAGCACGAAGCACACGCAACGCTCAAACCTGGCAAGGTTGCCTTCGGGGGAGCTGCCACACGAGTACAAGTGTCCAAAAGGCCGAATCTTGAGTTAGGTTGCCTTGGACCTCCTTTTATAGGGCAAGGGCCAACCACAGTGGCAAAATAGTCATTATCTAGTGATTAGATAGCTAACAGAGCTATCATACCCAACTCTGGCATTTAGGACAAAATACCATGATTGCTAGTCTAGGTGGCGCGCGGGGATGCATCCCCGGCAAGGTCTTACCATCGCTTGGGCGCCTGGTGCTTAGTGTCTTGACACGCCTCTGGACGGGTGTCGACTGGGCATGATCTGTCTTCCGGTGCGTCGCCACGTGCTTAGCGAGAGTCACTTGGCCATCTGGGGGCTCGACACCGCATCGATAACTGACTGGCGTTGTGATCCGGTGGAGTGGTGGCTGCTTGGCTCGCGTCTGTCGGGGGACGGCTTGCCGGGTCTTCTTGAGGGTGCGCGCGCCTCGGTCCCCGTCAGGCATCGGGGACGTGGCTGGCGCGTTTTGGACCCCTCCTGGGCCGTTGCATTGAGCTTGCCGGCGTTGGTAGCCAGGGTAGGCTGCCTCTGCCGGGTTCTTGGTCTTGGATGTTGACTTCATCTTCTTGATGCGCTCCTTGATCTCACGTAGAGCGGCTTCTTTGTCTTGGGTTGGTGTTGGCGGGGAGGTAGCTTTGCCTGGTAGCTTAGGCCATCGGGTCGGAGGCTTACTGTCTATGCACAAGTCAGGGGGAAACAAACACCCCTGTTTGTGTACCCCGACAGAAGCCCCCGAGCCTGAGCCATACGTGTCACTTGGCACGTTGGGTTAGGCCCCAAACAGTGCACGGACACGCGTCGAGGAAAAACTTTCGTCACGTCTCCTGTCGTAATGACTTGTCAAACCCATGTCCACTCCGCGTAATTACCGCAGGTCGTGGAGTCATGGAACAGTAGCCATTGCCAGTAAAAGAAATGGCATTTCCCCAAAAATATAGTGAAGAGCCAGCCCCCGCGCGGTTTCCTAATAAAAAGGGAATGTGTAGGGGCGCTGCTCATTCGCGTCCGTTTATCCTTCCTTCTTCTTCCTTCTCAAGCCAAGAAACTGCTTCCGCCGCCGCTGCTCGCCCTCCAAGCACTACTAGCCCCTCCCACGCCCTTGAGAGCCCAAGATATAGGGAAGAAGACGAGCGCTATGAAGGGGAAGCAGTCGGCAGCGTCTGCGGCCTCAGCGGCTGACGAGAGGAAGAGGAAAGCATAAGAGCAGGAGAGGCTGCGACAGAGAGATGTGGTTTTCTCCCCGTCGAACTTGGACGGCAATGCCTTGATCGAGGGGTTGAAGACGTACGAGGACGACAGGGTCGTCTGCTTCACCAACGAATCCCAGAAGCTGGCACGCGACGCCCTCTTCCTTGTCCTGAGCAACCTCGCCTTCTTCCATCCAGGGCTCGACCTCTCCAACGGTTTCAAGAAGTTGTCATCGGGCGCCGACACCTCAGCTGCCGTGAAGAAGGCCGGTCCCCTTGCTAACAGGGTCCTCGCAGTCCCAAGGACCCAAGGGAGCCACCGGGGTTAACTTTGAACTTTCCTTGTTGTCATGCTGTCCTGTACTTAAGACACAATAGGTATCTCATATTAGGGCATGCACTTTCTTTGTTTTATTGCTTGCTGAACTGATGTTTTTATGCAAACGTATGTTATCCCCTTCGCTTCCCTACTAGCGTTCGTATGATTGTTTTCCTTGCGCGTTCCGGTTACCCGCCAACAACGTGTTGCCGCGATTGCTCTGAGGAACGGATCCTTAGCATTCTGCTGGCAAGGACACGCTGTCGGTGAGATTTCCCTTGGCGGTGTTTGATGCTGCCGCATGTTTCGTTGAGCAGGCTTAAAACAAAACATGGGCCCAAAAAAACACAGTAAGGTTCCATCACACGCAAGATTTATCATACGAAACCTTTGGTTGACGAGGGGATATGCAAATGTGAATTCTAATGGAAGTTGATAATCATGTCGACTTAGCTTTTGTCATGACCCTCCTCCCGCCTTGGCGTTGATACGTCCATTTTGCATCATGCTTTTATATTGATATTTATTGCATTATGGGCTGTTATTACACATTATGGTACAATACTTATGCCTTTTCTCTCTTATTTTACAAGGTTTACATGAAGAGGGAGAATGCCGGCAGCTGGAATTCTGGACTGGAAAAGGAGCAAATATGAGAGACCTATTCTGCACAACTCCAAAATTCCTAAAAAGTTACGGAGAATTATTTTTGAATATATAAAAAATATTGGGCGAAAGAAATACCAGAGGGGACCCACCAGGAGGCCACAAGCCTAGGGGGCGCGCCCCTGTGGCTTGTGGGCCCCCTGGCAGCCCTCCGGAGCCCATCTTCTGCTATATGCAGGGTTTTGACCTGGAAAAAATCAAAAGAGAGCTTTCGGGACGAAGCGCCGCCGTCTCGAGGCGGAACCTGGGCCGAAGCAATCTAGGGCTCCGGCGGAGCTGTTCTGCCGGGGAAACTTCCCTCCCGGAGGGGGAAATCGAAGCCATCGTCATCACCAACAACGATCCTCTCATCGAGAGGGGATCAATCTCCATCAACATCTTCACCAGCACCATCTCCTCTCCACCCTAGTTCATCTCTTGTATCCGATCTTTGTCTCAAAACCTCAGATTGGTACCTGTGGGTTGCTAGTAGTGTTCATTACTCCTTGTAGTTGATGCTAGTTGGTTTATTCGGTGGAAGATCATATGTTCAGATCCTTAATGATAATTAATACTCCTCTGATTATGAACATGAATATGCTTTGTGAGTAGTTACGTTTGTTCCTGAGGACATGGGATAAGTCTTGTTATAAGTAATCATGTGAATTTGGTATTCGTTCGATATTTTGATAAGATGTATGTTGTCTCTCCTCTAGTGGTGTTATGTGAACGTCGACTACATGACACTTCACCATTATTTGGGCCTAGGGGAAGGCATTGGGAAGTAATAAGTAGATGATGGGTTGCTAGAGTGACATAAGCTTAAAGCCTAGTTTATGCGTTGCTTCGTAAGGGGCTGATTTGGATCCATATGTTTCATGCTATGGTTAGATTTATCTTAATTCTTCTTTCGTAGTTGCGGATGCTTGCGAGAGAGGTTAATCATAAGTGGGAGGCTTGTCCAAGTAAGGGCAGAACCCAAGCACCGGTCCACCCACATATCAAATTATCAAAGTAACGAACGCGAATCATATAAGCATGATGAAAACTAGCTTGACAGAAATTCCCATGTGTCCTCGGGAGCGCTTTGCCTTATATAAGAGTTTGTCCAGGCTTGTACTTTGCTACAAAAAGGATTGGGCCACCTTGCTGCACCTTTGCTACATTTTTTACTTGCTACCCGTTAATTATCTTATCACAAAACTATCTGTTACTGATAATTTCAGTGCTTGCAGAGAATACCTTACTGAAAACCGCTTGTCATTTCCTTCTGCTCCTCGTTGGGTTCGACACTCTTACTTATCGAAAGGACTACGATAGATCCCCTATACTTGTGGGTCATCAAGACTCTTTTCTAGCGCCGTTGCCGGGGAGTGAAGCGCCTTTGGTGAGTGGAATTTGGTAAGGAAAAATTTATATAGTGTGCTGAAATTTACTGTCACTTGTTACTATGGAAAATAAACCTTTGAGGGGCTTGTTCGGGGTATCTTCACCTCGACCGAAAGCACAAAGAGTTGCTCCTCAACCTACTGAACCTACTGAAAATATTTATTATGAAATTCCTTCGGGTATGATAGAGAAACTGCTAGCTAATCCTTATGCAGGAGATGGAACACTACATCCTGATTTGCATCTAATCTATGTGGATGAAGTTTGTGGATTATTTAAGCTTGCAGGTTTCCCAGAGGATGATTTCAAGAAGAAGGTCTTCCCTTTATCTTTGAAGGATAAGGAATTGACATGGTATAGGCTATGTGATGATATTGGATCATGGAAGTACAACCGATTGAAATTGGAATTTCATCAGAAGTTTTATCCTATGCATCTGGTTCATCGTGATCGGAATTATAATTATAATTTTTGGCCTCGTGAAGGAGAAAGTATCGCTCAAGCTTAAGGGAGGCTTAAGTCAATGTTATATTCATGCCCCAATCATGAGCTCTCAAGAGAAATTATTATTCAAAAATTTTATGCTCGGCTTTCTCGTAATGATCAATGCATGCTCGATACTTCTTGTAGTGGTTCCTTTATGAAGAAAGATATTGAATTCAAATGGGATTTATTGGAAAGAATTAAATGCAACTCCGAAGATTGGGAACTCGACGAAGGTAAGGAGTCAGGTATAAACCTTAAGTTGATTGTGTTAAATCCTTTATAGACACCGATGCTTTTCGTGAATTTAGCACTAAATATGGACTTGACTCTGAGATAGTAGCTTCTTTCTGTGAATCATTTGCTACTCATGTTGACCTCCCTAAGGAGAAGTGGTTTAAATATCATGCTCCCATTGAAGTGAAAGTAGTTGAACCTATTAAAGTTGAAGAAGAAACTATTACTTATAATGTTGATCATGTTATTACTGCTGCTTATATTGACAAACCACCTTTCCCTGTTAGAATAAAGGAACATGCTAAAGCTTCAACTGTGGTTCGTAAGAGCTATGTTAGAACACCTACACCCCCTGAACAAATTAAAGTTGAACCTAGTATTGCTATGGTTAAAGATCTCTTCGTTGATAATATTGATGGGCATGTTATTCATTTCTGTGATGAAGCTGCTAGAATTGCTAGACCTGATACTAAAGATAAACATAGACCTGTTGTTGGCATGCCTGTTGTTTCTGTTAAAATAGGAGATCATTGTTATCATGGCTTATGTGATTTGGGTGCTAGTGTTAGTGCAATTCCCTTTACCTTATATCAAGAAATTATGAATGATATTGCACCAGCTGAAATAGAAGAAATTGATGTTACCATTAAGCTTGCTAATAGAGATACTATAGCACCAGTTGGGATTGTTAGAGATGTTGAAGTCTTGTGTGGGAAAATAAAATATCCTACTGATTTTCTTGTTCTTGGTTCCCCACAAGATGATTTTTGTCCCATTATATTTGGTAGGCCTTTCTTGAATACTCTAAATGCTAAGATAGACTGTGAGAAAGAAACTGTTACTGTAAGTTTTGGGGATGTGTCCCATGAGTTTAATTTCTCTAAATTTCGTAGACAACCCCATGATAAAGAATTTCCTAGTAAGGATGAAATTATTGGTCTTGCTTCTATTGCTGTGCCTCCTACTGATCCTTTAGAACAATATTTGCTAGACCATGAAAATGATATGTTCATGAATGAAAGAAGGGAATTAGATAATATTTTCTTTGATCAAATGCATGTTTTGAAACACAACTTGCCTATTGAAATACTTGGGGATCCTCCTCCACCCAAGGGTGATCCCGTGTTTGAGCTGAAACAATTACCGGATACTCTGAAATATGCTTATCTTGATGAAAAGAAGATATATCCTGTTATTATTAGTGCTAACCTTTCAGAGCATGAAGAAAAGAGATTATTGAAAACTTTGAAGAAGCACCGTGCTGCTATTGGATATAATCTTGATGATCTTAAGGGCATTAGTCCCACTCTATGTCAACATAAAATTAATATGGAGCCTGGTGCTAAACCAGTTGTTGATCACCAATGACGGTTAAATCCTAAAATGAAAGAAGTGGTAAGAAATTAAATATTAAAGCTTCTGGAGGCAGGTATAATTTATCCTATTGCTGATAGTAGATGGGTTAGTCCCGTTGATTTTGTCCCTAAGAAGGGAGGTATTACCGTTGTTCCCAATGATAAAAATGAATTGATCCCACAAAGAATTGTTACAGGATATAGAATGGTAATTGATTTTAGGAAATTAAATAAAGCTACTAGGAAAGATCATTACCCTCTACCATTTATTGATCAAATGCTAGAAAGACTATCCAAACACACACACTTTTGCTTTCTCGATGGTTATTCTGGTTTCTCTCAAATACCTGTGTCAAAAGAGGACAAAGAGAAGACCACTTTTACTTTTCCTTTTGGTACCTTTGCTTATAGACGTATGCCTTTTAGTTTATGCAATGCACCTGCTACCTTTCAAAGATGTATGACTGCTATATTCTCTGACTTTTGTGAAAAGATTGTTGAGGTTTTCATGGATGATTTCTCCGTTTAAGGAACTTCTTTTGATGATTGCTTGAGCAACCTTGATCGAGTTTTGCAGAGATGTGAAGAAACTAATCTTGTCTTGAATTGGGAGAAGTGCCACTTTATGGTTAATGAGGGTATTGTCTTGGGACACAAAATCTCCGAAAGAGGTATTGAAGTTGATAAAGCTAAAGTTGATGCTATTGAAAAAATGTAGTGTCCTACGGATAACAAAGGTATAAGAAGTTTCCTTGGTCATGCTGGTTTCTATAGGAGGTTTATTAAAGACTTCTCTAAGATTTCTAGGCCTCTCACTAATCTCTTGCAAAAAGATGTTCCATTCATTTTTGATGATGATTGTGTAGAAGCATTTGAAATTCTTAAGAAAGCCTTGATCACTGCACCTGTTGTTCAACCACCTGATTGGGACCCACCCTTTGAAATCATGTGTGACGCTAGTGATTATGCTGTTGGTGTTGTTCTAGGACAAAGAGTTGATAAGAAATTGAATGTTATCCATTATGCTAGTAAAACTCTAGACAGTGATCAAAGAAACTATGCTACTACTGAAAAGGAATTTTTAGTTGTTGTGTTTGCATGTGATAAGTTCAGATCTTATATTGTCGATTCCAAAGTTACTGTTCACACTGATCATGCTGCTACTAAATACCTTATGGAAAAGAAAGATGCTATACCTAGACTTATTAGATGGGTTCTCTAGCTACAAGAATTTGATTTGCATATTGTTGATAGAAAGGGTGCTGAGAACCCCGTAGCAGATAACTTGTCTAGGTTAGAGAATGTTCTTGATGACCCACTACCTATTCATGATAGCTTTCCTGATGAACAATTAGCTGTCATAAATGCTTCACGTAATGCTCCATGGTATGCTGATTATGCTAATTACATTGTTGCTAAATTTATACCACCTAGTTTCACATACCAACAAAAGAAAAAGTTCTTCTATGATTTAAGACATTACTTTTGGGATGATCCACACCTCTATAAAGAAGGAATAGATGGTGTTATTAGACGTTGTGTACCTGAGCATGAACAGGAACAGATCCTAAACAAGTGTCACTCCGAGGCCTACGGAGGACACCACGCTGGAGATAGAACTGCACACAAGGTATTACAATCTGGTTTTTATTGGCCTACTCTCTTCAAGGATGCTCGTAAGTTTGTCTTGTCTTGTGATGAATGTAAAAGAATTGGTAATATTAGTAGACGTCAGGAAATGCCTATGAATTACTCACTTGTTATTGAACCATTTGATGTTTGGGGTTTTGATTATATGGGACCTTTTCCAAAGTCCAACGGGTATACTCATATTCTAGGTGTTGTTGATTATGTTACTAAGTGGGTAGAAGTTATTCCAACTAGTAGTGTTGATCATAACACTGCTATTAAAATGCTTAAATAAGTTATTTTCCCTAGATTTGGAGTCCCTAGATATTTAATGACTGATGGTGGTTCACACTTTATTCATGGTGCTTTCCGTAAATTGCTTGCTAAGTATGATGTTAATCATAGAATTGCATCTCCATATCATCCTCAGTCTAGTGGTCAAGTAGAATTAAGCAATAGAGAAATTAAATTGATCTTGCAAAAGACTGTTAATAGATCTAGAAAGAATTGGTCTAAGAAACTTGATGATGCATTATGGGCTTATAGAACTGCTTACAAAACCCTATGGGTATGTCTCCGTATAAAATGGTCTATGGTAAAGCATGTCACTTACCTCTAGAACTAGAACATAAAGCTTATTGGGCAATCAAAGAGCTCAACTATGATTTCAAACTTGCTGGTGAGAAGAGGTTATTTGATATTAGCTCACTTGATGAATGGAGAACCCAGGCCTATGAGAATGCCAAGTTGTTTAAAGAAAAGGTTAAGAGATGGCATGATAAAAGGATACAAAAACGTGAATTCAATGTAGGTGACCATGTCTTGCTATAAAATTCTCGTTTAAGATTTTTTGCATGAAAACTTCTCTCTAAATGGGAAGGGCCTTACATTGTCGAGGAAGTATATCGTTCCGGTGCCATCAAGATCAACAACGCCGAAGGCACAAATCCGAAGGTGGTAAACGGGCAAAGAATCAAACATTATATCTCAGGTACTCCCATAAATGTTGAAACCAATATTATCAATACCATAACCCCGGAGGAGTACATAAGGGATGTCTGCCAGAACATTTCAGACTCCGAAAAGGAGTAGGTATGTGGTACGGTAAGTAAACCGACTCCAAAACTTTTCCAATAGCAATTTTTCTCCGTTTTGGAATATTTAATAAATTAGGAAAATTTAAAGTAGTCCGAAAAGTACACGAGGAGGCGACAAGCCAGGGGGACGCGCCCTACCCCCCTGGGCGCGCCCCTGTGGCTTGTGGCCACCCCGTGTACCCTCCGGACTCCGTTTTCTTGTGGTATACTCCTTTAGGTCGGTAAAAATTCATTATATAATCTCCCGAAGGTTTTGACCTTCATATCACAACAATATCTCCTGTTTTTGTTTCGAATTGCTTTCCGGACAGATCTAGATCGCCATGACGTCCCCAAGTGCTTCGAAGGACAAGTTCTTCGAGAAGGTCATCAACCCCTACCTTGCGGAGGTGCTACAACACCCTCAAACCATTGAGATACGTGAGGGGGTGTTGCACATCCGTGATGTTGAGGGGCCAAAGAAGACCGGAAGCGTGGAGACAAGGCTTGAAGCAATGGAGCAGCAAGTCTTCAAGTGTCAAGGGATGGTGGAACGAGGACTCAATGCCAATCACATGATGATCACAGAGTTTGCCCATAAGCACAAGCTGGACGCCAAGGGCATCGGGGAGGACATCTTCAAGATTTACGAGAAAATCCAGCATCTCCAAGCTCAGATCTATGACCTGCAAAACCAAAACTGTGAGTATGAATACAGATTTAAGAGAATGAGTTTGGCTGTAGATTTGAGGATCCCGGAGACTCGTTCATCTTTTTATGATGGTGAGCCTATGCCTTGGAAGACAGAGGACAAGCCTCCAACCTCATCAACAACTCCAACATCACCACCTTAGAAGAAAGACAACTAAACACATGGGTATGGGCACTCCCTTTGGCTTGTGCCAAGCTTCGGGGTGGTGTCCCGGTATCGTATCATCATCACATCTTTTACTTTTATCGTTTTTCTTAGTTCGATCCTTTTGGTTATATCTTGATCTAGTAGAATAAAGTTTTAGTGTGATCTAGCTTTGAGTTTTGCTTTATGTTCCCCCTATGTAATTGAGTCCGAGAGTTATATAATAAAAAGTAGTTTTAATTTGAGGGCTTTGCTTGCTTGCTATGATCTTGGGAAAAAGAAATAAAAAGAAGAATAGAATAAAAGCAAAGAGTATATATGATGACCTTATGGGGAGTGGTGACTTCACATATAAGAAGTATGTCGCATGAAACTTGGTGTTAGTTGACAAACATAGTTTTGGTCATTGTTGCAATTAATAGGAAGTAATAAAGAGGGAGAGGTCTCACATATAAATATACTATCTTGGACATCTTTTGTGATTGTGAGCACTCATCAAAATATTATATGCTAAAAAGTTGATGTTGGACAAGGAAGACAACATAATGGGTTATGTTTGCTTATTTCCGAAAAGAAGTTATATGGTTATAGATCCTTTAACATGTGACGCTTGCTTCCATCACAAATCAGCCAAAACTTCCGCACCAAGTAGAGATACTACTTGTGCATCCAAACACCCTCAACCCAGTTTTGCCATGAGAGTCCACCATACCTACCTATGGATTGAGTAAGATCCTTCAAGTAAGTTGTCATCGGTGCAAGCAATAAAAATTGCTCTCTAAATATGTATGATCTATTAATGTGAGGAAAATAAACTTTATACGAACCTGTGATATGGAAGAAATAAAAGCGACAGACTGCATAATAAAGTTCTTTATCACAAGCGGTAATATAAAGTGACGTTCTTTTGCATTAAGAGATTGCGCATCCAACTATAAAAGCGCATGACAACCTCTGCTTCCCTCTGCGAAGGGCCTATCTGTTACTTTTACTTTCTAGTACTTACCTTTATGCAAGAGTCATGGTGATCTTTACCACTTCCTATATTTCGCCTTTCTCTCTTGGCAAGCGTCATGTGTTGGGGAATGATCTAGACACATATATCCACTCGGATGTGGGTGATCATGAGTTATTTCTGTTGACATTACCTTTGAGGTAAATAGTTAGGAGGCGAAACTATAAGCCCCTATCTTTCTCTGTGTCTGATTGAAACTTTGATCTCATAAGTATCGCGTGAGTGTTAGCAATTGTAAAACACTAAATGATAGTTGAGTATGTGAACTTGCTGAAAAGCTCTTATATTGACTCTTTCCGATGTTATGATAAATTGCAATTGCTTCAATGACCGAGATCATAGTTTGTTAGTTTTCAATAAAGTTTCTGATTCATACTTTACCTTGTGAATGAATTGTCACTTTAGCATAAGAAATTATATGTCAATATATGTTGCTGTTCTAAAGATGATCATGATGCCTTCATGTCCGCATTTTATTTTATCGACACCTCTATCTCTAAACATGTGGACATATTTATCGATTTCGGCTTTTGCTTGAGGACAAGCGAGCTCTAAGCTTGGGGGAGTTGATACGTCCATTTTGCATCATGCTTTTATATTGATATTTATTGCATTATGGGCTGTTATTACACATTATGGTACAATACTTATGCCTTTTCTCTCTTATTTTACAAGGTTTACATGAAGAGGGAGAATGTCGGCAGCTGGAATTCTGGACTGGAAAAGGAGCAAATATGAGAGACCTATTCTGCACAACTCCAAAAGTCCTAAAAAGTTACGGAGAATTATTTTGGAATATATAAAAAATATTGGGCGAAATAAATACCAAAGGGGACCCACCAGGAGGCCACAAGCCTGGGGGGCGCGCCCTACCGCCCAGGGCGCGCCCCTGTGGCTTGTGGGCCCCCTGGCAGCCCTCCGGTGCCCATCTTCTGCTATATGGAGGGTTTTGACCTGGAAAAAAAATCAGAAGAGAGCTTTTGGGACGAAGCGCCGCCGTCTCGAGGCCGAACCTGGGCAGAAGCAATCTAGGGCTCCGGCGGATCTGTTCTGCCGGGGAAACTTCCCTCCCGAAGGGGGAAATCGAAGCCATCATCATCACCAACGATCCTCTCATCGAGAGAGGGTCAATCTCCATCAACATCTTCACCAGCACCATCTCCTCTCCAAACCCTAGTTCATCTCTTGTATCCAATCTTTGTCTCAAACCCTCAGATTGGTACCTGTGGATTGCTAGTAGTGTTGATTACTCCTTGTAGTTGATGCTAGTTGGTTTATTCGGTGGAAGATCATATGTTCAGATCCTTAATGATAATTAATACTCCTCTGCTTATGAACATGAATATGCTTTGTGAGTAGTTACGTTTGTTCCTGAGGACATGGGATAAGTCTTGTTATAAGTAATCATGTGAATTTGGTATTCGTTCGATATCTTGATAAGATGTATGTTGTCTCTCCTCTAGTGGTGTTATGTGAACGTCGACTACATGACACTTCACCATTATTAGGGCCTAGGGGAAGGCATTGTGAAGTAATAAGTAGATGATGGGTTGCTAGAGTAACAGAAGCTTAAACCCTAGTTTATGTGTTGCTTCATAAGGGGCTGATTTGGATCCATATGTTTCAGGCTATGGTTAGATTTATCTTAATTCTTCTTTCGTAGTTGTGGATGCTTGCGAGAGAGGTTAATCATAAGTGGGAGGCTTGTCCAAGTAAGGGCAGCACCCAAGCACCGGTCTACCCACATATCAAATTATCAAAGTAACTAACGCGAATCATATGAGCATGATGAAAACTAGCTTGATAGAAATTCCCATGTGTCCCCGGGAGCGCTTTGCCTTATATAAGAGTTTGTCCAGGCTTGTCCTTTGCTACAAAAAGGATTGGGCCACCTTGTTGCACCTTTGCTACATTTGTTACTTGCTACCCGTTACGAATTATCTTATCACAAAACTATCTGTTACTCATAATTTCAGTGCTTGTAGAGAATACCTTACTGAAAACCGCTTGTCATTTCCTTCTAATCCTCGTTGGGTTCGACACTCTTACTTATCGAAAGAACTATGATAGATCCCCTATACTTGTGGGTCATCAGGCGTGTGTCTATTCACGCCCATTGTTCCTTCTTCCATTTATGGCCGATCTTCATCTTTGTGTTTCCTGGTGAATATATGCATTTGCACCCACCTTTTGACCTGAGACAGAGGAAAAATGAAAAGGGGCAAATGGAGAATCTTGGGGGCCTATCAGCTATGAATTCAATCCCCAGGATGAGCCTGCCGTGTTAACAAAAGCATTCACAACTAACGGGAATGGAGGAGAAAACATGAATGGCCGAGCCTTCCCTCCTTTCCTTCGCGCCCAACGGTCCTGCGGCGACCTATGCGATGGGCATATAGGAGGACGGGACCTTGCCGTGGTTCGCTTGCCGGGGGCGTCAACTGGTGGATTCGCTCTAGCATTCGGCTCGGGATTTATCCTTGGGGAAACAAATGCAGGACCGAACTTCATGCGAGCTTATCGACACCGGTGGCACCGCCGTCATGCAGAACTGACCACAGGCGGGGAAGGAGAGGGGAGAGGGGTATAGCCAAGTACCTCTTTCTTTTCTTGGCCTATCGGATTAAGCCGCACCTCCCTGGGACCAGGCGGGCTCGTTTCCTTCCAGCGTTCCTCGCTCCAGTTTCGGCCATGGGGAACGCGACGGCGGCGCCGCTTGTGCCAGTCGCGTTGCCCTCAATGCCCACCTTGTTCGTTGCTGCCGAGGTATGCATGGTGTCCGCGGCTGCATGCGAGGGGCCCTTCGAAGTGGAGGGATGCGCGGTCGCGCCGGCCTTCTTCTTGGGATCCAAGGACGAAGAAGACGGTCATGAAGATCAACGCGCTGTCCACGGCCTCAGGTTCGCGCAAATGAAGCACGCCCCCTACCTGGCGCGCCAAAAGATGTGGGGCACGGATGCGCACGATCACCTATGGGACCAAGGACCCCTTTGTGGTTCGGCAAGGGGAGGTCACGTTGCACAATGAGCAGAGACCAGGTTCAGGCCGCTGAGAAGCGTAAAACCCTACTCCTGCTCTGGTGGATTGATCAGAGGAGCACGAAGCATACACATCGCTCAAACCCGGCAAAGTTGCCTTCGGGGGAGCTGCCACGCAAGTACAAGTGTCCAAAAGTCCGAATCTTGAGCTAGGTTGCCTTGGGCCTCCTTTTATAGCTAGTGGCAAAACAGTCATTATCTAGTGATTAGATAGCAAACAGAGCTATCATACCTAACTCTGGCATTTAGGAGAAAATACCGTGATTGCTAGTCTAGGTGGCGCGCAGGGATGTATCCCCGGCAAGCTCTTACCACCGCTTGGGTGCCTGGTGCTTAGTGTCTTGACATGCCTCTCGATGGGTGTCGAATGGGCATGATCTGTCTTCCGGTGCGCCGCCACGTGCTTAGCGAGAGTCACTTGGCCATCTGGGGGCTCGACACCGCATCGATAACTTACTGGCATTGTGATGCGGTGGAGCGGTGGCTGCTTGGCTCGCGTATGCCGGGGGATGGCTTGCCGGGCTTTCTTGAGGGTGCGCGCGCCTCGGTCCCCGGCTGGCACCGGGGACGTGGCTGGCGCGTTTTGGACCCCTCCTGGGCCGTTGCATTGAGCTTGCCGGCATTGGTAGCCAGGGTAGGCTGCCTCTGCCAGGGTCTTGGTCTTGGATATTGGCTTCATCTTCTTGATCCGCTCCTTGATCTCACGTAGAGAGACTTCTTTGTCTTGGGTCGGTGTTGGCGGGGAGGTGATAACCCACAAGTATAGGTGAGGGAGTCCTGGTTTAAGGGGTCCTCGGGAGGCCGACCTATTTCTTATGGGCTGGACTATATGGGCCATTTGCCGAGCATTGGATTGATCGAAGACCCTCTCTCCAGGAAGGAAGCTTCGGGAATCGTGGCGTATCCTCCATGTTGGGAGTAGTGAATAGGCATGTTTATCCCTTCGACGTGTAACCGACCATGTGTAAACCCTAGGTACCCTCGGCGTCTATATAAGCCGGAGGGTTTTAGGTTGTAGAACAAGAGAACTCATCTAGGGTTTTAGCTAGTCGATCTCGAGGTAGATCAACTCTGTAACCCATATACCATCAATATAATCAAGCAGGACGTAGGGTATTACCTCCATAGGAGGGCCCGAACCTGGGTAAACATCGTCTCTCTCGTCTCTTGTTACCATCGATTCTAGTCTCACAGCTCGGGACCCCCTACCCGAGATCCGCCGGTTTTGACACCGACATTGGTGCTTTCATTGAGAGTTCCGTTGTGATCGCCAAAGGAATCGATGGCTCGCCTCGTCATCAACGAAGAGGTCCGCAATACGGACACTTTCGTCCCCGGACAGATCTTCGCTTTCGGCAGCATTGTGCTGCACGCCGACCCGACCGTCCATCTAGGCCGTGTCGGAAGTTTCGCCCCCAATCAAGAGGTCAGATTCGGGAACCTAGAGTTCTCCGTAGAATCTCGGGGCAACCTGTCACTAACCGGGCTCGCGGTCTCGCTTGCCACGCCCGAAGACTCTGACGCTTTAACCTCAGATCCATCTTTCGGTCCCGCCCATGGGATCTACCCCGGCGAGGACCCGACTTTCAGTCCGGACCCAGTCATAGTGCCATACTTCCGGACACCTGTTCTTGCCGAACACTCCCGTCGCACGGACGCATCGGAGGTTAACTCCGGAAGCTCTGAGCAGGCCGACCCGATCGAGCTCTCGATACTCAATGAGGCCCTAGTTCGGATCTCGTCGATGAAGATTACCGACGACGCAACCCCGATCTGTGCTCAGATCGGGCTCAAGGCGGGTCAGGATGAATTCTTCGTCCCACCCACCACCCACTTGGTAGCCACTATCGAGGATTTAACCGACATGTTGGACTATGCCTCTGAGGAGGCAGAATACATGGATGAGGAGGATCGCACCCTCACCCCCGTTAACACCGGGCGGTGGACTGCCACCTCCACATATGACGTCTACATGGTGGACACTCCGAAAAACGATGGCGACGAATCGGGTGAAGCGCCGTCAAGACGCCGAAAGCCGCATAAACGGTCAAAAGGAAAAAAGGGAAGAAAAGCTATCGACGGCACCGAGGACGGAGACACCCCGGAAGACCTCAGCGATCCCGATATCCCCGAACACCCGTTAGAGGGTCAGGATAGGCCGGAAGACCGGCGCAACCCCAACGATCTAAATGATTCCGAGGACGACAATTACCTCCCCCTTGTCGAGGAGGAGGACATCCCGGAAGCCGATGACCTCGCCATCCCCGATAATCCTGAGGATCAGAAACTGTTCAGGCAACAGCTTATATCCACGGCCCGCAGCCTGAAAGCAAAAGAACGGCAGCTTAAAGCCGAACAAGACAACCTCAACCATCGATGGACGAGAGTCCTCTCAGCTAAGGAAGGATACGGTACCGGTCTATCGGACCAACCTAAGAGCTATCCACGCAGAAGGCTGCTGCCACAATTCGATGACGATCTCACTGATACGATGTCTCCCAAACATACCCCATACGACAAGCCAGACCGCCCTCCTCGAGGACGAGACAGGATGGCTGACGACACCGGCTATAGGCCGACGATAACCCGTAGACGGGGAAAAGAGCCACTACAGCACGATGACAGGTTCGACCTGCGACACGACCTGGACTACAGAGCAGGTCGTACGCGATCCATCTACGGATCCAGAGGATACTCACCCGATAGACGGGAAGGGTACCGGCCTTGGCTCGACCGCAACAATAAAGGTCAGGAACGAAACCGGGCTAGGACAGACGCCGATCACCGGCGCGACATAGCTCGGGTCGGAGGCGCTGCGCACCCACTGTACTTCACGGACGAGGTGATGCAGCATCAGTTCCCGGAAGGGTTTAAACCCGTAAACATAGAACAATACGATGGGACAACTGACCCAACCGTATGGATCGAGGATTTCCTCCTCCACATCCACATGGCACGAGGAGATGACCTCCACGCCATCAAGTACCTACCCCTGAAGCTTAAGGGGCCAGCTCGGCACTGGTTAAATAGCCTCCCCGAAAACTCCATTGGGTGCTGGGAGGATCTAGAAGATGCATTCCGATCTAACTTCCAGGGCACTTATGTTCGGCCGCCGGACTCCTCTGACCTAAGCAACGTCATCCAGAAGCCAGGAGAATCCGCGCGGCTATTCTGGAATCGGTTCTTGACCAAGAAAAACCAGATCGTTGACTGCCCGGACACCAAAGTAATAGCCTCTTTCAGGCACAATATTTGGGATGAGTGGCTAGCTCGTCAGCTCGGCCAGGATAAACCAAGGACAATGTCCGCCCTTACATCACTCATGACTCGCTTTTGCACGGGCGAGGATAACTGGCTAGCAAGACGTAGCCACAACCCCGAAGACCCCGGAACCTCCGAAGTTCGGGATGGAAACGGGAAACCACAGCGCAACAAGAATAAGCGTCGGCACAACAATAGTGATGCCGATGACACAGCCGTTAACGCCGGCTTCCGCAACTCCCGTCCTGGGCAGCGGAAGAAGCCTCCTAAGGGCAATCACGACGGACCCACCCCGCTGGACAAGATCATGGAGAGGCCTTGCCAGATCCATGGCACTCAAGAGAAGCCCGCCAACCACACCAACCGTAACTGTTGGGTATTCAAACAGGCTGGCAAGCTCGCATCCGAGGGCCAAGGCAAGAGCCCACGCAGCGAGGACGAGGATGAGCCCCGCGGTCCGATCGGTGGCGGACAAAAGAAATTCCCTCCAGAGGTAAAAACAGTAAATATGATATACGCCACTCATATACCCAAAAAGGAGAGGAAGCACGCCCTTCGAGAGGTCTACGCCGTAGAGCATGTAGCCCCGAAGTATAACCCATGGTCGGCATACCCGATCATCTTCGATTGATGTGACCACCCGACCTGTATCCGTCATGGGGGTTCGTCCGCCCTCGTCCTAGACCCCATCATAGACGGGTATCACCTCACTAAAGTCCTAATGGACGGAGGAAGTAGCCTCAATCTGATTTACTCAGACACGGTGAAAAAGATGGGCATTGATCCGTCAAGGATCAAACCCAGCAACACTACCTTTAAAGGAGTGATCCCAGGCGTCGAAGCCCGGTGTACAGGCTCTGTAAGCCTGGAAGTAGTGTTCGGCTCGCCCGATAACTTTCGAAGCGAGGACTTGATCTTCGACATCGTACCTTTCCGCAGCGGCTATCACGCCCTGCTCGGCCGTACAGCGTTCGCTCGCTTTAACGCCGTCCCACACTACGCATACCTCAAGCTCAAAATGCCCAGCCCCAAGGGGGTCATTACTGTCAATGGCAACACAGAGCGCTCCCTCCGAACTGAGGAACATGCATTGGCCCTAGCGGCCGAATTCCATTACACTGATGATCGGCAAACGCCAACATCTGCCGTAAAAGCACATAAGGCTGGGAAGCGAGCTCGGTTTCAACCCGAAGTACCAGAACCTTCTTGTCCCCATAAATTGGGACTCGCCCCCCATCGCACAGCCCAAGAACCAGCAAAGTACGTGCCGAGGAGGCACAACTTCGTGCTCAAAATTCCATGGGCAGTGGTGGGGAAAAACTATCAAAGGGTAAGTGTTCGGCTGGACCGAACTATCACCATCAAAACGTCTTTGGACACACTACAGGTACCATAAAGTACCTGCTAGGGCATAAAGCTCATTCACACTTCGGCGACTTCTCAAGATTTTTTTCCCAAAGTCCGCTCGCTGAACAGCAAAACCCATAGCGGTATACAACTCCTTAGGAGACGCAGGAGCGGACAAACGACAGGGCACATCGAGGACGTCAGGTCACCCATCGAAGACCCCTGGTACAACCCCTCCTGCAAGGTTTATATTTCATTTTTAAATACCTGTAAACAGTTGCATCGGCAATTTGAATAATAAGAGTTGTTGAGTAAAATACAAATATATCATACATGATCGCTTCGCTATCTTTTTTGGCACACTCTCTATTTTCCACCCCTTCTTGCGAACTTGTTTGGTATACTTTACGATGCAACCAGCTAATAGACCGGGGGCTCGAACTTAAAAAATTGCCCTAAGCACAACTGATTCTGTGTTCGGCGTCTTGGAATTCTGCTTTATATGCATTGGTTCCGAACTATGTCTTGGGTCAATAGTTGGGTTGCCCGGCTCCTGTGCTTGCCCCTTTACGTTCCGCTCGTTCAGCTAAAAGGGCAAAGGGAGAACCACTGCGATTGTTCCTCCGGCTAGCCTAGTCAAGCACCTCAGCGGAGAAAGCCGAAAACTGACTGTCATAGTATGCGAGAACCGGTCTGCGAATCCGAGCTTAAATAAACCTCGTTAGAGGTTATTCCGTGTCATGCGATGGGTTTGGTATTAGTACAAACCATGTGATATCGGCTTTGGCCACGGTTCATCCGAACATCACAAACCCCTGGGGGCTAGTCATCAGCCCCCCGCACTCCTTTCTCGCGACCCTACGGCTAAGTGAAAGCAATAAAGCATTATGGTCTGATTGCCTTGTCTGCCCCACACTACCGCCTTCGGGTACCGATAGCTCGGCTAAGGGTCACAGTGCGGTGGCATAGACACCCCGCGTAGCATCTACATGGGGGCTGAAGCCGACGACTCGCAACTTTCAGTTTCAACAGCCACACAAGAGTTATAAAGGATGCAAAATACGAAAGACATGATAAACCATGCATCTTAAATATAAATGCGTTAAAAGGTCTTCGGACATATTACAACGCATTTACTCATAAATGTTTTGTCTCGAACATTGAGCCTCTATTGCCCGAGCACCCTCCATAACTACGGAGAAGTATCGCTCAGGGCACCTATGGTCCTTTCCAGGGGGCGGCGGAGCAGTGGCTATCTTCGTCGGATCAAGACCTGGCCAGTGCACCTTGGCCCATGCGAAGGCCATCCGAGCTCCCTCGATACAGGAGGACCGCCTTAGTGCGTCGATCCGAGGCGAGGCGTTGCTCAGCTTCTGCACCAGGCCGAAGTAGCTACTCGGCAACGGCTCATCGGTCCATAGCCGGATGCAGAGATCCTTCATGGCCGGCTCGCCATCCGGTGTAGCTCCATCAGCTGCTTCAACTGCTCAACGAGGAGAGGAGACCGCTCGGGGGCTTCAAATTGCGCCCAAAACAACCGAGCTTCATCTCCCTCTCCATGCAAAGCATAGAACTGGTTCGCGTCCGCTGTGCTCTTCTGGAGGTCCGAGCAGGCGCCTAAGGAACGCCACACTTGGGTAAGCAATGCGAACTTGCTATCCCCGAAGACACACTACAGTAAATACGGCTTACCATCCGTGATAGCCTTGACCTGGCTAACTTGCTCTTCAAAGAACCGCCTACCCACCCGCTCCTTCTGGAGATCGGATTTCAGAGTGGATAGTTCGGCTGCCTGCTCCTTGCCTTTCTGCTCGACGTCCTCGCACTTTTGACCGGCGTCTTTGAGCTCTTGCTGGATTTCCTCCACCCGAGCCTCATGTTTGGCACCGGAGGCTTTTAGATCGGAGAGCGCGGCAGCCGCTCGTTCGGCCGCCGCCTTCTCGCTCACGGCCTCCTGTTTCGCCTTTTGAAGCTCGGCCTTGAGCTTCTCAATTTCCTTCGCCGAGGCTGCGTAAGCATCAAACATATGAAAATACTGCGTCGATAGTACGGTGATGTAGAATTCAGATATTATAATCCGGCTCACCTTGCGCCTCGTCGAATCTCTTATTCAGAGCGTCGAGCTCATCTTCGGAGCTCTTGAGCTTCCGATTTAGCTCGTCTAGCTTGGCAGCATTAACAGCCGCCGCTGATGACGAAGCCTACACATAACAAACCACTATCAGGTTACATGGATTCAAACCTCTGAACTATCATAAACATGATCATATGTTCGGTCCTCTTAAGGGCTATTGGAACATTCCGAACATATATTGTCTCATGCATTGTCCGGTTAATGGTCTATCATTGACCCCCAGGTGAGTTTTTTCCAAACTCACCTAGGGCTCGGGGGCTGCTATATATATAATGATAGCACAAAAAATAGTAAATTAGCAAAACATTACGTGGCTTACCTGGAAGCCCGTCAGGAGACCCTTGAAGGCCTCCTTCAGTCCGCTATCAACGGACTGAATGCTTTGTAAAACCGCACCCATAAGGGTGCGGTGCTCCTTGGAGATGGAGGCGCTTGATAGAGCCTCCCCCATAGCTGGCCACCCATTGGTCGGTGGCGCCGGTGGAGATCGGTTAACCCGATCTCCAACCGGGGATTGAACCGGTGCCTCCGGAGGCATGGTGCGCTCCGGAGGCGACCTCGGAAGGAACTGGACATCCCCTCGTCCGGTCTCCTCAGTATCCAAGAGGGGCTTTTCCCCCCGGTCTTCGGCGGCCGAGGCGTTAGCCTCGACCATGACGTCGTTTCCCCCACCGCTGGTGTCCGGCCCCAAAGGAGCCTGTTGGGATGACACCTCCGCGACATCCTTCGCGGCGCCCGAAGGAGAGGGGTGCGACACGGTCCCGCTCTCCGCTAGCTCGGCGGGCGGGGTCTCCCCGTCCGAGACTTGATCGGTGGGGAGAACACGTGGTGGGCTGCAAGTCAATAGGCGCTCACATGTTAATAACATTCAGAACTTAGCACTAATAGCTCAGGAAGTCTTCGGATCTTTACCTTCGAGCTGGGGGCTTGACCCTGAGGTTCCTTCGTGGAACCTTCTCGAAGTCCTCGGACTCGGTATCCGAGTCCGAACTGTCGTCGGACAGAGTTAACTGTGTCCGACGCGCTTTCTTCGGGGCGGGAGGAGGTACATCCTCTGTGGCGTCCGATGACGCCGCCCTCTTTCTTGCGAGGGGGGCATCGCCTTCCCCCTCGCCCTCGTGCTCCTCCTCTTGATTCGAGGATGCATGGGTTTCCTCGGACACAGCCTCTGGCTGGTCCCTGATGCGCAGGCCTTCTCGGCCTGGTTTCTTCTTCTTCTCCTTCTTCTCTGGTGCCTTGTAAGGCGCCACGACAAGCATCTCCGATAGCAGCTGGGACCTAGGGTCTTCGGGCTGTGGAGCCGGACATTTGATGCCCGTAGCCTTGCTCAACCATTCCTGCGGAAGTGATCGGAAAGTGCTCAGATTTTCTTCAGGAAAACGAAGCCGATCAAGCAAAACTATGTTATACCTCGGAAGGGGGTTTATCGGCGCGCAGGCCCTAGTCCTCCTTCTTGGCTGGCCAGTTCTCCTGCGCCTTGAACAGCGCCTTCCACAGCTTCTCCCGAGTGGTGCGGAAGAGCCGACGAATCGTAGGCTCATCGTCAAGCCGTTAAGTCCACATAGGAGAATCCCGGCGCTCGCAGGGGAGGATGCGCCACCGGAGAATAATCTGGACCACGTTGGCCAGCTCGATTTTGTCCTTGATCATGGAGGCGATGCGCCTTTGCAGGTCGTCCACCTCTGTATCTGACCCCCAGACGAGGCCCTTTCGGACCCATGAGGTCAATCTGGTTGGGGGACCGGATCTGAATTCGGCAGGAACAGTTCCGCCCTCCTCCCTTGGCTCGGTGATGTAAAACCACTCTTTTTGCCAAGTCTTGATCGTGTCGATGAAGGTGCCGGATGGCCATCCTACGTGGGGAAGCTTGCTGATGACCGCCCCGCCATAGTCTGCGTGTTCGCCTGCGACACACTTCGACTTGATATTGAATATCTTGAGCCATAGTCCGAAGTGTGGTTCGACCCGCAAGAAGGCCTCGCAGACGATGATGAAGGCCGATATGTGCATGAAGGAGTTCGGCGGGAGGTCGTGGAAGTCGAGTCCGTAGAAGAACATGAGGCCCCTAACGAAGGGGTGGAGCGGGAAGCTCAGTCCTCGGATGAAGTGAGGAATGAAAACCACCCTCTCGCCTGGTTTGGGGGTGGGGATCACCTGGCCCTCCTCCGGGGCGCGGTGGAAGATGTTGGCGAGGAGGTAGCCGGCGTCCTTGAGGTCCCGAATGTCCTGGTCTGTGACTGTGAAAGCCTCCCACTTGCCGTTGGAGCCTGAGCCGGCCATGGCTGAGCTCGGAGCAGGAAGGGTGGAAAACCTAGATCTGAGCTCCGGAGGCTCAGGAGAATGGGGAAGCGGGGATGCGAATGGGAAGCGCGGTTAAGCCTTGGCGTTTTCTTTCCCTTTTATATTGGGCTTGTTGCCGGTTAGCCTCCCTTCACTGTGTCGTGAATCCCTCCACTTCCCAAGACATGCGTGCCGTTATACGCGCATGATTAAACATATCCCATGTGAAATGGAGCACGATCTATGCAATGATGGATCGTGCTGATGAAAACGGCCTCGAACCGCGAATCGAGTTTTTGCGACTGGTTCAGCGGTCGTGGTGGGCCGTGACCTTTCATCTGAAAGGTTGTCAGGGAGCACTACTTAATCCTTGACGTTTGGCCTTCAGGGCCGAGTTATTCATGGTGTTCGGACGATCCATGATCGGGAAAACTACAGGTCGTCGGAGGCCGAACTAAACTCGGCCGATCACTATTTGGAGAACGGAACTCGCCTCGCAAGCCGAAGATTCTGATCATATGAAGTAGCTGGAGCTAGGACCCTTGGCGTTGGAGGATAGTTCGGCGGCTACTGAGGGAGTCCTGGTTTAAGGGGTCCTCGGGAGGCCGACCTATTTCTTATGGGCCGGACTATATGGGCTCTTTGCCGAGCATTTGGCTTGATCGAAGACCCTGTCTCCAGGAAGGAAGCTTCGGGAATTGTGGCGTATCCTCCATGTTGGGAGTAGTGAATAGGCATGTTTATCCCTTCGACATGTAACCAACCATGTGTAAACCCTAGGTACCCTCGGCGTCTATATAAGCCGGAGGGTTTTAGGTTGTAGAACAAGAGAACTCATCTAGGGTTTTAGCTAGTCGATCTCGAGGTAGATCAACTCTGTAACCCATATACCATCAATATAATCAAGCAGGACGTAGGGTATTACCTCCATAGGAGGGCCCGAACCTGGGTAAACATCGTCTCCCTCATCTCCTGTTACCATCGATTCTAGTCTCACAGCTCGGGACCCCCTACCCGAGATCTGCCAGTTTTGACACCGACAATAGGGGATCGCAACAGTTTTCGAGGGTAGAGTATTCAACCCAAATTTATAGATTTGACACAAGGGGAGCCAAACAATACTTGAGAGTATTAGGAGTTGAGTTGTCAATTCAACCACACCTGGAGATTAAATATCTGCAGTAGAGTGATCAGTAGCACAGTAATATGATAGTTTTGATAGCAGTAGTGACAGTAACAGTAGCGGTAACACTAGTAGCAATAGTTTTGTAGCAGTTGGAACAGCAGCAACAGCAGTAGTAACTTAGCAAGAACAATAATTGGAAAGGTCGTAGGCACTGGATCGGTAACTCATTGGATGATATTCATCATGTAACAGTCATAACCTAGGGCGATACAGAACTAGCTCCATTTCATCAATGTAATGTAGGCATGTATTCCGTAAATAGTCATACGTGCTTATGGAAAAGAACTTGCATGACATTTTTTGTCCTACCCTCCCGTGGCAGCGGGGTCCATAAGGAAACTAATAGATATTAAGGCCTCCTTTTAGTAGAGAACCGGAACAAAGCATTAACACATGGTGAATACATGAACTCCTCAAACTACGGTCATCACCGCGAAGTATCCCAAATATTGTCATTATGGGGTTGACGGATCATAACATGTAACAGGTGCATATGACTAGGCAAGATCGGATCAAGAACATGGATATAGAGATGATACCATAAACGGTTCAGATCTGAAATCATGGCACTCGGGCCCTAGTGACAAGCATTAAGCATAGCAAAGTCATAGCAACATCAATCTCAGAACATAATGGATACTAGGAATCAAGCCCTAACAAAACTAACTCGATTACATGATGAATCTCATCCAACTCCTCACCGACCAGCAAGCCTACGAAGGAATTACTCACTCCCGGTGGGGAGCATCGTGGAATTGGCGATGGAGAAAGGTTGGTGATGACGAAGACCGAAGATTCCCCTCTCCGGAGCCCCAAACGGGCTCTAGATCTGGCGTCCCGATGAAGAACAGGAGGTGGCGGCGGCTCCGTCTCATGAAATGCGATAATTCTTTCTCTCCTATTTTTTTCTCCAAATTTAGGAATTTATAGTGGTGGAGATAGGGCAAGTGGGGCCCCGAGGTGCCAAGCCCCCTCTAGGGCGCGCCGGGAGGGGGCTGGCGCGCCCTGGTGGGTGCTGCGCACCCTGGGCCCCCTCTCCGGTGGTTTCTGGCTCAATTATTTTTTATATTTTCCAAAATAAATCTCTAGAAAGTTTCGTTCCATTCCGAGAACTTTTATTTCTGCACAAAAACAACACCATGGCAATTCTGCTGAAAATAGCGTCAGTCCGGGTTAGTTCCATTCAAATCATGCAAATTAGAGTCCAAAACAAGGGCAAAAGAGTGAGGAAAAGTAGATACGTTGGAGACGTATCAACTCCCCCAAGCTTAAACCTTTGCTTGTCCTCAAGAAATCCAGTTGATAAACTGAAAGTGATAAAGAAAAACTTTTATGAACTCTTTTGTTCTTGTTTACATATATATGCTTAAGTAGCACCCAGGTTTTCAGCAAAGATTATGACTAACCATATCAACAACAACTCTTAAAAATTATATTTACTCATATCAATAACATAAGCAACTAGCGAGCAATAATAATATATCTCAAACGCCAACATTTTGTCAAAACAATCGTGATACAATATGATAATAGTGGTATCTCGTTAGCCCTTTCTGAAACCACAAAACATAAATGCAGAGCACCTCCAAAGTTCAAGCAGCGACTAAACATTGTAATTAATGGTAGAAAAGAACCAGTCATGCTGCACCCAACATCAACTATACACAATGCATGAGGATGACAATAGTGCTGTCAGGTCTGGCGCTTATTTGAGAAGGTGATGACTCAACATAAAAGTAAATAGATAGTCCCTTCGCAGAGGGAAGCATGGATTTGTAGCGGTGCTAGAGCTCAAAGTTTAAAACAGAGATAGATATAATTTTGGGAGGTACACCCTTCCTGTCAACGTCACGACCAAGAGTTATCAATATCTTCCATGCTAAACAAATTAGCGGTGGTTCCCAAGCGGTAAAAGTAAAGGTTTACTCCCCCTCCACCAACAATCACACTCCACGGCGAGCCGCATCCACGGGTACCGTCCAAACCAACAACATTCCTAGGGGAGTTTTGTTTAATTATTTTTGATTTTTGATTTCGGTACTGGGAATCCCTATTACCGCCCCTCTCGTGTAAGGACAAGTGAATAAACACTCGTCATGAGAATAACACACTTATCATGGAAGATACTGACCGCCCCCTGTCGCTCCATGAGCTGTCCAGGCACACAAAACATATGTTTATTTGAAATTTTAGAGGTGGCACATGCAAATTTACTTTGGAACGGCAGGGTAATACCGCATATAGGTAGATATAGTGGACTCATATGGCATAACTTGGTTCAAGGGTTTCGATGCACAAGCAGTATTCCCGCTTAGTACAGGCCAAGGCTAGCAGTTAGATTGAGAAGCGGCCAGCTAGAGAGCGAAGACGGTCATGAACAAGCATTACATATAATCAACATTGAATACTAGCATGACTAGGATATGGACACCATGAACATAAATATCATGAAGGCTATGTTGGTTTTGATTCAACTACATGCGTGAACATGTGCCAAGTCAAGCCACTTGAAACATTTAGAGGAGGATACCATATCATCATACCGCATCACAACCATTTTAATGCATGTTGACACCCAAGATAAATCATTATCCACTCCTAGCTACTTAAGCATGGCATGAACAACTATAATCTCTAATGGTCATTGCAAACATGTTTGATCATAATGAGCTGAATCAAGGGATACTAGGTTAAACATATTTACAAAAACAAAAACAAGTTGAGTTCATACCCACCTTTCTCTGCCACAGTCAATTCATCAAATGTCGTCATTATTGCCTTTCACTTGCACGACCGAATGATAAGAGAATAATAATAGTGTAAGAATGCCGTGGACTAACCTGGAATCTACAAACATTTATTCAATAGGAGAAGAGAAGGTAATATGGATTCTTTGTTAGGTAAACGAGAATGCAGATGAGAACCACTCAACAATTTCATCGTGGTCTTCTCCTAGGTATGACTCAAGTAAAAAGAAAATAATTTCAAAGAAATACGCTGAAATATTTTTGGAGTTTTTGGTTTTTCTTGAAGGAAGCAAAACAAAGAAGAAAAACTAAAACAAGCAAAACTATTTACACGGGATAGCTCCCAACAAATAAAAGAAGAAGCGAGAGATCTTTTTGGGTTTTCTTTTTAATGCAGCAATTAAACTAAGCTAGAAAGAAAAAATAAAAAGAAGTGGGAAATGTTTTTGGGTTTTCTCAAAGTTTTTCAAACACACAAGAAGAAAGCGAGAAAACAAATCTAACATGGATATTACAATGAAAAAGTATGAACACCGACAACTGGAATGAAATGTGCGAACATGAATGTAATGTCGGTGGAAATACGTACTCCCCCAAGCTTAGGCTTTTGGCCTAGCTTGGTAATCACCAACCGTATGAATAATAATCTGGGCGATGGCTCATCGAGAACCTCGGAGCAGACTCCGCGGCCCTCCTGGCAGCTTCAATCTCCACGTTGTACTCATAAGCTTCGCTCTCAAGAACATAATATTTTCCCCTAGTGTGAAAATCAAAGAGAGCAGGAGCAGGCAAAACAACAGGCACAACAGGTTTTTTTATTAAATCTCAAGTTATAGGTGTAGTTGGTGGCCGTACCCGTAAGGAACTTATGATGCTTCATGGCATCAAATTCTAAATACTGAGTGGGTAGGATAGGGTCATTAGGCCAAGGTGAAACATTTAATCTCTCAGCTACACGGGAGGCATAAATTCCTCAATAAAAATTACCACTAGTAGCATTAAGCTGCAGCCTCCGTGCAACAACTGCACCAAGATTATAATCCTTATTCCCAGTTATGGCAGTTTGTAAGAGACTTAAATCATGAGCACATAGTATGCTACAATCTTGTTTGCCTACAATACATTTACCGTTAAAGAGCGCAAAATATTGGAGTGATGGAAAATGGATGTTCTTAATTCTCCCTTGTGTAACCCCTCTATCTTCGCCAAAGCAAAGATTTACTAAAAATGATTCGTACTCGGATCTTGTTGGTTCATCGAAGGAACCCTCATATGGAAGTTTGCATGCATCGCTAAACATTTCTAATGGCATGGTAAAGGAATGATCGTATAGGTTGAATGAGACTCTAGACTCACGAGGAAAATATTTAAATTTCTTTGTGAATGTTTTCGTGAGTTCGAGGCGTTGGGGACACTTATCTACGATGAAGGAAGCAAGCCCTGTGTTGTGGATAAATTGATAAAATTCCTCCTTAATATCTGCACCTTCCATGAACTCGTCGCAAGGCCACAAGCATGATTTAGTAGCGGCATCTCGCATCGAGCTTTCGCTTGGTTCAACATAAGACTGTCGAACTGAGCTTCCACTTGACGAGGCTCCCGAGGATCTCCTCCTCGAAGAACTCCTAAAGAATTGCATTTTTATTCCTATAAAAATTCTGAAAAAAAATTAGTCCACAAAAATTTGTCAAAAAAACTTTGTAAGATTGTTAGCAACTACTCCTAAGCATGAATAGAGGCCATATTGAGCATTCAAACTACTTAGAACTCTAAGAATTCAACATGCAAGCTCATCTACAGAAGCACCAAGAGTAGCTAATTATTCTAAAAATAACCCACTAAAACAAAAACTAATTGCAGCAATGGAGGAGTCACATACCAAGTAGCAATCCCTCCAAACAGTTTTGGAAACGGAGCTTCGAGCAAAGAGATCGAAATCTGCGGGTTTGAGAGGAAGAACACGAAAATGGTGGTTGTGGTGATTTTTTGCGGGAGGTAGGTGACAATGTGGGCTAAAGAGATAAGTGAGGGGGCCTACGTGGGGGCCACCACCCACCAAGGCGTGCCTTGGGGGTGTTGGCGCGCCCTGGTGTATTGTGGGCACTAGGTGCACCCCCCTCAGGCATTATTTGCACCAAAAATTAATAAATATTCAGAAAAAATTCGTGTTAAATTTTCAGGGCATTCTGAGAATTTTTATTTTTGGGTCATTTTTTATTGCACGGAGAAAACAAAAAACAGGATAAACATGGCATTTTATTTTATTTGACTAACTAAAACAAAAAATAAAATGTGGGAGCAGAGAGTTGTGCTTACTAGATTCATCGACGTCATACCTCTCAAAAATGATTCATTATTAAGGTTGATCAAGTCTTATTAACAACCACTTCCGATTAGCATGAAACCGAAGAACTTTCGTAAAACACTAAGTTACCTCAATGGGGATGTGCATATCCCCTACAATAAGCATATCATATTTCTTTTTGTTAGTAGGTAGAGGTAATTGAAAACTTCCAATAGTGATGGTCGGAGATTCTTCAATAACATTTGTACCATTCACTTGAAATTGTTTCTTCGGAAAGTGCACCATGTGCTCATTACCATTAATATGAAAAGTGACTTTGCTTTTATTGCAATCAATAACAGCCCCTGTAGTATTCAAAAAGGGTCTACCAAGGATAATCGACATGTTGTCGTCCTCAGGCATCTCAAGAATAACAAAATCCGTTAAGATAGTAACATTTGCAACAACAACGGGCACATCCTCGTAAATACCAATAGGTATGGCTGTTGATTTGTCAGCCATTTGCAATGATATCTCAGTAGATGTGAGTTTATTCAAATCAAGTCTTTTATATAAGGAGAAAGGCATAACACTAACACCGACTCCCAAATCACACAAAGCAGTTTTAACATAGTTTCTTTTGATGGAGCAAGGTATAGTTGGTATTCCAGGATCTCCAAGTTTTTTAGGTACTCCATCCTTAAAAGAATAATTAGCTAGCATGGTGGATATTTCAGCTTCAGGTATTTTCCTTTTATTTGTGATGATGTCTTTCATATACTTTGCATAAGGGGCCATTTTCAAAATATCAGTCAAACGGGTATGCAAAAAGACTGGTCTAATCATTTCAGCAAAGCGCTCAAATTCTTCATCATCGTTTTTCTTAGTTGGCTTAGGTGGAAATGGCATGGGTTTCTGAACCCATGGCTCTCTTTCTTTACCATGTTTCCTAGCCACAAAGTCTCTTTTATCATACCGTTTATTTTTAGGTTGTGGGTTATCAAGATCAGGGGCATGCTCTATTTCAACATCATTATCTGGTTCTTTATCATTACTAGGTTGAGCATCATCGTGAACATCATCATTATCATTTTCATTATCACTAGGTTGATGTTCACTACCAGACTGAGTTTCAGCATCAGAAATAGAGACATCATTATTATCAGGTGGTTTTTGTGTCTCAGGTTCACTAGAGGTATGCAAAGTCCTATCATTTTTCTTTTTCTTTTTCTTTTTATTTTTAGAAGGACTAGGTGCATCAAGATTAATTCTCTGAGAGTCTTGTTCAATTCTTGTAGGATGACCCTCAGGATAGAGTGGTTCTTGGGTCATTCTTCCTCCTCTAGTTACTACTCTAGCAGCAAAGTCATGCATATTACTATTCATTCCATCAAGCAATTCTTTTTGAGACTTAGAAACCTTTTCTAACTGAGTTTGAACCATAGAGGCATGCTTTCCTACACATCTAACATCATTACTAATTCTAAATAGCAAGTCACTCAAGCAAGCAATCATATCACAATTGTATTTTAATTGTTTCAGAACATGAGCATTGAAATGATCTTGCTTCATAATATAGTTGTCAAACTCATATAAGTATTGACTAGGATTTTTATTGTGAGGGATGTCACTTTCATTAAACTTTAGTAAAGAATTAACGTCTACCACCTGTGGAGGTGATGGTGTGTCAAGGCCATGCATTTCTTCAATAGGTGGCCAATTATTAACATCCTCAGCTTTAATACCTTTTTCCTTTATAGATTTTTTTGCCTCTTGCATATCTTCAGGACTGAGAAATAAAATACCCCTCTTCTTCGGAGTGGGTTTAGGCGGTGGTTCAGGAAGATTCCAATCATTATAGTTCTTCAATATATTATTCAATAATTCTTCAGCTTGTTCAACAGTTCGTTCCCTGAAAACACAACCAGCACAACTATCTAGGAAGTCCCTAGAAGTATCGGTTAGTCCATTATAAAAGATAACAAGTATTTCATTTTTCTTGAGAGGATGATCAAGCAAAGCATTAAGCAACTGGAGAAGCCTCCCCCAAGCTTGTGGGAGACTCTCTTCTTCAATTTGCACAAAGTTAAATATTTCCCGTAAGGCAGCTTGTTTCTTATGAGAAGGAAAATATTTTTTAGAGAAGTAGTAAATCATATCCCGGGGACTACGCACACAACCAGGAGTAAGAGTATTGTACCATGTCTTAGCATCACCCTTTAATGAGAACGGAAACAACTTAAGGATGTAATAGTAGCGAATCTTCTCATCATGAGCAATGAGGGTGGCTATATCATTCAGCTTAGTAAGGTGTGCCACTACAGTTTTAGTTTCATAGCCATGGAAAGGTTCAGATTCAACCAAAGTAATTAACTCTGGGTCGACAGAGAACTCATAATCCTTATTGGTAACGCAGATAGGTGAAGTAGCAAACTTAGGATCACATTTCATTCTAGCATTCAAAGTTTTTTCCTTGTACTTGCATAGCAGTTTCTTAAGATCGTCTATATCCTTGCAAGAAAGAATTTCTCTACTTATCTCTTCTTCCATAACATAACCTTCAGGTATCTTAGGCATTTCAAACTTAGGAGAGCTAGGACTAATAGGAGTTTCATAATCATAATCAGTTTCATAAGCTTCATCAGTTTCAACAATTTCATTTTCTTTAGCTCTAGCAATTTGTTCATCAAGAAATTCTCCTAGCGGCACATTATCATCGAGTACGGTACTATCATCATCATAAGCATCATTCATAGCAGAAGTAGCATCATCAATAACTTGCGACATCTTAGGATTACTAGCATGTGGTGGTGTTCCAAGCTTGCTCATAACAGAAGGTGAATCAAGTGCAGAGCTAGATGGCAGTTCCTTACCTCCCCTCGTAGTAGAGGGAAAAATCTTGGTCCTTGGATCCTTCAAATTCTTCATAGTGATAAATTGATATAAATCCCAAGTGACTCAACAAATATTGCTATGCTCCTCGGCAACGGCACCAGAAAAAGGTCTTGATAACCCACAAGTATAGGGGATTGCAACAGTTTTCGAGGGTAGAGTATTCAACCCAAATTTATAGATTCGACACAAGGGGAGCCAAACAATACTTGAGAGTATTAGCAGTTGAGTTGTCAATTCAACCACACCTGGAGATTAAATATCTACAGTAGAGTGATCAGTAGCACAGTAATATGATAGTTTTGATAGCAGTAGTGACAGTAACAGTAGCGGTAACAGTAGTAGCAATAGTTTTGTAGCAGTTGGAATAGCAGCAACAGCAGTAGTAACTTACCAAGAACAATAAGTGGAAAAGTCATAGGCACTGGATCGGTAACTCATTGGATGATATTCATCATGTAATAGTCATAACCTAGGGTGATACAGAACTAGCTCCAGTTCATCAATGTAATGTAGGCATGTATTCCGTAAATAGTCATACGTGCTTATGGAAAAGAACTTGCATGACATCTTTTGTCCTACCCTCCCGTGGCATCGGGGTCCATAAGGAAACTAAGAGATATTAAGGCCTCCTTTTAATAGAGAACCGGAACAAAGCATTAACACATGGTGAATACATGAACTCCTCAAACTACGGTCATCACCGCGAAGTATCCCAAATATTGTCACTATGGGGTTGACGGATCATAACACGTAATAGGTGCATATGACTAGGCAAGATTGGATCAAGAACATAGATATAGAGATGATAACATAAACGGTTCAGATCTGAAATCATGGCACTCGGGCCCTAGTGACAAGCATTAAGCATAGCAAAGTCATAGCAACATCAATCTCAGAACATAATGGATACTAGGGATCAAGCCCTAACAAAACTAACTCGATTACATGATGAATCTCATCCAACTCCTCACCGACCAGAAAGCCTATGAAGGAATTACTCACTCCCGGTGGGGAGCATCATGGATTTGGTGATGGAGAAAGGTTGGTGATGACGAAGACGAAAGATTCCCCTCTCTGGAGCCCCAAACGGGCTCCAGATCTGGCCTCCCGATGAAGAACAGGAGGTGGTGGCGGCTCCGTCTCGTGAAACGCGATAATTCTTTCTCTCCTATTTTTTCTCCAAATTTAGAATTTATAGTAGCGGAGATAGGGCAAGTGGGCCCCCGAGGTGCCCAGCCCCCACTAGGGTGCGCCGGCAGGGGGCTGGCACGCCCTGGTGGGTGCTGCGCACCCTGGGCCCCCTCTGTGACACCCCTGGATTCATGCTACAGTAATGTATGTAATTAAGCTAAAGTAATCCCATGCTAATGATGCCACGTCACCATGATTACCATTGCTAATCTCGCGATGATTCGATCCCGTGCGAATTCGAAATTCAAAACCAAGTCAAACCATGAATGTTTTCAAACATTAAAACTAAAATGTTCTAAGGGTGACAAATAAGTCATAAGTAATTATGGTGGAGAATCCACATTTTTATAAAATGTTTAACAGCTCTAAAACAAATAAAACAGTAGCAAAAATAATTATTGCAATGCCCTTTTATAATTTATAAAATATTAAACTATTTTTCTTGTGCCCAAAAGTTAACGGGGCAGTAGCATATTTATTCCACTAAATTGGGGACTACTTCTAAAATTTATAAAACAAAAGCTAAAACGAAAAAAATAGAAAATAAAACAAAATAATAATAATAAAACAAAAGCCCCCCCTGGCCTAACTGGGCCAAAGCCCACCAGGCCGGCCCAACCGCCCTCCTCCCCCCGTCGACCCAGCCGCCCCTGGGGCATAACCCCTCCCCCCCGAAGCCGAACCCTAGCCCCCACCCACTCTCCCCCGCTGCCCCTCCCCGGCGCGCCGTGCCCGACGCCACCCTTCCCCCAGCGCCACCGCGTCGCCCCGCCGTTACCGGTACCCTCCCCCGCCGGCGCCGCATCGCCGCCGCCTCGCCGACCCTCCCTCGCGCCCACTGCCTCCCCCTGCCGGCCGATGTGAGGCCCTCCCCCTTCCCCACCTTGCCGCTGCCCCGTTGCGCCGCTCGCCATGGCCCCGCGCCCACGGCCGCGCCTAGCCGCGCTCCGGGCGCGCCCGTTCCCCCCCTGCACGCGCGCCAGCCGCGCCCTCGACCACCTCCCGCACCCTGCGCCGCTGCAGCCCGCGCCCCGCTCGCCTGCCCCGCGCGCTCGCTGCCGGCCGCCTACTGCTGCTCCCGCGCGCTCGCCCAGCCCACCGCCGCGCGTGCGCCTGGCCCTGCACCGCCCGCTGTGCTACTGCCGCGGCCCCGCTCGCTGCTGCCCTCCCGCTGCTCCTCCGGGCGCCGCTGGCCGTTGCCGGGCCATCCCCGTTGCCCGCGCCCTGTCCCCTCCCGCGCCTGTCGCTGCTGGCCGCCGCCGCCGGCCCCGCCGGCGCCTCTGCTCCTGGGCGAGCCCCTGCCGGCCGGCCCGATCTGGTTAGTGGGATTAAGCCCCACTAACCCTACCCCCCCCCCCCCCGTGTATGACATCAGGGGCCCACGCCCCTAAAACGTTTTAAAATTTATAGGAAAAGAAAATGATTAAATAAATAAAATAAATAAAATAATAATAATAATAGATAAACAGAATAAAAATATATATACATAAATATTTAATAATTATTAATTAATTAGTGGATTAATTAACTTAATCATGTTAGCTTAACTTACCTGACTAACTAAAGTACTTAATCTGTTAATTAGTCAAAACAGAGTATGACATTGGGACCCACCCATTTAATTAATCTGTTTAAGTTTAATTAAACCTGAATTAAACTCTGTGGCTATGACATATGGGGCCCACTGGTCAGTTTGACCCGTCAAGGCCCTGTTGACTGCTGGTGTAATGATGACATCATTCTGATGTCATCAATGAATTATTGAATTAAAATAAATCTATTTTAATTTCTGAATATTAATAAAACTTTAAAAATTAATATAAAATAATCCGTAACTCGGATGAAAATAATTTATGCATGAAAGTTGATCAGAAAAATCCCACGAATCTGAATACGTTGTCCGTTCATCTGTCACATGCTCCTAGCATGATGAACATGGACATTTTGGCGTTAGGATAGTCTGTCCGGTAGTAGCCCGAGACCCAAAAAATATCGTCAGATATTCTTCCGACCCGTCTGCGATGTGTAATACTGCGTTAGTGCATGCCTAGCCCTGCATATTGCCATGTCATGCATTGTGATTGCATCTGTGCTTTATATTTATTGTTTCTTCCCCCCTCTTCTTACCGGTAGACCCCGAGACTGACGGTGCTGCCGGGTACGACTACACCTCTGACGATCAGGCCTTTGCCGCAGAGCAGCAAGGCAAGCAACCCCCTTCAGCATTCCGATATCGCCCATTTCTTTCCCTCTCATTCTTGCATTAGATTTGCTACTGTATTAGTTAGCTCCTATTCTGATGCATAACCTGTTTTTGATAAACTGCTACTATACCTGCAATCATATCAACTGCTTAGTATAGGTTGATCAATGAATCCCCAGTGACCCCTTTGTCCCAGTTGCCCCTGCTTCTTCATCGACGACTAGACGACTCGAAGACCCGAAGACTCGATCAACCGACCGACGAGCCAGGCCCCTCACATCACCGCACACCCCATAAGTATGGCACTGCAGAGCTACTACCGAGTGCCGAGGGTGATACCTCACTTAGCACTCCCGGTGTTAATTCTGTAGCGTGGCTAATCGGTCATGGGTATCGAGGGTGATTCCTCCTTCCCATTTATCGATAGCAATTCTTGTCATACACATACCTCGAGTGGGATCCATTGAGGGTGATTCCTCGGATATCCACTTGGTGTATAAACACACAGTTACTTCAACTTGACATTGTTTACATGTGAAAGACGGGACTGGAGGGACAGGCGGTACCACCCTGGTTGAGGTGGACCTGAGTTCCCGACAGTCTTGAGACGGGTCGGCCCCCAGGGTACCCATGTGTGAGATGTGGTGGGATGCGCCGGTAAGGCATCCAAAGGGTTATTATGAGGCGTGGACGGGCAGGAGAGGCCCTTGCCACACATCCTCGAGTCGGGGCGACGGGACCGCACTTCATGGGTCGCGCTTGCCTCGCATTAATAAAATGCTAATGGGTTGGGTATTTGATCTGAGTTGGGTCGTTGGCCTTTTTACGCACCATACCATCGCGTGGGAGAAGTTATGGGTACTCAGCGTCGTTGTATCAGCCGAAGCTCTTCGGACGTCAGCAATGGAGCGGCGCGCGTCGGATTGGACTGGACGGTACAGCTCTTGGACTGGAGTGTACTAGGTCTGCTTCCGGCCGCCCACGCATCGTGCAGGAGCGCAGAGGGCAAGTGGGCCCACGACCACTTTGTGCTTAGGATTTAGACCGGCGGGCTGGCCTCTTCGTTGAGCCTAGGTGGGGCGACGACGTGCTGCTATCCCGAGGCCGGGCATGACCCAGGAAAGTGTGTCCGGCCGGAGGTGATCAGGCGTGTTGGAAATGCGGTGCACCCCTGGAGGGATGAATAATCTATTCGAATAGCCGTGTCCACGATAACAGGACTACTTGGAGTTATACTTTGACCTTATACAACTATAATTGTGATTTAATTCGAAATGAATGTGGCTCCGAGATTGCTTCCTCGCAGGGAGTCGAGGGAGGATCTCTGGGCGTGGTTACTTAATAAAATTGCTACAATAATATGACTATATATGAGATACCGGTCTACTCTCTTCTAATGCTGCAAGATGTTGAAGATGTCAGTCTTCGATAGAACTAGGCCTTCCCCCTATTCTTGCTTTCTGTAGTCAGTCCAGATATAACCCCCATTCCTTGATAATGATGCATACTTAGCATAGTTCTGATGTCAGTCTTGCGAGTACTTTGGATGAGTACTCACCGCTGCTTTGCATTCTCTTTCCCCCTCGATACGATTCTGCGTTCAGACGATGGAGCCCAGGAGATGGAGTACGCCGGAGACGACTACTACCCCACCGCTGGAGCCTACTACTACGTGGAGAGTGCGACGCTCAGGAGTAGTTAGGAGGTTCCCAGGCAGGAGGCCTCGCCTCTTTCGATCCGCTGCTTATGTTTGTGCTAGCCTTCTTAAGGCAAAACTTGTTTAACTTATGTCTGTACTCAGATATTATTTGCTTCCGCTGACTCGTGCTTGTCGAGCTTTGTATTCGAGCCCTCGAGGCCCCTGGCTTGTAATATGAAGCTGTATGACTTTAATTTGTGGCTAGTGTTGTGTTGTGATATCAATCAGTGAGTCCCTAATCTTGGTCGTACGCATTGTGTGTATGATTAGCGTACGGTCGAAATTGGGCACAAGTTGGTATCAGAGCCGACTGCCTGTAGGTAGCCCCCTTTCCAACTCCTTGGCCGAAGTTGAGTCTAGTCATTGAAAAACTTTTGCTAACATAGTTGTGTGGCTTACGGGCCCACATCTCAATCGGGTGGTATTAGGATCTTTTATTCCTTGTCTATACTCTGGGTTCTGATCTCTCTTCTATTCAGGTTAAAGATTTTGCTAACTCTAACTCTAGGTTCTCGTAACTACTTCTCCCGAAGAGTCCCTCATTCTAGACGATGACTTGATTCGTTAGAAGACTTCGAAGATATTCTCTGATGTTCTCCCGAGAACTTGTGCTCATCGCTTTTGTGATTCCCTTCCGCTATCAACCCCTATGGATGACTACATGCAATTGTCGCTCATACTTTCTTATCCAGTTGCTCTTGTTATTACAAGGTACATCGAATTATCTTACCGGAGATTCGTTCTTCCTCGGTGGATCATGTGTTTCACAGAATTCTTTGAAACACTATTCGATCTTATGAAATCTTCAGTAGCCTTTTGCTCTTGACCTTTCTCACCTGCTTGCATTATGGTTAATTCCATATGTCAAGCAATACCCATTTAAAATCCTCTGTGATTTTCATCTGATATTATCGATTTAACCTGTGTGTGGATGCACGCAGTCATCAGTTGTTTATCATAAATTATCCATCCGGCTCAGACGTCTTTCTAAACATGAGTAGGTTCCCGACAAATCAACCTTGATTCATTGCCCATCTAAGTCCTTTCATCTTACTTGCATTTGATCGGAACATCTGTTTCCGATACACCAATTTGGAAATCTTAATTCCTTTGGTTATTTAAGCATCAAATTATTTGGATGTTCTATGATCTGATGCCTTGCATTCTTTCTCCCTCTGATTGAGCACCGATATTCACATCAGGTCCTTTGTGGACCACCAGACCCATTGTTGGGTTATTATCCGGTAGCATCTTTCACATTCAAAATTATCGTGATGTTCTTCCCCTGATACATGATGCCATTGGTAAATTGTGCCTTCTCCCTCTGATAAGTTGAATCCTATGCTTTTGTTAGTCATGCTCTTTTGTCAAGCATGTGTTAATTATTCTTGAAGCTGGTGATATATGTTCCTAAGATGCCTCGATGGTTTGGACCTATGCCTTCCTTAATTCGTGTGAACCCGACAGTTTTCACGCGTCTTACTCTCCTGGTGTTTTGCCAGTTAAACTTTCAAAACTACAACTTTATCAAAGGCGAGGAGTTAATGGAAGGTGATGCATTGATGAAGTGGGAGTCGACCTTGAACTTTGTGTTCATGCCCATGGAAACGATGTTGATCTTATCATACAAGCTTCTCCTTTCATATAATCATTCATTGTATGATTTGATATTGTATCTTTGATCTTGTCCTTTGCAATCGTGGCTCCGACCATGTTGTTCTACTTTGATTTCATTCTCAGACAAGTTAATGTGCTTGTCTTCCTCCGATCACTACGTTAGTCTAACCTCTATTCTGATGTACATCTGAGTATTACCCCTGGTATCTCGAGAAAATCATGGAGCTACGTAGCTTCTTATAAGCTCCTCATCAGCTATGTTTTCCTTCACTGATTCCAGTTTCCTCTGGTTCTGAGTTGTTGGACACTCAAGGACGCAGATAATTGAATCGAGTCCGCATTGCGATTCAACAACTCTTAGTAATCTTCTTTGCTTATGAGTTTGTACTCGATCATGCCATTCCAAGCTGTTAGGCTACATCATCATCGTCATGCTAAGGCTTGACCATGCTATTTATATCCTTCATCCCCGGAACACAATTCCAACAGTGCTCTAAGCTTACATCGAGTTTGCAACGTCATGTTGGTTGTCTTGAAGGCAATTTTGACTCCGAGCTAGCACTCTAAACTATGGTTCCGACCACCCTTCGATTCATCATTTCTTTGCTTGATGACGTCGCTGATCGATTACATCTTCAAGATACTTCTCGGCAAATGTGTCGTGATCCTCATCAGCATTCTGGGCTCTTCCAAGATATCAATTAAATTCATGATGAGAGTAGCATCCTTGCCTTGGTAATTGGTATTGTCTTTGACGACACCTTTGCCTTCCTTCCAAATGAAGACTTGGTCTTTATTACTCGATAAGGTGATGTTATAACTAACACACCTGGCCGGATGACCTATTGTTATAATGCTTTGTTCAGCAAGGATTGCCATTCTTCCATGGGGAAATAATAAGACTTATTTTATAAGTTGTTCCTACTGGATCCTTTGTGTATCCAAACTCCATCCTTTACTCGAATCACCATATCATTGCTATCCCGAAGCATGGATGTGGTATACCGATCATCAAAGGGAATAATGTAAGCTCAATGCTAATTGTTTCTTGATCAATTATCCAAACACCATTGTATGGGGATGTCATGAATTTCCTCGCCCCTTTACCTAAATGGTTATCTACTTGCTATCCTGTCATGTATATCATGCTCTGTTTTTCCTTGGGAAAGATATACTCCTAAAACTTCAGTATAACCACATTTTCCTTTCCATTGGTCTGTTTAATGTGATGAACACATTTTCCTTTCCATTGGTCTGTTTAACCTTTCTTGTAGTCTAAATTATCTGAACAGTGGTAATTCCCTGCTTAGGTAAACACCTCGGTGATCAATTTTGTCAGTAAGGCCATGTTGCTATTGTTGATAACATTCCGGTAACCGCCGGTGGACGAGAACTTTGCCTATTGGTCCGCCTCGTTTCAACGAGCAGGAAAATGGTTCTATTCGTCCCCCGCCCTCGGTACCGACATTGTTGCCAACATAACTGACAAGCTATCCTCTGACACGTCTTCTATCATGACCGTGCAAGATGTCACCGCTCTTTCTGCTCCTATCCCACATGGTGGGCCCATAACCCGCAGTTCCACAGGATCGAAACCTGACTCTCTTGTACATCCTTGATTCTAAAGTATCCCTTGCACTTGGTTTCGTATGTAATTCCCGAGCCACTGTCCAAGGGATGATCTATTCTAGTATCAGACGCGATATTTATTCTCGTTGCTCTGAACTTCCCCCCTTTTTCTTCATCTGATCAGGCATTGAATGATTGCCTATCCATTTGAAACTTTTATACCATCGCATTTTGCTCTTAGTAATTCCTCGAGTCTTAACTTGAGAAATAAATCTTGTGTTCCTCCCTGAGTTCGCCGTCAGATGCCCAACCTTGTAGGGATACGTTCTTCCAGAGTTTTCCCTCTAATCGCATTCGTAGGACGATGAAGATCCCGAAGAAAGGATGATGACTCCATCAAATTGACCTGAATCAGAGTAATGGATACCTCTACAATAAGGACCAACCTCTTCGGTGAGAGCATCCAAGAATGAAAAGATCCGTTAGAATTTCGTAACCAAACTTCCCTTACTGCTACCTCTTAATTCTCGGGACGAGAATTTCTTTTAGTGGGGGAGAGTTGTCACACCCCTGGATTCATGCTACAGTAATGTATGTAATTAAGCTACAATAATCCCACGCTAATGATGCCATGTCACCATGATTACTGTTGCTAATCTCGCGATGATTCGATCCCGTGCGAATTTGAAATTCAAAACCAAGTCAAACCATGAAAGTTTTCAAACATTAAAACTAAAATGTTCTAAGGGTGACAAATAAGTCATAAGTAATTATGGTGGAGAATCCACATTTTTATAAAATGTTTAACAGCTCTAAAATAAATAAAATAGTAGCAAAAACAATTATTTAAATGCCCTTTTATAATTTATAAAATATTAAACTATTTTTCTTGTGCCCAAAAGTTAAGGGGGCAGTAGCATATTTATTCCACTAAATTAGGGACTACTTCTAAAATTTATAAAACAAAAGCTAAACCGAAAACAAAACAGAAAATAATACAAAAAAATAATAATAAAACAAAAGCCCCTTGGCCTAATTGGGCCAAAGCCCAGCAAGCCGGCCCAACCGGCCCCCTCCCCCCGTCGGCCCAGCCGCCCCTGGGGCAGAACCCCCCCGAAGCCGAACCCTAGCCCCCACCCACTCTCCCCCGATCCCCTCCCCCACCCGATCTGGATCGAGCCCCCGCTCGATCCCGCTGCCCCTCCCCGGCGCGCCGTGCCCGACGCCACCCTTCCCGAGGCGCCACCGCGTCGCCCCGCCGTTGCCGGCGCCCTCCCCCGCCGGCGCCGCATCGCCGCCGCCTCGCCGACCCTCCCTCGCGCCCACTGCCTCCCCCTGCCGGCCGATGTGAGGCCCTCCCCCTTCCCCACCTCGCCGCTGCCCCGCTGCGCCGCTCGCCACGGCCCCGCGCCCACGGCCGCACCTAGCCGCGCTCCGGGCGCGCCCGTTCCCCCCTGCACGCGCGCCAGCCGCGCCCTCGGCCACCTCCCGCACCCTGCGCTGCTGCAGCCCGCGCCCGCGCCACGGCCCCGCTCGCCTGCCCCGCGCGCTCGCTGCCGGCCGCCTGCTGCTGCTCCCGCGCGCTCGCCCAGCCCCCCGCCGCGCGCGCGCCTGGCCCTGCGCCGCCCGCTGTGCTGCGGCCGCGGCCCCGCTCGCTCCTGCCCACCCGCTGCTCCTCCGGCCGCCGCTGGCCGTTGCCGGGCCATCCTCGTCGCCCGCGCCCTGTGCCCTCCCGCGCCTGTCGCTGCTGGCTGCCGGCGCCGGCCCCGCTGGCGCCTCTGCTCCCGGGCGAGCCCCTGCCGGCCGGCCCGATCTGGTTAGTGGGATTAAGCCCCACTAACAACCCCCCCCCCCCGTGTATGACATCAGGGGCCCACGCCCCTAAAACGTTTTAAAAGATATAGGAAAAGAAAATGACTAAATAAAATAAATAAATATAATAATAATAATAATAGATAAACAGAATAAAAAAATATATACATAAATAATTAATAATGATTAATTAATTAATTAGTGGATTAATTAACTTAATCATGTTAGCTTAACTAACCTGACTAACTAAAATACTTAATCTGTTAATTAGTCAAAACAGAGTATGACAGCGGGACCCACCCATTTAATTAATCTGTTTAAGTTTAATTAAACCTGAATTAAACTCTGTGGCTATGACATATGGGGTCCACTGGTCAGTTTGACCCGTCAAGGCCCTGTTGACTGCTGGTATCATGATGACATCATTCTGATGTCAAAATGAATTATTGAATTAAAATAAATCTATTTTAATTTCTGAATATTAATAAAACTTTAAAAATTAATATAAACTAATCAGTAACTCGGATGAAAATAGTTTATACATGAAAGTTGATCAGAAAAATCCCACGAATCCGAATACGCTGTCCGTTCATCTGTCACATGCTCCTAGCATGATGAACATGGACATTTTGGCGTTAGGATCATCTGTCCGGTAGTAGCCCGAGACCGGAAAATATCGTCAGATATTCTTCTGACCCGTGTGCGATGTGTAATACTGCGTTAGTGCATGCCTAGCCCTGCATATTGCCATGTCATGCATTGTGATTCCATCTGTGCTTTATATTTATTGTTTCTTCCCCCTCTTCTTACCGGTAGACCCCAAGACTGACGGTGCTGCCGGGTACGACTACACCTCTGACGATCAGGCCTTTGCCGCAGAGCAGCAAGGCAAGCAACCCCCCTTGAGCATTCCGATATCGCCCATTTCTTTCCCTCTCATTCTTGCATTAGATTTTGCTACTGTATTAGTTAGCTCCTATTCTGATGCATAGTCTGTTTTTGATAAACTCCTACTATACCTGCAATCATATCAACTGCTTAGTATAGGTTGATCAATGAATCCCCAGTGACCCCTTTGTCCCAATTGCCCCTGCTTCTTCATCGATGACTCGACTCAAAGACCCAAAGACTCGGTCAACCGACCGACGAGCCAGGCCCCTCACATCACCGCACACCCCTTAAGTATGGCACTGCAGAGCTACTACCGAGTGCCGAGGGTGATACCTCACTTAGCACTCCCGGTGTTAATTCTGTAGCGTAGCTAATCGGTCATGGGTATCGAGGGTGATTCCTCCTTCCCATTTATCGATAGCGACTCTTGTCATACACATACCTCGAGTGGGATCCATCGAGGGTGATTCCTCGGATATCCACTTGGTGTATAAACACACAGTTACTTCAACTTGACATTGTTTACATGTGAAAGACGGGACTGGAGGGACAGGCGGTACCACCCTAGTTGAGGTGGACCTGAGTTCCCGACAGTCTTGAGACGGGTCGGCCCCAAGGGTACCCGTGTGTGAGATGTGGTGGGATGCGCCGGTAAGGCATCCAAAGGGTTATTATGAGGCGTGGACGGGCAGGAGAGGCCCTTGCCACACATCCTCGAGTCGGGGCGACGGGACCTCACTTCATGGGTCGCGCTTGCCCCGCATTAATAAAATGCTAATGGGTTGGGTATTTGATCTGAGTTGGGTCGTTGGCCTTTTTACGCACCAAACCATCGCGTGGGAGAAGTTATGGGTACTCAGCGTCGTTGTGTCAGCCGAAGCTCTTCGGACGTCAGCAATGGAGCGGCGCACGCCGGATTGGACTGGACGGTACAGCTCTTGGACTAGAGTGTGCTAGGTCTGCTTCCGGCCGCCCACGCATCGTGCAGGAGCGCAGAGGGCAAGTGGGCCCATGACCCCTTTGTGCTTAGGATTTAGACCGGCGGGCTGGCCTCTTCGTTGAGCCTAGGTGGGGCGACGACGTGCTGCTATCCCGAGGCCGGGCATGACCCAGGAAAGTGTGTCCGGCCGGAGGTGATCAGGCGTGTTGGAAATGCGGTGCACCCCTGCAGGGATGAATAATCTATTCGAATAGCCATGTCCACGGTAACAGGACGACTTGGAGTTATACTTTGACCTTATACAACTATAATTGTGATTTAATTCGAAATGAATGTGGCTCCGAGATTGCTTCCTCGCAGGGAGTCGAGGGAGGATCTCTGGGCGTGGTTACTTAATAAAATTGCTGCAATAATATGACTATATATGAGATACCGGTCTACTCTCTTCTAATGCTGCAAGATGTTGAAGATGCTAGTCTTCGATAGAACTAGGCCTTCCCCCTATTCTTGCTTTCTGCAGTCAGTCCAGATATAACCCCCATTCCTTGATAATGATGCATACTTAGCATAGTTCTGATGTCAGTCTTGCGAGTACTTTGGATGAGTACTCACCGCTGCTTTGCATTCTCTTTCCCCCTCGATACGATTCTGCGTTTAGATGATGGAGCCAAGGAGATGGAGTACGCCGGAGACGACTACTACACCACCGCTGGAGCCTACTACTACATGGAGAGTGCCGACGCTCAGGAGTAGTTAGGAGGTTCCCAGGCAGGAGGCCTCGCCTCTTTCGATCCGCTGCTTATGTTTGTGCTAGCCTTCTTAAGGAAAAACTTGTTTAACTTATGTCTGTACTCAGATATTATTTGCTTCCGCTGACTCATGCTTGTCGAGCTTTGTATTCGAGCCCTCGAGGCCCCTGGCTTGTAATATGAAGCTGTATGACTTTAATTTGTGTCTAGTGTTGTGTTGTGATATCAATCAGTGAGTCCCTAATCTTGGTCGTACGCATTGTGTGTATGATTAGCGTACGGTCAAAATTGGGGGCGTCACACCCTCTCTGGTGGTTTCTGGCTCCAGTTTGTTTTATATTTTCCAAAATAAATCTCCAGAAAGTTTCGTTCCATTTCGAGAACTTTTATTTCTGCACAAAAATAACACCATGGCAATTCTGCTGAAAACAACATCAGTCCGGGTTAGTTCCATTCAAATCATGCAAATTAGAGTCCAAAACAAGGGCAAAAGAGTGAGGAAAAGTAGATACGTTGGAGATGTATCAGGAGGTAGCTTTCCCCGGTAGCTTAGGCCATCGGGTTGGAGGCTTACTGTCTGTGCACAAGTCAGGGGGAAACAAACACCCCTGTTTGTGTACCCCGACACGAGCGCAAGATAACATATTTCGCCCACGGCATCAAATAGCAATAAGGGCTGGGCGGGGGTGCTTCTCAGCATAGCGGGCCGAGGCCCAGGTGAGGAGGCACGGGCGAGAGGCTCATCTGGTCGGGTTGGGCCTTGGCGCGGCCCACTTGGCGAGAGAGGTCGAGGCGCTGAGGCTGCGAGGATTGCCCTCCTCTTCGAGCTCCTGCATGAGCAGGACCATGGGGCGGGCAACTCCGGTAGGCGGGTAGCAAGGAGGCCGTTTGTGGTCCGGGAACGACGGGGACGGAGCCGGGGGCGGATCCATGGGGGAGCGACGTAGATCTGAGCGGCGGCCGACTCCAAGGACGACGACAGCCATGGCATTCTGCGGTTCCACGGAAGAGAGAGAGCGTGAGTTGAGAGAACAAACAGGGGGAAGGAGAGAGCAGGAGAAGGAAGATGGGGCATGACCAGGTCCTAGTCGCCGGTGGGGTGCTCCGGCGGCCGGCCGGTGAGACGATGAGCCGGCAGGGTCAGCTAGGCGGGGCAGCGCGGGGCTGGAGGCACGCGGGAGCGCTCGGGCAGTCAGGTGAGCGAGCGGCGACGCGGATCCAAGCCCGGGCGGGCCCCGGATGGGTTTCAGCGGGCTGCGGGTGGTGGGGAGGCCGGCTAGGGAGACGTGGCATGCAGGGAGAGGTGGAGAGCGGCGGCTGCGGCGGGGCTGGCTAGGCAGGGCTCGCCAAGTGGCGGCCAGTGGCTGGGGAGGCACGGATTTCGAGGAGGCGGGAGGTGGAGTCCAAAAATGGAAGGGAAGGTCTTCTACTTATGGCAGGGGGCTAGGGTTTGAGGGTTTTGGGGAGTTTCTGAGCCCTCCGATCGCGATCCGACGGCTTCGGTTGCGTAGAGGGTTAGGGTAGGCTTAGGTGGGCTGGTGGGCTGTGTTAGAGAGGCTAGGTGGGGATGAGAGGGAGGTTTGCGGCCCGTGACAGAGTTATTATAAACCAAAAACGTTTGCTAATTTAACCGACTATAGTACCGCTATAAGTTTAACGGTTCGGGTGTCAAACAGACTCCGAATGCGACGAAATTTTGCACGCGGTCTACCTACAATATAATAAGACCGCATGCCAACTTTCAACCCATTGCCAGAACGTTTTATAAACACTTTTAAAAACAATATTTTAATGATGTCACGGGCGCGTGTGTGTGTGTGGTTGGTCATGAAACGGTCATCGACGAGAATGGCAAGAACCGGCAACTACGATCGGATGCAAGTTTTGGAAAAATGACGACGACGGAGTGCCGATGCAATGTGAATGATGTGAATGATGCGATGATGAATGCGACAACCAAATAAACAAATGACGAAACTGAGAATAAATGGAAGGCATCTGGAGGGTCGGTCTCGGGCTGCTACAACTCTCCTCCACAAACAGAGATTTCAACCCGAGATCTAGGAATGAGAAGAGGAAGAGGAAAAGGAAGAGGTAAAACTTAGTTTCTTCTTTGACATATGAGTGAAACCAATGAACCTTTAAGGTTTCAAAGAGATGAAAAGAACACAAGGGGCAAGAAGAATTGAAACCACTCCGATTTAAACGATATAGACACGGAATGAGAGAAAAAGAATTTGGGCAGCACTTCGGTAGAAAAGAGAGGCAAAACTTGATAAGATGGAAAGAACTTGAAAATAGGACACAACACTCCGGTTAAATGGATAAGCGAGGAAAGAAAACGGTCTTGATAAAACGAGATGATAGATCGAAGAGAGCAACATCACAACACCTCCGGAACACAAGAATAGAAGCTAGATCGTTGGAAAGATAAGAACGAAGAAGAAAATGACATACTCTATCACAATTGAATTTGAAAAGCGTCCTTACAAAAGATTTAACGGAGTTGTTGGAAAAACAATAGCGAAAAGAAAAGCTTGTTGTGGGCTTATGGAAAACAGCTCAAAATTATGAGTTGACAACCAGCCACAAATGGAAAACAATTAATTGGTTGAAATCAACGGAGAGATGAAAATTCCTTTCACCAAGAGGATAAGAGAATACTTGGACCACTGATAAGCACCATGATAGCAACAATCCTTAGGAAATGCTTTAGGTGAAATCAAATCCAAGATAGCTCCAAGGAAGAAAATGGTGGGTTTAATTATCTCATTATTGACAACTTGAATCATGAACCACGAAGAGAAATTGTCACGAATGACATAACACCATCTCAAAAGATAAAAGAGAAGGAATTGCACATTGAAATGCAAGACAAAGAATACTTGAGGTACTACCACACGAATATTGAAGAAAACTTCGAGAAAGAATTGCATCCTTAATGAACCACCATGAAGAACCATCGGGAAGAACTCCAGAATGAAAGGATGATAGAAAATAGTTGAAGCTTGCAAAAGAACAAGATTGAGGCCTTGCCAAGATTTAGATGGAGCTTCGCGAAGAGATACTTGAGAAAACTTTGAACTCCGTAAAAAGAAAAGATGAACAACTTAGAGTCAAGAATTCATATCATGAACAACTCTGGAAGAAGGATTGAAATAACCTTGATGAAATAAGAATAAGAATTAGAAGGAGGAACTTTCTTACTAAGGCAACTCATAGATTTTAAATGCATTCATCTTTCCTTTTTCTTGAACAGCTCAGTCAAACCAAGCAGTGAACAAAGTTAGTGCAAATGTGGCCATGTAGGTGCTGCAGGAAAGCTATGATATGCCTATCCTTCATGAAGTTAAATTGATAACAAGCAACAGATTTGGCATACTACTTATTCTTCTTGAAAAAGATTGAAGAGAGATATTACATACCTGAAGAAGTCTTGAACGACAACACCGGTAAGAATTTGAAACGAATGAGGATACTACGAATGAATGGAGATGCATGAGAAAAAAGAGATCATGATCCATCTAGCAGAAAACTTAAACAAGGCACCGGAATAGTTGAGAATGAAGGAGGAAAACCTCGAACAAACGTAGAGACATCAATTAGAATAATTGGAGAACGAAAGCTGAAAGGTGAGAGCGAAGAATTCTTCTGAAATGATGACCTTCGGAGGATCAAAAAATGAAAACAACTCTGAAATGCTCTGGGTGGATATGGAAGGAATTGCTCATGATTGAAAACAATTCGGGAGGATAGCATGAAGCTTGAAACACGAATCTTCAAGACAATGGACCAAGATTTAAGAGAAACTCTCCATCGGTCTTCAACATAGAGAATGATGGCGACAATCACCACCATGAATTAACGAGATACTCTGGAATGATGAAGAAAGAAATGTTGAGCCAACGATGAAATTTAATTTGAAGCGATCTTGGATAAGGAATATGGGTGATGGAATTCATTCTTACGTCACACTTGCAAAGAACTTGAGATCTCTGGAAAAGATTAAAAGAGTCAGGTAAGATCCTGGGAAAACCCTGTGGGTTATGGGACCACTAAAGGAAACACCGTTGAATGGATTGCTTAGAAAGAGAGATTGCACCGGTACAAATTAAAAACTTGATGAGGTGAGAACCTCGAAATAATTTGAAAGGATTTGAAAGAAAACACCAATCTTCTGAGATATCTTCTGCAGTCCGGATAAAATAGAGAGGTGAATTAACAAGAGAGGCTTGAATAAGAATTTCCAACATGGAAAGCATTGAACGAATGAAAAGGGATATGATGAACAACGAGAGGTTGAATCGAATCCATCGGGGAAGAAAACGTGAATGAAGAATGATGAACTTGAAGTTGATAAGGATCTTCACATGGAAAGCACCGGATTGGAACATTGAAGAAAACGGATGAAGAGACTTCATATCAATACAAGGACAATTGATTCGAGATGTCCGGGTGGGCAAAAGAAAAAGAAAATTTAGGACGGATGAAAAGAACTCCGAAAATAAATATGAGGATTGATCTTGCAAATATTGGAAAAAGATTGAATTAACTTGAAGAGAAGTGCACCGGTTAGGAATAAGATTTGATAGGACAATTTGGTTGAGCAAAAGGATTAGCACTCCCACATAAATATGAGAACACCACTTATGAAATATATGAAATCACCATTTGACATCGAAGCAACTCGAATTACCATACTCCAACAAAACAAAGGATGGGGCTTACGAATATAACAAGAAACAAATACATAACCCACCATGCATTTGTTGGAAGGATAATCCTAGGTAACTACTTGAATTCCCACCTAAGAACTCTCGAAATCCTTTGGTTATGCAATCGGGTCCACGGATACACGGAGTAAAATCCATCACTCAACTCCTAGCAGTAATACTACTCTCCAATGTATCACATCCGTCAACACATAACCAAAGGCCTCGGAAATTCATCTACCTCAGACCCTCTAATCACAAAGATACTAAACATGGCAATACATCCGGACGCACTCCCCAGTACTGGGTGACGGCAAACTCCTCTCGCCACAAAAAGTATTGAAGCAATTTCGAACATCCTCATCCTGAGATACTAAGGAAACTAAACGATAGCGTGTGACAAGAATACCCTGGAGCTCAACTCCCCGGGTCCAATCCATACGGTCGGGAGGCACCAAGAACAGAATTCCGGTCACATCGACATCATAGAGGTTCCAAAATACTCGCGTGATCCTAAAAAAATTTGAGTGAGAAGAGGGGTAGAATTAAAATTCCTACGTCACGATTCCTCACCAAAGCAGAGAAGAGGAGTAAAATGAATTCCCATTCTCCGATAAATAACTAGACTCAAAATATATAGTCGACTTGACTCGGCCAAGTTCGATCAATCAAGGGGCTCCTAGCTCGGTACTTCTTTGATACCAACTTGTAACGCCCAAGATGCGGTCCTATCCTTATTATGGCTCGAGGGCCTCGATAGGGATAGAAGAGCATCTCGTCATTTCGCAAGAATGGATATCATTACAAGTACATGTAAAGAGGAGATGAGTATATGGAATTTGATTACACTCGCCACAAGCTAAATCATGATCATCTCAGATACAACAATACATTCAATCACCATCCAGAAGAGCGGGGTCCGACTACGGACGAAATCAAATGATAAAAATGGCATCCATCCTTGCTAATCCTACGCTGCCGGCCTGGAACCCATCCTATGATCGATGATGAAGAAGAAGAACTCCAAATCAAACAAGCATCGCTCTCACATCAAAGCATCATTTTACTTGTACCTGCAACTGTTGTTGTAGTAATCTGTGAGCCACGGGGACTCAACAATCTCATTTCCATGGGTATCAAGACTAACAAAGCTTAATGGGTGAGGTATGGTTAAGTGGTGAGGCTGCAGCAAGCACTAAGCATTTGTTTGAGTGGCTAACTTACGAGTACAAGAATAAGAAGAGTGATCTACACATAAATGGGCGTGACCTAGTAATGATCAAGAAGTGACCCTGAACATCTACTTACGTGTCAAACATAACCCCACCATGTTCCCTTCTTGGTTCAAATCTCACAAGAAGAGAAACTCATGGTTACGCACACGGTTGGTGTGTTTTAATTGAGTTTGCTTCAAGTTTTCTATTACCGAATATTATAAAATTTCCAGGTTGCCACATAACCGCGGGCATGGCTCTCAGAAAGATTTAACCCTGTAGGGGTGCTCTAACTCATCCATCACAAACTAGCCACATTCTACGGTGGAAAACGTCAACCGTGGGATAGCCCGTAGTATCCTCAGAATCCCATGCACAAGACGTTTGTTAAAGGTAAAACAAACCCAGCAAGACTGCCGAACGTGTCAACGAACCCGATAGGAGCCACGTATCTCGTTCTCAGGACATGACCGGATGAGCAGTGCGTACGGTGGCCTGATAGAAATCCCCCGAGTTGCCCCGGGTGGCCCCGCAAGTGGCTCTAGTTTGGACCAACACTAATGAAGAGCACTGGACCGGGGTGTTGATTAATTATCCCTGGGTGCCGGCGGGTCCCTATGCAATTTTATTAGTTATTAGGCAAATGTAGTTCCAAAGTTGGGCCTTGCGAGAAGAGTTTTATCCCAAAATGAATAATCAAGGGAGTCCCAATAACAACCCCAAGCATGTTAGGAGCGCTCAATATGGAACATAACACCGGTACTCAGAAACTAAGGCGGCAAGAGTGGAACAACACACCAAGCAAAAGGCCAGGCCTTCTACCCTTTACCAATATATAGATGCATTAACTTAAATAGCAAGAATATTATGATATCCCAAGATATCCATGTTATCACATGGAACAACCTGCACCTGCAACTACCAACGCTATAAGAAGGGTTGAGCAAGAGGTAACATAGCCAAACAACGGTTTGCTGGGAAGGTGGAGGTTAGGGGCTTATCATGGCAAAGTTGGGAGGCTTGACAAACAAGTGGTAGGTAGCAAGACATAGCGATAAAAACGAGACAACTAGCATAGCAATGATAGTAGTGGTATCCAGGAAATGGTCATCTTGCCTGAGATCCTGCTTGGAAGAAGAACGAATCCGTGAGGTAGACGAATGGGACGTAGTCGAACGAATCCTCACACTCCGAACACTTTCAGAACAATATCGAGGAGAAGCAAATCCGAAAACAAAAAAATGACACGGTAAACACCACAACATAACATGGCATGATGCGCAATCATGTATGATGCATGTCCGGTTTAAATATGCATGGCATGGCAACCACAACAATCAAACACTATGAATTAAGTGAAGTTCAATATGCAACGAGTTGCATATTGACGAAACTCCACATTCGAATTATTTAGTTCACTCTCGTTTAGGTACACATCAATATTAAAAGTTGTTTGACATGGGTGGTCACGGCATAAGGTGAAAATGGAATCAAAGCAAATTTAAATGGAGGAGAACATACATATAACAAAATAATGTATTACAAAAAATGCGGTTAATATTGTCTAACTAAACAATCATTTTAAATGTTCATCATGGCAAGAGGTGAACCATACACAACTACATGACCTAGGCATATTAAATGAGGACGGAAACAACATATGGCATTTTCGAAACGACCCCATATGCAAATTCGAATTTAGTCCAGATCCATACTAAATATATTTTATTTTTACTAAACATGAAAATAAAGTGGAGCATGTGATTCTACACATTTTTCTAAGCAAGTTACATATGTAGATCATTTAAAACGGAGCTACGTAATTATGATGAAAACCGTTTTAACATGGCATTTATGCAAATAAAATTCAAACAGCAAGTTAAACATTTTAAACATGAATGAAAGTTGGATATTGTGAAACTACATGAAATTTTAATCATTTTTCATATAGGACATGTTTTAATCCGATGGACGGTTAATTATTTATGAGTAATGCGAAAACATGGCATTTTCTGTAATTATGAAATGTCCAGGTTTAATCAATAAATTCGCAACGACGAAAAAAGAAACTACGGGCCTAAACTGAAGAGCGTGATGTAATATAGAACACACTAAGCGTGGGAGAGCCAAAATGCGAAAGGGCCGAAACTGGACGAAATTGGGTTTCCTAGCAGCGAGCTCAAGATAACATATTTCCCCCACGGCGTCAAATAGCAGGAAGGGCTGGGTGGGGGTGCTTCTCACCATAGCGGGCCGAGGCCCAGGCGAGGAGGCACGAGCAAGAGGCTCGTCGGGTCGGGCTGGGCCTTGGCGCGACCCACCTAGCGTGAGAGAGCGAGGCACTGAGGCTGCGAGGGTTGCCCTCCTCCTCGAGCTCCTGCACGAACAGGGCCATGGTGGTAGGCAACTCCGGTAGGCAGGCGGCGAGGAGGCCGTTCGGGGTCCTGGAACGGCAGGGACGGAGCCGAGGGCCGGATCCATGGGGGAGCGGCGCAGATCTTAGCGGCGGTGGACTCCAAGGGAGATGACGGCCATGGCATTATGCGGATCCATGGAAGAGAAAGAGCGCGAGTTGAGAGAACAAACAAGGGGAAGGAGAGAGAGCGAGAAGGAAGATGGGGGCGTGACCTGGTCCTGGTCGCCGGTGGGGTGCTCCGGCGGCCGGGCGGTGAGACGATGAGGTGGTGGGGTCGGTGGGGCGGGGCAGCGCGGGGCTGGAGGCGCGCGGGAGCGCTCGGCGGCCAGTCAGGCGAGCGAGCGGCGGCACGGATCCGGGCCAGGGTGGTCCACGGATGGGCTTCGGCGGGCTGCGGGTGGTAGGGAGGCCTGCTAGGGTGACGTGGCATGCAGGGAGAGGTGGAGAGCGGCGGTTACGACGGGGCTGGCTAGGCAAGGCTCACCAAGTGGCGGTCGGCGGCTGGGGAGGCATGGATTTTGAGGAGGGGAGAGGTGGGTTCCAAAAATGGAAGGGGAGGTCTTCTATTTATAGTAGGGGGCTAGGGTTTGAGGGTTTTGGGGCGTTTCGGAGCCCTCCGATCGCGATCCGACGGCTCCGGTTGCATAGAGGGTTAGGGTAGGCTTAGGTGGGCTGGTGGTATGTGTTAGAGAGGCTAGGTGGGGATGAGAGGGCGGTTTGCGGACCGTGAACGAGTTTTTTAAACCGAAAATGTCTGCTAATTTAACCGACTATAGTGTCGCTATAAGTTTAACGGTTCGGGTGTCAAATAGACTTCGAATGCGATGAAATTTGGCAGGCGGTCTACCTACAATATAATAAGACCGCATGCCGACTTTCAACCCATTCCAAGAACGTTTTATACTCACATTTAAAAACAATATTTTAATGATGCCGCGGGCGCATGCTGTGTGGTTGGTCACAAAACGGTCATCGGCAAGAACGGGAAGAACGGGCAACTATGATCGGATGCATGTTTTGAAAAAATGATGTCGACGGAGTGTCGATGCAATGTGAATGATATTAATGATGCGATGATGAATGCGACAACCAAATAAAACACACGATGAAACTCGAAATAAATGGAAGGCATGTGGAGCATCGGTCTCGGGCTGTTACAGGGTTGTTATGGGGACCCCCTTGATAATTCGTTTTGGGATAAAACTCCTCCGGCAAGGCCCAACATTGGTACTATATTTGCTCAACATAATAATACTGAACACCTTTATTAACGCATACGGAGTTAGCGCTACCCGCGGATTAATTCAACATAATACAGGGGGCAGTGCTGATGGTGTTGGAACCAAACGGGCTGCCTACGGGGCCATCGTGAGGAAACTCGGGGATTGGTTTTACTCATAGCTAGACCCATCCGGTCGTGTCGTGAGAATGAGATATGCGGCTCCTATAGGTTCGTCAACATGTCGGAGGCCTTGCTGGATTTGTTTTACCTTTCTCGAATGTCTTGTGCACCGGGACTCCGAGGATACCTTGGGCTATCTCGAGGTTGAGATTTTCCACCGCAGCTTGTGGTTAGTTTGTGATGGATGAGTTGGAGCACCCGTGCAGGGTTAAATCTTTCTAAGAGTTGTGCCCGCGGTTATGGCAACTTGGAAATTGTTTAACACCCGGTTATAGAAAACTTGAAGTAAATTCAATTAAAATACACCAACCATGTGCGTAACCATGACCGTATCTTTTTGTGAGGTTTGAACCAAGAAGGGAACACGGTGGGGTTATGTTTGACTCATAAGTAGGTGTTCAGGATCACTTCTTGATCATTACTAGTTCACGTCCATTTATGCGTAGATCACTCTTCTTATTCTTGTACTCGTAAGTTAGCCAGATATCAAATGCTTAGTGCAGTTGCAACCTCACCACTTAACCATACCTCACCCATTAAGCTTTGCTAGTCTTGATACCCTTGGAAATGAGATTGCTGAGTCCCCGTGGCTCAAAGATTACCACAACTACAGATGCAGGTACAGGTAAAGTGATCTTTGACGTAAGAGCGATGATTGTTCTATTTGGAGTTTCTTCTTCTTCGATCATAGGATGGGTTCCAGGCCGGCAGCCTAGGATAGAAGGGTGGATGTCATCTCATTTCGTTTGTGTTTCATCTATAGTCGGATCCTGCTCTTCTGTATGGTGATTGAATGTATTATTGTATTGATGTATTCATGTTATAGCTTGTGGCGAGTGTAAGCCAACTCTTGTTTACTCTTCTCTTCAGTAAATGTACTTCTGACGATATCCACCTTGCAAAAGCGTCTCCGATATGCGCTTATATCCCTGTTAAGACTTTCAAGTTTCCACGAGGATAGGACCGCATAATGGACGTTACATGTAGGCCGTGCCAGCAGATATGTCTTTTTTATGTACTTACTAAGTACACTGACACGCCTGCGCATTATGTTGCTTTTTCGTGTCAAGCAGCATCACAAGAAAAACAAAAGATCTTTTCAAGACGTTTGGCGGTTTGAGTGGGCATTAGATTTCATATGGAATGTAGAACGAATGATTCCTTAGGAAAAAACATATAGGATTCAATTCTATGAATCAAACGGACAATTTAGGGAAAATTCTTAAGGATTCTAATCCTCCAAAAATCCTTTGAATCAAAGAGGCCGTCAATAACAAACGACATGAATATGTTTTATCTATGAACCTTCTCGGTGTATACGGTGCATAAAATATTCTAGAAATATTAGTATTTGAGTTTCATACAGGAACAAGCAACCAAAATGATACCAGCAGCTGGAGGTCGACACCTGAAAGCAAAGCTTCTTCATACTGTTACTAGTATATCCTCACTTCAACTCAGGCTTCCTCCTTGTAACTTCTAGAACAAACCGCAAATGATTTTAATATCACTACCACATGCACTCTACTTGACTAAACCATCTCAGCGCAACTAAAATATTTCAGCAATCAATATGGTTAAACCATTATACGGTCTACTTCACTATGGATAGATATATAGAGAGAGGTAGCGAACCTGAGTGACCGCAGTAATCTAATTCTGGATAAACTTCGCAAGGCATTTGGCTACCAGCCTCTTCTTAAAACTTTATTCTCAACGAAACTTTATAGATAGGTAGAGAACATGTATATGTTTTAATATAAAAAATAGAACTTTGAAATGGCTTCTTCGATTATTCAAACAATGGATTTTCCGAAGCTCTGCACTCGCTTGTATTTGGAAGAACCCAAATTGTGTAGTATGGTATGTGTCAACGTTGTTCTCTGGTGATAGAGCAACTTCGGATGATAGACTAACTCAAATTGAGATCCTTGTTGTGCCTGTTCTCGGTTTCGCTATGGCTGAGCATATCATAATGTGAAGATGATGTTGAGTAAGCGGCAGCTGTTCGGTCGACCGGAACTAGAGCAAACTATGCCACCGATGAAGGGGCAACACAACAGTCCGAATGAAACATAAATGAGCAATGGGTTGCCTACTACCACAAAAATGATTTTACTACTACCATACCATAAGAGCACAGAGGGCATGCCAATGTGTATGATGACCAAGTAGAAGCATCCGTTTCACATAGGTGATCTTTATAGTAGCATAGGCGCAAGCTCTTCTCAAAAGAATTTCGTTTATAGGATTAAGTCGTCAAATGCCGTTTGTTTTGTTTTGAATTCACATAGAGAAATCTTTCTCGCGTTCCCTTAATTCAGGAATAGGTGGTGAAGGCTACTTGTTCCTTGTTTTTATATATAAAGGGGTAATTTTTCCTTTACGGCAATAAGAGTTGATTCCCTATTGCAGATTTGGATCGATTCCATGTTCACATATTTAAGAGTGGTTAGGAAAGAGAATCAATGTTTAGTAGTAGGTCCGGTTCACCAGGTTCTACCACTGTTTGGCCCAATCATAGTCAAAATGTGAGCTTGATCCTGGCTCAGAAGGAACGCTAGCTATATGCTTAACACATGCAAGTCGAACGTTGTTTTCGGGAAGCTGGGCATAAGGAAAAGAGGCTCCTAGTTGAAGTTGTCTCGCGCCGCTAACGGATGTGTAACATGTGAGAATCTGTCGAACAGTTCGAGCCAAATCCTGAAAAAGCTCAAAAGCATTGTTTGATCAGCCATACTGGTGAAAAACGATAAAACTAGCGCTTTTTGCAAAATTTAACACGAAGTGAACCCGATTTAAAATAATTTCACAAAATGACCCTTTTGCATGACTCCCGGGCCCGGGACGTCATGCTAGACAGCATGACTCCTTGGTCAAGGGCGCCATGAGGTCAGAGCTGAATGCCACGTCAGACGAGTTGAGACGCATGACGGCCCAGGTTACGGCGCCATGGTCAATCGCATGACGCCCCCAATCTGGGGCGCCATGCACGCGATATGCTTCGGCACAAGCAAAGCTAACATGGAAGCACACAAGTAGGCACCTTAATTGATTTGTTCTCAATCAATTGCACCTGCACATTATTGCCTTACGCCCAGCTTGTCGTGAACCTCCTGACTTAAACTAGCTTGACTGGATTGATTCACATAGGCGAGAAGAACTACCGAACGATTCGATCGGTCTACTTCGGCGCTCGGCAGAACGTAGCGACTCGTAACTCAGTGATGGAAGAAACGAAAATGCATGCATGCATGTGCTAGTAAGGCCTAATAATCCACGCTGCAGCAAGGCCTAATATTGCATGCATGTGCTAGTACATCTGGGCAGCTAGCTTGCTACCCCTCAAAAAGAAAAGCTAACCAACCGATCAACTAGTGTACGCACAATATGAGCATGTGTATTTCTCTTTTTTTAATGCAATTAGCCTTTGTATTTCAAAAAACACGTGCGTGTATAACCTCTCTTCTACATTTTTCCAACAGCAAAATAATCATTAATTGAGAATCGCTGCCCGTCGTACACAAGTAGTGGACAATCCTATACTCATGCCACTGGTTATCTCGTCTAGGGGTAAGTGAATCAGAAGTTATTAATAGTAGGCAATCTTACATGCACGCCACTAGTCATCGTTTACCAGTGGCGGGCCACATTGCCCGCGCGCCACTAGTAAATGTTATCGGTCGCGGGGTGTGTCCTAGAGTCCGCTACTGATATTTTTTACGGTATTTTAAAATCTTAATTATCTTCATGGATATCTTCTCTTGTCAACCCATGGCCCGATACTGATAGTTTTCAGGGCATTTTCCTCTTTATCCCGCCATTCTCTTAATTATTTAATCCATTGATGATTGGATATCTACTCTTCTCAACTTAGGGCATCTTCAACGTGGATCTCAAACCTCCTGCAACCGTCTAGATCGAGTTGTCCCGAAGTTTTTATTTATTTATTTCGCTCACATAGCCTATTGTGGATCTTCGATGGTTTTAAGTGTACCTATTTTAGAAATACAAAAGCTTGTATTGTGCATACACTAGTTCATTAATTGGTTAGCTTAGTGATGTATGCATGGCAAATTGCAAGGCTAGCTGTCCACGACGTACTAGCACATGCATGCATCAGGTCTTGCTGCAGCTAAGGTGCGTGTACATGTCTCGGTCGGGTCGTACGCGACTCAAATACCGTCATGTCGGTGAACCTATCTTTACTTCTTTATTTTATTTTTAATAATAAAGCGTCTATCGTTTCTGCCCGCTCACCGTCGCGGCGTTTTTGCAAAAAAGTCCTTCTATTTTCTGGTAATAAAATCTGCAGTCCTATTTTAAGTGGCTATATAAGAAAAATGTTTCGTTGTTAAAAAATGACCCTGCACTTTCTAATATTGAACCAGCAGGAGTTGAACCCCAGGCCCCGTGTCGTCCCCCTCACCCCAGGGCGACTTGGGCGTCGCATCTCACCTGCGCAGCGGCCGCCCCCTTCTCCTCCTGCCCTCGTCGTCGCCCGTTTGCGTTCGCCGGGCAAAGCCCCCGCGCGAATCCAGCGGCGGCGGGGCATCTGGCGCGCTGGAGCGGCTCGGCTGCGAGAGGGGGCTCGTGTGGCGGTGGTGGCAGCGCGATGCTCCTGGCTGTGGGGAGGGCGGCGGTTCTCGCGATGGGGGGTGGCGTGTCCCGTGCTTCGGTCGTCTGTGTCCGCGCGTGGAGCTTACCCCCAAATCCGCCGGGTTGGCCAGCTGTCGACGGTGCCTCAGCATGGCGCGCGTGGCGGTGGGTCAGCCCACCCGGGCCAGGTGGGCGGCGTCGGGCTGCGCCCCGCCCGTCACCAAGCTCTGCCACTCAGGCCATATCCTTGATCTTCTGCCCTGGCCGTGTGTCATGCGACATCCCTTGGAGAAGAGGTTCGCCACTCTGGCAATATCCTCGATCTGCTGCCCTGGCCATCTCTCATGCGCCACCCCCTGGAGAAGAGGTTCGTTGGCGAGCGGCCTGGCAGCTCCTCTCTTCTCTCAACTCCTTCCTTCCTCCATCTTGCTTTTCTCTCTTCTGGATTATCCTCCCATGCGTGCAGGTTTTTTAGGTCTCAGTGCTCATACCGCGCACACCTCAACCGCTTTCACTCGCCCACAATCTCCATGAGGCAAGGACGATCTCCTGCGGGTGTTAATTGCAGTTTGTTTTTTTGGTTTCTTTTTCTTGTGCTAGCTGTATACCACTGTCTGTTTGCTTTGGCTAGGAATTGGCTGAGCGGATCATTCCTCCAACCAGAGAGCTAGCTAGATGTGTATGAGTTTCATGCGTTTACGTTCGGGCAAAATAATTAATGAGCAATCACAAAGGACAAGCCATCAAGGTGTTTTTCTGCGCACTCGTCGTTCAAGTGGTTCATGGTAAGATCGGGCACTGTGCCTCCTCTAACTCCTTCGGTCTGCTGATCAAGTCAAGAGAATAAGAGCAGTGGAGATTACGTTTTCTTGCTGAACTTTCCCGTCGATGCTTAATATGTGTGCCTTTTTTCCTAATGGAGTCATGCTTCGATTTGATTTCTTACATGACGAAGTAAATAGCAGTGATTATTGCACATGCTTGTATATTTCAAATGGATTGCTAGGTTAAATGGTATAGCGTTCAAAGATCTTAGTTTTCTTGGACGGTCTAATAATTATTCAGTTTACTAAACTGATGAACTGCTCTTTGGGGCTGAATTCAGAGTTTTGGATTTCGTCCGGAAAAAACGAATTTCGGCCGAAATTCGTCCGTCTCGTTTGGGCCCGGTATTAGTACAAACCGGTCAAAAATTTCGGCCTTATTCGAATTTGCAGCTCGGCCCATGGTCCAAAATAGCCCACACATGACCCCCGAGCGGTATAAAAACTGCAACCGAGCCTTTCTAGCCCTAACTCCTCTTTTCCCCCGATCTCCACTGTGTGTGGCGGCTGTAGCCTGAAGGTAACCGCAGCTGAGCCAAGGAAAGCGGAGCAACGCCGCCTCCGGTCAATCTCCGGCCACCCTCTCCAGCGCTGCACCTCCTGAAGCACTCCTCCCCTTTCTTCTCTTCCCCGTGTAGGCCGAAGGTCGCGGCCGTCACAGTGCGTGCACGGGGTGAGCCTGTTGACGGCGGCAACACCGTGGAGCACCGGAATAACATCTGGTCGATGCTGCACTTGGCCGTCCACTGGCTCGACGGCGTCAACAACAACCAACGCGGCCACAAGCAGCCAATCCTTGGTTTGGGCAGCCCAGTAGTTCATCTAATGTTCAAGTCCGATCTAGAATTCTTTGATGCATGGATTGAATGGTTTTACATGTATATTTTGCTAAATACTATTATGCATACACTTTTGCTTTGGTTTTGAGCAGCCCAGTAGTTCATCTAATGTTCAAGTCCGATCTAGAATTCTTTGATGCATGGATGGAATGGTTTTACATGTATATTTTGCTAAATACTATTATGCATACACTTTTGCTTTGGTTTTGAGCAAATTTCAGTCAAATTTTCTTCAAATTTCAAATTTTGGTTTGTCGATTTCGTCCGAATTTTTCCGAAAAAAATCCGAATAACCGGATTTCGCCCATTTCGCCCAGGCCCGGTAAATTTTGCAAAACGAAATCCAAAATCTTGGCTGAATTTGCTCAATTATTGAACGGTGTAAGAATTATTCAGTTCACTAAACTGCCGAACTGCTTCTTTGGGTATGAATTTTCCGAATTGTTTCTTTCTATGTAAATTGCTAGGTGTTTAGGTGCATATGTCAAATGCAAACCGCTTCATTGTAACTGGATTGCTGGCGTCAAGAGCTAAGATACTACACTGTTGACACCATGTGATCCAAAAATTAGACCAATCTGAATTGCTTAACTCAACATCAAAATAGTTTGTCTAAATTAATAACAAACACTAAGAGGACTGATAAATTGGGCACTAGAACGACACTGACACAACCCCGTGATGAATGAGATGTGAGCAAGTCCTGTCATAGTGAACTTGGTACAAGAGGTACCCTGGTTACCGAAGCTCTGTGTATATGATTTCTTCCTTCTCCTTCTCTTTCATTTCCTGCGATGAGTCTTCCACCTTGCACTATTTAACCATTCTGGGGCATATAACCAAGGGTCAACCTGTGAACATCAACCTCCATTAGATTCTATTTGTGAAATTGCATTTGTATGCCTTTTGTTAGAGATACGACACGCAATCGAATACGATGAAGAACGAAATCAAGCAAAGGGACACAAGACTTTAACGTGGAAAACCCCTCCAACACGAAGAGGAAAAAACCACGGGCGCCAGCCAGCCAAACTTCACTATATCGGGAGAGGTTACAAACGCCAGAGATTTACAACTGATCAACTTAACCCTACCGACGACGGGCCTCGCTCCGCTAGCTCATCATAAGTTGGCCTTTCTCTTTATATTGGAATTTGGAGCATAACATAACAAACTCCACCTTGAGACAAATTCCATCTTGTAGCATGAATGTGAACCTTCTCCCTGAACAACAAACAAAACACTTTCGGCGCCAAACAGCCGCTAGGGCTAATGAGTTATACCAACTAAGTCTAAGCAAAGCTCAAACTTAGAAACAGGAACTGGCTTTGTCAACATATCAGCCGGATTATCATGAGTACCAATCTTGCATATCTTCAGTTTACCTTGCTCAACAATGTCTCAAACAAAATGATATTTGACATCAATGTGCTTTGTTCTCTCATGGAACATTTGATCCTTAGTGACGTATATGGCACTCTGACTGTCACAAAACAGATTAATGCAAGAATTATCTCCACAAAGCTCAGCATACAAACCTTTCAGCCAACCTAATTATTTACATGCTTCTGCAATAGCCATGTATTCTGCTTCCATGGTAGATTGAGCAATTACTACCAGCAATGTGGCCCTCCAACTCACAGCACAACCACCAACAGTGAACACATAACCTATAAGGGACCTCCTCTTATCCAAGTCGCTGGAAGCAAAATCTGAATCCACATAGCCAGCTAGTCCCTCACCAGTCCTGCCGAATTTCAAACAAGCATTGGAAGTGCCATGAAGGTACCTGAAAATTCACTGACCAGCCTTCCAATGTTCTTTACCAGGGTTAGCCATATATCTACTAACCAAACTCATTGCAAATGACAAATCAGGCCTAGAACACACCATGGCCTACATTAAAGAACCGACAGCACTAGAATATGGAACTCTTGACATATACTCAAATTCTTCATCTGTACTAGGACATTAAGAAGGTGACAATTTGAAATGAGGAGCAATAGGAATGCTTACTGACTTAGCATCATGCATGTTAAAACGACGAAGAACTTTCTGAATGTAACTTTGCTAACTAAGAAATAACAAACCAGAATTTTTGTCCCTAGTAATCTCCATACCTAGAATTTTCTTAGCAGCACCAAAATCCTGCATGTCAAACTCACTACTTAATTGTGCTTTTAAAGCAGTGATCTCTCTCTTTCCCTTGGCAGCAATCAACATGTCATCAACATATATCAGCAAGTATATAGGCGATCCATCAACACATTTAATGTAAACACAACTATCATATGCAGACCTCTTAAATCCATGTGCAATCATAAATGAATCAAACCTTTTATACCATTGTCTCGGAGACTGTTTCAAACCATATAAGGACCTCTTTAACTTGCAAAGAAAGTTCTCCTTACGAGGCACTATGAAACCCTCTGGTTGGTCCATGTAAATTTCCTCCTTTAGTTCTCCATGCAGAAAAGCTGTCTTGACATCTAACTGCCCAAGCTCAAGATCATTCATAGCAATAATACCGAAAAATGCACGAATTGAACTATGCTTGACAACTGGAGAGAACACATCATTATAATCAATACCTGGTATCTGACTAAAGCCCTTAGCCACTAATCTTGCCTTAAATCTTGCGGGCTCATTAGGAGACAAACCTTCCTTTATTTTGAAGATCCATTTCCAACGAACGGTCTTCTTTTGTTTAGGCAAGCGCAAAACATCCCATGTGCCATTTTTCTCAAGTGATTGCATTTCTTCCTGCATAGCAGCAATCCACTTCTCACGGTCACCGGAAACAACGGCTTCAATGTATGTGGATGGCTCATGGATGTTCTCAACCTGTTCTGCACAACTAAAAGCAGAATGAACAATGTCGCACTCCTCAATTAGGCGTTTAGGCTTGTTAATGACTCTCTTTCTCGTGCCATCTACAAGAGACTGAATTTGTGGCTGCAAAACAGGGGGTGAGCGTTGCACAACATCATCATCATGAATCTCTGTATCTGGAGCATCATCAACATTATCATGAACCTGTGCATCTGGAGCAGTAACATTATTATCAACAATTTCGTTTTCCTCCTCATCAAAATGCTCCACCTGCACAGTAACTCGTTGTGGCTCCACATCAAAACTATGTGTGGACAGATCATCATGATACATAACAGATTCATTAAAAACAACGCTCCTGCTCACAAAAACCTTATTAGTTTCAGGATTCCATAACCTATATCCCTTTACTCCCGAACCATATCCAACAAACACACACTTAATAGCTCTAGGCTCAAGCTTTCCGTTATCAACGTGTGCGTATGCATTGCAACCAAAAACTCTCAATTGTGAATAATCAGCCGGTGTACTAGACCATACCTCAATGGGAGTTTTATTATTAAGTGGAATGGCTGGAGACCTGTTGATGAGGTAGCAGGCGGTGGAGGCTGCTTCAGCCCAAAAATGTTTGCCCATGCGAGGATTGGACAACATGCAGCGAGCCCTGGAGATGATGGTTCTGTTCATACGCTCAGCCACACCATTCTGTTGAGGAGTGTATGGGACGGTGTGGTGCCTGATGATGCCCAAGTTTCTGCAATACCTGTTAAAAGCTTTTGAACAGAATTTCATACCATTGTCAGTACGAAGTATTTTTACCTTCCTCTCAGTTTGCCTTTCTACCATAACTTTTCAATCCTTAAAGGCATCAAACACATCATATTTATTTTTCAGAAAATAAGGCCACACTTTTCTGGAGTAGTCATCAATAATTGTAAGCATATAACGACGACCAGCAAGCGAGGGTTTATGGGAAGGTCCACACAAATCAGCATGTACATAATCTAATATACCTTCTATGGTATGAACATCAACATTGAACTTTACCCTCGTGTGCTTACCAAAGATGCAGTGCTCACAGAACTCCAAATCACTTACGTTGCAGCCATCCAGGATTTCCCTCTTGGTCAATTCTTCCATGCCAAGTTTATTCATATGCCTAAGGCGCATATGCCTAATGTTAGTTTTACTGGATTTATCAGAAGTAACAGCAGCATCAGCAGTACGAGTAATAGTGCTTCCTCTAAGAACATATAACTTGGCAGAATTCATATCACCTATCATATGAATTAGGGAACCTTTTGTTACCTTGAAAACTCCACCTGAACCGGAGAGTTTGCACCCTTTGACATCAAGAGTACTCAGCGAGATGAGGTTTCTGGCCATGCCTGGTACATGCCTCACATCTGTCAACGTGCGTATCATGCCTTCATGCGTCCTGATTTCAACAGAACCAATGCCCACAATGTCACGTGGGTTGTCATCTCTCATACACACAACATCTCCACTCTGCACAAACTCATAAGTACTAAATCAATCTCTGTTACAACATATATGAAACGAACATGCAGAATCAAGTATCCATTCATCATGACATGAAACACAGCCAACAAAAACAACTACAGTATCATCTGAATCAGATTTGTTACCAGATGTAACATTGACCTTACCATCACCTTCAGATTTGTTTTTAGGTTTCCACGTACCGTTCCTTTTCTCCTTATTTTCCAGCTTCCAACATTCATCAATGAGGTGACCCTGTTTCTTACAATACCTGCAGAACTTTTCTTTCCTAGATCCTCTGGACTTCGAGCGACCTCTGTCATTCTTACTTTTATCTCTGTTGTTGGGGTTGTATGTTTTCCACTCGCTTGTCAGAAGTTGGCCTTTCTCTTTATATTGGAATTTGGACCATAACATAACACCTTTGGGATTTGTGAAATTGCATGAAGGGCTGATGTGCCCTGTATGCTGGGAGCTATGAGAAAACACATTGTTTCACAATTCACATGTGCTTGAGGCTGAAACATGAGAAAATCTTGATCCGTGGCTATCATTAGCAAATCGTTCTTCATGCCTATGCATATCAGCATATGATTATGGAAAACAACATGTACTATACAATAAACAACCGAGTTTGCCATCAGAAGTCGCTGGCATTGGTGGATGGCATTTGAAGTTGAGGAAGATGCCACCTTGTCGCCGCCGAGCTGCACCATTCGGATGTTGTTGGGTTGCATCGTCTGGATATATTTTTAGCAGTGGTATTTATATTTCCAGTTTCATTTGCTTTGGGGGATGAAACACGATTACCAGACTTTTTGTACATTTTTTATAGGACATGGTACCCCCCAAGAATCCTGATATCTAGGTTCGGGTGTTGGCGGACATTAAGTATCTCTTGGTGACTATTCCATATCATTGACCAAAAATTCGCTCTACTTCCTTAGGCGCACAGATGCAGAAAAATTTATATCACAGGTTTGCTATCTGTTACGCTGTATTTTCCCACTCTAAAATCTGAATATGTCGAGTGCGAATAAAATTATTTTTAATTCTAACAGGGTCTCATGAAAGAATTTCTGGAGTACGGATCACATATGATGTAAATTAGGTATTTCTCCTCAGTCGTCTGTGTGATCTTGGTAGTTACTTAAACAACAGTGTGACCGTAATACAGTGATCAGTACTGGCATCATGTCTTAGACTTGAAAAAGCTTGATGCTTACTGAATACTTTTTTCACTTGAAGCAGGACTTGTACTATTAGCTACCAACTTTGAAATTGTGTTGTGCATTTTGACCTTATTTTTTGAGTCAATGTCTGTGAGCTGCAGATTTTAATTACCACCCACAACATTTTCTTCGTTACTGCAGTCTGGTGGAATATGCACTCTTGAGGTTGTGATCGAGATTGCGTGAAAAAGGAAAGAACATATGCTATCTTCAGGTGGCCCTCTGTTCTCCGGCCATTAAATTCATGATTGAATAATGAAATCCGCTTCAATCCTAATGTTTGATCAGGGAAAATACAGTTATGCATATCCATGAGCACTGGTCTTAATATTTTTTTGAAATAAGCTAGCTCTTGACTTGATTAATTATGTCCTATAGGAGGTGGAGGCACACGAGTTGGGATGATCTGCATCACCTTCAGCAGCATCAGATTCACGGAATCGGTATAGCAGCTCTTGCGAGAGAGTTAGCTTTGGTGTTTGTTTTCATGTTTAACTATTTCGATGCGATCTTTTGAATACCTCTGATTGTCTGCATATAGTGTATCTAAGCATTCTACCTTTTCTTTATTATGAAGATGACTAAACTTTGGATATTCTTTCATACATTTGACATTTAATTGTGTATTGTGTACTGTTATGTTGGTAGATCAGAAAGTGAGACATTAAACTGTTTGGCCATGGCCATATAGTTAGCTGCTTGGAGTACATTAGATGCACATGTTCCTCCAGTTACATGGTCTGTGATGTATGACAGATGACCTCCCAATTGACTGGCGATGTTTAAATAGATAAGACAAGATTCATATCATGTTTTCCTACAAATCTAACTATAAATCCTAGAAGTGAGTTTTTAGTAATTTGCTTATTAAATGATTGTTTTGTTGTTTAACTTGGCCTGATTTACTTCCGTGAAACATACATGATCATCTATAGTTCCATTTGGCCTGAAACAAAATAAGTTGTATTCACTCCAAACCTGCGTATTTGTTAACAAAATTTTGTGTTTGTTTTTGTCGACAGTAAGACATGCTTTGCATTAATCATTCGTTTTTACATGAGGATGTATGCATCATCAAACATTGTGTTGCAATCCTAGTTTTTCTATAGGGTGAACCTCTGGACCTCTCAAATTAGAAGTAACCATGAGCCGCAAGGCGAATTTTACAGATTTTATTTCAAATACTTGTAGGATTCATTTTCACAGAATTTGCCGCACACGCAGCCTAACACAGCGAGGTTGCACCTTAAGTACCATAAGTATTAAAGTGCACTTTAATCTCAGTTACTCAGGAAGCTTAATTTGTTGTAAAGGTGATGCAGATTAGAGGAGCTCGTATCTATCAACACGAGAAACAGGCTTGTGATCGAGGACAACGAGCCGATAGCCAGATGCCCCGCGCTCACCACCATTACTGGAAGCACCATGTCCATAGTCAGGCCCATCTGGAAGCACATGGAGATAGTGACTTTGTTGGGATCAAATGTACATTCTAGGAATTGCCTGCATACCATTTAATGGCTATTTGTTCATGGCACATACATGTAGGTATTGCTAGACAGATGCAGGGCCCTTCAAATGGGAAGATTTACAATTTGTTAGTATTGTGGGGTACCTGATCTTTTAACCTGGTGTCTTTTAACCTGGTGAGTAACTGATGTAAAAAATGTATATTCACGACCAACTCGGTTTTAGTGGCTTATTCTTAAATTTATGCTCATTGCCATACATTTCGTTGCCTCACTTTTGTGTCTAGACGATCTTCAATTATTATTTTTGTTATGGTGCGCAATGATTAAATAAATATTTATACTTAGCATTCAAATCAGTCATCTTTTGTTTTCACCACTTCATAATATCAAATTAAAGAAGCTGAAGCAGCCCAGTTTGTAGGAGAAGTTGGCCCAGTTTGGCCCCGACCACATTTATTTTTTGACACATTTTTGCCCCGACCCACATTCTTTTCCTTGAGCACAGTTGGTTTGTTCTCTAGAGAGAGAAAACACAATTAGCGGTAGTGGCTACTGGTCGCCTGAGCTTGGACAGATGGTGCTGATACTCCTTGTGCATCTCGATACTCCTTGTGCATCTGGACCATGATCTATCCTTCGATGATTGGCCAAACTTTCAAAGTGTGCCCGTTTGGTGGCCCGCCGTGATCCAAACCAACAGACACAAAAGGATGTCACTCATATTCATCGTGATGCTCACGTCGTGGGAGATTTGGAATGAGTGGAATGCCTGGATTTTCCGGAACATTTACACCTTGCCAACGATAATCTTTGCAAAGATCAAGCGTGAGGCGGCATGTTGGGGCATTGCTGGGGCAAAACACTTGAGATCCGTAATGCCGCGAGAGTAATTCCTTGCATGTTATTGTGCCTTCGGGCAAGTGTTCTAGTCGTAAATATTCTTAATAAGTGAAGTGAGGCAAAGCTTTTGCCCATATTCAAAAAAAATATGATCTGTGGCGGCAGCATCCCTGGACAACGGGCTCGCCTGAGGTCACCAGTCCTGTTGTAACGGTCTTCTTGATGACATCCTGCCCTGACAAAGGATGAAATGAGACAAAGCTTTTTTCCCATATTTCAAAAAAATATATGATCCGCGATAGCACCATCCCTAGACAACGGCCTCGCCTCCGAGGATGCAGGAATATTTTTCTCCCGTTGAAACGCAAAGACACATTTACTAGTACATACCTAAGTACATGTACGCTGGTCGGCATGGCCACGTATATAATTTATTTGACTACCAAATTGATGACGTGTCCTACACTTCGTGGTTAGTCATGCCCACTTAGTGAAATCACCACAGCAAGCTAGTCCAAGAGGTTCCGGCAAGCTGCCCGTACGGCAATACGTGCATGTGCTATTGATTGAAAAGAAATATGTTGAATATATGTACAGGCCATCATCGTATGTATGGTTAGGATCTTTTCCTAACAAGCCAGGCCTCTTGTTTCCTTGTATAAACCAGGACGTGGCCTGAACATTGTACATATATACGTGCGTGTATGCACCCAATGAATCAGGAGTTATCAGTTTCTCTGTTGGCGCCGCCTCTCGCAGCACCGCTCTTCTTCTTCCTCTCAACTCTCTTATGATTTCTCTCTTATCTCATGAACACACACCATGGAAGGAACACACACGTACACACACCTCACAGTGGAGAAAAATGGCTTTGCCTCTTGCACCCGGTGAGAACACATGGGCTACATTTTCCTCTTCTTCTCAATAGCATAACCAAGCTGATTACAATGCTTAAGTAGTACCCACACACGCATAACCCAGCCACCATGCTCGGCCACTAGCCCGACTAACACACGCACAACACTAGCAAATTACTTGCATGCATCTATTCTGTTTTCCTAAATTCTCTCCTACGACCTAAAGAATAGGTCATCAACTCATGCAGCTAACAAACCCACACATGACATGACACCACACATGCACATAGCCTCAACTACTAGGCCAAATCACTCGGCCACTAACTCAGCAGAAAACTTAACACTAATACTCAACTACTAACACCAAGACAAGATTAATAGCTAACAATCACCCCCTTAATCTTGTCATGACAACTCGTCGGCTCGCCAAATCTTCAAAGCAGATCACCCGCAAACACTTGCCCTGGACGACACAACCTTCATAACGGCAAACTGCAAACCATCTTGTCACGGACGCCATCGCAGCAGCGTTCATCACGCCGTCTTGCCGCAGCTTCACGCTGTAAATTTTGTTGGCTTCGCACCAACTCTCTATGATGACGATGGCATCACACCACCGTCGTCGGCATCGCACCGACCTGAGCGACAGCATCACGTCGCCATACCTCTTCTTAGCGGCATCTCACCGCCTCTCCTAGTAGTGGCATCTCACCGATGTTGTGGCCGCATCACACTGCCATCTCCTCTTGCGGCATTGCACCGCAACCACATGTCCGCGTGGCATCACACCGCCAAACACCTCCTTGTCGTGGACGACGCCGTCACAGCGACGGTTACCAACACCGTCTCCATCTAGTCATGGTTGACGCCATCGCAGCGCCAACCACCCGCCATGGACCATCTTGTCGTGGATGACGCCAACGCAGCACCGGTAACCACGGCGTTGTGCCGCACGCAGCGGCCTCCTCTTGACGTGGACCACGCCTTCGCGACGCCGATCACCAAGCCATCATCATCTTGCGGCATCACACCGCAACCGACCACCAGCGGCATCGCGCCGCCGCCGGCCTCCACCTCACATAGAGTCTGGGCACCGCCACCGCCTCGGATCGACAAGGCTCTGAATACCAATTGTTGACGCCGCCTCTCGCAACACCGCTCTTCTTCTTCCTCTCAACTCTCTTGTGATTTCTCTCTTATCTCATGAACACGCACCATGGAAGGAACACACACGTACACACACCTCACCATGCAGAAAAATGGCTTTGCCTCTTGCACCCGGTGAGAACCCATGGGCTACATTCTCCTCTTCTTCTCATTAGCATAACCAAGCTGATTACAATGCTTAAGTCGTACCCACACACGCATAACCCAGCCACCATGCTCGGCCACTAGCCCGACTAACACACGCACAATACTAGCGAACTACTTGCATGCATCTAATATGTTTCCTAAATTCTCTCCTACGACCCAAAGACTAGGCCATCAAGTCATGCAGCTAACAAACCCACATATGCATGTAACTAACTAATCATCGTATGCATAGCCCCATCCCTATGTACAATACTGCCTAGGATGCATGGGGCCCCATCCCTACCGATAATTTTACATCGACTTTGGTAGTTGTCTATGGGGCTGCCCAGGATGAGCATAAACCGACTTTCCTTAGGGAATTGGTAAACCTGGCTAAGGATAACCCGTATCCAATGCTTATTGGAGGGGATTTTAATATTCTTAGGTACCAGCAAGAGAAAAATAATAATCGCTTCGATACTCATTGGCCTTTCCTATTCAATGTTGTGATAGACAGTTTGAATCTTCGGGAGGTCAGTATGTCGGGGCGGCAGTTCACCTGGGCTAATAATCTGTCTGTGCCGACATACGAGAAACTTGATAGGGTACTCATGGACACCGAATGGGAAATAAAATTTCCTCTGGTTACTGTGCGAGCCCTAGAGCGTATTGAGGCATTATTAGATCATGCACCCATCATTCTTGATTCTAATTCTACGAAACCAGTGGCACATCGCTCTTTAAAATTTGAATTGGGATGGCTACATCGGGAAGGGTTTATAGATATAATCAAGAATGTTTGGGAGAGGCCCGCCATTGGTCGCACACCTATTCAGAGATGGAATTTTGAAATAAGGGCCATGAGGAAACACCTCACTGGATGGGCGAAACACACCAACGTGATATATAAAAAAGAAAAACAAAGGCTCTCTACCATTATTGATGACCTCGATAAGATTGCAGAGACGCGCAACTTATCTCAGCAAGAGATTGAATTGAAAAATCAATCTAATGAGAAGGTTGCTCGGCTTTTGTGAGAAGAGGAGATCAAATACTACCAGAGATCCAAAGCTGACTTCATTTTCATGCGTGATAGTAATACACGATACTTCCAATTGGTCGCCAATGGGCGGCATAGGAAGAAATTTATTTATAGTCTCCGGCAAGATGAGGGACGGATCGAAGGCCAGGAGGAGCTCAAAAAGTATATCACCAACTACTACAAATCTTTGTTTGGAGCACCGCCTGAAGGGAACTTCACCCTTGACGAGACTCGAACAGATGATATTCCACAAGTCACATCAGAAGAAAACGTTATCCTCACGGCACCTTTCTCAGAAGAGGAGGTAAGAGCGGCGTTGTTCCAAATGGAACACAACAAAGCTCTAGGCCCTGATGGTTTCCCCGCAGAATTCTATCAGAATTTCTAGGATATCATCAGACCTGACCTTTTGGAATTGTTCAATTGTCTTCACGCCGACCGACTTGATCTATTCAGACTTAATTTTGGTGAGATTGTCTTATTGCCGAAGATTAAGGAGGCTGAACGGATCCAGCGGTTTAGACCCATATGCCTCCTTAATGTGAGCTTCAAGATTTTCACCAAAGTGGCCACGAATAGATTAAACTTGGTACCTGACCATGTTGTCTGACCATCTCAAACGGCGTTCATGCAAGGAAGAAATATACTTGATGGTGTAGTACTTTTGCATGAGGCCGTTCACGAGATGCACCGGAAAAACATGAGTGGAGTAGTACTCAAAATCGACTTTGAAAAAGCCTATGACAAGGTCAAATGGTCTTTCCTTCAACAGGCCCTACGAATGAAAGACTTCTCAGATAAATGGCGCCAGTGGATCCAAAATTTTGTAACTGGAGGTAGTGTGGCCATCAAAGTCAATGACGAAGTAGGCCATTACTTTCAGACAAAAAAAAGGGTTGCGGCACGGTGACACCATGTCCCCAATGTTATTTAACATTGTTGCTGACATGTTGGCTATTCTGATTGAGCGCGCAAAGCAGGACGGTCAGATTGCAGGAGTAGTGCCACACCTTGTGGATGGTGGCCTCTCTATTCTGCAATATGCCAATGACACAATTCTTTTTATGGAACATGACCTGGACAAGGCTTGAAACCTAAAACTCTTGCTTTCAGCGTTTGAGCAAATGTCAGGTCTCAAAATTAACTTTCATAAAAGTGAAATTTTCTGCTTCAGAGAAGCCATTGAGGCGACGACAGAGTATGCTGACCTGTTTGGTTGTGCACATGGTCAATTCCCGAATAAGTATCTGGGAATTCCGATACATTATCGGCGTCTCACGATTGCGGAGTGGAAGTATGTAGAGGAGCGGCTAGAGAAACGGTTGAGCAGTTGGAAAGGCAAGCTGCTTTCAGTTGGAGGACGGTTGGTTTTGATTAACTCTATCCTCACAAATATGGTTCTCTATATGCTTTCTTTCTTCCAACTCCCAAAGGGGGTCCTGCAAAGACTGGACTATTTTAGATCCAGATTCTTTTGGCAAGGAGATGGTGAAAAGAAAAAAATACAAACTAGCCAAATGGAGCGTGGTTTGTAGGCCGAAAGACCAAGGTGGGCTTGTAATTCATGACCTAAAGGTCAAGAATGAGGCCCTACTTAGTAAATGGTTATTCAAACTTCTTACTGAGGATGGTGTTTGGCAAACCATGTTGCGCATCAAATATCTAGGCCAGAAGGCAGTGTCTCAGGCATATTGGAAACCTGGAGACTCGCACTTTTGGGCTGGCCTAATGATGGCAAAGAAGCATCTTTTTCGCTTTGGGTCTTTTGCGATAAAGGACGGGTCGGAGATTCATTTTTGGGAAGACATATGGCTAGGCAATGCAAGTCTCCGAGAACAATATCCTGCCTTGTACGTCATTACTCGCGATAAGAATAATACTATTGCGCAGGTGCTCAGTTCATCTCCGCCGAATCTTTCGTTCAGGCGGGATTTGATTGGCCCCCGTCTTGTGTCATGGCATAATCTTTTGTCCCGACTGTATTCGATTAACCTGACACAAGGTCAGGATGTGTTCCACTGGAACCTTACTGCTTCAGAGTCTTTCATAGTGGACTCTATGTACCGTGCGCTCACGCATTCTGAGGTACCGGTGAGTAATAACAAAAAGATCTGGAAGTCAAAGATCCCACTAAAAGTTAAAATCTTCATGTGGTATCTTCGTAGAGGAGTTGTGCTAACCGAAGATAACCTCGCACGACGTAACTGGCAAGGGAGTAAGAAGTGTTGTTTTTGTACTCATAACGAGACAATCAAGCACCTCTTTTTCCAATGCAAGTTTGCACGTTCTACGTGGTCAGTCATCCAAATAGCGTCAAATTTATACCCGCCTACAAGTGTTGCCAATATTTCCGGTCACTGGTTGGACGGTATTCCAAATAGGTTCAAGACGCTGATAAGGGTGGGAGCGTATGCCTTAAGTTGATCGCTTTGGCTATGTAGAAATGATATGATTTTTAATGATAAATATGTATCTCCTCAACAGGTTATTTTCCGATGTATGCAATTGCTTCATATGTGGTCTACGCTACAACGACCGTAGTACCTATCGCTGTTCAAGGCGGGGTGTACGCGATTGGAGCAGGTGGCTACGGAGGTTTTTTCCCAACATGGGTGGCAACATAACCTTCGCATACACGGACCACCACTTTCGGCATAGGCATAGTGTCGGTCTATAGGACTCTACTGTTGTCGATATGTCGGTTTTGTTTTATTTATTTATCTGTTGTTTTAGCAGACTTTAAGGTTTGGCTGTGTGCATCCTAGCTATGCAGAGGCCGGGTGTGACTCATAATGCTTTGTATCCGCTCGATGCTACATTTTGAGATAATAAAAACGCCCTTTATCGAAAAAAATGTACAATACTGCCACATGAAACGACACTACAGATGCACATAGCCTCAATGACTAGGCAAAATCAATCGGCTACTAACACCAAGATAAGATTAATAGCTAACATTCCCTACCCCGATCCTAAACCCAGCCTTCTGCTCTTGCCGCCGCCGCACCTTCTGGTAGCCGCCGTCGTCCCTGCTGCCGCTGCTCCTCCCAAACGCCACCTGTCCTCTCGATCGCCACAATAGCCTCCGCTGCTCTCTTTCTTTTCCATCCCCTGACCATGGCCTCACCATACTCCTCCGCCTCCGGTGCCACCAATCCTTTTGCCGGTCCCGATCCCACTCTCATCAGTGATCTCAATATCTTCGATCGCGTTCCCGTGTGCCTTGATCAATCCACCTCCACCTACTATGCCTGGAAGACCTATTTCTCCTTGGTGTTCCGTGAGTATCATCTCCACGATCATGTCGATGGCTCCGTTGACTCAAGCCTCATCAAGGAGATGACTTCAGCGCCGGGTCTTCCTCCAGCAGGAATTTTTCAGGTGCTATCAACTCAACTCATCCACTGACGACTACTGTATGCGCCTGAAGAAACTTGCTGATGAGCTCCACGATTTTGGTGAGACGATCTCCGACGAGCTCCTCCTCAGTACTATCACCGCCGGCCTAACGAGGAGTTCGGGAACGCCGCTTTGAACCTCACCTTGATCCCTCGCCGACCTTCCCCAAGGTTGTGGCGTACCTGCACTTGGAGGAGCGTAGGATGAAGATGGCAAAAACTAGGGCAACCCACACCGCCCTTGCTGCCGGGAATTCCCGCGGTGGTCAACAAAAGCAGCACTCGCAGCCGTCCCAGCAGTCACGGCTCTCCATGCCGGTGTTGCAGTACCCAAAGTACTCGCAGCAGCCACCGGCGGGTTTCTTTAAACAGCAGCCGCCGGCCTCTTCTGAACGCCGCCATGGTGGCCGTCATGGACGCAAGCAGCAGTCCAACACACCCGAGGGGGCGCCCCACCAACAGCAAGCTCTAGCCCCGTGGTACATTGGGCAAAACCCTTGGACGGGCGTCATGCATGCTTATTCCATGCCTGTCCCACACCCCCCAGTTCCTGGCCTTCTTGGCGCACGTCCGGCTGCACACCAGGCGCTCCATGCAGCACCATAGGAGCCCGGCGATCAGTTTGGACACCAGCAGTTTGGACAGCAGCTCAGTGGACTCCCCATGCAGCAGTTTGGTTAACAGCTCGATGGACTCCCCATGCTCCTGCCTCCACCAACACAGCCGGTCGGCGCCTCCTACATAGCCCCACAACGCCTCCACTTCCTCCAGCACCGTGGGATCCATCTCTTCTCGCGGCTCTTCACTCCGCCCCTACACCAGCAAACTACACCGGTGGCGGTGACTGGTATATGGACACCGGAGCTACCGCTCATATGACTTCTCATCCCAGTAATCTCAATACTTCATATCCTGTTCATACTTCCACTCACATAACTATCGGTGATGGTTCATCACTTCCCATAACACATGTCGGTCATGCTTCTTTTCCATCCACATCTATGCCTTTGTCATTATCTAACATCCTTGTGTCCCCCGATCTTGTTAAAAACCTTGTTTCTGTTCGCTATCTTACTCGTGAAAATCCTGTTACCGTTGAATTTGTCAAATTTGGTTTTTATGTCAAGGACGCCCGTACCCGGATGGTGCTTCACCGATGTGACAGCCCCAACGAGCTCTAACCAGTCCATCCACCCGCCTCCACCACCACCACTCCCGTCGCCCTCTCCGTTGGTGTGGATCTTTGGCACACTCGCTTGGGTCATCCCAATCCCGTCACCCTTTGGCATATCCTTCAAAGTTTTTCTTCACTTGTAATAAGATCGACGACCATAGTTGTCATGCATGTCATGTCGGAAAACATGTCCGCCTCCCCTTTAGCGCGTCATCTTCGGTTGCATCGTACCCGTTTGAGTTAATTCATAGTGATGAGTGGACTTCTCTAGTTGCAAGTAATACGGGCTACCTTTATTATCTTGTCATTCTTGATGATTTTTCGCATTATGTGTGGACCTTCCCATTGCGGCGGAAATCCGATGTCATATCCACCCTCACCGCATTCTACTCCTATGTCACCACGCAGTTTGGTCCCATCCATGCACTTCAAACCGACAACGAGAAGGAGTTTGATAATGTTGCTGTCCGCACCCTCCTCACCACACATGGTAAAATTTTCCGTCTCACTTGCCCCTATACTTCACAACAAAATGGGTGCGTCGAACGGGTCCTACGCACTCTTAATGATTGCGTTCGCATGCTCCTTTTCCATGCTAATGTGCCGCACCGTTTTTGGCCGGACGCCCTCACCACCGCATCTCTTCTCATTAATATCCGGCCATGTCACGTTCGCGGAAACTTTGCACCGCATCATTTGCTTTTCGGGAGTCCGCCTTCTTATGACGACTTACGCATTTTCGGGTGTCTTTGTTATCCTAGCATAGCCTCCACCGCTCCACATAAACTTGCCCCTCGCTCCCTGGCATGCATCTTTCTCGGCTATCCTCCTAACACTAAAGGCTACCGCTGCTACGACCCTATCTCACATCGCGTGTTCACTTCACGGCACGTTTACTTTGAAGAGAAGGTTTTTTCGTTTCAGCAGGTACCTCCGGTTGTCGCTCTGTCATCCTCGCCGCTGGCCACCGGTGGCTCGTCATCGGCTCCTCGTGATGGGCTCTCTCACGCTGCCCTTGGGCCGGCCCCTGGCTTCGGGCCGCTCCCGCGTGCTGCGGATACTGCTGCCATGTCTGCCTCTTCACCAACCAGTTTGGCTACCACGGCAGCAGTTTCCGCTCCCATCGTTGCTGCCACGGCTGATTTTTCTGTCGTTGGCTCTGCCACCACAGCAGGATCCCCGACGCCCTCTGCACCCGCTGGCTCCATTGCCACGGCCCCGCAGATGGCGCCCTCCGACGACCACATCCCGGCAACCCCTTCGTTGGTTTCTTCCATCTCGGTCACGACGGGATCTACACCGCCACCCTCGCCCGTCGTCCGGCCGGTCACGCCGCCCTGCCGCATGAGGACTCTCGCTCTCGCAGGCATTCATTGCCCGAGTCAGCGGTACCCCACCGATGAGTATATACTTGCGGCCTCGACATCTCCGCCATCACCTCTTCCGTCGTCAGCTCGAGCCGCTCTTCGTGATCCTCACTGGCTCGCTGCGATGCAGGAAGAGTTTGATGTCCTTCAGCGTAATCGCACCTGGCAGCTGGTTCCTCAGCCCCCGCATGCTAACATCATCAGCGGGAAATGGGCTTTCGTCGTAAGAATCGGCCCGATGGCACACTCAAGCGGTACAAGGCTCGATGGGTGGTTTGTGGCTTCCGTCAGCGTGCCGGAATCGACTTCACCGACATTTTTGCACCAGTTGTTAAACCGGGCACGATCTGTGTTGTTCTACAGCTTGCCGTGTCCCGTGCTTTGCCAGTACACGGGATGGACGTCTCCAACACCTTTCTTCATGGACATCTTGCAGAACTGACCCCGACCATGTCTGCCTTCTCTCGCGCTCTCTTTATGGGCTCAATTAGGCTCCACATGCGTGGTACCAACGCATCGCCGCGTTCCTTCATCAGCTTGGGTTCCAAGCAACTCGCTCTAACGCCTCACTGTTCGTGCATCATCACGGTCATGCGACTGCTTATCTACTGCTCTACGTCAATGACATCATCCTGACAGCCTCTTTGGATGAGCTTCTTCACCAGCTCACAGTCCGTCTCAGCACCGAGTTTACTATCAAGGACCTTGGTGCTTTGCACTACTTCCTCGGGATAGAGGTGGTGTGGTGTGCTGAAGGTTTCTTTCTTTATCAACAACAGTACGCCCCGGAGCTACTCGATCGTGCCGGCATGCTTAATTGCAAGTCGGTACCTACGCCTATCGACACGAAGGCCAAGGTCTCCTCACTTGAAGGCTCGCCAGCACCGTATGCTTCTTTGTATCACTCTATCCTCGGCGCCTTTCAGTACGTGACGCTCACTCGGCCGGACTTGCAGTATGCCATTCAGCAGGTGTGCCTCCACATGCATGCTCTGCGTGACTCGCACTGGAACCTAGTGAAGCAGATCCTTTGCTACATCCGCGGTACCACGGCTCTGGGTCTCACGTTAACGGCGTCTTCCTCCATCGACTTGGTTGCCTACTCCGACGCTAACTGGGTCAGCTGTCCAGACACTCGTCTATCTACATCCGGTTACTGTGTCTACCTCGGACCATCCCTCATCTCGTGGTCGTCTAAACGACAACCCACGGTGTCGCGTTCCAGTGCCGAGGCAGAGTATCGGGCCATGGCTAATGCCGTCGCCTAGTGCACATGGCTCCGGCAACTTCTTCAGGAGCTGCATCTTGGCGTGTCCAAGGCCACCATTGTCTACTGCGACAATGTCTCCGCTGTCTACCTCTCCGCCAACCCCGTTCATCATCGTCTCACAAAGCACATTGAGCTCGACATTCACTTCGTACGTGAGCAGGTGGCTCTCGGACATGTCGGTGTCTTGCATGTTCCCACTACTCGGCAATTCGCCGATGTCATGACCAAGGGGTTACTGACGCCTACGTTTGAGGAGTTCCGGTCCACTCTATGCGTCACATGTGATGTATGGACTGCGGGGGGTGTTGAATATATGTACAGGACATCATCATATGTATGCTTAGGATCTTTTCCTAACAAGCCACACCTCTTGTTTCCTTGTATAAACCAGGACGTGGGCTGAACATTGTACATATATACGTGTGTGTATGCACCCAATGAATTATGAGTTGTATTGCCTTCCAATAAAATCAATTAAGTTGCTTGCTTGTGTGCATTTGTGTTAACTCTGTAACGCGGATGCATATCGCATGCATGGCGCCGCAGAGTGGAGCATCATGCGATTGACCATCTTCTTAGGGGTGTCATGCATCTCAGGTTGGTTCATCGTGGCATTCAGCTCTGAGTCCATGGCGCCCTTGACGAGGGCATCATGTTGTTTAGCACGATGCCCCGGGCCCGGGCATCATGAAAAAGGGCTATTTTTTGAAATTATTTCAAATAGAATTCATTTTGTGCTAAATTTTACAAAAGGGACCAGTTTTGTCACTTTTTATGCCATACTCGGACTAAGACACGACCCAGAGTCCCACGTGGGCAGCAGCTGATAATCTTGGACAATGGGCGAAAGTCATGATGCCAAGCCAGAGGCGCTTGCCAACAGGCTTTCGTCATCCAGGAGAATTACAACTAAGAAAACAAAAGATGAACATGTAACCCAATCCCCTTCACTATTATTATCAGCAGGATTGTTATTTTCTTTTTTGAAGGTCACCGGGGGAGGGAAAAGCCCTCCACTATGGGCTCGAGAAGAGGTGTCTAGTGGAGGGGTGAATAGACTACTTGACCAAATAAAAACCTAACCTTTTTCCAATTATATTGGTTGGAAAGTTTTAGCAATTCTATCAAGTCTAGCACACCCTACACATGCAAATGTACGAGTATAGCAGCGGAAAGTAATGACATGCACATGTAAGTAAAGAGTAGATATAGGAAGATCAAATGCAATAGGGACTCGAGGATTTCTCCCGTGGTTCCAATAGGTGGTGCTATCCTACGTCCATGCTGATGGAGACTTCAACCCATGGAGGATATCGGTTGCACGAATCCATGGAGGGCTCCACCCACGAAGGTTCCACGAAGTAGCAACCTCGTCTATTCCATCACGGCACGTCCACGAGGGGTAGATCTTCAGGAAGTAGGCGATCTCCTTGCCCGTACAAACTTCTTGGTTCAACTCCACATGAATTGGAGGCTCCCAAGCGATACCTAACCAATCTAGGAGACACCACTCTCCAAAAGGTAATAGATGTGGTATGGATGATGAACTCCTTGCTCTTGTGCTTCAAAAGATAGTCTCCTCAACACTTAATCACTCTCTCAAAGATTTGGCTTGGTAGAAGAAATTGATTGGGTGGAAAGCAACTTGGGGAGGCTAGAAATCAAGATTCATATGGTTGGACTGGAAGATCTTCATCTCAACACATGAGTAGGTGGTTCTCTCTCAGAAAATGAATGGTGGAAATGTTGGCTTGTTCTGAGTGCTCTCTCTATGAATGAGAGGGATGTGGAGGGGTATATATAGCCATCTCCAAAAATCCAACCGTTACAACATTATTGCCCGATTTGGTGGAACCGAAGTAAAAACTCGGTTACACCGAGTAGTGCAAAAGGTTGCAACTTTCGGGTTCTTGGTGAGACCGATATACGTTGACCTGGGTAATTCCTCACTTCGGTGACACCGATTTGCAAAACTCCGAAATTCTGATTTTTAGCAAATACATACCAGAAGGTTGGTCCATGCTTTTCGGTTTTACTGAACCAAAACTTGGTTACACCGGGTTGCTAGGGTTTGGCTTTGGGTTCTGTCTAAGGAAAAATCGGTGGGGCCAATTGTGGAAAGTTGGTGGCACCGAATTTTCCTTTTAGGAATTTGGCAGAATATATTGTGGGAGAATTCTTGAGGGTTTTTGGTGGCTAATCTCTAAGCACTTGAGCAACCAGATCATCATAGATACATCATCCCCTTTTAATAGTATTGGCTTTCCTATGGACTCAAGTGTGATTTCTCACATAAATGCAAAATGTAGAGTGTTGAAGCTTGAACCTTAGCCAATCCTATTTCTCTCCATCCTTGGGGTTCCTCCTCACATTCCCAGCCACAGTAATCTTTTGGATTTAATCTGAAACACTAGGTAAAACCATTAGTCCAAGATATAATGTATGTTGTCATGAATTATCAAAACCTTCAAAGGAGCATATGTGCTTTCAATCTCCCCTTTTTTTGTAATTAATGACAACATGCAATTAAAGCTTTAATTTAAAGTAAGAAGTAGTATATGACAACTTTGAGAGACATATGACTAAGACATGCTCCCCCTAAATGTGTGCAATCCCTTTTAAGGAATAGTTGCTTTGGAATGCATGAGTGCACACGCATAGTAGAGAGGATATGACAAGTCATATGTACCTTGGCTATATGTATCAGATAAATGAGAATGAAGAATCTCCATGTTCAGGACTCATTCTTGCAAAACAATATGGGCAAGAAGCAAGAGGTTGTCCTAACCAAGGGTATGATGGATATACTTACCTTGAAGTTCTGGAGCATTTCTAGTAGGGAAACATACATGAGAAAACAAGGTTAGATAACACAAGAATATTTCTTTCATAAAGATGCAAAGAAGTTCAACTTCACCAAGGTTTGGAAGACATGTAGAAGATAGCATTTTCTCAAAATCACCATGTATCCAAAAGTGATTTTATATCTTTCTCCCCTAAATGTAGATTTTAATTTCTCCTCTCCCCCTGAACCTTAGCATGTAAATATTGGGAGTAGGTAGGGCGAGACAAGTCTAGCAAGAAAGATATAGCAGTGCAAAAACATGAATCCAGTTCACTTAATCTTTTATCTCTCTCTCCTTTTAAGAATATTGCAATGAGTTGATCTCTCCCCCTTAATGATTAGCTTTGAGCTTTGAGATTCTCCCCTGAAGCTTTGAATTTAAGCTTTGATCTTTTTCCCCCTTTGGCATTAATTTCCAAGAAGGGTTAGAGGGTAAGGGATCCTTGAGAGTAAGGGTCATGGATATTATTTTCTGAAAAAGTTAAAATCGTGGCAAAGAACACAACCAGCATCAAAAAGTCGGAGGCTCTGAAACAATATTGATCGGTAGAACAGATATGGAAGTCAGGATTCTGGTTGAAATCGGTATAGCCTAAGAGATCCATGTCAGTAGAACCGAAGAAGCTCTGAGCAGTTTATCTGCTACGTCGGTGAAGCCGATTTTCCCGATTCGAAGTTGCAAATTGAAACTTGACAAAAACATTCTTGGCCATTTTGTCGAAGAAAACTTTCAGAAAGATTTGACCAAATTTGTCAGAAATTTTCCATAAGATTTGCAAAGAATTTTCAAAAGATTTGCAAGGAATTTTCAAATGTTTTGCAAGGAATTTTCATCTAGGTTAGAATTGAATGGAAGCAACAAAGTAGGCAACAATAGAGATAGTATCCATTCAAGTTTCATATCTAGATGTTGGGCGGTGACTAGGTCACCTATATTTGAGTATATTGACTTAAGGAGCCAAGCAAGAATGCTTGATCATAGGTCATACTCATCGTTAAGCTCAAAATGGGGTTACCATTTTTCATTTAAGAATTTTAATGTCTTCATATCACTTAGAATTGCTTTGGTTCATGACTTGGAGTGAAGCTTCTTCAAGGATATGAGTACATACCTTTGAAAGATGTAGATAACATGACATGTGGGTGAACTTGTTGTGGATGCTCAAGGTTGATGAAGATCATCTTGAGTTGCGAGCAATCCTTGTTTGTTTTTGTTCTCTTCTGACCTACATGGGTTAGTCATGCAAGGAAGAACATGATATAACAAAATGACAAGAGTAAGGTTTTCATCAAATGTTTCTGAAGGACATGGTTTGTGTTGTCTTCTTCCTCCATCTCGAAATAGGGGTGTTGATACTTGGCCATAATAAAATTTCTTGTGGTATGAGTTGATGGCAATCTTGTGGAGTGTAGTTCTTCCAAGTACCTACAAAATGTTAGATGCAATACAAGGGAGCATAGATTTCCAAGGCATAAGACAGTGTCATATCAATGGTGTCACGGAATAGTAAGAATAAGCTCATGCCCTTGCATGCATCCGAGTGCATCTAGCTCAAGTTTGAAGCATCAATGATGTTTAACTCACTCCTCAAGTAACAAAACACTGTCTCATAAAGTGGCTTAGTAAAGATATCTGCCAATTGTTTGTTGGTACGAACATGTTTGAGATTAATGTCCCCTTTGTCAACATGATCACGAATGAAATGATGACGAACTTTAATATTTTTAGTTCGAGAATGATGCACGGGATTATGAGCATTCTTATAGCACTCTCATTGTCACAAAGTAATGGAACATGCTTCACATGTATACCATAGTCCTTAAGAGTTTGAGACATCCATAGCAATTGCACACAACATGATCCGGCGGCAATGTATTCTGCTTCGGCGGTAGATAGAGATACCAAGTTTTTTTCTTGGATGACCAAGATACAAGAGATCTCCCAAGAAATTGACAAGTACTCGAGGTGGATTTTATATCAACCTTATCCCTGCCATAGTCCGAGTCGGAATAGCCAATAAGATTAAAATAAGATCGCTTGGGATACCAAATGCCAAAGTTTGGTGTATGTATCAAGTATCTCACAATTCTTTCCACGGCCTTAAGATGACACTCTTTGGGTGTCGCTTGATATCGATCACACATGCACACACTAAGGATGATATCGGGATGGGAGGCACATAGATATAACAATGAACCGATCATTCATCGATAAACCTTTTGATCAACCGGTTTGTCCTCCTTGGCATGTCCACTAGTAGGCATAGGAGTTTTCATACCTTTACACTCTTGCATGTTGAACTTCTTGATCAAGTCCTTGGTGTACTTGGTTTGAGAGATAAATGTTCCTTCTCTTGTTTGCTTGATTTGCAAACCAAGGAAAAATTCAGCTCACACATCATAGACATCTCATATTTCACGGACATCAACTTTCCAAATTTCTCACTGGAATGTGGGTTAGTAAACCCGAAGATAATATCATCCACATAAATTTGGCACACAAATAATTCACCATTAAATATTTTAGTGAGAAAGGTTGCGTCAATTTTACCAATCTCAAAACCCTTTCCAACGAGAAACTTTGTTAAGCATTTGTACCAAACTTGTGGGGCTTGTTTAAGACCATAGAGAGCTTTACGAAGTTTATAAACATGATTTGGTTTCTTAGGGTTCACAAAGCCGGGAGGTTGCTTAACATAAACTTCCTCCTCAATTTCACCATTTAGAAAAGCACTTTTGATATCCATTTGGTAAAGAGTAATATCATGGTGATTGGCATAAGCAAGAAGTATGCATATGGCCTCAAGTCTAGCAATGGGGGCATAAGTCTCACCATAGTCCATACCTTCGACTTGAGTGTAACCTTGAGCTACGAGACGTGCCATGTTGCGTACCACTTGACCATCTTCATCTTGCTTGTTCTGAAACACCCATTTTGTTCCAATGATGTTGTGCTCATCCTTGGGCTTCTCCACTAGTGTCCACAATTCGTTCCTCGCAAAGTTGTGTAGCTCTTTGTGTATGGCATTTGATACGTCTCAAATGTATCTACTTTTCCAAACACTTTTGCTCTGGTTTTGCATTCTAATTTGCATGATTTGAATGGAACTAAACTGGACTGATGCTGTTTTCTGCAGAACTACCTTGGTGTTATTTTTGTGCAGAAATAAAAGTTCCTGGAATTGGAGAAACTTTTTGTGAATTATTTTTGGAATAAATAATGAATTATGGAGCGAAGATCTACCGGAAGGGGGCTGCCTATGAGCCACAAGGCAACAGGGTGCGCCCACCCCCTGGGCGCGCCTTGTTTGCTTGTGATGCCCACGTGGATCCCCCTACCCTAATTCCACTCCCATAAATTCACATCTTCAGAGAAAAAAATAGGAGAGATGATTTCAACGCGTTTTACGAGACGGAGCCGCCGCCACCTCCTGTTCTTCCATGGGAGGGCTGATCTGGAATCAGTTTGGGGCTCCGGAGAGGGGGAGTCGTCGCCATGACCAACCCTTCTTCATCAACACCACCATGATGCTCACCGCCGGGAGTGGGTAATTCCTTTGTAGGCTTGCTGGACGGTGATGGGATTGGATGAGATTGATCATGTAATCGAGTTAAGTTGATAGGGCTTGATTCCTAGTATCCACTATGTTCTGAGATTGATGTTGCTATGACGTTGCTATGCTTAATGCTCGTCACTAGGGCCCGAGTGCCATGATTTCAGATCTGAACCTATTATGTTTTCATGAATATAAGAGTGATTTGGATTCGATCTTGCAAGTTGTATGCACCTATTACATGTCATGATCCGCATACCCCAAGGTGAGAATAATTAGGATTCTTTCCGGTGATGGTTGTAGTTTGAGGAGTTCATGTATTCACCATGTGTTAATGCTTTGTTCTGGTTCTCTATTAAAAAGGAGGCCTTAATATCCCTTAGTTTCCATTAGGACCCCGCTGCCACAGGAGGGTAGGACAAAAGATGTCATACAAGTTCTTATCGCAAGCACGTATGACTATATACGGAATGCATGCCTACATTACATTGATGAATTGGAGCTAGTTCTATGTCGCCCTAGTGTGTAACTGTTACATGATTGGTGTCATCTAAATCATTATCCATCACCGATCCACGTGCCTATGCTTTACATATACTGAAACTTGCTAAGTTACTACTACTGCTACTACTGTCACAACTGCTACAAAATTGTTGTTGTCACTATTACTGTTACTGTTACTACTATCACTTGTTTTGCTACTAAAACTTTGCTGCAGAGAGATATCCCAGGTGTGGTTGAATTGACAACTCAACTGCTAAGGTCGATAAATATTATTTGGCTCCCCTTGTGTCGAATCAGTAAATCGGGGTGAAATACTACCCACGAAGACTGTTGCGATCCCCTATACTTGTGGGTTATCAAGACCTTTTTCTGGCGCCGTTGCCGAGGAGCATAGCTATATTTATTGTGTTAACTTGAGCATATCCAATTGCTACTATGAAGAATCTTACAGATACTCGAACCAAGATCATCCCCTCTCGTATGAGAGCCGGTAAGGAACTGTCATCTAGCTCTGCTTTTGATTGACCTACTATTTTGAATCAGCTTATAACACCACCACCTGTTGCTCCTTCTAATATATCGCATGAACTTGATGATGCTACTTCCTAAATTAATGACGATACTACTGCTACACTTGATGAAACTGAAACTGTGCCACTGAATGAATTACTTGATGCTCATATTGCTAAAGCTGGAGAACATGAAAATGCTGAAACTGATGAAGATTTTGAGTCACCTGTTACACCTCGCTCTCCTAATAGATATGAATTGCTCGATGTACCTAAGGGTTATGTTATGGATGGAGAGGTAGCTAGGGACTTTCTTCCTTGTAATGATAGAGATGATTTGAAGAAACTATTCTGCAAACTGAAACAAAAATCTATGATGGAGTAAATGAAACATGATCCTAAATTTGCTACTTCTCCTATATTTGTTACTGATAAGGACTATGAATTCTCTGTAGACCCCGAGTTAATCCCTATAGTAGAGTTTGATCCTTTCCATGGTTATGAAACTAAACTATTGTTGGACATCTCACTAAACTGAATGATATTGCCGCTTTGTTTACTCATGAGGAAAAGATGCGCTACTATTACATTCGTAAGCTTTTTTCCTTTCTCGCTAAAAGGTGAGGCCAAGGAATGGTTCCTCACTCTTGCTCCTGGTTGTTTGTGTAGCCCTCAGGATATGATATATTACTTCTCTGAAAAATATTTTCCTGCTCATAAGAAACAAGCTGCTTTACAGGAAATATTTAACTTTGTGCAAAGTGAAGAAGAGAGTCTCCCTCAAGCTTGGGGAGGCTTATCCAGTTATTAAGAGCTTTACCTAATCATCCTCTTGAGAGGAATGAAATACTTGATATCTTTTATAATGGACTAACTCATGATTCTATGGACTACCTAGATAGTTGTGCTAGTTGAGTTTTCAAGGAAAGAACTGTTGGGCAAGCTGAAGAATTATTGAATAACATATTGTAATATGCTGATAATTGGACACTTCCTGAGCCACCGCTGGAACCTATTCAAAAGAAGAGAGGTATTCTATTCCTCAGTAATGAAGATATGCAAGAAGCCAAAAGAACTATGAAGGAGAAAGGTATTAAATCTGAAGATGTCAAGAAGTTACCACCTATCGAAGAAATACATAGACTTGACACCCCGAAACAGGTAATAGAGGTAAAATCTCTTTGTACCTTTAATAAGTGATATACCTTATACTAAGACTCCTAGTCAATGCATGGATGAATTTTATAATTACATTGTTAAGCAAGAACATTTCAATAACTATGTCAAAAATCAATTAAGACGTAATGCCATGATGATAGATCGCTTGAGTGACTTGATGTTTAGAATTTCTAATGATGTTAAGGGTCTAGGTAAACATGCTTCTATGGTTCATACCCTACTAGACCAAGTTGCTAAGTCACAAAATGATTTGCTTGCCGAATTAGATTATAATATGAATGATCATGCTATTAGAGTAATGACTAGAGGAGGTAGAATGACTCAAGAACCTGTTTATCCTGAAGGTCATCCTAAAAGAATTGAGCAGGATTTTGAGAGAACTAATGATGATGCACCTAGTCCATCTAAGAAGAAAAAGAAAAAGAAAAATGATAGGACTTTGCATGCTTCTAGTGAACTTGTTATAGAAAAACCTGTTGAAAAACATAATTATGTTTCTATTTCTGATGATGAGATACAATCTGGTAGTGAACATGCACCTAGTGATAATGAGAATAATAATAATAATGATGATGATGTTCACGTAGAATAAAGAACATGATAATGATGTGGAAATAGAACCTGTTGAAGATCTTGTTAACCCGCATCCCAAAAATAAACGTTATGAGAAGAAAGACTTTGTCGCTAGAAAACATGGTAGGGAAAGAGAGCCATGGGTTCAAAAACCCATGCCATTCCCTCATAAGCCTTCCAAGAGTAAGGATGGGGAGGATTTTGAACGCTTTGCTAAAATGATTAGACCTGTCCTTTTACGCACTCGCTTGACTCATATATTGAAAATGCCTCTGTATGCTAAGTATATGAAGGATATTATTACCAACAAGAGAAAAATACCTGAAACTGAAATTGCTACTGCTTGCTAATTATTCTTTTAGTGGTGGGGTGCCTAAGAAGTTGGGAGATACGGGTATACCCACAATACCTTGCTCCATTAAATGAAGTTATGTTAAAACTGCTTTATGTGATTTAGGAGCCGGTGTTAGTGTTATGCCTTTCTCTCTTTATAAAAGACTTTATTTGAATAAGCTCACACCTACTGAGATATCTTTGCAAATGGCTGATAAATCTACCGCTATACCTATTGGAATTTGCGAGGAAGTTCCTGTTGTGGTTGCAAATGTTACTATCTTAACAGACTTTGTTATTCTTGAGATTGCCGAGGACGACAACATGTCGATTATCCTTGATAGACCCTTTTTAAATATTGCAGGGGCTGTTATTGATTGCAACAAAAGCAAGGTTACTTTTCACATCAATGGCAAACAACATACTGTGCATTTTCCGAAGAAGCAAACTTTGGTTAATAATATTAATGTCATTGAGCCAAGTGCCACAATCATCATTGGAGGTTTTAAATTTCCTCTTCGTACTGCCAAGAAGAAATATGATATTCTTATTGTTGGGGATATGCAAATCCCCATTGAGGTAACCTAGTGTTATACGAAAATTCTTCGGTCTCATGTCAATTGGAAATGGTTATTAATAAGACTTGATCAACCTTATTAATGGATCATTTTTTAAAGACATGTTGTTGAGGAATTTAGTAAGCACAACCTTTTGTACCATAAGTTTACCCTCTGTTATTCCTAGTTAGATAAAATAAAATGGCATGCTTATCTTGTTTCCTGAATTTCCCGTGCAATAAAAATGACCCAAAAATAAAAGTCTCAGATTGCCACAAAATTTGAACATGAATTTTTCTGGAATATTTAAGAATTTTTTGTGCTGAAATTACATCAAGGAGGAGCACGTGTGGGCCACAAGCCAACAGGGCGTGCCCTGATAGCTTGTGGGGCCCACAGGGGTCCCTACCTTATCTCTTCAGCCCATGTCATCCCCTACCTCCAGCAAAAATTCATTCACACTCTATCTCTCGTGTTATTGCTCCTGAAACTGAAAATTTCGATCTCTTTGCTTGGAACTTCGTTTCCGAAACTGTTTTGAGGAATTGCTCCTTGGTATGTGACTCTCCCATTCCTGCAATTAGTTTTTGCCTTAGTAGTTTATATTTTGCATTTTTTTTGCACTTGGTGCTACTGAAAATGAGCTTGCATGTTGAATTATTTGAGTTCTAAGCAGTATGAATGCTTGATATGGCCTCTAGGTACCTATATGAGTAGTTGCTATCAATCTTGCAAAATTTATTGACATAATTTTGTGGCCCAAAAATTTCAGAAATTTGTGCTTAGGTAAATGAATTTCCTAAGGAGGGTTTCTTTGATCCGGAGCCCCAAGAGAGTTGTTGGGAGGACTCAAGATCGAGATATTAACATCTTTCGCAACACGGAGGTTAGGCCCTGTGAATGGCCACATGAACCCTTCATGAGTAAAGCAAGTTTCTATCAAGAGTTTATGCAATTCATTGCAAACGTCGGGCTGACCAACTTCCTCGCAGATGAGTGTGACCAATACCATCTCCTTACTAATTCCTTTGTGCAAAATTTCCATTTTGCAAATATGTCTGGTGCTCCCATGGTACGCTTCGATTTATATGCATCACATTATGAATTACCACTTGCTCAGTTTTGTGAAATATGCTTGCTTCCCTTTGACGGGGGAATGCGTGATCCTAAACCAGAGGAGTTCGAGGATTTCCTCCTCACCTTAACTGTGGGAGAAGCTAGGGGTGTATCAAATGCTAGGGCCACTAATTTACTTTTTCCGTCTGTGCATTACTTTGCTTTATTCATAGGGAAATGTTTAACTGCTATGACTCACGGTGGTGGTCTCAGTGCCCACACCCTCGCTATTTTGCGTTGCGCACTTTATGGTGATAACACTTACAACTTTGGAGCTATTGTCGCATGCCGCTTGCATCTTAACCGAACCAAGGGCAAGGTAAACATTTTAATGTCGCCATACGCCCCACTGACTACCTATTGCCTAAGGTCTATCTTGATCACCAGTCCATGCTAGATCACCAATTCATTGAGGAACCTCGGTCACCGTAGCACATTCGTTATAACTTAGTATATAGCAAGGAGACTCGCGATGTTATTGTGTTGCCTGCACCCTCTTTGTTTGACTATCATGCCAGGAATGGATACATCATCATGCCACCAGACATAACTGCTTACCGGAACGAGTTGGCTGAGGCGGAAGCCGCAGCTCAGGCTTGGGACGCTCAAGTACCTCAGCCCAACTACTTTGCTCCAAGACCAGATGGCTTCTACGAATGGTGATCACTAAGCTAGGCAAACGCCTACGCTTGGGGGAGTACGTATTTCTCACCGACATTACATTCATGTTCTATCGGTGCACTAGGACAGGGGTATCCAGTGCCCCTGACTTATGCATAGGCACTAGTAGCAAAACCCATCAACACAAGCGCAAACCAAGAAAACATTCAAGACCCAGACTCCAGCAACAACAACCTGCAAAAGGCCAAGCAACGCCAGCAAGACCAGCGCAATAGCCCAAGAGGGGCCCAAGGTGCGCCAGCCACATCCCCGGTGCCTGCCGGGGACCAAGGCGCGCACATCTTCAGGAAGACCCGGCAAGCCATCCCCCGGCAGGCGCTAGCTGATCGGCAACCGCTCTACCGCATCACGACGCCAGTCACTTGTCGATGCAGTGTCGAGCCTTCAGCTGGCTAAGTGGCTCCCGCTAAGCACGTGGCGACGCACCGGAAAACAGATTATGCCCAGATGACACCCGTCCAGAAGCGTGTCAAGACACTAAGCAACAGCCAGCTAAGCGGTGGCAAGAGCTTGCCAGGGATGCATCCCCGCGCGCCACCTAGACTAGCAATCACGGTATTTTGTCCTAAATGCCAGAGTTAGGTATGATAGCTCTGTTAGCTATCTAATCGCTAGATAAAGATTGTTTTGCCACTGTGGTTGCCCCTTGCCCTATAAAAGGAGGCCCAAGGCAACCTAGCTCAGGATTTCGGACTTTTGGACACTTGTACTCGTGTAGTAGCTCTCCCCGACGGCAATTCTCGCCGGGATTGAGCGCTGCGTGTTCTTCGTGTCCCCCTGAACAATCTACCAAAAGTAGGAGTAGGGTTTTATGCTTCTCAGCGGCCTGAACCTGGGTAAAAACACCAGCGTCCCGATCGTCGTGCTGTCTCACCATCTCCGCTCTTTGTGCAACATGACCTCACCCCCGCCGAACCACAAAGGGGCCTCTAGTCCCATAGGTGATCGTGTGCATCCGTGCCCCGAAATCTTTGGCGCGCCAGGTAGGGGGTGCATCATTTGTGCAAACCCGATTTCGTGAGCAGCGAGTCGATCTTCATCATCATCTTCTTCATCCATGGCTCCCAAGAAGAAGTCCGGCGTGACCGTGCATCCCTCCACTTCAAAGGCTCCCTCGCATGCAGTTGCGAGCGCCATTGGCGCCACGGCGGCTGCGAGTGAGGCGGGCGTCGTGGGCGACGCGGCTGGCGCAGGCGACGCCACCGTCGTATCCCCCGCGGCCGAGGTTGGAGCGGGGAACGCCGGAGAGGAGCAACAGCAGCAACATCCTGGCGAGCACGCCCCTGGTACTGCGGGTGGAGGAAACGACCAGTCTCCACCTCCCCGCAGCGCGGATGGCCGTGGCTGCCACAGCGGCGCTCAATTCGGAGCAAGTCATGACCCCCCATCTGCGCCCGTCACTAGCGCGGCTACTGGGCGTGCACCTCGTCCAGAACAAGACGGAGCTCCGAGCGGGGCCACGATCCCGCGGGCTCGGCTTCCCCCACGTCATACCACCCCGACGAGCGGCGCACGGCGACAGGGACGCAGCGACGCCCCTCCTGGTTCCACCAGGAGCCGAGCGACGTCGCGGTCCGCTTCTTTCGCCATGCCGGACACAACGTCGGAAGCAATGACACGAGCCCAGCTGATGCTAAACTTCCCGCTGGCGGCTGATAAGATGGACGAGTGGAGAGCTACCATCCAGAGCTTGATATCCTTCGTCGAAACCAACAGATCTCAGCATGCAGAGCCATCGCGACGCATGCATACGGCTACGGTGGCCCGGGCCGGCGATCATGTCGAGGGGGCCACGCCGACGGTGCAGTCTCCTCCGTGAAAACAGACCCAGGAGCAGCCGCGGCGAGCTTCACATGCTGACGAGTTCGACGAGGCATCGATGGCCTCGTCCGGCCCGCGCGATCGCCGGAACCTGCGGCCTGTCCTATAAGATCGGCGGAAAGAAGACGCACGCATCACCATAGAGCGGCGCCGAGAAGCACGCCGTCAGCCTGACAGGCACAATGGCCCAAGTGTTGACAACCCCGCGCCCAGTACTGGCGGGTATGTGCCCTACGAGGTTGGGTCTCCTGCCTTCACTCGCGAGCTGTGGCAGGACCGCTGGCCATCGGCCCGAGCTTTCAAGCAAGAGCTGACGGAGAAATACGATGGAAAACTGAACCCGGCAGAATTCCTGGGCATCTACACGATAGCCGTTCAAGCCATCGGAGGAAGGGATGAGAAAGTGCTTGCCAACTACTTCCCTTTGGCACTCAAGCCAAACGTGAGATCGTGGCTGATGCACCTGCCGGAGAACTCCATTTCATCATGGGCTGACTTGTGCAATGTGTTCGTTGGCGCCTTCACAGGCGGCCACCAGGAGCCAGGGCAACCTAGCGACCTGCAAGTCCTTCTGCAAAAGGAGGGAGAGACTTTGCGGAAGTACATCCAGAGATTCAGACGAGTACAGTGCAACATTCCAGAGATACACCCCATTGCCGTGATTGCCACGTTCCATTCTAATGTGCGCAACAGGAGGATGCGAGCCAAGATGAACGTCAGACTCCCCAAGACCGGCAATGAGCTGTACACGTTGGCGGACAAGTGTGCTCGTGCTGACGAGTTCGACGAGGTATCTATGGCCTCGTCCGGCCCATGTGATCGCCGGGACCAGCGGCATGTCCTGGAGGATCGGTGGAAAGAAGACGCACACATCACCATCGAGCGGCGCCGAGAAGCACACCGTCAGTTTGATAGGTGCAACGGCCCAGGTGCTGGCGACCCCGCGTCCAGTGCTGGCGGGTACCTGCCTTACGAGGTTGGGTGCCTTGCCTTCACTCGCGAGCTGCGGCAGGTTCGCTGGCCATCGGCCTGAGCTTTCAAGCCAGAGCTAACGGAGAAGTATGACGGAAAGCTAAACCCGGCAGAATTTCTGGGCATCTACACGATTGCCGTTCAAGCTGCCAAAGGAACAGATGAGAAGGTGCTCGCCAACTACTTCCCTTTGGCACTCAAGTCAAACGTGAGATCGTGGCTGATGCACCTACCAGAGAACTGCATTTCATCATGGGCTGACTTGTGCAACGAGTTCGTTGGTGCCTTCACAGGCGGCCACCAGGAGCCAGGGCAGGCCAGCGACATGCAAGTCTTTCCGCAAAAGGAGGGAGAGACTTTGCGGAGGTACATCCAGAGATTCAGTCGATTGCACCGCAACATTCTAGAGATACACCCCGATGCCGTGATTGCCGTGTTCCATTCGAACGTGCGCAACAGGAGGATGCGGGACAAGATGAACGTCAGACTCCCCAAGACCGTCAACGAGCTATACACGTTGGCGGACAAGTGTGCTCGTGCTGAGGAAGGAAGGCGACTACCCGGAGAGGAGGCTGGCGTCGAAGTCGATTCAGATGACGACGACGATGCCCCTGGCCCAAAGGGGAAGAGCCGGAAGCGCAACAAGAAGCGTAAGGGAAAAGCAGTGTTGGCCGTTGAGGGCTCCGGTGATCTCAGTACCGGCAAGAAGGCCAAAGCCGAGGCCCCCGGCAAGGGAGCTATCGCGTGCGCTGATTGCCGGGAGGCTGCTGCCGCTGTGAAAATCGGAAAGTCCGACGGGCCATACTGCAAAATCCACCGCACTAAAGGCCATGATCTCCAAGAATGCCGCCAAGTCGAGCAGCTTGTCGAGAAACAGAAGGCCGAGTACGAGAAGAGTGACAAAAAGAAATGCCAAGACGGTGTTGCCGGGAAGGGCCGTGGCGGCAGAGGAGGCCGTCGTGGCAAAGCTCCGCAGCAGAAGGAAGGGCCAGCCAGAGGCCATGAGAAGAAAGAAGCAGAGGATATGTGTGAGGATGAGGATGACAAGGAGGATTCCAGTGATCGAGAATTCCAGAAGGCAACCGAAGCCATGTGTGTTGACGGGGGTGCATCCTTGCATTCCTCTCACCGACAGCTCAAGCAGTGGGTGCACGAGGTCAACGATGTGGAACCAGCTTCAGAGTCCAAAAGGCCACTCAAATGGTCCCGCACGCCTATCATCTTTGATGAAGAGGACCATCCTGATCGCACCTCTGCGGTCGGATGTTTGCCGTTGTTGGTCTCCCCAACAATCCACAACCTCAAGGTCACCAAGATGTTAGTTGACGGCAGGGCAGGGTTGAACTTGATTTCCCCTAAAGTGGTTGAAAGGCTGTAGATCCCTGACGAAGAGCTCAAGGCCACGGGTACATTCCAAGGGGTCAACCCCGGTAGGAGCCGACCTAAGGGAAAGATCACTTTGCCTGTGACGTTTGGCAGGGAGTTGAATTACCGGACTGAGAAAGTGGTATTTGACGTGGTTGAGCTCCCTCTGCCTTACAATGGAACTCTCGGTCGCCCAGCCCTGACAAAATTCATGGCAGCATCCCACTATGCTTACAACACTTTGAAAATGTCGGGCCCCATTGGAATCATCTCCATCCCATCTGACAAGAAGGATGCAGTCATATGCGTGGACAAGATGTATCGGGACGCGATAGCAACTGAGGCTGAAGAAATCCAAGCTCCCGCCAAGGAATCAAAGAAAGCAAAGAAGCCTAGCATGAACGCTGGCAAGGACTCCGGGAAGCGCGCCTCTTCGGAGTGCGCTGCACCTGATGATGACCTGCCGGAGAGTTTCGCTAGCAAGAAGACCAAGGTCACCTATCCTGAGACGAAGAAGATCCCGGTAGGGCTAGATGGCACTGGTGGCACGTTCACCATCAGCGCCACCCTTACTGACAAATAGGAAAGCGCGCTCATTGCCTTCCTGCAGGCGGATGTCGATGTGTTTTCTTGGCAACCATCTGACATCCTCGGTGTTCCCAGGGAGGTGATTGAGCACCACCTTGCTGTCTGCCCTCATGCCAGGTCCGCCAAGCAAAAGGTTAGGAAGCAAGCCTTGGAGCGGCAGCAGTTCATTGCCGAGGAAATCAAGAAACTTGAAGCTGCTGGTTTGGTCAGAGGAGTGTTGCATCCGACATGGTTAGCCAACCTGGTAGTGGTGCACAAGGCAGATGGGAAGTGGAGGCTTTGCATTGATTTCATTGACTTAAACAAAGCATGCCCGAAGGACCCTTTTCCCTTGCCGCGTATCGACCAGATTGCTGATTCCACTTCCAGGTGTGACTTGTTTTCCTTCTTGGACGCATACTCCGGATACCACCAGATATTCATGGCTAAGGAAGATGAGGAAAAGACCGTGTTCATAACTCCGTGCAGCACGTACTGCTTTGTACGGATGCCCTTCGGGTTAAAGAGGGCCGGTTCTACCTTTGCCAGAGCCGTATAGATTGGATTTGGACCTCAGTTGCACAGAAACGTGGAAGCTTACATGGATGATATAGTCATCAAGACCAAGGATGAAGTGACTCTCATACAAGACTTGGAAGAAACTTTTGCAAACTTGTGCAAGATCAATTTGGAACTCAACCCTGAGAAGTGTGTGTTTGGCGTCTCATTCGGCAAGCTACTTGGGTTCTTTGTATCTCAGCGAGGAATAGAAGCCAATCCCGACAAGATCAAGGCAATTGAGCAGATACAAGAACCCAAGACCATCAAAGACATTAGACGTTTGACCGGATGCGTTGCCGTGTTAAGTAGGTTTATCTCCAAATCCGCTGAACGCGCCCTGCCATTCTTCAAGATCCTGAAGAAGGCTGGCCCGGTAAAGTGGACCCCGGAAGCAGAGGCAGCACTACAGGATCTGAAATCTTACCTTTCTTCCGCTCCCACCTTGGTCGCTCCTAAACCGCAAGAACCGTTGCTGCTATACTTGGCGGCAACGAATCAAGTGGTTAGTGCAGCGCTGGTGGCGCAGCAAGAAGTAGATGAAGGTGCAGCCGCTGCGGTTGATGCTGCCGGGGAAAAAACTGAAGCATCTGCGGCCGGACCCAATGCAGACCGAGGGGAACCTCAACAAGCTAGCGAAGGCAGTTCCAAGGAAGGGACGAAGAAGAAAGTGGTGCAGCGGTCGGTGTACTTTGTCAGCTCCTTGTTGCAGGGGGCTAGGTCAAGGTACTCTGGAATGCAAACGCTGATCTTCGGCATCATCATGGCCTCGAGGAAGCTGCGCCACTACTTCCAAGCCCATGAGATCACAGTTGTCACTCGCTTTCCGCTGCAGCGCATATTGAGGAACCCCGGAACCACTGGCAGGATAGTTCAGTTGGCACTTGAGCTGTCAAGTTTCGGATTAAAGTATGAGAGTACTTCCACAATCCAGAGCAGGGCGCTGGCGGAATTCATTGCAGAATGGATGCCCATGCCAGATGAAGAGGTTCCAGAGACAGTCCTCCCCGGCAAGGAAGCACCTAAAGAATGGATCATGTACCTTGACGGTGCTTTCTCACTCCAGGGCGCCGGGGCAGGCGTGCTCCTCATTGCCCCCACTGGAGAGCACCTCAAGTACATAGTCCAAATGCACTTACCCCGGGAGGATGCCACCAACAACACTGCTGAATATGAGGGGCTCCTTGTCGGGCTCAGGATCGCGGTGGAGTTGGGAATTAAAAAGCTGATCATCCGAGGAGATTCTCAACTCGTGGTGAGATAAGTCAATAAAGACTATCAAAGTCCGTTGATGGAGGCATACGTGGAGGAAGTGAGGAAACTGGAGGAGCGCTTTGACGGGTTACAAACAGAGCACGTACCGCGTGCGGAAAACAGCATTGCTGATCATCTGTCAAAGTGTGCTGCGCAAAAGCTCCTTGTGGAACAAGGAACCTTTATCCTCCACCTCACTCAGCCATCAGTATCCCCATCAGCGATGACCAGGAAAAGAAGAAAGCTGAACTCCGGCAAGCCTTTCCCGACAGAGCTTCCCGAAACCGCTGGTAGAGACGCTGCCGGGAACAGTCTCGTTTCGCCTGGTGAGCAGCTCCCTCCTGCGGAACCCCAGGTTCTTGCAGTCGAGACAAGCGCTCCCATGAATGAGGAGATGCCTTTAGTCCTAGTTGTCGAGCCCCAGGCTCCAGCTTGGGCACAACACATAGTCCATTTCCTTCAAACAGGAGAACTTCCCGAAGAGCAAGGAGAGGCTGAAAAAGTAGCCCATCAGTCAAGTATGTACCAGTTTGTCGATGACACTCTGTACAGAAAAAGACCCAACGGTGTGAAATTGAAGTGCATTTGCCGGGAAGATGGACTAAGGCTTTTGGCAGAGATTCACGGAGGTGTGTGTGGGTCTCACATCGGATCAAGAGCCCTTGCCGGGAAAGCCTTCTGGCAGGGTTTCTATTGGTCCACTGCCCTCCAAGATGCAACTGAGTTGGTCACCAAGTGTGAAGCCTGCCAGTTCCATTCCAAGAACATCCATCAACCAGCGCAAGCTCTCCAGACAATCCCTTTATCCTGGCCATTCTCGGTCTGGGGGTTCGATATTTTGGGACCCTTCCCCCGCGCTGTCGGGGGCTTTGAGTTCTTGTTCGTAGCAATCGACAAGTTCACAAAGTGGCCTGAGGTAGAGCAAGTGAGGAAGGTGACTGCGCAGTCAGCTATCAAGTTCGTGAAAGGACTGGTGTGTCGTTTTGGAGTGCCCAATAGAGTGATCACCGATAACGGCACCGAGTTCACGAGTCGCGCCTTCATGCAATACATCCAAAGCCTTGGAAGCAAGGTCTCCTTCGCCTCTGTTGCCCATCCAAGAAGCAACGGGCAAGTCGAGAGGATGAATGCTGAAGTGCTGCGAGGACTCAAGACAAGGACTTTCGATAGACTGCGGAGAAGCGGCAAGCGCTGGATAGATGAGCTTCCGGTGGTTCTTTGGTCCCTCAGTACGACACTGAATCGAGCTACCAGCCAGACGCCCTTCTCCCTAGTATATGGGGCGGAAGCAGTGCTCCCCACAGAACTCATATACGGGTCACCTCGAGTACTTGCCTACGATGAAGTAGAGCAAGAGCAGCTACGGCATGACAATGCCATGATCCTCGAGGAAGGTCGTCTCCGGGCTGCTATGCGTGCTGCATGCTACCAGCAAGCCCTGCGCCGCTATCATAGCCACAGGGTCCACTCCCGGAGCCATGAGGAAGGCGACCTTGTCCTTAGGTGCGTTCAGTCCGCCAAGGGTACCAACAAGTTGACACCGAAGTGGGAAGGCCCTTACCGGGCAGCATGAGTCACCAGACCTGGCGCAGTCCGTCTGGAGACCGAAGATGGAACCAAGGTGCTTAACTCATGGAATATTGAGCATCTTCGTAAGTTCTACCCGTGAGGCGCGGCTGCCGGGCTCAGTCCCCGGCAGCTACCTTTTGTACAACTTTGCTGAAGTCGCATGTAACCCTTTGTACAAAGCCAGGCGCAGACCATGAGCGACAATAATAAAGCTAGGTGTTGCATTATATCATTGCATTGCATGTTCATTATGCATTTTTATGATTGCAATGTCATCGCCTTTTTAAGTTCTAGAGATTTGCTAGTGTACTTGTTAAGCCTATAATCCTTGTTGCCGCATTCTCTCCTCAAGGGATAAAGGCCTCTTGCCCTACGTGTTTGGCCACCAGGAAAACATAGAAGGAGGGGCAAAGGAACAAGGACGGTGGGCCAGCGTACTCCAGAAAGGGATACTACTTAAAAAGATAATTCTAATCGCATATCCCAAGTTTTATATTGTTCGCTCCCTTAAAGGAAATCCTTGCTCTCTTTTCGGATGTGTACGGTGGAGTCCCCCACGTGGTGAAAACCCTTGTCGGGACGAGCCGTTCCCCAACTCCTGATACTTATCAGCCCCTGGGGAGCCGCGCCGATACCGACAAGGAGCCCTGTCGGGGAACAACGACAGCCTGCTGCCGGGGTTCGCTTCCTTTTTTGGCGCTCATGGTTAGTAGTGACCCGGCAAGTGGTTCCGTGTGGCAAGGACAAAACATACTGACACTATAGAAACAAAGGGAGAAAAGGATGGTACTCAGGGAAGAGAAATAACACTCATTCATTTGTTGATACAAAATGGATCAAGATACATTGAAGAGCTCCTTCCTAATAAATCTTTATTTGACTTTCTCCCCTAGGAGCAAGCTACAAAAAGAAAAAGGGCGAAAGGGCGACCTAAGCAGAAGCCCAGCCTGACCCCGTCAGGGCTGCCGGGGAACGGCTCGACGGGACCACCGGCAAAGAAGACGAAGCCGGAGTCCATGAGCCTGCCAAGGTCCAGCTGAGAAGGAGAGGCGGCGCCCAAGTCAAGAACCCCCGGCAAATCGCTCTGCCGGGGGAAGGGGGGAGCTCGCTGACTGTGATGGTGCAGTCGGTGGTCAGCTGGAGCCCAGGTCGTCGTACTCCGACTTGGCGGCCCGGAGCTCGCTATCGCCATCTTCACCGACACTGTCCTCCTCGTCGCTATCGTTCGAGGAGGAGGTTTCGTCACCACTCGATCTCTCTTTACAGCAGCCGATACAAGCGCCCGAACGCCCATAGATCTTGACAAAGAGCGTGTCGGCGTCCACCAGCTTGAAGCGGAGGACATACCCGCCCGTGAAATTGTGAGCTCGTGCAAAGGTCTTCCACCCACGCCTGAAGAACATGACGCGGGGCGCCGGAAACTCGACGCCGACCCGCACAGCGCCATTGCAGCAGTCGTGCACGCGCAACCACATCGCGTGTGGCTTGTCAACCTACATCACCATGGCGAAGGGACGGGGGAGTCGCAAGCGGCTACGAGGGGGGCCACGCAGCCCGATGACGAACTCCAGCGCCGTGCTTTCAGTATGTTCCGCTACTAAGGAAGAAGCCGCCACCGGAGGAGGGTTGGGGACGGCGCTCCGCCTCCCCGACCACGAGCCCCGCGCTGGCCCCGGTCTTTTCCAGCCCTCCCGCCACGCGCGCTGGAACCACCTCCCATCGTCGCGGCTGAAGCAGCGGGATGATCCCGAAGGGAAGCTCTCGTCACCCCAGCGGAAGATGAGAGTCATCCTCGCCCCCTCGTCATGGAGAGAACTAGCGCATCCAAGGACGAACCAGAAGAAGAAGGACAAGCAATGTGGGCTTGGGAATAAGGAGGAGATGGAGATGGATGAGCATCGCCACCGTGACCCCCTAATTTATTGGGGAGGGCACGGGGGCTGGCTCTCCTCCGCTCCAGAGCGGCCGCCCATCTCCACCAATCCCACTACCCACGACTCACGGGCGAACAGGTAACCGCCCCAGTGCTCCAATCCATGGCGCTGCAGTTTCTGCTATGCCCAGGCCTTTAAGTCATGCGCACCCGCCGTAAGCTCCCCGCGATGCATGCGGCGCGCGTGGAGGAAACGGTCAGAGGTAGTGGGTCAGTGCTGACTAGTAGATTGGTGGTTACTCCCTCACATTGCGCGCATGTGCATAAATTTTGGGCCTGACCAAACGGCACCGGACAAGCGCGTGTGGGCCAGACCCCGGGGCTCCTGTCGGTGCACTAAGACAGGGGTATCCAGTGCCCCTGACTTATGCATAGGCAGTAGTAGCAAAATGCATCAACACAAGCGCAAACCAAGCAAACATTCAAGACCCAGACTCCGGCAACAACAACCTGCAAAAGGCCAAGCAACGCCGACAAGACCAGCACAACAGCCCATGAGGGGCCCAAGGCACGCCAGCCACGTCCCCGGTGCCTGTCGGGGACCGAGGCGCGCACATCTTCATGAAGACCCGGCAAGCCATCCCCCGACAGGCGTGAGGTGATCGGCCAGCCCTCCACCGCATCACGACGCCAGTCACTTGTCGATGCGGTGTCGAGCCCTCAGCTGGCTAAGTGGCTCCCGCTAAGCACGTGGCGACGGATCGGAAGACAGATTATGCCCAGTTGACACCTGTCCAGAAGCGTGTCAAGACACTAAGCAACAACCAACTATGCCGTGGCAAGATCTTGCCGGGGATGCATCCCCGCGCGCCACCTAGACTAGCAATCATGTTATTTTGTCCTAAATGCCAGAGTTAGGTATGATAGCTTTGGTAGCTATCTAATCGCTAGATAAAGACTGTTTTGCCACTATGGTTGCCCCTTGCCCTATAAAAGGAGGCCCAAGGCAACCTAGCTCAGGATTTCGGACTTTTGGACACTTGTACTCGCGTAGTAGCTCTCCCCGACAGCAACCCTTGCCGGGATTGAGCACTGTGTGTTCTTCGTGTTCCCCTGATCAATCCACCAAAAGTAGGAGTAGGGTTTTACGCTTCTTAGCGGCCCGAACATGGGTAAAAACACCAGCGTTCGGAGCGTCGTGCTGTCTGACCATCTCCGCTCTTTGTGCAACGTGACCTCACCCCCGCCGAACCACAAAGGTGCCTCTGGTTCCATAGGTGATCGTGTGCATCCGTGCCCCGACATGTTCACACACTTCATATAAATTGTCGGTGTTCATCCTCTTTCATTGTATATCCATGTTAGCTTTATTTTTCCGCCTACTTCTTGTGTGATTTAAAAACTTTGAAAATCCAAAAATATTTGTTGCTTCTTTTCGGTTTTTCTTTCCCATTCAGTTAGTTGTAGTATTAAAAGAAAACCCAAAAAGATTTCCTTTGCATGTTGGGAGCTTTCCCGTGTAAACAATTTTTCTCGTTCTTGTTTTTCCTTTGTTTATTTGCTTTCTTTAGAAAAACAAAAACTCCAATAATATTTTAGTTTGTTTCTCTGAATTTCTTTTCTTCTTATTGAGTCGTTGAAAGGAGAAGATCACGATGAAAATGTTGAGTGGCTCCCATATGCATTATTGTTGATCTAAAAGAGGGCCAATATTACCTCATCTTCTCCTTTGTATAAAACTGCCTTGCAGATTCTAGCTTAGTCCACGGCACTCTTGCACAAGTGTTATTATCACATCATTCGGTCATGCAAGTGAAAGGTAATAATGACGATATTTGATGAAGTGATCGTGGTAAAGGAAGCTGGTATGAACTCCTCTTATTTTTTGTTTCTGTAAATATGTTTAGCTCGTTCGATCTCGATTCAGTATATCATGAGTGAACATGTTTATGATGACAATTAGAGATTATAGTTTCTCATGACATGCTTAAATAGCTAGGAGTGGATAATGATTTATCTTTTGTGTCAACATTTATTAAAATAGGTATGATGTGGTATGGTAGTATGGTATTTCCCTCTGAGTAATTCGAGCGGCTTGACTTGGCCCATGTGCAAACATGTAGTTGATTCAAAACCAATGTAGCCTTCATGATGTTTAAATTCAGAGTATTCATATCCTACTCATACTATGTTCAATTTTAATTATTCACAATGCAAGATTATGACCGTTTTCGCTCTCTAGTTGGTCGCTTCTCAATCTATTGCTACCCTTCACCTGTACTAAGCCGGAATACTGCTTGTGCACCCAAAATCGTTTAACCAAGTTGTTCCACATGACTCCACCATACCTCCTATATGTGGTATTACCCTGCCGTTCCAAGTAAATTTGCACGTGCCACCTCTAATACTCAAATAGACATCAGTTTTGTCCGCTCATGGAGCGACGGGGCGGTCAGTATCTTCCATGCTAAGTGGGTTATTCTCAAGATGGGCGTCTATTCGCCTGTCATTGCACGAGAGAGCACTAGTAGAGTAATGGCTAGCACAACTTATGTTGGTGGTGCACTAATTTGGTGCGACGCCAGCACTATTTTTTCAAATAGCGATGGCGTTGGACGAATTGGTACACCAGCTTTGTATAGTTAGTCCTGGCGTGGATTTAAAGTGGAACGCCACCAAAATGTGGGCCCCGCTGAGCTGACCAGTCGGAGTATATTGCTGGCGTTAGATGTCTTGAGACGCCAAAAATATATGATGTAGTGCTGGCGTTAACTGTTCATGAGCGCCAGCATTAAGTTTTGCCTATATAAGCTAGTGTTGGAAGCCCCTTTGTTTCTCAAAATACATTCACTTCCAATTCTTCTCCCTAACTAGTTAGCTCCTCTTAGTTATAGACCCACGCCGACGGAGCGTGTCGAAAGTTTGGGACTCCACCGCCTTGGCCTAGCTCCCGTCTGGCCATGTTGGCTACGCCATGAGCTTGCCACGGCCAATGCAGCCGGCCCTGTCCGGCGAATCATCCCGCCGCAGCAGTGCAACTTTCGTTCAATCCGGAAGCTACGCCACCAACGTCGAAGATACCGGCCCTGTGCTGCTTTGCGGCTGTCAATGCCCTATTGATAAGCATATGTCGCACACAGAATGGAATCTAGAGCGAGAGTTCTACATCTGCGCCAACTGTGAAAAGGTACGTATATGACAATTTGAAAAATTCAACTCCTCTAGTGTCGCTCACATCAATATATGTGTATATATATTGTGATCCATAGAAAACAAGGGGAAAATATTGCTTCGCATGGATATGGGTTGATCTTGTCCAGAAGTACGTAAGCGAGTTGCTCGACTACTACATTAGACCATTGAAACGATGGATAGATGATATGCAACTCAAGAATGATGTGATGCAATGCCAAATATAAAACTTCAAGATATTGGGATATGCACTTTTAGCCTGTTGCATGCTTGGCCTATTTCTCCCAGCTGGATCGATGGCAGCATTTCTTCTCGTGGCCGTCATCACACTGATGATGTTCTTAGTGTAGATCTAGTAGTAGTAAATTATAATTGTTATTGTTTATTACCCTTCTATAATGTATGTAAGCAGGCCTGATTAATCAATGAAATCTATGCTGTTCTCATTTATATATATTATCTTTTATACTGTTATTTTAATTATGTATATATATATTCACAAAAAAAATCATAATTAATGACATAAATAACGTAATAAATAATAAACTAAACATATATAAAGAAATACAAAATAGTGTGTACCAAAAAACAAAGTAAAATAAACGTACATAGCAAATGGCGTTGGCCACGTGGACCAATGCTAGCAAACACACCACCGCCCGTCAAATCCTACCACCCATATACACACTCAGATCTATTCCCCACCCACCAACACCCCAAATCAATCCCCAACGTGACTCCGTCGCCGCCGCCAACGACCAAGCCCCCGGCCGCCGTTGCCATCTTCGACTCCACACCGTCGTCGTCTCCGTCTCCACCTCCACCGCCGTCGCCGCGTCAAGGACCCGCCAGCCCTGTCTCCTCCATCGCCGTCGTCATCTCCATCACCGTATTCTCCGTTGTCGTCCTCTCCGCGTGGTCTACGCGTCCACCGCAGCGCCCTCGTCGTGATCTCTGCCTCGACCGCCGCCGTCAAGGACCCGCCAGCCCCGTCGTCTCCATGGCCGTTGACTATTTTTTAGGGCAATTGTGTAGTGTCAGATTTTAGTGTAGTCGTGTAGTGCAGATTTTTAGGGTAATTGTAGTTTTAGATTTTAGTGTAGATGTTTAGGGTAATTGTAGTTTCAGATTTCAGTGTAGTTGTGTAGTGCAGATTTTTAGGGTAATTGTAGTTTCATATTTCAGTGTAGTTGTGTAGTGCAGATTTTTAGGGTAATTATAGTTTCAGATTTTAGTGTAGTTGTGTAGTGCAGATTTTTATTATAATTGTAGTTTCAGATTTTAGTGTAGTTGTGTAGTGCAGATTTGTGGTGTAATTGTAGTTACAGTTAGTGTAGAAACTTTTATTCTAGTTGTAGTGTATATTTTCTAGTGAGATTTGTTGAGTAGTTGTACTGTAATATTTAATTAGTTACATTGTCTACATTGTATATATATATGTGTGTTGCAGGTACAGTCAGATGGCTCCGAAGTTTTGTTGTGTGCAATAGAAGGGGACTAAGTACTATGAAACCATCAGGAAGGACAATGTCGTCCACCAGCTTGGACACTGGGACACCCCAGAGTTAGCGGCACGCGCCTATGATGCAAATGTAGTTCAGTATCATAAGGAAAAAAACGATTCTGAACTTCCCTGATTGCCGTGAGTACGCGCAGTTCCTCACGCCGGAGAACATAAGAATATGCACTAGGGCTGGAGAAGGAGAACCTCCAGGCCGAGCAACAGTTGTTCGACCCATTAGTAACAGAGCTTGCGAGAGATGACAAACTCTTAGAGACCAACAAGATGATGCTCCTTCGGTATGCAGCGAGGAAGAGTGGAGAGGAGGATCCTGTGGATTCGAATAACCTCATGGCACACGTGGAGGAGGAGGAGGAGGAGGTGCTACAGTGTTGTCGTAGGTCCGCCAGGGATGACCACGAGGCCGGCCCCTCTGGCGAGTAGCTTGCTACGTGGACGTAGCACTAGATATTTCGTATATGAATGACTGTTTAACTTTATGCATGTTATTATATGTTTGAACCATGCACCGTTTGTAGAATTTCTTAATTACTAGTATATGTTCTATTTTGATGAGTTGGTTATTTAGTTTAATGATATATGCTTACTTTGGTCAACGATATTGACAGCACTAAATGGATGCCCCGTGTAAGAACTGTGGTGCTTTGAGATGCCAGAAGGATAGGAAGTTCTTCATCGATCTTCCGAAAGACTTCATCACTAAGACGGTATATATATGATTTAGTTCAACATGTTCTGATTGAGTTTCATATGGTACGGTTGTGGCCGAAATTGTCTAACTAGTTATTTTTTTTCAATTTTGCTCAGGTCACCCCTTGCGGGGCAAGGCATGACTTCTTAGAGAAGTTTAAAGTTCCGCTTGATGCAACCATAACATTGCAATGCACCCTCATGAAGATGCTAACGGCCCAACACTTCAATTGTCTTGTCACCAATGAGTCAAACCGCACCAATTTCGGTTGCCCTGGTTGGACAGCTATTGCAACTGCTTACGAGATGGAAGCTGGGGAGAGAGCCACGTTCTACCTTGACTACGATCATGACGAGATCATGGTCTACTACAGGCCTGCTGGCAGCGATGATGATGATCCACTTACTCCAGACTATGATCCTGACTCCGCCCGCCAAAATTTTGAGTTAGCTAGTGTCGGGGATATAACCCCACGGTATGACCCGCCCTACTGGGCCGGGTCAGTATGATGGCGTCTTTGGAGCTATGTTCAAGATGAGCCGTGTTGCGAAGATGAAAGGAGTAAGGCGGTTACTAAGTAAACCGTCGGGTGTTCCAAGCACGTGGAGACGGCGACTCAAGGCCCACAGGCCAGAAGACGCCGTGGGATTCCTTGCTCAAGGGGCAAGGTGTGTTGGAGACATGAAAGGTTACGAGTTGTAATATGACTCAGACTCTGTTGTAAACCCTAGGGTCTTGACCTGTATATAAAGGCAAGCCCATAGGACCGAAAGACCTAAGTTAGACACCCTCGAAAGCTAGGTTAGCGATTCCGCACCCTTGTAATCGAGATCATCATGAATATAGACACAAAGAAGGACATAGGCTATTACCTCCATCGGAGGGGCCGAACCTGGGTAAACTCGCCTCCCGTTCCCGTTTAACCCCTTTGAGTCGCCACCTAGCGGCAATGGCCTCACACCTAAGTCCTTGCACGCGGACATCTTCTGTGACAAAACCACGACAGTTGGCGCCCACCGTGGGGCTCTCGCCCGGTGGAGTTGAGTTCTCAAAGGGAGCCCTTCCAGGTTTTGGGAGGTACATGGCGGGTCGCATGACCAAGAGTCGCCGGAGCAAGATCTACATCGACGATTCAGGCTGGGGCCCCGAGGCCGACTCAATTGAGTACGGGTATCGGGTCCCCTTCGACAAGATCCACATCTTCATCGGCCAGATCGGCGTGTTAGTTCCCGAGTCGGACATCTGCACCAACCTCGTCGAGCCGGCTCGGCGCGCCAAACCCGGCCGGCCTCTACCTGGCCTGCGTCATGAGACCAAGGTCCTCGGTAAGATTCGTGAGTCGCCTCATCCAGTTGTTGTTTCTGCAACGGGGATCACGGTGGCCCGAACCCTGACCACGGTTGGAGGGTCAGGCGGACCAGGCCTGCCACAGGACGGTTCAGGGGCTGAATTTTGGTGGCAGCACAGTAACCAGGCTTTCCAAAGAAAACCTAAGCAGCCGAGTCACGGCCAGTATCATGTCTTCACCACTAGTACCTGCAAGCGAGACAGTAAAGTCAAGAGCCGGGCTATCAACATGGCAGAGCCGGCAGTGCCCAGGTATCTCAACTGGTCCGAACACCCGATCACCTGGAGCAGGGAGGACCCCCCCCCGGGTTCACAACCCTAGCGGGTTAGCTTTGGTGGTGGCACCTCAAGTCGACGGTTACACTTTGACCAAGGTCTTTATGGATGGAGGCAGTAGCATAAACATTTTATACTACGAAACCTTTCGCCTGATGAACCTGCCTGAAAGCACGTTGCTTCCCTCAACTACGATGTTTCACGGGATTGTTCCTGGAAAGTCGGCTTATCCGATCGGGCGGATCAACCTCGATGTTGCTTTCGGTAATGAGTATAATTACCGATGCAAGCCTTTGATGTTTGAGGTAGTCAAGATAAAGAGCCCCTATCACGCCCTCTTTGGTTTACCGGCTTATGCTCGTTCCATGGCCCGGCCTTGTTATATCTATCTCAAACTCAAGATGCCTAGACCGAAGGGCATGATTACCATGGACGGAAGCCAGAAGATAGCCCAGGAGTGCGAAAAAGGAGACGTGGCTTATGCCGAGTCGGCTTGCGTAGCTGAGGAATTGAAGTTCTATACCACCAATGTTGACCCGACTGATATGAGCCCCCTCAAGAAGCCCAATACCGAGTCGGAGCCTTCACTCAAAATTAAGCCGGCTGAAGATACTAAGCAGATAGATTTCATGCCAGGTGATTCATCCAAGCAGTTCACTATAGGGACCGGCCTGGATCCCAAATAGGAAAGCGCGCTCATCGAGTTTATCCGTGAGAATCGGGACATCTTTGCATGGAAACCTTCTGACATGCCTGGAGTCCCGAGAAAACTCGCTGAGCACCACCTTAATGTAGATCTGAAGATGAAGCCAGTACGCCAATACCTTCGTCATTTTAATGAGGAGAGACGGAAGGAAATTGGAGAAGAGGTAGCCCGGCTCCTAGCTGCCGGGTTTATCGTCGAAGTTTTTCACCCCGAGTGGTTGGCTAACCCGGTGCTTGTTCCGAAAAAGAACGTCACCTGGCGCAAGTGTGTAGACTACATAGATCTCAATAAGGCTTGTCCAAAGGATCCTTTTGCTCTCCCATGTATCGATCAGATTATTGACTCTACGGCAGGTTGTGAGTGCCTGTGTTTCCTTGATGCATACTCAGGCTATCACCAGATCAATATGGCTGTTGAAGATCAAGAAAAGACGGCCATCATCACTCCCTTTGGTGCTTTCTGCTATGTCTCTATGCCCTTTGGGCTTAAGAGCACAGGGTCGACTTATCAACGCTGTGTTCAGAACTGTCTTCAGCCGCAGATTGGGCGCAATGTTCACACCTATGTTGATGACATCGTGGTGAAATCTCAGAAGAAGGAGACGCTGTTGGAAGACATCAAGGAGCCGTTTGGTAATCTTTGAGTGTATTAGATGAAAGTTAACCCAGCAAAGTATGTTTTTGGTGTTCCCGCAGGCAAACTTTTGGGTTTCCTAGTTTCTGAGCAAGGTATTGATGCTAACCCGAACAAGATTAAGGCGGTAACTTCGTTGGCTGAGCCGACAAATATAAACCAGGTTCAATGCATGGTGGGTGGCATCGCTGCTTTAAGTCGCTTCATTAGCCGCCTGGGGGAGAAGGCTATCCCTTTTTATCAAGTGTTGAAGAAGACATGCGATTTTAAGTGGACTAACGCCACTAATGAGGCTTTCGAAGCACTCAAAAACAGCTTGTTAATCCGCCCGTCTTTGCCGCCCCCGCTGACAAAGAGGCGATGCTCCTGTACATTGCCGCCAATTCAAAAGTGGTGAGTGTAGCAGTTGTTGTTGAGCAGAAAGAGAAAGGGAAGGAATATCCAGTTCAACACCGGGTTTACTTCGTCAGTAAAGTTTTAACTTTGTCCAAGCAGCGTTACCCGCATTGGCGAAAGCTTGTCTTCGGAATTTTTACGGCGAGCCGAAAGCTGAAACACTATTTCCAGGAGCATCCAATCACGATGGTCAGTTCTGCACCCCTTGGTGTCATCATACAAAACCGGGAGGCCACTGGACGGATTGCTAAGTGGGCGATTGAACTTGGCGATCACCATCTAAAGTATGTGCCCCGAACCGTCATCAAGTCCCAAACACTGGTAGATTTCATCAACGAGTGGACAGAGTTGCAGATTCCAGAGGATAGGCCAGATAACACCTACTGGATTATACACTTTGATGGATCCAGACAGTTGGAGGGCTCGGGGGCTGGAGTCATATTGTCTTCCCCACGAGGTGATCAATTTTGTTATGTTCTACGGCTCATGTTCCCTTGTACTAACAATGCAGCTGAATACGAGGCCCTCCTACACGGGCTTAGAATTGCTAAAGAGATGAATCTGAGCTGGGTCAGGTGTTTGGGTGACTCAGATTTGGTGGCTCAACAAGTTTCAGGGACTTGGGACTCTAAGGACCCCCTGATGGCGCCTTACCGGCGGGCGGTCTCTGATGTGGCGGGTCATTTTCATGGCTATCAGGTTGATCATATAGATCGCTGGCTCAACGAGGCGGCCGACGCTATGTCACGACTCGGCTCACAGAGGAAGCTGGTTCCACCCAATGTTTTCTTAGATGTCCTTCATAATCCTTCGGTCAAGCTGCCATCTGAGGAGGACATAGCTATCCCTGACCCAGAGGCACAATTGGTGGCGGCTCTCCACGCTACTCCGGACTGGACTATTCCATATCTGGCTTATCTGACTCGAGGCGAGCTCCCATCCGAGGAAACCATAACTCGACAGATAATTCGGCGGTCCAAATCAATGACTATCGTTAATGGAGAGTTACATCGGCGGAGCAGCACTGGCGTGTTTCAACGCTGTGTTTCCCCTATGGAAGGCCAGGAAATTCTTAATGAAATTCAAGCTGGTGATTGTTGGCATCATGCCGGCTCACGGTCCTTGGTGAAAAAATGTCACACTCTGTGTTTGGATCACTTTGCTATGCTAGGGATTTATAAAATTTGGACCCATTTAAAACTTTTTGAGTGTAAGTGCTTGTTTGAATTGCTTGATGTTGCTTGTCTGATTGATTGTGTTTTGGCACCCAAAGACTCTTCCTCTCTTAAAACTCACTTCCTTGACCCAAACTCCCTGCCCAATGATCATGCCATGTGTATAGTACCTAAAATTATTTTTATCCAATATTATTTTGGCCAAAAAGCATTTATTCAAATTAGGCTTTATAAAACCCTAAATTGAGGTTTGTACTACAAGCCCTCAAATTGGGTGGAATGTTTTGCACCAAGGACTTTATTTGAAACCTACTAGATATAAGACTTCTCAAAACCACCAAATATTAATTTTTAAGATTATTTTCCTATTTTATTTAAAGGCTTTTATTTAAGGCCATAAATGGTCTTTCCTAGGGAAAAATTATGTTTATGCTTTCAAAATATTTGAGAAACTTTAGGGAAACTCAGTGGACATATATTTTCCATATATATGAGTTTCAACACATGGTCATGTTCAAATATTGGACAAAACCTTCCAAAACCCTTTCCGTCTGTTTCAAGGTTTTGAAATATTTCTATAGGAAATATTCTCAAATAAATCCAGGAAACTTCTAGCAAATCACACATGCTATATGTGATGATATTGCCAACTTTCATCCCAATCAAAATTATTTTGGTTCACCAAAATATCCCAAAACCCTCTCTGTCTAGAAAATAATTTGAACAACTTTATATTGTGAAGTTTCTCCTATTGACCCCAAACTTTGTGGACATGTTCTAATCCCCAAATAATACTAGTACACCAAGTGGTGCATTTAGGAGATTAGTTTAGCATGCCTAGATCTACAGAAACCTGATTCTGTTAATTTCTAGGGTTTACAAAGTTTACATTGCCAACTTTTCTCTAATAGGCTCAAACTTGGTGATCCACCTTTTTTCTACCTTCTTTTTTATCCTGGTAAATATCATGGCAAGTAGAATCCATTTACCTGCCCAATTGCACATCAAACACCTTCTGGCAGATTGGTAAAAATCATGTTTTCACCTGTTAACTTGTTCTCCTTGACCACAAACTTTTACCACGGTCCCACATTGATGTATTTTACCTCCAGTAAGGTTTACAAGGCTTAGCTCAATGATTGAGTGGGGTAAAACCCCAATTTTCCCTTCTGGACAGCAAGAATCTTCCTCTATCCCCACCTCCTGTCTATTCTATTGACCCCCAAGAGCATCCTAAGCCACCCCCACATTCGTTACTCCCTCCTAGACCTACTGGACACCAGTGGCCGCACTCAAAACGTCGTTGGCTTGCCATACGGGCGCTCTGGAGCGCACTACAGTGTGCACCCGCTCTGTAGCCGCCGCCCAATCGCCAGCCCCGACCACCTCGGGCCTCTCCATCGTGTCCCCCGAGGCTGCCTCGGCGTCCGGGACACGGAAAACGGTCAGCCCCCTCCTCTCTCATCCTCCCTCTCCCTCCTCCCGTGCGTGTCGAGTGCCGCCCAGCTCGGCCAGTGTGCAAGCTCACACGTGCGCACTTCTCTCTCCCTTGCTTCCCTCGGTCCTAGACCAGCCCCAGGAACGCTCAGGAGCAAGCCCCGTGAGCTCTCTCCCCCTATAGCGACCGATTCGACCTCGCCGGCGCACGGTCTGCGGTGAACTCATGCCCCGGCTATATAAGGCCACCCCGAGTCCATTTCTCCCCTTCGGATCCTCTTTCTCCCTCCTAATCGACCCCCCGGAGCTCATACTTAAGCTCCCGAGCCCCCTGCGCTCGGATCAAACCGGAGATCCGCCGCCTCGGGTCTCCGGCGATCTCCAGGTAGAGGGACCCTCCATCCCCGTTTCTTCCTCCATCTGTCCCCTCTCACCTCCCTAATGGTTTCCCCTCTCTTCCCCCATGCCTTTGCAACTGATAACCCACAAGTATAGGGGATCGCAACAGTTTTCGAGGGTAGAGTATTCAACCCAAATTTATTGATTCGACACAAGGGGAGCCAAAGAATATTCTCGAGTATTAGCAACTAAGTTATCAATTCAACCACATCTGAAAGACTTAGTATCTGCAGCAAAGTACTCAGTAGCAAAGCAGTATGGAAGTAACGGTAACAATGGCAAAGTGACAGTAGCAGTGTTGTAGTGATTGTAACAGTAGCAACGGAAAAGTAACTTAGCAAAGATCAATATGTGAAAAGCTCACAGGCAATGGATCAGTGATGGATAATTATGTCGGATGGCATTCATCATGCAACGGTTATAACATAGGGTGACACAGAACTAGCTCCAATTCATCAATGTAATGTAGGCATAGTATTCCATATATAGTCATACGTGCTTATGGAAAAGAACTTGCATGACATCTTTTGTCCTACCCTCCCATGGTAGCGGGGTCCTAATGGAAACTAAGGGATATTAAGGCCTCCTTTTAATAGAGAACCGGACCAAAGCATTAGCACTTAGTGAATACATGAACTCCTCAAACTACGGTAATCACCGGAAAGAATCCCAGTTATTGTCACCCTGGGGGATGCGGATCATAACTCGTAATAGGTGTCTATAACTTGCAAGATAGGATCAAGAACACATATATATTCATGAAAACATAATAGGTTCAGATCTGAAATCATGGCACTCGGGCCCTAGTGACAAGCATTAAGCATAGCAAAGTCATAGCAACATCAATCTCAAAACATAGTGGATACTAGGGATCAAACCCTAACAAAACTAACTCGATTACATGGTAAATCTCATCCAACCCGTCACCGTCCAGCAAGCTACGATGGAATTACTCACGAACGGCGGAGAGCATCATGAAATTGGTGATGAAGGATGGTTGGTGATGACGACGGTGTCGATTTCCCCTCTCCGGAGCCCAAATCAGACTCCAGATCTGCCCTCCCGAGGAAGAACAGGAGGTGGCGGCGGCTCCGGATCGTAAAACGCGATGAACTCTTCTCTCTGATTTTTTTCTCCCCGAATAGGAATATATAGAGTTGGAATTGAGGTCGGAGGAGCTTCAGGGGGCCCACAAGCCTGCAGGGCGTGCCCTAGGGGGGGGCGCCCCCTGGCTTGTGGTCAGGCGGTGGACCCCCTCCGGTTGATTCTTTTGCCATTATTTTTTATTAATTCCAAAAATATTCTCCGTAAATTTTCAGGTCAATCCGAGAACTTTTATTTCTGTACAAAAATAACACCAAGGCAATTCTGCTGAAAACAGCGTCAGTCCGGGTTAGTTTCATTCAAATCATGCAAATTAGAGTCCAAAACAAGGGCAAAAGAGTTTGGAAAAGTAGATACGATGGAGACGTATCAACTCCCCCAAGCTTAACCCATTGCTGGTCCTCAAGCAATTCAGTTGACAAACTGAAAGTGATAAAGAAAAACTTTTACAAACTCTGTTTGATCTTGTTGTAAATAGGTCTAATTGATGTTCAGATTTTCAGCAAAGATTATAGACTAACCACATTCACAATAACATTTAGGTCTCACATTTACTCATATCAATGGCATAATCAACAAGAGAGCAATAATAATAAGTCTCGGATGACAACAATTTTATCAAAACAATCATGATACAATATGACATAATGGTATCTCGCTAGCCCTTTCTGAGACCGCAAAACATAAATGCGGAGCACCTCTGAAGAACAAGGGCTGACTAGACATTGTAATTCATGGTAAAAGAGATCCAGTCACACTCATACTCAATATCAATTAATAACAAAGCATACAAATGACGGAGGTGCTCTCTAACTGGTGCTCTTTATAAGAAGAGGATGACTCAACAGTAAATAAAATAGATAGGCCCTTCGCAGAGTGTCGTGGATTTGTCACGGCATGTTGTCCTCGTGAAAGAACTTAGGTGTGAGGCCATCGCAGCTATGTGGCGGCTTGAGAGGGGTTGGTCGGAATCGAGAGACGCGAGTTTACCCAGGTTCGGCCCCTCCGATGGAGGTAAAAGCCTACGTCATGTTTGTCTTGTATTGATGACGATGACGATCTTGGTTACAAGGGTGCGGAGTCACTACCTCTAATCTCGAGAACCTCTAACCTGACTATGTCTAATGACTTGTCTGTCTAAGACCTGTCTATGGAGACGTCTAAAAAACTTGACCCTCTTGGGGTGACCCACCCCTCCTTATATAAGTTGAAGGGGCGGTTTACATGTAGAGTCTAAGTCGGATTGAGACTTAACTTATTATGACTTCCCATTGCGGGCTTCTCTTCATGGGCTTCTGAGTCCCGGGCTTCTTATCTCAGACGGGCAGCTTAACCGGGCGGCTTACAACCGGGCGGCTTAACCGGGCGGCTTACAGCCAGGGCTTATCTTCATGACTCATCTTCAGGGACTCGTCTCTGGGACTTAACTGTCTGACGGGTCATAACTGTCTGACGGGTCATAACTGTCTGCCGGGTCATAACTGTCTGCCGTGTTATAACTGTCTGCCGGCTTACAAGTGTCTGCCGGCTTATAACTGTCTCCGGGTCATACCGCGGGGTATATCCCCGACATTAGCCACCAGGTTAGCTTGAATTTATTCATGGTAACCTCCTGAAATAAGAATATGTAAAGGGACTGGTTCACTCAAAAATACCAGTTGACCAGCTCCTGAAAATTCTGAAACTCTGTCATATCAATACACTGATGCTGACTCCTTGTAGAAAAAATAACCCTTATTATCAACTGCCTTGGTTTGATAAATTCGTCTGGTTCCCTCATAACTGAGAATTTGAAGACATATCTTCCTCATATCCATATTACCTGTAGCCCCCATGTCTTAAGAAGGGAAACGTAGTGATAGCCTTAAGACTTGTTTCAACATAGTGCAAACCTAGAGAAATCCAGATTGTTTATCTGACTCACCAGTCATAAATTGAATGTTAAACATATGTAGCCCCCAAGTGCCGTGTTGTCTTGCCTGCAGCAACCTGGGACTTATGCTCATAAAACTTCAGCCGGTGTAGCCCCCAAGGGTCGGGTCATTATGCAATAATGAGCATGAAATTGTTGTAGATCTGATCATATAGTCTTGAGGAGCAATGTGTAGCCCCCAAGGGCCAGGTCATTAAGACAATACTAGGCTAGGACTTAGAAAAAGATATAAAGGCCGGCTCAACAGGGTCTGTTGACAATGTAATAACTTGAAAAACAGCTTGCATTAGCCCCCAAGTGCCGTGGTGCGTGCTTGCAATGACATGGGACTTATATACTTGATATAAAATGGACTTGAATAACGTAGCCCCCAAGTGCCGGGTTGCATGCATGCGGCGACTTGGGACTATTCCATCCATTGCAGAATAAAATCTTATCCACTCTCCTGATGATGTTGCTGAAAGCCTTACATATCAATGTTGAACCATGCTCCTTGCTGTAAGCTGGTATTTTTGGGATGAAGGAATAATAGCCATTACTCTGAAGGGGCTTTGAAAACCTCAATCATCCAATGCTGGTTATGACAACCATAACGAAAAATCCAGCCATGTTGGCTATTTAAGATTTGAATAATATAACCTGGTTTGAAAAAACCAGGTTCCTGCAATATAAACCAGGATATCCATGCATATATGATGCATGGTAAGATGATGCCATGATGATGCCATGTATGATGCAATGTATGATGTTCTTGCTTTTTCTTCCTTTTTTGTTTTTCGAAAACTCATATGCCGGTTCTTCTGGGTGGACTCGCTGCTTGAACTCTTAGCAGTATAGGGTCTCTAGTGAGAGCGACCGTCAACTCCTTTGAGCGGCTCACGGTCTCTAGGCGAGATTAACTGATAAGAGCGCAATGAACCAGAGAGGGACGCAGCAAACGGCGGGTCATGCCCCCAGGGCCCATAAGCTACCTCTGACGTGACATAAATCCGTCGTTTGAACCTTAAACAGTGCAGGGTCTTTAAAAGAGTAACTGTTTAAGAGTAAGAACGGGCCACATAGCGGAGAGTCGGCAGCAGATGGGTGAGTTTATCCTCGCTTTCTGTAAGCCGGCCCTCACGTGACAGGATCCGCCGGTTTAACCTTGACCAGTACAGGGTCTCTAGTGAGAGTGACTGTCAAATACTTTGAACAGCTCAGGGTCTCTAGTCGAGATTAACTGGTAAGAGTTCGGCAGGTCACCTAGCGGAGCAGCAGCAGCATACAGGCAGGTTTAACTCGAACTTGCGGTGGCTGAAGAGCCGATCAAGAGGGTGTGTAAGCTAAACCCGGTGGGTTGCAAGCCCCCAAATGACCTTTGTTGAAGTTTTCATCTTTGCACAATCTTGTAAGCCGCCATCTTGTAAGAAGAAACAGCAGAAGCCCCCAAGTGACTTTATGATGATCCAACAAATCCGGGCACCCATGTTTGAACGATGCATCACGGCGGTTCGTCCTCTTGGGCAACTTTTAATCTTCCGCCAATAATGTAGTAGCCCTCGAAATCAAATTAACTTCCTTGCAATGACCCGGGGTTCTCGTTGAAAATGACCAAATGTGTCGAGCCATGTCTATAGCCCCCGAATCTTAAGTCGACTCGAAGAGGCGGCTTGAGAGTCTCCACTGAAGGTTGAGGTTAACCGTGGCGGGTTATAGATGATCCCGTATGAATTATTTCAATAATCCGGTCGATGGTTCGTCCCAGCTGGTTGTTGAAGTTACCCAAACCGCAGCAGCGGCGACTTGTGCGCCTGTCCGTCGGGCGGCTCGTACAGGTGAACACCGCACCGATATGTCAATGTAGATTGGACCGCAGGGCGGCGATTCAGAACCGTCCGTTGGGCGGCTCGTACTGGTGTATGCGGCCCCTGGCGTGTTGATGTAGACGTAGAAGTCAGCCGCAGCGTTTGAAGACGGTGCGGTCGCGAGAGACGGCCGCGGCGTTGTAAGCCAGTGCGGTCACGAGAGACAGCCGTGGTGTTGTTGGTGAAAACCATGCCGCGGCTACGGCGGCTTGCCGCACTCATTGGGCAGCTCATACTGGCGGCTGAGCGTGCGTGGTACCGAGGTGTTGATGTAAACCGGGCCGCGGCAGCAGCGGCTTGCGCGCGTCTACTGAGCAGCGCGCCACAGACGAACACCAGGACATAAGGATGCGGTCATGCGCTCCATCTCCGCGGTATGATGCCACTTGAGTAATTGTCCTGCGTAAAATATTGCAGGCCAAAGTAACTGTTCTTCATAGAAAATAATATGTACTGGAAAATAGATAAAATACATATCACCTAATGATCTTCATAGTTTTTTTTTCAACCGCTCCCCACCACACCCTTTTTTCTTATCCTCCCACCACCCGTACAACGCGGAGCTAGAGGCGCAAAACCAAGGTGGCCACGACGGGCAGGCGGGGCCAACGCGGGTCGGCTCAGAAAGTCGCTGGCGGAGGCGACTCGTAGATGCGCGGGAGGCCAAGCACTGGAGGCGGAGGCATGGAGGAGCCCGACCCGTCCGTGGGGCAGGCAGAGCGCGGCTGTGGCCAGCGGTCGCGTTGAACCGGCGGGAGCGGGACGAGGTGGAGAGCTCGTGGGGGTCGGCGAGCCGGACGGGCACACGGGAGGCGGCGACGCGGAGCTGCGGGGGCGGCGTCAGTACAGGCGTAGGCACACGTGAGGAGCGGCAGCTGCAGGCGGCAGCGGCGAGCCGGCGCACAAGGAGTGGCGGCTGTTGGCGGCAGCGTCAGGCGGCGCGCGAGGAGCGGCAGCTGCAGGCGGCAGCGGCGAGCCGGCACGCGAGGAGCGGCAGCTGCAGGCGGCAGCGGAGAGCCGGCGCGCGAGGAGCGGCAGCCGCAGACGGGACCAGCGGCGACGGAATGCAAGGGCACCCGCGGGCGACGAGTTGATTGGGGGCCAGATCGGACGGTGCCGGGCGGCGGCTTGCGCGGCGATGCGAAAGCGCAGTTGCTCGGACGGGAGGCGGACGGCAGGTGCGGCGGGTCGAGGCCACGGCGGAAGCGGAGGCGCGCGGCGGTGCATTGGAGGCGAGGCCGATTTGAGGCAGAGGCGTGCGGCGAGGCAGCGGCAGAACCATGGCGGACGCTAGCAGGCAAGGCGGGCGGCAACGCAAGATGGCATGGAGGCGAGGCGAGGCGACTCGGAGGCCGCGGCGGCTCACAGTGCGACCGTTTGACCCGGCGGCAGGGCGACTCGGAGGCCGCGGCAGCTCGCGGTGCGTCCGTTTGAGCCGGCAGCAGCGCGACTCGGAGGCCGTAGCGAAGTGAAACGCGACGGCGCGGCACGGCGGCTTGCAGGCGCTGTGGCGCGACGCGGACCGAAGGTGCGGCCAGTGGCGCTGGCCTGCGGCGGCGGCTCAGCCATGGCACAGGCGGGCGAGGCGAGCTCAGGTCAAAGGCAAGCCACAGCGTAGGTGGGGCGCTCGGTGGCTCGGTGGTGGAGGCGGAGCTCACGGGGGCACGGCAGGGCGGCTTGAGGTGTGGCGCGACGGCTGGCGCGGCCCAGAGCAGGCGCACAGCGAGGCGTGCTGGATGCGAGGCAGTTCAAGTGCAGAGAGCCGGTCCGGGGCGATCCCGTGGTGGTGGAGGAGAGACCGGTTCGAGGCCGACGTGGATGTGGGGGCGGCTTGTAGGCAGGGCGGAGCAGCAGCACATGCGGGTGAGGGAGCGGAGACGAGTGCGGACGGGGCGGCTCAACAGCGCAGCGGGGAGCCAGTCGTACGCGCACGGGAGCCGGAGACTGCGGGGCGGAGCCGGAGACCGCGGGAGAGCCGGCGGCACGGAGGCTGGCCTCCACTGAGGCAGACGTGGGCAATCCGGAGGCGCGGCCTTGTGGTGGAGGCGAGGCGACCGGGGCGGAGGCGGCTTCAAGGAGCGGTGAGGCGGCTTGCTCAACCGGTGGGAGAGGGGTGATGTGGCCACGGCGCAGTGGCGGCTCGGACGCGCACCGGCGGAGGCGGCTTGGCTCGCCGGTAGACCCGCGACCGCGTGGCAAAGGCGGAATCAGCGGCTTAAGGCGAGGCAGAGCGAGGTAGAGGCGGACGCAGGTTGGCATCTTGGCGATGAGGTGCAGGACGCGGTTGTGACGAGGAGGGGCAAACGCAGTGAGTCGAATCCGGCTCGGATGCGCGGCGGAGCTCGCGCAGCTGTAGACAGCTGCAGCGGCGACCCGGTCGAACAGAGAGGCAGCGGAAGGCCGGCGGAGGCGGCTCAAGGCCGGCCAACGGAGGCCACCATAGCTGCGAGCGGCTCGAGCCCGAGCAAGGCGAGGTCCTGCGCGGAGCGAGGCGGCTCTCGATTGCGGCGGCTCAGAGGCGGAGGCAGCAGAGCCGACCGGCGAAGGCTCGGCCGTGGTGACGGAGTCGAGCAGGCGATATGGAGGCGAAGGCGAGGCCGTAACGTCGGAGAAGCGAGCCACAGCGGAGAAGGCCGGCTCGAGGCTAGGGCAGCCGAGGCGGAGACGGACGGCGCGGCGTGTGAGTCTGTTTCCGGATCGTGGCTGGTTGGACGAAGCCGCGTCCGCGTCCACTCCATCTTTCTTTGTTTTTCTTTGAATATGGATTGCCTTTCCTTGAAATTTTGTCTGATGCGTGTACTAAGTAGTCCGGAGTACTACGTTGCAACATAGTATATCTTCCTATATTGACGTTGGTTGCTGTGGAAACCGGAGAATATTGCCTCCTCATGGGGAGTAAATGACCAAGTATGAGATGCCGTGTTGGCACAGTACGTTGACCTGTCAAACTCCTTGGTCCTCACGTGAGAAATAATAGTACTTGTGTTGATCCGTGTCATAGACTAGTAGTAGTACACAAACACAGCGACCCGGCGGATTACTGATTGCTGGTGGAGCTGCTTCGAGGTTTGTTTCGATTTTTCGTAGAGGAAAATAAGTCTCCGAACTTGATCTGGACACGGGGATGAGCCGTCGAATCCTGTCGAAACCGATGGATCGCATGACGCGGCGGCAGTGCAGACAACACAACCGTAATCCTAATCTCTTGAACTCAGACGAATCTTGTATCTTCCGTTCCGACTGCTCGTTGAGACGACCAAGATCCTTTTCTCGCTGGGTCTTTCTTTATCCGGTCAATTGCGAGCTTCTCGATCCTTGAAGAGATCCCTCCAAGAACGCAATACCACCGCTGCGCTTGCCCCACGGTGGGCGCCAACTGTCGTGGATTTGTCATGGCATGTTGTCCTCGTGAGAGAACTTAGGTGTGAGGCCATCGCAACTATGTGGCGGCTTGAGAGGGGTTGGTCGGAATCGAGAGACGCGAGTTTACCCAGGTTCGGCCCCTCCGATGGAGGTAAAAGCCTACGTCCTGCTTGTCTTCTATTGATGACGATGACGATCTCGGTTACAAGGGTGCGGAGTCGCTACCTCTAATCTCGAGAACCTCTAACCTGACTATCTCTAATGACTTGTCTGTCTAAGACCTGTCTATGGAGACGTCTAAAAAACTTGACCCTCTTGGGGTGACCCGCCCCTCCTTATATAAGTTGAATGGGCGGTTTACATGTAGAGTCCAAGTCGGATTGAGACTTAACTTATTATGACTTCCCATCGCGGGCTTCTCTTCATAGGCTTCTGAGTCCCGGGCTTCTTATCTCAGACGGGCGGCTTAACCGGGCGGCTTACAACCGGGCGGCTAAACCGGGCGGCTTACAACCAGGGCTTATCTTCATGACTCATCTTCAGGGACTCGTCTCTGGGACTTAACTGTCTGACGGGTCATAAATGTCTGACGGGTCATAACTGTCTGCCGGGTCATAACTGTCTGTCGGGTTATAACTGTCTGCCGGCTTACAAGTGTCTGTCGGCTTATAACTATCTCCGGGTCATACCGTGGGGTATATCCCCGACACAGAGGGAAGCATTGATTTACAGAGGTGCCAGAGCTCGAGCTTTTAAAACAGGGATGAATCATAATTTTGGGAGGTATGCTTTCATTGTCAACATAACAACTAAGAGATCTCGATATCTTCCATGATAGATACATTATAGGCGGTTCCCAAACAGAATAGTAAAGTTTTTACTCCCCCTCCACCAATCGATCACACTCCACGGCGGGCCGAATCCACGGGTACCGTCCATACAAACAACAATCCTAGGGGAGTTTTGTTTCATTATACTTTGATTTGATTTTTTTGAGCATGGAACTGGGCATCCCGAATACCAGCCACTTTCTCGTGCATGATAGTGAATCAACACATATCGTGAGAATAACCCACCTAGCATGGAAGATATTGACAGCCCCTAGTCACTACATGAACGATTCGGGCATACAAAACAGGGTATTATTTGAAGGTTTAGAGTTTGGCACATGCAAATTTACTCGGAACGGCAGGTAAATACCGCATATAGGTAGGTATGGTGGACTCATATGGAACATCTTTGGGTTTATGGAAATGGATGCACAAGCAGTATTCCCGCTTAGTACAAGTGAAGGCTAGCAAAAGACTGGGGAGCGACCAACTAGAGAGCGACAACAGTCATAAACATGCTTTGAGATTAACCAACATTGAATGCAAGCATGAGTAGGATATAAATCACCATGATCATAAACATCATGGAGGCTATGTTGGTTTTGTTTCAACTACATGCGTGAACATGTGCCAAGTCAAGCCACTTGAATCATTCAGAGGGGGATACCATTCTATCATACTACATCACAACCATTTTAAAATGCATGTTGGCACTCAAGACAAACCATTATACACTCTTAGCTAATTAAGCATGGCATGAATAACTATAATCTCTAATTGTCATTGCAAACATGTTTCATCCATAATGAGCTGAATCCAGAACTATGAGCTAATCATATTTACAAAAACAAAATAGGTCAAGTTCATACCAGCTTTTCTCCATCTCAATCACTTCATAATATATCGTCATCATTGCCTTTCACTTGCACGACCGAACGGTGTGATAAATAAATAGAGTGCACGTGCATTGGACTAAGCTGGAATCTGCGAACAATAACTCAAAGGAGAAGGCAAGGTAATATGGGCTCTCTGATAAATAAACAATAATGCATATGAGAGCCACTCAACATGTCATCATGGTCTTCTCCTTACGACCCAAAGAAGAAAGGAAAACTATTTACACGGGAAAGCTCCCAACAAGCAAAAGAAGAACAAGAAATCTTTTTGGGTTTTCTTTTAATGCTACAACTAAACAAACTAAAAGGTAAAGCTAGAACCATTTTTTTTTGGGTTTTTGGATTTTCTCAAGATTAATTAAACACACAAGAAGAAAGCAAAAAAGAAGAAATAAACTACCATGGAAGGTACAATGAAAAAGTATGAACACCTTCAACTGGAATGAGTGTGTGAACATGAATGTAATGTCGGTGAGAAATACGTACTCCCCCAAGCTTAGGCTTTTGGCCTAAGTTGGTCTAGGGCCATGGCAGGCCCAGATAATATCCAAAGTCATAGTTGGGGTTGTACTGGGCTGCGACAGCTACTGCCTGAGCAGCTGCAGCGCGGAGGCGAGCGGCTTCCGCCTCTCTCTTGTACTCGTTTGCCTCCTCTCTGGTTATAAAGTGTCTCCGTTTTTCCTGAAAGTTAAAGAAGGGAGGAGCAGGAAGGGTAATATGGACAGCACGCTGTTGTTGACACCTGATTTTGGCACGATGCAAAATGCAGTAAAGGTGGACTCAAGCGAAAGGCTTGCCGGTTTTGAGTGCTTGCCGAAGACCCAAACAGAGGCAGGAAACGGCCCGGCAAGGGGGCGTTCCGGCAAGGAGACGGCCCGGCAAGGAGGAGATCTGGAAAGGAGACGGCCCGGCAAGGAGGCGTTCCGGCAAGGAGACGGCCCGGCAAGGAGGCGATCCGGCAAGGAGACGGCCCGGCAAGGAGGCGATCCGGCAAGGAGACGGCTCGGCAAGGAGATGACCCGGCAGGAGGCAATCCGCCAAGGAGAGGGTCCGGCAAGGAGGTGATCCGGCAAGGACGATCCGGCAAAGCGACCCGGCAAGATACTCTGATGGTACTCCCGGGAAGGCGGCAGCCTGTCTAAGACCGAGGATCAAGGTGGACGTGCCGGCTCATCAGGACAGCTTCTGGAGCGGCACTACCGCCTGTATAAGCGGTACTACCGCTTGGGCGGTACTACCGTGTTTTGCTACCGCATCAACTACCTCTTACGAAAATACTTCTGGAATCCCGAGGACCCCAAGCGGAAGTGGCGCGGCACTTTAGGGCGGTACTACCGCTGGAAGCGGTACTACCGCTTGCCTAGAGCGGTACTACCGCTTGTCCATGGACAGATTCAGGCAGGTTCGGTTTGAATCCGAGTTAGGCTAGAGCTAGGACTCTAGGACGTGAATTGATGTAATTCTCTTGTAAGGAAAGCCTAAATGAATCCATGACTTGTACGGGAAGTCCAACCCCCTCTTAAATACAAGAGGTGATGGCCGATTGAAACAACACACAATCGAACAAACACATATACATCTTTTACCCTACTTTTATCTTCTCCCTTGTATCTTTTCTTCTCGTTCTTCGTTCGTTCTTCGTGAAGGAGAGCAGCGATCCACGAGGCTCCAGGGGCATTCAGGATGACTTGGAGCAGCCAATCGTCGCCGGGTACTCTGACGGGGTCCCTCCCGAGTAACCGGGGCGTCTGGTGTCAAAAGCGCCGGCCGGATTGTCTTGCGTATCGCGCTTCTGGTAGGCCTCCCACGGTGCGAGCTGCGGAGCATCTCCCTCGGCGCCGCGGGTACGCGTGACGCGTTCGTGTGTCAACTCACTTTTTGGCGACTCCGCTGGGGACCGAAGCTTTGAACGGTCTCCGTCCCGTTCTTGCTACGAAGAGATCGTCATCTACGGTTTGCAATCTACAAAGGTAATATGAATACCCAATTCACTTATGTAGATGCAAATAATGCATATGTTGTTGCTAGATCGTTTAATGAACATAATGTATCGGCTAGCCCTAGTCTTATCAATCATACATCTAATTATGTACAACAGCCGATTCAGAATAATCTCCATGCTTCAACTTCGTATAATTCTAGCAACATGCAACATATGTATCCCAACTCCCATGCATCAGCAACCCCACAAATCTATATGCCGATGAACAACATGACGAGTTCGGTTAATCAAGTTGAAACACCCCATGTAGGAACTTCCAATAGCATGCAACAAGGTGTTTCACCTTTTTATTCATCGGCAAATAACTTGCAGTATGTCAATCCAAACATGCCGGTGGAGAGGGGAATTGGCCATGCTACTACTAGCTATTTGGCCAATTACCCTCAAACATCATATGCTACACCCCATGCTACTAATTTTTTGGCACCATACGCAACTGTTGATGTCCATAATTCGGCTCCGCACCTTCACGGTCATGGCCGAATAACTGAAACTTCAGCAGGGGCACAAATGCCTTCACCTACTACCGTGGCATATCATGTTCCCCCTACACAATTACAGGATTTCGGCAACATCTCATTGCTGAAAGAGTCTCAAAGCATTGGGGGGCAATCTCATGAAGATTGGATGGAAATTGAGATGAAAAAATTTAAAGCTCGCCAAGCTGAGATGTGGGCTAAAATTAGACAAGAGCGAGAAGCCTTGCAAATTCAAAAAGAGAAAAGTGTTGATTCAGGTAACAAAGAAAATTCGGTTATTGAAAAAGCCGAATCAAATAGTACATATGCCGAATCAGTTCAAGAAAAAGAGGACAATAAAGCGTTGGAGAGTCATTCAAAAGTGGATCAAAGTATTATTCAAGTGATACAACCATCATACTCTCCCAACGTGTATGAAGAGGTATGTCTACCAAGTGATTTACCTATTTTCAGATTTGGTCACAACTTTATTGTTGATGCATCTATTGGAAAAATTATCATAAATAATTTTGAAAGACCAATGAAGAAGGGTGATTTACTTGTTAGCAACAACATTGTTATAGAGCGTATCGGTCAACCCATTGCACCATTTATAGAGACCGATAAAGACTTACTATCGCAGTCAAAGCACTTCCCATTGTCTTATTTAAAGTTTATATATACATGGGTAGCTTTGCTTATTTCATACTTGGCTTGCATTTGGTCTCAAATGAGACATATGTGTTATAACAGTTTTGATTTCAGAAACATAAAGCCAAGATTTGAATATTTTGAGAAAACCGATGCTATTGCAATATCTTGTCCAAAGTCATCGGAGATAGAATGCGAGACACAATGCATAGCCGAATGGGGTGATGCCAAATCTGAACCATTCGTTTGCTTAACTCCAGAGCCGTTCTCATTGCAACATCGGCTAGGGAATAAAAAGTTTACCTTCAATTCAAGCATGTGTGATCGAATATTTGATTTGTTGCTGAAAAATAATTACATTAGAATTCGTGATCACCACGTTGAGCCATCTATCCAAGGACGAATGTATTGTAAGTTGCATGATTCGTTCAAGCATACTTTTGAAGATTGCAACATGTTTCGTCAAATAGTCAAATCGGCCATTAAAGGACGATTGAGATTTGTTGAAACACCAAAGGATGACCAGTCTATTCCGATTGGTCCTGATGGCAAAAAGTTTTTGCATCGGCTGCTTCAAGCCGATCCATTTAAAGAGAAGGTAAAAACTGCAGGTGACGGGATCAAGCTTTCAAGTAAAGAAGTTGTTGAAAAGCATAATGAGTATAATCTTGAAGGCAATGGTTCTATCAAAGTTACGGTGAACACGCCAAGGACTGGGGGGCAGCAAGCAAATTCAGAGATCAGTGCAAGCACAACCAGAGAAAACAAAGGCCGAAATAAGCATAAGGATAAGAGATCGAAAATCACTTTCACAGAGTTACTAGCTAAATATCAAAAGAAGAGTGAAGAGAAAAATGCTTATCGGCCAAATCATTCCAAGAAACCAAGATCACCCCCAAGGCGCAGATATGAGGATCGGTATTGGCAAAGTGAGAATTTCAACGCAACATATTCATATCCTTATTTTGGGCCGCCAATGCCAATGTCGTGGATGCCTCCCTATGCTCACGTAAATCCATATCCATCATGGGACAGGTGTGATAAAGGGGCACATTCTCCATCTTATTATAAACCATCTCACCAATATTATGCAGCTCCAAGAGGTCCAACGTTCAGTGAACAATCACATGTCAAAGACCGTTTCAATCATAAGGAATGGTCCGGAGCTCAAGGAATAATAAAGAGGAGGTCAAGCAGGTATACCGGATCAAGAAAGATGGTCGTAAGTGTGCTACTTCAGATTTGATCTCAAATGAACAAGAGCCAATTAAAGTGTTGACATTGGCTACAAAAGGCAAAGAATAGAAGCAAATAAAAATTCAAGATCAAAGTGCCAAATCTGAGGAAAAGAACTTGAGAGTGCACAAGGAGAAACAAGAATTGCCATTTCAAGCAAAATCGCAGCCGGGGTGCCCACTCGGCTTATCATATTGGCAAAGGAAGGAATTACAAAAGCTAAGTGCACAAGAACTTGAGAAGAAGAATATGGCATGTGTTCCCAAGAAGAGCAGTCAAACAGAAAATGATGTGCAAGCTTCTATTGTAACAAGCACGACAAAGGTGAAGAAGGAGAAAGAATCTTATAAGAAATCCAGTCGAAGGTTTCCATCATCCCATCAAAATCTTCGGTTAGCACATCATCCATATTCATCAAACATGCCATTGATGCCTATGCCATGGAACTCATCCCCAGGTATGATTGGTTACCCTCCATGGGCTTATTTTGATCCATGGATGCAATACAATTTCTTACATCACAAGAGGGTATTACCAAATCACTATACATTTGATTAGCTACAAGTTTGTTGCTGATCCAAACGGCCGAAATATTTGACTTGTTATTTCGGCTATACATGCTTTGGTGGATGAATTATGCATGTTGCTTATGGTAATGGCCGATATTTAACTATCGTCCTAAGAATCTATCTAAGCATGGCCGGTGTAGTATTCTGACATCGTCCTTAGCACAGTTGAATACCGAGACAAGGCACATATTCATTGGAATTTATACTTATACCTATGTTATGCTTCGATGGAGTTAAGACATTATGACCGATGCCATTCAAAATATGGTGTGACCAATTCATAGCAAAATTGGTGAGTGGGCTTATGCTTTGATTTAATATGATTTGGCCTACAAATCTTTCAAATTTACGAGAGGCCAAATCATTGTTGATTTTATTACTGAGCATCAGATTTATGACATGCATGATATATTAATATTAGGCTTGTCTCTTTAGTACCATGGAGATTATATTTTGACGGTTCAGTTTGTAGCAACGGCCAAGGTGTTGGTATTGCTGATATATCTCCTCATGGTACTGTTTTTGAAGCTTTTACCTGCTATAGATGCTACACATATTGAGGCTTTTGGTGATTCGTTATTAGTAGTACAACAAGTATCCAAGGTTTTTCAATGTTTCGACGAATCACTTAATGTTTATCTTGATAAATGTCTAGATATAATCTCTACCTTGGATCATTTTAGCATTGCTCATATATCTAGGCATGATAATTGGAGAGCAAACTAGTTGGCACAACAAGCATCTAGCTATCATGTCGATCACGGCATGTTTCATATCTCTCAAAAGCCGATGTCTTGTCTTGCTAATATAGGAGAGGCCGAACCAGAGCCCACTAATTCGGTCACTGGCAATAAATCTAGTGCAGATGAAAACCATGACTGGAGGAAGCCCATTATTGATTACTTGTGCAATCCGAGTGGAAGGGTGGACAGGGCTGTTCGGCGCATGGCTTTCAAATATACAATGAGGGACGATGGTCTTTATCGCCGAACAGTTGAAGATGTTCTCTTGAAGTGTTTGGACGAGGATCAAGCAAGAGTTGCTATGGGAGAGGTTCATGAAGGAATTTGCGGTACTCATCAGTCGGCTCCCAAGATGAAGTGGTTACTACGACGTGCTGGATTTTATTGGCCGACAATGATCAATGATTGCTTCAGATATTATAAAGGATGTGAAGCTTGTCAAAAGTTTGGTGATATTCAGTTGGCTCCCGCTGCTATGTTACATCCTATTATCAAGCCGTGGCCTTTTAGAGGTTGGGGATTAGACTTTATTGGAGAGATTCATCCTTCCTCTTCAAAGGGGCATCGGTTCATGTTGGTGGCAATTGATTATTTTACTAAATGGTCTGAAGCAGTACCTCTCAAGAATATGACACATACGGAGGTAATTCAATTCATAAATGAGCACATTATTCATAGATTCGGCATTCCGCAAACGTTAACTACGGATCAAGGTTCATCTTTCATGTCTCATCAAGTTAGAGAATTTGCCGAATCATATAAGATAAAGTTGCTCAATTCCTCCCCGTATTATGCTCAAGCCAATGGACAAGCTGAGTCTAGCAACAAAATTTTGATCAAGCTCATCAAGAAGAAGATTGAGGATAATCCAAGAAGGTGGCATGAACTATTGTCCGAGGCTTTGTGGGCGCATAGAATCTCAAGGCATGGTGCGACAAAGGTAACTCCATACGAGCTCGTATTTGGTCGAGAGGCCGTTCTACCAGTGGAAGTGAATTTGAATGCTTTGAGAATAGCCAAACAAAGTGATTTATCGGCAGTGGACTTTTATAACTTGATGATGGACAATATTGATGAGGTTGCCGATAAACGCTTGGCTGCATTAAAGGCCATAGAAAGGGACAAGTTGAGGGTAGCAAGGGCTTACAATAAGAGAGTCAAGTTGAAGAATTTTCAGATTGGTGATCTTGTGTGGAAGGTGATTCTACCGATTGGTTCAAAGGACAGAAAATTTGGGAAGTGGTCTCCAAGCTGGGAAAGTCCGTTCAAGATTACAAGAATAGTTCCCGGAAATTCATATTTGGTGGAATCCATGCAAGGAACATTGCTACCTCGAGCTCTCAATGGCAAATATTTAAAAAAGTACCACCCAAGTGTGTGGCAAGAAGCCTAAATAGCAATGGCCGATATGTGATTATCGCCCTAAGAATTTAAATGGCCGATGGAATATTGACATCGTCCTTAGAACAAGCCTAATGCAAATTATTTTTCGACACACAAGTTTTGCCGAAAAACAGGGGGGCATGTGTTGACACCTGATTTTGGTACGATGCAAAATGCAGTAAATGTGGACTCAAGCGAAAGGCTTGCCGGTTTTGAGTGCTTGCCGAAGACCCAAACAGAGGCAGGAAACGGCCCGGCAAGGGGGCATTCCGGCAAGGAGACGGCCCGGCAAGGAGGCGATCTGGCAAGGAGACGTCCTGGCAAGGAGGCGTTCCGGCAAGGAGACGGCCCGGCAAGGAGGCGATCCGGCAAGGAGACGGCCCGGCAAGGAGGCGATCCGGCAAGGAGACGGCTTGACAAGGAGATGACCCGGCAGGAGGGAATCCAGCAAGGAGAGGGTCCGGCAAGGAGGTGATCCGGCAAGGACGATCCGGAAAAGCGACCCGGCAAGATACTCTGATGGTACTCCCGGGAAGGCGGCAGCCTGTCGAAGACCGAGGATCAAGGTGGACATGCCGGCTCATCAGGACAGCTTCTGGAGCGGTACTACCGCCTGTATAAGCGGTACTACCGCTTGGGCGGTACTACCGTGTTTTGCTACCGCATCAACTACCGCTTACAAAAATACTTCTGGAATCCCGAGGACACCAAGCGGAAGTGGCGCGGCACTTTAGGGCGGTACTACCACTGGAAGCGGTACTACCGCTTGCCTAGAGCGGTACTACCGCTTGTCGATGCACAGATTCAGGCAGGTTCGGTTTGAATCCGAGTTAGGCTAGAGCTAGGACTCTAGGACGTGAATTGATGTAATTCTCTTGTAAGGAAAGCCTAGATGAATCCATGACTTGTACGGGAAGTCCAACCCCCTCTTAAATAGAAGAGGTGATGGCCGATTGAAACAACACACAATCGAACAAACACATATACATCTTTTACCCTACTTTTATCTTCTCCCTTGTATCTTTTCTTCTCGTTCTTCGTTCGTTCTTCATGAAGGAGGGCAGCGATCCACGAGGCTCCAGGGGCGTTCAGGACGACTTGGAGCAGCCAATCGTCGCCGGGTACTCTGACGGGGTCCCTCCCGAGTAATCGGGGCGTCTGGTGTCAAAAGCGCCGGCCGGATTGTCTTGCGTATCGCGCTTCCGGCAGGCCTCCCACGGTGCGAGCTGCGGAGCATCTCCCTCGGCGCCGCGGGTACGCGTGACGCGTTCGTGTGTCAACAGCTGTCTATCAAAAATTAGTCGGTACAGGAGGGGTTGTTCGTTTCTCTCAAGAAACTGGTAGCGCACCATAGCCTCATAATCAAGAAAAGCAGGTGGTAACCCAATATCATTTCCCCTTATGGGTACCTTAAGATAATTAGCTACACGGGTGGCGTAAATCCCGCCAAAGAAATCTCCATCCTTAGCATTTTTATGTAGCCTCCTAGCAATAATAGCTCCCAAGTTATATCGTCTATCACCCATGACCGCACTCTTAAGAATACTAAGATCAGGTACGCAAAGGTGGCTATGATCATGTTTACCGTTAATACATCTACCTATGAAGAGAGCAAAATAATGTATGGCAGGAAAATGAATGCTCCCCAAGGTAGCCTGTGTAATGTTTCTAGTTTCTCCCACAATGATGCTAGCAAGAAAATCATTATATTCAGTTTTGTGAGGATCACTATGGCTGCCCCATTGTGGAATTTTGCATGCACGGTTAAATTCCTCTAGGTCCATAGTATAAGATTCATCATAGAGATTAAATAGAACGGAATGCGTATTACGCCTGGATGAAAATTCAAACCTCCGCACGAAGGAATCAGTGAGTTGATAATATTGCTTGCATTGGTCTGAGACGAATTCTTCTAGGCTAGCATTTCGTACGTACGCGTAAAATTCTTCTTTGAATCCGGCATGGACCATGAATGGATCCGATGGCCATTCACAAGGCCGCACTTGAGCTTCCCTCGGTGGTTCAAAGTCGGGCTCGCGTATCGCGAGTCTCGGGGTCTTCTTGCTCGAGGAACCACCTTGGTACATTCTCCTTAACATTTTTCTTTCTCTGAAAAATTTCTGAAATTTTTAGTGATTCCAAATAAAGGTGAACAAAGCTCAACAAAACTTATAGCAACTACTCCCACAAGTGTCTAGAGGCTATATCATGCATCCAAACTACTTGGGACCATACAAATTTCACATGCAAGTTCAAGAACAAGGTCACCACAGCAGCAAAAATTTGCAATATTTAAAGCACTAGAACAAAAAACTAATTGGACCATTGGAGGAGTCACATACCGATGAACAATCCCCTAAAACAGTTTTGCAAATGGAGCTTTGAGCAAGGAGATCGAAAATGGCAGCAAGATGAGCTAGAACACGGGTTTGAGCAATGGTGGGATTTTTTCTGGAGGAAGACGAAGTGGATGGGTGCTGGAATAAGTGAGGGGGCCCCACGTGGGACCCACAAGCAAGGGGGCGCGCCCAGGGGGGGTGGGGGCGCCCTGGAGGCTTGTGGCCCACTGGTGCAGCCCCCTGATGTGTTCTCAGTGCCAAAAATTCTTAATTATTCCAGAAAAAATCATACTAAATTGACTTCTGAGAACTTTTATTTTCAGGTCATTTTTCTATTGCACGGATAAATCAGAAAGCAGAGAAATAATAGCATTTTTACTAAAATGAAACTAAAGAACAGAAAATAAAAGTTGGGTGCAGAAGGTTGTGCTTTCTAAATTCATCCATCTCATGCTCATCAAAAAGAATCCATCAATAAGGTTGATCAAGTCTTATTAACAAACGTTTTTCGAATGACACGGAACCGGAGAATTTTCGAATAACACTAGGTTACCTCAATGGGGATATGCATGTCCCCAACAATAAGTATATCATATTTCTTTTTGACAGTAGGGAGAGGGAATTCAAAGTCTCAAATAATAATCGTTGAAATTTTTTCAATGGAGTTGATACTATGAACTTGAGGTTGTTTCTTCGGGAAGTGTACCGTATGCTCATTACCATTGACATGAAAAGTGGCATTGCCCTTATTGCAATCAATAACAGCCCCTGCAGTATTCAAAAAGGGTCTACCAAGGATGATTGACATACTGTCGTCCTCGGGAATATCAAGAATAACAAAGTCCGTTAGGATAGTAACGTTTGCAACTACGACAGGCACATCCTCACAAATACCGATGGGTAAAGCAGTTGATTTATCAGCCATGTGCAAAGATATTTCAGTAGGTGTCAACTTATTCAAATCAAGTCTACGATATAAAGAGAAAGGCATAACACTAACACCAGCTCCAAGGTCACATAAAGCAGTTTTAACATAATTTCCTTTAATAGAGCATGGTATAGTAGGTACTCCGGGATCTCCTAGTTTCTTTGGTATTCCACCTTTAAAAGTATAATTAGCAAGCATGGTGGAAATCTCATCTTCCGGTATCTTTCTTTTATTTGTCACAATATCTTTCATATACTTAGCATAAGGAGACATCTTCAGAATACCAGTCAAGCGCATACGCAAAAAGACAGGTCTAAGCATTTCAACAAAGCGCTCAAAGTCCTCATCATCCTTTTTCTTGGATGGTTTAGGAGGAAAGGGCATGGGTTTCTGAACCTAAGGTTCTCTTTCTCTACCATGCTTCCTAGCAACAAAGTCTCTTTTATCATATCTTTTGTTCTTAGGTTGTGGGTTATCAAGATCAACAGTAGGTTCAATCTCCACATCATTATCATTACTAGGTTGAGCATCAACATGAACATCATCATTAATATTATCACTAGGCTCATGTTCATTACCAGATTGTGTCTCGGTATCAGAAATAGAAATATCATTTGGGTTTTCATGTGAATCTATAACAGGTTCACTAGCAGCATGCAAAATCCTATCGTCATTCTTTTTCCTCTTATTAGAATGACCAGGTGCATCAGTATTAACTCTCTGAGAATCTTGCTAAATTCTCTTAGGATGGCCCTCAGGATACAAAGGTTCCTGAGTCATTCTACCACCTCTAGTCACAACTCTAACAGAATGATCATTGTTCTTACTAATCATCTCATTAAGCAAATCATTATGTGCCTTAAGTACTTGTTCTACTTGAGTAGTTACCATGGAAGCATGTTTACTAATAAGCTTAAGATCATTAACAGTTCTACTCATATAATCACCTAAGCAATCAAGCATGTAAGAATTATGTTTCAGTTGTCTACTAACATAAGCATTTAAATTTTCTTGCATAACAATAAAGTTATCAAACTCATCCAAGCATTGGCGAGCAGACTTATTATAAGGAATATCACCTTCATCAAATCTACGGAGGGAATTTACCTCTACTACCTGTGTCGGGTTATCAAGACCATGTATTTCTTCAATAGGTGGTAGATTCTTAACATCTTCAGCTTTAATACCTTTTTCTTTCATAGATTTCTTTGCCTCTTGCATATCTTCAGGACTGAGAAATAGAATACCTCTTTTCTTCGGAGTTGGCTTTGGAGGTGGTTCGGGAATAGTCCAATCATTATCATTGCTCAATATATTATTCAATAGTAGTTCAGCTTGTTCAACAGTTCGTTCCTTGAAAACACAACCAGCACAACTATCTAGGTGGTCCCTATAATCATCGGTTAGTCCATTATAATAGATATCAAGTATTTCGTTTTTCTTGAGAGGGTGATCAGGCAAAGCATTAAGTAATTGGAGAAGCCTCCCCCAAGCTTGTGGGAGACTCTATTCTTCAATTTGCACAAAGTTAAATATTTCCTGCAAGGCAGCTTGTTTCTTATGGGCAGGAAAATATTTTTCAGAGAAGTAATATATCATATCCTGGGGACTACGCACACAACCAGGAGCAAGTGAATTAAACCATATCTTAGCATCACCCTTTAATGAGAAAGGAAACAACTTAAGAATACAGTAATAACGAATTTTTTCCTCATGAGTGAATAACGTGGCTATATCATTCAATTTCGTAAGATGTGCCACAACGGTTTCAGATTCATAACCATGGAAAGGATTAGATTCTACCAAAGCAATTAACTCAGGATCTACAGAGAATTCATAATCCTTATCAGTAACAAAGATAGGTGAAGTAGCAAACTTGGGATCATATTGCATTCTAGCATTCAAAGATTTTTCTTTCCACTTGCATAGTAATTTCTTAAGATCATCTCTATCTTTACAAGAAAGAAAGTCCCAAGCTACCTCTCCTTCCATAACATAACCCATAGGTATATTAGGCAATTCATATCTAGGAGAGCTAGGTCTAGCAGGTGTCTCATAGTGCTCAGTTTCAATAATCTCGTCAGATTCAGAAATATCATCAGTTGCAGCATTGACTCTAGCAATTTGTTCATCAAGAAATTCACCCAGTGGCACAGTAGTATCAAGCAAAGTATCATAATAAGCATCATGCATAGCAGAAGTGACATCATCAATTACTTGCGACATATCAGAATCAATAGCAGGTGGTGGTGTCGCAAATTTACTCATAACAGAAGGTGAATCAAGTGCAGAGCTAGATGGTAGTTCCTTACCTGTCCTCGTAGTTGAGGGGTAGATCTTAGTTTTAGCATCTTTCAAATTCTTCATAGTGATCAACAGATATAAATTCCAAGTGACTCAGAGAATAGAGCTATGCTCCCCGGCAACGGCTCCAGAAAAAGGTCTTGATAACCCACAAGTATAGGGGATCGCAACAGTTTTCGAGGGTAGAGTATTCAACCCAAATTTATTGATTCGACACAAGGGGAGCCAAAGAATATTCTCGAGTATTAGCAGCTGAGTTGTCAATTCAACCACACCTGAAAGACTTAGTATCTGCAGCAAAGTACTCAGTAGCAATGCAGTATGGAAGTAACGGTAACAATGGCGTGACAGTAGCAGTGTTGTAGTGATTGTAACAGTAGCAACGGAGTAGTAACTTAGCAAAGATCAATATGTGAAAAGCTCGCAGGCAATGGATCAGTGATGGATAATTATGTCAGATGGCATTCATCATGCAACGGTTATAACATAGGGTGACACAGAACTAGCTCCAATTCATCAATGTAATGTAGGCATGTATTCCATATATAGTCATACGTGCTTATGGAAAAGAACTTGCATGACATCTTTTGTCCTACCCTCCCGTGGCAGCGGGGTCCTAATGGAAACTAAGGGATATTAAGGCATCCTTTTAATAGAGAACCGGACCAAAGCATTAGCACTTAGTGAATACATGAACTCCTCAAACTACGGTAATCACCGGAAAGAATCCCAGTTATTGTCACCCTGGGGGATGCGGATCATAACTCGTAATAGGTGTCTATAACTTGCAAGATAGGATCAAGAACACATATAGATTCATGAAAACATAATAGGTTCAGATTTGAAATCATGGCACTCGGGCCCTAGTGACAAGCATTAAGCATAGCAAAGTCATAGCAACATCAATCTCAGAACATAGTAGATACTAGGAATCAAACCCTAACAAAACTAACTCGATTACATGGTAAATCTCATCCAACCCATCACCGTCCAGCAAGCCTACGATGGAATTACTCACGAACGGTGGAGAGCATCATGAAATTGGTGATGAAGGATGGTTGGTGATGACGACGGCGTCGATTTCCCCTCTCCGGAGCCCAAATCAGACTCCAGATCTGCCCTCCCGAGGAAGAACAGGAGGTGGCGGCGGCTCCGTATCATAAAACGCGATGAACTCTTCTCTCTGATTTTTTTTTCTCCCCGAATAGGAATATATAGAGTTGGAATTGAGGTCGGAGGAGCTTCAGGGGGGCCACAAGCCTGCAGGGCGCGCCCTAGGGGGGGGGGCGCCCCCCTGGCTTGTGGCCAGGTGGTGGACCCCCTCCGGTTGATTCTTTCGCCATTATTTTTTATTAATTCCAAAAATATTCTCCCTAAATTTTCAGGTCAATCCGAGAACTTTTATTTCTGCACGAAAATAACACCAAGGCAATTCTGCTGAAAACAGCGTCAGTCCGGGTTAGTTCCATTCAAATCATGCAAATTAGAGTCCAAAACAAGGGCAAAAGAGTTTGGAAAATTAGATACAATGGAGATGTATCAGCAACCTGTGGTGTCGACGGCGACCTCCTCCCGAAGCAGCCCTACCGTGCCTGCTTGTCCCCGGCGAACCAGTGCCCCCCGGTTCCTTCCTCCAGCACCACCCGAACGGTGGAAGCACGAGGAACCCATTCCTGTGCTCATCTTCCCTCGCCGTGGACGGAGCTGACGCCGGTGATCCCCGCCTCCTTCTGTCCAGAGGTGGACGACGGACCCGACAGGGGGACCCCACCCATCAGCCTCTACCCCGCTCTCTCTCTCTCTCTCTCTCCCAGTCGATGGCCGATGTGCCCCGCGCATTAGGTTCAAACTTGACGGCACGCGCCTGGCTCGCCTGGGCTGGACGGCCTCTGGGCCAGCCCAGCTGCTGGCCGACGCTGGCCCACGGCATTGTGGCCCCTTTTTCTTTTTTTATTTTCCCTTTGTTTTGCAAAAATTCCACAGGATGCTGTATTTGTTAAAATCCACTGATTCAAATTCCTAAAAACTTGAAATATTGTGTAGTATATAATGATGCCACTTGTGCACTTATTGAAAATAGTTTTATGTACTGGTTTAATTTAAAAGCTAGTTTTGAATATTTAAAACCACTTCTAAATTAATTTTTAAAACTTTTTACACTTCAAAATCAGAGACAAATATTTTTAGGTGTTAGTATAGTATTTTATAGAGTGATGTAACATTTGAGAATTGGATTGTGTGCTCTATTTTTGTTGTGTTCTTATTTTTTCCTGTTAAAATTTGCGATGATAGATTGCGTTGCTGACGAGGGAATTGGATCGGAAGGCTTTGAAGACTCTGAAGACTTTGTTGAGCTAGGCAAGTAGCCCCTTGACCATGTCTAAGAAACTTTTTCATGCATGTCATATAGGACTTATTTCGGTGTATTGATCATGATGATGTGGTGACCACTTTGGTGGATGCCTCTGCTACTTTTCTGTTGATACTTGCATCGTGCATGACCCTACCTCCTTATGAGGGTTGTGCAGGTGGGAAGTAGTTAGGATGCTAAGTAGTTGCTACGCAAGAGGGTTGGGAGTATGCATGGTTTCGGATAGGAAATGATCTCAAAGACTTTTCGAAAACCCCATCAGGTGACACTAATGCCCGAGGGAGATGGTGTTGAGCTAGGTAACCACTTGATAAAGAGGTGGCATACCGAGGCAAGTGAGTGTGTGTGTTTTCGAAAACGGAGAGATTTAAGATCCGTTGACCGTCCCAACCCTACATGTACAACCACGATACCCCTTATGGGACGGGGCTTGTTGATTACTTTGGTTGATGCTAGCATAGAGCCCGCATTACTAGTGGCGGGAGTGGCATGGTCACTCTCGATACGGGGTCATACCAGAATGGACAACCATGGGCTGTTTTCACACACACCGGGCACACCGTTGCGTGCCCTCATGGATGATACGTGTGATGTATATCTTGAGGGATGTCACTAACGAGTGGACTCTTTGTTTAGTATCGCCAGGGGAAAGGCATTGTTCGGGTACTTACCTCGGGTATGAACAATACCGCGAGTCGTGGCTTGACACGGAAGTTTCCCGAGTCTCGTGGGTAAAGTGTGCAACCTTTGTAGAGTGTAAAACTATTCGAATAGCTGTGTCCACAGTCATGGACAGTTGGTGGTCCTGCTTAAAGTACGTCTGATATTTTCACAAACTTGGTGTGTGTGGGGGGGAGAAAGATGGAATACTCAGGTTAAGTCGGATGACTTGACATGATGATTGAACATGTGATGTTCAGACCTTGATTCATACTGATATCTGTAATCTGTTCATACGGATACTTGTAACCTCATGCTGCATGCCTGTACAATACAATTGATCATGTCATTGCACTCAAAACTAGCATTCCGCAAATTACCTTGTTAGTGTTATTTCATGCATTGTTATACCTTGTTCCAAAACATGGGTTGCTTGCGAGTACATTCAAAGTACTCATTGGCTTGCCACTGGTTATTTAATTGGCCAGGCATGGAAGAGCGGGAATATGGTGAAGAATTCGTTGGTGACGAACATGCGAATTAGGACGCTTCCTAGTCAGAATGCCTGTAGGGTTAAGGCAGATCGCATGGGCCTACGCTATCTTTCAAGATTTCCGCTGCAAGTTTATGTTTACTATTTGGCCTTCATGTCCTTATCTATGTAAGACTTGACCTCGATGGTCTTTATTTGTGTAAGACGGTATGTATGGATGTAAGACTCTTGTTATTCAGCTTCTGTGTGTTCAGTGAGCATTGATCCCTGGGATCACTGTACACGTGCATTCGGGGATCACGACTTATGAGTCGGGTTCCCCACACAAAAGCTTTTCGACATGGGTTCTACTGGCTGGCGGCTCACATAGATGCAGAAGAGATTGTGCGCAAGTGCGATGGATGTCAAAAGTTTGGTTGGCAAGCCCATGTCCCATCTCAGGAATTGCATATGATCCCAATTACTTGGCCTTTCGCGGTTTGGGGGCTCGACATGGTTGGCCCATTCAAGCCGTCTTCTGACAAGAAGACACACCTCTTGGTGGCGGTTCATAAGTTCACCAAGAGGGTTGAAGCAGAGCCAGTTAGTAGTTGCGATGCAGAGACTGCGGTCAAATTCTTGAAAAAATTTATTTTCCGTTTTGGCTACCCTCACAGCATTATCAATGATAATGGTACCAATTTATCCAAGGGGGCCATGGAACAGTTTTGTCAATGAGAACACATCCGGCTTGACCTGGCAGAAGTTGCACACCCGCAGTCCAATGGACAAGCCCAACGAGCTAATCAGGAGATCCTCAGAGGGATCAAACCCCGGTTTATGGTACCACTTGAGCATACTCCGAGCTTTTGGGTTGAAGAACTCACCGCAGTACATTGGAGTATTCGCACAATTCCAAATAGATCCACTGGATACACACCTTTCTTCTTGGTGTATGGAGCCGAGGCAGTTCTACCAAGTTATATTCGCCATGACTCGCCTCGGGTTGCTGCTTATGTTGAGGCGGATAATGAGCTAGCACGTCAAGACTCCCTGGATGCCTTGGAAGAAGAGCGTGACTTAGCAGAATCCAGATCTTCCATTTATCAGCAAGACCTACGGCGCTATCACAGCCATAGAGTCCAAAGCCATACTTTTCAAGAAGGCGAGTTGGTGCTCCATCTCATTCAAGATCAGACAGGAATGCATAAACTTTCTCCACCTTGGGAGGGTCCTTTTGTCATCAGCAGAAACCTTAACAATGGGTCATATTATCTGGTGGACTTACGGGAAGGATCATACACTTCTGAGGAATAGACAACCCGGCCTTGGAACATCGCTCACCTGCGGCCTTATTATACTTAAAAGAGCCACCGGCTCCCTTTATGTAACCCCCCTGCAAAATTATGTATATACTTCTTTATGTTCAAATATAATAAAGCCAGCACCCTCGAAACTCGGGGTCTTGCTACTTCTTGAGCATGCGTTGGTTTTCCCTTGAAGAGGAAAGGGTGATGCAGCAAAGTAGATAAGTATTTCCCTCAGTTGTTGAGAACCAAGGTATCAATCCAGTAGGAGAAACAAGCAAGTCCCCAATAGATGTACCTACACAAATAATCAAACACTTGCACCCAACGCAATAAAGGGGTTGTCAATCCCTTCACGGTTATTTGCAAGGATGAGATCTGATAGAGATAGGTATGATAGATTGCTTGAACGGAAAGTAAAACAAAAGTAAAAATAATGCAGCGAGATATTTTTGGTATTTTTGGTTTTAGATCTGAAAGTATAATATGGAAAATAGACCCGGGGGGCATAGGTTTCACTAGAGGCTTCTCTCATGAAGGAAAATAATACGGTGGGTGAAAAAATTACTGTCGAGCAATTGATAGAAAAGCGAATAATTATGAAGATATCCAAGGCAATGATTATGCATATAGGCATCACGTCTGTGTCAAGTAGACCGAAATGATTCTGCATCTACTACTATTACTCCACACATCGACCGACTCCTACCTGCATCTAGAGTATTAAGTTCATGAAGAACAGAGTAACGCATTAGGTAAGATGACATGATGTAGAGGGATAAACTCAAGCAATATGATGAAAACCCCATCTTTTTATCCTCTATGGCAACAATACAATACGTGCCTCGCTACCCCTACTTTGTCACTGGGTCAGGACACCGCAAGATTGAACCCAAAACTAAGCACTTCTCCCACTGCAAGAATTACCAATCTAGTTGGCCAAACCAAACCAATAACTCGAAGAGACTTGCAAAGATATGAAATCATGCATATAAGAATTCAGATAAGATTCAAATAATATTCATAGATAATCTGAACATAAACCCACAATTCATCGGATCTCGACAAACACACCGCAAAAGAGTATTACATCGGATAGATCTCCATGAAGATCATGAAGAACATGGTATTGAAGAGCAAAGAGAGAGAAGAAGCCATCTAGCTACTAGCTATGGACCCGAAGGTCTGTGGTAAACTACTCACGCATCATCGGAGGGGGAATGGAGTTGATGTAGATGCCCTCCGTGATCGAATCCCCCTCTGGCAGATTACCGGAAAAGGCTCCAAGATTGGATCTCATGGGAACAGAGGCTTCCGGCGGCGGAAAAGTATTTTTGTGGGTCTCTCAAGTATCCAGGGAATATTTGGGAATTTATAGGCCGAAGAATAGGGTTAGGAAGGCTGTCGTGGGGCCACAAGCCAGAGGGGCACCCCCCCTAGGGTGCGCCCAAGTGGCTTGTCGCCACACGGCGGCTCTCCTGCCTTCATCTCCAAGTCTTCTGGGTTGCTTCTGGTCCAAGAAAAATCATTCCGAAGATTTTATTCCGTTTGGACTCCGTTTAATATTCCTTATCTGCAATACTCAAAAACAAGTAAAAAACAGAAACTGGCACTAGGCTCTAGATTAATAGGTTAGTCCCAAAAATAATATAAAATAGCATATTAATGCATATAAAACATCCAAAACAGATAATATAATAGCATGGAACAATCAAAAATTATAGATACGTTGGAGACGTATCAGGTCTCTATCATTTCAGCCTATAAATTGAGCATGAGTCTTTATTGTTTGCAACATAGGTCAGTTGGGGGCTTCCAACTCATCGAGTTTAGCTTTCTCACCATTTTGACCCGGCAAAAACGCCACAATATATGGTTAAACCTGCATGTATGCTTGATGCGACTCCGATCAGGTGACCCCTTGTACTCTTGTAAGTCAATCCTCTTTAGGACCGTGAACTTCAAGGTTAAAACACCGGCTTGAGTCATGTGAGAGCCAGCATACAGAAAGCTAGGACAAACCATGGGTTATTATACCCGCTTCATTGAAGCAAGACTTGAGCCTCGAAAGCCAGTCTCCTATTGCCGAGTCTTATTGAGCCAGCCTATTTTTAGTACTTCATATAAGTAAAATTATTTATTTTCACATCATGCATTTTCAGGTACAATATTGTCCCCATAACCGGCTCATATATAAGTGCCTTGGTTAATGAACCACGGTCCTATTATGACCAGGTTAAAAATTGCCTATTCCCAATATTATCATGATAGGGTTCAACAGATCTGGGCCTCGAAAGTCAAGATTTTTTGCTGGCTTATTTTTTACTTGTTCTTTTTGTTTTCAATCATGTGACTCATTGAGCACAACAACGGAGATATTGAAAGATAAGCACAAGAGCAGCATCAATCCTATCTCAGCAAAATAGCTCGAAAGATTGGAGTTCTATACCAATAAAAGTGCATACATGCACGATGGCACGATCAAGCATGTCAAAGAAGTTTTAAGGATTACATCTATTACAGGCCTATAACAAGGCCACAAAATACTCAAGTTTTCCCACTTTACTTGGGGGCTAGCTCAAGATTGACGACTCATTCAGCTTCGAAGATGCCTTCATGCCTTCTCCTCATCGGCCGCCTCAGGATCTCCTTCCACCGGCTTATCATCTTCATCAACCTACTGGCCCTTCTATTGCCATCGAATTCAGTTCAATGATTCAAAATTTGATGTTCCCTCAAAAAGAGATGATGCGTCAACATTAGGGGCAAAAGGTCTCTTACGTCGAGGGGGCACCAACTCGGACGGCTCATCCTTGGGCGGGTTAATGCGCTCATTATTGTTGGTATATGCAGGATCATATTTCGAGAGGTCAATCTCTTCAGCTATCAGAGTTGCCAAAGGCCGAGTCTCTGTAATGCACTTTGCATAGTCTGAATGAGTGAATGTGGAGCCATCGAGTTTGAACTCAGGAAAGCCGCCATTCAAAAGCTCCACATCCAATTCAGGCAAATATGCCTTTGCTCGAGCAAGCGCCATGTTTGCCCCTCCTCGAGTCATCGCTCTCCGGGTCTCGGTCACCCATTGTGGAAGGCTGGAAAGCTGCTTCAACATGTCTCGTATGCTACTTGGCGGGTATTTCAGATTCTTCACCGCCATGATGGAGTAAACAGATCCGGTGAACAATTGCTCTACATATGTGAAAATGGTTTTCAATTTCACAATAGGCAGCTCTACAAGATTATGGTTTTTTCGCCCTGCAAACAAAAGAGAAACAATGAGCCGCCATACAGTCGTAAGCCGGTAAACTACAGAAGAGAGATAGAACGACATACCAAAGATTGCCGTCAACATTTCATTGATCTGTTTCACAAGAGTGGCATATTTTTCCTTCAATGGATCAAGTTTCTTTTCTGCCTTTTCTCCATGTCTTACAAGAATGGCCTTTTCTGCTTCATACAGCTTTACGGCTTGTTCAAGACGTTCATTTGCCTGACGTGCAGAATCCTCAAAATGAGCCGCCATGAACTCAGCATCAGCTTTTAGCTTTCTTTCTTCTTTGAGCCGTTTCTGCAGTTTCACAGCAACGGACTCAGCATCCTCAACATACTTCTGGCAGATGTGCAAGCAGTATCAGCAAGTATTTCTACAACATCTTTAAACCGCCTTATGACGGGTTATTTCTTTTTTATGTGTCATCAAAGTCCCAAGCAGATTGCAAGCAATATCCTTGACATTTGGGGGCTAATGCATCCCAGTTTTTTCTTAAAAATCTTTGCATGGAAAGACCCGACTCATCTCAAGAGGATGAGCCGGCCCTTGGAGGCTACAGGTCGAATTCTTCAAAGTATTAAAAAAGACCCGACTCATCTCAAGAAGATGAGCTGGCCCTTGGGGGCTACAGGTCGAATCCTTCAAAGTATTAAAAAAGATCCGACTCATCTCAAGAAGATGAGCCGGCCATTGGGCGCTACAGGTCGAATTCTTCAAAAGTATCAACAAGACCCGACTCATCACAAGAAGCTGAGCCGGCCCTTGGGGGCTACAACTATAAATCAGTTATTTTAAAGAAACCAGCTTACCACAACAAAGCTGGTCTTTGGAGGCTAATGACAGGATAAAGATAGTGGTAAAACAAGAAGTTTGCCTAATACTTCTCCTTCATAGCATTTATCATGCTTATTTCAATTTCCTGGTTCTCAAACAGTTGGGTCAAGTACTGTTGGTGTAAATCTTCAATGCCAAGTGCGGACAACTCTGGAATCTCTAGTTTGGCTTTCCCTTTGTCCAAGTTAACCGGTTCATCCTTAGCCACAATCTTAGCCAAGGAAGTGGACGCGGTAGGAACTTGAAAACCCTCCTTCACAATGATAACATCCGGAAGGTTTGCTTCTGCTGGCACCTTGGGATCATCCAAATGAGTCACCGGGCTAGAAGGACGAACCGGGCTTGGCTGTCGGGCAGATGGCTCATTAGATGCGTCCTGGGCTTCAGGTGGTATATCCATAAAAACCGGCTCATTCGTCCTAGGCGTCTCAACATCGATTGCCGCTTTAGGACTCAGGTTTGTGTTTTTCTCTAAGAAGGGGTCAGCTCTTGTTGTTGTTTTTACTGGCGGGGGGTCTGACGTGTTTTGGTGAACAGTGCCAGAAGATGACCCGCCAGCCCTCCTTGACGAAGTAGCCTTGGCCCTACAATTGCAAATATCAAATATTATGCTAAGGAAAATATAGCTCAAGGTTTAAAATAACATAAGTTAACAAGTGCAAGTTCAGGGGCTTGCCCGCGATTGACGTTGAAAGAGGGAAGTTGCGTTGCAGTTGAGTCATCCGAAGATGAAGGAGTGGCATGATAAAGCGAATTCGAAGGACTAAGAGGTTGCTTAAACAAACCGGCTCTAGGATGAGAATTGGTTGTACTATGAGGCACCTCGAAGCGTGGTTTGCAAGCCGGCGGTGCATCAGACAAATCATGGTCTAAGTCGCTTGAACCACTCCGGGTCTTGCGTTTTGATGAGCCAGCGAATTGTGCTTTCTTCAAAAGAAAATCGGGAGCCAAGTGAGCATCTGGGTGTGTCAACTTAACCTTCCTGATGACTCGTCTTGGTTTTCTAGGAACAAACGTTTCTAAACTGGAGATGTAGGAGTTACCTCAATTTCGCCGGCTTGGCTAGATTTCGAATCATCCTGATAAGAAGGCGCGTCAGCAAGCTCAATAAACAGGCGGCCAAGAGAATCAAGTTCTACCTCGTATTCCTCTCCAGAAGATGACACAGGGGTCGGGTTATCTTTTCTACCCGATGTAGGAACAGGGGATTGAGGTATAACTTTCCAGAAAATAGAGTTATCCTGCAAAAAGCATGTAGTAAGGAACGGCGGGTCATAGTAATAAAGGACAGTAAAAATGATCAGTACCGGAGGTGGCGGGTTGAGCAGATAAAATGAACCCAGGCCAGTAACACTGCACTGCTCCTTCGAATCGAAAAAGAACTTCTTCGTTTCCTTGTTAAGGGCGTCATCGGTCAGGTTCTCACGGGAGACGCGCTGAGGATCAGATGAAGCGCCTGAGTAGTCTCACATCAAGCCGCCTCTTACACCGTCAGGCTGGATCTGCCACTTTAGCCTGCAACGAATCATATCAATCCCAGTTAAGCCATGTGCGGTCAGAGCTCTCAATTTTGTATGAACAGGTGCTAATGGAGCCCTCTCTTCATCTGTTGGCCAACCAGGAAACTCCACTTTGCTGCTGAGTCTTTCCAATCTAAAACCCGGCAGGGGGTTTTCTCCCTCAGGTGCAGTATTCTACAGTAAAACCAGGTCTTGTTCCATCCCTTTGGGTCACTCGCCAGTTTTGATTCAGGAAAGGCGCTGTTTTTCCTCTTCTGAATGGAAACCCCACCAAGTTCACAGGCAGCACAATTCTTCACCTCAGTTTGTTGGTTGAGATAAAAGAATTCCCTAAAAAGGATCACGGATGGCTCAACCTAAAGATATACTTCGCATAGCACCTGGAATTGACAAATATTGGTCATAGAATTTGGACCAATGTCTTGAGGCCTGAGTTTGAAGAAGTGAAAAAGGTCCTTGAAGAACTTTGAGCCGGGGGGACGGAAACCTCTACGCAGATGATCAGTAAAGACAATAACTTCTCCTTGCTGCGGCTGTGGGTACGGCTCTTCTTTGGGAGCCCGCCACTCTATGACTTTTCGAGCCGGCAGGAAACCTTGATCCACGAGGTTATCTAAGGTGAGCTTGGATTCTTTGGTCTTGGCCCAGTTACACACTTTGGAGTTCTTTGGAGCTATGGAAGATTATAGAGCAACTACAAGGGCAACAAGAAAAATGAGCCGGTGCAAATTACAAGTCGCCTACACTAATCGGCTATTTTAAGCCGGCAAAATCGAAGGAGGTCGAAGACATATCTCCGCAACACTTAGCAAGCGTGTTGGTTCACAAACAGGTTTCTATGAAAGTTTTCTTTCAGATGGATCTAACTAAATGAGGAAAAACAATGAAATATGTGTTCTAACTGACGGAGAGACCGAAACTACGGCATTCAATAGGTAGCCTCAGTGGCTCATTTTAGATCTGCTTACGAGGAAAATAAGGCGGAGATCATACTAAAACTATGCAATACTGAGAAATATCGAGTGCATGGATCTACAGGCTATGTCTCGGATGAACATGACGAACATGGCATAAATGCTGGAAGTAACAAACCCTAAGTGGAGGGGATTCATACCACATTGCGTTGGGGACAAAAGCGGAGATGATCGCGCTTATTCTGACGGCTGCCAGAAGACTTGATGGCGTCAACGACGGAGCTAGGGACCCTGGCGACGCCTCCGGAGCTCCGGTAGTGTTCGGCCAAAGAAGGAGCGAGAGGAAGAAGATGAGGGAAAAGTTACTGTGAGGGCTCAGTGGACTTCTTTATAATGAGGGAAAATGGAACGGCGCCATAAAAGACGAAGTGGTGGCGGTAAACTTGTGGCTAGGAGTGCGCCTCGATTTTCGCATCGACCTAGATTTGGCGCAGTTTTCAAAAAATACGTTACGATGACTCCGAAGAGCAACGGTCAGCAGGGATGACGTCGTCAACAGGCAGACACTGGAAAAATGACAAGTCTGGAAGAATTACGAGCCGGCACTTCGGGATCAACGAAAAACATGGATGCAAGCGAATGATAAGCCGTCAAGAAAAGATAAGGGAAATTGATATGAATGAATTCAAATCAATCTGGGGCCTAATGTTGGGGATATAACCCCACGATATGACCCGCCCTACTGGGTCGGGTCAGTATGATGGCCGCTTTGGAGCTATGTTCAAGATGGATCATGTTGTGAAGATGAAAGGAGTAAGGCGGTTACTAAGTAAACTGCCGGGCGGCCCAAGCATGTGGAGACGGCGACTCAAGGCCCACAGGCCAGAAGACGCTGGGGGATTCCTTGCTCAAGGGGCAAGGTGTGTTAGAGACATGAAAGGTTACGAGTTGTAATATGACTCAGACTCTGTTGTAAACCCTAGGGTCTTGACCTGTATATAAAAGCAAGCCCCTAGGACCGAAAGACTTAAGTTAGACACCCTCGAAAGCTAGGTTAGCGATTCCGCACCCTTGTAATCGAGATCGTCATCAATATAGACACAAAGCAGGAAGTAGGCTATTACCTCCATCGCAGGGGCCGAACCTGGGTAAACTCGCCTCTCGTTCCCGTTTAACCCCTTTGAGTCGCCACCTAGCGGTGATGGCCTCACACCTAAGTCCTTGCACGAGGACATCTGTCGTGACAAAACCACGACAGCTAGCTAGTAGGCATGCATGCATGCATGGCATATCTCATGTTGTTACCACCTCCTGTTTAGTTGGAACATGTGTATGTGTATTACTTGTTGCCTATTTTTGATACTTTTTTGAATAAATATATACAGTTGAACTTAGAGTCTGGTATTTGCATTGTACTGTTTAATTATTGTTCTAAACTTTTATTATGTTGTCATTTTGGTTGGATCACGCTGCTGTACAGATTTGGTTTAAATCTGAAAATTAAATTGTTGATGTTGCACTAACATGTGATGCCACTGCTGACCTATATTACTACTGGCATTGGCCACGTGGCAAGCCATTAACATGGCAAATACTGCTGGCATGGCCTCCAATGCCAACAATATTTTTTAGCAATGGCGCCATATTGGTGGCGTCGGGTGTCCATGCTAGCAAGGCCATTTTTGCCACACCATAGCTAGGCTTTTCTACACTAGTGGAGGCTGGTAAAAAGGATGCCAAATCCTACAAAATCAAAAATAATTAAACAAAACTCCCGGGACAGTTGATATGTTGGAGGGCGTCCGTGGATTCGGTCAGCCATGGCTTGTGTATGTATGGTGGATGGGAGTAAACTTTACAATTCCGCTTGGGAACCGCCAATAATGTGTTTAGCATGGAAGATATTGGAAATCTTTGTCGTAACGTTGACAAGAAAAGCACACCAGCCAAAACAATAATTTCAATCCTGTTTTAAACCTTGAGCTCTGGCACCTCTGCAAATCAATGCTTCCCTCTGCGAAGGGCCTGTCTATTAACTTTTAAGTTGAGTCAACACCTTCTTACTAAAAGCACCAGACCGGAGAGCACTATTGTCATTCTTATGCATTGAGTTTAGTTAATGTTGGATGTGAGCATGACTGGATTTTTTCAACCCTGAATTATAATGTTTAGTCGCTGCTTGAACCTCAGAGGTGCTCTGCATTTATGTTTTGCGGTCTCAGAAAGGGCTAGCAAAATACCATGTCATCATATTACATCAGGATTATTTTGAAAAATTGTTGGCATGTGAGATAGCTTATTATTTCTCGCTAGTTGGTTTTGTATTGCCATGAGGGAATATGATGTTTAATTGTTATCATGGATATGGTTGATTTGTGCTGAAAACCTGAACACTAGCTAAGCATGTGTATAACAACGAGAAAAAAGAGTTCGTAAAATTTTTCTTTCTGACTTTCAGTTTATCAACTGAATTGCTTGAGGACAAGCAATGAGTTAAGCTTAGGGGAGTTGATACGTTTCAAACGTATCTACTTTTCCAAACACTTTTGCTCTGGTTTTGGACTCTAATTTGCATGATTTGAATGGAACTAACCCGGACTGGTGTTGTTTTCAGGAGAACTACCTTGGTGTTATTTTTGTGCAAAAATAAAATTTCCTGGAATTGGACAAAAGAATTGTGAATTATTTTGGCAATAAATAATGAATTATGGAGCGAAGATCCACCGGAGGGGGCTGCCTGTGATCCACAAGGCAACAGGGCGCTCCCCCGACCCTAATTCCACTCCTATAAATACACATCTTCAGAGAAAAATAGGAGAGAAGATTTCATTGCGTTTTACGAGATGGAGCCACCGCCAGCTCCTGTTCTTCCTCGGGAGGAGCTGATCTAGAGTTCGTTTGGGGCTCCTGAGAGGGGGATTCATCGTCGTCGTCATCACCTACCCTTCTTCATCAACACCGCCATGATGCTCACCACCGGGAGTGAGGAATTCCTTTGTAGGCTTGCTGGACGATGATGGGATTGGATGAGATTGATCATTTAATTGAGTTAAGTTGATAGGCCTTGATCCCTAGTATCCACTATGTTCTGAGATTGATGTTGCTATGTCTTTGCTTTGCTTAATGCTTGTCACTAGGGCACGAGTGCCATGATTTCAGACTTGAACCTATTATGTTTTCATGAATATAAGAGTGATTTGGATCCAATCTTGCAAGTTGTATGCACCTATTACGTGTCATGATCCTCATACCCCAAGGTGACAATAATTGGGATTATTTCCGGTGATTGTTGTACTTTGAGGAGTTCATGTATTCACCATGTGTTAATGCTTTGTTCCGGTTCTCTATTCAAAGGAGGCCTTAATATCCCTTAGTTTCCATTAGGACCCCGCTGCCACGAGAGGGTAGGACAAATTATTTCATGCAAGTTCTTATCGCAAGCACGTACGACTATATACGGAATATATGCCTAGATTTCATTGATGAATTGGAGCTAGTTCTGTGTCGCCCTAGTGTGTAACTATTACATGATTGATGTCATCTAAATCATTATCCATCACTGATCCACGTGCCTATGCTTTACATATACTGAAACTTGCTAAGTTACTACTGCTTCTACTTCTGTCACAACTGCTACAAAATTGTTGTTGTCACTATTATTGTTACTGTTACTGTTACTACTATCACTTGCCGTGCTACTAAAACTTTGGTGCAGAGAGACATCCCAGGTGAGGTTGAAGTGACAACTCAAGTGCTAAGGCCGATAGATATTCTTTGGCTCACCTTGTATCGAATCAATAAATCAGGGTGAAATACTACCCACAAAGACTGTTGTGATCCCCTAAACTTGTGGGTTATCAGCATTCACCCAATCCGGGTCTTCAAGTGCTTACTCTACCTTCATAGGATCAATACTAGAGATAAATTAGTAATGCTCACAAAAGCTAGCTAAACAAGTTTTAGAGCGAGTGATTCTCCCGGTTTGTATGTCTCTGAATATTTGCTCTAAGGGATATTCTTGTTCACTCTTGCTCGAACTCGTGGTAGCTTTTGCTTGTTGGAGGGTGGAGCTTCCTCATCATCATCATCTTCCTCTTTGTTGTTTTTGAAGGTGTCATTCCCTTGATGGGGTGGTGAAGGAGGTTGATCTGGATCATCTTGATGTACTTATGTCGGGGAAACGACGATCTATGGGTCCGGCGAGGAACCTTTGTAATCAGGTGAGTAGATTTCTAACACAAAGAGCATCACTGATTCATGCGTACGCGGGTGATAACCCACAAGTGTAGGGGATTGTTTGTAGCCTTTTTCGATAAGTAAGAGTGTCAAACCCAATGAGAAGCTAAAGGTAGAATTAATATTCTCTCAAGTTCTATCAACCACCGATACAACTCTAAGCACGCTAATGCTTACTTTACCTAGAACAAGTATGAAACTATTTTGCGGGAATGAAACTAGAAGTACTTAGTAGGTATAAAAGATAATTTTGCAAGGTAATAATGGACATGTAAATAAAGTTAGGTGCTTTTTAGATAAAGAACAATAAAGTAAATTGTTTAGTAGAAAGCTTTTTGTGTAACGCAAGAGAAAGATTTGTCCCTAGGCAATCAATAACTAGATCGATATCATTGTTGCAGTTTTATATGAGGGAGAGGCATACGCTAACATAATTTCCGTACTTGGATCATATGCACTTATGTTGGAATTCTAGCAAGCATACGCAACTACTAGAAATTCATTAAGGTAAGCCCAACCATAGCATTAACACATCAAGTCCCGTTTATACCATACGTAAACAATCCCCTTACTCGGGTGTAAGTTTCTGTCACTCTAGCCACCCACTATAAGCAAATCATAAACACATTGCAACACCCTACAGCGGGGATCCCACATGCTTGCGCGATACGGCGGGCACCATAGAATAGCACCAAAATAGAACATACATCTCAAACCAATCACGATCATCAAGCAACCCATAGGACAAAAGAAATCTACTCAAACATCATAGGATAGCCACACATCATTGGATAATAATATATAGCATTAAGCACCATGTTTAAGTAGATATTACAACAGGGAGAAGAGGGTTTACACCGATGCATAGAGGGGGAGAGAGTTGGTGGTGACGGCGGCAAAGTTGTTGGTGTAGATCGTCGTCACGATGGATGCCCCGGCGGCGCTCCGACACCACCGGGAGAGAGGGGGAGAGCCCCCCCCCTTCTTATTCTTCCTTGGCCTCCTCCCTAGGTGGGAGGAGAGTTTCCCCTCTGGTCCATGGCCGCCATGGCTCCCGGAGGGCACGAGCCCCTCCGAGATTGGATCTCTCTCTTTGTTTCTCTTATGTTTTCGTGACTGTTTTCTGACCCCTTCATCGTTTCTTAAATATCCGGAGATCTGTAACTCCGATCGGGCTGAAATTTTGAGGGGATTTATTCGCGAAAATATCTTTCTTGCAGCGGAAGGAGAGCCCCAACCGACTTAAGGGGGAGGCACAAACCATTAGGGCCCCCCAGGCCACGCCCTGTTGGCTTGTGCCTCCGTCGGGCATCGTCTTGCGTTGATTACGACTCCCAAAATTCACATATATTTCAAAAAATCTCCGTAAATTTTTATCATGTTTGGACTTCGTTTGAGATGGAATTTCTGCGAAACAAAAAACACAGAAAAAAACAGGAACTGGCACTAGGCACTGGGTCAATAGGTTAGTGCTCAAAAATAATATAAATTGGTAAATAATTACTCAAAAAGTATCCTAGAATGATAATGTAATAGCATGGAACAATCAAAAATTATAGATACGTTGGACACGTATCAAGCATCCCCAAGCTTAATTCATGCTCGTCCTCAAGTAGGTAAATGATAAAAACAGAATTCTTGATGTGACATGCTACCCAATATGTAATCTTTTGCATTTATGCTCATTGAGAAACGATGAATTAACAAACATTAACATAGTAATACTTATAAGCACAAGCAACAAAATCATCAATCTTTCAAAGTATACGATCCTCAAAGAATGTTTACCCCCATTCATCTTATTATATTATCAAGGCATGGCTCCGTCTTCACCACATTAATACAAATGTCAAGCACAACGGTGTCCAAGTCACGCAATTGGATCGTACTTTTTCAATATGCATCAACTTTTTATTCTTCACGGAATACATGAGCATGAACCATTGTCACACCTTGTGTTTTGCCTCTTCTGTCTAAGTTAACATAGCTCAAAAATTAGGACCAATTAAAACTTTTTGTGTGCTTGTGATGTTGGACTTGAGTGTTGACTGTTTGATTGCTTGCTTGTGCTCTATATTCATAAAACTTCCTCCTACCCTCAAGAACTCTTTTCCTTGATCCAAACTCTTGCCCAATAATCATACCATGTGTATAGGACCTAAAACTATTTTTATCAAATATTATTTTGGCCAAAAAGCATTCATTCAATTTAGGTTTTCCAAAACCCCTGAATTAAGGTTTGTACTACAAGTCCTCAAATTAGGTGGGATGTTTTACCCCAAAGTATTTATTTGGAACCTACTATATATAAGACTTCCCAAAACCACCAAATATTAATTTTAAAGATTATTTCCTATTTTATTGAAAGCCTTTTTCTTAAGGCCAGAAATGGTCTTTTATACAGAAAATTTGTTTTTATGCTTTAAAAATATTTGAGAAAATTTAGGGAAACTCAGTGGACATATGTTGTCCATAAATAAGAGTTTCAACACATGGTCATGTTCAAAATGTTGGACAAAACCCTCCAAAACCCTTTCTGCTTAAATCAAGCATCTAAAATATTTCTATAAGAAATATTCTCAAATAAATCCAGGAAAATTCTAGCAAGTCACACATGCTATAGGTGACCATCTTGCCAAGTTTCATCTCAATCCCAATTGTTTTGGTTCACCAAAATATTCCAAAACCATTCCTGGCCAGATCCAAACTTGAGCAACTCTACCTTGCTAAGTTTCTCCAATTATTCTCAAACTTTGTGGACATGTTCTAATCATCTAATAATGCATCCAAACCAAGTGGTGCATCAAGGAGAACAGATCCACTTGTCGAAATCCCCCCAAACCTATTTCTGTTGATTTCTAGAATTGGGTAATATTGCATTGTCAAGTTTCCCCATTTTGTCCCAAATTTTTGGGCAGGCTCTAATCCTCAAATTATGCCACCACACCAAGTGTTGAATCAAGGAGAATGGATTTGCATAGGTAGATCTAAGCAAATCCTTTCCTGTCCATTTCTAGGGTTTGCCAAAGTTACATTGGCAAGTTTCTTCAAATAAGTTCAAACTTGGTGGTCAACCTTATTTTTACCCAACATTTGATCCTGTTAAATCTCATATCTAGGAGACAAGCTTGCCTTACTCAAACTTGCATCAAACACCTTCTGGTGGTTTTCTAAAGTTACCTCTTTACCCACTTACCTTGTTCTCCTTGAGCTCTACCTTTTACCACATCTCTACCTAGTCCCTAGTTACCCCCAGTAGTAACATCATGGCCAGTTCTGAATTATTGGAGGTGTAAAACCCCAATTCCCTCACTGTTTTCACCATGGCAGCACCCTTTCTACCTCCATACCCCCTCTCTTCTACCACTTCCTTACTTCCTAAGTAACCTTGAGCATCCTAGTACCACCCAGGAGCTAGTGGACAACATTGGACACGTGCAGGACACAAGAGGCCACGCCCTACATGCCAAGGGCATGCCCTGGCATGTAATTGGCACGCTCTGGAGCACGCTACAGTGCAATCCTGCACTATAGCTTGCCCAATCCGAGCCTCCCGACAGCCTTGAGCCTCATGGTTGTGTCTCTCGAGGTCGCCTCGACGTCCTCGTCACGGCAGCTGGTCGGCTCCCTCCTCTCTCTCCTCCTGCGCGTGCCCAAAGCCACCCGGCTCGGCCAGTGGCCGGCCTCACATACGCGAGGCCCTGGCACTCCCCCGCTCCCCCTCTTTCTCTCCCTGGATGTAGGCAACGCCCACGAACTCCATTGACATGCCCCGGGGCTCCCTCGGAGCCCCCAGCCTCGCCTGGGTCGCGGCCGTGGACGCTGTCCACGGTGAGCTCGCGCCTCAATCCATTTAACCATCCCCGAGCCCCCCCCCCATTTGATCCCTCTAGCTCTCTCTCTCCCTCCCTGGAACCTCCTGGACCAACCCCCGCATCCTCCCGTGCCTTCCAACCCTCTCCATGGCCGAGAACCCCCCCTGTCGGCCTCCGCTCAAATCCGCGCACTCTCGAGCTCCTCCTCCTCTCCTAACCACGGCAAAAGGCCCTAGCTACCTCCTCTAGCCGGCCCTCAGCCCCATTCCCTCTAAAGTCAGCCATGCCGCCCTGCCCGAGCTTGTTACCGCTGCTGTCCCCCTGCCGTCGACGTCGACGCCCTCGTAGCCCTCTGCGCACGTACGGTATGGGGATGGATGCGCCTCGCCCTCCTGGGTAAGCCGATGGCCGTGCGGTCGTCGGAGGTGGCCGGAGCCACCGGAGCTGGCGCCGGCGGGCGCTCAGCGTCGTCTCCTCTGCCTTTCCCTGTTCGGGCGGGAGGTGGGGGAAGGTCCCGACAGGCGGGGCCCGCCTGTCTGTGACCGGCCGTCCGGGACCCCGTTTTAAGTGGAGACGACCTTCGCGGATGCCGCCTCTCTGCAAAGGAGGCGTACACCTGGGGAGTATGCCTTCGGCGTCACCAGCTCCCGCGCGGTTGAAGCCACTGGGCCGGCCCGTCTGCTTATCCCGCGCCCAGTGCGCTAAATAGCCCAGTGGTATAGCCCTTTTATCTCTCTTTTCGTTTTTAGGAAGGTTCAAAAATTCATAGTAAATTCATATCAACTCCAATTTTGATGATTCAAATTTCTACATTCTCCTAAAAATGCCACCCATCCAATGATACAACTCTCATATTTTTCCACCACAAGTTTCTGCACTGTTCCAGTATTAATTCGAATTTGAATTATTCAAAAATCCCATTGCAAAATTCATAGAGAGTCCAAATCAACTCCAAATGGAGTGATTCAAATTCCTAGATGACTATAAAACCATGATACATTTGTCTATCCATGGTGAACATTTTTACCATGCACCTATTGTGTTGGATCTAATAAATGTCCCATTTTCCATTTATTCCATCTTAGGAAAATCCTAGGAAATTCATCCCAACCCCAAATCCAGTGAATCCACTTCCAAAAATCTTCTAAAATCATGCCCTATTAGATGGGTGCGTTCACTCATTTTAAAAAAAATATTTTCTGTGGACACCTTATAGGATCATCATTTCCTTCATTTCCACCATTCAAGACTCCCCCTTGACCCACATCCAATAATACCTCCTTGGATATTTTTCTCATGACCAGAGGTGTCCAAGAAAAATAAAACTCCTATTTATAGAGCACTTTTATTTCTCCGCTTGTTGTGTTGCTTATTGCGGTTGTTTTTGGTGGTAGTTGACGAAGTAGACGAAGTGCTCGGAGCGGACGAGAAGCGTGTGAAGACCTCAAAGACTTGCATAAGCTAGGCAAGCAGCCCTTTGACCATGTTAAGAAACCATTTTCATTGCATGGCATATAGCACTTTATTTTCGATATGTTGATCATGATATTGTGGTGACCACCTTCATGGGTTGTCTCCGTTACTTTCCTCGTTGATACTTGCACTGAGCATGACCCTACCTTCTTATGAGGGTTGTGCGGGTGGGAAGTAGTTAGGATGCTAAGTAGTTGCTACGCAAGTGGCATGGGGATATGCATGGTGACGGAAACAAAAGTTTTTTCAAAGGCTTTTCGAAAACCCCGTCGGGTGCCACTAATGCCCGAGGGAGATGATGATGAGCCAGGTAACCACTTGATAAAGAAGTGGTGTACCGGAGCAAGTGAGTGTGTGTGTTTTCGATTGGTGTAAGTTGCGACCGTTATTCCAACCTTACATGTACAACCACTCTACCCCAATATGGGAAGGGGCCTTGTTGATTACTTTGGTCGATACTAGTAGAGAGCCCGCATTACTAGTGGCGGTAGTGACGTGGTCACTCTCGATACGTGGTCATGCCTGGTTGGGTGACCATGCGCTGTCTTCACAGGCACCGGGCACACCGTTGCGTGCCCTCATGGATGATACGTGTGATGTATATCATGAGGGATGGCACCAACGAGTGGACTCTTTGTTTAGTATCGCTAGGGGAAAGGCAATGTTCGGGTACTTACCTCGGGTATGAACAATATCGTGAGTCGTGGCTTGATATGGAAGTTTCCCGAGTCTTGTGGGTAAAGTGTGCAACCTCTGCAGAGTGTAAAACTATTCGAATAGCCGTGTCCACGGTCAAGCACAGTTGGATGACCGCTCTTGTGCTACATCCAGTGTTTTCACAAACTTGGTGGGAGTGTGTGGATAACGAAGATGGTTCTTGAGCGAACTCCGATGACTTGGCATGATGACTGAACATGAGATGCTCAACCCCTGCTTATGATGATATTTGTAACTTGTTCTTATGGATATTTGCCAACTGTTGATGCATGCTTACATAAGTTATTTGATCATGTCAATGCACTCAAAATTAGCTTTCTACAAAAATTACCTACTCAGTGCTATATCATGCTCTGTTGAACCTTGTTCCAAACATGGGTTGCTTGTGAGTACATTCAAAGTACTCATTGGCATGCCACTGGTTATTTTATTGGCCAGGCACGAAAGACCATGTTATGGCGAAGATTACCTTGGTGACGAACATGCGAGCTAGAACGTTTCCCAGTCAGAATGCATGTAGGGTTAAGGCAGATGGCATGGGTTCACATTATCGTTGAAGATTTCCGCTGCAATCATATGAAGACTTGGCCATAGAGGCCATATTTGAGTAAAACGGTACGTAATGGATGTAAGAATCTTGTTATTCGGTTTCTGTGTGTTCAGTGAGCATTGATCTTTGGGATCACTGTGCACGTACATTTGGTGATCATGACTTATGAGTTGGGGTCCCCACAGAGCTGGTGTCAGAGCCATCCTGACTGTAGGAAGCCCTTAGTTAGCATGGACGTTAGTTAGGACAAGACTGTTTTTTTCAGACCCTTCAAAATCACTTACGAAACCTCTATAGTTCTCACCTCTCCTAAAATTTCAAAGGAAGCAAAGGTTTTTGCCTCAGCACTTCCACCATTTTTCTCTTGGCTCTCCTCATCTGCTTTTCAAAACTTTGCAAACGGTCGCTACTACCCTTATGCCCCTGACCACCGGATTCCTTGTAATCCTCGTGGGTAACCTAGAAGGGAGCTACCTTGCCAGAAATTTGCACACATATCTTGGACACAAGTTGGCGACACCAGACAAGAAGATACCAACAGAAGATACCTTCTCGAGGAGTGAGGGTATCAAGACTCAGAAGATGGTGACACCCTAGGCACTGCCCCAGGATGATGCCACCTTGGCCTACGATGACCAGGGCACGAGACATTCAATGTCATGGTATGCATAGCTAATAGAGAAACCTTGTCCTTACCGTTGTTGTATCAGCAACCACCGGTGGATGAGAACCTCGCCATTTGGTCCGCCTCACCATAGTGAGCAGGAAAACGGTTCTCTTCATCCCCCGCTCTTGGTGTCAATATTACCATCAACATGATCGACCAGTTGGAACACTATCATGCCTTGTTCATGTCATTGCATAAAGGATTGCCCACTTGGAACTCTCGACACCTTGAAGGACAAGAAGGCATTGGCACGATTACGAAGACAACAGAAGACCCGTCAACGACAGCCATGAGGAACCACCTTCGTCATCAACTCACCAGACGCGAAATTGTCAAGGACTCTTCAGGCACAACCCGGATCGTTTCGACGAACAACAACCAGAGACATAGAGACACCTGAAGAAGACCCAGAAGACTGAGTGGACTCCTCTCCAAGACACGAAGCAAGCACGACTACTGAGTCCGAGAACCCCTAGGGTGGGATAGGTCGTGTATCCCCCATGCGAAGTCGAGTCCATGTGATGGTCAAGATAGAACCATAATTGTGTGTTGCTTGTTTTTGCTTGTTTGTACTTTGGTGTAGGTCGGAGTTTTGCCCCAGGCAACAAGTACGTGACTAAATCACCCACCTTTTCTTAATAAGTGTGTTTGGCCTTTTCGGCACTTGCTTGATTACACTTACACTATACCACCCCCTTAGGCACTCCTCTCTATGCTACTTTCTATCCCCCCACCTCGTCAACTGAAGACCAGCAAGAGAAGATGCACCATGGATCCACCTCGACGGACAACTAGCACTGAAGATATGACTACAATGTACTCAACCAGACACAACCCGTAGAGTTATGTTATCCCTCAAGAATGGAAACCCCTCCCTAGATAGACCCAGACCTCACTGGATACCCCCAGCTCAAACCCTTAACCATGTGCTTAACATACCGGTTTGCGCGAGAACACTAGTTAAGCTTAGATAACCTTGGCTTAGCACTAGGTTTCATCGTAGGAGTGATCATAGTGAACAGACACCTTACATCCTTAAGCTAGCACTTGATCTCATGATACAATAGGGAAGATCGTTTTGAGGATATATGATTAGTAGAATAATGGTTTGACGAGGCTCTAATAGATATCTTGAGGATATAGCTAAGACCTTTGGTGGATTACGAGACTTTCATGTTGGTAGAAGAACTTGGTGGATCAAATTAATAGAGTTGCATAAATTCTCCCTTGAGTAAATTGGATTTAGTAGGACAAAATATGATCACAAGCTGAAATTATTGGTGGATTAATGACTTGACTTTGGCAAGTAATATTGATAGTGGATTGATGGTGATACGATAGTGACTGGAGTAACGAGTAGGGAAATTCTTACTAGATGTAAACCTTGGATTTAAATAGGTGATTCTAATAGGTGCTCAAGATCAATCAAACTACATGGTTCGGAGTAATTTGGATTTAGTCTGATGATCTTGATCTTGATACCATGTTTCTCGGTGGAAGACAAACCAGAAATATTAGATGGTTGTCAGAATTGATTCAAGGATCCATATTCACCTAACATCGGAGTTCACTAGATCATCATGATGGGAATTGCTGGTTATACTGTGATGATATAGTTCTTTCTAGGATTTGGGGATTTAGGAAATCTGGAGATATATGGAACGTCACCGGTATTGGATTTGTAGCAGCAATAGATCGTGTAATAGTGGATGGTATTCGTGGGTCGATTAACTGGATTCGTAGGAAGTAAACAAGATCTTGGATTGGTATATTACGTGTTTCCTTAGCATAGAGATGCAACACCTTAGACCTTGTATGTGTTAGCTGAATACTTGGATTTGTAGCATCACAATCAAGCTTAGCAGCTTGTATGCTTCCCGAGGATTTTTACATAGGGATATATATATATATATATATATATATATATATATATATATATATATATATATATATATATATATATGTATATATATATATATATGAGTTAGCTATAGCGCATATGAGGTTTTGGTTTAGTCCTTCTCTCAAACCTTTGAGTGAATAGCATGAGTGATGCTGGAGTTGACTTATATAAGATGATACCTTCGATGATACAAGATAATTTTATTTGGGGAAATAGGTAGGACTATCGGCATTTAAGAAATGTGCTCAAGGATAAGTTGATAGACGTTCACTCACATCCTAAGCTCCTTGAAACCTTGAAGCTTTACCGAGCCATAACACGGTCGGAATGTGACCATAGGTTTTGGCTCTAAGTCATTAGACTATGGTCACTACTCCACCGCGACCACCACCAACCCTGTCCCTGAGGAAGGTGGACACAAGTACTAGATTACGATGGATCACACAACCCTGGACCAGTGACCCTCCGGAACAAATGCCCGCTCCTCTCGCATATTCCACGAACAATGTGTTTGTGTAATACTTAGGGAAATATGTTGTTGTCCTCATGGATGACATACTTATTTATCCAATGAGAGAAAGGAACACCTTAGTTCTTTTTGGATAAGCCCCCCAAGAAACACCAACTGCCATTCCCCTCGAGTATAAGGTCATACCTTAAAGAAGTTGGACTCCTCGAAGCACCCACCCTACAGCAGAAAGCATTCCTGCCCAAGATGAAGAGCCACTACAGTTGTGGAGCCACGAAGACGAAAAAGAAGAAGCAAGAGAAGTCAACCGCCACTCGTCTCCTGGCTACCTCAGCCAGGCTATATCAAGAAGCACCGATGTTCAAGGTACGATGAAGCCCCTGGACATCAAGAGGATTATAGAGCCCCTTGATTTAAACTAGTCATCCATCAGTTCCTGACTAGGAGGATACCGAGAAGATGATAACACCCCTCACTCCACCACCTTGACGATGTATGACGAGCATGAAGTCCCTATCCTTTCTAGACCTAGGATGAAGTGGGATAACAATCATGATTAGGCCCTTTTTGGTCCCATCATGGGCATGATCCTGACTGGATCATGGCAAATCACCTGTCAAAGGAAGTTCACCCCCCCACTAGCCAAGCCTCAGACCTAGGGGATTAGATGGCTGTTCTATACTCTGGATAGTCAGCTTATTTAGAACCCCTCAGAAACCATCCAGATGATAGAACCCGTTTTGACACCAAGTCTCTAAGCTTAGTTTTAGGAACGAGACTCGGTGCAGACCTTGCCACGCATGGCTACGGAGAGACAAGTAGACCAAATACTCGAAGACCCACGAGGAACATGCGTTCGCAACAACGAAGACTAATGACCGAAGATGGATGAAGGACGTACTTGGGCAACTCACTCAAGCAAGAGATCTCGACTAGAAGCCTACGCCAACAAACTTCGACGTCCTTATTATTGAAGGCCACGAGCACCGGAAGATCAACTGCTCCAACGAAGTCGACAATTCCCCGTCACCGGGAAATTACGCCAAAAACCTTGACCCTTCTCGTCCAGCACGAGACATCTAGATGTCGAAAACCGACGTTAGTAACCCACATGACCAGCACGCACACACTACCATGCCCCGTACCCTGACTTTGGGATACACACGCAAGCCAGACCCTTGCTCGAACCCCGTTCACTCTCAGACAAAGTCAAGTAATGCACTCGAAGGCGTATCATAAAAGCACTTCAAGATCCAGGGAGACAACCTCACCTGTGAATTCCCGCACCTTTTCTACGCCTAGCCTAGGAATCTCGGGGACGAGATTCTTGTAAGGGGGTTAGGTCTGTCACACCCTGTGTTTTGCCTCTTCTGTCTAACTTAACATAGCTCAAAAATTAGGACCAATTAAAACTTTTTGTGTGCTTGTGATGTTGGACTTGAGTGCTGACTGTTTGATTGCTTTCTTGTGCTCTATATTCATAAAACTTCCTCCAACCCTCAAGAACTCTTTTCCTTGATCCAAACTCTTGTCCAATGATCATACCATGTGTATAGGACCTAAAACTATTTTTAACAAATATTATTTTGGCCAAAAAGCATTCATTCAATTTAGGTTTTCCAAAACCTCTAAATTGAGGTTTGTACTACAAGTCCTCAAATTAGGTGGGATGTTTTACCCCAAAGGATTTATTTGGAACCTACTATATTGTAACGCCCAAGATGTGATCCTATCCTTGTTTTGGCACGAGGGCCTCGACAGGGATAGAAGCGCATCTCGTCGTTTCACAAGAATGGATATCATTACAAGTACATGTAAAGAGGAGATGAGTATATGGAATTGTCTTACACTCGCCACAAGCTACATCAATATCACATTCATACAACAACATATCCAAATATCATACAGAAGAGCAGGGTCCGACTATGGACGAAAACAAACGATAAAATGACATCCATCCTTGCTATCGCAGGCTGTCGCCTCGAACCCATCCTATGATCGATGAAGAAGAAGAAGAAGAAGAAGAAGAAGAAGAAGAACTCCAAATCAAACAAAGCATCGCTCTCACGTCAACGCATTGCTTTACCTGTACCTGCAACTGTTGTTGTAGTAATCTGTTAGCCACAGGGACTCAGCAATCTCATTTCCAAGGGTATCAAGACTACTAAAGCTTAATGGGTGAGGTAAGGTTAAGTGGTGAGGCTGCAGCAAGCACTAAGCATTTATTTGAGTGGCTAACTTACGAGTACCAGAATAAAGGGGGATGATCGTCGCATAAACGGATGTGAACTAGTAATGATCTCTAAGAGATCCTGAACACCTACTTACGAACAAACATAACCCCACCGTGTTCTCTCTCGGTTCAGAAATCACGAGAAGAGACGGTCACGGTTACGCACACGGTTGTTGTATTTTATTTGAGTTTACTTCAAGTTTGTTATGACCGGGTGTTAAACAAAGTTTCCAAATTGCCACGTAACCGCGGGCATGGCTTTCCGAAAGATTTAACCCTGCAGGGATGCTCCAAATCATCCATCACAAACTAACCACACGCCGCGGGAATAACCTCGACCACGAATCCCGTGATTTCCTAGGCAATTCCATGGGAAAACCACAACCTTGAGATAGCCCGAATTATACTCGGAATTCCTCACGCAAGACATTCGAGAAAGGTAAAACAAATCCAGCAAGGCCGCCCGATGTGCCGACAATACCGATAGGAGCCGCGTATCTCGTTCTCTGGTCATGGCGGATAAGCTACACGTACGGTGGCATGATAGAAATCACCCAAGTTGCCCTGGGGTAGCCCCGCACAGTGCTCTGTTTTGGACCAACACTCATGAGGAGCACTGTCCCGGGTTGTTGATTTAAGATCCACGTGTTAATTACTCCCTATGCAGGTTTATTAGTTATTAGGCAAATGTAGTACCAATGTTGGGCCTTGCCAGACGAGTTTTATCCCAAAACGAAAGTCAAGGGTGTCCCCATAACAACCCCGAGCATGTTAGGAGCGCAAAATATGGAACATAACACTGGTACACAAGTAACTAGGGCGGCAAAAGTGGAACAAAACACCGAGCAAAAGTCCAAGCCTTCCACCTTTTACCAAGTATATATGTGCATTAAATTAAATAGCAATAATATTGTGATATATCAAAAGGATATCCATGTTGGCACATGGAAACAATTTTCTCCTGCAACTAGCAACGCTATAAGAAGGGCTGAGCAAGCGGTAACATAGCCAAACAATGGTTTGCTGGGGTGTGGAGGGTTAGAGGCTTATCATGGCATTTTAAGAGGCTTGACAAACAAGTGATAGGTAACGAGACAACGATAGAAACGAGACAACTAGCATGGCAATGATAGTAGTGGTATCCAAGGAAATGATCATCTTGCTTGAGATCCCGCTTGGAAGAAGAACGAATCCATGAAGAAGACGAGCCAACATAGTCAAACGAATCCTCACAGTCCGAACGCTTTCGGAACTCTATCGAGAAGAAGCAATCCGAAAACAACAATCAACACATGATCAACCCCACAACATATGCATGACATGATGCGCAAACAAACATGATGCATGTCCGGTTTAACTATGCAAGGTGTGGCAATCACAAAAAACAAATACTACATATTAAGTGAAGCTCATTGCATATTGACGAAACTCCACTTTCAAATTATTTAGTTCACTCTCGTTAGGTACACGACAATATTAAATGTTATTAAACATGGCAAGAGGTGAAGCATAATGAAACTACACTATCTAGGCATCTTAAATGAGGTCGGAAACAACTTATAGTATTTCCGAAGCGACCTCATATGCAAATTTAGGAATTGGTCCAGACCTATCCGAAACTCATTTTATATTTGTTAAACAGCAAAATAAAGTGCTCCTCGTGATTCTACACGTCATTCTACTCGATTTACATATATGGGTCATACGAAACGGAGCTACGGCCTAGAAGATATGACCAACACCAGATGCACATGTCATGAATGCAAAAATGCATGAAAATGACAACCACAAGCACTTCAAAACCTGGATGCAACATGATAATATGATACTACATGCAATTCTAGGCAAGATTCATATATGGCATGCCCAAAACGGAGCTACGGTTCAACCACAATCACCAATGCAAGATTTTATTTAAATCTGCCCAAAACAGCAACATAGCATATTGCACACATGAAAACAACAAGCTCCAAGATCCTAATATGCCCAAACTAAGCATGGGGCAGTAGCATATAACACACACTTCATTTCATCTTCACATATCATACTCAAAAGAGTCATGGATCACATGATAGGAAGCTCACAACATGGAAATAAAATATAGCAGGTTAGGACTTAGTGAAAATAACAGCTTTTAGTATAGCAATTTTATCATGGAGGCATATTGGCAGCAGTAAAACTATATGCTACAGGTCATATATTGGCATGAAACTTAACTGCATGGTAGAGGACATGATGCACTACAATACATACCATGGTGGCAAGGTCCAATTATGCATAGAAACGTGGCTAGCATCATCACAACATGGCATTATGAAGAAAACAGATTCTCAGACTTAGTGAAAATTAGAGTAGACATGAGCAGCAGTTTTTAACAGATTGACATGTTGAACAGCAGAATTAATTATGGTGCAAAACCTATTCATGCAAACTATTGGCACAATATGATAAAGAATAACATGCTTAACAAAAGACTCCATGGTGGCAACAACAAAAGAGTCCTAGAACACTAGCAAATCCCATGGCAACTCAGCAACAAAATAACACAGATTTCAGACTTAGAATTATTTTAGCACCTCAAATCAGCAACATTGATTATACTTGTACTCATGATGAAAACTACAGCTAAGCACCAGGTTCATAGCATGACAAACCTATCAACAACAAGTAGAAATGGCACACTACAACACACTCCAAAGACACAACTAGAAGGAGGCTTGGATTGCTTAATACGAGCACCGCAAAATGGAACTTAACGCTAACATATTTCAGTTTAACGCGATGGCTACTTGAGAGCAACAAATTGACATGTTAATGATGTTTTACATGGCAAACAATGCCATGACATCAACGTACACATCACATAGAGCAATACTCATGAAGACACCACATGTAAAAGACCTTCGGTTCACATGGAATCATCCACGAAAGATTGAATAAAATAACAGTTTATCACACTATGACGGAATGCACTTTTGCAACAATATTTACAGCAAGTAGATTAATCCTATCATGCATGAAAACACAACCATGATGTAGAGCACATCGAGTAGTACCATTTTCATATATAACACTTAGTCATCGGATGCACGGTTTGCGAGATACGAGGGTCACAACATGCAATATGATGATATTTGCACACACTAAAACGGACTTAGCAGAAAAACAACCTCGCGAATCCGGGACGGGGGATCCAGCCGCCCGTTTGGATCGCGGGCCTGGCAGATTCCGCGACGGGGCCGTCCGACGGCGGGCAGGAGATGCCCGGCGGCGCTCCGGCGACGGGGTCGGGAGGAGCTCGGGCGGCGCTAGGGTTTCGGCGGCGGCGAGGTCGGGCTGGGTCGGGCCCAGATCGGGCTAGAGCGGGCTGGGCGGGCCGCGGCGGCGCTGGGGCTTGGGGGCACGTGGCCGCGTCCGGTTGGCCGGGGCACGGCGGCTGGCGGCAGCTGGCCAGTGGCTCGCTGCCAAGTGGCGGCGGCTGGGTCGCCGGCGCGGATTTTTTAGGTGGGGCGGCGGCTGGCTGTTGGAGGGGCACGGAATGCGAGGTGGGAGGCTAGGGGAGGCCATTTTTGGACGTGGGGACGTCCATATATAGCAGTTTTGGCTAGGGATTGGATCTAGGGATGGTCTCTCGGCCTTCCGATCGCGATCGGACGGTCAGGTCGGAGGGATAGGTTAGGTGGGCTGGTGGGCTGTGTTAGAGAGGCTAGGTGGGAATGATAGGGAGACTTGTGGCCCGTGACATAGTTTTGGATACCGAAAACGTCCGATAATATAACCGATGGCGACGCCTCTACAGTCGTTCGTTCGGGTATCAAACGGACTCTGATTGCGACGAAATTTGACAGGCGGTCTAGCTACGCTATATTAAGATTGCACGCCAACTTTTGACCCAATCCGAGAATATTTTATACGCACTTTTGAAAACAACATTTTACAGATGTCGCGGGCACGTGCGTGTGTGGTTGGCCTCGAAACGATCGTCGACGAGAACGGAGAGAACAGACAACTACTAACGGGTGCAAGTTTTTGAAAAATGATGACAACGAAGTGTCGATGCTATGCAGATGATGTGATGATGAATGCGACAAACAAAAGAATTGCACGACGACAACAGAAATAAAACGGGAATCTTCTGGAGCGTCGGTCTCGGGCTGTTACAACTCTCCTCCACTTACAAGAGATCTCGCCCCGAGATCTTAGAACGAGAAGGGGAAGAGAAAGAGAAGAGGTAAAACTTAGTTGCTTTGACAAACGAGTGAAACCAATGAAACATGAAGGTTGGAAAGAGATGAAGAATGACATGAGGAACAAGCAAGAATTCACAAGAAAATTGGGCAGCACTTCGGTTGAAATAGAAGAAAACTTGATAAGATAGAAAAGACTTGAAAAGAGGACACAACACTCCGGTTAAAGATAAGGAAGAAGCGAACATGATCTTGACAAAACGAGACGACTGTCGAAGAGAGCAACATCACAAGGCCTCCGGAACAAAATAATAGAAGCTAGATCGTTGGAAAGAAAGGAACGGAGAAGAAAATGACAACTTCCACCACAATTGAACTTGAAAAGCATCTTTGCAAGAAGAGATTGAACGGAGTTGTTGGAACATCAACAACGAAAAGAAAAGCTTGTTATGGGCTTATGGAAAACAACTCAAAATTATGAGGTGACAACCGGCCACAAACGAAAACAATTGGTTGCTTGGGAGCAACAAGATATGCAAAACTTCTTTCACCAAGAGGATACATTGAGAACTTGGATCATTGATGAGCACCCTGATAGCAACAATCCTAAGGAAATGCTTTAGGTGAAATCCAATCCAAGATAACTCCAAGGAAGAAAAAGATGGGTTTAAATACTTCATTCTTGAAAAATTCTCCTTGAGACTCCTCATGAATCAAGAATTCTATAACACCATCTCAAAGATAAGGGAGAATGACTCGCACCTTGAAATGCAAGATAAAGAATACTTAAGAAATTACCACACGAATCTTGAAGAACACTTGAGAATGAAAGAAATCTGTGATGAACCACCATGTAGAGCCTCCATGAAGAACTCTGGATAGAAAATGATAATAGAAAACAAATGAAGGTTGAAAAGAACAAGAGTTGAAGCCTTGCAAAGATTAAGATGGAACTTCGTGAAGAGATACTTGAGACAACTTGGAACTCCGGAAACGAAATGAAGAGCACTTGGGATAAGGAATTGATATCATGACCAACCTCCGGAAGAAGGATTGAAATCACCTTGATAAACAAGAATAAGAATTATGTTATGCTTATCCTTCATCAAGTTAAATTGATGACAAGCAACGGATTTGGCATACTACTTATTCTTCTGAAAAATATTGAAGAGAGATATAGCACGAACTTGAAGAAGTCTTCAACACAACATCGGAAAGGATTTGAAACGAATGAGAATACTTCGAATGAATGGATATGCATGAGAACGAAGAGATCACGATCCACTAAAAGAAAACTTGAACGAAGCACCGGAATACTTGAGATACGAACGAAGAGACAGCCATTGAGAAGAATTTGAAAACGAAGAAATCTTCTGAAATGATGGCCTTCGGAGGATCAAGAAATGAAAACAACTCTGAAATGCTCTGTATGGATATGGAAGGAATTACTCATGAATGGAAACAATTTAAGATGGTCGCACGAAGCTGAGATGACGGATCTCCAAAAGAACGGACAACAATTTAAGAGAAACTCTTCTTCGGTCTTCAACGCTAAGAATGATGACGAGAAACAACAATAAGAATTACTGAGATATTCCGGAATAATGAATAAGGAAAGGTTGAGCCAATGATGAAAATTAATACGATAACGATCTTGGAGAAGGAATATGACTGATGAATTTCATTCTTACATCACATTTGAAAAGAACTTAAGATCACCGGAAAAGATTAGAAGAGCCAAGTACGATCCTGGGGAAGAACCTATGGGTTATGGTCCGACTCAAAGAAAACACCATTGAAACAATTGCTTAGAAAGGGATATTGCACCGGTATAATGAAAACTTGATGAAGTGAGAACCTCGAAATATTTGAAAGGATATGGACGGAAACACGAGTCTTCTGAGATGTCTTCAGCACTCCGGATAAAATAAAGAGAGATGAATAAAAGAGAGAGGCTTGGACAAGAATTCCAACATGGGAGGGCAATTAGAGAATGAAAAGGATATGATGAGCACCGAACGCTTGAATTGAATCCACCGGGAAAGAAAATGAGAATGAAGAACGATGAACTTAGCACTTGAGCATCTTCACAATGAATCACCGGATACAATACGGAAGAAATGATAGAGGAAGCACCAATGAAGAGAAAGACACTTGGATGAGACTTTAATTATTGACGAAAAAGGGCGGGAGGGTGGGGAAAAACAAGGACAACTTAGATAGATGAAAAGAATAGATCTTGCTAATATTGGAAGGGATTCAATTCACTTGAAGAGAAGCACTCCGGATGGAAAGGAATTACATGACAACTCCGGTTGAACAAAAGGATTAGCATTCCCAGAAAAATATGAGAACACCGCTTAGAAAAGATATGAAATCACCACTTGACATCGAAGCAACTTGAATTACCATACTCTAACAAAACCAAAGGATAAGGCTTTTGAATTAAGCTAAAAACAAATACATAACCCATTTGCATTTGTTGGAAGGATAATCCTAGGTAACTACTTGAATTCCCACCTAAGAACTTCCGAAATCTTTCTGGTTAGGCAATCTGGTCCAACGGACACACGGATAAATTACTGAATAAAACACTCAACTCCTAGCAATAATACTACCCACCGTGTATCACATCCATCAACACACAACCATAGAAACCTCGGAAACTCATCTACCTCAGACCCTCGTAATCACAACGATACTAATCATGGCAGTACATGTGATCCCGCTCCCCAGTACTGGGTGCCGCCACACTCTTCGCACCACGAATAGTATTGAAGCAATCTCAAACATCCGCGTCCTGGGATACTAAGGAAACTGAACGATAGCGATGTCTCAAGAACCCCTTGGAGCTCAACTCCCCGGGTCCAATCCATACGAACGGGAGGCACCAAGAACAGAGTTTCGGTCACATCGACATCATAGAGGTTCCAAAATACCCGCGTGATCCTAAAAAAATTGAGTGAGAAGAGGGGTAGAATTAAAATTCCTACGTCAGGATTCCTCACCAGAGCATAGAAGAGGAGTAAAAAGAATCCTACTATCCGATATACAACTAGACTCAAAATAGTTTTTAACTAGACTCGACTCGGCCAAAGTTCGATCAATCAAGGGGGCTCCTAGGTCGGTACAGGCTCAGATACCAACTTGTAACGCCCAAGATGCGATCCTATCCTTATTTTGGCACGAGGGCCTCGACAGCGATAGAAGTGCATCAAGTCGTTTCGCAAGAATGGATATCATTACAAGTACAAGTAAAGAGGAGATGAGTATATGGAATTGGCTTACACTCGCCACAAGCTACATCAATATCACATCAATACAACAACATATCCAAATATCATACAGAAGAGCAGGGTCCGGCTACGGACGAAAACAAACGATAAAATGACATCCATCCTTTCTATCCCAGGCTGCCGCCTGGAACCCATCCTATGATCGATGATGAAGAAGAAGAAGAAGAAGAAGAACTCCAAATCAAACAAAGCATCGCTCTCACGTCAACGCATCGCTTTACCTGTAATTGCACCTGTTGTTGTAGTAATCTGTGAGCCACAGGGACTCGACAATCTCATTTCCAAGGGTATCAAGACTATTAAAGCTTAATGGGTGAGGTAAGGTTAAGTGGTGAGGCTGCAGCAAGCACTAAGCATTTATTTGAGTGGCTAACTTACGAGTACCAGAATAAAGGGGGATGATCATCGCAAAAACGGACGTGAACTAGTAATGATCTCTAAGACATCCTGAACACCTACTTACGAACAAACATAACACCACCGTGTTCTCTCTCGGTTCAGAAATCATGAGAAGAGACAGTCACGGTTACGTACACGGTTGGTGTATTTTATTCGAGTTTACTTCTAGGTTGCTATGACCGGATGTTAAACAAAGTTTCCAAGTTGCGACATAACCGCGGGCACGGCTTTCCGAAAGATTTAACCCTGCAGGGGTGCTCCAACTCATCCATCACAAACTAACCACACGCCACGGGAATAACCTCGACCACGAATCCCGTGATTTCCTAGGAAATTCCATGGGAAAACCTCAACCTCGAGATAGCCCGAAGTATTCTGGGAATTCCTCGCGCAAGACATTCGAGAAAGGTAAAACAAATCCAGCAAGGCCGCCAACGTGCCGACAATCCCGATAGGAGCCGCGTATCTCGTTCTCAGGTCACGGCGGATAAGCTACGCGTACGGTGGCCTGATAGAAATCACCCAAGTTGCCCTCGGGTGGCCCTGCACAGTGCTCTATTTTGGACCAACATTCATGAGGAGCACTGGCCCGGGTTGTTGATTTAAGATCCTCGGGTTAATTGCTCCCTATGCAGGTTTATTAGTTATTAGGCAAATGTAGTACCAATGTTGGGCCTTGCCAGACGAGTTTTATCCCAAAACGAAAGTCAAGGGGGTCCCCATAACAACCCCGAGCATGTTAGGAGCGCAAAATATGGAACTTAACACCGGTACAAAAGTAACTAGGGCGGCAAAAGCGGAACAAAACACCGAGCAAAAGGCCAAGCCTTCCACCTTTTACCAACTATATATGTGCATTAAATTAAATAGCAATAATATTGTGATATAACAAAAGGATATCCATGTTGGCACATGGAAACAATTTGCACCTACAACTAGCAACGCTATAAGAAGGGATGAGCAAGCGGTAACATAGCCAAACAATGGTTTGCTGGGGTGTGGAGGGTTAGAGGCTTATCATGGAATTTTAGGAGGCTTGACAAACAAGTGGTAGGTAACGAGACAGCGATAGAAACGAGACAACTAGCATGGCAATGATAGTAGTGGTATCCAAGGAAATGATCATCTTGCTTGAGATCCCGCTTGGAAGAAGAATGAATCCATGAAGAAGACGAGCCAACGTAGTCAAACGAATCCTCACAGTCCGAACGCTTTCGGAACTCTATCGAGAAGAAGCAATCCGAAAACAACAATCAACACATGATCAACCCCACAACATATGCTTGACATGATGCGCAAACAAACATGATGCATGTCCGGTTTAATTATGCAACGTGTGGCAATCACAACAAACAAATACTACACATTAAGTGAAGCTCAATATGCAACGAGTTGCATATTGACGAATCTCCACTTTCAAATTATTTAGTTCACTCTCGTTAGGTACATGACAATATTAAATTTTATTAAACATGGCAAGAGGTGAAGCATAATGAAACTACACTATCTAGGCATCTTAAATGAGGTCGGAAACAACTTATAGTATTTTCGAAGCGACCTCATATGCAAATTTATGAATTGGTCCAGACCTATCCAAAACTCATTTTATATTTGTTAAACAGCAAAATAAAGTGCTCCATGTGATTCTACACGTCATTCTAGTCGATTTACCTATATGGGTCATACGAAACGGAGCTACGGCCTAGAACATATGACCAACACCAGATGCACATGTCATGAATGCAAAAATGCATGAAAATGACAACCACAAGCACTTCAAAACCTTAATGCAACATGATAATATGATACTACATGCAATTCTAGGCAAGATTCATATATGGCATGCCCAAAACGGAGCTGCGATTCAACCACAATCACCAATGCAAGATTTTATTTAAATCTGCCCAAAACAGCAACATAGCATATTGCACACATGAAAACAACAAGCTCCAAGATGCTAATATGCACAAACTAAGCATGGGGCAGTAGCATATAACACACACTTCATTTCATCTTGACATATCATACTCAAAAGAGTCATGGATCACATGATAGGAGGCTCGCAATATGGCAATAAAATATAGCAGGTTAGGACTTAATGAAAATAACAGCTTTTAGCATAGCAGTTTTATCACGGAGGCATATTGGCAGCAGTAAAACTATATGCTACAGGTCATATATTGGCATGAAACTTAACCTCATGGTAGAGGACATGATGCACTACAATACATACCATGGTGGCAAGGTCTAATTATGCATAGAAACGTGGCTAGCATCATCACAACATGGCATTATGAAGAAAACAGATTCTCAGACTTGGTGAAAATGAGAGTAGACATGAGCAGCAGTTTTTAACAGATTGACATGTTGAACAGCAGAATTAATTATGGTGCATAACCTATTCATGCAAACTATTGGCACAATATGACAAAGCATAACATGCTTAACAAAAGACTCCATGGTGGCAACAACAAAAGAGTCCTAGAACACTAGCAAATCCCATGGCAACTCAGCAACAAAATAACACAGATTTCAGACTTAGAAATATTTTAGCACCTCAAATCAGCAACATTGATTATACTTGTACTCATGATGAAAACTACAGCTAAGCACCAGGTTCATAGCATGGCAAACCTATCAAGAACAAGTAGAAATGGCACACTACAACACACTCCAAAGACACAACTAGAAGGAGGCATGGATTGCTTAATACGAGCACCGCAAAATGGAACTTAACGTTAACAGATTTCAGTTTAACGCGATGGATGCTTGAGAGCAAGAAATTGACATGTTAATGATGTTCTACATGGCAAACAATGGCATGGCATCAAATTACACATCACATAGAGCAATACTCATGAAGACACCACATGTAAAAGACCTTCGGTTCACATGGAATCATCCACGAAAGATTGAATAAAATAACAGTTTATCACACTACGACGGAATGCACTTTTGCAACAATATTTACAGCAAGTAGATTAATCCTATCATGCATGAAAACACAACCATGATGTAGAGCACATCGAGTAGTACCATTTTCATATATAACACTTAGTCATCGGATGCAAGGTTTGCGAGATACGAGGGTCACAACATGCAATATGATGATATTTGCAGACACTAAAATGGACTTAGCAGAAAAACAACCTCGCGAAGGCGGGACGGGGAGGACCCAGGACGGCACGGATCCGGGACGGGGGATCGAGCCTCCCATTTGGATCGCGGGCCCGGCAGATTCCGCGACGGGGCCGTCCCGGTGGCGGGTAGGAGATGGCCGGCGCTGCTCTGGCGACGGGGTCTGGAGGAGCTCGGGCGGCGCTAGGGTTTCAGTGGCGGCGAGGTCGGGCTGGGTCGGGCCCGGATCGGGCCAGAGTGGACCGGATGCGGGATCGGGGGGGCCGCGGCGGCGCTGGGGCTAGGGGGGCACGTGGCCGCGTCCGATTGGCCGGGGCGCGGCGGCTGGCGGCGGCTGGCCCATGGCTCGCTGCCAAGTGGCGGCAGCTGGGTCGCCGGTGCGGATTTTTTAGGTGGGGCGGCGGCTGCCTGTTGGAGGGGCACGGAATGCGAGGTGCGAGGCTAGGGGAGGCCATTTTGGACGTGGGGACGTCCATATATAGCAGTTTTGGCTAGTGTTTGGGTCTAGGGGTGGTCTCTTAGCCCTTCGATCGCGATCGGACGGTCAGGTCAAAGGGGATAGGTTAGGTGGGGTGGTGGGCTATGTTAGAGAGGCTAGGTGGGGATGAGAGGGAGACTTGTGGCCCGTGACATAGTTTTGGAAACCGAAAACGTCAGATAATATAACCGATGGCGACGCCACTACAGTCGTCCGTTCGGGTATCAAACGGACTCTGATTGTGACAAAATTTGACAGGCGGTCTAGCTACGCTATATTAAGACCGCACGCCAACTTTCGACCAAATCCGAGAATATTTTATACGCACTTTTGAAAACAACATTTTACCAATGTCGCGGGCGCGTGTGTGTGTGGCTGGGCTCGAAACGGTCGTCGACGAGAACGGAGAGAACAGACAACTACTAACGGGTGCAAGTTTTTGAAAAATGATGACAACGAAGTGTCGATGCTATACAGATGATGTGAATGATACGATGATGAATCCAACAAACAAAATAATCCCTAAAGTACTCACGCTGATCCAACGTGTCTCCCATTATCCAGTTGAATGATGATTTCTCAGGATTATCAAAGCAGTAATTAATGTGTTTCACATAACCAACATTGAGGGTTTTAGGAGGTTCCCCATCTCCATGAGTAGCAAGTACAACTAATTGTTTTGGAGTTTCGTGTTCCATATCCATAACTAAAGATATAAAACAATTTATAATAGAAAATAAAATCACTTAGTGATAAGCAAACAAGCACACACACAAGAATATCAACCACTACCTTATTGCATCCCCGGCAACGGAGCCAGAAAAAGGTCTTGATAACCCACAAGTGTAGGGGGTCGTTTGTCGCCTTTTTCTATAAGTAAGAGTGTCGAACCCAACGAGGAGCCAATGGTAGAATTGATATTCTCTCAACTTCTATCGACCACCGATACAACTCTAAGCACGCTAACGCTTACTTTACCTAGAACAAGTATGAAACTATTTTGCGGGAATGACACTAGAAGTACTTAGTAGGTATAAAAGATAGTTTTGCAAGGTAATAAAGGACAAGTAAATAAAAGTTAGGGGCTTTTTAGATAAAGAACAATAAAGTAAATTGTTTAGTAGAAAGCTTTTTGTGTAATGCACGAGAAAGTTTGTTCCTAGGCAATCAATAACTAGACCGATATCATTGTTATAGTTTTATATGAGGGAGAGGCATACGCTAACATACTTTCCGTACTTGGATCATATGCACTTATGTTGGAATTCTAGCAAGCATCCGCAACTACTAGAAATTCATTAAGGTAAACCCAACCATAGCATTAACACATCAAGTCCCCTTTATCCCATACGTAAACAATCCCCTTACTCGGGTGTAAGCTTTTGTCACTCTAGCCACCCACTATAAGCGAATCATAAACATGTTGCAACACCCTACAACGGGGATCCCACACGCTTGCGCGACACGGAGGGCACCATAGGACAGTACCAAAATAGAACATACATCTCAAACCAATCACGATCATCAATCAACCCATAGGACAAAAGAAATCTACTCAAACATCATAGGATAGCCACACATCATTGGATAATAATATATAGCATTAAGCACCATGTTTTAAGTAGATATTACAGTGGGCAGAAGAGGGTTTACACCGCTGCATAGAGGAGAGAGTTGGTGGTGACGGCGGTGAAGTTGTTGTTGTAGATAGCAGTCACGATGGATGCCCCGGCGGCGCTCCGGCGCCACCGGGAGAGAGGGGGAGAGAGCCCCCCTCCTTATTATTCTTCCTTGGCCTCCTCACTAGGTGGGAGGAGAGTTTCCCCTCTAGTCCATGGTCGTCATGGCTCCCGGAGGGCAGGAGCCCCTCTGAGATTGGATCTCTCTCTCTCTCTGTTTCTCTTCTGTTTTCGCGACTGTTTTCTGACCCCTTCACCGTTTCTTAAATATCCGGAGATCCGTAACTCCGATTGGGCTGAAATTTTGGGGGGATTTTTATTGCGAAAATATATTTCTTGCGGCAGACGGAGAGCCCCAACAGACTTAAGGGGGCGGCACAAGCCATTAGGGCCCCCCCCAGGCCGCGCCTCGTTGGCTTGTGCCTCCCTTGGGCACCGTCTTGCATTGATTCTGACTCCCAAAATTCACATATATTCCAAAACAAATCTCCATAAACTTTTATTGCGTTTGGACTTTGTTTGATATAGAATTTCTGCAAAACAAAAAATACACAAAAAAAAGAACTGGCACTAGGCACTGGGTCAATAGGTTAGTGCTCAAAAATAATATAAATTGGTAAATAATTACTCAGAAAGTATCCTAGAATGGTAATATAATAGCATGGAACAATCAAAAATTATAAATACGTGGAGACGTATCAGTGGGGATTTAGACAAATTCGGGCCATCGGAGCATAAAACCCTACGTCATATGTTCTTGTGGTTTATGGGTGTTCACAGTACAAGGCGCAATAGCCCCGGCAAGAGGTGCTTCGGGAGTGCCACTACGCGTATGAAATGAACAAAGTGTCGACCTTTGTAAAGGTAGCCATGGGCCTCCTTTTATAGACAAGGGGTTACCACAATGGCAAAATGGTCTTTCCATCTGGCGAACAGTGGATATTGTCTTTTGCCAGAGTGTCAGCAGAGGTGGTAGTGGGAAATACCTAACTCTGACGGACTAGGACAGGCGCATTGAATGCGCCATGAGGTGTCAAGCTGGCGACGTCTCCCGGCGAGCATTGCATCTCCTTCTATGTCATCCACCCAACTACCTTCTATTCTTTCGCCACGCCATGGGATGGGTGTTGTTAAAGCTGATGTAAATCCCTCCATGTTGCCACGCGCCCCGGCCGGTTCCACCTATCCGCCTGCCCGCTCGCCACATGGTCGATGTAGACAACCAGCCTGGCGACGTGGTGCTGGGCCTTGGCGGGGGATTCCTTGGTGGGTGCGTGCGTCCTGGAGCCCACGGCAAGGCGTCTTGTCGGGTTTACTTGGCCTTTGCTCGCTGTCCTTGGAGGAAATGCTCATGCCTGGCAAGACCTTGCTGGGCTGGAGGCTGCGACGTCTGGTGCACAAGTTCGGGTGCTAAGGTCCCCGTTTCTTAGTACACTGACAGGAGCCCCTGGGCCTGGGCCACACATGCGTCCGCGACGTTTGTTGGGCTAGGCCCAAAAACAGTGCACAGGCGCGCGCAGCCGCAATCTTCTGCGGTTATGATGACTTCTACTTACTTTTCCCACGACGCGCAGTAACTGCGGGTCGAGGGAGTGGTGGAGCTAGCGGTTGACTGAGGAGGCACCGTGCTAGACAAGGAGTGATGCTTCCCTCGTGCCATGTGTTATCACGTGGGGTCACGTACGGGGAAGGGAAACGGTCGCCCAGTAGCATGCTTGGTAGTGAACAGTCGACTCCCGAGCTCCCCAGTGACGCTTGAGCATCTCCGCCTCATCAGTCGCGTCCCACGCAATGCGTGTCATGCGCGGGGCCTGGGATTGGCTGAGAGGGGCGGTCACGGGCGCTGGCTGAGGGCTAGTCCTTGTCCAGCCCAGGTCGCGAAGAGTCGGCCCCTTCCCCTTCCCCGGTCCTATAAAGAGGTGTGGGGGACTGAGGGGAAGCACTACTCATTTGCGCCCTCCTACTCTCAGCTCTTCTTCCATCGTCTTCTCTTTCCCTCACCTTCCGCCACCTCCTCCGGCGCGTTCCCCTCGAGATGGCAAGGGGCCATGGTCGTGCTCGCGGATCGGGCAGTGTCGCGAGGGGCGCTCCGCAAAGCCCAATGCGGATCGTGGTGACGACGGCGGGGGTTGGGCCCAGCTCCCGCGGTCGGTCGTCGTCCATGGGTCGTGTGCAGGCGGCTCCGTCAGCCCACGGGGGTCACGGAGGTCATACGGCTCCGCCGAACCATGGCGGCCGCGACGGCAGCCATGGTGGTGCACCCCTCCATCAACCCCACGCGGGTATCCACGTGGGGGAGGAGGTACAGGAGTTCATCGTGGCGGTCCCTCGTCGTCCTCAGAGATGGCTGCGCCAACCCGACCCATTCGCCCGGGCCATGGATTGAAGCCCGCCCCAGGGGCTATGGCTGCGGGCAGACGGCTGGTGCAACGGACCCTCCTGGGTGACCGTGGACCTCTCCATCGGCAGCGCCATGTTTTTGACGCGGGGGTGGAAATCATTCGCCCGCTCCCGTGGCTTAGGCCCCGGTCATCTCCTCCACTTCAAGTTCGACGGCACCACTACCCTGTTCGTGAAGATCTTCGAGGCGTCCGGCGTCCGTTTGGAGTGCTACGCGGAGAGCTCGAGTGGTAGCGACTACGACTCCCCCAGCGATAGTGACGACAACGGCAGCACCTTCGGCATCAAGCAGGAGGAGTCTGACTAGGCGCGCATGGCATCGTAGCTAGGGTTTTAGGGATCCAGGAACGAGGCTCCAACCACAAGACCTCGTTTCCGAATCAATTGTCACATCATAGTGGCAGATCTCGTGTCGGCGGCCGGCGGGGTCGTAGAGGAAGTCGTACTCCGACCCGACCCCATCGCCGCCGTCGCCGAGCTGGGGCGTCTTTCTCCTCGGAGGTCAGCGGAGACGTTATAGGAAGTCGTACTCTGTCTCATCCTGTCACACCCTGTGTTTGTATCACTTTTCTATGCTATGGATTTATAAAATTTGGACCCATTTAAAACTTTTTGAGTGCAAGTGCTTGTTGGAGTTGTTTGATTGTTTGTTTGGTTGATTGTGTTTTGGCACTCAAAGACCTTCTTCCCTATAGAACTCACTTCCTTGACCCCAAACCCTTTGCCCAATGATCATGCCATGTGTATAATACCTAAAACTATTTTTATCAAATATTATTCAGACCAAAAAGGATTTATTCACATTAGGTTTTCAAAAACCCCTGAATTGAGGTTTGTAAGACTTCCCAAAACCACCAAATATTAATTTCAAAGATTATTTTCCTATTTTATTTAAAGGATTTAATTTAAGGCCAGAAATGGTCTTTCCTAGGGAAAAATTATTTTTATGCTTTCAAAATATTTGAGAAAATTTAGGGAAACTCAGTGGACATATATTTTTCATATATATGAGTTTCAACACATGGTCATGTTCAAAATATTGGACAAAACCTTCCAAAACCCTTTCTGTCTATTTCAAGCTTTTGAAATATTTCTATAGAAAATATTCTCAAATGAATCCAGGAAAATTCTAGCAAGTCACACATGCCATATGTGATGATCTTGCAAAGTTTCATCAGAATCCCAATTGTTTTGCTTCACCAAAATATCCGAAAACCCTCTCTGTCCAGAATCAAATTTGAACAACTTTACATTGTGAAATTTCCCCTATAACCCCCAAACTTTGTGGACATGTTCTAATCCCCAAATAATGCTACTACACCAAGTGGTGCATTTAGGAGATTAGCTTAGCATACCTAGATCTACAAAAATATGTTTCTGTTAATTTCTAGGGTTTACAAAGTTTACATTGCCAACTTTTCTCTAATAGGCTCAAAATTGGTGATCCACCTTATTTCTACCCTCTATTTGATCCTGGTAAATATCAGGCAAGTAGAATTCATTTTCTTGCCCAAATCAGCATCAAAAACCTTTTGGTTGTTTAGTAAAAACCTTGTTTGACCCCCTTCCACTATTCTCCTTGACACAAGATTTTTACAACAGTCACTTATGTGCCTTCTTTACCTCCAGTAAGTTTCCATGGCCAAGTCTCAATCATTGGAGGGGGGTAAAACCGCAGGAATTACCCCTGGACCGCCTAGACAGAAGCTCCTCTCCTCCATTTTTTTCCCTGCTCTCACCCTAGCTCCAAAGCACCTAGGAGCATCTGTGCAACCCCTAGGAGCTACTGGACAAGGTGGGGTGAGGGAGTCATGGACTAAGGGGTCCTTGGGCCACTAGCCTATCTCCCAATAGGCCGGCTTGGTGGGTTGCTCTCTGACTATCGCAGGAAGGGCCGGATACACCATGACCCCGTATTCTAGAAGGAAGTCTCGAAGGCGCGTCGTGCACTCCAAGTCAAGATGAAGAAATCGGCATCTCCATCCCTAGCGAGAGACCTATCATGTGTAAACCCTAGGTACCCCCCGGTGTCTATATAAACCGGGGGGGTTTAGATTGTAGGACAGAGAGACTCATCTAGGGTTTTAGCTATCCAATCTCGAGGTAGATCAACTCTGTAACCTTCGTATACATCAATATAATCGAGCAGGACGTAGGGTTTTACCTCCATAGGAGGGCCCGAACCTGGGTAAACATCGTCTCCTTCGTCCCCTGTTACCATCGATCCAAGACTCACAGCTCGGGACCCCCTACCCGAGATCCGCCGGTTTTGACACCGACATTGGTGCTTTCATTGAGAGTTCTGTTGTGATCGCCAAAGGAATCGATGGCTCGCTTAGTCATTAGCGAAGAAGTCCGCAACATGGACTCCTTTGTCCCTGGACAGATCTTCGCTTTCGGCAGTGTCGTGCTGCACGCCGACCCGACCGGCCGTCTTGGCCGGGTCGGGACTTTCGCCCTGATCTAGAGGTCAGATTCGGGAACCTAGAGTTCTCCATAGACTCTCGGGGCGATCTTTTGCTCACCGGGCTTGCAATCTCATCTGATGCGCCCGAGGACTCCGAGGCCTTGACTTCGGATTTCGCTCTCGACCCCGCCCACGGGACCAACCCCGACGATGATCTGGCTTCTAGTCCGGATCTGGTCATAGTACCGGATGGTCGGGTGTCAGCTCCTACCGAACACACTCCTTGTTCGGACGCATTGGAGGTTAACTCCGAAAGCTCTGGGCAGATGGACCCGATCAAGCTCTCGACACTCAACGAGGTTCTAGATCGGATCCTATCGATGAAAATCACTGACAACCAGACCCCGATCCACGCTCAGATCGGTCAGAAGGCGGGTCAAGAGGAATTTTTCATCCCACCCATCACCCACTTAGTAGCCAATTGAAAGATCTAAAGATATACCTTCAAGCACTCACCTCCCCGGCAACGGCGCCAGAAAAGATCTTGATGTCTACTACGCAACCTTCTTCTTGTAGACTCGTGTTGGGCCTCCAAGCACAGAGTTTTGTAGGACAGTAGCAAATTTCCCTCAAGTGGATGACCTAAGGTTTATCAATCCGTGGGAGGCGTAGGATGAAGATGGTCTCTCTCAAACAACCCTGCAACCAAATAACAAAGAGTCTCTTGTGTCCCCAACACACCCAATTCAATGGTAAATTGTATAGGTGCACTAGTTCGGCGAAGAGATGGTGGTACAAGTGTAATATGGATGGTAGATATAGGTTTTTGTAATCTGAAAATATAAAAACAGCAAGGTAACTAATAACAAAAGTGAGCACAAACGGTATTGCAATGCTTGAAAACAAGGCCTAGGGTTCATACTTTCACTAGTGCAAGTTCTCTCAACAATACTTATATAGTTGAATCATATGTAAATCCCTCATGTGCGACAAAGAGTTCACTCCAAAGTCACAAATAGCGGAGAACAAACGAAGAAATTATTGTAGGGTACGAAACCACCTCAAAGTTATCTTTTCCGATCAATCGTATGAGCTATCCCTATAAGTGTCACGAACAGCCCTAGAGTTCGTACTAAAATAACACCTTAAGATACACATCAACCAAAACCCTAATGTCACCTAGATACTCCAATGTCACCACAAGTACCCATGGGCTTGATTATACGATATGCATCACACAATTTCAGATTCATCATGTTCAATCCAACACAAAGAACTTCAAAGAGTGCCCCAAAGTATCTACCGGAGAGTCAAGACGAAAATGTGTGCCAACCCCTATGCATAGATTCCCAAGGTCACGGAACCCACAAGTTGATCACCAAAACATACATCAAGTGGATCAATAGAACATCCCATTGTCACCACGGATATCCCATCGCAAGACATACATCAAGTGTTCTCAAATCCTTTAAAGACTCGGTCCGATAAGAAAACTTCAAAGGGAAAACTCAATTCATCAATAGAAGATAGAGAGGGGAAAACTCGATATGATTCATCTATATTAATAAAGCTTGCGGTACATCAAGATCGTGTCATCTCAAGAACACGAGAGAGAGAGAGAGACATCAAACACATAGCTACTTGTACATACCCTCAGCCCCGAGGGTGAACTACTCCCTCCTCGTCATGGAGACCGCCGGGATGATGATGATGGCCTCCGGTGATGGTTTCCCCCTCCGGCAGGGTGCCGGAACGGGCTCCCGATTGGTTTTTCGTGGCTACAGAGGCTTGCGGCGGCGGAACTCCAGATCTAGGTTTGTTTCTGGGGGGTTTTGTATTTATAAGAATTTTTGGCGTCGGAAACAAGTCAAGGTGGGCCACGAGGTGACGACAAGCCAAGGGGCGTGCCCTAGGGGGGGCGCCCCCCAGGCTTGTGGTGGCCTCGTGGCTCTTCTGGCCCAACTCCAACGCTCCCTGGGCTTCTTCTGGTCCATGAAAAATCACCATAGATTTTTATTCCGTTTGGGCTCCGTTTGATATTCCTTTTCTGTAAAACTCAAAAACATAGAAAAAACAGAAACTGGCACTGGGCTCTAGGTTAATAGGTTAGTCCCAAAAATAATATAAAGTTGTAGTAAAATGATTGTAAAACATCCAAGAATGATAATATAGCAGCATGGAACAAGCAAAAATTATAGATACATTGGAGACGTATCAGCATCCCCAAGCTTAATTCCTACTCGTCCTCGAGTAGGTAAATGATAAAAACAGAATTTTTGATGTGGAATGCTGCCTAACATGTTCATCATATTCTTTTCTTCTTTGTATAGCATGGACATTTGGACTTGTAAATGATTCAAAGCAATAGTCTAGTTTTAACATAATGACTTCAATATTCAAGCATGTCAACAAGCAACCATGTCTTTCAAAATATCAACACTAAAGAAAGTTATCCCTAGCCCATCATGCTCAATCATTGATCCATTCATGAAACACACTCAAATATTAGCTATGCCCAATGCTCAAGTACGATCATAGTACCCCCTGGTTGGTGTTTATAAGAGAAGATGGAGACTCAAAGCAAAAAATAAAAATTGCATAAAGTAAATAGATAGGCCCTTCGCAGAGGGAAGTAGGGATTTGTAGAGGTGCCAGAGCTCAAAGTTTTAAATTGAGAGAGAGAAAATATTTTGGGTGGCATGCTTTTCCTATCAACGAAAACGACAAAGTAGCTCACAATACTTTCCATGTCTGATACATTATAGGCGGTTCCCAAACAGAAAATAAAGTTTTTTACTCCCCCTTCATCAATAAATCACACTCCACGGCAAGCCGAATCCACGGGTACCGTCCATACAAACAACAATTCTGGGGGAGTTTTGTTTCATTATATTTTGATTTGAATTTTGACCATGGAACTGGGCATCCCGAATACCAGCCACTTTCTCGTGAATGATAGTGAATCAACACATATCGTGAGAATAACCCACCTAGCATGGAAAAATATTGGATACTCCCCACCGTTTCATGAGCGGTACGGGCACACAAAAGAGAAAGTTTATTTTGAAGATTTAGAGATGGCACATACAAATTTGCTTGGAACGGCATGGAAATACCGCATATAGGTAGGTATGGTGGACTCATAAGGCAAAACTTGGTTTAAGGATTTTGGATGCACAAGTAGTATTTCTACTTAGTACAAATGAAGGCTAGCAAATAGATTGGGAAGCAACCAAACCAAGAAACGAAAATTCACATAAGTGAGCATTGAACATAACTAACACCGAATAATGCACCACAAGTAGGATATAACTTCATTGCATAACTATTGACTTTTGTACTTGCATAGGGAATCACAAACCTTAACGCCAATATTCCTACTAAAGCATAATTACTCACTAACATGACTCACATATTACTATCATCATGTTTCAAAACTATAACAAAGAATCCAGTTTAATTTGTCCCATAATCTTCATGAAAGTTTTTATTATATCCTCCTTGGATATCTATTACTTTGGGACTAGTTTCATAAATTGCCTTTGCTTTTTAGACAAGCTCAAACAAAAATAAATGAAGCACATGAGCATAAAGATTTCATCCCTCAAAAAGGTATAAGTGAGGCATGAGAGGAAATGACAAGCTAGTCACAAAAAGTATAAGTGAAGATCAATGAGTAGTCAAACAATTAAGGAACTATGTGAGGACTCTCTCTCCCTCAATAAATATTTTCAGATCTGAGTATTTTATTCAACAGCAAGCAAAAGAAAAATAGCACTCCAAGAATAGCACGCATCATGTGAACGAATAAATTTTTTGGCTCAACATAGGCTAACCGATAATTGTTGATGAACAGAGGTGGGATGCATAGCATCCCCAAGCTTAGATGCTTGAGACTTCTTGAAATATTTACTTTGGGTGCCTTGTGCATCCCCAAGCTTGAGCTTTTGTATCTCGTTCAATCCTCTCATATCATGGTTTCACCTATTCTCAAAAACTTCCTCCACACAAAACTCAAAAAGAACTCGTGAGATAGGTTAGTACACATAATAATAAATCAACTCTTTATGTACTGCCAAGACAAGTTGCATAATAATTTTCAAACATTAGGTACTGTATACTATCATTTCCACAATTTATATCTACCAATATAGGCTATGGAAACTATAGGATAAGTAGATAATAAAACTATGACAGCAATCTGTCCAAACAGAACAGTATGTTGAAATTTATGAAACCAGTGTACTTATGTAACTCAAAAAATTATGAAAATTTAGGACATGCTAAATAATTTATATGAAAATACTGTGTAAAAATTTCAGAAACGTTCCACATTCCAGTAAATTATGAAAATTCAAACACTACAGCCAAAGTTTCTGTTTTTACACAGCACTCATCAAAACATGCAATGCAAGCATCCTAAGGCAATTCTTGGAACTTTTTATTGAAAAACAAGATTATGAATGACACCTAACTGGGAACAGGAAAATAAAATGATGCTCCAAGCAAAACTCATATTATGTGACGAATAAAAATATAGCTCCAAGTAAGATATACCGATAGTGTTGAAGATGAAAGAGGGGATGCCTTCCGGGGCATCCCCAAGCTTAGGCGCTTGAGTCTTCCTTGGATATTACCTTGGGAGTGCCTTGGGAATCCCCAAGCTTAGGTTCTTTTCACTCCTTATTCTCCTCATATTGGTGTCTCACCCAAAACTTGAAAACTTCAATCACACAAAACTTAACGGAACTTTGTGAGATGGGTTAGTGTAATAAATAAAGATCATTCACTTAGGTACTGTCAAGACAAGATTCATAATTGTTCTCACATAATACCTACTGTATTATATCATTCCCATAATTTATATCACTGAATATAAGCTATGGGAACACTAAAACAAGCAAACTATGCATGCAAAACAGAATCTGCCAAAAACAGAACAGTCTGTGAAGATCTGTAGTATAACCATACTTCCCTGTCTCTAAACATTCTTAAAAATTAGGACAACCTGAAGAATTTGTATATAAAGACTGTGTAAAAATTTCAGATCATTATCACGCTTCAGTAAAAAATGAAAATTCCTATACTGGAGTCAAAAGTTTCTGTTTTGGTTCAGCATCAATTCTACTCATCTTGTGAGTCATCCCAAAGGCTTTACTTGGCACTTTATTGAAACAAAAGCTATAAAACATGATTACTACAGTAGCTTAATCATGTGAACACACAAAAACATAAATGAAAAGTGTTGGGTTGTCTCCCAACAAGCGCTTTTCTTTAAAGCCTTTTAGCTAGGCATGATGATTTAAATGATGCTCACATAGGAATAATAATTGAAACATGCAAAAGAGCATCATGAATCTCATGACAAGCACATTTAAGTCTAACCCACTTCCTATGCATAGGGATTTTGTTAGAAAACAATTTATGGGAGCAAGAATCAACTAGCATAGGAAGGCAAAACAAGCATATCTTCGAAAATTTGAACACGTAGAGAGGAAACTTGATATTATTGCAATTCCTACAAGCACACGCTCGGGGGACTCAAACTGTGCCCAGAATAGCCGAGCCTCATTATCCTCCTCCCACGAATCATAAAACTTGTTCGTGTCCGCTACACTCTTTTGGAGGTCCGTACAGGCACCTGAGGAACGCCACACCTGGGTGAGCAACGCAAACCTGCTACCACCAAAGGCACACTATAGTAAATACGGCTTACCATCTGTAACAGCCTTGACTTGGCGGATTTCTTCTTCAAAGAACCGCCTGTCCACCCACTCCTTTTGGAGCTCGGATTTCAACGCGGATAGCTCGGTGGCTTGCTCTTTGCCTTTCTGCTCAAGGGCCTCGCACTTCGTGCTGGCATCCTAGAGCTCCTGCTGCACCTCCACCCGGGCCTCATGCTTATCGCTCACAGTTTTTAATGTGGATAGTGCGGCTGCTGCTTGTTCGGCTGCCGCCTTCTCATCCGCGGCCTCCCGCTTCATATTTTTTAGCTCGGCCTTGAGGTTCTCGACCTCCGCAGCCAAAGCTGTGGAAGCAATAAATAAATAATTACACTGGGTTACCAGTGTGGATCACTAACGATAGACAGCCCGGATATTACAATTTGGCTTACCTTGCGCATCATTGAACCTCTTGTTCAGGAAATCAAGCTCCTCTTCGGAGCTCTTGAGCTTCCGATTTAGCTCGGCAAGCTCCGCAGCATTGACGGCCGCCGTCGATGACGAGGCCTACAAAACATAAATGAATATCAGGCTATATGCGTTCAAACCCCCGAACTGTCAAGAATATGACCCTGTGCTCGGTCCTCTTAAGGGCTTTTAGAATAGTACGGGACAAATGGTGCCTTGCGCATCGTTGGTCACTCCTGGGTATTTGACCCCCGGGTGCGTTTTTTCAAACCCACCCAGGGCTCGGGGGCTACTACATATATAAAGATAGCACAAACTTAATAAAATTAAATTTTTCAGAAAAGGGTATTACGTGGCTCACCTTGAAGCCCGTCAAGAGACCATCGAAGGCCTCTTTCAGTCCGCTATCAACGGACTGAATGCCTTGCAAAACCGCACCCATAAGAGTGCGGTGATCCTTGGAGATGGAGGCGCTTGATAAAGCCTCCTCCATCATGACTGGCCACCCAGTCATGGGTGGCACCGGTGGTGACCGGTCAACCCGATCTCTAACGGGGGATTGAGCCGGTAGCTCCGGAGGCACAGTGCACTCCGGAGATGTCCTCAGAGGGGACTGGACATTCCTCCGTCCTCCCTCCTCAGCGGCCAGGAGAGTTTCCTCCCCCTGGTCTTCGGCGGTCGAGGCATTGACCTCGGCCATAACATCATCGCCCCCACCGCCTGTGTTTGGCTCCGAAGGAGCTTGGCGCGATGACACCTCCGCGGCCTCTTTCGGAGCCCCTGGAGGTGTGGGGTGCGATGCAATCCCACTCTCCGCCAGCTCGGCGGGTGGAGAATCCCCATCCGATATTTGGTCGGTGGGGAGAACGCGTTGTGGGCTGCAGATTAAAAGGCATTCGTCCATTTAAAACATTAAAAACTTCACATGACTGACCCAGGGTGTCCTCGGAATCGTACCTTTGGGCTGGGGGCTTGACCCTTAGGTTCCTTCGGGGAACCCTCTCAAAGTCCTCGGACTCAGCGTTGGAGTCCGAGCTGTCGTCAGCCAGGATTAACCTCGGCCGACACGCCCTCTTCGGGGCAGGAGGAGGTAGATCCTCCGCGGCGTCTGGCGACGCCGCCCTCTTTCTTGTGAGGGGTGAATCATCTTTCCCCCCATCCTCGTGCTCTTCGTCATGAGCAGAGGAGGCATGGGTTTCCTTGGACATAGTGTCCGATAGGTCCCTTATGCGGAGGCCTTCTCGGTTTTTCTTCTTTTCCTTCTTCTCCGGCGCTGTGTACGGCACAACGACAAGCATCGACGTCAGCAGATCCGACCCGGGGCCTTTGGGCTATGTGGCCGGGCAGTCCATTTTGACGGCCTTGCTTAGCCACTTCTGTAAAGATAAGAGGGAGGTTGTTCAGCTCTTTGTCAGACAAGAGGGCCGGAGTATCAAAATAATATCGTACCTGGGTAGGAGGGTTATCGGCGCTTAGGCCCGAGTCCTCCTCCTCGGCTGGCCAGCTCTTCTGGGGCTTGAATAATGCCTTCCACAACTTCTGGTGGGTAGTGCGGAAGAATCCTTGCACCGTAGGCTGGTCCTCGAGCTGATAGGCCCACATTGGGGAGGCCCGACGCTGGCAGGGAAGAAGCCGGCGGTGGAGCATGACCTGGACCACATTGACCAGCTCGATCTTGGCCGCGATTATCGAGGAAATACGCTTCTGCAGCGATTTCACCTCTACGTCCGACCCCCAGTCAAGTCCCTTCTTGAGCCATGAGGTTAACCTCGCAGGAGGTCCAGATCTGAACTCGGCAGGTGTTGTCCAGCCCTCGTCCCTTGGTTCGGTGATATAGAACCATTCCTTCTGCCAGATCTTGATTGTATTGATGAAGGTACCGGCCGGCCACTCGACGCGGGGGAGCTTACTAATTACCCGCGACTATCTTCGGCTTGACGTTGAATACCTTGAGCCACAAGCCGAAGTGCGGCTCGACCCGCATGAAGGCTTCGCAGATAATGATGAATGCCGAAATATGCGTGAAGGAGTTCGGGGGAAGATCGTGGAAATCCAGCCCGTAGAAGAACATAAGGCCCCTGGCGAAGGGGTGGAGCGGAAAGCCCGGTCCCCGGATGAAATGGGGGACGAACACCACCCTCTCACCTGGCTTAGGGGTGGGGACCACCTGGTTCGCCTCCGGAGCGGGGTGGAAGACGTTGGTGGGGAGGTAGCCGGTGAGCTTTAACTCCCGGATGTCCTTGTCGGTGACCGTGGAGGCCTCCCACTTTCCCATAGAGCCTGAACCCGCCATGGCTAAGCTCAGAGGAGAGATTGAGGGAGAACTAGATCTGGGCTCTTGGAGCTTGGGAAGTCGGAGGAAGCGAGGGATGCGAATGGGAAGCGTGAATAGGCCTCGGGGTTTTTTCCCTTTTATGAGGCGTGACGCCGATGAGCCTCCCTCTACCACGCCGCAAGTCTCTCCGTTTCCTGAGATCTCCGTGCCGTTACGCACGCGTGAGAAAACCTAGGGCATTAATCATATCCCGTGTGAAACAGAGTACGATCTATACATTGAAAAGTCATGCCAATGTAAAAAAACGGCCCCGAACCACGAATCAAGTTTTTATAACTGGTTCAGCGGTCGTGATAGGCCACGACCCTTCGTCAAAAAGGCTGTCAGAAAACACTGTTTACACTTTGATGTTTGGCCTTTGGGGCTAAGCAACTCATGGCGTCCGGACGATTGTATGATCGGAAAAATTACGCGTCATCTGGAGCCGGACTAGACTCAGCCGATCATTAATGGGAAGAAGAACTCACCCCGCAAGCCGAAGACTCCGATCACGTGGAACTGCCAGTGCTGTGACCCTTGGCATTGGGGGCTAGTTCGGGAGCTACTGAGGGGGTCATGGACTAAGGGGTCCTCGGGCCGCTGGCCTATCTCCCAATAGGCCGGCTTGGTGCGCCACTCTCTGACTATCGCAGGAAGGGCCGGATACACCACGACCCCGTATTCTAGAAGGAAGTCTCGAAGGCGCGTCGTGCACTCCAAGTCAAGATGAGGAAATCGGCATCTCCATCCCCAGCGAGAGACCTATCATGTGTAAACCCAAGGTACCCCCCGGTGTCTATATAAACCGGGGGGCGGGGGGGTAGATTGTAGGACACAGAGACTCATCTAGGGTTTTAGCTATCCGATCTCGAGGTAGATCAACTCTGTAACCTTCATATACATCAATATAATCGAGCAGGACATAGGGTTTTACCTCCATAGGAGGGCCCGAACCGGGGTAAACATCGTCTCCTTCGTCCCCTGTTACCATCGATCCTAGACTCACAGCTCGGGACCCCTACCCGAGATCCACCGGTTTTGACACCGACATGGGGCACCCCAGAGCGCGTGGGCAACGGCAATGCCGGCCATTTGCACGCTCTGGAGCGCGCTACAGTGTGCTCCCGCACTGTAGCCGCACCCATCCCGAGCCGCCCGACCACCTTGGGATGCGGGGGCTTGTCCCCCTGGCCCTCCTCGATGTCCGCCGCACGGCAGTGTGTCGGCCCCCTCCTTCCTCGCTCTCTCTCGCCCCTGGCCACGCGTTCCCGAGCGCCGCCCGCGTCCACCAGTCGCTGCCTGCGTCTCTAGCCCGCTTCGCGCTCGCTCTACTCCCCCTCTCTCCTCTACTTGTCGTGGATGACTTCATGGAATGCCGCAGGCCACCCCTAGCCCCCTCATGTGGCCACCAGAGCCCTCCCGACAGAGGCCCGTGAGCTCGATCCACGGCGAGCCTCGGCTCCCCTATAAAGAGCAGTCCCGAGCTCTCCTCTCGCCCCCCCCCCCCTTCCCTCTCGCAACTCCCAATCGCCCCTGCTCCACCCAAGCGACCTCTAGACCCCCCGGAGCTTAAGATCGAGCCGATCGCCGCCGCGTCAGGTCCGCTGTCGTCCGCCCAGAGTAAGCTCCCTCCGCCCCTGCGCTGGTCCGATTCGGAATCACCTCAGTCCCCTGACTCATTCCCCTCCATCTACCCCTCCGTTTGGTGCACAAGGCAACCGGAGCTTCCTCCTCCCGAAGCGCCGCCACCTGACCACCTCGTCGCCGGCGAACCTGAGCTCTCCGGTGACTCCCTCCACCACCATTCGAACGGCGCCTCCACTCTGAGCACAACGGTGTCGTCTCTGCCCTGATCCGTCACCGGAATCGTCGCTAGTGATCTCCTTCCCGATCTGGCCAGAGGTAGGAAATGACAGGTGGCCCCCGCCTATCATCCCCTCCTGACCCTCTGTCTCATAGACGGGCGGGCCCGACGCATCAGGTTTGAACGAGCCCGCGGCGCGCGCGCTGTGTCGGCCAAAGGCGCACTTCGCCTTTACGCCATTGACGTGGCCCCCTGGCGCGGGCTGTTTCCCTTTGGGCCGGCTCTGTTGAGCCCATTTTGGCCCACGGGGACAGTAGCTTTTCCTTTTTTCATTTTTCCAGAACTTGTAAAAATTCCATAGATTCCAATAATTCCCCCAATCCAAAAATTCTTCCAGCACAAATCTTGTAATATTCTGTAGTATTTAATAATGCCACTTCTGAAATTTTTTGAAAATATTTTATGTAGTGGTTTTATTAAAAACCTAGTTTTGAATATTTTAAGCCTGTGTTATAATAGTTTTCAAAACCTTTTTCACTTCAAAACCAGAGACAAATATTTTTAGTTTTTATTGTAGTATTTTACAGAATGGCGTGACATTTTAGAAGTGAATTATGTGCTCTGTTTTTGCTGTGTTCTTATTTTTGCCCGTTATTATCGCGACGATAGATTGCATTGTTGACGAGGGAGTTGGACCCGAAGACATTGAAGACCCTGAGAACCTTGTTGAGCCAGGCAAGCAGCCCTTGACAATGACTAAGAAACTTTTTATTGCATGACATATAGAACTTCATTTTTGTTAAGTTGATCATGATGATGTGGTGACCACTTTGGTGGATGCCTCTGTTACTTTTCTGTTGATACTTGCATCGTCCGGGTGGGAAGTAGTTAGGATGCTAAGTAGTTGCTACGCAAGTGGGTTAGGAATATGCATGGTGTAGGAAAGGAAATGATTTCAAAGACTTTTCGAAAACCCCATCGGGTGCCACTAATGCCCGAGGTAGATGGTGTTGAGTTAGGTAACCATTTGATAAAGAAGTGGTGTACCGAGGCAAGTGAGTGTGTGTGTTTTCGAAAACGGAGAGATTTAAGATCTGCTGACCATCCCAACCTTACATATACAACCACGATACCCCTTATGGGACGGGTCTTGTTGATTACTGTTGACACCTGATTTTGGCACGATGCAAAATGCAGTAAAGATGGACTCAATCGAAAAAGATTTCTATACGAGAAAGTTCATATTGCCGAGTGAAACAACTTTGACGTTTAGGCCATCACCATTCGGCATCATATCAAGGGCCAAAATTACATTTGGATCGTCATGTTTAGATGTTCTGAGTGCTTTTTGGTCGATTACGCCTCCAAGACAACCTCGGATGAAGGAATGCTCTACATGGATTGTCTCCGTCTCGTCGAGCTAATTGATTTTGATATATAAATCATCTCAATCCGAGTTCGTATGCAAAAGTTAGAAGCAAAACACTGCGGACCGACCCTGAGCAAAAGTATGGCGCGAGGGACCAGACACCCACCTGGATGGTGTTTGATGGGTCGCGCGAGCAATTAGGCCCTCAAGATGGCCTTGAATTGAAAAATCTTCAACACGGAAAAGTTTCGTCTTGTCGAATCGGTTGATTTTGCTATATAAATCGTCCAAATCCGAGGTGGTATGCAACCTGGAGAGATAAAATAAGATCAGGCTGAAGTTTGAGTCGGAAAATCCGAATAAAAAAGCTTGCCGGGCAAAGAGCCTGCCGGGTGAAAAGATTGCCGGGCAAAGACCTTGCCAGGTGAAAAGCTTGCCGGGCAAAGAGCTTGCCGGGTGAAAAGCTTGCCGGGTGAAAGCTTGCCGGCCGGGTGGAAAATGTCAATTTTGGGCAATCCGACCAAAAGCTAAAGACGGGCTCAAACGATTATCTAGATGGCCTCGTATGGAAAAGTGTTCTACATGAAAGTTGTGCGTATCGTCGAAACGGTCCACTTTGCTTTTGGAGTCATCATCATTTGATATAATATACGGCCTGCAAAGTCTCTACAAAACTCGGACAGCCTAGTCAGCCACAGGACCAAATCTGACTGGAAGTTGAAGATGACCTTCTGGAGTATTGAAGATGGCCTTATTTGGAAAAGTGATCAACAGAAGAATTGTTCGTCTCATCGAAATGATTGATTTGGATATAAAAAACGTCTCAATCGAACGTCGTATGCAGATTCTATAGTCCGCGCAAGGAGCAAGACCGAAATTTGGGCCAGATTCGGGTTGAATCCGAGTTAGACTAGAGCTAGGACTCTAGGACGTGAATTGATGTAATTTTCTTGTAAGGAAAGCCTAGATGAATCCTTTGCTTGTACGGGAAGTCCAGCCGCCTCTTATATATGTTGGGGGTGACGGCCGATTGAACAACACACAATCGAACAAATCAATATACTACTTTTTCATCTACGTTTTATCTCTCCATCGATTTTCTCTCTCGTTCTTCGCTGTTCTTCCTGTTTGAGAGCTGCGAATATCGAGGCTCTAGGGGCGAGCGAATCGACCTAGGGCAGCCCATAGCCGCCGCAATCCCTGACGGGGTCCCTCCCGGGCGTGTGGGGCTTTGGGTCTGCAAAAGCGTCCGCCGGCTGTCTTGCGTATCGCGCTGCCGGACGGACCTCCTTCGACATGAACTGCGGTGCATCAGCCCCGGCGTCGAGGGTACACGGTGACGTGTTCGTGTGTCAACACACTTTTTGGAAACTCCGCTGGGGAATCGAAGATCCATCATCATCACCATCCACCATGTCTGATCTTCCCAAACCGAGTGAAGTAGACGCCGATAACATCATTAAGCCCAGTCTTGATGAGTTATCAGACGATCATCGCCAAGCTTATGAGGAGTACAAGAAGGCACATGAGGAGAAGGAGCTGCAGGAATTCCTGGCGAAATTCAAGAAGGATCGCCAAGGCAACATTACTCCGATTGGAGAAATCAAGTTCCCTCCTCTTCACGATGAGAAGGTTAAACCCTCTGTAAGTACTACCTTTTCTCCCGAGCAGTGGGCTGAGATTGAGAGTCGTATTGCTGATGGTAATAATTTGGTCTATCAAACTTTCATAGAAAATACCAATGCTCAGAAAAATATGCCTCAATCGTCTAGTGGTAATATTGGTATGGCTGCTAGTGTAGGAAACCCTAATCTGTCTTTACCTCTTTCATCGGCACCTCCCATGCCGATGAATTATTATCCTACCCACACCAATCAGATCGTGGCTGCACCCGCTAATCCTATCATGAGCATGCCAAGTTCGGTGCAAATACCGAACCAAGCTTTACCTATAGGTGCAAACACTCGGCCACAGCCGAACTATGGTTCGGCATATGTGCCACAGTTCCTACCTACTGCTAGTATTTCTACTCCTCCCATCCCACATCAGCAAGCTTCATCATCTACTACGGACGATGCTTTTGCTAATTTTAGAGAGGAGATGGCTAAGATGCTTCGAGAGAATTTTGGAGTTGAGTTACCTCGGAATCGGATTTACCAAAACCGTACCCCGAGTACTTTGATGTTGTCCAGTGCCCTCCGGGATATAAAATTCCAGATTTTGTTAAGTTCAATGGAGAGGGCACAAAAACCACATGGGAGCATGTTAGTCAATACTTAGCACAATTGGGTGAGGCAGGCTCGCTGAATGAATTGAAAGTGCGTTTGTTTCCTTTATCCTTAACTGGTACTGCATTCTCATGGTTCTCTTCTCTACCACATGGTTCCATTCGTGTGTGGTCGCAGCTAGAGCAGAAATTTCATGATCACTTTTACAGCAGCGACAATGAACTTAAGTTATCACATCTTACATCGGTTAAGTAGAAAAATGATGAATCGGTCTCCGATTACGTCAAGAGATTTAGAGATACAAAGAACCGGTGCTATAGTTTGGTAATAACCGAGAGGGACTTGGCTGACCTTGTGCTTAGTGGTTTGAAAACTCACATTAGGGAAAAGCTAGAAGGCTATGAGTTCTTAAGTATCAACCAAGTCTTGCAAAGAGCTTTGGCTCAGGAGAGCCGAAGCAAAGATCTCAAGGAGCTGCATAGATATAAAACTGATCGTCCTAAGATGAATATGGTTGAGTATGATAATGACCACTCGGACGATGAGGGTGATATTTATGCTACTGAATTTGTTTGGCCCTCAAAGGCCAAACCATTTACTTGCAATGATCTGAAACCGATTCATAAGAATCGTGATGAAGAGATGAAGTTTACTTTTAACATTGCTAAGTGTGAAAAAATATTTGATAATTTGCTGCAAGCTAAGATCATTAGGATATCTCATACTTTACCGTCGTTTGAAGAGCTGAAACGGCGTGCTTATTGCAAATATCATAATTCTTTTTCTCATGCTACTAATGATTGCAATGTTTTCCGACGACAGATACAATCGGCCATTAATGACGGACGATTGAACTTTTCTGAGATGCAAGTTGATAAGCAGCCCTTCCCAATGAACACTCTGGATTTGGAGGGGGGAAAGTTGCTCATTCGGCCGGAGGTAGCCGAATCTGCTAATAAAACTAATGTCATTGTTGGTGAGCCCAGAAAAGGCAAGGAGGACAGCAAGGTCTTGGGGAGGCAGGTTGTGCTTGACAAGCAACCCGATGGCAAGGAAGTAATCAAGATCACCATCAAGAATCCTGCACTCGGGGGGCAACCACAGGTGCAACAAGACACTCGTGTTAAATTTGTTAAGCCCAAGAGTCCAGAAGTTGGCAAGTGGAAGAGGAATGTAGCTAAGGTACAGCGTAAGCGAATCAAGCCAACTTTTGATATGCTGCTGTCCAAATATGCAAATCAGTCGGCCGGTTCTAGCTCTAATCGGTCATCGTACCTAAAGCGACCAAGGTCACCATCAGCTGATATGTTCAGTCGGTATGCAAAATCGACTGGATCAAGGGTGCCGTTTCCACAAGAACAACGACAACCTGTTTGGGATCGACTTGGATGCTCGTATGAAAACCCATTGAACATTGGTGTCCATCACTCGGTTGGTCAAAATATACCGCCGAGTGGAAATTATCCGAGTGTAAGAATGCACCTGGGTGGAAGTTATCTGAATGAAAGAATACGGCCGAATGGATTCTACTCAGTTGAACGTCCGATTGGATTTCATCCGAGTAAAAAGGTGCGCCCGAGTGAAAACTTCGTAGGCCAGAAAAGTCAACAAGAGTGGCGTGTCAAGTTGCCAAGTGTTGCAGCAGTGGAGTCAGGAAAAGGTAAGGAAAATATCAATGCCGACTCACTCATCTTGGGCACTGAAACATTCACCACACAACAGCCGACTGTGCATTGCAACCCAACTGAGCCGATACTTGTTATCGCGCCAAAGCACTCGGCTAATGATCATGAAGCAAGTACCAGCCAAGTGAAGCCAATTGATCCTAAATACACTCAGCCAAGGTGGTGTCCTCCAGGGCTAACAAAGACACAAAAGAGGAAACTACAGAGGTTGAGAAATCAAGAGATGGCAGAACAAGAGGCCGAGAAGCAAAGGGACAAGTTGTTCAATGTCACTCGGCCCATGGTACCAGCAAAGCAAGTGTGGAAGCCTAAACCAATACAAGATATAGTGGCTTCTACATCTATCACAGTGGCACGTACACCGCCAAAATAGGATGATGCAACCGTTCTCACATCGTCCACGTCACTTATTACTTCTCCTTCACTCGGACAGAATTCAGATTTGGTGGACGTGCACGAGGAGGAAGACGATCTGTTGGACTATGAGTCTACACCGGTTCATGAAGGTATGGATATCAACATGGTGTATTACTTACCCGCTGAATTCCATGCTGTAAATGAAGGAGGGGAAGTGGCTCAGCTGGATTTTGGCCCCAAAAATGCAATATTCGAGAAGCCAAAAGAACCAGTGATGCACTTGAAACCATTGTACCTCAGAGGTCATATCAATGGATCACCACTCACTCGGATGCTTGTTGATGGTGGTGTTGTGGTGAATCTCATGCCCTATTCGGTCTTCAAGAAATTGGGTTTGCCCGATGATGAATTAATCAAGACCAATATGGTGCTTAATGGGTTTGAAGGCAAAGAGAAAACTGAAGCCAAAGGTGTGATGTATGTGGAGCTTACAGTCGGGAGCAAAACTTTGGCTACTGCATTCTTTGTCGCTGAGGTGCAAGGTAACTACAACGCCATACTAGGCCGTGATTGGGTTCATGCAAACCAATGCGTGCCATCTACTATGCACCAGTTTTTGATCCAGTGGGTTGATGATGAGGTGGAAATCATTCATATGGATAACTCGGCTTGTGTTGCTTTGGCCGATGCATCGGTGGATTGGCAACATCCCAATGCTACTTGCTTGATGGGACGCGACTTGTCAGAGTTTGATTTCCTCAGCGCAACGAAGAATGGCTTTGTGCCCGTCTCTTTAAAACCGATTGGTGGCAATCGGCTCCAAGGTATGATATGTTTAAATGGATTCTAATTCCGAGTGGTTGCAGAAACGTCTTGCAAAATATCGGTCCAGCGAGAACGATATGTTTGAATCTATAGAGGAGTTCGATGACATGGATAAATTAGGACAAGGTTTTACGTCGTCCGATCCATTAGAAGAGGTAGATATAGGAGATGGTTCAGTCACTCGGCCGACTTTTGTAAACAAGAATTTGAAAGCAGATCATAATGCTGAGTTGATCGGGCTATTGAAATAATATGTTTGTTGCTTTGCATGGGAATATCATGAGATGCCAGGTTTAAGCCGAGAGCTAGTGGAGCATCGGTTACCTATAAAGGCTGGTTTTAGACCTTATAAACAATCGGCCAGAAAATTTAATCCAAAAACATATGACCGGATCAAGGAGGAGATCGGTCGGTTGCTCAAAGCTAATTTCATTCGGCCTTGCAGGTATGCCGAGTGGATCTCTAACATTGTGCCGGTGGAGAAGAAAGGATCCGGCAAGTTACGGGTGTGCATTGATTTCAGAGATTTGAATAGAGCTACACCCAAAGATGAGTATCCCATGCCGATAGCCGACATGCTTATTAATGATGCTTCTGGACATAAGGTTATTAGCTTTCTTGATGGTAATGCGGGTTACAATCAAATTTTTATGGCCGAAGAGGACATGTCCAAGACAGCCTTTTCGTTGCCCTGGTTTCCTTGGTTTATTCGAGTGGACAGTGATGACATTCGGATTAAAAAATGCTGGTGCCACATATCAAAGGGCTATGAATTTAATTTTCCATGATTTACTCGGTATTATACTTGAATTCTATATTGATGATATTGTTGTCAAATCGGATGCTTTTAAGTCTCATTTGGCTGATTTGCGTTTAGCTTTTGAAAGAATGAAAAAATATGGACTGAAGATGAATCCTTTGAAGTGTGCATTCGGCGTGTCGGCTGGAAAGTTTTTGGGTTTCATTATTCATGAGAATGGCGTAGAAATTGATCCCAAAAAGATAGAAGCTATACAAAAAGTGGAGGCTCCAACATGCAAGAGAGATATGCAAAAATTCCTTGGCAAGGTCAATTATTTGAGAAGGTTCATAGCTAATTTGTCAGGGAAGGTTGATGCATTCACTCCTATCCTTCGGTTAAAGAATGATGCTGATTTTACTTGGGGGGCAAAACAGCAAGAGGCATTCGACATGATCAAGACTTATTTGAGCACTCCTCCGGTGATGAAAGCACCCAAACATAAAGAGCCCTTTAGGCTTTACATTGCGGCGGAGGAAGGTGTTATTAGTGTTGTATTGACTCAAGACACCGAAGGAAGAGAGCATACTATTACATATCTGAGCCGACGCTTATTGGACGCCGAGACAAGGTATACATTTATTGAAAAATTATGCCTCTGTTTATATTATGCTTGCACAAAACTGAGACATTACCTAGTGCCGAGTGTCTGCATAGTAGCTTGTCAAACTGACGTCATTAAGTACATGTTGCATAGGCCAATTCTTAGTGGTAGAATTGGCAAGTGGGCTTATGCTTTAATTGAGTATGATTTGGCTTATGAATCTCTAAAATCCATGAAAGGCCAAATTGTTGCTAATTTTATTGTTGAGCATCGGATTAATGACAAGCATGATGTTGATATAAACCTTGTCTCATTAGTGCCATGGAGGTTATATTTTGATGGTTCAGTTTGTAGCAATGGCCAAGGTGTTGGTATTGTTTACATATGTCCTCATGGTGCTGTTTTTGAAGCCTCATGCCGACTGGAATATTTTTGCACAAATAATCAAGCCGAATATGAAGCATTGTTATTTGGTTTAGAGATGTTGCTCGCTATAGGTGCTACACATGTTGAGGCTTTTGGTGATTCGTTATTAGTAGTGCAGCAAGTGTCCAAAGTCTTTCAATGTTTAGACGAATCACTTAATGTTTATCTTTATAAGTGTCTAGATACGATTTCTACTTTGGATTATTTTAGCATTGCTCATATATCTAGACATGACAATTGGAGACCAAATGAGTTGGCACAACAAGCATCCGGCTATCATATTGCTCATGGCATGTTTCATATTTCTCAGAAGCCGATGTCCTGTCTTGCTAATATGGGAGAGGCCGAACTAGAGCCCACTGATTCGGCCACTAACAATAAATCTAGTGCAGGTGAAAATCATGACTGGAGGAAGCCCATTATTGATTACTTGTGCAATCCGAGTGAAAGGGTGGACAGGGCTGTTCGGCGTATGGCTTTCAAATATACAATGAGAGATGATGGTCTTTATCGCCGAACGGATGAAGATGTTCTTTTGAAGTGTTTGGACGAGGACCAAGCAAGAGTTGCTATGGGAGAGGTACATGAAGGCATTTGTGGTACTCATCAGTCGGCACCCAAAATGAAATGGCTCTTACGACGTGCTGGATTTTATTGGCCGACTATGATCAATGATTGCTTCAGGTATTATAAAGGCTGTGAAGCTTGTCAAAAATTTGGTGATATTCAGTTGGCTCCCGCTGCTATGTTACATCCTATTATCAAGCTGTGGCCTTTTAGAGGATTGGATTTAGACTTCATTGGACAAATTCATCCATCTTCTTCAAAGGGGCATCGGTTCGTGTTGGTGGCAACCGATTATTTCACTAAATGGTCTGAAGCAGTACCTCTCAAGAACATGACACATACGGAGGTAATTCAATTCATAACTGAACACATTATTCATAGTTTCGGCATTCCTCAGACGTTGACTACAGATCAAGGTTCATCTTTCATGTCACATCAAGTTAGAGAATTTGCCGAATCATATAACATAAAGTTGCTCAATTCATCTCCGTATTATGCCCAAGCTAATGGACAAGCTGAGTCTAGCAACAAAATATTGATTAAGCTCATCAAGAAGAAGATTGAGGATAATCCAAGAAAATGGCACGAGTTGTTGTCTGAGGCTTTATGGGCACATAGAATCTCAAGGCATGGTTCTACGAAGGTAACTCCGTATGAGCTAGTGTACGGTCAAGAGGCTGTTTTACCAGTGGAAGTAAATTTGAGTGCTTTGAGAATAGCCAAACAAAATGATTTATCGGCAATGGACTTTTATGATTTGATGATGGACAATATTGATAAGGTTGCCGATAAACGTTTGGCTGCATTAAAGGCCATAGAGAGGGACAAGTTGAGGGTAGCAAGAGCTTACAATAAAAAGGTCAAGTTGAAGAATTTTCAAGTTAGCGATCTTGTGTGGAAAGTGATTTTGCCGATTGGTTCTAGAGATAGAAAATTCGGGAAGTGGTCTCCAAACTGGGAAGGTCCTTTTAGGATTGCAAGAATAGTTCCTGGAAATTCATATTTGGTGGAATCCATACAAGGAGTATTATTACCTCGAGCTCTCAATGGCAGATATCTGAAGAAGTACCACCCGAGTGTGTGGCAAGAAGCCTAATTAGGCAATGGCCGATATATGATTATCGCCCTTAGCATAAACATGGCCCATACATAATTATCGCCCTGAGAAATATAGATGGCCGATGGAGTGTTGACATCGTCCTTAGAACAAACATGGTGCAAATTATTTTTTGGCATGCAAGCTTTGCCGAAAAACAGGGGGGCATGTGTTGACACCTGATTTTGGCACGATGCAAAATGCAGTAAAGATGGACTCAAACGAAAAGGTTTTCTATACGAGAAAGTTCATATTGCCGAGTGAAACAACTTTGATGTTTAGGCCATCACCATTCGGCATCATATCAAGGGCCAAAATTACACTTGGATCGTCATGTTTAGATGTTCTGAGTGCTTTTTGGTCAATTACGCCTCCAAGACAACCTCGGATGAAGGAATGCTCTACACAGATTGTCTTCGTCTCGTCGAGCTAATTGATTTTTATATATAAATCATCTAAATTCGAGTTCGTATGCAAAATTTAGAAGCAAAACACTGCGGACCAACCCTGAGCAAAAGTATGGCGTGAGGGACCAGACACCCACCTGGATGGTGTCTGATGGGTCGCGCGAGCAATTCGGCCCTCAAGACGGCCTTGAATTGAAAAATCTTCAACACGGAAAAGTTTCATCTTGTTGAATCAGTCGATTTTGATATATAAGTCGTCCAAATCCGAGGTGGTATGCAACCTGGAGAGATAAAATAAGATCAGGTTGAAGTTTGAGTCGGAAAATCCGAATAAAAAAGCTTGCCGGGTGAAAAGCTTCCCGGGCAAAGAGCTTGCCAGGTGAAAAGCTTGCCGGGAAAAGAGCTTGCCGGGTGAAAAGCATGCCGGGCAAAGAGCTTGCCGGGTGAAAAGCTTGCCGGGTGAAAGCTTGCCGGCCGGGTGGAAAATGTCAATTTTGGGCAATCCGACCAAAAGCTAAAGACGGGCTCAAACCATTATCTAGATGGCCTCGTATGGAAAAGTGTTCTACATGAAAGTTGTGCGTATAGTCGAAACGGTCCACTTTGCTTTTGGAGTCATCATCATTTGATATAATATACGGCCTGCAAAGTCTCTACAAAACTCGGACAGCCTAGTCAGCCACAGGACCAAATCCGACTGGAAGTTGAAGATGACCTTCTGGAGTATTGAAGATGGCCTTATTTGGAAAAGTGATCAACAGAATAATTGTTCGTCTCATCGAAACGATTGATTTGGATATAAAAAACGTCTCAATCGAACGTCGTATGCAGATTCTATAGTCCGCGCAAGGAGCAAGACCGAAATTTGGGCCAGATTCGGGTTGAATCCGAGTTAGACTAGAGCTAGGACTCTAGGACATGAATTGATGTAATTTTTTTGTAAGGAAAGCCTAGATGAATCCTTTGCTTGTACGGGAAGTCCAGCCGCCTCTTATATATGTTGGGGGTGACGGCCGATTGAACAACACACAATCGAACAAATCAGTATACTACTTTTTCATCTACGTTTTATCTCTCCATCGTTTTTCTCTCTCGTTCTTCATTGTTCTTCGTGTTTGAGAGCTGCGAATATCGAGGCTCTAGGGGCAAGCGAATTGACCTAGGGCAGCCCATAGCCGCCGCAATCCCTGACGGGGTCCCTCCCGGGCGTGCGGGGCTTCGGGTCTGCAAAAGCGTCCGCCGGCTGTCTTGCGTATCGCGCTGCCGGACGGACCTCCTTCGACGTGAGCTGCGGTGCATCACCCCCGGCGTCGAGGGTACACAGTGACGTGTTCGTGTGTCAACAATTACTTTGGTTGATGCTAGCATAGAGCCCGCATTACTTGTGGCGGGAGTGGTGTGGTCACTCTCGATATGGGGTCGTACCAGAATGGACGATCATGTGCTGTTTTCACAGACACCGGGAAGACCGTTGCGTACCCTCATGGATGATACGTGTGATGTATATCGTGAGGGATGTCACCAATGAGTGGACTCTTAGTTTATTATCGCCAGGGGAAAGGCATTGTTTGGGTACTTATCTCGGGTATGAACAATACCTCGAGTCGTGGCTTGACACGGAAGTTTCCCGGTTCTCGTGGGTAAAGTGTGCAACCTCTGCAGAGTGTAAAACTATTCGAATAGCCATGTCCCGGGTCATGGACAGGTGGTGGTCCTGCTTAATCTACGTCTGATATTTTCACAAACTTGGTGTGTTTGTGGGGGGGGTGATGGAATACTCAGGTTAAGTCAGATGACTTGACATGATGATTGAACATGAGATGTTCAGACCTTGATTCATATTGATATTTGTAACCTGTTCATACGGATACTTGTATCCTCATTATGCATGCCTTTACAATATAATTGATCATGACATTGCACTTAAAATTAGCTTTCTGCAAACTTACCTACTTAGTGCTACATCATGCTTTGTTATACCTTGTTCCAAAACATGGGTTGTTTGCGAGTACATTCAAAGTACTCATTGGCTTGCCATTGGTTATTTAATTGGCCAGGCATGGAAGAGCAGGAATATGGTGAAGGATCCGTTGGTGACGAACATGTGAATTAGGACGCTTCCCAGTCAGAATGCCTGTAGGGTTAAGGTAGATGGCATGGGTCTAAGCTATCTTTCAAGATTTCCGCTGCGAGTTTATGTTTGCTATTTGGCCTTCACGGCCCTATCTATGTAAGACTTGACCTTGATGGTCTTTATTTGTGTAAGACGGTATGTATGGATGTAAGACTCTTGTTTTCGGCTTCTGTGTGTTCAGTGAGCATTGATCTCTGGGATCACTGTACACGTGCATTCGGTGATCACGACTTATGAGTCGAGGTCCCCACAGAGCTGGTATTAGAGCCATCCTGACTGTAGGAAGCCTTAGTTAGCATGGACATTAGTTAGGATAAATCCATTTCCAAAAACTATACCTAGTACCTATACTTAGGAGTTTCTGCACTTGTTACCTTTTCTAAATCTACTTTCAAAACTCTAATGACTCCTCTCCCCTAAACCTTGTAGATGGTCGTCGTACCCGAAGCCCTCCTAGCATCCGGCTTTCCCCTACTCCTTGAGGATAGCCTGGAGAAGTGCCAGTTTCATCGATCACCCGTTTTCCTCTACCACGAGCACTGGGTCGATGCCGTCACGAAGGAGTACCATGTTGATTTGGTCGTGAAGGCAAACGGCTCCCTGACTAGCTGGTTCTTTGAAGGACCACAGATGGAGACCCTGGCGCTCACAGTCGAGACGGCTGCACGCAAGGCACTTATCCACCTTCGAGACATCATTCCAGAGATGGCTGACGAGCCAGCCACTCGCCACCTCCCTTTCAAGAAGGATGAGAATGGCGAGAGTTGGACATTGATTCCATCCAAGGAGGATGGGATGCCACTCAGGTTTCAGACCTACTTCAGCCTCTCCGCCGACAGTCTGACTCACAACTTGATTAAGGAGTCTGTGAAGCTCCGCGTGGGACTTCACCACACCCGAGAGCTACTCCGTCAAGCCAAGATGAGGCCAGACAAGATCAAGAAGGATGGAGCCCCCGAGGGACGACCAGTTGTTGCTTATAGAGGAGGAGTACCCCCAGCTAGAGATGCACCCACACGTCGACGTCGCATGAGTGCGAAGGAGTACAGCGAGCTCTTCACCGCACCACCGGCGAAGCATCGTCAGAGTGGACCTCCTTGTTCTCCGACCCCCTCGACCGGAGATGACGCTCGTATGGACAACGATCAGGAGGAGGACCCAGAGGAGTGCGAGTACGAGACCGAGCACTCCACCACTTGAGTCTGAGAACTCCTAGGGTAGGATCAGTCATGTATCCCTCATGCGAAGCCGAGTCCGTGTAATGGTTCATATGGAACCATATGTGCTTGTTGTTTGTGTTGTGATGCAAGTCGCGCTTTTGCCTTAGGCAACATGTAAGCGACTCCATCATCTATCTTATCTTAATATATGTGTTTGGTCTTTCGACCTTTGTTTTACCACACTTGCACTATACCAACCCCCTTAGGCGCGCTTTCTCAATTGATGTTTTTCCCTCTCGTCTATCCCAGTAGTTTGACTTGGCTGCTCCAAACAGGATGGTGACTGCAACCCACAATAGCTCCTTCACCAACCCTGAAGCCGGCAACTCCAGCCAGCAACAGGGAGATGGTGGGGCTGCTCATGCTGGAGACCACCCGGAGCAGCCACATGGTGACATTCCCCCGCCACCACCTCCACCGGAGAACATGACCATAGCTCGGTTTCTCCAAGTTCTTCGGGAGGAACGCCAAGCCAACACTGCCGCTATCCAGCAGATGGCTCAAGTCTGTGTGAACAACCAGCAGCAAGGCAGGAACGGCAATGACCGCTCCACTCTGTTTGAGTTCATGAGGAATTCGCCCCCAGCCTTCACTGAGACTGCTGAACCTCTGGATGCCGATGACTGGATCTGCACCATCGAGGACCTCCTTGCACTGGTCAACTGCAACAAGGATCGTGAGAAGGTGCTTTATGCCTCTCACTGCCTCGGAGGTATCACCAGAGCTTGGTGGGATGGATTCAAGGTCATGCAAGGCGACCGTGTGATCACCTGGGAGGACTTCAAGCAAGGATTCCGCACCGCTCACATTCCTTCTGGGATCATGGCTATCAAGAAGAGAGAATTCCGAGCGCTGAAGCAAGGAAGTGGCTCTGTCAAGGAATACATGCAGAAGTTCAACCTCCTATCGAGGTATGCCCCTGAAGATGTCAGCACTAAGGCCGCTAAGATGGAACGCTTCATGGAAGGACTCCAGCAAGCCCTACAGTATCAACTCATTGTCTGTGACTGCCGGACCTTCTTTGATCTGGTGAACAAGGCCCTCATGCTCGAGGACAAGTGTCGTGCCATGGAAGACACTCGCAAGCGCAAGATGATCAACAAGGCTAGTTCCAGGAACCAGAAGCCTCGCCCCTGGCAGCCAACCCCAGCCAAGCCAACCTATCAGCCTCAGCAAGCTAGACCCCCTACACCTTGTCCGAGCTACCAGCCTCGGCAGTATGCCAATCCCAGGCCAGCTTACAACAACCCCAATAACAATAATGGCGGCAGGAACAACAACAACCCAAGACAGATCACGTGCTTTGGATGTGGTCAGCCTGGACACGTCTCTAAGGAGTGCCCCAACAAGAAGCCAGATGCACAGCGCCCCAATGTGCCAAACCAAGGTCAAGGCCATGGAGCGCCACCAAGGAACCAAGCTCGCCGCAACCAGCCCAACAATGGCAAGGGTCGTGTGAATCACGTCACCGCCGAGGAAACCCAGGAAGACCCGGACGTCATACTGGGTACGTGCCTCGTCAACTCAACCCCAGCAACTGTACTGTTTGATTGTGAGGCTTCACATTCTTTTGTTACCCAAAAGTTTGCACTAGAGAGTGGTATGAAGCCTACACCCCTGGGGTAGTTATATGCTGGTACAAAACCCGGGATCGGTTATGAGAACCAAGATAGGATGTAAAGGAGTTAAGATTAACATCAACGGGGTAAATTTCCTAGCAGACCTTATCATCCTGAAGTCGCGAGGCTTGGATGTGATCCTAGGCATGGACTGGTTAACCAAGCACCAAGGCTTGTTAGACTGTGCCAAGAGAACTGTTACCATAACCAATAGCCAAGGAGTGGAAGTCAAGTATGTTCCCAACTCTGTCTCCGCTGAAGCCCCTCGGGTTAACTGTCTGTCGGGAATTGAGTTGGATCAAGTGCCGGTGGTATGTGAATAACCAGATGTATTTCCTGATGAGCTGCCTGGAATGCCTCCTGACCGCGACATTGAGTTCATCATTGAGCTAATGCCCAGAGCAGGACCCATCTATAAGAAGCCCTATAGGATGGGATCCGCAAAGTTGGCTGAACTAAAGGAGCAACTGGCTGAGCAGCTCAGAAAAGGATTTATTCGCCCTAGTGCCTCTCCATGGGGATCTCCTATTCTATTTGTGTCAAAGAGGGACAAAACTATCCGACTCTGTGTCGATTACCATTCTCTCAATGAGGTCACAATAAAGAACAAGTACCCACTCCCCAAGATTGAAGACTTGTTCGATCAGCTAAATGGCGCCAAGGTGTTTTCAAGATTGATCTCAGCTCCGGGTGCTACCAGTTGAAGATCAGACCCCAAGACATCCCGAAGACGGCATTCGTGACCCGGTATGGCCTGTATGAATACATGGTCATGTCGTTTGGGTTGACCAATGCCCCAGCTTACATCATGTACCTCATGAACAAAGTCTTCTTGGAGTATTTGGACAAGTTTGTCGTTGTCTTCATCGACGACATACTCGTCTTCTCCAAGTCTGAAGAAGAGCATGCGCAACACTTGAATGGTTCTAGACAAGCTTCGAGAGCACCAGCTTTATGCGAAATTCAGCAAGTGCGAATTTTGGCTGCATGAAGTTGGATTTTTGGGTCATGTGTTGACTGCAGAAGGATTGTCAGTGGATCCTGCCAAGATCGAAGCCGTGACTGAATGGCAATCCCCAAGCAATGTGAAGGAAGTCAGAAGCTTCCTCGGACTCGTGGGATATTACCGCAAGTTCGTCGAAGGATTCTCGAGGATTGCCCGACCCATGACTCAGCTTTTGAAGAAGGATAAGAAGTTCGAATGGACGCCGAAGTGCGAAGAAAGCTTTCAAGAGCTCAAGAAGAGATCGACAACAGCCCCAGTTTTGGCCACCCCGGATATTCACAAGGAATTTGTGATATATTGTGATGCATCGAGAACGGGGCTTGGTGGTGTTCTGATGCAAGAAGGCAGAGTCGTAGCATATCTATCCAGATAGCTACGTCCTCATGAAGAGAACTACGCCACTCATGATCTTGAGTTGGCAGCTGTAGTTCATGCCTTGAAGACATGGCGGCATTACCTTCTAGGGAAGTGGTGTGAGATATACATAGACCACAAGAGTTTGAAGTATATTTTCACTCAAAGGGAGTTAAACATGAGACAATGAAGATGGTTGGAATTGATCGAGGACTACGACCTCAGTGTCCAATACCACCTTGGAAAGGCCAATGTGGTAGCAGACGCCTTAAGCGGAAAGGCTTGTTCCTTGAATGCTATGATTAAGGAAAGGCTACCCGCCTTGTATGAAGATCTTGAAAGCTTTGGCCTGGAACTAGTTGCTCCTGGTTTCCTAGCCAACCTCGAAGCAAGGCCTACCCTAATGGATGATATCAAGGAAGCTCAGAAGGGTCATGATAGCATTGAAGGCATCAAGAGGAAGATTAAGAAAGGCAAGGCCCCAGGATTCTCAGTGGATGGGCAAGTAGTTGTATGGTTTGGGACTTGCATCTGCGTGCCCAACAAAGTTGAGCTCAAGAATTTGATCTTGCAAGAAGCCCATGACACTCCATATTCCATCCATCCTGGAGGAACCAAGATGTACCAAGACCTCAAAGCAAGATTTTGGTGGCATAGCATGAAAAGAGAGATAGCCACTTTTGTCACTAAGTGTGACATATGCCAGAGCGTCAAAGTTGAGCATCAGCGACCCGCTGGACTATTACAACCTCTCAAAGTGCCTGAATGGAAGTGGGACAAAGTCAGGATGGACTTCATCACCGGTTTGCCCAGGTCAAGCAAAGGACATGATACCATTTGGGTCATCGTCGACGACCTAACCAAGGTAGCCCACTTCATTCCCGTCACAACCACCTATGATGGAAACAAGCTAGACAGCCTTTACACCGAGCGCATAGTGAGCCTCCATGGAGTTCCAAAGGAGATTGTGTCAGACCGAGGTACCCAGTTTACCTCAAGGTTCTGGAAGAAGTTTCAAGAGGCCATGGGAACCAAGCTTTCCTTCAGCACTACTTTTCACCCCCAGACAGGCGGGCAAACGGAACGAGTAAATCAGATACTCGAGGACATGCTTCGTGCTTGTGTTTTAGCTTATGGAGCCAAATGGGAAGATTTCTTACCATTCGCCGAGTTCTCCTACAACAACAGCTACCAGTCCAGTCTCCAGATGGCACCATTTGAGGTGTTGTATGGACGCAAGTGCCGCACTCCCCTCAATTGGTCAAATACCGGAGAAGGACTAGTCTTTGGACCCAAAATTCTCCGTGAAACCGAAGAGCAAGTTCAACTCGTCAAAGAGCATCTGGAGACCGCCAAGTCAAGATAGAAGAGCTACCCCGACTCTCACCATCGAGAAGTGAACTTCTGCGTCGGAGACCATGTATATCTCCGAGTCACGCCTCTCAAAGGAACCAAGCGTTCACACGTCAAGGGAAAGCTTGCACCAAGATACATCGGCCCCTTCAAGATCACCGCAAAGCGAGGGAAGTTGCCTACCAATTCGAGCTACCCGCCGAGCTATCCGATGTGCACAACGTGTTCCACGTGTCACAACTCCGGAAGGGTCTTCAACTCCCCAACCGCCGCGACCTCTACAAAGGCATTGATCATCAAGCCATCGACCTTCAGCCAGACCTCACTTATCGTGAGAGGCCAGTTCGCATTTTGGATGAAGTTGAACATTGCACCCGAAGCTGCACCATCAAGTACTTCAAGGTCCAATGGAGCAACCACACTAAAGCAGAAGCGACCTGGGAGCGCGAAGACTATCTTAGATCCGAGTTCCCTTATGTTTTTAGCGCTTAGCCTAGGAATCTCGGGGACGAGATTCTTGTAAGGGGGTAGGTCTATCACACCTTGTGTTTGTATCACTTTGCTATGCTATGGATTTATAAAATTTGGACCCATTTAAAACCTTTTGAGTACAAGTGCTTGTTGGAGTTGTTTAATTGTTTGTTTGGATGATTGTGTTTTGGCACTCAAAGACCTTCTTCCCTATAGAACTCACTTCATTGACCCAAACCCTTTTCCCAGTGATCATGCCATTTGTATAATACCTAAAACTATTTTTATCAAATATTATTTGTACCAAAAAGGATTTATTCAAATTAGGTTTTCAAAAACCCCTGAATTGAGGTTTGTACTACAAGTCCTCAAATTGGGTGGAATGTTTTGCACCAAAGAGTTTATTTGGAATCCACTATATATAAGACTTCCCAAAACCACCATATATTAATTTTAAAGATTATTTTCCTATTTTATTTAAAGGATCTTATTTAAGGCCAGAAATGGTCTTTCCTAGGGAAAAAATATTTTTATGCTTACAAAATATTTGAGAAAATTTAGGGAAACTCAGTGGACATATATTTTTCATATATATGAGTTTCAACACATGGTGTCGGGGATAAAACTCCACTGTATAACCCGCCCTACTGGGACGGGTCAACACATCAACAGTCTTGTGACCCAGTTCAAGGTGGGCCGTGTCTCAAGTGCAAAATAAGTAAGGTGGCGGCTGATCAAGACGTCGGGCGGCCCACCACCAGAAGATGGCGGCTCAAAGCCCATGAAGCTAAGGACGCCGGTTAAAGTTTCCTTAGGGTGCAAGATAAGTTAGAGATGTAGTAAATCACGGGTCATAATATGACCCGGACTCTGTTGTAAACCCTAGGGCTTGACCTATATAAAGGCAGGCCCCTAGGCCAAAAAGGCTCAAGTTACAATCTCTCGATAGCTAGGTTAGCGATTCCTCACCCTTGTAATCGAGATCCATCAATCCAATACACAAAAAGTAGGATGTAGGCTATTACCTCCATAGGAGGGGCCGAACCTGGGTAAACCCGACTCTCTCTCTCTCGCTTAACCCCTTCGAGTCACCACCAAGCGGCGATGGCCTCACACCTAAGTCATGTTACGAGGACATCTGTCGGGTTGATAAAACCACGACAGTTGGCGCCCACCGTGGGGCTCTTGCCTGGTGGAGTTGAGTTCTCGAAGGGATCCCTTCCCGGGTTCGGGAGTTACGTGGTCGGTCGCATGACCAAGAGCCGGCACGGCAAGATCTACATCGACGACTTCGGCTGGGGCCCCGACGCCGACTCGATTGAGTACGGATACCGGGTCCCCTTCGGCAAGATCCAAGTCTCCATCGGCAAGATCGGTGCGACGATTCCCGAGCCGGACATCTGCTCCAACATCGTGGAGCCGGCTCGGCGTGCTCAATCTAGCTGGCATCGAGTCGGCCGTAGTCATGGCGCAGCAGGCCTTCTCGGCGGGTCGGCCCTCTGGATGAGCCGGCCGTCGAAGAAGCGATCGTCATCAACTCGGACTCTAAACTCGGAGTCTCACTCGGAATGGAGACTTGCGAGGAACGTCGCGACCTCCCTCAACAGGTCCCGGCTCATGCTATGGTAAGCACGGCGTCGCAGCTGCCACTCACATCTGGTGCCCCTGGCGGCTCCGATGAAGCGTGCGGCGACTCAGGAAAGGAGCTTCAGCGGCATGATGGACAAGGTATATTCCAGAAGAATCCGAGGCAACTAAGTTGTCGTCAATACCACGTGTTCACCACCAATACCTGCAAGAGGGACAGCAAGGTCAAGAGTAGGGCTGTCAATATGGCTGAGCCGGCGGTCCCTAGGTATCTTAACTGGTCCGAACATGCGATCACCTGGAGCAGAGAGGATCATCCCCCTGGGTTGACAATCCAGGCGGTTTGGCGTTGGTGCTGGCACCGCAAGTTGGAGGATACACTCTGTCCAAGGTTCTCATGGATGGAGGCAGCAGCATAAACATATTGTACTACGAGACATTCCGCCGAATGAATCTGTCATAGAGTATGTTGCTTCCTTCATCGACAGTTTTTCATGGGATCGTCCCTGGAAAGTCGGCTTATCCAATCGTGCGGATTAAGCTCGATGTGGCCTTTGGAGATGAGTCCAACTACAGGTGCGAGTCATTAATGTTTGAAGTGGTCAAGATAAAAAGCCCTTATCATGCTCTCTTTGGGCGACCGGCTTACGCTCGTTTCATGGCCCGCCTGTGTTACGTCTATCTCAAACTAAAGATGCCGGGACTTAAAGGGACCATAACCGTGGACGGAAACCAGAAGATAGCCCAGGAGTGCAAGGAAGGAGATGCGGCCTACGCTGAGTCAGCTTGTGCCACAAAGGAGTTGAAGTTCTACACTGCTAATGTTGACCCGGCTGATATGAGCCCGCTCAAGAAGCCTAATACCGAGTCGGAGCCTGAGCTCAAGTTCAAGCCGGCTGAAGATACGAAGCAGATCGACTTCACTCCAGGCGACTCGTCCAAGCAGTTCACCATTGGGACCGGCTTGGATCCCAAATAGGAAGGCACGCTCATCAAGTTCATCCGTGAGAATCGGGACATCTTTGCATGGAAGACATCTGACATGCCTGGAGTCCCGAGAGAACTTGCTGAGCACCACCTTAACGTGGATCCCAAGATGAAACTAGTGCGCCAGTACCTCCGTCGTTTTAATGAGGATAGACGCAAGTCCATTGGAGAAGAAGTGGCCCGGCTCCTAGCTGCCGGGTTCATTGTGGAAGTTTTTCATCCTGAGTGGTTGGCTAACCCGGTGCTGGTTTTGAAGAAGAACGGCACTTGGCGCATGTGTGTCGACTACACAAATCTCAACAAAGCTTGTCCCAAGGATCCTTTTGCCCTTCCGCGTATTGATCAGATCATTGATTCTATGGTGGGTTGTGAGAATTTATGCTTTTTGGATGCATACTGTGGGTATCATCAGATCAAGATGGCTGTTGAAGACCAAGAGAAGACAGCTTTTATTACTCCCTTTGGGGCTTTTTGCTATGTCTTTATGCCTTTTGGGCTCAAGAGCACCGGGGCGACTTGCCAGCGTTGTGTCCAGAATTGCCTCAAGCCGCAGATCGGGCGTAATGTTCATGCGTATGTTGATGACATCGTGGTGAAATCGCAGAAGAAAGAAACACTATTGGATGACATCAAGGAAACCTTTGACAATCTTCGAGTATACAAGATGAAGCTTAACCCGGCGAAGTGTGTTTTTGGCGTTCCTATGGGCAAGTTGTTAGGGTTTCTGGTCTCTGAGCGAGGCATCGAGGCCAACCCGGACAAGATCAAGGCCGTGACGTCATTATCCGAGCCGGCGAACGTGAATCTAGTTTAGCGGCTCACAGGGCGCATCGCAGCTTTAAGCCGGTTCATAAGCCGCTTAGGGGAGAAGGCGACCCCTTTTTACCAGTTGTTGAAGAAATCGGGCGACTTCAGGTGGACAGACAAAGCCGGCAGAGCTTTTGAAGCACTCAAGCAGCAGCTTGTTAACCCACCTGTCTTGGCTGCTCCCATGGAAAAAGAGCCTATGCTCCTGTACATTGCTGCCAACTCCAAGGTGGTAAGTGTTGTAGTTGTGGTCGAGCGAAAAGAAGAGGGAAAGGAATATCCGGTTCAGCATCCGGTTTATTTCGTCAGCGAAGTCTTAACCTTATCCAAACAGCGGTACCCATACTGGCAGAAGCTGGTTTTTGGGATCTTCATGGCAAGCCAGAAGTTGAAGCACTATTTCCAGGAACACCCGATAACTGTGGTTAGTTCGGCACCTCTTGGTGATATCATACAAAACCGAGAGGCCACGGGCAGAATAGCCAAGTGGGCCATTGAGCTTGGTGACCACCACTTGAAGTACATGCCCCCAAACCGCCATCAAATCTCAAGCATTGGTGAATTTCATCAACGACTAGACAGAGATATAGGTTTCAGAGGATAGGCCAAATACCACGTATTGGACTATACACTTTGATGGGTCTAGGCAGCTGGAAGGCTCGGGGGCTGGAGTCGTGATATCCTCTCCAAAAGGTGACAAAAAATTATATGTCTTACGGCTCAAGTTCCCGTGTACTAACAATGCAGCTGAGTATGAAGCAATCCTACATGGGCTTCGGATAGCCAAAGAGATGAATCTTAGACCGGTCAGGTGTCTGGGCGACTCAGATTTAGTGGCACGGCAGGTTTCAGGGACTTGGGACTCTAAGGATCCTCTTATGGCGGCTTACCAACGAGCGGTCTCTGATGTGGCGGGTCATTTCCAAGGCTATCAGGTCGACCATATAGATCGCCGGCTCAATGAGGCGGCTGATGCTTTGTCTAGACTTGGCTCCTAGAGAAAACTGGTGCCACCTAACGTCTTTTTGGACGTCCTTCACAATCCATCAGTCAAGTTACCGTTGGAGGAAGACATAGCTATCCCTGACCCGGAGGCAGAGCTGATGGCGGCTCTGCGTGTCACCCCTGATTGGACTGTGCCATATTTGGCTTATCTGACCCGAGGAGAGATCCCAGAAGACGAAGTTGAGGCTCGTCAAATCATCCGGCGATCAAAGTCCATGACAATCGTCAAAGGCGAGTTACATCGCCGAAGTAGCACCGGCGTGTTTCAACGGTGTGTTTCGCCTGAGGAAGGCCAGGAAATACTTAATGAAATCCACTCTGGTGATTGCGGACACCATGCCGGCTCACGATCGTTGGTTGCCAAGGCTTTTCGGCATGGGTTTTATGGGCTGGCGGCTCATGCCAACGCTGAGGAAATTGTGCGCAAGTGTGATGGGTGCCAAAAGTTTGGTCGACAGGCTCACGTACCGGCTTAGGAATTGCGCATGATACCAATTACTTGGCCGCTCGCAGTCTGGGGGCTAGATATGGTTGGTCCATTCAAGTCGTCCTCCGATAAAAAGACCCACTTACTGGTGGCGGTTGATAAGTTTACCAAATGGATTGAGGCAGAGCCGGTCAGCAATTGCGACGTGGAGACCGCAGTCAAATTTTTAAAGAAACAGATTTTCCGTTTCGGTTATCCTCACAGCATCATTACTGACAATGGTACAAATCTGTCCAAGGGAGCCATGGAGCAATTCTGCCAGTGGGAGCACATCCGGCTCGATTTAGCAGCGGTCGCACATCCGCAGTCCAACGGGCAAGCTAAAAGAGCCAACCAAGAGATCTTGAGAGGGATCAAACCCCGGCTCATGGTGCCCCTCGAGAGAACGCCGGGTTGTTGGGTTGAAGAACTCCCTTCAGTACTTTGGAGTATTCGAACAACGCCCAACAGATCCACAGGATACACTCCATTCTTCCTGATTTACGGGGCTGAGGCGGTTCTCCCAAGCGATATTCGTCATGACTCGCCTCGGGTGACTGCTTATGTTGAGGCGGATAATGAGCAAGCACGCCAAGACTCCTTGGATGCCTTGGAAGAGGAGCGTGACTTAGCAGCGGCCAGATCTGCGATATACCAGCAAGACCTACGTCGCTACCACAGCCGTAGAGTCCGAAGTCGTACCTTTCAAGAAGGCGACTTAGTTCTCCGTCTGATTCAAGACCAAACGGGGATGCACAAGCTATCCCCGCCTTGGGAGGGTCCTTTCGTCATCAGTCGAAACCTCAACAATGGTTCGTATTACCTGGTCGACTTACGAGAAGATTCATACACTTCTCAGGAGGAAACAACCCGGCCCTGGAATATCGCACACATGCGGCCTTATTACACTTAGGAGCCACCGGCTCACCTTTTTGTAATTCTTCCCCCCTGCAAAATTCTGTATATACTTCTTTATGTTCGAATATAATAAAGCCGACATCCTCGAAACTCCTGGCCTCTGCCGTTTCAGCCTATAAATTGAGCATGAGTCTTTATTGTTTGAAACATAGGTCACTTGGGGGCTTCCAACTCATCGAGTTTAGCTTTTCTCACCCTCTTGACCCGGCAAAGACGCCAGTAAGATATGGTTAAACCTGCCTGTATGTTTGATGCGACTCCGATTAGATGACCCCATGTACTCTTCAAAAGTTAATCCTTTTCTGGACCCTGAACTTTTAAGGTTAAAACATTGGCTTGAGTCATGTGAGAGCCGGCATACAGAAAGCTAGGACAAACCATGGGTTATTATGCCCGCTTCATGGAAGCAAGACTTGAGCCTCGGAAGCTAGTCTCTTTTTTCTGAGTCTCATTGAGCCAGATTATATATATATATATATGTGTGTGTGTGTGTGTGTGTGTGTGTGTGTGTGTGTGTGTGTGTGTGTGTGTGTGTGTGTGTGTGTGTGTGTGTGTGTGTGCTTACATTTTTTTCAGGTACAATATTATCCTTGCCACCGGCTTATATTTGGATGGCCGGGTTCAATAGCTGAGTGCATATCATGACCAGTTTCCAGATCATTTGTCTTCAATATTTTTGAAGAAGAAAAAAATTGATTGACTTATGAGCAGGCTATGGCGTCGGCTTACTCCAGATTTGCTTTATGAACAAAAATAGCTAGATATTAAGCAAGGAAGGTGCGGGAGTAAACAAAGCCATGAGCATATTAACAAGAAGCTTGTCAAATTAGAGTTTAGCACTGGCAACAGGCACCAAACGTGCACGATGGCACGACAAAGCAAATTCAAAGTTATGAAGAGCACTACTCCTATTACAGGCTCATAGTGGAGCCACATAATCCTTCACAAAAAGTTTGTCTTACACCAGGGGGCTCGTCTGACCAGGCGACTCATCCGGCCTCTAAGCTGTCTTCAAGCTCTATCATCGGCTGCCTCTGGACCTGACCCCGCTGGCTCGTCATCATCTTCAACCTGCTGGCCTTTCTGTTGCCAACGAATTGAGAGCAAAGATTCAAAATTTGCAGTCCCTTCAACAAGAGCTGACGCGTCAATGTCAGGAGTAAAATTTGTCTTACGACGAGGCTGCACTAGGTCAGACGGCTCGTCCTTGGGCACGCTGATGCGTTCATTATCAGCATTGTAGGCTGGATGATACTTTGAAAGATCTACCCCGTCGGCTATCAAAGACGTCAGTGGTCGGTCTCCAAAAGACACTTGTTGCAATCTTCACGAGTGAAGGCTGACCCGTCAAGTTTAAACTCTGGGAAGCCACCTTTCAGCTGCTCCACATCCAATTCTGGCAGATAAGCCTTTGCCCGAGCAAGCGCCATGTTCGCTCCCACATGAGCCGCCGATTTTCGAGTTTCAATCACCCATTGTGGCACCGTAGAAAGCTGTTTCAACATGTCTTTGATACTTCTCGGAGGATACTTCAAGTTTTTCACAACCATGATGGAATATAGGGAGCCCGTAAACAGCAGCTCTACGTAGGTGAAAATGGTCTTCAATTTTACAATTGGCAGCTCTACAAGGTTTTGGTTTTTTCGCCCTGCACATAAGAGAAAGCATAATAAGTCGCCACAAGGTTCAAAAACCGGCACTTTAACAAAGGCGGGTCAGAACACGTACCGAAAATTGTTGTCAACATATCATTGATCTACTTTACGAGGGTGGCATATTTTTCTTTCATAGGGCCAAGGTTCTTTTCAGTCTTCTCTGCACGTTTGGTCAAGACAGCTTTTTCCGCCTCGAACAGTTTTATGGCCTGTTCTAGACGTTCGTTGGCCTCGCGGGCAGAATTTTCAAAGTGAGCCGCCATGGACTCAGCTTCGGTTTTCAATCTCCTTTCCTCCTTGAGCCGTTTCTGCAGTCTCACAGCAACAGACTCAACATCTTCACAATATCCCTGATGGATAAATAACAAACATCAGCAATTATGGTTTACAAGTCTCAAGAAGATTGCAAGCAAATATCCTTGACACTTGGGGGCTAATGTAATTCATCTCTCTTCAGATTAAAGAATGGAGAAGACCCGCCTCATCTCAAGAAGATGAGTCGGCCCTTGGGGGCTACAGGTCAAACTTCTTCAGTCTTAAAAGACCCGCCTCATCTCAAGAAGATGAGTCGGCCCTTGGGGGCTACAGGTCGAAGTTCTTTTATCTTAAAAGACCCGACTCATCTCAAGCAGTTGAGTCGTCCCTTGGGGCTATAGGTCGAACTTCTTCGGTCTTAAAAGACCCGCCTCATCTCAAGAAGATGAGTCGGCCCTTGGGGGCTACAAGTCGAACTTCTTTAGTCTTAAAAGACCCGCCTCATCTCAAGAAGATGAGTCGGCCCTTGGGGGCTACAGGTCGAAGTTCTTTTATCTTAAAAGACCCGACTCATCTCAAGCAATTGAGTCGGCCCTTGGGGGCTACATGGATATTACATGCTTTCGGTTATTCTATAAAACCGGCTTATCATAACAAGCTGGTCTTTGGAAGCTAATGGTAGTGTGCAAGATAATGGTAAAAGGGGGAGATTACCTCATATTTTTCCTTCATAGCATTTATCATGCTCTTTTCAATTTCTCGGCTCTCAGACAGCCGGGTCAAGTACTCTTGATACAGGTCTTCAACACCAAGTATGGATAAACCCAGGAATTCCATTTTGGCCTTTCCTTTATCCAAAGTCGCTGATTCATCCTTGCTCACGATTTTAGCTAAGGAAGTGGAAGCAGTGGGGGCTTGCAAATTTTCTTTGAAAAATACAACATCTGGAACGTTGTGGTCAGATGACGCCAGGAGTTTATCTACGCAAGTTGATTTGGAAGAAAAGAGGGATGACTCAATCTCAGGAGCAGCATCCATAAAAGTCGGCTCACTTATTCCGAGCATCTCAGTGGCAGCCTCCGGCTCTACCCTCGCGTCAAGTTCCTTTTCAACAGAAGAGTCAACCATTGGAGTCATCTTCAGTAGAATTGGCGTCTCTTGGCTTGTCGGTCCAAAGGATGACTTGCCTTTCCGTTTGGACACAACGGCTTTGGCCCTGGATTATTAGTACAACAAAAGTTATCACAAGTTGAGATCAAGACAATGAAAGATACAACACGGACTTCGCAAAAGATGAAACGCTTACCCTCGATTGACATTGAAAGGGGGAAGCTGTGATGCGCTTGAGTCGCCTGATGATGAAGGAGAATCCTGATAAAGGGAATCTGAAGGACTGAGAGGTTGTTTAAACAAGCCGGCTCTAGGGCAAGAATCAGTTGGACTATGGGGCACCTCATGGCGTGGTTTGCGAGCCGGCGGCGCATAAGACAAACTAGGGTCTTAAACATACCGAGTCTTATGTTTCGATGAGCCGGCAAACTGTGTGTTCTTCAAAAGAAAGTCAGGAGCCAAATGAGCTTCTAGGTGTGATAATTTAACTTTCCGAACGGCTTGTCTTGGTTTCGTGGAGCAAGCATTTCCGAAGGATTGAGGGAAATTGGAATTACCTTAGTTTCACCGGCTTGACTACATTCTGAGTCGTCCTGACAAGAAGGCGCGTCAGCAAGTTCATTAAACAGGCAGCCGAGAGAATCAAGTTCTACCTCAGATTTCTCCTCCGAAGATGACACGGAGACTGGGGCATTCTTTTTTCCCATAGCAGGAAGGGACGCTTGAGGTTCAACTTTCCAAAAGTTAGAATCCGCCTGCAGATATATGAAACATATAATGAGTAAATGGCGAGTCAAGAGAAAAACAGGGACAAGAGACAATGGAAACAGTCAATACCTGAGGCGGCGGGTTGAGAAGGTAAAACGGACCCAAGCCAGCGACGCTTCATAGCTCTTTTGAGTCAGAGAAAAACTTCTTTGTTTCCTTCGTAAGAGCATTATCAGTGAGATTTTCACGAGAAAACCATTGAGGATCATTTGAGGTGCCGGTATAAGTACACATCAAGCCGCCCCTCAAACTGACGGGTTGGATCTGCTACTTTAACCAGCAATGAATCAGATCTATCCCGGTCAGGCCATGTGCGGTCAGGGCTCTTAGCTTTGCATGAAGAGGCGCTAAGGTTGTTTTCTCTTCATCAGTTGGCCAACCTGGGAATTCCAGTTTGCCGCTAAATCTTTCCAATCTGAAACCCGGCAAGGGATTTTCTCCTTCGGGTGAAGTATCCCTGCAATAGAACCAGGTTTTGTTCCACCCTTTGGGGTGACTCGCCAGCTTCGATTCCGGAAAAGTGATCTTCTTTCTCTTCTGGATAGAAATACCACCAAGCTCGCAGGAAGCACCATTCTTTGTTTTCGTTTGACGGTTGAGATAGAAGAATTCTCTGAACAGAGTCACGGACGGCTCAACCTGAAGGTACAGCTCACATAACACTTGGAATTGACAAATGTTTGTCATAGAGTTCGGACTGATGTCTTGAGGCCTGAGCTTAAAGAAGTGCAAGAGGTCTCTGAAGAATTTTTAGGCCGGGAGGTCGGAAGCCTCTGCGCAGATGATCAGTAAATACTACAGCCTCTCCTAGTTGTGGATGTGGGGTCGGCTCTTCTTCAGGAGCTCGCCACTTTATAGTCTTTCGAGCCGGCAAAAGGCCCTGATCCACAAGGTTCTCCAGGATAAGCTTGGAATATTTGCTTTTTGCGCAGTTACAAACTTTGGAGTTCTTCGAAGTCATGGCGGGTTATGCAGTAGCTACAAGAGTAGTGAGAAGAATAAGCCATAGTAGATTATAAGTCGCCTATATTAAAATACTGTTATGAGACGGCAAAATTTGAGAAGGTCAAAGGGATATCTTCAACAACTTAGCAGCGACATTGGGTCGCGAACAGGCTTCTATGAAAGTTTCTCTCTGGGTGGATCTAATTAAACGAAGAAAAACACTGGTATATATGTTCTAGCCGACGGAACGACCGAAATTGCAGCAGCCCAAAGGATAACTCCTGATGGTTTGTTTTAGATCTACTTCAAAGGAAAATGAAGCGGAGGACGTTCTAAGGATACACTGCAATGAGCGGATGATATGTGGATCCACAGATGAAGCTTCGGATGAATACTATGAGGGCGGAAGAACACCGAAAAATACCAAAACCCTAAATGGCGGGGATTCATACCAGATGGCGTTGGAGCAGGGACGAAGATGATTGAGTTCGTTTCAACGGTCGCGAGAGGGTTTGACGATGCCGGCAATGGAGTCGAAGGACCTCGAAGTCGCCCTAGGAGCTTTGTTGGTGTTCGCTCAATGGAGAAGCAGGAGGAGGAAGACGATGAGGAAAGGTTCCAGTGGGGTCCAGCGAGGCCTATTTATAAGAAGAAGTAAGTGAAGCGGCACCGCGAAAAAAGAAGCAACCGTGGTAAATCTGTGGCTACAAGCGTGCCTCGATTTTCGCACCCACATGGATTTGGCGCAGTCTTCGAGGGGATACGTTATGATGGCTTTGAAGAACAACGGTCAGCAAAGATGACGTCATGATAAATGAACGTTGGGAAAAGGACAAGTGTGGGAGCAGAACGAGCCGGCGTTATGAAATCTGTTGAAAATACCAGTTCAAAGATGAGCCGCCAGAGGAAGAAAAGATCTATTGACATGAATGAATTCAAATCAATCTGGGGCCTAATGTTGGGGATATAACTCCACGGTATAACCCGCCCTACTGGGCCGGGTCAACACATTAACAGTCTTGTGACCCAGTTCAAGGTGGGTCGGGTCTCAAGTGCAAAATAAGTAAGGTGGCGGCTGATCAAGACGTCGGGCGGCCCACCACCAGAAGACGGCGGCTCAAAGCCCATGAAGCTAAGGATGCCGGTTAAAGTTTCCTTAGGGTGCAAGATAAGTTAGAGATGTAGTAAATCACGGGTTATAATATGACCCGGACTCTGTTGTAAACCCAAGGGCTTGACCTATATAAAGGCAGGCCCCTGGGCCAAAAAGGCTCAAGTTACAATCTCTCGATAGCTAGGTTAGCGATTCTGCACCCTTGTAATCGAGATCCATCAATCCAATACACAAAAAGCAGAACATAGGCTATTACCTCCATAGGAGGGGCCGAACCTGGGTAAACCCGACTCTCTCTCTCGCTTAACCCCTTCGAGTCGCCACCAAGTGGCGATGGCCTCACACCTAAGTCCTGTTACGGGGACATCTGCCGAGTTGATAAAACCACGACACATGGTCATGTTCAAAATATTGGACAAAACCCTTTCTGTCTATTTCAAGCTTTTGAAATATTCTAAAATAAATCCAGGAAAATTCTAGCAAGTCACACATGCCATATGTGATGATCTTGCAAAGTTTCATCTGAATCCCAATTGTTTTGCTTCACCAAAATATCCCAAAACCCTCTCTGTCAAGAATCAAATTTGAACAACTTTACAATGTGAAATTTCCCCTATTGCCCCCAAACTTTGTGGACATGTTCTAATCCCCAAATAATGCTACTACACCAAGTGGTGCATTTAGGAGATTAGCTTAGCATACCTAGATCTACAGAAATCTGTTTATGTTAATTTCTAGGGTTTACCAAGTTTACATTGCCAACTTTTCTCTAATAGGCTCAAACTTGGTGATCCACCTTACTTCTACCCTCTATTTGATGCTGGTAAATATCAGGGCAAGTAGAATTCATTTACTTGCCCAAATCAACATCAAACACCTTATGGTTGTTTAGTAAAAGCCTTGTTTGACCCCCTTCCACTATTCTCCTTGACCCAAGATTTTTACCACAGTCACTTATGTGCCTTCTTTACCTCCAGTAAGTTTCCATGGCCAAGTCTCAATCATTGGAGGGGGTAAAACCCCAGGAATTACCCCCTAGACAGCCTAGACAGAAGCTCCTCTCCTCCATTTTCTTTTTCCCTCCTCTCACCCTAGCTCCAAAGCATCCTAGGAGCATCTATGCAACCCCCAGGAGCTACTGGACAAGGTGGGGCACCCCAGAGCGCGCGGGCAACGGCAATGCCGGCCATTTGCACGCTCTGGAGCGCGATACAGTGCGCTCCCGCACTGTAGCCGCACCCATCCCGAGCCGCCTGACCACCTTGGGATGCGGGGGCTTGTCCCCCTGGCCCTCCTTGACATCCTCAGCACGGCAGCGTGTCGGCCCCCTCCTTCCTCGCTCTCTCTCGACCCTGGCCACGCGTGCCCGAGCGCCGCCCGCGTCCGCCAATCACTGCCCGCGTCTCTGGCCCGCTTTGCGCTCGCTCTCCTCCCCCTCTCTCCTCTACTGGTCGTGGACGACTTCCTGGAACGCCGCAGGCCACCCCTAGCCCCCTCTCGTGGCCACCAGAGCCCTCCTGGCGGAGGCCCATGAGATCGGTCCACGGTGAGCCCCGGCTCCCCTATAAAGATCAGTCCCGAGCTCCCCTCTCGGCCCCCCTTCCTTCTTGCAACCCCCAATCACCCCCTGCTCCACCCAAGCAACCTCTAGACCCCCCCCCCCCAGAGCTCAAGATCGAGCCGATCGCCGCCGCGTCAGGTCCAGTGTCGTCCGCCCGGAGTAAGCTCCCTCCGCCCCTGCGTTGGTCCGATTCGGAATCACCTTAGCCCCCTGACTCGTTCCCCTCCATATCCCCCTCCGTTTGGTGCACAGGGCGACCAGAGCTTCCTCCTCTCGAAGTGCCGCCGCCGGACCACCTCGTCGCCAGCGACCCTGAGCTCTCCGGTGACTATCTCCACCACCATTCTAACGGCGCCTCCACTCTGAGCACAACGGTGCCGTCCCTGCCTCGATCCGTCGCAGGAATCGCCGCCGGTGAGCTCCTCCCCGATCTGGCCAGAGGTAGGAGATTACAGGTGGCCCCCGCCTGTCATCCCCTCCTGACCCTCTATCTCACTAACGGGCTTGCCGAACCCGTCAGGTTTGAACGAGCCCGCGGCGCGCGCGCTGTGTCGGCCGAAGGCGCACTTCGCCTTTACGCCATCGACGTGGCCGCCTGGCGCGGGTTGTTTCCCTCTGGGTCGGCTCTGTTGAGCCCATTTTGGCCCACGGGGACAGTAGCTTTTCCTTTTTTTTCATTTTTCCAGAACTTGTAAAAAATCCACAGATTCCAATAATTCTCCAAATCCAAAAATTCTTCCACCACAAATCTTGTAATATTCTGTAGTATTAATAATGCCACTTGTGAAATTTTTTGAAAATGTTTTATGTAGTGGTTTTATTTAAAACCTAGTTTTGAATATTTTAAGCCTCTATTAAAATAGTTTTCAAAACCTTTTTCACTTCAAAACCAAAGATAAATATTTTTAGTTTTTATTGTAGTATTTTACAGAATGGTGTGACATTTTAGAAGTGAATTATGTGCTTTGTTTTGATGTGTTCTTATTTTTGCCCTTTATTATCGCGACGAGGGATTGCGTTGTTGACGAGGGAGTTGGACCCGAAGACTTTGAAGACCTCGAGGGCCTTGTTGAGCCGGGCAAGCAGCCCTTGACCATGACTAAGAAACTTTTTATTGCATGACATATAGCACTTCATTTTTGTTAAGTTGATCATGATGATGTGATGACCACTTTGGTGGATGCCTCTGTTACTTTTCTGTTGATACTTGCATTGTGCATGACCCTACCTTCCTATGAGGGTTGTGCGGGTGGGAAGTAGTTAGGATGCTAAGTAGTTGCTATGCAAGTGGGTCGGGAATATGCATGGTGTCGGAAACGAAATGATTTCAAAGACTTTTCGAAAACCCCGTCGGGTACCACTAATGCCCGAGGGAGATGGTGTTGAGTTAGGTAACCATTTGATAAAGAAGTGGTGTACCGAGGCAAGTGACTGTGTGTGTTTTCAAAAATGGAGGGATTTAACATCTGCTGACCGTCCCAACCTTACATGTACAACCACGATACCCCTTATGGGACGGGGCTTGTTAATTACTTTGGTTGATGCTAGCATAGATCCCGCATTACTAGTGGCGGGAGTGGTGTGGTCACTCTCGATACGGGGTCGTACCGGAATGGACGATCATGGGCTGTTTTCACAGACACCGGGAATACCGTTGCGTACCCTCATGGATGATACGTGTGATGTATATCGTGAGGGATGTCACCAACGAGTGGACTCTTTGTTTAGTATCGCCAGGGGAAAGGCATTGTTCGGGTACTCACCTCGGGTATGAACAATACCACGAGTCGTGGCTTGACACGGAAGTTTCCCGAGTCTCATGGGTAAAGTGTGCAACCTCTGTAGAGTGTAAAACTATTTGAATAGTCATGTCCACGGTCATGGACAGTTGGTGATCCTGCTTAAACTACGTCCGATATTTTCACAAACTTGGTGTGGGGGGAGAGAAAGATGGAATACTCAGGTTAAGTCAGATGACTTGACATGATGATTGAACATGAGATGTTCAGACCTTGATTCATATTTATATCTATAACCTGTTCATACGGATACATGTATCCTCATTATGCATGCCTTTATAATACTATTGATCATGTCATTGCACTTAAAATTAGCTTTCTGCAAACTTACCTACTTAGTACTACATCATGCTTTGTTATACCTTGTTCCAAAACATGGGTTGCTTGCGAGTACATTCAAAGTACTCATTGGCTTGCCACCGGTTATTTAATTGGCTAGGCATGGAAGAGCAGGAATATGCTGACGGATTCGTTGGTGACGAACATGTGAATTAGAACGCTTCCCAGTCAGCATGCCTGTAGGGTTAAGGTAGATGGCATGGGTCTACGCTATCTTTCAAGATTTCCGCTGCGAGTTTATGTTTGCTATTTGGCCTTCACGGCCCTATCTATGTAAGACTTGACCTTGATGGTCTTTATTTGTGTGAGACGGTATGTATGGATGTAAGACTCTTGTTATTCAGCTTCTGTGTGTTCAGTGAGCATTGATCTTTGGGATCACTGTACACGTGCATTCGGTGATCACGACTTATGAGTCGGGGACCCCACACGTCCCCGCCACCGCCGTCACAGGGCTTGGCGTCCTCCTTTTGTATTTAAGTCGAGCTCGGCGTTCTCCTTTTGTATTTAAATGGTGTCCAATGTAACCCTGCAATGAAATGAAGGGAAAAGTTTGGGCGGTCTAAAAAAAAGGAACAGCAGCGAGTTCGCTTTTGTGTCTTATAAATATCAGCTATCATGTCGCGAGAGAGCCTCGCATTCATGGGTTTTTCGGATTCCTTTGCTCGCCAAGGGCACTTGCCAATACGTACATCCTCCCTTCGGGCGCTTCTAAGGATAAGTTCCGGAGCAACCTATTAGAGACGTCGTTTTCGGCAAGGCTGTCCTGCCACCCCGCCGCGGCAACCGTAGGGTGCTGGGCATGCTTCCAGTACTCAAGTGCACAACGAGTCTGACAAGGGGCCTTAGAGTGTGAGTTTTCCTGCACGAATAGGAAAAAGTTCGAAAGATTCCAGAAGGGGTTGTGCGACTTAGCTTTTCCCCGCCGCATCTCTTGCCATCGAACGCCTCCGAAGGTGCCTGCACCATCACTCCCCTCGGGAAGACTCTCATGTGAGGTCCCTTCTCCTTTTTGACAAAAATAAAGAAGAGAAAATAAAGTAGGCGAGGAACCTAGGTTGTCCAACAGACCCCTTTCGCAACATGTCACGAAAGTTACACAAAATAAATATGTACTTTGACAGAGGGTTGCGGAATACTTAGCTTTCATTAACTACGCACAGGGTCATCGCCTGGCTTTGTACAAAGGATTACATGCCCTTCCGGCATAACTTGCATAAAAGTGGTTGTCGGGCAGGCCCGGCAACCGCGCCTCATGGGTAGAACTTTCGAAGATGCTCGATATTCCACGAGTTTTGCACCGGAGTGCCATCTTCGGTCTCCAGGCGGACTACGCCATGCTTGGTGACTCGTACCGCCCGATAGTGGCCTTCCCACTTCGGCATCAACTTGTTTGATCCCTTCGCGGATTGAATCCGTCGAAGAACAAGGTTGGCTTCCTCAACAATCCTGACGCGCACCTTGCGGCTATGGTAGCAGCGCAAGGCCTGCTGGTACCTAGCAGCGCGAAGTGCGGCCTGGAGATGATCTTCCTCGATGTGCATGGCATCGTCATGCTGTAGCCACTCTTGATGGTCCTCATCAAAGGCCTGCACTCTCGGTGACCCGTACGTGAGTTCCATGGGGAGAACTGCTTCTGCCCCATAAACTAGGGCGAAGGGTGTCTCACCGGTGGCTCGATTTGGCATCGTTCTGATCGACCAAAGAACCACCGGCAGCTCATCAATCCAGCGCCTTCCGTGCTTGCGCAGCTTGTCAAAAGTTCTCGTCTTGAGGCCCCGCAGCACTTCAGCACTTGCCCTCTCTACTTCTCCATTGCTCCTGGGGTGGGCAACCGAGGCGAAGCAGACCTTGGTTTCGATATCTTGACAGTATTGCATGAAAGTCCTGCTGGTGAACTGCGTGCCATTATCGGTGATGATCCTGTTCGGGACCCCAAAACGGCAAACAATCCCTCTGCGAAACTTGACTGCTGCCTGTGCCGTTACCTTTCTCAGTGGCTCAACCTCGATCCACTTCGTGAACTTGTCGATGGCAACGAACAAGAACTTGAAGCCCCCGGTAGCGCGATGATGTCTAGCCCCCAGACCGAGAACGGCTAGGAGAGCGGCACGGTTTGAAGGGCTTGTGCTGGTTGTTGTATCTGCTTGGCGTGATATTGGCATGCTTCACATGTTGTCACCACTGGCAAGGCGTCTTGAAGGGCTGTAGGCTAGTAGAAGCCTTGCCGGAATGCCTTCCCGACAAGGGCTCGTGATCCTACGTGGGAGCCACAAATCCCCTCGTGTATCTCTGCCAATAGCTGTTGTCCTTATTCCCGAGGGATGCATTTCAGCTTCACGCCGTTTGGTCTCCTCTTGTATAAGGTGTCGTCCACAAATTGGTACATGCTTGACCGCCGGGCTACTCTCTTCGCTTCTTCTTGTTCCTCGGGAAGATCTCTTGTCTGGAGGTACTCGACAATTTACTGCGCCCATGTCGGAGCTCGTGGCTCGACGATAAGGACCAAAGGCATTTCTTCCGCCACGGGGGCACTAGCTTCTACGACCAGGACCCTTGGGTATGTCGGAGCTTGTGGTTCCCCGACACACGGGCAGTCGCTCCCGGCAGCCCTCTTGGTGGCCACTGATGGCTCCGCTAGAAGATGGTCGCCGGAATCGACTTTTCTTTTTCTGCTCCTCCGTATTGAGGGGTCGACTGGCTTGCGTCAACCGACGGACAAAAGTGCCTAGTTCCACAGGCAGCTTCTGCGCAGCTCTCTTTGACAGGTCATCGGCAACATCATTCTCGGCATGAGGCACATGCTCCATTTGTAGACCGTCAAATCGCTCCTCCAATCTCCGCACCTCATTAACATAAGCTTCCATCAAGGGGCTCTGATAATCCTTGTTTACTTGTCGAACAACAAGCTGTGAATCTCCCCTTACTATCAGTCTCCTGATGCCAAGATCGGCTGCTATCCACAACCCGGCCAGCAGCCCTTCATATTCAGCTGTGTTGTTCGTCGACTCCTCCCGGGGGAAGTGCATCTGGAACACATACTTGAGATGCTCTCCGGTGGGTGCAATGAGTAGCACTCCGGCACCGGCGCCTTGCAACGAAAAAGATCCATCAAAGTACATGACCCATTCCTGAGGCACTTCCTTGCCGGGGAGTGCAGTCTCAGATATTTCTTCATCCGGCGTTAGCGTCCATTCTACTACGAACTCCGCCAAGGCTCTGCTCTAAATCGTCGCTGTGCTCTCGAAGCTCAAATCGAAACTCGCCAGATCCAATGCCCACTCGACGATCCTGCATGTCGCCTCCAGGTTCCTCAGGACACGTTGCATCGGAAACCTGGTGACGGTGGTGATGTGGTGTGCTTGGAAGTAGTGGTGCGGCTTCCTGGAGGCCATAAGGGGACAGAAAAGCATCTTCTGCATCCCAGAGTATCTTGACCAAGCCCACTGCAGGAGGGAGCTGACAGAATACACTGGTCGCTGCACCATCTTCTTCTTTCGCATGACTTGATGGTTCTCTCCTTCTACAATGTTTGTGTCTGACTCTGACTTGTCTGTTGCCGGCTCGGGGGTCTGTGTCTCGTCTCCCTTAGCTTCGCTTTCCACCACTAGTGCAGCACTAACCACTTGGTTCGTCGCTGCTAAGTATAGCAGCAACGGTTCCTCTGGTTTAGGCGCAACTAGGATTGGTGCTGAGGAGAGGTACTTCTTCAGGTCCTGCAGCGCTGCCTCTGCCTCTAGAGTCTGATACGTCTCCGTCGTATCTATAATTTTTGATTGTTTCATGCCAATATTCTACAACTTTCATATAGTTTTGGCAACTTTTTATACTATTTTTGGGACTAACATATTGATCCAGTGCCCAGTGCCAGTTCCTGTTTGTTGCAAGTTTTTTGTTTCGCAGAAAATCCATATCAAACGAAGTCCAAACGGGATAAAAACTTACGGAGATTTTTTTTGGAATATATGTGAATTTTGGGAAGTGGAATCAACAGAAGGCGGTGCCCGAGGGGCCCACAAGCCATAGGGCCGCGCCCTAGGGGGTAGGGCACGCTAGGCTGGCTTGTGGCCACCCCGTAAGGCGGTTGGTTCCCTTCTTTCGCCGCAAGAAATCTAATATCCAGATAAAAATCGTGTTAAAATTTCAGCCCAATCGGAGTTACGGATCTCCGGGAATATAAGAAACGGTGAAAGGCCAGAATCTGAGAATGCAGAAACAGAAGGAAACAGAGAGAGAGATCCAATCTCGGAGGGGCTCTCGCCCCTCCGCCGCCATGGAAACCAAGTACCAGAGGGGAAACCCTCCTCCCATCTAGGGGGAGGCCAAGGAAGAAGAAGGAGGAGGGGGCTCTCTCCCCCTCTCTCCCGGTGGCACCGGAACGCCGCCAGGGCCATCATCGTGACGGCAATCTACACCAACAACTTCGCCGCCGTCATCACCAACTCTCTCCCCCTCTATGCAGCGGTGTAACACCCCTTCTCCCCGCTGTAATCTCTACTTAAACATGGTGCTCAACGCTATATATTATTTCCCAATGATGTATGGCTATCCTATGATGTTTGAGTAGATCCGTTTTGTCCTATGGGTTGATTGATGATCATGATTGGTTTGAGTTGCATGTTTTATTATTGGTGCTGTCCTATGGTGCTCTCCGTATCGCACAAGCGTGAGGGATCCCCGCTGTAGGGTGTTGCAATGTGTTCATGATTTGCCTATGGTGGGTTGCTTGAGTGACAGAAGCATAAACCCGAGTAGGTGGGTTGTTGCATATGGGAGTAAAGAGGACTTGATACTTAATGCTATGGTTGGGTTTTACCTTAATGATCTTTAGTAGTTGCGGATGCTTGCTAGAGTTCCAATCATAAGTGCATATGATCCAAGTAGAGAAAGTATGTTAGCTTATGCCTCTCCCTCATATAAAATTGCAATAATGATTACCGGTCTAGTTATCGATTGCCTAGGGACAAATAACTTTCTTGTGACAAAAAGCTCTCTACTAAGACTAACTTAGTTGTTTCTTCATCTAAACAGCCCCTAGTTTTTATTTACGTGCTCTTTATTTTCTTGCAAACCTATCCTATCACACCTACAAAGTACTTCTAGTTTCATACTTGTTCTAGGTAAAGCGAACGTTAAGCGTGCGTAGAGTTGTATCGGTGGTCGATAGAACTTGAGGGAATATTTGTTCTACCTTTAGCTCCTCGTTGGGTTCGACACTCTTACTTATCGAGAAAGGCTACAATTGATCCCCTATACTTGTGGGTTATCAAGACCTTTTTCTGGCGCCGTTGCCGGGGAGCAATAGCGTGGGGTGAATATTCTCGTGTGTGCTTGTTTGCTTTATCACTAAGTAGATTTTATTTGCTGTTCTAAGTTGTTCTCTATCTTTAGCTATGGATATGGAACACGAAATACCAAAAAAATTAGGTGTACTTGCTACTCATGGAGATGGAGAACCTCCTAAAACCCTCGATGCTCATTATGTGAAAGATATTATGCACTACTTTAATAATCCTGAGAAAACCCCATTCAATTATATAATGGGAGATACGTTGGATCAACGTGAATACTTTAGGGATTATCGCTTGACTCAAAAAGGAAAACTGTTATGGGATCAAATTCATATGTTGAAATGGTATGCTTGGAATCTATGCTTGAGATATGATATTACTTGTTGCTCTAGGATGAAGGCTAAACACCTTCCCTTCTCATGTAAATTTAATGATAATGAAACCTTGGCTTCTTATGCTAATGGTATATATGATTACTATGATGTGGAACAAATAGAAGAGTTTGTTGCTTTTAAGGGTGCTTATGAAATTGAAGCTTTGTTTGAAAAGTATGAAGATTATGATAATGTTGTTTACCGATCTCAAAATTTGGCTATGCTTCGTTATTGTTATGCCAATTATGAATATAATGCCGGTATTAATGCTTTAATTGAGAAAGTCTCCGCTGTCCAAGAAGAGACTAATATTTTGCAGGAATCTATGGAAGAAGAAATTCCTGACACTGTGAGCTCATTGGATGAAAAAGATGAGGAGGAGAGCGAAGAACAAAAGGAGGAAGAGCGGATTAGCTACCCGTGCCCACCTTCTAATGAGAGTAACTCTTCAACTCATACATTGTTTAATTTCCCTTCGTGCTTACCGAAGGATGAATGCTATGTTGATTGCTATGATCCCTTGGATTCATTTGAAATATCCCTTTTTGATGAAATTGATGCTTGCTATGCTTGTGGCCACGATGCCAATATGAATTATGCTTATGGAGATGAACTTGCTATAGTTCCTTATGTTAAGAATGAAATTGTTGTTATTGCACCCACGCATGATAGTCCTATTATCTTTTTGAATTCTCCCAACTACACTATATCGAAGAAGTTTGCGCTTATTAAGGATTATATAGATGGGTTGCCTTTTACTATTACACATGATGATTTTGATAGATATAATATGCATGTGCTTGCTGCTCCTACTTGCAATTATTATGAGAGAGGAACTACATCTCCACCTCTCTATGTTTCCAATATGATGAAATTGCAAGAAACTGCCTATGCTATGTATTGGCCTTTACTTTGTGTGCATGAATTGTTCTTTTATGACATGCCGATGCATAGGAAGAGAGTTAGACTTCGTTGTTGCATGATATATGTTACTTTGTGCTCACTACTAAATTACAAATCATTGTTAATTAAAATTGGCTTTGATATACCTTGGGATCCGGGTGGATCCATTACTTGAGCACTTTATGCCTAGCTTAATGGTTTTAAAGAAAGCGCTGCCAGGGAGACAACCCGGAAGTTTTAGAGAGTCGTTTTATTCTGTTGTGTGCTTTTATATAGTTTAAAAAACAAAAAAATAAAGAGGGGAACCTAAAACTTTTTCAAAAAGAAAAGTGAAAGTGAGAGGGACGAGCATTGTGAAAGTGGGAGCTAGCCTTGAACCTTGTTCATGCCCATGGAAACCTTGTGAATCTTAATTACAGAAACTTTTCAACAAAAATAATTATCCCCTTGTATAAATTCATTGTATTATAAAAATAATGTGCCAAGATTTGCCTTTAGGATGATTAGATTGCTTGTTTGGTGTGTGCAGTGCAAAAACAGAAAGTTTGGCTGTAGTGCTTGAATTTACATTTTTACTGGAATGTCAAAAGTTTCTGAAAATTTTACACAGTACTTCTATGCAAATTGTTTATTTTTTACTAATTTTTCAGAATTTTTAGAGTTATAGAAGTATGGTGAATGTTCAGATTACTACAGACTGTCCTGTTTTTGACAGCTTCTGTTTTTGATGCATTGTTTTGCCCGTTTTGATGAAACTATCGATTGTATCGGTGGTATAAGCCTTGGAAAAGTTATATTACAGTGGATACAATGCAAAAACAAAATATGAATTGGTTGGCAACAGTACTTAAAGTGGTAATTTACTTTATTATACTAACGGATCTCACGAGGGTTTTGTTAAGTTTTGTGTGATTGAAGTTTTCAAGTTTTGGGTGAGATCACGATGGATGAAGGAATAAGGAGTGGAAAGAGATTAATCTTGGGGATGCCTGAGGCACCCCAAGGTAATATTCAAGGACTCCCAAGAAACTAAGCTTGGGGATGCCCCGGAAGGCATCCCCTCTTTCTTCTAACAACCATCGGTAATTTTACTTGGAGCTATATTTTTATTCGTCACATGATATGGGTAAATCTTGGAGCGTCGTGTGCTTTTTATTTTTATTTTAATAATGCACCATGCTGGTATGAGAAAGTCCTTGGTTGATTTATTGAAGGCTCTTTGCACCTCACTTATATCTTTTGAGTATGGCTTTATAGAATGCTTCATGTGCTTCACTTATATCATTTGAAGTTTGGATTGCCTGTTTCTCTACACATAGAAAACCGCCATTTGTAGAATGCTCTTTTGCTTCACTTATATTTGTTAGAGCGTGGACATATCTTTTGTAGAAAGAATTAAACTCTCATGCTTCACTTATATCTATTTAGAGAGTTAACAGGAGTTGGTCATTCACATGGTTAGTCATAAAATCCTACATAAAACTTGTAGATCACTGAATATGATATGTTTGATTCCTTGCAATAGTATTGTGATATAAAGATGGTGATATGGGAGTCATGCTAGTGAGTAATTGTGGATTGGTAGAAATACTTGTGTTAAAGTTTGTGATTCCCGTAGCATGCACGTATGGTGAACCGTTATGTAACGAAGTCGGAGCATGATTTGTTTAATGATTGTCATCCTTTGTGTGAGGGTCGGGAGCGCGCGATGGTTAACTCCTACCAACCTCTCCCCTAGGAGCATGCGTCTAATACTTTGCTTCGATAACAAATAGACTTTTGCAATAAGTATGTGAGTTCTTTATGACTAATGATTCCATGAATTATACGCACTCTCACCCTTCCACCTTTGCTAGCCTCTCTAGTACCGCGCAGCTTTCGCCGGTGCATTAAACCCACCATATACCCTTCCTCAAAACAGCCACCATACCTACCTATTATGGCATTCCCATAGCCATTCCGAGATATATTGCCATGCAACTCCCACCGTTCCGTTTTTCATGACACGCACCATCATTGTCATATTGCTTTGCATGATCGTAAGATAGCTAGCATGATGTTTTCATGGCTTGTCTGTTTTTTGATGTCATTGCTACGCTAGATCATTGCACATCCCGGTACACCACCGGAAGCATTCATATAGAGTCATATTTTGTTCTAGGTATCGAGTTGTAATTCTTGAGTTATAAGTAAAGAAAAGTGTGATGATCTTCATTATTAGAGCATTGTCCCGTGAGAGAAAAGGATGATGGAAGCTATGATTCCCTCACAAGTTGGGATGAGTCTCCGGACTTTACAAATAATAAAAGAGGCCAATGAAGCCCAAAAAAAATATAATGAATAAAAATGAGAGAAAGAGAGAAGGGACAATGCTACTATCTTTTTCCACACTTGTGCTTCAAAGTAGCACCATGATCTTCATGATAGAGAGTCTCCTATTTTGTCACTTTCATATAACTAGTGGAATTTTTAATCATTATGCACAACCACTTAGTTTCTTTTTGAGCTTTCATACACTTATAGCTCTAGTGCATCCGTTGCATGGCAATCCCTACTCACTCACATTGATATCTATTGATGGGCATCTCCATAGCCCGTTGATACGCCTAGTTGATGTGAGACTATCTTCTCCTTTTCCTCACAACCTCCACCATATTCTATTCCACCTATAGTGCTATATCCATGGCTCACGCTCATGTATTGCGTAAGAGTTGAAATGGTTTGAGAACATAAAAGGTGTGAAACAATTGCTTGACTTGTCATCGGGGTTGTGCATGATTTAAATACTTTGTGTGGGGAAGATGGAGCATAGCCAGACCATATGATTTTGTAGGGATAGCTTTCTGAGGCCATGTTATTTCGAAAGGACACAATTGCCTTGTTAGTATGCTTGAAGTATTACTGTTTTCATGTCAATATTAAAATATTGCTTTGAATCACTCGTGTCTTAATATTCATGCCATGATTAGATTATATGATCAAGATTATGCTAGGTAGCATTCCACATCAAAAATTATCTTTTTTATCATTTACCTACTCGAGGACGAGCAGGAATTAAGCTTGGGGATGCTGATACGTCTCCGTTGTATCTATAATTTTTGATTGTTTCATGCCAATATTCTACAACTTTCATATAGTTTTGGCAACTTTTTATACTATTTTTGGGACTAACATATTGATCCAGTGCCCAGTGCCAGTTCCTGTTTGTTGCATGTTTTTTGTTTCGCAGAAAATCCATATCAAACGAAGTCCAAATAGAATAAAAACTTACGGAGATTTTTTTTGGAATATATGTGAATTTTGGGAAGTGGAATCAACAGAAGGCGGTGCCCGAGGGGCCCACAAGCCATAGGGGCGCGCCCTGGGGGGTAGGGCGTGCCAGGCTGGCTTGTGGCCACCCCATAAGGCGGTTGGTACCCTTCTTTCGCCGCAAGAAAGCTAATATCCGGATAAAAATTGTGTTAAAATTTCAGCCCAATCAGAGTTACGGATCTCCGGGAATATAAGAAACGGTGAAAGGTCAGAATCTGAGAACGCAGAAACAGAAGGAAACAGAGAGAGAGATCCAATCTCGGAGGGGCTCTCGCCCCTCCGCCGCCATGGAAGCCAAGGACCAGAGGGGAAACCCTCCTCCCATCTAGGGGGAGGCCAAGGAAGAAGAAGAAGGAGGGGGGCTCTCTCCCCCTCTCTCCCGGTGGCACCGGAACGCCGCCGGGGCCATCATCGTGACGGCAATCTACACCAACAACTTCGCCGCCGTCATCACCAACTCTCTCCCCTCTATGCAGCGGTGTAACACCCCTTCTCCCCGCTGTAATCTCTACTTAAACATGGTGCTCAACGCTATATATTATTTTCCAATGATGTATGGCTATCCTATGATGTTTGAGTAGATCCGTTTTGTCCTATGGGTTGATTGATGATCATGATTGGTTTGAGTTGCATGTTTTATTATTGGTGCTGTCCTATGGTGCTCTCCATGTCGCGCAAGCGTGAGGGATCCCCGTTGTAGGGTGTTGCAATGTGTTCATGATTTGCCTATGGTGGGTTGCTTGAGTGACAGAAGCATAAACCCGAGTAGGTGGGTTGTTGCATATGGGAGTAAAGAGGACTTGATACTTAATGCTATGGTTGGGTTTTACCTTAATGATCTTTAGTAGTTGCGGATGCTTGCTAGAGTTCCAATCATAAGTGCATATGATCCAAGTAGAGAAAGTATGTTAGCTTATGCCTCTCCCTCATATAAAATTGCAATAATGATTACCGGTCTAGTTATCAATTGCCTAGGGACAAATAACTTTCTTATGACAAAAAGCTCTCTACTAAGACTAACTTAGTTGTTTCTTCATCTAAACAGCCCCTAGTTTTTATTTACGTGCTCTTTATTTTCTTGCAAACCTATCCTATCACACCTACAAAGTACTTCTAGTTTCATACTTGTTCTAGGTAAAGCGAACGTTAAGCGTGCGTAGAGTTGTATCGGTGGTCGATAGAACTTGAGGGAATATTTGTTCTACCTTTAGCTCCTCGTTGGGTTCGACACTCTTACTTATCGAGAAAGGCTACAATTGATCCCCTATACTTGTGGGTTATCAGGGTCCAAGTCATTGGGCCCGCTTTCTTCAAGATCTTGAAAAACGGCAAGGCACGCTCTGCGGACTTGGAAATGAACCAGCTGAGGGCGGCTATGCAGCCCGCCAGAGGGTGTACGTCCTTGATGTGCTTTGGTGCCTCCAGCTGCTCAATCACTTCGATCTTGGCGGGGTTCGCTTCAATCCCGCGCTGCGAGACGAAGAACCCAAGGAGCTTGCCGGAGGGGACTCCGAAGACGCACTTCTCCGGGTTGAGCTTCTGGTTGATCTTGTGCAAGTTCACGAAGGTCTCTTCTAGATCTTGCACCAGCGTATCCTTGTTCTTGGTCTTGACCACTATGTCATCCATGTATGCTTCTACATTCCTTTGTAGCTGTGGACCCAAACCAATCTGAACTGCCCTTGCAAATGTGGAACCGGCGCTCTTCAACCCGAACGGCATGTGTCTGAAGCAGTACGCGTCGCATGGGGTGATGAACGCCATTTTCTCTTCGTCCTCCTTGGCCATGAAGATTTGGTGATAAACAGAGTATGCGTCAAGGAAGGACAACAGGTCGCAGCCAGCGGTTGAGTCCACTATCTGATCGATGCGCGGCAAGGGGAATAGTTCCTTTGGGCAGGCCTTGTTGACGTCGGTGAAGTCAATGCAAAGCCTCCATTTCCTGTTCGCCTTGCGCACAACCACAGGGTTTGCCAACCAAGTTGGGTGCATCACGCCTCCGATCAAACCTGCTGCTTCTAGCTTCTTAATCTCTTTGGCAATGAACTCTTGCCGCTCTAATGCTTGTTTTCTGACCTTCTGCTTGACAAGGCGCACGTGGGGCCAAACGGCAAGGTGGTGCTCAATCACCTCCCTAGGAACACCAGGGATGTCTGATGGCTGCCAGGCAAACACATCGACATTCACCCGCAGGAAGGAGACGAGCGCGCTTTCCTATTTGCTGTCGAGGGTGGCACTAATGGTGAAAGTGCTGCCCTCGCCGCTTTCCCATGCAGCCACTTGCTTCCTCTTGGGAATGGTCACCTTATCCTTCTTGCTCCTGGCGGCAAAGGTCTCTGGTAAGTCCTCGACGGGCGTGCTGCACTCTGTCGTGCGCTTCCCGGAGTTCTTACGTCACTCACTAGAGCTCTTATCCTTGTTCTTCCCCCCGGGAGCTTTGCCGGCAGGAGCGAGTGCCTCATCGGCAGACGCTGCCACTGCCTCCCGGAAGAGTTTGTCTACGCAAAGGACTGCATTCTTGTTGTCAGCCTTGATGGTGATGACGCTCATCGGCCCTGGCATCTTGATTGTGTCCGCGGAGAGCACATTGAGGCCGGCGCCGCCGTCGACGAGGGTCTTGGTGACGGAGACGTTGCAGATGATGGGGGTACACAGCAGGGAGAGCATGCCCGCGACAGCCCTGGACTCGAGGCCGTCCTTGGAGTCGAAGGAGATGGGATGCTGGGACCACTTGAGGAACCGCGCAGCCTCTGGTCCCCGGGGAGTTCCGCTCATCGCACGGTGCGGCTGTTCAAGCTGGTGGGTTTGCAGGAGGGCTAGGGCTCCGCCAAGGATGCAGGCCGCCACGCGAGGCCCCTGATCATCCCCGCCAAACGATCCGCTGCCGCTCTCTCTGGGCAACCGCGATCGTGGTAGCAAGGCCACGCTGTCCTGGGGGCATGCCCCGTGGTGTCGCCCTTGACGAGCGTCCTCCTGAAGTCGACCGCGCTCGTCATTGTCGCGAGGTTGTTCGCGCCCGCCTTGGTTAGGGTTGTTATTGCGGTTGCCCCTCTTGTTGCCCCCACTGCTGCCTCCGCAACCAGCGTCACGGACGTCGCGTCCCGGGCGCTGGCCGGCGCACTCTCTGCGGGAAGGTCCAAACGCCTCGCAGTCTTCCGTGCCGTGGGTGCGCACGTTGTGGTGGGCACAGAACACCCCACACACCCCCCCCCCCCCCCGGTACATCGCCGCCGGGGCCGGTTGGCTGGCAAAATCCGGTCACTGGGACCTAGAGGAGGAGGAGGACGGCACGAGGCGGGCCCTGCTCGGGCTCACCTGGCCGAGGCCCGGTCAGGTCATCGCACGACGGTGGGGCAGGCCCGCCACTCGCGCCCGCTTGTCCTAGTGACGGGGGCCAGAACGGGGGGTAGGGCGCTAGAGCCCTCCTGGCGACGGTGACGAGCTCGGCGACGTGGTCCGCCTAGGCGTCAAAGCCCCCCTCCGTCGGGCGGTGGCGAAGCAATTCACTCCCCATGAGCAACGCGTCCTGTGCGTTCAGGTCTCCCACGTGAACGCTGGCCGAGGAGGACGCGACGGGGCGGCTGGCCCGCCGCGCGGGGGGCCGCGAGCAATCTCGCCGCTCGCGGGCGTCGCGGCAGTCGACAGCTTCGTCCGCGGCATGGGCGAGGTTGTGGCGCTCGTTCGGCGCTGAGCGCGCTGCGCGTGCGCGGCGGGTGTCAATCATCGGGTCGACGCGGGCGGAGACAAGATGGAGCTGGAGAGCTGTGGCGCACCCCTACCTCGCACGCCAAATGTCGGAATCACTGCTCCGGGGACCCAAAGAGGTTCGAACACTGGGGTGCACTCGCTCTCCTTCCCTACTCTGCTTCGCAACCTCACGGCGACTCTCCGACGACTTGAGCTAAGGAAGATGAACAAGGGACACACGGTTTACCCAGGTTCGGGCCACCTCGTGCTGTAAAACCCTACTCCTGCTTGGTGGATTGCTTGAGGATGAGGATGAGTACAAGGTGTGTTCTTGCTGCCCAGGGCCCGATGCCTTCTACGGTGGCCGGTTCCTATTCTTATATTGGCCTTGGTCCACTTCCCCCGGAAACACAAGGCGGGAAGGGTTGCCACAACAGCCAGTTTGAAGGGGGACATGACTGCAGCCTATCCTGACAAAAGTGGTCTTCGCCTGCCAACGCTCTCCGTTGTGACGTGCTCGTGGGCTCGGGGGTGACATCTGTCCTGCCGAGCCCTCGGTCTTGGTCTTCTTGCTCGGGGAGGGAAACCTTTGGGGGTTGCTTTTGGAGCCCGCGAGCTGAGTCTGTTTCTCTATCACTGAAGAGGAAAATCTCTCTGTCCGTGCCCGCTGGCAGCGCTCCTGGCACCGCTTGGCACGGCGCGCATCACCCATGTGCAGACGCAGGGTTGCGGGGCCCTACTAGGTCAGCTCTAGGCAAACCTGCCCCCCCGAGGGCGTCATGGACAGCCTCGTGGAGAAGCCTCGTGAAGCACTCGACGGTGGCGTCGCCTCACGCCTCGCGAGGCGTGGCCCTCGCGAGAACCAGCTCCGTGAAGCCCGTGGGTGGGGCCACTCAATGCTTAGGCAAGCTTCGCGTCCTCGGCCGCACGCAGACGGCCTAGGCACCCCCAGTCCCAGAGGCTCGACACTAGGGCTGCACACGAGTCCGCCCGCAGCTGCACTTCCACGAGAGATAGAGAGCGACACTCTTCCCAAAAGTCAACTAGGTCAATCAAGAACTACAGTTGTTATCAAAAGCGGGAATGAATCTATGTTGCTTTTTCCAAACCTTGGCCGCCGACCTGAACCTTTTTTTGCACATAGCCAGGCACCCAGCTGCGCCACGCTCACTGCTCGCAGTCGTCCAGGAAGGGAGAGTGGTGGGAAGGAACAAGGGGTCGAGAAGCCATGCATTTTCGAAGAAGCGGGAGGGGGAAGGGATACTACTCGACGCACACACCACCAGGGGCACATGATCCGAGGTGGGAAGCGGCCTCGATGATAACGAAGAGTCCGGAAGGACGGCATCCCACTCAAAGTCCAAAAACACACGGTCAAGACGAGGGAGGTGGGGGGTCACGTTTGTTAGACCACGTGAAGCGGTGATCAGACAGCGGGAGCTCGTTTAGAGCGAGGGAGTTGATTAAAGTGTTAAACACAGCCGCACGAGGAGCATCGAAATGGTGGTTGTTTTCTCGTAGGGGAAACGGATGAGATTGAAGTCCCCAAGAACAATCTAGGGGCCAACCACACGCCGAGAAACCTCCGTAAGATCAGAAATGAAATCACCCGTGAACGCGTGGTCAGAGGGAGCGTAGACATTGGTGATCGTGAAAGCCAACGCGTTGGTGGACGAACAGAGGGCGATGGTGACGGGGTAGCGGGAGGATGACGATGAAGATAGCGACATGGCCCGAGGATCCCAAGCCGTGACAATCCCACCCCGACTCCCATCCGCATCTTTGTGCACAAACGAGACAAGGCATTGAGGCAAAAACGAGAGGGCTTTCCTGGGAGGCGCTTGGAGAGTTTGGTTTCCTCCAAACATGCAACGACAGGGTCCATCGTGCGAATGGTGTTCCTAACCACATCGCATTTGTCCGGCTCGCCAAGTCATTGCATGTTCAAAATAGTAGGGAAAGTTTCTGAAACGAGGCACTATCCATAGGGATTGACAGCACTAGAAACATTCATAGGGAGGGACAGCTCAAGCAACCTCCCATGATACAGACACAGACTCGAGTTACGACACACAACACACCCATTGCCATTTGGAACTACAACAGAGGACACACACAGAGGCTTAAGGCCATTTGTAGAAAGGAAAGGATAGGCGCCGACGGGCAACCGAACAACAGACAGCCGGAGCAACCAATCTTCAGTACCAGCTAGCACCGGGGCAGGGGAATCGCAACGGCCCTGCGCACGACAGTCACCACCGCAGCACTCAGCGGCAGTTGCACGCCATCAGGCATCTTGTCCCTCGCCACCTTGGACTTGAGAAGGGGCGAGCACCCGGTCAGGGCATTGCGGAGAGCCCTAAGCTTCACCGCCTTCTCTTCAATGCTGACCCATTTGGCCGGCTCGTCCCGAGCCAGACGCGCGCTGCGACGCTCATGAGGGGGCGACACATCTCCAAGGGGTTCGTCAATCTCGACAATCTTCACGCCGGAGCTCCTGCTAGAGACCGAGAGGTCCCCCATGGAGAGCGTAGGCCCAGGGCTCGGGGGGGCGCCTCAAGGCGCAGCAGGGGGGCCTGATCGAGCGGAGGCGTGCCCAGGAGAAGCAGCACAGAAGAGAGCTGGTGCCCCCTCCCCCATGCCCGGCCACACAATGTTGCATGGTAGGGACCCCACCACGTTGTTCCCCACCTGCTGCCGAGGGATGATAGGGCGGTTGTGAGCATAGGGAGGCCGCGGCTCGTGGAAGAACGGGATGTAGACCCTGTTGGGAGAGAAGGCCTCCTCGCGATCCCAAGCGCGGACCGGACAGACAGAGACGATGCGCGTCCCCCAGCGGCCGCCAAACGGCCACACATAGAAGGAACGGCCAGGGGGTTCTTCAACAGAACGACCGTGCGCACGGTGGCCAGCTCCCGCCCGGAGAGGACAAGGGGGTCGATCTCAAGGATTTTTTTCTAACCCAGAGAACATGGCAGGGATGCACACGGGGGTGATGAACTCGGCGGGGAACGTCGAGGCGGGGGGCGATGCGGTTGTATGTCTCCTCTGGGAAGAGGTCGATGCGCGCGCCCTCATGCATGAAAGGCTGGCGCTCAAGGGCCTCCCTCGGCCCTCCCATGTCGCAAAGCGCAGGTACATGGCCCCCACCGACGAGGGGACGACCTCGGGGAGGAGGTGCCCGATGTTGCCGAGGACAGCCGACTGAACCGCCAAAGTGTCATTAAGGAAGGCATTTGGAGGTTCGATGGCGACCACCGCGAAACGCAAACACCGTCGCGTAGTCTCCCTATGGCATGAACACCTCGACGATGTCGGGGCACTCAGAGTCCGCAATGACGGAGGGGATGGAGTTGTCGGAGGACACCGAGGACGCGGACCGCGACGACGCATGCGTCCCCGACGAGGAGGAGACGTGGTCTCGGAACGCAAGGAGTTTGGGCGGGATCATGCCCGTGGGCGCGACCGCCACCGTAGCCGGCACCTTGGGGTGTCCACGGTCCCCATGGGCTTCTGGGGGAGAGGGCGGCGGGGAGCGAACCACCGTGGAGATGGAGATGTCGCGAGGGGAGGGGGCGAGGGCGGGGCAGCCACCACAACGACGTGCGGAGAGCTCACCTCCCCCACCACGAGACGCGCGGCTGGATGCCCGTGGACGGCCCAGTCGCGGCAGCCAGACGAGCGTCGGGGTGTCGACTGACGACGCGGGGGGCGGAGGGGGGCAGACCGAGCGGCCGGGGAAGGAAGTGGCCTTGGGGGAGGAGACGGGGACACAGTTAGGCATGGCGCAACGGGGCGAAGACGTGTGGTGCCCGGACACGCGACACCGCTGGCAACTGACAGGGTCCCTGCAGTACTTGACACAATGGCGGGTAGAGAGGCAGCGGAAGCAGCCGTGGATGGATAGCGGCGGGAGCGCGCTAGGGCTTTTAAGCCGGGGAGGCGCAACAGGCGAGAGAAGAGCCTGCCTGTATGGGTTCGCCGCCACTCCAACCGAAGTTAATTCGGTAGCTAGCTGGGGGCCGCTAGGAGTAGTGCAGCCGCCCGCGCCGGGCAGGGTGCAGCCTCGAGCCCTGCACTGACGTTGCATGAGGTGCCACCCGCGCAAGGGACAGAAGGGATGGGATCGCGCTGAGGCAGGGGGGTGTCATCGCCACTGGCGTCCGGAGCCAACCAACCAGGCGCAGCCACCGTACATAGGGGTGTCGGCAGAGGGAGAAGGGCAGGGCGACGCGGTGGCTCGGAGATGGGACAGCGGATTGACGGGGTTTTAATCCTCCCACCGCGGGCAGACGAGGCAGTAACTGTGGGTAGGTGTGGGCCACGCACCGCACGAGACACACGCGCCCGCGACGATGCCACGTCGGCACGGGCCGTCCGGAGAGAAGCGTGCAAGGATAGGTTAATTGCCACGAGAAGCCCGGGGGCAACGGCGAATCGGGCGACCACCGCACTAACCACCCGGACGGAGAAGATAAGATCGCCGGTCGCCACCGCGACGAGCCGTTCCGACAGGGAGCAAAAGAAGTAGGAGAGAAGGGAAGGGACGCCCTCGCACGAGAAACGGCCGGTGATGAACGGGGCCACGACCCACACGGTATCGGGGACTGAGAGACAGGGGAACTCCGTGGTGTCGAAGGGGAACCCAGAGAGGAAGGCAGCAAGGACGCGGGAATGGAAGGCGATACCTAGACGAGGGACCGCGGCGTCAGCAGCATGGCGGGAGGAGGGGCACCCGACAGCAGCAGCAGGGACAGGGTGGTGGCCAAGACTCGGGTCCGGTAGCCCCATCGCTTCGGGGACGCCGGCGGGGGGCTATGTGGTGGTGCCTCGGCAGCGGAGGTTCCGGCGGTGTCGCCAGGCGAGTCGTGAGAGCAATCCATCTCCTCGCGTTCTGTAGTTTCGGCAGGATTGTTGTGAGAGAACTATTGAATTTTCCATTTCAAGTGTTAAGGCACGTTCAAGAACCAAAACCCAAACACTGGATTCTGAAACTCTGCACTCTTCGCGATGGCTTGTATTTGGAGCATATCGGAAGATTTAGATGATGTTAGGTCGACTTGGAACTGGAGCAAACTATGCCACTTGTTGACCCTGGTAAGCTCATGTAGCGTTAGGGTGTTTTCCGTTAAATAATGTTGCATGCACTTCGGATACGACGTGCCCATGCAAGTAGATTAGGAGGGTAGTGCGCCATGCACATACCCAATTTGTTTTTCCTTCTCTCCCGGACGTTGACGACGCCGTGTGATGCGATCGTGGGATTGCATGATAGCTGCGGATCACAGCGAGACGTCTGGGAGAGTTAGTTAGGACATGCATTGTAATCGCAAAGAAAGGAATGGAAAGCGGAAAACGCTGCGACAGTTAGGCAGCAACACCTCTCTCTCTCTCTCCCTCCCTTCCTCCCTCTCCCTCTCTCCCTCCCTCCCTCTATCTCTCTCTTTCTCTCTCGTTCGTTCGTTCGCGTCAATCTCACTCTCTCGAGCTTGTTCCTTCGATCCACTTAATCCAACAACGACAATTGGCATCAGAGCTACATGGTATTCGATCCACTCTCTGGTGGCTGGCGGTGTCTGATCCGTGGCGCTCATGTCGGACGGCGATTCGAAGGCGAAAAGCGGGGAGAAGTCCACGGCACCGCTCGCGCGCCTCACCAGCGGTGGCAGCGGCGAGATCCGCGTCATAGAGCGCGTGGTGCGGGAAACAGAGGGGTCATCGGCGATGATGATGCTAACGAGGACCAACTACATGGAGTGGTCGCTCTTCATGCAAGTCAAGCTTCAGGCGGCCTCGCTCTCGCAGGCGGTCAGCCAGGGGACCGACGACGAGCGAGATGATCGGCGCGCTCTCTCCGTCATCCTCACCGGCGTGCCGCCGGAGATGATGCGCGTATTGGCGACCAAGGATACCGCCAAGGTCGCGTGGGAAACAATCAAGACCCTGCGAATGGGGAGTTAGCGCGTGCGCGAGGCAAAGGCGCAAGTGCGCCGCCGGGAATTTGAGGATCTTAGATTCAAGGACGGTGAATCCGTCGAAGACTTCGCGTTACGGCTGACCTCGAGCTGTACGGCGACCCAGTAACGGAGCACAAGGCCGTCCAGAAGTTCCTGCGGGTGGTGCTGCGCAAATACAGGCGGATGGCCATGGCCATCGAATCCCTCATCGATCTGAAAACAATGATGATAGAGTAGCTGGCAAGGTGCTTCTCGGCATGTGAGGATCACTATGACCTCAACGATGCCTCCCAGTCAAGCGGGCGCCTCCTACTCACAGCAGAGGCGTGGGCAGCGTGCGAACAACATTTCGGTGGCGGCTCATCCTCCGACAGCGGGCAAAAGTCCAAGTCACCACAAAAGCCTTAGCCGCCAGCGGGCGGCAAACCAGGGCCGGGCAACAACGGCACAGCTAGGCCGGGTGGATCTGGCGGAAAGAAAAAGGTAAAGTGTCCCTACTGTAACAGGCCGGGGCACTGGAAGGAGTGTCGTACTCGCATCAGGGACGAGGAGCGGCGGGGAAAGCAGGAGCAAGCCAATCTTGTCCAAGGCGGGGATGAACATGACCAAGGGTTTTTCATGGCCGTGGTCACCCAGGTTGTCACCACCGAGATTGCCGCTCCCCAGGCCGTCTTCCTCAACGAAGAAAAGGTGATCCCTGTTCCTTCCCCCGATGGTGTTTGGTACGTTGACACCGGGGTGAGCAGTCACATGACTGGGGAGAGGGCCATGTTCACCTCTCTGGATGAGACGGTGCACGGCACCGTGAAGTTTGGCGGCGGGTCTAAGGTGGCCATACATGGGCAAGGTTCAGTGGTCTTCAGGTGCAGGAATGGCGACCAACGAGCCCTCACTGATGTGTTCTACATCCCTGATCTACACAGCAACATCATCTCGGTGGGACAATTGAATGAGGCGGGCTACATCATCGGGATCGAAGGCGGGATTATGTTGATTCTGGACCCAAACCGGCACATGCTCACCCGCATCAAGAGGACGGAGAGCCGGTTGTACACGGGCGTGCTCTGATCGACGCTTCCGCATGTCTCCTAACTCAGGGGGAGGACCAAACTTGGCGTTGGTGTGCCAGGATGGGGCACCTCCACTTTCGAGCGCCGTGGGCCATGACGTCGAAGCAGATGGTGAGAGGGATGCATGACGCACATTGATCGGGTCCAAGAATACTGTGATGGATGCGCACTTGGGAAACAACACAAAGCGCCATTCCCATAGGCCACCACAAATCGTGCAGAGCGTGGCCTCGAGCTGGTGCACATGGACCTTTGTGGCCCGATCACGCCGCCAACACCGCGAGGGAACAAGTACTTCCTCCTGGTTGTTGACGATTACTCCCGGTACATGTGGTTGGAGCTTTTCAAGACGAAGGACGAGGCGTTTGATCGATTCAAGAAGGTTCAGATCATGGCCGAGGCCGAAGGCAAGTGTAAGATGCGGGCTTTCCGATCAGATCGAGGGGGCGAGTTCAACTCAGGTGAATTCCAAGCATACTGCGAGAGCCTCAGTGTCAAGCATCAAACTATTGCGCCTTACTCCCCCCAGCAGAATGGGGTAGTGGAACGGCGCCACACCGTGGTTGAGATGGCTCACTGTCTACTCAAGAGCATGGGTGTACCATCCTTCTTTTGGGGAGAAGCAGTAAGAACCGCGGTGTATCTGCTTAACAAGGCGCCTACAAGAAGTTTGGAGGGTGTCACTCCCTACGAGGCCTGGCACGGGCGCAAGCCGAGCGTGCAGCACGTGCACACGTTTGGCTGCACTGCCCATGTCAAGAAGATTGGTCCCGGCATCACCAAGCTCTCGGATCGCTCCACCCCCATGATTTTCGTGGGATACGAGGAAGGATCAAAGGCCTACCGCGTGTATGATCTAGTGAGTAAAAGGGTCCAGGTAACTCGTGACGTATTCTTCGAAGAATGCATGCCATGGACTTGGGATGAAACAGGCGCGACCACAGCTGCACCAACGATTGTCGCGCCCACGACGTTCACCGTGGTCTACACCACGGACCGTGGAGTGCACGAGCTGGACACGGGAGGAGCAGCGGTGAGAGACCCTCACCGTCGGTTGCCAAGCCCTGCTACACCAACACCGGGGTCACAGCCTCCCGCAGCCAGCACGCCACAGGCCGAACCGTTCACGCCGGGGATCGATGGTGTGATCCGCTGGGCCACACCTCCCTCACATGACGATGGGCGGGACACAGACTCTGGGCCGCTCCGCTACCGGCGCCTCTCCTGTGTCATGGATGAGACGGAGGGGAAGGTCGTGCGCGAGCAGTTGGAGCGGTGCCTCCTCAGCGCAGAAGAGCTGCGGAACGTCGATCAAGCTCTGGATGATACTGCGTGGAAGGCAGCCATGGACGAAGAAATGAAGTGCATCGCCGATAAACAGACATGGGAGATCGCTTCTCTTCCTCGGGGACACAAGGCTATCGGTCTTAAGTGGGTTTAAAAGGTGAAAAGGGATCCGGCCGGCAACATTGTCAAGCACAAAGCCTGACGTGTAGCAATGTCTTACACTCAGAGAGAAGGTGTCCATTTTGAAGAGGTCTTCGCCCCGGTTGCACGGATGGAAACAGTGCACCTTCTCCTAGCTATTGTCGCTCACTCGCATTGGGAAGTGCATCACATGGATGTCAAGTCCGCATTTCTCAACTGAGAGCTCACGGAAGAGGTATATGTAGCACAGTCGCCCGGGTACATCGCTGCCGGCAGTGAAGGTGTTGTTCTGAAGTTGAAGAAGGTACTGTATAGACTGTGGCAGGCGCCCAGAGCCTGGTATGCAAAGCTCGATGAGACACTGTCCAGCCTTGGCTTTGCACGCAGCCCCCTTGAGCATGCCGTCTATCGCCGTGGGGACAAGGAGTCATACCTGCTAGTGGGAGTGTATGTTGATGACCTCATTATCACTTGCACGGATGGGGCGTCAATCACGGAGTTCAAGTCACAAATGCATAACCTCTTCAAGATGAGTGATCTCGGCCTTCTCAGCTATTACTTGGGAATAGAGGTGATGCAGAAAGAGGGGGAGATCACACTTTGCCAACAGAGCTATGCAGCAAATATCCTTGAAGAGGCAGGCATGAGCAACTGTAACAGCTGCCACACTCCTATGGAATGCAGGCTGAAGCTAAGGAAAGAAGACGGGTCAAAGCCATGTGATGCAAGCCTGTACAGAAGCGTGATCGGTAGTCTGCGGTACCTAGTACACACACATCCTGACATTGCCCATGTGGTTGGGATCGTAAGCCGTTTCATGGAGAGTCCAAGCAACGATCACTGGACGGCAGTGAAACAGATAGTGAGGTATGTCCAAGGAACCAAGCACTACGGATGTCGCTACACAGCGGGGAAGGGCAGTGCGGAATTAGTTGGATACAGTAATAGTGATCACGCCGGTGATGTTGGCGATCGGAAGAGCACTTCAGGGCAGGTGTTTTACCTTGGAGCAAATCCCGTCAGCCTGGACCTCCCTGAAGCAGAAAGTGGTGGCCATCAGTTCCTGTGAAGCCGAAAATGTTGCAGTAGTCGCTGCCACATGCCAAGGTATTTGGCTGAGCCGGCTCCTAGCTGAGATGCAGGGACATGAACCAGAAAGATTCAGGCTCTGGGTGGACAAGACGTCTGCAATAGCAATGGCTAAAAATCCAGTCTATTATGATCACAACAAAACATATCGACATCAAGTTTCACTTCATTCGTGACTGTGTGGAGGAAGGAATTGTTGAGATAGATCACATTGGCACACAGGGCCAACTGGCTAATATCTTGACAAAGGCCCTGGGAAGAGTGCGGTTCATTGGGTTGAGGCAGAAACTGGCGATCATGGAGGACAGCAGAAAAACATGAGCTTAAGGGGGAGAAATGTTGAGCCTGGTTAGCTCATGTAGCATTAGCGTGTTTTCCGTTAAATAATGTTGCATGCACTTCGGATGTGACGTGCCGATGCAAGTAGATTAGGTCGTGTGATGCAATCGTGGGATGGCGCAATAGCTGCGGATCACAACGAGACCTCTGGGAGAGTTAGTTAGGACATGCATTATAATCGCATAGTTAGGCAGCAACACCTCTCTCTCTCTCGTTCGCGTCAATCTCACTCTTCAATCTCACTCTCTCGAGCTTGTTCCTTCGATCCACTTAATCCGACAACAACAACACCAACACATGCGCAACCCAACAGTCCGAATGAAACAGAAATGAACAATGAGTTGCCTTAAACATTACTCCTTCCGTAAGGAAATATAAGAGTGTTTAGATCCTTATATTTCTTTAGAGGGAGTACAACAATGCCAAAGGAGCAAAGAAAGCATGCCAATGATCATGATGCCCAAGCCAGAGGAGATGATCTTGCCACATCAACTCAACGAAGCGCTCGGATCATACGCTTCCACAATCAGCCAATCAGGCTTTCATAATCCAGGAGAATTACAACTAAGCTATTGCCTTAAATATTATTACCAGCAGGATTGTTGTGAGAGAGAACTACTAAATTTTCCAATTCAAGTGTTAAGCATGTCCAAGAACCAGAACCCACCACGGGCACATCATGATAATAAGAGTAGAAGCGATTCAGATTCATACCGGCACTGAAATCATAGGATATAATATATAGCATTCATCCAATCAATTCAAATTACCCAGAGGTGCGCAAGGATGATCAAGTCTCACAACATCAAGTGCACTTTAATTCAAGCAACAGAAGAAAACTGCAGCCTATCAAGTACTCATTACATCTCCATAGCCTAGGAAAAAGACAAAGCCAGCGTTCAAGAAGTTGATTCAAATGCAGTAGAGTTTACTTCCGAAGATAGGAAAATCAAGCGCTCAGCGCAGCCTCCTGGCCTCCCGCTCAGACTCGAGCAGGGTGAGGATGTCGCCCTCACGAACAGGGCCCTTGACGTTCCTCATGATGAGACGGTTCTGGTCATCCAGGAACTTCACTCTGACCTGGGTCACCTGACCCCTGGAGCCGGTGCGGCCCATCACCTTCACCACGACTGCGAGCTTCACCTGCGTATCCATGCTGCACAAACACAAGGAACTGCATTAGGCAAAGCAGAACTAAACGAACCCAACAGCTAGTGTATTGCACTTCAGATCATACAGGAGAGCACCCAAATCATGTATGCAGATCGAAATACAAATAAAAAACGAATGCATTGATACCAAGCGATTGAGGTACCTGGCAAGTAAATTGGTCACTGAAACCAAGCAATTAAGAGACCCTGTTTAGCATAGTTTTTGACGGGTCAAATCAAGAAATCGGCAGTAAAATAACAACCGAGTTACCCTGTCTACAGTACAGTGCCGAATATGGCTCCAACTAAAATATGTATCACACACAATAAGGTCCAATTCCTCAATTAAGATCTTGGCAAGAATTTTGCAACTAAGAACCCGGGGCCTTTTTGAGATCTAAACGGCGGGTACAAACATCGACACAAAACTAAGCATTACAAGTGGAAATGAGAGGATTATCTCAACGAACGATAAAGAAACACCAACGGGAACTAAACTCCCGACGAAACTAGGCAACACCATCATCAATCATAGCAACTAAATCCAGCACAGACGCAACGATAAAGCCCACAGATCCGTAAGCCACGGGTAAGCAGGGGTAGGGGAGGGAGGTGACAACCTTTCTTCGGCTGTTGGCGACGGGGATCGCTGCTTCTGCTACAACGACGGAGGCGGCGGCGCAAGCAGAGCGGAAAGGAGAGAGGGTAAAACCCTAGCGCTCGTCCGATTATTATATAGGGTTGCGCTGCCGGCGGCCTTGGGGTCGCGGTCGTCGTATGCGAGCGAATGGTCTGTTGGGCCTAAAGCCCAAACGAGTGCTGCTTTTCTCTAGTTTTTCTACCACTTTCTTTTAACTTTGTCATTGAAAAACAAACTTTAGCCTAGAAGGCGTGTTGCGAACCAACCTGTGGTTGGATGGTTAGAGGGACAGTGGTATCCCCAGCCCATCAGGGTTCAAGTCCTGGTGCTCGCATTATTCCTGAATTTATTTCAGGATTTCCGGCGATGCGCTTTCAGTGGGAGGAGACGTTCCCGTCGACGACGAGGCGCCTACGGTGACTTCGTAAATCTCAAGATGATATGCCGGCTCAGTCTCTCGAAGGTGCTCATAGGGGTAGGGTGTGCGTGTGTGTGTTCATAGGGGTGAGTGTATGCGCGTATGTATGAGCGCTTGCGTCTGTACTGTGTTCAAAAAAAAGCCTAGAAGGCGTGTTCATGTTTATATTTTCCCTTTTTACTATTCTTAGTAATTTTTATCTCGAAAAATTATTCTTAGTAATTTTGAATGATTCCAAGACCCAGGTTGGTACTTAGCTCAAAAAAAAAAAGTTGGTACAACAACTAATAAATTTGCAAGGAAAGTTACTTTAACGTTTCACAAGTTTTTTTCTGCAAGTTAGCTTGCAAACGAAGTTGAGCAACACAATTTATCAAAAGAAATCATTGCGCTATTGCATTGGCAGATGATGATGATAACATGACAGATGGTACACCTCGATTGCATGTGTTGAACCGTAATAGCTTTTATTTTGCGTGTTTGTGTCATGTTATGTTACAATGTCAACACAAAGTTTAGCTAGTTTTCTATTGTATCTAAGTTTTCAATTGAGTTTCCTTTTCTCTACCAATCAAGCATTGTAGATATAGGGCTTGGTTTCACTTATAACTGTATGAAACCATGTGAGTTCCTGGGGGAAGTAAGTTAATATAAGTTTCCGGGCATGGTTTCATTTACAAGTAGATGAAATCATGTGAGTCTGTGCGGAAAATAAGTCGGTGTGTAAGAACCACATACTGGACAAATTACATGTCAGTTGGTGTTTGATTTGATTAACTATCGTTGACATACAAACAAAGCAACCTCGTTAACTTTGTCCTCACTACCTTATCTGCAAAAGAACCTATTGTGTGAAACGGATATGATTTTTGTCTTTGGTTGAACGAAGTTTTATAAAGGATACAAAATTATTTAATAACAAATGACTAACAGAGGTCATCTCAACTTTTTGTATATAATGAAGGCATTCTACCTAGCTTCAAATTAATCAAGCTATAGACTACTTAAGTCGGTAGAAGGTGCCGAGGAAAACAACTTCCAAAACATATGAACAAGATTGTAAGATCGAGTGCAATGAATAAAGGTTGAATAGTCTTACAAAATTTTCTACCTAGAAATAATAGCGTTGGCAAGTTTAAGCAGCGACTCTTTGACCCTTTAAAATACCAACACATCAAAACTGACAAGATTACCATTATGGAAGAGTGCACTTGCAACAAAGTAAGAGTAGAATTTATAACTATGGAAACACGGGATGGCTGGCCGGCTCGCTTGTTGGGTCTGGCTCAGTTGCGCGCACATGCGAGTAGGTTAGGTGGGCCAGGTTAGGTCTAGGTTAGTTTAGGTCTTTGACACGGTTGTGCGTGCGGGCGGGCGGATTAGGTGGGATGGGTTAGGTCTAGGTTACTTTGCGCCTTTTCTTTTTTATTTTCTTCTTTTTATTTTTTGTTTTATTTCTAAATTCTTTTATGTTTTCTTTTCAATCTCAAATATAGTTTGAATTTGAATTTTGTTCCTACAGTAAACATGCTCCAAATTCTTCATAGAATATTTCCGAAATAATGAACATTTCATTTGGGTCTTTTGGTCAAATATTGTTTGTAGTTTTATTTTTAGACCTTGTTTAGATATTTTTCTTGAGCATATTTTCATTTTCCCAAACATGTTTATTTTTAACTTTCCATTGTTTGGTTTTCTCTATCCATTTTGAATATTTGTTTTTCCTTTTTATTTTTTCCTTGTTTGGTTTTCTTTGTCCAATTTGAATATTTGTGTTACCAAAACTTTTGGGATTTTTATTTTACTTCTTTATTTACCCCTTTAGGGTTTCCTTTATCTTCCTACTTTTTGTGTCTAGGATTTAAACTACTTAGGTAGGGACTTTAACCACCTATGTACTTACACAAGGGCAAGCATCAAGCAATCCTAGGCAAATTTAGCTAAGTAGCAATCAAACATAGGTTTTTCTAAGAAAAAATAATTCCCTGAGAATTTTGTCAATATTCCAGATTTGGGGGAAATCTTGGATGTGACACATGGAAACATGATAGAATTGGGCAATTTTATCATTTCCCATGGAAACATGACAAAGTTGTAAACTACAAATCGTCTAACTAATGAAATGCCATGGTCTAAAAAATAAAAGTACCATGGTCTAATTAATAGATTTGACGTGGTATAAAGAATTTCATGTGGGTCCACGTAAAAACTAAATGGCCATGATTCTGGAAATAAATTTACCATGCTATGAAAAGTTATCATGTCTATGAAATTAATTTTGCCATGATCTAGGAAATTAATTTTGCACAAATTTGAACTATCTAAATTGTCAACTTCCACACAAAATTGCCATGTCAAAACGCATACCCAAAAATGCATGAAGAGAGACTGTAAACTACACCTGACCATCGGGTTGCACGGCCGCGACGGCAGACTTCTTGATGGTGCCCATGTTGGACGTCTTGGCCTACAGCGCCACTCTTGCTTGCCCCCGTCACCGCCTTTGTGGCCGCCACCATATCCCACGACAGTGTGTGATACGTCTTCAACGTATCTACTTTTCCAAACACTATTGTTATTGTTTTGATCTCTAATTTGCATGATTTGAATGAAACTAACCCATACTAACGTTGTTTTCAACAGAACTATCATGGTGTCGTTTTCGCGCGGAAATAAAAGTGCTCAGAATGGGACAGGGATCTTTGGAGAATTATTTTGGAATAAATAATGAATTATGGAGCGAAGAAGTACTGGAGAGGGTCCACAAGGCCGGCACATGGTCGGGTGGCGCGACCACCCACAGGGCGCGCCACCTGCCCCGTGTGGAGCCCCTTTGACACCGCCTCACAACGATTCCACTGCTATAAATTACCATATATCCTAGAAAAAATCACAGAGGGTCATCATCGCGTTGAAGATACGAAGCCACCACCACCTCTTGTTATTAGTCGGGAGCTGATGAGGGGTCGCAACAGTCTTTGAGAAAAGTATTTTACTCAAATTTATTGATTCGACACAAGAGAAGGCAAAGAATATTGAATCCTACTATAGAGCGACGCCGCACGTGTGCGTTCCCATGTGGCAGCTCCTATGCGGCTTCACCAGCACATGATAAAAAAAGGAGCAGCGGGAAGTTACAGTGCATGCAACAACTGTGCGAGGGCATGCAACGGCAGAGGCTTGTTAGCAGTAAGGTAGGCCATCACTACCGGTACTCGTAGTACTCCTAGTAGCTAGCAACGGTAAAAAAAGCAGTCACTGTTGACAAACAACACCTCTGTATTATTAACCTTGGCTTTTGAACATTTTTTTCCTGTGGGGATGCTTAGTTTGTCAAAAAAGTTTAACATGTGCTTACAAAGCATTTACTTCTGATTACAAGCAATTAGTTGTCAGATTTTAAGTTGCTCAAACAAAAAGTTGTCAGATTTTTTACATGCTTAGCTGTCAAATTATAAAATATATAGTTACCAGATTTGAAAGTATTTTTGTCCCACATATAAAAAGTATTTAGTTGCCAATTTTTTTAACATGCTTAGGTGCTAGATTACAAAAAACTCTGTTGTCAATTTTAAAAACACATAGTTACCAAATTAAATGTAGTACTTATTTCTAAATTACAAAAATGCTTTTAGTTGCCAGATAATTTTTATTTACCAGATACTTAGGGTATTTAGTTACCGGATTTAAACATACTTAGTTGCAAGGTATTTTTTAGTTACGAGAAACTTAGGGTATTTAGTTACTAGATTTAAACATACTTAGTTGTCAAATATATTTTTAGTTACCAGATACTTAGGGTGTTTAGTTACCGGATTTAAATATACTTAGTTGCGAGACTATAAAAATGCTTAGTTTTCAGAAAAGTTTAGTACTCCATCCGTTTTCTTAAATATAAGTCTTTCTAAAGATTTCATATTGAACTACATACAGATGTATATAGACATACTTTAGAGTGTAGATTCACTCATTTTGTTTCGTATTTAGTCCATATTGAAATCTTCAAAAAGACATGTTTAGGAACAGAGGGAGTATGATTTGTTGTCACATACCTAGGGTATTTAGTTACGAGGTTTAAACATGCCTAGTTGATAGACTATAAGGTGCTTAGTTGCCAAAAAAGTTTTTAGTGCTCAGTACTCCTATTGCCAACTAAAATAAAACTTAGTTTCCAAATTATTGGTACTGATTGCCAAAATTAAAAACAATGCTTAGTTTGTCAGTTCCAAGTACTCGCTGACAGGTTTAATCATTTGTAATCCCTAAACTAGAAGCAATGTAAGAGCATCTCTAGTGGATTGTGTATACCATAGTCTAAGTCATATATAGACCATCAGAGGCCAAAAAGTGTGTCCAGTGGCTTGTGTATGTCCTGGTCTAAATTTTAGACATCCATCGGAATCGGTACGCATTGTCCACATTTGGACGACCGAGCCACAATGAGCAAAGCACAGCTGCCTGCCCCGAGCTCTCTCCCGCGCCCAGTTGGAGACGAGGAGGACGCGCCCTCCACTGCCCCGAGCTCGCCGCCGTCGTGAGGTACGTCCGATTCGTAGAGCAGAGTGACCCAGAGAGAGGGTGTGATGGGAGGGCGCGAGCGGCGGCGCCGGATCTGACGCGAGCGGCGGCGGCTGCAGGGGACGCCGCGAGCGGCGGCGGGTGCGGCGCGAGCTGAGGCGGCTGCGAGGAGAGGTCGCGGTGGACGCGGCTGCCGCTGCGGCTTCGGCTGCGCTCGGCCCGGGGGGTGAATCCACCAGCGGCGCCGCCGGCCGCGGGGGGGGGGGGGGATCTGGGGTCGGCCACCAGCGCCGGGCGGGGTGGGTTTGGATCGCTCGCCGCGGGGGGGGGGGGGGGGGGGGGCAAATGGATGGACCGACCCGAGCCATCGATGGATCGACCGCCAGCGCCATTTCTTGTATATTGCTGATTGCTGCTATTGCCTCACAGATGTATTGCCTCTGTATATATCCTACTATTGCTGTATATTGCTGCTATTGCCATGTATGTATCTGAAATCATTGTTTGTTTGTGTAGATGGAGAACTCAAATGAGATGGACTCACAGATGAACAACTCCTCATTTCTAGACATGATGGATGTGGGATCGAGTGACATAAATTGGGATAGAACACCAAATTGCAGCCCAATCGGGGAACAAGTGAGGATGCCAACTAAAACAAAACCGACAAAAGGAGCCTCGACAAAAGGGAAAAATTGGTCAAGTGCTGAGGACTTGGTGTTGATCCAAGCATGGGCAAATACTAGTTTGGATGCGGTGACTGGGACGGATCAGAATTTAAGTACATATTGGGGTAGGATTTCAGATCACTACAACAGCCACAAAAAACCGTCATGGCCGGAGCGTGTTCCTAATGGACTCACTTGTCGTTACAACACTATTTCAGCGCTCACGAGCAGGTTCTGTGCATGCATTCAACAGATATTAAATAGAAATGGCAGCGGCTTGACTCTCTCCGATAAGGTATGCATCTATTTTCTAATTCGCTTCAAATATTCCATATGTGTTGTATGAAAGTGTATGGCAGCGGCTTGATCACTACAATGGCAGCGACTTGACTCTCCATTTCCTTTTGCAGGAAAGAGATGCACACCGCTTGTTCATTGAACTGGATGAGAAAAAGAAGCCATTTACACTAATGCATTGCTACATAGAGTTTGAGAAGTATCCAAAGTGGCAGACACGTCCTCCTCCTCAAAAGAAACATAAGAAGACCTCGGATGCAAGTCCGGGTACAACCTCAAATGATGAAGACTTTGATGTATGCACAGATGCTCTTGAAGAGGAGATAAGACCTCCTGGCACGAAGAAGGACAAGAAAGAACGTTTGCTGAAAGGTAAAGCATCTGCCTCCTTTGATACTGCTTGCAAGTTATCATTAGAAAGTGTGTGGGCACAGAAGATAGAGAAGGATGATGCCAAAGAGGCCACAAAAAATGCGCGTTACGCGAGAGCTTTTGAATTGCAAGAGAAGCAGAACCTCCTGGCACTTCTTGTTTGCGTAAAATAACCATCATAATCATGTTGAAGTATAGTTTCAGCTATGCGGTTAAACAAATTACGAGACATCCTAAACCTGTGCGTACAATCTATAATTAGATAGGAAGGTGGAAAATAGGCAAACATAGAGTAATGTACTAATTACGAACCTTCGCCGAAATAAGTTTTCGGGATAGCAAGGATTTTCACTGAAGTAGTCATTCCAGAGTAGAACAAATCCCGCATCTCTTCCTCGATTGATCATCTGACGTCCATGCTTGGAACCACCATGGCGTCGACGGTTCCCCTGCTCTTCCTCCTCGCGCTCTGCGAATGCTACAAGGATGAGTTCGTCGTCGTCGGATGAAGACGACGACGAATTCATGAGCATATTCACAGAAGAAATGTTTTCACTCATCATTCTGTTGTGTGAGAGAGGACAGAGGAATTCGGGAGAGGAATGAGCAGGATTGGTGGATGAGATGTGGGAGGGGTGGTATATATAGACCTGGAAATAGAGCCGTTGCAAATAGAGCCGTTGGAAATAGAGCCGTTGCAAATAGAGCCGTTGGAAATAGAGCCGTTGGAAATATAGACTACCAAATTTACACAATCCGCTGGAAAACAGAGGTTGTCTAAATTCAAAAAAAATTATACCATTGTCTATATGAAGATATAGACTACCATATTTACACAAGCCACTAGAGATGCTCTAACATTCTCATTGTCTGCTAAAAAAATTGCGCACAACTGTGCAATGCCACTTATTAGCAGATCAATGTAAACCATACTATAGCAATTCACACTGCACATCATGTTAACTGCCGTACGCAGTGTTATACTAGCATGCAGAGAATAGCTTCCACATCAAGTACAGCTGGCCACTAGGAAACAATCGTTTTTTTGCTAGAACGCTTGTGCCTGCGGTCCTAGACACGTGACGTGATGGAGCAGATGCAATAATCATTGAAAAAAAATGTTGCACGAGCCGTTACTAGTATCACGCTAATCTCTGCTAATTAAATGGACCCACGTGAGATGCGATGGATGGGATGCGCTCGCCCGAATCTCCGTGAGCCGCCGCACGGGAAGGACCCGGTGTGGCATAACTAAATAGATTTTTTCAAGAATATTTATAAGCCTTAGCAATTGAGTAGTCAATTCAACCACACCTGGGGTATTAATTCTATGCAGCAAAGTATTAGTTGCACCATAGTTTGATAGTTTTGATAGTAGCGGTAATGGTAACGGTGGTAACAGTAGCAATAACAGTTGTAACAGTAGCAGTAATAGTAGTAAATTAGCCAACACAATATGAGAAATTGGTAGGCATGGAGCATTGATGGATATTTGGATGGCATTAACCATGTAACAATCACAACCTAGAGCGACACAGAACTAGGTCCAATTCAGCAATCATATGTACGCATGTATTCCGTATATAGTTATACGTGCTTATAATAAGAACTTGCATAATATCTTTTGTCCAACTCCCATGGCAGCAGGGTCCTAATGGATATCTAAGGGTAATTAAGTCCTCATTTTAATAGAAAACCGGAACAAAGCATTAACACATAGTGAATACATGAACTCCTCATACTACGGTCATCATCGGAGTGAATCCCAATTGTTGTCACCATGGGGTATGCGGATCATGACACATAATAGGTGCATACAACTTGCAAGATAGGGTCTAAAACTCACTTATATTCATGAACACATAATAGGTTCAGATCTGAAATCATGGCACTATGGCCCTAATGACAAGCATTAAGCATAGCAAAGTCATAGCAACATCAATCTCAAAACATAGTGGATACTATGGATTAAGCCCTACAAAATTGACTCGATTACATTAATCATAATTTTTTTTGACTCGATTACATGATCAATCTCATCCATCTCGATCTACCTCCAATATGCCTGCAATGGAATTACTAACTTCCAGTGGTGAGCATCAATAGGTTGTCGATGAAGAGGGGTTGATGGTACGACATCGATGATTTGCCCTCTCCGCAGTCCAAAACAGGCTCCAGATCTGGCCTCCCGGAGAAGAACATGAGGTGGTGGCGGGTCTGTATCGTAAAATGCGATGAAACTTCTTCTCTTATTTTTTTTCTCTAGAAGACGATACTTATGGAGTTGGAGATAGGTCAAATGGAGTTTCGAGGGGCCCACAAGGGCAGGGCCCCGCCCTGCCCCCTTGTGGATGGCCAGTAGGCCCCCTCTGGCAGGTCTTTGTTTCAGTATTTTTTATTCATTCAATAAAAAATCCTCGCCAAGTTTCGTCAAATTCTGAGAAATTTTATTTTTGCACAAAAACAACACCATGGCAGTTCTGCTGAAAACAACGTTAGTCTGGGTTAGTTTCATTCAAATCAGGTAAATTAGAGTCCAAAACAAGAGCAAAATTGTTTGTAAAAGTAGATACATTTGGGACGTATCTAATCCCACAAGATTAACTCATTTCTTGTCCTCATGAAGTTCAGTTGATAAACTGAAAGTGATAAAGAAAAGCTTTTACAAACTCTTTTGTTTCCGTTTCCATATAGAAGATTAATTAGTAACCCAGTTCTCAGCACAAGTGATAACACTTAGAACTAACATTTACACATATCAATGACATAATTAACCAGCGAGCAGTAATACTATATCTCAAATGCCAACACTTTGTCAAGACAATCATGATGCAATATGGTAGAATGGTATCTTGCTAGCCCTTTCTAAGACCGCAAAACATAAATGCATAACACCTCAACAGTTCAAGCAGTGACTACATATTTTAATTCAGGTTAGAAGAGATCCAGTCATGCTCACACCCAACATTAACTAGACTTAGTGCATACGAATGACAATAGCGCTCTCAGGATTGGTGCCTTTAATTATAAGGTGATGACTCAACAATAAAAAGTAAATAATATAAAAGTAAAGAAATGTCCCTTCGTAGACGGAAGCTGAGATTTGCAGAGGTGCCAGAGCTCGAAGCTTAAAATGCAGATGAATACATTTTGAGTGGTGTGCTTTTCCTGCCAACGCCACCACCAAGGATCCAATATCTTCCATGTTAAACACGTTAATGGCGGTTCCCAAATAGAATGAATTTTTTACTCTCCCTCCACCATACAAACACTTCCACGGCTAGTCGAATCCTTGGGTGCCCTCCAAACTATTAGGTTTCTAGGGGGAGTTTTTGTTTATTTTTTTTATTAAGCAGGATTGGGCATCCTTTTTACCAGCCTCCCTCGGAGTTGACGATCGGATAAACTCTCTTCGTCAGTTAAACACACTTAGCACGGAAGATACTGACCGCCCATTCCCTCCATGAGCAGTACGATCACACAAAACATATGTTTATTTGAAGGTTTTAAAGTTGGAACATGCAAATTTACTTGGAATGGCAGGGTAATACCGTATATAGGTAGATATGGTGGAATCTTCAGACCAACTTTGTTTTAGGAGTTTGGATGCACAAGCAGTATTCCCGCTTAGTACAAGTGAAGGCTAGCAAATAGATTGAGAAGCGATCAACCAGAGAGCGACAACGGTCATAATCATGCATTGAGAATAATTAACATTGAACATGAGCATGAGTAGGATATAAACACCTTGAACATAAGTATCATAGAGGCTATATTGGATTTGAATCTATTACATGCCTTGAACATGCGCCAAGTCAAACCATTTGAATTCTTCAGAGGAGGATACCATCCTAACATACTACATCATAACCATTTCAATGCATGTTGACACACAAGATAACATATTATCCACTCCTAGCTACGTAAGCATGGTATGAGGAACTAAAATCTCCAATTGTCATCACAAATATGTTTACTCATAATATGCTGAATTAGGACTACTATCTAAAATTATTTACAAAAACAAGAAAGAAGAGTTCATACCAATTTTTCTCTACCACAGTCGCTTCATCAAATTATTGTCATTATTGCCTTTCACTTGCACAATCGAATGATGTAAAAATTATGATTATGTAAGAGTGTCATGGAGTACGTTGGAATATGCAAACACTTTATTCAAAGGAGAAGACAAGGAATATTCGTCCCTTCATTAGCTCAGCAATAAGGAATAAATGAGCCACTTGACAGTTCTTACAAAGTCTTCTCCTTACAACGACTCAAAGAAAGAAAACAAATTCAGAAAAACACACTGAAATATTTTTGGAGTTTTATTTTTTCTAAGGACAGTGAAAGAAAGAAGGAAAATGAAAAACGAGAGAAACTATTTACACGGGAGAACTCCCAACAAACAAGAAAAGAAGAAACGAGAAATCTTTTTGAGTTTTATTTTATCATTACGAACTAATTAAACAAGAAAGAAAAAGCAAAAAGAAGAGGGAAATGTTTTTGGATTTTTCAAAGTTTTTCAAACATACAAAAGAAACACAATAAATGCTAAAGAAAAGAAAACGATGAACACCGACAATTGCAATGAATGTGTGAACATGAAAAATGAAATGTTGTTAAGAATACGTACTCCCCCAAGCTTAGGGCCAGTTCTTATGCTAGCTTTTAGAATAAGCTGAAATAAGCTGCCCCCTACCCAGCTTATTCTAGAAGCTCAATCAAATTTATTTATTTAGAAGCCTACTAATTAAACTTCAGTAGTAGGCTTCTAAAAATATATTTTTAGTTGGACTTCTAGAATAAGATGGGTAGGCGGCAACTTATTCTAGAAGCTCAAAAAAGCTACGAAAAGAACTGGCCCTTTGGCTTTCGGCCTAACTTGGTCTATGGCCACTGGAAAAATCCATGAGGTCTAGGATAGTTGTCATAGTGATAACTCGGGACGACATTCCATGCTGCCTGCTCAGTGAAGCAAGTGGCCTCCGCTACAATGTTGTGCTCATGGACCTCATCCAGATAAATATAATGCCTTTGTTTATTCTGAAAATCAAAGAGGAAAGGCACTAGCAAAACAACAGGGACATCGTGCTCTTTCTTAAATGTCAGTTCATACACGTATTCATTAGTCTCGTACTCAATAAACTTATGACGTTGCATAGCATCAAAATCCAAGAAGTTAGGAGGGAGCATAGGGTCATTAGGCCTAGCAGAGATGCCAAAGCTTGCACCAAGCGAGAAGCGTAAATCCCTCAATATAAGCTACCATCACGCAAATTTCTAGCTAAGTGTCGTGCAATTACGACACCAAAATTATAACTCATAGAAGCATACATAGCAGCATGCAAAATACTCAAATCAGGTGCATACAATGCACTAATATCATGCTTACCAACTAGGCATCTCCCACTGGATATTGCAAAGTAACAAATAGTAGGGAACTGAACGCTTCTAATTCTAGCTTGTGTCACACCTCTATCCTCCCCATTACAAAACTACTGAGAAATGCATCATAATCACGTTTCTGTGGTTCGGCGAGCGAACCCAATACAAAATTTACATATTTCACAAAAGTCTTCTAGAGGCAAACTATATGATTTTTCATAAAGATGAAAGAGAACTCTAGAAGTGGCATAATGGTACTAAAATTGTTGTGTAAATGAATTGGTAAGTAGATAGTACCGAGTGCACTTATCTGCGACGAAGGCAGTCAGCTCGACATATTCAATATATTGATCAAATTCTTGCTTAACACGGGCGCCCACCATGAAGATGTCACACGGCCACTGGCACGACTTCACCTCGGCACCCCGCAGAGAACTCTCACGAGGTTCATGATATGCCGGGCGTGCCGCACTTTGGCTAGAGGAGCCACCCGAGGACCCCTCCTAAGCATGTTCATTTATCTTGCAAATTTCTGAATTTTTTGGCCACAAATAAGAGGTGAATAAAACATAACAAAATTGATAGCAACAACTTATATGGATGCCTAGAGGCTATATCAAGCATTCAAAACACTTAGAACCAAATAAATGTAACACGCAAGTCATTTTCTTGGTCACCAATAGCAGTACAAAAATGCAAAATATAAACCACTAAAACAGAAACTAATTGGACACACGGAGGAGTCACATACCAAGGAGCAATTTTCCCGAACTATTTCAAAAATGGAGCTCCGAGCAAAGAGATAGAAAATTCGTATCTAGGAGCAAGAACATGAGCTAAGAATTGGACATGAATTTTTTTGGAGGTGGAGGAAGAAGATGGGTGTGGGAGATAAGTTAGTGGGGTCATGTGGCCCCCAAAAGACCGGTGCGCGCGTCGGGGGGGGGGGGGTAGGCGCGCCTTGCCCCCTTGTGGGCAGCAGGTGCACCCCCTAGGGTGTTGATACGTCTCCAACGTATCTACTTTTCCTCACTCTTTTTCCCTTGTTTTGGACTCTAATTTGCATGATTTGAATGAAACTAACCCAGACTAACGTTGTTTTCAGCAGAACTACCATGATGTTGTTTTTGTGCAGAAATAAAAGTTCTCGGAACGGAACAAAACTTTTTGGAGAATTATTTCAGAATATATAAGAATTATTGGAGCCAAAATCCACCGAAGAGGGGGGCCAGGGTGAGCAACACCCACCAGGGCGCGCCAGGCCCCCTGGGCATGCCCTGGTGGGTTGTGCCCACCTCGTGGCCCCACTGACCCTAATCCCGCCACTATAAATTCCTATTTTCTGAGAAAAAAATCACAGAGAAAGTTTCATCGCGTTTTACGTTATGGAGCCGCCGCCACCTCCTGTTCTTCATCGGGAGGCCAGATCTAGAGCCCGTTTGGGGCTCCGAAGAGGGGAATCTTCGGTCTTCGTCATCACCAACCCTTCTCCGTCGCCAATTCCATGATGCTCCCCACCGGGAGTGAGTAATTCCTTCGTAGGCTTGCTGGTCGGTGAGGAGTTCGATGAGATTCATCATGTAATCGAGTTAGTTTTGTTAGGGCTTGATCCCTAGTATCCACTATGTTCCGAGATTGATGTTGCTATGACTTTGCTATGCCTAATGCTTGTCACTAGGGCCCGAGTGCCATGATTTCATATCTAAACCGCTTATGTTATCATCTCTATATCCATGTTCTTGATCCGATCTTGCCAAGCGATATGCACCTATTACGTGTTATGATCCGTCAACCCCATAGTGACAATATTTGGGATACTTCACGGTGATGACCGTAGTTTGAGGAGTTCATGTATTCACCATGTGTTAATGCTTTGTTCCGGTTCTCTATTAAAAGGAGGCCTTAATATCCCTTAGTTTCCTTATGGACCCCGCTGCCACGGGAGGGCAGGACAAAAGATGCCATGCAAGTTCTTTTCCATAAGCACGTATGACTATTTACGGAATACATGCCTACATTACATTGACGAACTGGAGCTAGTTCTGTGTCGCCCTAGGTTATTACTGTTATATGATGAATATCATCCAACGAGTTCACCGATCTAGTGCCTACGAGTTTTTCCACTTATTGTTCTTGCTAAGTTACTACTGCTGTTGCTACTGTTCCAACTGCTACAAAACTATTGCTACTACTGTTACCGCTACTGTTACTATTGCTACTGCTATCAAAACTATCATATTACTGTCCTACTGATCACTTTGCTGTAGATATTTAATCTCCAGGTGTGGTTGAATTGACAACTCAATTGCTAATACTCTCAAGTATTCTTTGGCTCCCCTTGTGTCGAATCTATAAATTTGGGTTGAATACTCTACCCTCGAAAACTGTTGCGATCCCCTATACTTGTGGGTTATCAAGACCTTTTTCTGGCGCCGTTGCCGGGGAGCATAGCTATATTTGTTGAGTCACTTGGGATTTATATCAATTGATCACTATGAAGAATCTGAAGGATCCAAAGACTAAGATTTTTTCCCTATAAGACGAGGGGAGGTAAGGAACTGCCATCTAGCTCTGCACTTGATTCACCTTCTGTTATGAGTAAGCTTGCAACACCACCACATGCTAGTAATCCTGACATGTCGCAAGTTATTGATGATGCTACCTCTGCTATGAATGATGCTTATGATGATGCTAGTACCATGCTTGATGATAATGTGCCACTAGGAGAATTTCTTGATGAGCAAATTGCTAGAGCTAAAGAGAATGAAACTACTAAAATTGATGAGATTGCTGAAACTGATGAAGCTTATGAAACTGATGATGACTATGAAACACCTATTAGTCCTAGCTCTCCTAAGTTTGAAATGCCTAAGATACCTGAGGTTATGTTATGGACGAAGAGGTAACTAGAGAAATTCTTTCTTGCAAGGATAGAAACGATCTTAAGAAATTGCTACACAAGTATAAGGAAAAGACTTTAAATGCTAGAATGAAATGTGATCCTAAGTTTGCTACTTCACCTATCTTTGTTACCGATAAGGATTATGAATTCTCTGTCGACCCAGAGTTAATTACTTTGGTGGAATCTGATCCTTTCCATGGCTATGAAACTGAAACTGTAGTGGCACACCTTACTAAGCTGAATGATATAGCTACCCTCTTTGCTCATGATTAGAAGATTAGCTACCATTACATTCTTAAGTTATTTCCGTTCTCATTAAAGGGTGATGCTAAGACATGGTACAATACTCTTACTCCTGGTTGTGTGTGATACATCTCCAACGTATCTATAATTTTTGCTTGTTCCATGTTGTTATATTATAATTCTTGGATGTTTTACAATCATTTTATAACAATTTTATATCATTGTTTGGGACTAACCTATTGACATAGTGCCAAAGTGCCAGTTGCTGTTTTTGCTTGTTTTTTACTTCGCAGAAAATCAATACCAAACGGAGTCCAATCGCGACGAAACTTTTTGGAGATTTTTTCTAGACCAGAAGACACCCGGTGGGCCAAAGAAGTGCTAGAGAAGTGGCCCGAGGAGACCACAATCCACCAGGGCGCGCCAGGGGGGCCCCGACGCGCCAGGGGGGCCCCGGCGCGCCCTGATGGGTTGTGCCCTCCTCGGGGCCCCTCTCCACCGCCTCTGATGCCTATAAATTTCCAAATATTCAAAAAACCCTAGGGGAGTCGACGAAACACAATTCCAGCCGCCGCAAGTTCCAGAGCCTCGAGATCCAATCTAAACACCATCACGGAGGGGTTCATCTTCTTCATAGGTGCCTCTCCGATGATGCATGAGTAGTCCACCATAGACCTACGGGTCCGTAGGCAGTAGCTAGATGGATTCCTCTCTCTCTCTCTCTCTCTCTCTCTCTCTCTTATGATTCTCAATACAATGGTCTCTTGGAGATCTATTTGATGTAAACTTTTGCGGTGTGTTTGTTGGGATCCGATGAATTTTGAGTTCATGATCAGTTTCGATCCATGAATATTATTTGAGTCTTCTTTGATCTCTTATATGCATGATTACTTATAGCCTCCTATTTCTTCTTCGAATCTTTGGTTTAGTTAGGCCGACTAGATCGATTTTTCTTGCCATGGGAAGAGGTGCTTTGTGATGGGTTCGATCTTGCGGTGTTCTTTCCTAGTGACAGAAGGGGCAGCAAGACACCCATGTATTGTTGCTATTAAGGATAACAAGATGGGGTCTATTCCTACATGAATAGATCTTGTCTACATCATGTCATCGTTCTTATTGCATTACTCCGTTATTCCATGAACTTAATACACTAGATGCATGCTGGATAGCGGTCGATGTGTGGAGTAATAGAGGTAGATGCAGACAGGAGTCGGTCTACCTATCTTGGACGTGATGCCTATATAATGATCATCGCCTTGGATATCGTCATGACTATTCAATTTTCTATCAATTGCCCAACAGTAATTTGTTCACCCACCGTGTGCTATACTCATGAGAGAAGGCACTAGTGAACCCTAGGGCCCCCAGGTCTACTTTTCCAACATATTGCTTTCAGATCTACCTTTTTGCATCTTTGTTTTCAGATCTACAAAACCAAAAACCCAAAAACATATTGCTGCATATTTTATTTGCTCTTTTTATTTTGTGTTCTTGAGAGATCTATCTCTCCTATCTATCACTACCTAATCTATCTTTTTACCGTAGAGAGATTGACAACCTCTCTTTCGCATCAGGTTGCAAGTATTTGTTGTTTGTGTGCAGGTGCTGCTTATTGGGTGGTGGTGATCCTCCTACTGGTTCGATAACCTTGGTTTCATAACTGAGGGAAATACTTACCGTCGCTGTGCTGCATCATCCCTTCCTCTTTGGGGAAATACCGACGCAGTCTCAAGCCACGTCAAAGGAATTTCTGGCGCCGTTGACGGGGAAGAAGCGGTCTCTTCTACGTGCCTATCGTAGGCGCCGAGGGGACTCCATCATCATCTACCAGGTTCCTAATCACAAATCTCATCTCCTTGCAATTACATTATTTGCCATTTGCCTCTCGTTTTCCTCTCCTCCACTTCACCAATTTGCCATTTTATTCGCCCTCTTTTTCGTTTGCCCTTTTTCTTGCCGGATCTCTTCTTTGCTTGCAATCTTGTTTGCGTAGTCACGATGACTCAAGAAAACACCAAGTTGTGTGATTTTTCTAATACTAATAACAATGATTTTATTTGTACTCCGATTGCTCCTCCCGCCACTAGTGCGGAGTCTTGCGATATTAATGCCGCTTTGTTGAATCTTGTCATGAAAGATCAATTTGCCGGTAATCCTAATGAGGATGCCGCATCCCATCTAAACACGTTCGTAGAATTGTGTGATATGCAAAAGAAAAAAGATGTGGACAATGATATTGTCAAGTTGAAACTATTTCCTTTTTCCTTGCGGGATCGTGCAAAAATTTGGTTTTCCTCTTTGCCTCGCAATAGTATCGATTCTTGGAATAAGTGCAAGGATGCTTTTATCACTAAGTATTTTCCACCCGCGAAAATTATTTCCCTTAGGACACAAATCATGAATTTTAAGCAACTTGAGCATGAACATGTTGCACAATCTTGGGAAAGAATGAAGTTGATGCTAAGAAATTGTCCTGCTCATGGTTTAAATCTTTGGATGATCATACAATTTTTTTATGCGGGGTTGAATTTTGTCTCTAGAAATCTTTTAGATTCCGCCGCGGGTGGTACTTTTATGGTGATTACTTTGGGTGAAGATACTAAATTGCTAGATAATATCATGGCTAATTATTCTCAATGGCATACCGAAAGAGCACCTACTAGTAAAAAAGTTAATTCGGTTGAGGAAATTAGTACTTTGAGTGATAAGGTTGATGCTTTGATGAAATTGGTTGCTAGTAAAAATGCTCCTATTGATCTTAATGATGTGCCTTTGTCTACCTTGATTGAGCAAAATAGTGATTCCGTAGATGTGAATTTTGTCTCGCGAAACAATTTCAATAACAATGCTTATAGAGGTAATTTTAATCCTAGGCCTTTTCCTGGAAATTCCTCTAATAATTATGGTAATTCCTATGGTAATTCTTCTTACAATAATAATAGGAACACCTCTGATCTTGAGAGTAATATTAAAGAATTTATCAATGCGCAAAAGGCTTTCAATACTACGATAGAAGAAAAGTTGAATAAGATTGATGATATGTCTAGAAGCATTGATAGAATTTCTCATGATGTTGAAAATCTCATGTTGAAAGCTTTTGTGCCTAAGATTTATGAATATATTAAAGCTTTATATGTCTCCATGGATGAAAGTAAGAAAGAACCGCTATGCTTAGAGCTAAAAGAGAAATCTTCGAAAAATCGTTTTCTAGTGATTGCCTTCATAAAAAAAGATGAAGATCTTAAAGTGATTGGTGTTTCTTCTATTGATTCCTTGTTTAGTAATATTAAGATTGATAATGAAGGGACTGAAGTAGAGTCAACTTTAGCTAGAAGGCGTCCTAATAATTTGGAGGGTGAAAATCTTGATGAAATTTTTGATAAAAGTGGGTTTGAAGAGGTCAAAACTTTAACTAGTGATGTGCCCACTATTTTGGATTGCAAAGACTTTAATTATGATAGTTTCTCTTTGATTGAATGTATTTCTTTGCTGCAATCCATGTTGAATTCACCCCATGCTTAAGCAAAATAAAGCTTTTACTAAACATATCGTTGATGCCATGATGAAATCTTTTGAAGAAAAGTTGGAGTTGGAGATTTCTATTCCTAGAAAATTACATGATGAGTGGGAACCTACCATTAAGGTCAAGATTAAAAATTATGAATGCTTTGCTTTGTGTGATTTAGGTGCTAGTGTTTCCACGATTCCGAAATCTCTATGTGATGTGCTTGGTCTCACCAATATTGAAGAATGTTCTCTTAATTTGCACTTGACGGATTCTACTATTAAAAAGCCTTTGGGAAGAATTAATGATGTTCTTATTCTTGCAAATAGGAACTATGTGCCTATTGATTTTATTGTGCTTGATATTGATTGCAATCCGTCTTGTCGCATTATACTTGGTAGACCGTTTTTACGCACTATAGGTGCCGTGATTGATATGAAAGAAGGCAATATTCGTTTTCAATTTCCCTTGAGAAAGGGTATGGAACACTTACCTAGAACAAGAATTAAGCCACCATATGAATCAATCATGAGGGCATCCTATGGATCCATAACCAAAGATGACAATACTTGAATCTATGCGTTATGCCTAGCTAGGGGCGTAAAACAATAGCGCTTGTTGGGAGGCAACCCAATTAATAAATAAATTTTTGCTTTTTCCTTTCTGTTTTTGAGTGTTGACACAATTATGCCTCTGTTATTATTGTGTTTTTCTAGTTTATTTAGTGTTTGTGCCAAGTAAAGCCTTTAGGATGATTCATAGGATGAGTAGAAGCGATGTTGAATCTGAAACAGAAACTTTGCGTCCAGTATATGAATTTTCATTTTTGTCTGGAACGTGATCTTGAGCTGAAATTTTAACACAGTATTTATATACAAATTCCTTACGTTTTCCGAATTTGCCAAAATTTTTAGAGTTACATAAGTATGGTTTTTTTAGAGAAGGAGGATCGCCCCCGGCCTCTGCATCTGAGCGATGCATGCAGCCATTTTATTAATTATTCACAAAAGACCTTATAAAGAAATATAGCAATAAGTCTGAAGCCACCGTCTAGGCGACAACTGTCGCTACTCCTATCCATCTGATGAAGGGATGCTGATAGTCCGGGCCTAATACCACAGACCTCGCACACAAGCCTAACATCTAAGACCTAAGGCCCCAGCCAAGCCACTTGCCGGGTATGGGGCACCCACCGGTCTAGCGCGCTCTCAAGAGGCCGTCGCCGCCAACTGCCACTACTCCATCTTCAGAGCTGTACTGACGCATCATCCTTGCCTGGTCTAGCTGCCGTCAACGCCACCACGACGCCCAACGGCACCACCACCCTGCGCACAAACATAAGTATGGTTGGAGTACAGATTACTACAGACTGTTCTGTTTAAGACAGATTCTGTTTTCGTTGCATTGTGTGCTTGTTTTGATGAATCTATGGGTTATATTGAAGGGTATGCGCCATGGTAAAGTTAAAATATAGTAGGTATAATGCAATAATAAAATATGAATGGGTTTGCAACAGTACCTAAAGTAGTGATTTGCTTTATTATACTAACGGATCTCACGAAGATTTTGTTGAGTTTTGTGTGATTGAAGTTTTCAAGTTTTGGGTGAGATCACGATGGATGAAGGAATAAGGAGTGATAAAAAGCCTAAGATTGGGGATTCTACTACACCCCCAAGATATATCCAAAGAGTAACAAGCAACTAAGCTTGGGGATGCCCCCGAGTGGCATCCCCTCTTTCTTCTAACGACCATCGGTATTTTACTTGGAGCTATATTTTTATTCGTCACATATCATGAGTTTTGCTTGGAGCTTCTTGTATCATTGCTTCCTTTGTTTGTTAGTTTTTCATTTGTATCCTTGCTGGACACACCTATTTGAGAGAGCCAAAATCATGCTATGATTTGTTAGAATTGCTCTATGTGCTTCGCTTAAACTTTTTGAGCTATAGAATTGCTCTAGTGCTTCACTTATATCTTTTTGAGCACGGTGTGCTTGGAAATTTTTGTAGAAATACTCTCATGCTTCACTTAGATTAATTTGAGAGTAGGTAAATTTTGAAGAAATCCTCTCATTCTTCACTTATACTATTTTGAGAGATGAAATCTTTATGCTCATGTGCTTCACTTAAATTTGTTTGAGCTTGCCAAAAAGCAATGGCAATATATAAAATTAGTCCCAAAGTGATAGATATCCAAGGAGGATATAATAAAAACTTTCATGAAGATCATTGGGCAAATTAAACTTGATTCTTTGTAATAGTTTTGAAACATGATGATAGTAATATGTGAGTCATGTTAGTGAGTAATTATGCTTAGTAGGAATATTGGTGTTAAGGTTTGTGATTCCCTATGCATGCACGGAAGTCAATAGTTATGCAATGAATTTACATCCTACTTGTGGTGCATTATTCGGTGTTAGTTATGCTCAATGCTCGCTTATGTGAATTTTCGTTTCTTGGTTTGGTTGCTTCCCAATCTATATGCTAGCCTCCATTTGTACTAAGTAGAAATACTACTTGTGCATCCAAAAATCTTAAACCAAGTTTTGCCTTATGAGTCCACTATACCTACCTATATGCGGTATTTCCATGCCGTTCCAAGCAAATTTGTATGTGCCATCTCTAAATTTTCAAAATAAATTTTCTCTTTTGTGTGCTCGTACCGCTCATGAAACGGTGGGGAGTGTCCAATATTTTTCCATGCTAGATGTGTTATTCTCAAGATGAGTGTTTATTCACTTGTCATTGCACGAGAGTGCGGCGGTAATAGGGATGCCCGTTCCCGAAATGAAAAAGAAAAATATATTTACTTTATGTTGTCAAATAATAAATTCCTTGGAAAGTGTTGGTATGGAAGGCAACCGTGGATACGACCCGCCATGGAAAGTGAAAGTTTGGTGGAAAAAGGAATAAACTTTATTTTTCTGTTTGGGAACCGCCTATGATGTATCTAGCATGGAAAGTATTGTGAGCTACTTTGTCGTTTACGTTGATAGGAAAAGCATGCCACCCAAAATATTTTTCTCTTTTAATTTAAACCTTGAGCTCTGGCACCTCTACAAATCCCTACTTCCCTCTGCGAAGGGCCTATCTATTTACTTTATACAATTTTTATTTTTACTTTGAGTATCCATTTTCTCTTATAAAGCACCAACTAGGGGGCACTATGATCGTACTTGAGCATTGGGCATAGTTAATATTTGAGTGTGTTTTATGAATGGATCAATGATTGAGCATGATGGGCTAGGGATAACTTTCTTTAGTGTTGATATTTTGAAAGACATGGTTGCTTGTTGACATGCTTGAGTATTGAAGTCATTATGTTAAAACTAGACTATTGCTTTGAATCATTTACAAGTCCAAATGTCCATGCTATACAAAAGAAAAGAATATGAGATGAACATGTTAGGCAGCATTCCACATCAAAAATTCTGTTTTTATCATTTACCTACTCGAGGATGAGTAGGAATTAAGCTTGGGGATGCTGATACGTCTCCAACATATCTATAATTTTTGCTTGTTCCATGCTGTTATATAATCATTCTTGGATGTTTTACAATCATTTTATAACAACTTTATATCATTTTTTGGGACTAACCTATTGACATAGTGCCAAAGTGCCAGTTGTTGTTTTTGCTTGTTTTTACTTCGCAGAAAATCAATAACAAACGGAGTCCAATCACGACGAAACTTTTTGGAGATTTTTTCTGGACCAGAAGACACCCGGTGGGCCAAAGAAGTGCTGGAGAAGTGGACCGAGGAGACCACAACCCACCAGGGTGCGCCAGGGGGGGCCCGGCGTGCCCTGATGGGTTGTGCCCTCCTCGGGCCCCCTCTCCACCGCCTCTGATTCCTATAAATTCCCAAACATTCCAAAAATGCTAGGGGAGTCGACAAAACACAATTCCATCCGTCGGAAGTTCCAGAACCTCGAGATCCAATCTAAACACCATCACAAAGGGGTTCATCTTCTTCATAGGTGCCTCTCCGATGATGCGTGAGTAGTCCACCATAGACCTACGGGTCCATAGACAGTAGCTAGATGGCTTCCTCTCTCTCTCTCTCTCTCTCTCTTATGATTCTCAATACAATGGTCTCTTGGAGATCTATTTGATGTAAACATTTGCGGTGTGTTTGTTGGGATCCGATGAATTTTGAGTTCATGATCAGTTTCTATCCATGAATATTATTTGAGTCTTCTTTGATATCTTATATGCATGATTACTTATAGCCTCGTATTTCTTCTTTGAATCTTTGGTTTAGTTAGGCCGACTAGATCGATTTTTCTTGTCATGGGAAGAGGTGCTTTGTGATGGGTTCGATCCTGCGGTGTTCTTTCCCAGTGACAGAAGGGGCAGCAAGACACACATGTATCATTGCTATTAAGGATAACAAGATGGGGTCTATTCCAGCATGAATAGATCTTGTCTACATCATGTCATCATTCTAATTGCATTACTCCATTTTTCCATGAACTTAATAGACTAGATGCATGCTGGATAGTGGTCGATGTGTGGAGTAATAGAGGTAGATGCAGGTAGGAGTCAGTCTACCTATCTTGGACGTGATGCCTATATAATGATCATCGCCTTGGATATCGTCATGACTATTCGATTTTCTATCAATTGCCTAACAGTAATTTGTTCACCCACCGTGCGCTATACTCATGAGAGAAGCCACTAGTGAACCCTACGCCCCCCGGGTCTACTTTTCCAACATATGGCTTTCAGATCTACCTTTTTGCATCTTTGTTTTCAGATCTACAAAACCAAAAACCCAAAAACATATTGCTGCATATTTTATTTGCTCTTTTTATTTTGTGTTCTTGAGAGATCTATCTCTCCTATCTATCACTACCTAATCTATCTTTTTACCGTAGAGAGATTGACAACCTCTCTTTCGCGTCGGGTTGCAAGTATTTGTTGTTTGTGTGCAGGTGTCGCTTATTGGGTGGTGGTGATCCTCCTACTGGTTCGATAACCTTGGTTTCATAAGTGAGGGAAATACTTACCGTCGTTGTGCTGCATCATCCCTTCCTCTTTGGGGAAATACCGACGCAGTCTCAAACCACGTCAGTGTGCGTAGTCCCCAGGATATGATTTACTATTTCTCTGAAAAATATTTGCCTGCTCATAAGAAACAAGCTGCCTTAGAGGAAATATTTAACTTTGTGCAAATTGAAGAAGAGAGTCTCCCACAAGCTTGGGGGAGGCTTCTCCAATTGCTTAATGCTTTGCGTGATCACCCTCTCAAGAAAAATGAAATACTTGATATCTTTTATAATGGACTAACTGATGCTTCTAGGGACTTCCTAGATAGTTGTGCTGGTTGTGTTTTCAGGGAAAGAACTGTTGAACAAGCTGAGGAATTATTGAATAATATATTGAAGAATTATGATGATTGGACTCCTCCTGAACCACTGCCTAAACCCACTCCGAAGAAGAGGGGCATCTTATTTCTCAGTCCTGAAGATATGCAAGAGGCAAAGCAAAGAAATCTATGAAGGAAAAAGGTATTAAAGCCGAGGATGTTAAGAATTTGCCACCTATGGAAGAAATACATGGCCTTGACACACCACCACCTTCACAGGTGGTAGAGGTAAATTCTTTATTAAAGTTTAATGAAAGTGACATCCCTCACAATAAACATCCTAGTCAATGCTTATATGAGTTTGACAACTATATTATGAAGCAAGATCATTTCAATGCACATGTTTTGAAAAAATTGAAATATAATTCTGATATGATTGCTCGCTTGAGTGACTTGCTATTTAGAATCAGTAATGATGTTAGAGGTGTAGGAAAGCATGCCTCTATGGTTCAAACTCAGTTAGAACAAGTTGCTAAGTCTCAAAAAGAATTGCTTGATGAAATGAATAGTAATATGAATGATTTTGCTGCTAGAGTAGTAACTAGAGGAGGTAAAATGACCCAAGAACCACTTTATCCTGAAGGTCATCCTAAAAGAATTGAACAAGACTCTCAGAGAATTAATACTGATGCACCTAGTCCTAAGAAGAAAAAGAAAAAGAAAAAGAAAAATGATAGGACTTTGCATACCTCTAGTGAACCTGAGATACAAAAACCTCCTGATAACAATGATGTCTCTATTTCTGATGCTGGAACTCAGTCTGGTAATGAACATTAACCTAGTGATAATGATAATGATAATGATGATGTTCATGAAGATGCTCAACCTACTAATGATAAGGAGATAGATAATAATGTTGAAATAGAGCCTGCTGCTGATCTTGATAACCCACAACCTAAAAATAAACGTTATGATAAAAGAGATTTTGTGGCTAGGAAACATGGTAAAGAAAGAGAGCCATGGGTTCAGAAACCCATGCCATTTCCACCTAAGCCATCTAAGAAAAAGGATGATGAAGAATTTGAGCGCTTTGCTGAAATGATTAGGCCAGTCTTTTTGCGTACCCGCTTAACCGATATCTTAAAGATGGCCCCTTATGCAAAGTATATGAAAGACATCATCACAAATAAAAGTAAGATACCTGAAGCTGAAATCTCCACCATGCTTGCTAATTACTATTTTAAGGACGGAGTACCTAAAAAACTTGGAGATCCTGGAATACCAACTATACCTTGCTCCATTAAAAGAAACTATGTCAAAACTGCTTTGTGTGATTTGGGAGCTGGTGTTAGTGTTATGCCTTTCTCCTTATATAAAAGACTTGATTTGAATAAACTCACAACTACCGAGATATCATTGCAAATGTCCGATAAATCAACGGCCATACCTATCGGTATTTGTGAGGATGTGCCCGTTGTTGTTGCAAATGTTACTATCTTAACGGACTTTGTTATTCTTGAGATGCTCGAGGACGACAATATGTCGATTATCCTTGGTAGACCCTTTTTGAATACTGAAGGGGTTGTTATTGATTGCAATAAAAGCAAAGTTACTTTTCATATCAATGGTAATGAGCATACGGTGCACTTTCCGAAGAATCAATTCCAAGTTAATGGTATAAATGTTATTGAAGAATATGTTGGAGATATGCCCTAGAGGCAATCATGTGATGATTTCGTTTCTTATGTATTCATGAGTATTTTGTATTGTCCTTGAACATCATCAGTGATATGTATCAATAAGTATGTGACTTATTTGTGAGACTATATATACTATGATGATTGTTCTAATAGTCCCTAGTTGTTAAGGTTATGCGGACACATATCCTTTACTAGTATACGATTCAGTTGATGACTACGTTTCACAAGTCATGTGCATAGAGATGCTAAACTGATAGTATGGACTCGAGGATTGAGATCACCGAGTCGGACAGACCCACTTTGAGACACAGCGAGATAATGTCATCTGTTAGTCTCAAGTACAATGTATATGCCATGTCCTAGACCTGAGGTCATCGCATGTTCTCAGGATGAGGATCGACTTACTTAGGGTCTATCAAACGCTACTCCGTAACTGGGTAGTTATAAAGGTAGCTTTCGGGTGAGTCGTAAGACATGCCGCGAGACATGGTTAACCAAGATGGGATTTGCCCCTCCGTGAGGAGAGATATTCTTTGGGCCCTCTCGTGTGATCAGATTCAGAAAGCATGGCCATGCGACATGGGTTAAGTGTTAACCCATATCGGGAATCTGCATCATGGTTTCGAGAAGTGATGCCGAGCTACCACAAGGGTGACAAGTACTCGCCTTGAGCTCTACAACCTATATCATGAGGCAAAAGGAATGTTGTATATGACACATTGTCGAGGTTTGTCTAACGACTTTGCGCACACATGGGAGTTGGCACGTTCTGCTAGGAGCCGGTACCGACTATCGACTCGGGTCATGTCCATGTGTACGTGAACCTATAGGGTCGCACACTTAAGGGATTGCAGCCCATTCGGATTGGATCCGAATGGAAATTGGGACTAGACTCATCGTGGGCCTCAAGTGTTGAGCCCACCTCGGAGGTCTATATAAAGGGGAGTGGGCGCACCTTTCAGGGTTGATCTTTTTCCTCCCGTCGACAGCCACCGCCACTCCCCACGCCACCATGCCGTGCGATCGGACCTAGTAGTCCGCCGCCCGACACTGCCCCCGTACGTGTGGATACCTTGGAGGCATCGCATCTGCGGTGCTTGGACGAACCGTTCGAGGGATCCGTGAGGAACTATTCGAGGGATCTGCGAGGAGCTGTTTGTGGGAGATCGCTGTTCGTGGGAGATCGGCTACACGAGGAGGAGACGAATCGGCTGATCGACTACACGCATCACCAACTCTACTTCCGCTGCGGTGACTGCGCGTCTAGTGGTAAACCCGATCCCGTGATCTGTTTCCAGCAGCATGTTCTTGGGTGCGCGGTAGAAATTTTTATTTGGCGCTAGCGTAGCGTACCGCGTGTTCCAACATTGGTATCAGAGCCTCCGCTGTGTGGTGATAGATTCGGTGATTTGCATATGAGATATGTAGATCGGTCAATGAGATCAGCTGTGCACGTCAGTGTTGACGGTTGGTTTCGTGATCTTGATTCCGTGATCGTGATGCAGAGGTCGTGACACGAATTACCCCTACCGGTCGGTTTCCGCCATCGGGGTAGACAATGGAACGTAAATCCAGATGCAGCACGCGAAGATCAATGAGATTGATCGAACCGGAGCAAAGATCGACACCGTGGAAATGTGATTTCCGCAGTGCTGAAATCTGTTGGAGGGGTAATAGTAAAACGGGCATAACTTTTGCATACGAACTCCGTTTTTGCTCCACGACCTGTCAAATTGAAGGGCACGAAAAGATGCATTTGACCTTCAACAGCTTTGCCATTTTAGGCGATATTTTTGAGGTCAAAATCTTCTTGGAAAATAGAGTTTCAGACAGTTTTATTTTCGACGGTAGAACGTCTGAGTTGTTTTTGCAGGGAATGCTTGTGATTTGGTATAGCCCATGAATGTTGCTTGTAAATTATTAAATCATGACCTGCGTGTCATGAGTGCGGCAACCGGCTGGAGCCATATGGTTGTCTCATTATTGTATTAATGACCTGCGTGTCAACATGAGATGCGTTGTAATGTAATTTACTCACATAGCTATTAGTTTGTAATAGCATAGTATCTTATGTAACACTTGGTGGTTGACACCATGTGTGGAGATGGAGATCACCACAAGGGCAACCATGCATGGAGATGGAGATCGCCATGGGTATGCGCACGTGGAGATGGAGATCACCATGTGTTAATGAAAGGGGCTATACCATATCACACATATATAAACTGCATGTGAAAGTTTATCCCTTTCATGCGCCCTTCTTTTGCATGATGGATGTTTTAAGTAGGGTGATCCCTCAAAGAATGTCAAGTAAAATTGCCTCCCCAATTGCTGCAACATCACATGTTAAGTATTTTTAGTGGTGGGCCTATAAAATTAGGGTGCTGCTAATTCTCCTTAACGTGGTGTGTTTGTGCCGGACACTTACGAGCGAAGCATTGGTTAACTTGTCGTGGCTATCAAAATAGTTTTGGGCCTCGAGGCATAAGAGTTGGCGTGGCATGAGATGTCCCCAACAAACAAGAGTCGTATAGAGATACGATTAGCAAGTGTTGCTTACTGAGTGATCTAGTATTCTAGCGGTGATGCAAAAGCTCACTAGTTGACATGTGGATCTTGGATCTTGAATCACTAAGAATCAACGGAGGGATGTTGATTTTAGTGGGAGTAATGTTCTTATTAAAATGTTTAATTTAAATTACTCTTTATGAATACATGTCTTAGTGTTTTGCATATTTCTGTTGTAGATCAATGGCACCACCTGCTCAACCGAGTTTTTCGTTGAAATCAATCCTAGAAAAGGATAAACTGAATGGAACAAACTTTACCACCTGGTATAAAAATCTGAGAATTGTTCTCAGGCATGATAAAAAGGAACATGTTCTAGAGGAACCCCTTCCAGAGGAACCTGCCGAGAATGCTAATGCCACGGCTAGGAATGCCCACCAGAAACTCGTTGATGAGTCAAACGAGATCAGCTGTCTCATGCTGGCTTCTATGGAGCCCGATCTGCAGCAGCATTTCGAAAACATTGAGGATTTCGATATGATCGAGAACCTCAAGAGCATGTTTCAGATGCAGGCAAGGACCAAAATGTTCAAGGTCTGGCGATCCTTGATGGATTGTAAGCTGAAAGAGGGTGATCCACTGAGCCCGCATGTGATCAAGATGATCGGATACATGCAAGCTTTGGATCGGTTAGGCTTCCCACTTGGGGACGAATTGTCCACGGATACAATTCTGGCTTCTCTTCCGACTAGCTATGGGGCGTTCATCTCGAACTTCCATATGCACGGCATGGAAACGAAGCTCACTGAATTGCATGGGATGCTAAAAGTAGCAGAGCAGGATATAAAGAAAGGCACGCATCAAGTGTTGATGGTGCAGAACACGGCAAAGTTCAGGAAGAGCTGGTCCAAGAAAAAGACTAAGGCAAAGGGCAAGGAGGCAACTCCTACTGTCGCCGCCGCGCCCAAGTCGGGATCAAACACGGGGACCGTTTGCTTTCACTGCAAGGAAACCGGTCACTGGAAGAGGAACTGCAGCAAGTGGCTTGCCCAGATAGGCAAGAAGACTGGAAGTGTGACGTCTTCTTTAGGTACACTTGTTGTATATGTGATAGGTATTTTTCTTGCTGATATTTCTAGTAGCTCTTGGGTATATGATACCGGATCGGTTGTTCACATATGCAACTCGATGCAGGGGCTAAGAAGGACTAGGAATGTTGCAAGAGGAGAAGTTGACATACGCGTCGGGAATAAAGCAAGAGTTGCTGCATTAGCCGTCGGCACCATGCAACTTAATTTACCTTCAGGATTTGTAATGGAACTTGATAATTGTTATTATGTTCCTGCATTGAGTCAAAACATTATTTCGGCCTCATGTTTGATGAGGCAAGGTTATGAATTCAATATTAAGGACAATGGTTGTTCTATTTACTTGAATAAAATGTTTTATGGCTTTGCGCCTGTTGTGAATGGGTTATTTATATTAGATCTTGAAGGTGAATTGGTCTATAACATAAATGTTAAAAGGCATAAGCCTAATGAGATAAATTCGACTTACATCTGGCATTGTCGACTAGGACACATTAGTCAAAAGCGCATGAAGAAGCTCCATGATGATGGAATTCTGACTTCATTTGATTTTGAATCATTTGAGACATGTGAGTCCTGCCTACTTGGCAAGATGACTAAGACTCCTTTTGCAAAGAGTTGTGAGAGGGCGTCTGAGCTATTGGAACTTATACATAGTGATGTATGTTGACCAATGAGCACGACAGCTAGAGGTGGTTTCCAATACTTCGTGATTTTTACCGACGACTTTAGTAGATATGGATATGTCTACTTGATGAGGCACAAGTCAGAAACTTTTGAAAAGTTCAAGGAGGTTCAGAACGAAGTGGAAAATCAACTCGGCAAGACAATCAAGCTTCTATGATCTGATCGTGGCGGTGAGTATATGAGCCAGGAGTTTGATGATCATCTGAAGAGCCGTGGAATAGTTCCACAACTCACTCCTCCAGGTACGCCACAGAGAAATGGTGTGTCGGAACGGAAGAATCGGACTTTGGTAGACATGGTCCGATCGATGATGAGTCAGTCAGATTTACCCTTGTCATCTTGGGGATACGTTCTAGAAACCGCAGCTTTCACACTAAACAGGGTACCATCAAAGTCCGTAGATAAGACACCATATGAGATATGGACTGCAAAGAGTCATAGCTTGTCTTTTCTAAAGATTTGGGGTTGTGAAGCATATGTCAAGTGACTCCAGTCAGACAAGCTCACACCCAAGTCGGACAAGTGCATATTCATGGGATATCCTAGGGAAACCTTGGGATATTACTTCTACAACCGTGAAGAGGGCAAAGTGTTTGTTGCTCGACATGGAGTTTTCCTTGAGAAAGAGTTTCTCAATCGGAAGGCTAGTGGGAGGTCGGTCCGACTCGAAGAAATTCGAGAGCCACACGGAGACGTTCCGACAAGTGATTCAATCACGCCGGAGTTAGTTAGGGAACCCGTAGTGGAATCGGCGCCGGTTCCACGTAGGTCGGAAAGGTTGCGCAATATGCACGACTGCAATGTGTTGTTCTTGGAGAACAACAAACCGACCACATATGCGGAAGCGATGGTGAGCCCTGATTCCGAGTTATGGCTTGAGGTCATGAGATCCGAATTAAAGTCCATGGATGACAATCAAGTTTGGAACTTGGTTGATCCGCCAGATGGCGTTCAAGCCATTGAGTGCAAATGGATCTTTAAGAAGAAAACTGATATGGATGGATATGTTACAGTCCATAAGGCTCGACTTGTCGCTAAAGGTTATCGACAAGTTCAAGGAGTTGACTATGGTGAGACTTATTCACCGGTAGCGATGCCTAAATCAATTCGGATCATTCTTGCTATAGCTGCATATTTCGACTATGAGATATGGCAGATGGATGTCAAAACGGCTTTCCTTAATGGAAATTTAACCAAGGATGTGTATATGACACAACCCGAGGGTTTTGTCGATCCAAAGAATGCTGGCATGGTATGCAAGCTTTAGAGATCCATTTATGGATTGAGGCAAGCATCTCAGAATTGGAACATTCGTTTTAATGAAGCAGTCAAAGAGTTTGGCTTCATCAAGAACGACTATGATCATTGTGTATTCAAGAAGGTCGGTGGGAGCTCAGTTGCATTTCTGATCCTATATGTGGATGATATATTGTTGATTGAAAATGATGTTCAAATGCTTGAATCTGTCAAGGACTCATTGAAAAATAGTTTTTCGATGAAAGACTTGGGAGAAGCAGCTTATATTCTGGGAATCAAGATCGATAGAGATAGATCGAGAAGGCTTATTGGATTAAGCCAAAGTACGTATATAGACAAGGTGTTGAAGCGGGACTTGTGCAAGATGCCAAGAAAGGGTTCTTGCCCATGTCACATGGCATTAGTCTTAGCAAGACTCAGAGTCCTTCGACTCCTAATGAGTAAAGACTCATGGATGGGATTCCGTATGCTTCGGCTGTCGGGTCCATCATGTATGCTATGGTATGTACTCGTCCCGATGTTAGCTTTGCTCTAAGCATAGTAGGCAGATACTAGGCTGATCCAGGTGAGAGTCACTAGACAGCGGTAAAGAATATCCTCAAATACTTGAGAAGGACAAAGGATATGTTCCTCGTTTATGGAGGTGAGGATGAGCTCATTGTAAAGATTTACACTGATGCTAGTTTCCAAACCGATAGGGATGATAGTCGATCGCAATCTGGGTTTGTGTTCATTCTGAACGGAGGAGCAGTGAGCTGGAGGAGTGCCAAGCAAGATACGGTAGCTGATTCTACAACGGAGTCTGAGTACATTGCGGCTTCTGAAGCTGCAAAAGAAGGTGTTTGGGTGAAGAATTTTATTTCTGATCTTGGAGTGGTTCAGGACTCGTCCAATCCGTTGGACCTCTATTGTGATAATAGTGGTGCTATTGCACAAGTCAAGGAACCACGGAACCATCATAAAAACCAACACATACTCAGGCGTTTTAACCTCATTCGCGACATTGTCGAGAGAGGCGATGTAAACATATGCAAGATACACACGGATGAAATGTTGCTGATCCATTAACGAAGCCTCTCCCGCAGTCGAAGCATGAGATGCACATGAGGTATGGGCATACGATGCCTAGATGATTGACTCTAATGCAAGTGGGAGACTGTTGGAGATATGCCCTAGAGGCAATCATGTGATGATTTCGTTTCTTATGTATTCATGAGTATTTTGTATTGTCCTTGAACATCATCAGTGATATGTATCAATAAGTATGTGACTTATTTGTGAGACTATAAATAGTATGATGATTATTCTAATAGTCCCTAGTTGTTAAGGTTATGCAGACACATATCCTTTACTAGTATACGATTCAGTTGATGACTACGTTTCACAAGTCATGTGCATAGAGATGCTAAACTGATAGTATGGACTCGGGGATTGAGATCACCGAGTCGGACAGACCCACTTTGAGACACAGCGAGATAATGTCATTTGTTAGTCTCAAGTACAATGTATATGCCATGTCCTAGACCTGAGGTCATCGCATGTTCTCAGGATGAGGATCGACTTACTTAGGGTCTATCAAACGCTACTCCATAACTGGGTAGTTATAAAGGTAGCTTTCGGGTGAGTCGTAAGACATGCCGCGAGACATGGTTAACCAAGATGGGATTTGCCCCTCCGCGAGGAGAGATATTCTCTGGGCCCTCTCGTGTGATCAGATTCAGAAAGCATGGCCATGCGACATGGGTTAAGTGTTAACCCAGTTCGGGAATCTGCATCACGGTTTCGAGAAGAGATGTCGAGCTACCACAAGGGTGACAAGTAATCGCCTTGAGCTCTACAACCTATATCATGAGGCAAAAGGAATGTTGTATATGACACATTGTCGAGGTTCGTCTAACGACTTTGCGCACACATGGGAGTTGGCACGTTCTGCTAGGAGCCGCTACCGACTATCGACTCGGGTTGTGTCCATGTGTACGTGAACCTATAGGGTCGCACACTTAAGGGATTGCAGCCCATTCGGATTGGATCCGAATGGAAATTGGGACTAGACTCATCGTGGGCCTCAAGTGTAGAGCCCACCTCGAAGGTCTATATAAAGGGGAGTGGGCGCACCTTTCAGGGTTGATCTTTTTCCTCCCGTCGACAGCCACCGCCACTCCCCACGCCACCATGTCGTGCGATCGGACCTAGCAGTCCGCCGCCCGACGCTGCCCCCGTACGTGTGGATACCTTGGAGGCATCGCATCTGCGGTGCTTGGGCGAACCGTTCGAGGGATCCGTGAGGAACTGTTCGAGGGATCCACGAGGAGCTGTTCGTGGGAGATCGCTGTTCGTGGGAGATTGGCTACACGAGGAGGAGACAAATCGGCTGATCGACTACACGGATCACCAACTCTACTTCCACTGCGGTGACTGCGCGTCTAGTGGTAAACCCGATCCCGTGATCTGTTTCCAGCAGCATGTTTTGGGTGCGCGGTAGAAATTTTTATGTGGCGCTAGCGTAGCGTACCGCGTGTTCCAACAGAATATCCGACCATCACTATTGAAAGTTTTCAATTACCTCTTCCTACCGCCATAAAGAAATATGATATACTTATTGTTGGGGATATGCACATCCCCATTGAGGTAACTTAGTGTTTTACGAAAGTTCTTCGGTTTCATGCTAATCGGAAGTGGTTGTTAATAAGACTTGATCAACCTTATTAATTAATCATTTTTGAGAGGTATGAAGTCGATGAATCTAGTAAGCACAACTCTCTGCTCCCACCTTTTATTTTCTGTTTTAGTTAGTCAAATAAAATAAAATGCCATGTTTATCCTGTTTTCTGTTTTCTCCGTGCAATAAAAAAATGACCCAAAAATAAAAGTTCTCAGAATGATCTGAAAATTTGATACAATTTTTTTCTGAATATTTCTGAATTTCTGGTGCAAATAATACCAGAGGGGGGTGCACCTGGTGCCCACAAGACACCAGGGCGCGCCCTGGTGGGTTGTGGCCCCCATGTGGGCCCCCTCACTTATCTCTTTAGCTCACATCATCCCCTACCTCCAGAAAAAAAGTCACCACAGCCACCATTCCCGTGTTCTTGCTCTCAAACCCGCGGATTTCGATCTCTTAGCTCGAAGCTCCTTTTCTGAAACTGTTTGGAGGGATTGCTACTTGGTATGTGACTCCTCCATTGCTCCAATTAGTTTTGATCTAGTGGGTTATTTTTAGAGTAATTAGCTACTCTTGGTGCTGCTGTATGAGATTGCATGTTGAATTCTTAGAGTTCTAAGTAGTTTGAATGCTCAATATGGCCTCTATGCATGCTCAGGAGTAGTTGCTAACAATCTTACAAAGTTTTGTTGACAAAATTTTTGTGGACTAATTTTTTTCAGAATTTTTATAGGAATAAAAATGCAAATCTGTAGGAAGTTCTCCTCTAAGAAAAATGCCAAAGGAGTCATTGGGGAATCATCGGACAATGACCTTCACACCCCAAGAAGGGCGGAGGTGCGGCCGTGCGAATGGCCGCATGATGCCTTCATGGAGGAGGCGAGGTTCCATTAAGAGTTCGCTCGGTTTGTTGCGAACACTGGGTTGACCGAGTTCCTCGCAGCTAAGTGTGACCAATATCACATCCTTACAAATTCCTTTGTGCAAGGCTTTTATTATCTAGGGAGAAACAATCCTCCTGAAGTGCAGTTTAATCTTTATGCTGAAACTTACAAAATGCCGCTAACTGACTTCTGCAACATATGCTTGATCCCTTCTGATGGGGAATTGAGAGAACCTAGGCCATCTGAGTTTGAGGATTTTCTCCTCACTTTAACAGTGGGTGAGGATAGAGGCGTGTCAAACGCTACTGCTACCAGCTTGCAGTTTCCCTCAGTGCATTACTTCGCTTTGGTCATCGCTAAGTGTTTAACCGCTAGGGAGAAGGTCGGTGCACTCAGTGCCCCTGAACTTGCTATTTTACGTCGTGCACTTTATGATGATCACACCTTTAGTATGGGGGCTATTATTTCTCGTCGCTTACACCTTAACAAAACTAAGGGAAAGATACATGGTGGCATTTATGCTACTCGCTTAGCGAGACACTTTAATGTTCAGTTTCGCCCACATGATTATCTCTTGTCCCGAGTTTACCTTGATCACAAGTCACTGCAAGATCACCAATTCCTTGATGTAACTGATTCTCCCCGTGACATTCATTACAACCTAGTGTTCAGACAAGAAACCCGTGATGTTATTTCGTTGCCTGCACCTGCCTTGTTTGATTCTATTGCCAGGAACGGATACATGATCATGCCCGATGACATTACAGCCTACCGGAACAACCTAGCAGCTGCCGAGGAGGAGCCCCAGGAGTGGGATGCTCAGGTGCCGCCTCCACCTCACTACAACTTGGGACCGGACGGCTACTACGGATGGTGATTACCAAGCTAGGCCAAAGGCCTAAGCTTGGGGGAGTACGTATTTCGACGGACATTACATTCATGTTCACACATTGCATTCCAGTTGTCGGTGTTCACACTTTTTCATTGTATTATCCATGCTAGATTTGTTTTCTCGCTTTCTTCTTGTGTGTTTGAAAAACTTTGAGAAAACCCAAAAATATTTCCTACTTCTGTTCAGTTTTTCTTTCTAGCTTAGTTTTATTGTTGCATCAAAAGAAAACACAAAAAGATTTCTCGCTTCTTCTTTTACTTGTTGGTAGCTTTCCCGTGTAAATAGTTTCTCTCGTTTTTGTTTTTCCTCTTTAATTTGCTTTCTTCAAGAAAAAAAATCAAAAACTCCAAAAATATTTCAGTGTGTTTCTCTGAATTTCTTTTCCTTTTATTTGAGTCGTACCAAGGAGAAGACCACAATGAAAATGTTGAGTGGCTCTCATATGCATTATTGTTTATCTAATAAAGAGCCCATATTACATTGTCTTCTCCTCTTGAATAAAATGTTGCATATTCCAGCTTAGTCCACGGCACTCTTGCACTATTATTATTTTCTTATCACTCAGTCGTGCAAGTGAAAGGCAATAATGACGATACTTGATGAATTGATTGTGGCAGAGAAAAACGAGTATGAACTCAACTTGTTTTTGTTTTTGTAAATATGTTTAACCTAGTATCCTTGATTCAGCATATTATGATCAAACATGCTTATAATGACCATTAGAGATTATAGTTGTTCATGCCATGCTTAAGTAGCTAGGAGTGGATAATGATTTATCTTGGGTGTCAACATGCATTAAATGATTCTGATGCGGTATGATGATATGGTATCCTCCTCTGAATGTTTCAAGTGGCTTGACTTGGCACATGTTCACGCATGTAGTTGAATCAAAACCAACATAGACTTCATGATATTTATGTTCATGGTGTCCATATCCTACTCATGCTAGTATTCAATGTTGATTATATGTAATGCATGTTCATGACCGTTTTCGCTCTCTAGCTGTCCGCTTCTCAATCTATTTGCTAGCCTTTGCCTGTACTAAGTGGGAATACTGCCTTTGCATCAAAACCCTTAAACCAAGTTGTGCCAGATGAGTCCACTATATCTACCTATATGCGGTATTACCCTGCCGTTCCAAAGTAAATTTGCATGTGATCTCTAAAAATTCAAATGAACATCTGTTTTGTGTGCCTGGACCGCTCATGGAGCGACAGGGGGTGGTCAGTATCTTCCATTCTAAGCGGGTTATTCTCATGATGAGTGTTTATTCACTTGTCCGTACACGAGAGGGGCGGTAATAGGGATTCCTAGTCCCGAAATCATAAATAAAAAATAATTAAACAAAACTCCCCCAGGAATGTTGTTGGTTTGGATGGTACCCGTGGATGCGGCTAGCCGTGGAGTGTGATTGTTGGTGGAGGGGGAGTAAACCTTTACTTTTACCGCTTGGGAACCGCCGCTAATTTATTTAGCATGGAAGATATTGATAACTCTTGGTCGTGACGCTGACAGGAAGGGTGTACCTCCCAAAATTATATCTATCTCTGTTTTAAACTTTGAGCTTTGGCACCATTGCAAATCCATGCTTCCCTCTGCGAAGGGACTATCTATTTACTTTTATGTTGAGTCATCACCTTCTCAAATAAGCGCCAGACCTGAGAGCACTATTGTCATCCTCATGCATTGTGTATAGTTGATGTTTGGTGCAACATGACTGGATCTTTTCTACCATGAATTACAATGTTTAGTCGCTGCTTGAACTTTGGAGGTGCTCTGCATTTATGTTTTACGGTCTCAGAAAGGGCTAGCGAGATACCACTATTGTCATATTGTATCATGATTGTTTTGAAAAAGTGTTGGCGCTTGAGATATCTTATTATTGCTCGCTAGTTGCTTATGTTATTGCTATGAGTTAATATAATTTCTAAGAGTTATTGTTGGCCTGGTTAGTCATAATCTTTGCTAAAAACCTGGGTGCTACTTAAGCATATATATGTAAACAAGAACAAAAGAGTTCATAAAAGTTTTTCTTTATCACTTTCAGTTTGTCAACTGAATTGCTTGAGGACAAGCAAAGGTTTAAGCTTGGGGGAGTTGATACGTCTCCAACATATCTACTTTTCCTCACTCTTTTGCCCTTGTTTTGGACTCTAATTTGCATAATTTGAATGAAACTAACCCGGACTAACGCTGTTTTCAGCAGAACTACCATGGTGTTGTTTTCGTGCAGAAATAAAAGTTCTCGGAACGGAACGAAACTTTTTGAGAATTATTTCAGAATATATAAGAATTATTGGAGCCAAAATCCACCGAAGAGGGGGGCCAGGGTGAGCAGCACCCACCAGGGCGCGCCTTGGTGGGTTGTGCCCACCTCGTGGCCCCACTGACCCTAATTCCGCCACTATAAATTCCTATTTTCGGAGAAAAAACAGAGAGAAAGTTTCATCGCGTTTTACGATACGGAGCCGCCGCCACCTCCTGTTCTTCATCGGGAGGCCAGATCTGGAGCCCGTTTGGGGCTCCGGAGAGGGGAATCTTCGGTCTTCGTCATCACCAACCCTTCTCCATCGCTAATTCCATGATGCTCCCCACCGGGAGTGAGTAATTCCTTCATAGGCTTGCTGGTCGGTGAGGAGTTGGATGAGATTCATTATGTAATCGAGTTATTTTTGTTAGGGCTTGATCCCTAGTATCCACTATGTTCTGAGATTGATGTTGCTATGACTTTGCTATGCCTAATGCTTGTCACTAGGGCCCGAGTGCCATGATTTTAGATCTGAACCGTTTATGTTATCATCTCTATATCCATGTTCTTGATCCGATCTTGCCTAGTCATATGCACGTATTACATGTTATGATCCGTCAACCCCATAGTGACAATATTTGGGATACTTCACGGTGATGACGGTAGTTTGAGGAGTTCATGTATTCACCATGTGTTAATGCTTTGTTCCGGTTCTCTATTAAAAGGAGCCTTAATATCCCTTAGTTTCCTTATGGACCCCGCTGCCACGGGAGGGTAGGACAAAAGATGTCATGCAAGTTCTTTTCCATAAGCACGTATGACTATTTACGGAATACATGCCTACATTACATTGACGAACTGGAGCTAGTTCTGTGTCGCCCTAGGTTATGACTGTTATATGATGTATATCATCCAACGAGTTCACCGATCCAGTGCCTATGACTTTTCCACTTATTGCTCTTGCTAAGTTACTACCGCTGTTGCTACTGGTCCAACTGCTACAAAACTATTGCTACTACTGTTGCCGCTATTGTTACTATTGCTACTGCTATCAAAACTATCATATTACTGTGCTACTGATCACTTTGCTGTAGATATTTAATCTCTAGGTGTGGTTGAATTGACAACTCAACTGCTAATACTCTCAAGTATTCTTTGGCTCCCCTTGTGTCGAATCTATAAATTTGGGTTGAATACTCTACCCTCGAAAACTGTTGCGACCCCCTATACTTGTGGGTTATCAGGTGTGTCCAGTGCCAAAAATTCTCATTTATTCTATAACAATTCATGTTAAAATTTTGCGACATTCTGAGCACTTTTATTTTTGGGTCATTTTTATTACATAGAAAACTCAGAAAAGAGGATAAATATGGAATTTTAATTTAGTAAACTAATAGTAATAGAAAATAAACTAGAGTTACAAAAGGTTGTGCTTACGGATTCATCGACCATATGCCCCTAAAAAATAATCCATTAATAAGGTTGATCAAGTCTTATTAACAAACCGTTTTCGAGTGACATACAACCGATTTTTTTTTTTTGCATAACACTATGTTAACTCAACCAAAATATGCATGATTCCAATAATAAGAGTTTGATAATTCCCTTCGGGAACTCACAGTGTCCTAGACTAGGGGGTACTAACATATACGGCCCACGGTCCATGGGACGAGCTTATGGCCTCCCGATCATCAAGAAGGAAGGACTACCGAAGCCACGAACCTCAGCGTGATTAGGTTGAAAACCTCTGAAGACTTGGCATGTACTTCATGGACTTTGTTGTAGCCGACATATTGACAACCGACCATGTGTATAACCAAGGTATCCCTCGGTGCATAAATAAGCTGAGGGGTTTAGTCTTTAGAGGCACGATTACTAGCCTTAGGGTTGAGAACACAATCATACGATTTCGAGGTACATCATCTTGTAATTTGCACCCCATCACATCAATGTTATCAAAGCGAGACGTAGGGTTTTACCTCTTCGAGAGGACCCAAACCTGGGTAAACATCGTCTCCCTCTGCCCCCTGTTACCATAGTTCTTAGACCTATTGTAACAGCCCAAGTGCACCCATTGCCATTTGTAATGTATTTCATGTGGAACCTTCATGTTGTGCCTCTTGTGACTTGAGCTATTGGAATTGCTTCATGTCTTGTAGCATCATGGCATCATATATCATCACATCATCATACCATTAGTGCATCATGTTTGCTTGTCATGCTTGTGATATGGTGTTGTGGTTGTTGTGAGTGTGTGTGTGTGTGGGTTTGGTGTGAAAACTTGGTGCAAAACCACCCCTCTATTTCCTCAAAACCTTGCCCACCTCTCCTATTTCCAATTAATGCATATGTGAATTTTTACTTGCTTATTAATTTTCATAAAAATGTTGCATCTCCTCTATAAATTGTGTTGAGATTTAGGAAACAACTATCCATCATGATCTAATACATTTTCTTTCTTAATTCTCCACAAAACAGATTCTTATGTTTAATAATAAGTTTTTATTTTGTTTACTCTAAAAATGCCCAGACCATTTTTATAAACTAGTGCATATTTCTGTGATTCCAAATGTATTTTTATTTTTTCCAAAAACATCTCTCTCTTTCTCTGTGATTTTGTTGTCTCTAGGTTTTAATAAAATAAAAGAAAGAGTTTCCTGAGAGAGAGGGAGAGAGAGCAGTGTTCACCTTGGCCTTTGCCTTACCCTGGCCCAACAGAAGGCAGCCCAGCGCAACACGCTAGCGACAGGTATCGCCAACCTCTGTACGGTGCGCATCCGAGCACTCCACGTCGACTCCTTCGATGATTTGACGGCCGTCCAGTGACCTAGCTGCCTATAAGTTGTGTCCCCCGCGTAGCCCTAGCTCCCCGCAACCCATTCCTTCCCTCACCTTGCCGCTCCTTCGCCAGGTAAGGTAGCCACGCTCCTTCCTGTCGCCATGAACCGGGAGCACCCGAGCCCAGCCTTGGGTTGATTCTCACTGCCGTCTCCTTCGCCTTCGACCGTAGGAACATCCTTCTCGGAGTCGCCGGATCTTCCTCAATCTCGCTGGACATGCAAGGGCCTCCGGATCTTCCTCCACGATGTCGACTCCTTCCTCTTCTTCACCTACAGTACCGGATCAAAAACGCGCCGGGGTTCGACGACTCGCCGTCGTCACTCCGTTGTGGCTCGGACCTCCTCTCCATGTCCTAGGTAGGGACGGTATCCCCCTTCTCCCCTTCCGGTCGTCCGAATCGTTTTTAGCATCGTGTGCGCATCATTCCATCCGTGTCAAGTTCGTGTCCTCCATGCTCTGGCCATAGTTGCAGTGTGTGCATACTTTTTTTTGCATATTGTTCTTGCTTCCCACGCGCCATATCGTTGTCCCTCGTGTATATGTGATTTTGATGTACTAGCAATCCCGTTGAGCTCGGTCATTAGCATTAGTACTTTTTGTTTTCTGCTAAAATAAGAGTCCAAGCAACGTGTGTATGTCCACGTCTTGGCGTAGATTCAGGTTGGTTAGACCTGGCCGCTGCATGTACTTCGTGGGATGGCACGAACCGACTGCATGCAGCGCCATTGTAGCTGCGTTCAGGTGGATGTGGGATGGTATGTCCGGAATACCTGGTCGCTAGCTAGCTTTGCTCTTTTCAGTTGAGATCCAAGTCATTGTACTGGACTGAATAATAGAAGAAATAGAAAAGGCTGCATCAGTTGCACGCAGCGAAAACACTTGTGTTCTTCGTGAGAGAGTTCAGAGAGGAGAGGACCATCGATCTTGCAACTACAATTGGTATCAGAGCCTTGTTGTGATCATGTCGGGACAATCGGGATCACGGATGCCGCAGTGCTCTGGTTCACGCCGGAGGAACACCCCATCACCGGTGGCTCGTCGGGGACGAAGCCCAACACGGCACGGTGGGCGCGAGCTGGTCATCCATGAGCGGGTGGTCAGAGATGGAGGGGGCGGCGGTGCGATCCCGATGCTGACTCGGACGAACTACGTCGAGTGGTCAATCCTCATGAAGGTGCATCTTCAGGCCGCACCGCTGTGGAAGGCCGTGGAGGCGGGCGACGCAGATCACCCTGATGATCGTGCCGCGCTGGGCGTCATCCTCCGTGGCGTCCTGCCGGAGATGCTGTGGACGCTGGCGGCGAAGGACTCCAACAAGGAGGCGTGGGACACCGTCAAGACGCTTCGCATGGGCGTCGAGCGCGTACGCGAGTCACGGGCTCAGGCGCTGCATCGTGACTTCGAAAATCTCTCTTTCAAGGAGGGAGAGATAGTGGAGGACTTCGCGCTCCACCTCATCGGCCTGATCAGCGACCTGCAATAGCTCAGCGACGATGTTGACGAGCTCAAGGCGGTGAGAAAATTCCTGCGTGTGGTGCCGCCTCGCTACGCCCAAGTGGCTATCTCCATAGAGACTCTTGTTGATCTCAAGTCGCTGACAATTGAGGAATTGGCCGGCCGGTTCCTTGCCATTGAGGAGCGCCTCGACCCCGACACCGGTGGCACCGGCGGCAAGTTGCTCCTCACAGAGGAGGAGTGGCACGAGCGGGAAAGGCGGAGGCAAGCCGGCGAGGGATCGTCTGGCGCCAGGAACAAAGGCGGTAAGGGGAAACCCAAACCGAGGCCTCCCGGCAGCAGTGGGAACACGCAACAGTCCGGCGGTGGCCCAAAGCGCAATGGTAAATGCCACAACTGTGGTATATGGGGCCACTGGGCATGGGAGTGTCACAGCAAGAACAAGAAGGAGCGCCATGAGGAGGCAAACGTGGCGCAAGTCGAAGAGGTCGAGGAGCCGGGGGTTGCTGATGGCGGTGCTTGATGCGCCGGAGGAGATCACTATCGCAGCTCCGCAAGCCGTCTTCCTCAACGAGGAAAAAGTGGTGCCCAAGGACGTTAGCGATGTCTCTTGGTACGCGGACACAGGGGCCAGCAGCCACATGACTGGCCGCAAGGAGCTATTCGCCACGTTGGACGAGACGGTGCGCGGCACTGTCCGCTTCGGAGATGGATCAGTCGTCGAGATATGCGGCAAAGGAACCGTGCTGTTTGAGTGCTTCACTGGCGATCAACGTGTACTCTCGGAGGTATATTACATTCCTCGTCTTCTGAGTAACATTGTTTCGCTCGGACAGCTAGATGAGAAGGGCTGCGAGATTGTTATCAAGCGCATCGTTCTCGCGATCTTCGATCAAGAGGGACGGTTGCTGGCGCGTGTCAAGCGTTCCGCAAATCGTCTGTACAAGCTGAACCTTCACCGAGCTGAGCCGGTGTGCCTGCTGTCCAAAGGAGGCGATCAGGCCTGGCTGTCGCATGCACGTTTTGGGCATCTCTACTTCTGTGCATTGCGTTCCATGTCAAGGAAGAAGATGGTGCGTGGGATTCCTGACGTGGATCACGTTGGGGAGTATTGTGATGGATGCATGCTCGGGAAACAACACCGACTACCCTTCCCGCAAGCTGCAGCATACCGTGCAAAGGCATCCCTGGAGCTCGTACACTCGGACTTGTGCGGTCCGATCTCTCCGCCAACACCGGGAGGTAGAAATTATTTCTTGTTAATTGTGGATGATTACTCTCGGTACATGTGGATTGAGGTACTCAAGACACAGAGTGATGCTTTTGCTTTCTTCAAAAAAGTGAAAGCAGCAGCAGAGACTAGAAGCGGCAGTAAGTTGCTTGCGTTCCGCTCGGATCGCGGTGGCGAGTTCAACTCCACGGCGTTCGTCGAGTACTGCAACTAGCTTGGCATCAAGCACTTCACGACGGCCCCGTACACGCCGCAACAAAACGGGGTTGTCGAGCGCCGTAACCAAACGGTGGTGGAGATGGCGAGATGCATGCTGAAGAGTATGAGTGTGCCTGCTGTTTTCTGGGGAGAGGCCGTCAAGGCGGCCGTCTACGTCCTCAACAGATCGCCGACACGGAGCCTCAACGGGGTGACTCCGTATGAGCTGTGGCATGGCAAGAAGCCGAGCGTGGCTCACCTACGCACCTTCAGGTGTCACGCACACGTGAAGAAGCTTGGACCCGGGATCAACAAGCTGGCGGACAGGTCGACGCCCGGCGTCATGATGAGGTACGAGGAAGGTGCCAAGGTCTACCGTATATATGACCCCATCGCCGAGAAACTGTTGGTGTCACGTGACGTTTTGTTTGAGGAAACACGTCCATGGAACTGGGCAGCTGAAGCAGCAAGGGAAAGTGCACCATCAGGTGTGTTCACGGTGGTTTATGCCACTGAGCCGGGAGTCACGATGACTGACAGTGGCTCAAGTTTGCCACGTCCGGCATCAGCAGAGACGGCACCGTGCACGCCAGAGCCATCCACGCCACCAGTATAGTTTGTGTCGCCGCCATCGCGTGATGACGCGCTGGACACGGACAGTGGGCACCCATGCTACCGGCGTGTGTTGAACGTCTACGACACCACCAAGGAGACCACTGCGGAGATCGACTATAGTGACTTGTTCGACGACGACGACGAGCAGCAGCACGCGGGCCTCTGTTTCCTTGCCGCCGAGGAGCCGGGGAGTGTTGAGGCAGCACTCTCTGATCACGCTTGGCGCAAGGCAATGGAGGAGGAAATGGGCTCGATCGTCGACAACCAAACTTGGGAGCTCACATCTCTTCCCGCGGGGCACCGCGCCATCGGGTTAAAGCGGGTTTTCAAGGTGAAAACAGATCCTGCCGGCAACATCCTGAAGCATAAAGCGCGGCTGGTGGCAAAGGGGTACTCTCAGCGACAGGGGGTGGACTTTGAAGAAGTTTTCGCTCCTGTGGCTCGCATGGAGACTGTGCGGCTGCTCCTCGCTCTCGCCGCGCATGGTGGATGGCAGGTACACCACATGGATGTTAAATCTGCTTTTCTGAATGGTGATCTTGCAGAGGAAGTATATGTGCAGTAGCCTCCGGGTTTTGTCAATGATGGCAGTGAACAAAAGGTTCTGCGTCTTCGCAAGGCATTGTACGGATTGAAACAACCGCCCCGGGCCTGGTATGCGAAGCTTGACACATCACTGATTGCTTTGGGGTTCAGGAGAAGCCCTCTAGAACATGCAGTGTATCGGAGAGGAGATGCTAAGTCATTCCTACTCATAGGCGTCTATGTAGATGACTTGATCATTACTGGTACAAGCATAGGCGATATCGAGCTCTTCAAGGCCGAGATGCAGCGACTGTTCAAGATGAGTGACCTCGGGCTCCTCTCATATTACCTGGGCATCGAGGTTGAGCAACGCAATGGTGAGATCAAGCTGAGTCAGTGCAGCTATGCGAAGAAGATCTTGGAGATGGCAAGAATGAGTGGATGCAACCCTTCTGCCACACCAATGGAGACTCGTCTCAAGATCAAGAAGAAAGACGGGAGTGAGGCTGTTGATGCGTCACACTACAGAAGTGTGATTGGCAGCCTTCGCTACCTTGTCAATACCAGGCCGGACATTGCTTTTGCAGTAGGCATCGCCAGCCGGTATATGGAGGCCCCAAGCAAGAATCACTGAACAATTGTCAAGCAGATCCTAAGGTACATTCAAGGCACACCTGGATATGGTTGCTGCTACAAAAGAGATGAAAAAGGGGTTGTGTTGACAGGCTACACCGACTGTGATCTCGCCGGCGACTTGGATAAGAGCACCTCGGGTGTCCTCTTTATGCTTGGGAAGAACACTGTCACATGGAGCTCACAAAAGCAAAAGGTTGTGGCAGTATCATCTTGCGAAGCTGAGTACGTCGCGGCGGCGGGCGGATCTCTTCAGGGGGTTTGGCTTAGTCGTCTACTTGCAGAGATGGTTGGGCAAGCTCCAGCAAAGTTCACGGTGATGGTTGACAACAAATCGGCCATTGCATTGAGCAAGAATCCGGTGCATCATGATCGTAGCAAACACATTGACATAAAGTACCACTACATCAGGTCATGCATCGAGGAGAGAAAAACTGATGTTGAACACATTGGAACTGATGGACAACTTGCAGATTTGCTCACCAAGGCGCTTGGACGAGTCAAGTTCGTTGAGATGAGACATAAGCTGGGCATGGTGGAGAACAAGGCTGCAGAACGGGCTTAAGGGGGTGAATGATGTACTAGTAATCCCGTTGAGCTCGGTCATTAGCATTAGTACTTTTTGTTTTCTGCTAAAATAAGAGTCCAAGCAACGTGTGTATGTCCACGTCTTGGTGTAGATTCAGGTTAGTTAGACCTGGCCGCTGCATGTACTTCGTGGGATGGCACGAACCGACTGCATGCAGCGCCATTGTAGCTGCGTTCAGGTGGATGTGGGATGGCACGTCCGGAATACCTGGTCGCTAGCTAGCTTTGCTCTTTTTAGTTGAGATCCAAGTCATTGTACTGGACTGAATAATAGAACAAATAGAAAAGGCTCCATCAGTTGCACGCAGCGGAAAGACTTGTGTTCTTCGTGAGAGAGTTCAGAGAGGAGAGGACCATCGATCTTGCAACTACAGATTTCATGCAGCCCCGTGTGCATCTGCAGCTGCTCCACGTCTCCCGAAGCTCCGCGCAAGGCCTCGCCTTGCCCGGTTGTCGCGGCCGCCGTTTCCTGTATGCCATGGCCGATAATAGCAGTTCACGCGCACCTCGCTGTATTGCTGCCCCAGCCAGTTAGGGGAACCCTTGTGCTTCCCGCGCGCTCGCCACTGCTCCGCAAGCATAGCCGCACCCTCGCGTTCGCTCACCGTCGTCGATGGTTTCCGAGTGCAGCCACGATTTCAAGTTTGAGCCTTTCAGGGGCTGTTCTAGTAACGTTGGTTTTAGCTTTATTCCACAAGTATAGCATCATCCCACTGGTTAGCACCTCTAGCTTCCACCCATGAGATCCTGGGTTCAATCCCAGCTTTTCCCTTTTGCCATGTGAAAGCACATTTGCTCCCTTGGTGGTTTTGGTAATTAATAACAACATATAAGTCATTGAACAAATGTTTCCACTAAGTATATTTCAGAAAAAGTTCAATGATAGGATTGGCAAAAGGATTGTGGAGATTGTGGAAATACCCCAAGATGCAAGGAAATGGATTGGCAAAGCTTCAAGCAAGAGGACTCTACATTTTACTTTGTGAGAAATCACCTTGAGTCCATAGGAAAGCCAATACTATTAAAAGGGGGTAAGGTATTGTTGGTGAACAAAATGCTCATACGTGCACAAGTGATAGTCACCAAAAACACCCACAAGCTCTTCCACAAAAGTCTGTCCAAAATCAAATATCCAAAATCGGTGCAACCAACACATACACTCGGTGCCACCGATTCCCATACTCAGACAGACATTAGCCAAACCCTAGCTTTTCGGTGCAACCGATTCTGCTTCGGTGCCACCGAGTTTAGGTTGCCAACTTTCTGTTACGCAGTTTCACAAAATCGGTACCACCGAGTTTGTTGAATCGGCGTCACCGAGATTGGGCAATCTGACCGTTGGTCACCTTATCGGTGCAACCGAGTTTCATATATCGGTCTCACCGAGATTCAAAAGTTGCCACCTTTTGGTCACTTCGGTACCACCGAGATTCACACATCGGTGTCACCGAGTTGGTCATTTTGTGTGTAACAGTTGGATTTTTGGAGATGCCTATATATACCCCTTCACCACCACCCACTCGAAAGAGAAGCACTCAGAACTATTCCATACTTGCCCCATCTAGTTTTCTGAGAGAGAGCCACCTACTCATGTGTTGAGATCATGCCATTCAATTCCAACCATATGAATCTTGATCTCTAGCCTCCCCAAGTTGCTTTCCACCAATCCCATCTCTTCCACCAAGCCAAATCTATGAGAGGGTGATTGTGTGTTGAGGAGTCTATCATCTTGAAGCACAAGAGCAAGGAGTTCATCGTCAATGCCGAGCCTATTACCTTTTGGGGGGTGGTGCCTCCTAGATTGGTTAGGTGTCGCTTGGGAGCCTCCTACTTCGTGTTGTGGAGTTGAACCAAGAAGTTTGTATGGGCAAGGAGATCGCCTACTTCGTGAAGATCTACCCATAGTGAGGCTAGTCCTTCGTGGACGGAAGCCATTATGGAATAGTTAAGGTTGCTACTTCGTGGACCCTTATGGGTGGAGCCCTCCGTGGACTCTCGTGACCATTACCCTCCGTGGGTTGAAGACTCCATAAACGTGGACGTACGATAGCACCACTTATCGGAACCATGGGAAAAAATCATCGTGTCTACAATTGCGTTTGATCCTCCTACCTTTCCTTTCTACTCATGCTTGTTGTTACTTTCCGCTGCTATACTCTTACACATGCATGTGTAGGGTGTACTTGACTTGCCATGAATGCTAAAATCTGCCAACAATAAAATTTGGGAAAAGGTAGAAATTTTATTTGGTCAAGTAGTCTAATCACCCCCCCTCTAGACATACTTTCGGTCCTACAAGTGGTATCAGAGCTTTGGTCTCCATTGCATTGGTCTCACAACCTAGGAGAGTATGGCGTCTAGTGAGGGAAATTATCACCGTAGATGTCCGTACTTTGATGGCACTAATTTTGCTAGTTGGAAGCACAAAATGAAAATGCATATTCTTGGTCATAACCCCGCCGTTTGGGCTGTTGTTCGTATTGGCTTGCAAGGTGAATTCTTTGGTGATGGAAAGGAACCGGATCGTGAAGCGACCGCGGATGAATTGAAGATGTTGCAATACAATGCTCAAGCATGTGACATTCTCTTCAACTACCTATGCCCCGAAGAATTCAACAAAATCAGCCGTCTTGAGAATGCAAAAGAGATTTGGGACACTTTGGTTGATATGCACGAAGAAACCGAGTCCGTGAGAGAATCCAAGTTAGATGTTCTTCAAAGTCAGCTTGACAAGTTCAAGATGAAGGATGGTGAAGGAGTCGCAGAGATGTACTCTAGGCTAGCTGTCATCACCAATGAGATTGTCGGCTTAGGAAGCGAAGAAATGACCGACAAATTCATCATCAAGAAGATACTTAGAGCTTTGGATGAGAGATACGACACCGTGTGCACATTGATCCAAATGATGCCCAACTACAAAGATCTCAAGCCTACGAAAGTCATTGGAAGGATTGTTGCTCATGAGATGACACTCAAAGACAAAGAAGAGCTTCACAACAAGTCTAGCGGTGCTTACAAAGCCACAAGTGATGCTCCCGCAACTTCAAGCGACAACCTTGTCACCAATGAAGAGATAATCCTCATGGTCAAGAAATTCAACAAGTTCTACAAGAATAGAGGCAAAGAACGAAGCTCCAACTCAAGATATGATGAGAAGCGTTCGTCAAGTCGTGACCGCAATTGCTACAATTGTGGGAAGTACGGACACTACTCCAATGAGTGCACGGCTCCCTACAAACGAAGAGAAGAGTCACCTAGAAGACGAAGCTCAAGGAATGAATCACCTCAAAGAGAGAGAAGGAGTAGATATGATCGTTATGAACGAAGACCCTCAAGGAGAAGTAGAGATTCGGAGAAGAAGGACAAGTACACCAAGAGCTACACAATAAGAAAACATCAAGCTCATGTTGGTGAATGGGTTTCCGGCTCCGACTCCGACAACAACTCCGAGAGAAGCTATCACTCCGACTCCGACTATAGTCAAGATGATGTTGTTGCTGGAATTGCACTAGTGACTACCAACTCCTATGATCTATTTGATTCACCAAACGAAGGGAGTGGAATTTGCTTCATGGCTAAAGGCCCCAAGGTATCACACCCCGAGTATCTTGATTTCAATAGTGATGAAGTTGATTTGCTTTGTGATGATGACTTGCTCTTTGATGAAACTAGTGATGTTAGTCAAAATGAACTTGATAATTCTCATGCTAGTCAAGATAAGTCTATTGATGATGATAAGATGAAAATAGAACAACTAACTAAAGAACTAAACACTCTTAAGTTAGCTCATGAATCTACTCTTGAAGATCATAGAGAGCTTGTAAGGACTCATGAGAAGCTACGCTTCGAGAAGGTCAACTTGGAGCAAGAGCATGAGTTTCTTAAAGCTATCAATGATGATCTCCGAAAGAAGACTTCATCTTATCTAGCCAAACGACTACTCTTGTCTACATTCATGCCACAAGTTAAAACTAAACAAACTAGTAACAAAGGCAAGAAAGGTTCTTCATCTAGTAGCAACAATAAAAATGCTAAACCTAATGATGTTGCTTCTAATAGTTCTATTAATTCCACTAATGATGATTCTCATAGCCAAGTTACACTTGAGCAAGAAAATGCTTTATTAAAAGGAATTATATAGAAAGGTATCTACAAGAGTCTTGCCGGGTGTAAGCAATTTGAGGAAATTGTATGCAAGCATGGAGGATACCGGAAGAACCATGGTGTTGGCTACTTCAACGCTAATGGAGTTGAATGGGAAGAAGGTCAATACCCCAAGCCCAAGTTTGTTCCTCAAAAGGAGAAGTATGAAAATACTCTTCCCAAGGGAACAAACAGTCAAGATGACCTTCCACCACAAGACCACAAGCTCAAGGGCAAGAACAAGCTTCAAGAGGACATTGACTCATATGAAGATGAATCCCTAGCTTTGGTGGAGTGGGTTCCCAAGGCTACTTCAAGCTCAACTTCTACAAAGGCTACTTCAACACCAAGGATCCCCATCAACTTGATGTGGGTCCCCAAGAAGAAGAACTAGAGAGTTCTTGAGGGGTGACTCCGCCAATGAAATTCACTCACATTCATTATTGGCAAGAACTGTTTGCAATCAACATCAACTCTATGCAATGGTTCATGGAGTCACACATTCCCTCAAAGGTAAGCAAGGGACAAGGTAATCAACAAATCAATGGACATCATTACACATGCTTTGCACTCCATGTCCATAGATATCCTTGTATTTGTCTCTTGTGTGTTGGGACTAACCCATGTAGGTGAGAAGAGTAAGGAATCAACAAGGATGCTCCCAACTCTTGGTGATCTTCATCAACCTTGAGCATCTACCACTACCTCACCAACATGAAGTCTTCATCGACAAAACCCATGGTTAGTTTATCCCTCCTATGGGGGGTGTCACATCAAGGGGGAGCTTTACTCTAAGACTTGAGTTAAAGCATCTCTTAGAATGTGACAACATTAAATGCTTTACGTAAAAGTGGTAACCCCACTTGTGCTTAAACGATGAGTATGACCTATGATCAAGTATTCTTACTTGGCTCCTATGTCAATATACTCATATATAGATGACTTCGTCATCGCCAAAGTGCTTGTTAGATGCTAGTATGTATGTGCATGTTTGTCATGATTTCATTTGACATCTTATTGTGTGAGCATGTTGGTCTGCATTTATTTACCCATTCGAGGATATCCAATTGTTGCTATTTGGTTTTTGATTTTTCCTTTGCCAATTGGATGGACAAGAATGCCTAGGACCACTCTATAGCTATCTATGCTTTCTCACCTCATATTCCATTCATGCTGCATCACAAAATTTGAACAAGTACTTTTCGATCCCTCTGTGTGTGGAGCACTCGGAGTTCCGTATCGACAAAGGACTGACCATTAAAACCTCCCAAGTGCATCTCGGTGGAACCAACCCAAATTCTCGGTCTCACCGAATGCCTAGGGTTGATCTGGTTTTCAATCTCGGTACTACCGATTCCATATTCTCGGTTACACCGAGTTTCCCTGTCAACTGACAGTTGAGGAACTCGGTGGCACCGAAAATTTAGAATCGGTGTCACCGACAGCAAAGGGTATATATGTTGTGGACCCGACACTTTGAAAATCAATCCTCAAACCGTCGCGCCTCAAAACCCTACGCTGCCGATTCGTGACCCCTGGTCGTCGCCTTTGCTTCCCCGTGCGTCTCCGTCGCTGGGATCCTCGCCGTCGACGGCCATCTTCGCCGCCGTCTTCGCCGTAGCGGATCCGTCGCCAAGTTAGGGTACGGATTTGATTCTTCTTGCGCTCCCCGTCCGATTCTTGCGCAATGAAGTTAGATTTTATCGATAAGCCACAGATTGCAAACCTCCCTATCCTCTAAAAGTTCATGTAGATTAGCGAACGATTGATTTTTTAGGTTTTTCCGTCCGCCACATGAATCTCGGTAGAACCGATGCAAAAGAATCGGTAGCACCGATTCTGTTTTTCTGGCCAGCTAAGAACACCTCGGTGGAACCGAGTACTAATTCTCGGTGTGACCGAGAATAGTGCCAAGTTTTTGGAAAGCAGGTTGTTTGTCTCGGTGGGTCCGAAAATTTTGTCTCGGCTGTACCGACATACATTTGGCAGAATGCAAAATTTGAGAAATCTTAGTTCAAACTTTCAAAAACAGCTGCATTTTGTGATGACTCATCTTATTCTACTCCTCTATATTCTATTCACAGGGTCAGTATGTCAAGTGCTGAGGACAGTGAGAACAACTTCCAAGAGCAGAATATTGTCATGAGTTCAGGCACTAGTCCTGAGTCTAGTTCCTCTTCAGATCCAGGCACCCCTAGTTCTCATGGGTTGCCCAAGGCTGCCACTAGGGCCAGGAAGAAGCTGAATTCAGATGAGGAGGATTCAGATTTTGTGCCAGAGGAAATTCTTGCCAAGAAGCAAGAGAAAGCTGCTAAGAAGTCTGCTAATGAAGCCACCTCTTCAAGGAGGACTGTCAGCAAGGTATATGCTAGCTCTGAGGCTATGAGAGCACCTAAGAGTGCTAGGGCTTCCATGACAATTGAGCCCCCAAGGAAGTCATTGCCTAAGAAGGCAGGAGAGAAGAAGCATGCCAGAAAGAGGATTGTCTATGTCACTGGTAGGCAAACTTCCATGTATGAGGACCATGAGGAGGCTGCTGGTGCTGCTGCTGAGGAGGAGGAAGAGCAGGTTGTCAAGGCCCCTCCCAAGAAGAAGCAAAAGAAGCTTATGGTAGATGCTATGCCAAAGACTGGCACATCCAAGAGCACCAAGTCTGCCCCCAAGAAGGCTGCTGCTGAAAAGCCCAAGAGGGCATCCAGACAGATTCCAGCTTCTGAGAAGAACAAGGGAACTACCTCCAGAGTTGAGGATGAGGATGCCATGTCTGCTTTGATGAAGCTTAGACCACACCTTCCTGAACACAATGCCAGCCATCCACTTGCTGAAGATATGAAGAAGAGGAAGGATTCTGGTTTGAGGGCATGGAGAGCTGTTGATCCATATGCCCAAAGGAGAAAGACAGCTGTGGACTACAAATTCTACACCAAGGAGCAACAGGATTTCTATGAGACTGTGCTGCTTGACAAGAGTCCAGCTGTGAGTGACATGAGATATGTTGACTGGAAGTACATCAAGGCTAATGAAGATTTCTTTCCAAATGTTCAAGACAACTTTCACTGCATTGGTTTGGATGAGTTTGTTGGCAAAGAGTTTACAGCATGGAATGATGAGATGATCATGCAATTCTACTCCACTGCTCATTTCTATGGAGATGGTTGAATTGTATGGATGACTGAAGGAGCTAGATACGAGTCCACTGTTGATGATTGGGCTGCCATCTTAGGAGTCCCAGAGATGCAGGATGGTGACTTGGATGTCTACTCTGAATCCAAAGAGAGCCAAGATGCTATGAAGGATATGTACAATGCTATCCCTGCTGCTAACTTGAAATCTCACAAGTTAGGTTCTATCTACTTCCTCCAGGCTGGCCTCCGCACCATGAACACCATTTTGAGGCATACCTTGATGCCCAAGTCAGGAGATGAGAAGATGATCCGAGGCTACTCCATCAACATACTGATCCATCTTGACAGACACACCAGGATTAGAGTTATGGATTTGATTGTAGAGACAGTGAAGAGGGTTGCTGCTGATCAGAAGCGCTCATGCTGCTATGCACCCTATATCCAGATGCTCATCAACTCCAAGCTGGAGAAGCACATCTTTGCTCTGGACAAACCCCACTTGCCCCTACAGCCAGATTTAGAGGACAACATTGTGGTGATGGACCCAGAACATCCCACATCAGCTGCAGCTCAAGCACAGGCAGAGGCAGAGGCAGCTAGAGCCACTAGTGCTCAGGTCCCTAGATCCAAGAACGAGCAAATGGATCTATTGATCTCATCAGTTCAGGGCATGCAGAAGGACATTAAGGACATTCTGAACAATCAAAACAGTCTTGTTAGGATCTTTGAGAACAGGATCAAGACCCTTAATGACAAGGTGGATGGGCTGACCAAGACAGTCAATGAGCTTAAGAAGGAAGTTGACTCTGTGCCTCTTCCCCACTCTTCAGATGATGATGATGATGATGAGGATGACTCACCTCTCAGGTGAGGCACACACTTCACCACTCAGGCCAGATCAACCACTGTGTCAGCTCCAGATTTGAGGCCCTCTTCATCAGCACCTGCTACTGTCACCTCAGCTCCATCAGCTCCAGTTCCTCCAGTTGCCACTCCAACTCCATCCACGACATCAGCTCAGATCTTCGCCGACGCAGTTCTCTCGACTCCTTCATCAACAACCGGAGGAGATCAGCTCAAGAACGCTTAGCTATATCTCTTTGAACTTTTTGGTAACTTGTTGCCAAAGGGGGAGAAGTGTATATAGATCTTTAGGCTTCAAGTGAGAGAGCGTTTGGTTTTTATCGCTTTTTCAAAAATATTTGGTCTTTTGGTTGCTTGTGTTAAACGTTTGTTGGTGTTTGATCATACGCTTAATGTGTGTTGCTACTATTTACTATCATTATGCTACTTATGAGATGATCATTCATCTTTGCTTGATTGTGTTGTGCTAAGATGTTCATTCTAATTATTCTCGCACACCACCAAGATGTATGTGACATGGAAGAAGTGCCCCATGTACCTAATCGATTGTGCATTTGCATTCAAACGCAAATTTAAAATAATGCACAAATTTAGGGGGGAGCTCTTGCTTATCACATACTTCTCAAAGCGACGATTATATTCATTGATTATATCATATGTCGAAGCTTTGATCTATATGTTGTCATCAATTACCAAAAAGGGGGAGATTGAAAGCACATTTGCTCCCTTGGTGGTTTTGGTAATTAATAACAACATATAAGTCATTGAACTAATGTTTCCACTAAGTATATTTCAGGAAAAGTTCAATGATAGGATTGGCAAAAGGATTGTGGAGATTGTGGAAATACCCCAAGATGCAAGGAAATGGATTGGCAAAGCTTCAAGCAAGAGGACTCTACATTTTACTTGTGAGAAATCACCTTGAGTCCATAGGAAAGCCAATACTATTAAAAGGGGGTAAGGTATTGTTGGTGAACAAAATGCTTATACGTGCACAAGTGATAGTCACCAAAAACACCCACAAGCTCTTCCACAAAAGTCTGTCCAAAGTCAAATATCCAAAATCGGTGCAACCAACACATACACTCGGTGCCACCGATTCCCATACTCAGACAGACATTAGCCAAACCCTAGCTTTTCGGTGCAACCGATTCTGCTTCGGTGCCACCGAGTTTAGGTTGCCAACTTTCTGTTACGCAGTTTCACAAAATCGGTACCACCGAGTTTGTTGAATTGGCGTCACCGAGATTGGACAATCTGACCGTTGGTCACCTTATCGGTGCAACCAAGTTTCATATATCGGTCTCACCGAGATTCAAAAGTTGCCACCTTTTGGTCACTTCGATACCACCGAGATTCACACATCGGTGTCACCGAGTTGGTCATTTTGTGTGTAACGGTTGGATTTTTGGAGATGCCTATATATACCCCTTCACCACCACCCACTCGAAAGAGAAGCACTCAGAACTATTCCATACTTGCCCCATCCAGTTTTCTGAGAGAGTGCCACCTACTCATGTGTTGAGATCATGCCATTCCATTCCAACCATATGAATCTTGATCTCTAGCCTCCCCAAGTTGCTTTCCACCAATCCCATCTCTTCCACCAAGCCCAATCTGTGAGAGAGTGATTGTGTGTTGAGGAGTCTATCATCTTGAAGCACAAGAGCAAGGAGTTCATCGTCATTGCCGAGCCTATTACCTTTTGGAGGGTGGTGCCTCCTAGATTGGTTAGGTGTCGCTTGGGAGCCTCCTACTTCGTGTTGTGGAGTTGAACCAAGAAGTTTGTAAGGGCAAGGAGATCGCCTACTTCGTGAAGATCTACCCATAGTGAGGCTAGTCCTTCGTGGACGGAAGCCGTTATGGAATAGTCAAGGTTGCTACTTCGTGGACCCTTATGGGTGGAGCCCTCCGTGGACTCTCGCGACCGTTACCCTCCGTGGGTTGAAGACTCCATAAACGTGGACGTATGATAGCACCACCTATCGGAACCACGGGAAAAAATCATCGTGTCTACAATTGCGTTTGATCCTCCTACCTTTCCTTTCTACTCATGCTTGTTGTTACTTTCCGTTGCTATACTCTTAGACATGCATGTGTAGGGTGTACTTGACTTGCCATGAATGCTAAAATCTGCCAACAATAAAATTTGGGAAAAGGTGGAAATTTTATTTGGTCAAGTAGTCTAATCACCCCCCCCTCTAGACATACTTTCGGTCCTACACCATGTTCTCTGAATTTTTATTCAGTTTCGTCAGAATTTAGACCCAGCTCTGTGTATTGTTCAATAGGACTAGAGCCCCTCCTTGAGCACTAGCCGCGCCCTAGCCCAGTTGGTCTGACTGAGCCCAATTGACCAAGAGGTTGCGGGTTCGAATCCCCCCTGGGCACCCATTTTGTCCTTATTTTCTTGACACTGACAGTGGGCCCCCGGACCCACCTGTCAGCTGCTAGGGGACCCTGGTGCCTATGCATGTGGCCCTCCTTTTTTTATATGTTTTGTTTTATTTTGTTTCTAATTATTTCTGTGCATTTTTGTGGATATTTCCATTTAGGGAATGTTGCCAGTTTTGTTTTATTACCAAACCTTTCCATATCCTAGGACGTGCCAAATCTGGCATATTAGTTGATATAAGTGGCTATGTCTTGTTCGTTTTTAGCATCGTGTGCGCATCGTTCCATCCGTGTCATGTTCGTGTCCTCCATGCTCTGGCCATAGTTGCAGTGTGTGCGTACTATTTTTTTTGCATATCGTTCTTGCTTCCCACGCGCCATATCGTTGTCCGTCGTGTATATGCCGATTTCGCGCGTGCGTCTGCAGCTGCTCCACGTCTCCAGAAGCTCCGCGCAAGGCCTCGCCTTGCCCGGTTGCCGCGGCCGCCGTTTCCTGTATGTCATGGCCGATAATAGCAGTTCGCGCGCACCTCGCTGTATCGCTGCCCCAGCCAGTTAGGGGAACCCTTGTGCTTCCCGCGCACTCACCACTGCTCCGCAAGCATAGCCGCACCCTCGCATTCCCGTACCGTCGTCGATGGTTTCTGAGTGCAGCCACAATTTCAAGTTCGAGCCTTTCAGGGGCTGTTCTAGTAACGTTGGTTTTAGCTTTATTCCACAAGTATAGCATCAGCCCACTGGTTAGCACTTCTAGCTTCCACCCATGAGATCCTGGGTTCGATCCCAGGTTTTCCCTTTTGCCATGTTCTCTGAATTTTATTCAGTTTCGTCAGAATTTAGACACAGCTCTGTGTATTGTTCAATAGGACTAGAGCCCCTCCTTGAGCACTAGCCGCGCCCTAGCCCAGTTGGTCTGACCGAACCCAATTGACCAAGAGGTCGCGGGTTCGAATCCCCCCTGGGCACCCATTTTCCCCTTATTTTCTTGACACTGACAGTGGGCCCCCGGACCCACCTGTCAGCTGCTAGGAGACCCTGGTGCCTATGCATGTGGCCCTCCTTTTTTTATATGTTTTGTTTTATTTTGTTTCTAATTGTTTCTATGCATTTTGTGGATATTTCCATTTAGGGAATGTTGCCAGTTTAGTTTTATTACCAAACCTGTCCATATCCTAGGACATGCCAAATCTGGCATATTAGTTGATATAAGTGGCTATGTCTTTTTGTGAATGCAATTATGGGAGTTTTGTCTACAGTAACATAAGCATATGATGGTGTTTTTGGGGTAGAAAAATTCAGTGAATCCAATGGTGTGGTTTGTTTTGTCATTTGGACATGTTTGCAAAAAGCTGTTTTGTGATAATGTCTCCTTTTGTCTTTTTCACATGATTTAATTCTTGCACTATATGGAAACCTTGTCAACATGAAATATGCTCATTTGGGTATGTGCTAGCCCCTGGTATTTTTGCATGCCATGATAGTTCATGCTAGGAGTGGGAAACTTGATGTTAACATGTCACTAAAAATCTGTTTTCACATGCCCAAAATATTCTAAGTGTTTGGAATCTGTTATTTTGTTGCCATGTTACCTAGATGATTCCCATGTATATGTTACTCCTTTGGAGTTGACACAATGGTATGCATTGTTGTGTTTGTCATTCTCTGTAGATCTGTGCCAAGAACTTGTGGATTAGACTTTTGCATCTTATATAAAACTTGCTGTCAACATGCTATTCTGTTAACAAGTGCCATGTTTGCCTCTTGTAAATTTTACCAAGTCTGTGAATCTGCTATCTTCAATATGTCAACTTGTGAGGATGGTATCCATTGATACATGCATATTTTGATGTTGCCATAAAGTAACTGATTGAAGTACATATTGCCCTCTACCACCTTGTTAATTTTCATGCCACGAAAGTTCCTGTAGCATATATAAAAGTTGCTGTCAAGATGCTATCATGTTAACTCAAATTCTGTAAAACTGGAATTTTCACTAAGTCCCTAAAAAACTGATTCAACATGCCATCTTGTGAGCTTCATTGCCATTGATCCATGCTTCCTTTCATGTTGCTGTAAATAGATGAATTGTTGTGCATGTTGTATAATTCATGCCCATGCCTTGGTTGTGATTCAAAACTTTCTGTAGCTCTGGATATTTGTGTTGCAAGATGTCATGTTGCTGTTTGTGGACAGATTGTGTGTTTGAGAGTTTTGTGACTTGTGGGAGCTATACTCCATTGTTTTGCTTGTTCTTTAGCTCTATTCTTGATAGATTTTCATTTCCTATCCAGTGGCATCCTTGGAATACTAAGGGACAGCCCATGGCCTCCCTCATCTTGAGTTTTGTCTCCGTTAATATTTGTACCTTGCCGTGAGTGTACCGTGAGCTACGTTACTCCGTTTGCAATGTTCTACATATGCATTTGCATCGATTTTGCATGAAGCATTCATATTTGCCATGATCATGCATGTTCAAATAACTAAACTTGAGGTTCTGTCCAGAATACTAAAGAACTTAATAATTGCATGAGAAACATGACTAGCATAGGGTTGCCATGTTAAATACATCAACTTGGTCATGCATCGTCTTGTTTGTGCATTGCACCTTGTTTGTATGTTTATTTCGTGCTATTTCTCTTTGGGTAGACGCGAGTGTCGAACCTAAGCATGAGGATCCCGGAGAGTACAACTACGAGGACCCAGCTCTTTGTCCCTCTGAAGAACCAACAGGCAAGATGATCATACCCGGATCCCGACACTATTTTTGCCTTGCTAGATGTCTTGCTTCTACCGTTATGTTTCGTTACCTACCACTTAAACTGTCAGCCTCCTAAATTGCCATGAAAGCCTCTAACCCTCCACTACCTAGCAAAACATTGATTGGCTACGTTACCGCTGCTCAGCCCTTATCTTATAGCGTTGCTAGTTGCAGGTGCAAGCTTTCCATGGTCAACATGGATTTTGGTTATATCACTCTATTCACTGTTATTTAAATTAATGCACATATATATCTGGCAACGGTGGAAGGCTTGGCCTTTTGCCCGGTGTTTTGTTCTGCTTTTGCCGCACTAGTTCCGAGTACCAGTGTTATATTCCATATTTTGCGCTCCTAACATGCTCGGGGTTGTTATGGGGACCCCCTTGACCATTCGTTTTAGATTAAAACTTGTCTGGCAAGACCCAACTTTGGTACTACATTTGCTAAACAACTTAATAAAATTGATAGGGCATAGCTACCCCGTGGATAATTAATCAAGCCCCGGGCCAGTACTCCTCATGAGTGTTGGTCCAACCTAGAGCACTGTGCGGGGCCACCCCAGGGCAACTTGGGTGATTTCTATGAGGACACCGTACGCGTCGCTTATCCGTCGTGTCCTGAGAACGAGATACGCGGCTCCCATCGGGTTCGTCGACATGTCGGGTGGTCTTGCTGGACTTGTTTTACCTTTCTCGAATGTCTTGCACGAGGAATTCCGAGAATACTTCGGGCTATCTCGAGGTTGTGGTTTTCCAGTGGAATTGCCTAGGAAATCACGGGATTCGCTGTCGAGGTTATTCCCGCGGCGTGTGGTTAGTTTGTGATGGATGAGTTGGAGCACCCCTGCAGGGTTAAATCTTTCGGAAAGCCGTGCCCGTGGTTACGTGGCAACTTGGAAATTTGTTTAACACCCGGTTATAGTAAACTTGAAGTAAACCCAAATAAAATACACCAACCGTGTGCATAACCGTGATTGTCTCTGCTCGTGAACATGAACCAAGAGAGAACACGGTGGGGTTATGATTGACGTAAGTAGGTGTTCAGGATCACTTAGTGATCATGCTAGTTCACGACCGTCTTACGTAGGCCACCATATTTACATTCATGTTCTCGTAAGTTAGCCACCAAATACATGCTTAGTGCTTGCTTCAGCCTCACCACTTTACCAATACCTCACCTATAGGCTTATATAGTTTCGGTACCCGGGTTATGAGATTGCTGAGACCCTGTGGCTCACAGATTACAACAATACAGGTACAGGTGCTGACGAGTACGTGCCAGATGACTTGTCGTAGCTCCAGTGGGAGTATGATGAAGAACGTAGGTGTATGTATGTTACGTATCCTGATGAGTAGGGAGCTTCGTGGTGGTGACCTTGGGATGGCAAGACAGTTTATCATTGCTCTTTTATCGTTTGATTTTGTCCGTAGCCGGACCTTGTCTTCTGGATGATGTATGAATAATTTGTGTGAACTTGTAAGATAGCTTGTGGCGAGTGTAAGCCAACTCATATACTCATCTCTTCCTACATGTATGCAATGTTTTATTGTACTTGCGGAACGACTAGATGCGCTTCTATCCCCGTCGAGGCCCTCGTGCCTTAATAGGGATAGGACCGCATCTTGGGCGTTACAAGTTGGTAATCAGAGCCATACCGACCATAGGAGCCCCTTGCTTGATCGAAATTGGCCGAGTCGAGTCTAGTGAAAAACTATTCTGGGTCTAGTTATATCTGAGAGTAGGTTTCTTTTACTCCTCTTCTATATTCTGGTGATGAATTATGACTTAGGAATTTTCATTCTACTCCTCTTCTCACTCAATTTTTTTTAGGATCATGCGAGTATTTTGGAGCCTCTATGATACCGATGTGACGGGAATTCTGTTCTTGGTGCCTCCCGTACGTTTGGATTGGACCCAGGGAGTAGAGCTCCAGGGAATTCTTGACACATCGTTATCGTTCAGTTTCCTTAGTACTTAAGAACGCAGATGTTCGAAATTGCTTCAATACTATTCGTGGTGCGAAGAGTGTGGCGGCACCCAGTACTGGGGAGTGGGATCACATGTACTGCCATCTTTAGTATCATTGTGATTACGAGGGTCCGAGGTAGATGAGTTTCCGAGACCTTCGGTTGTGTGTTGAGGGATGTGATACGCTGGAGAGTAGTATTACTGCTAGGAGTTGAGTGATGGATAAAAACTCCGTGTATCAGTGTACCCGATTGCATAACCAAGATTTCAGAAGTTCCTAGGTGGGATTTCCAGTAGTTTCCTAGGATCATCTTCCGACAGATGTATGATGGTTTATACATTTGTTCCGAGCAGCCTTAGCTCAATACTTGTTGTGTTATTTCGAGTGGCTTCATGTTCTAATGATGTTATCAAGATCCTGCAGAAAGCGTTCTTACTATTTGCAGTTTGAATGCAATTGATGATATTCCATTGAAAATTCTTCCAAGCCATTGATTCAGCTTATTTCTATCATCTTTGTCAATGGTGTGCTGATAATCTTGTCCATCTTCAGGATGGCGCCAGCAACTCGTGGGAATCAGGGTCGTGATGGAGAGCAGTCTGATTCTCCACCACCCCCACCTCCTCCTACAAAAGCCTGGCAAGCTGTGATGGCCGCAACCAATGCTAACACTCAGATGTTGCTCAGGTTGCTGCAGGAAAGAGAGCAGGGACATCAAGGTCATCAAGGGAATTTTCATAATCAGCAGCAGTTCGCCACTCTGAACCAGTTCCTCGCAAATCAACCCAAGTCCTTCACCTGTCGTGAGCAGCCTCTCGATGCATACGATTGGCTCCGTGACATGAACAAGCATTTTGAGTGCAGCAATGTCAGGCCAGATGACTATGTAAAGTTTGCAACTTTCCAACTTAAGGGTCAGGCAGGAGATTGGTGGCAGTAGTACAAGGACTCCAGAGGTGGCCGTGCAGTCTCTTGGGATGATTTCTGTCGTGACTTCAGAGCTCATCATATCCCGACGAGCTTTGTCGAGGGTATGCGTGAGAAGTTTAGGAATCTGAAGTAGGGGAGTATGTCTGTCTATCAGTACAACTCTGAGTTTCAGAATCTGGCCCGCTATGCTAAGCAAGATATTCCCGATGAGAAGTCCAAGATTTATCAGTTCAGAGGTGGCCTCAGAGAAGATCTTCAAATTGCTCTCGTCCTTCACGAGCCTCTTGTGTTTGATCAGTTCTACAACATGGCTCTAAAGTTCGAGGCAGTTCAGCTCAGGCTTGAGAATTCCAAGAAGCGATTCAGAGACTCCAACCCTTCCTCGTCCAGCTCTCAGATTGTTCCTAAGCAGCAGAAGTATTGGGTTCCTCCTCCTCCACCGTTTCGTCCTCAGCAGCAGAAGCAGCACGGTGGTCGTGGACCTTCCCACCCACCCAAACCCAGGTTTTCAGCAGAGGCCTCAGGCACCCAAGTCAGCAAATGCTCCTCCTCCAGGCAACTTCCGTCCGCTTTCAAAGGTTACGTGTCACAAGTGTGGTCAGAAGGGCCATTACTCCAACAAGTGCACCAACCAGCGGCGTCTTCTGCCTCCTCCTCCTATCAGGCCCCCAGGCAGTGCTATGGTGAAGCACAATCCCAAGTCAGCAAGAGTGAACATGGTCAATGCTGCTGAAGCAGAGGATTCTTCTCAAGTGATAATGGGTAATCTCTTGGTTAATTCTATTCCTGCAAAAGTTTTGTTTGACACTGGTGCATCGCATTCATTCATGTCAAACACATTCTTCTCCAAGCATGACTTCGATTCTGAATATTTGAGTAAAGCATTGCGTGTTGTTTCTCCCGGCACTCTCATGAGCGCTAACAAGGTCATTCTGGATGTTTCTATCAAGATGGGCAATTATTCTTTTCTGGCCTCTCCAATTGTGCTCGGCAATTCCGATATTGATCTTATTCTTGGCATGGATTTTCTGGCGATTAACAAGGCTTATGTTGATTGCAAAGCTAAAGAAGTCCAATTGACTCATCCTTCTGAAGATGTGATCATTTTCGCTGCTCGCGATGACACGATTCGTCTATTTTCTCTCAATGAGAAGGGTGAAATTTCTGCCATTTCTCAAAGCCCTGTCGTTTTTGAGTATGAAGATGTCTTTCCAGAAGAGTTTCCAGGAATGCCTCCTCACAGGCCAGTAGAGTTTGTGATTGAACTTGAGCCTGGAACTAAACCGGTGTGCAAGCGTCCTTATAAGTTTGGCCCCCGAAGAGCTGAAAGAATTGAAGAAGCAGCTAGATGAACAAGAGCGTCTAGGTTTGATCAGACCAAGTTCTTCACCTTGGGGTTGTGGTGTTCTTTTTGTCAAGAAGAAGGATGGCACGGACCGACTATGTGTCGATTACCATCCATTGAATAAGAAGACAATCAGGAATAAGTATCCACTTCCCAACATCAATGAGTTGTTTGAGCAATTGAAAGGTGCCAAGGTTTTCTCGAAGTTAGATCTCCGTATGGGCTATCACCAAATCCGTATTCGTGAAGAAGATATTCCAAAGACTGCTTTCAGGATGAGTTTTGGCTCTTATGAGTACACCGTCATGTCCTTTGGTCTAGCGAATGCACCTCCGACCTTCTCCAGAATGATGAACTTCATATTCTCTCCTTTAAGGAATGAGTTCGTCTTGGTGTATTTGGATGACATTCTTGTTTTCTCGGAGACCGAAGAAGAGTATGCGGAGCATATCCGGCTGGTGCTTGACAAGCTAAGAGAGCATCGGTTCTATGCTAAGTTTTCCAAGTGTGAGTTTTGGCTCAATGAAGTGGTGTACCTTGGGCATGTCATCTCTGCCGAGGGCATTAAAGTGCACCCTGAGAAAGTTGAGGCAATTGTGAAGTGGGAGCCTCCTCAGAATTTTAAGCAGCTTCGAAGCTTCCTCGGGCTTGCAAGTTACTGCAGAAGATTCATCGAGAACTTCTCTCAAATTGCTAAGCCTCTGTCTAACCTCCTTCAGAAGAGTGTCAAGTATGTGTGGACTCCTGAGTGTGATGTGGCGTTCAATACACTCAAGGAAAAGCTGACTTCAGCTCCAGTTCTCACTCCTCCAGATGAATCCAAGCCTTTCCAAGTGTTCTGTGATGCTTCCCTTCAAGGTCTTGGTGGTGTTCTCATGCAAGATAAGAAGGTTGTGGCTTATACCTCGCAGCAGCTGAAGCCTAGCGAGAAGAACTACCCTACTCATGATCTTGAGTCGGCGGCAGTTGTTCATGCTCTGATGACATGGAGACATCTATTGTTGGGAAGACCGGTTGAGGTGTTCACCGGCCACAAGAGCCTGAAGTACATTTTCACTCAACCCAATCTCAATCTTCGGCAAACACGTTGGGTGGAAATGATCGAGGAGTACAATCCAAGCATTGAGTATACTCCGGGAAAAGCAAATGTCATTGCAGACGCGCTGAGCTGAAAGGCGTACTGCAACAGTCTCATTCTCAAGCCTCTTTAACCCGAGCTTTGTGAAGCCTTCCGCAAGCTCAATCTCCAAGTTGTTCCTCAAGGATTTCTTGCCAATCTTCAAGTCTCTCCGACTCTAGAAGATCAGATCCACCAAGCTCAGCTTGTTGATGCTATGGTTAAGAAAGTGAAGAAAGGTGTGGCCAAGAGCATTCCAAAGTATAAGTGCTTCCGTGTTGATGACAAAGATACCTTGTTCTTCGAGGACCGCCTGGTGGTTCCAAAAGGTGATCTCAGGAAGGTTATTATGGATGAGGCACATAATTCCCTCCTCTCAATTCATCCAGGAAGTTCCAAGATGTATCATGACCTCAAGCAAACCTTCTGGTGGACTCGTATGAAACGTGAGATTGCTCAGTTTGTGAACGAGTGTGATGTTTGTCGCAGAGTGAAGGCGAAACATCAACGTCTAGCAGACCTCCTTCAGCCTTTGCCCATCCCAGAGTGGAAATTCGATCATGTGGAAATGGATTTCGTCACCGGGTTTCCTAAGTCCAAGAGAGGGAATGATGCCATCTTCGTGGTCATCGACAAGCTCACCAAAGTTGCCCACTTCCTTCCGGTCAAAGAGTCTATCTCGACAGCTCAGCTAGCAGAGCTGTACACGTCAATGATAGTTTCTTTGCACGGTATTCCTCAGCTCATATCCTCAGATCATGGAAGCATCTTCACTTCCAAGTTTTGGGATTCCTTCCAGACTACAATGGGGACCAATCTCCATTTCAGTACAACTTTCCATCCTCAGACTAGTGGTCAAGTTGAGAGAGTCAATCAAATCCTTGAAGATATGCTCAGAGCTTCTGTGATTTCTTTTGGCATGAAGTGGGAAGATTGTCTCCCGTTTGCTGAGTTCTCATACAACAATAGCTTCCAAGCAAGTTTCGGCAAAGCTCCTTTCGAGATTCTTTATGGCAGGAAGTGCCGTACCCCGCTCAATTGGTCTGAAATCGGTGAGCGTCAAATCCTTGGTAATGACATGATCACTGAAGCAGAAGAAATGTGCCGTGTCATTCGTGAAAATCTCAAAGCAGCTCAATCCCGTCAGAAGAGTTATTATGATAGCAAGCATCATGACATGACCTTTCAGATCGATGATTTTGTCTATCTCAGAGTGTCTCCCATGAAGGGCACTCAACACTTTGGCATCAAAGGGAAGCTTGCTCCACGCTTTGTGGGTCCTTTCAAGATTGTGGGCAAGAGGGGTGACCTTGCCTACCAACTCGAGCTTCCTCCCAATTTCTCAAATGTGCATGATGTGTTTCATGTCTCTCAGCTCCAGAAGTGTTTCAAGACTCCCGAGCGCACCGTTGATCTCCAAGACATTGACCTCCAAGCAGACCTATCCTATCATGAGCATCCAGTTGCTATCCTTGAAGAAACTGAGCGTAAGACTCGCAACAAGTCAATCAAGTTTCTAAAGGTGAAGTGGTCACATCACTCCAACAAAGAAGCCACTTGGGAAGGAGAGGACCATCTCCGTTCCGAATTTCCCGAATTCTTCCGTTCCTAGATCTCGGGACGAGATCCTCATGTAGTGGGGGAGAGTTGTAACAGCCCAAGTGCATCCATTGCCATTTGTAATATATTTCATATGGAACCTTCATGTTGTGCCTCTTGTGATTTGAGCTATTGGAATTGCTTCATGTCTTGTAGCATCATGGCATCATATATCACCACATCATCATACCATTAGTGCATCATGTTTGCTTGTCATGCTTGTGATATGGTGTTGTGGTTGTTGTGAGTGTGTGTGTGGGTTTGGTGTGAAAAACTTGGTGCAAAACCTCACCTCTATTTCCTCAAAACCTTGCCCACCTCTCCTATTTCCAATTAATGCATATGTGAATTTTTACTTGCTTATTAATTTTCATAAAAATGTTGCATCTCCTCTATATATTGTGCTGAGATTTAGGAAACAACTATCCATCATGATCTAATACATTTTCATTCTTGATTCTCCACAAAACAGATTCTTATGTTAATAATAAGTTTTTATTTTGTTTACTCTAAAAATGCCCAGACCATTTTTATAAACTAGTGCATATTTCTGTGATTCCAAATGTATTTTTATTTTTTCCAAAAACATCTCTCTCTTTCTCTGTGATTTTGTTGTCTCTAGGTTTTAATAAAATAAAAGAAAGAGTTTCCTGAGAGAGAGGGAGAGAGAGCAGTGTTCACCTAGGACTTTGCCTTCCCCTGGCCCAACAGAAGGCTGCCCAGCGCAGCCCGCTAGCGACAGGTATCGTCAACCTCTGTACGGTGCGCATCCGAGCATTCCAAGTCGACTCCTTCGATGATTTGACGGCCGTCCGGCGACCTAGCCGCCTATAAGTTGTGTCCCCCGCGTAGCCCTAGCTCCCCGCAACCCATTCCTTCCATCACCTTGCCGCGCCTCCGCCAGGTAAGGTAGCCACGCTCCTTGTCGTCGCCATGAACCGGGAGCACCCGAGCCCAGCATTGGGTTGATTCTCGCTGTCGTCTCCTTCGCCTTCGACCGTGGGAACGTCCTTCTCGGTGTCATCGGATCTTCCTCAACCTCGCTGGACATGCAAGGGCCTCCGGATCTTCCTCCACGACGTCTACTCCTTCCTCTTCTTCACCTGCAGTACCGGATCAGAAACGCGCCGGGGTTCGACGACTCGCCGTCGTCACTCCGTTGTGGCTCGGACCTCCTCTCCATGTCCTAGGTAGGGAAGGTACCCCCTTCTCCCCTTCCAGTCGTCCGAATCGTTTTTAGCATCGTGTGCGCATCGTTCCATCCGTGTCAAGTTCGTGTCCTCCATGCTCTGACCATAGTTGCAGTGTGTGCGTACTATTTTATTTGCATATTGTTCTTGCTTCCCACGCGCCATATCGTTGTCCCTCGTGTATATGCCGATTTCGCGTAGCCCCGCGTGCGTCTGAAGCTGCTCCACGTCTCTAGAAGCTCCGCGCAAGGCCTCGCCTTGCCCGGTTGCCGCGGCCGCCGTTTCCTGTATGTCATGGCCGATAATAGCAGTTCGCGCGCACCTCGCTGTATCGCTGCCCCAACCAGTTAGGGGAACCCTTGTGCTTCCCGCGCACTCGCCACTGCTCCACAAGCATAGCCGCACCCTCGCATTCGCTCACCGTCGTCGATGGTTTCGGAGTGCAGCCACGATTTCAAGTTTGAGCCTTTCAGTGGCTGTTCTAGTAACGTTGGTTTTAGCTTTATTCCACAACATCAGCCCACTGGTTAGCTCTTCTAGCTTCCACCCATGAGATCCTGGGTTCGATCCCAGGTTTTCCCTTTTGCCATGTTCTCTGAATTTTTATTCAGTTTCGTCAGAATTTAGACACAGCTCTGTGTATTGTTCAATAGGACTAGAGCCCCTCCTTGAGCACTAGCCATGCCCTAGCCCAGTTGGTCTGACCGAGCCCAATTGACAAAGAGGTCGCGGGTTCGAATCCCCCATGGGCACCCATTTTCCCCTTATTTTCTTGACACTGACAGTGGGCCCCCGGACCCACCTGTCAGCTGCTAGGAGACCCTGGTGCCTATGCGTGTGGCCCTCCTTTTTTTATATGTTTTGTTTTATTTTGTTTCTAATTGTTTCTGTGCATTTTGTGGATATTTCCATTTAGGGAATGTTGCCAGTTTAGTTTTATTACCAAGCCTGTCCATATCCTAGGACATGCCAAATCTGGCATATTAGTTGATATAAGTGGCTATGTCTTTTTGTGAATGCAATTATGGGAGTTTTGTCTACGGTAATATAAGCATATGATAGGTGTTTTTGCGGTAGAAAAATTCATTGAATCCAATGGTGTGGTTTGTTTTGTTATTTGGACATGTTTGCAAAAAAGCTGTTTTGTGATAATGTCTCCTTTTGTCTTTTTCACATGATTTAATTCTTGCACTATATGGAAACCTTGTCAACATGAAATATGCTCATTTGGGTATGTGCTAGCCCCTGGTATTTTTGCATGCCATGATAGTTCATGCTAGGAGTGGGAAACTTGATGTTAACATGTCACTAAAAATCTGTTTTCACATGCCCAAAATATTCTAAGTGTTGGGAATCTGTTATTTTGTTGCCATGTTACCTAGATGATTCCCATGTATATGTTGATCGTTTGGAGTTGGCACAATGGTATGCATTGTTGTGTTTGTCATTCTCTATAGATGTGTGCCAAGTTCTTGTGGATTAGACTTTTGCATCTTATATAAAACTTTCTGTCAACATGCTATTCTGTTAACAAGTGCCATGTTTGCCTCTTGTAAATTTTACCAAGTCTGTGAATCTGCTATCTTCAATATGTCAACTTGTGAGGATGGTATCAATTGATACATGCATATTTTTATGTTGCCATAAAGTAACTGATTGAAGTACATGTTGCCCTCTACCACCCTGTTAATTTTGATGACATGAAAGTTCCTGTAGCATATATAAAAGTTGCTATCAAGATGCTATCATGTTAACTCAGATTCTGTAAAAAACTGGAATTTTCACTAAGTCCCTAAAAACTGATTCAACATGCCATCTTGTGAGCTTCATTGCCATTGATCCATGCTTCCTTTCATGTTGCTGTAAATAGATGAATTGTTGTGCATGTTGTATACTTCATGCCCTTGCCTTGGTTGTGATTTAAAACTTTCTGTAGCTCTGGATATGTGTGTTGCAAGATGTCATGTTGCTGTTTGTGGACAGATTGTGTGTTTGAGAGTTTTGTGACTTGTGGGAGCTATACTCCATTGTTTTGCTTGTTCTTTAGCTCTATTCTTGATAGATTTTCATTTCCTATCCAGTGGCATCCTTGGAATACCAAGGAATAGCCCATGGCCTCCCTCATCTTTAGGTTTGTCTCCGTTAATATTTGTACCTTACCGTGAGTGTACCGTGAGCTACGTTACTCCGTTTGCAACGTTCTACATATGCATTTGCATCGATTTTGCATGAAGCATTCATATTTGCCGTGATCATGCATGTTCAAATAACTAAACTTGAGGTTCTGTCCAGAATACTAAAGAACTTAATAATTGCATGAGAAACATGACTAGCATAGGGTTGCCATGTTAAATACATCAACTTGGTCATGCATCATCTTGTTTGTGCATTGCACCTTGTTTGTATGTTTATTTGTTGACGTTTATCTTTGGGTAGACGCGAGTGTCGAACCTGAGTACGAGGATCCCGGAGAGTACAACTACGAGGACCCAGCTCTTTGTCCCTCTGAAGAACCAACAGGCAAGATGATCATACCCGGATCCCGACACTATTTTTGCCTTGCTAGATGTCTCGCTTCTACCGTTATGTTTCGTTACCTACCACTTAAACTGTCAGCCTCCTAAATTGCCATGAAAGCCTGTAACCCCTCCACTACCTAGCAAAACATTGATTGGCTACGTTATCGCTGCTCAGCCCTTGTCTTATAGTGTTGCTAGTTGCAGGTTCAAGCTTTCCATGGCCAACATGGATTTTGGTTATATCACTCCATGGAAATAGAAACATCGATGGGACTCTCAGTGAGTTTTTCTATGGTAGGTTCACTAGAAGCATGCAAATGTTTATTCTTTTTCTTTTTCTTCTTAGGTGAAGTAGGTGCATTATCATTTACTCTATGAGAATCTTGTTCATTTCTTTTAAGATGACCCTCAGGATACAAAGATTCTTGAGTCATTCTGCCCCCTCTAGTTATTACTCTAACAACATGATCATAGCATCGGTCAAGGGTACTTTCAAAAATAAAGGTCTAAGAAATTCAACGAAACGATTGAAAGCATCATCATCTTTGGTTTTAGTATCTTTGGTAGGGAAAGTCATGGGTTTCTGAGCCATGGTTCTATTTCTTTACCATGTTTCCTAGCAACAAAGTATCTTTGATCATATCTTTTATTTTTAGGAGATGGGTCATCAAGCTCAATTGCAAGTTCTATCTCCACGTCTTTATCAGGTTCATTATTATGATTAGGTGGAGCATCAACATGATCATCATTAACATTATCATTATCAGTATCACTAGATGAATGCTCATCACCAGATTGTGTCTCAACATCGGAAATAGAAACATCGCTGGGATTCTGAGTGAGTTTTTCTATGGTAGGTTCACTAGAAGCATGCAAAGGTTTATTCTTTTTCTTTTTCTTCTTAGGTGAAGTAGGTGCATTATCATTTACTCTATGAGAATCTTGTTCATTTCTTTTAAGATGCCCCTCAGGATACAAAGATTCTTGAGTCATTCTCCCCCCTCTAGTTATTACTCTAACAACATGATCATTATTTTTAGGGTCTTTTACATCTGTGCCCCTAACTCGAACCCACTACTCAGATTTGCCCCTAATTTTGAAGCATGCTCAAATTTGCCCCTCTTCGGTTAAGTGCGCTCATAGAAATGCCCTTCCGTACATTTTCCGTCCAGTCAAAGGCCTTTGACCGTCCAGTCGAACCACCTACTCATATAAGCGCACTTAACGGTCAAAGGCCTTTGACTAGACGGAAAATGTACGAAAGGGCATTTCTATAAGCGCACTTAACGGAAGAGGGGCAAATTTGAGCATGCTTCGAAATTAGGGGCAAATCTGAGTAGGTGGTTCGAGTTAGGGACAGAAATGCAAATGGCCCTTTTTTATCAATCATCGCCTTAATCAGGTCGTTTGTGATTTAGAAACTTGCTCAGGTTGGGTATGAACCATGGAGTAATATTTACATAAGCCCTTAATAGCATTTTAAATTCTAAGTACATCACCGAAGCATTCAAATAATAGAATCATGTTTCAATTGATCATGTATTTGCTCATTGAAATTTTCTTGTTAAATGACAAAGTTATCAGATTCATCTAAACACTTAGTAGGGGATTTATTATAGGGAATGTCACCCTCATCAAATCTATAAAGAGAATTTACCTCTAGCTATGTCGGGATATCGAGCCCATGTATTTATTCGATTGGGGGTAGATTCTTGACATCTTCAGATTTAATACCTTTCTCTTTCATAGATTTCTTAGCTTCTTGCATATCTTCTGGACCGAGGAATATAATGCCTCTTTTATTTGGAGTTGGCTTTTGTAACGCCCAAGATGCAGTCCTATCCTTATTCGGGCCCAAGGCCTTGATCGGGATAGAAGCGCATCTCGTCGTTTCGCAAGTATAGATATCATTGCAATACATGTAAGACAGGAGATGAGCATATGAGTTGTCTTACACTCGCCACATTCTAAAGTACATAATCCATACAATCATCCATACAATCATCCAGAAGTGCAGGGTCCAACTATGGACGAAATGAAATGATAAAAGCAAATGATATCTATCTCGCTAAGCCCAGGAAGACGACCAAGTACCTCCCCAACTCGTCCGGGTAAGTCACGTACATACGCCCACGCTCCTCGTCGTACTCCCACAAGAGCTGGGAAGCATCAAATGGATCGAACTCATCTGTACCTGTACCTGTATTGTTGTAGTAATATGTGCGCCACGGGGACTCAGCAATCTCATTAACCCGGGTACCGAGACTACGCAAGCTGGTGGGTAAGGTATGTTTAAGTGGTGAGGTTTGCAACAACACTAAGCAGTTATTTGGGTGGCTAACTTACGAGTACAAGAGTAATATGAGAAACTACGCATTTCGGATGAGAACTAGTTATGATCAATAAGTGATTCTGAACACCTACTTACGAGTCAAACATAAACCCACCGTTCTCTTTCCGACTCCCTCGAAAAGAGACGGCCACGGTTATGCACACGGTTGGTATATTTTAATTGAGTTTACTTCAAGTTTACTATAACCGGATGTTAAACAATTTCCAAGTTGCCATAAAACCGTGGGCAAGGCTTTCAGAAAGATTTAACTCTGCAGGAGTGCTCCAACTCATCCATCACAAACTAGCCACAAGCTGCATGGAAAACCTCAACCTAGAGATTGCCCAGGGTATCCTCGGAATCCCGCGCACAAGACATTCGAAAAGGGTAAAACAAATCCAGCAAGACCACTCGGTGTGTCGACGAACCCGATAGGAGCCGCGTATCTCGTTCTGAGGACACAACCGTCTATGCATAGTGGACGATAGCCAGATACTCGAGTTGCCCCGAGACGGCACCGCCGACTGCTAGGTAGGTGGACCAACACTCATGAGGAGCACTGGCCCGGGAGGGGGGGGGTTGATTAATCCATGGGGCAGCTAAGCCCTATGCATTTTTATTAAGTTGTTAAGCAAATATAGTACCAATGTTGGGTCTTGCCAGACGAGTTTTATCCCAAAACGAATAATCAAGGGGGTCCCCATAACAACCCCAAGCATGTTAGGAGTGCTCAATATGGAACATAACACCGGTGAACGGAAACTAGGGCGGCAAAAGTGGAACAAATCACCGAGCAAAAGGTCAAGCCTTCCACCTTTACCATGTATATATGTGCATTAAATTAAATCGCAATAAATAATGTGATATCCCAAGATATCCATGTTATCACATGGAAACAACCTGCACCTGCAAATAGCACGCTATAAGAAGGGGTTGAGCAAGCTGTGACTTAGCCAAACAAAGGTTTGCTAGGAAGTGGAGGGGTTAGAGCATTTTCATGGCAATGTTGGGAGGCTTGATATTCAAGTGGTAGGTAACGAGACATAACGATAGAAGCGAGGCAACTAGCATAGCAAAAATAGTATCAAGATCCAGGTAACAATCATCTTACGTGGAGGGTCTTGAGTGGGATAGAACTCTCGCTCTTCAGAAACGTTCTCGACGGGTTCCACGTACTCATTCTGGTCACCCGATGCTACCCACAAGAAAGCATAACACCCAATAAACATACATGCAAGGTATGATGCACAATCATGTATGATGCATGACCAAGTTTAAATATGCACGTCATGGCAAGCACAACAAACAAATACTACACATTAAGTGAAGTTCAATATGAACGGGTTGCATATTGATGAAACTCCACATTTATAATTATTTAGTTCACTCTTATTTATTTACCCAACAAGTTTAAATGTTGTTTAACATGGTAAGAGGTGAAGCAATATTAAATTATCTATCCAGACATTTTTAAATGAGTCCGAAACCAACATATAGCATTTCCGAAATGACCCCATATGAAAATTACAAATTTGGTTCAGATCTGCCTAGAACATATTTTATATTTATTAAACAAGAAAATAAAGTGCACCACATTATTCTATACATTTTTCTAAGCAATTTACATATACGGAACATTTAATTAGGAGCTACGGTTATTAAGATATGAATTAAACCGTTTTACCATGGCATTGATGCAAATTAAATACAACAACAAGTTAAACATTTTTATCATGCATGAAAGTTGCATCATGAGAAACTACATAAAATTCTAGGCATTTTACATATTTAGATCATTTACAACGGAGTCATGGATCAAAAGCTATGCATGTTCAAGGTTGCAACATTTTTTAACATAATCTGCGATTTATATCATGAAGCATTTTCAATCAGAGATAGCAACAGGTTAGCACATTTAAACATGGATGAAATTGCCACTAATAGGTAATACACAAGATGTAGATCGAAATTCTAGGCATTTTACATATTTAGATCATTTACAACAGAGTCATGGATCAAAAGCTATGCATGTTCAAGGTTGCAACATTTTTTAACATAATCTGCGATTTATATCATGAAGCATTTTCAATCAGAGATAGCAACAGGTTAGCACATTTAAACATGGATGAAATTGCCACTAATAGATAATACACAAGATGTAGATCGAAATTCATATAAGCCACAAATCCATATGATGCCTAGAATAGAAAAATTATGCCAAATAGAAATATGCTAAATGTTGTTTAAAAAAACAAGCAGAGGGGACTTGGTGGAATAATGATCTGTGAGGCTGGGCATGTCTGAGTGTTTGGTAAAAACAAAAACTAAAATAGAGGCAAAAAGGGGAGAATTGGGTTTTGAACACAGGACCCTTAGAATGTGGGCGGGCGTGTTGACCAGCAGGTTACCAAGGCATTTGTGATATGGGCTCCACATAAGATAACTAGAGATAGCAGTGAACAAAATTTCTAAAAAAAAGGTGTGCGGCTGAGGGGAGTCGAACTCTGGTCGCCTGGGTAGAAACAAGGGGCGCTAGCCACTACGCTACATATCAGTTTGCGATGAAAACCAGGGACTTGAAGAAATGAACAAACTCCTGGCGCTGGTCTAAAGGTGATTCGAACCCAGATCTCGAAGATGATCTCCTGGCTGCGTTAGCCAGCTCGCCTGAACCTGTGTTTGTGCAAGAAAGGGAATCATGGGCTTGATAAGCAATAGCTAAAAGCACAAGCTCTGACAGCAATGGCTTATGGTTATGCTCGCCGGCGCCGTAGTCGAGCAAAGCAGCGAGGTTTGAGGCTATAGGACAGCAGGGGGCGTGCGGAAACCTGACGGGGTGCATCTGTGGGGCGCCTGCATGCTTACGTGCGTGTGGTGTGTGCGCTCGAGCAGAAGCTCTGCTCGGCCTTGGAGGCGTAGCACGGAGAGGTGGCAGCTGCAGCGACGCGAGCGGCAGCGGGTGTGCGGCAAGGTGCTGTGGTGGAGGAGTGGTGCTTGGGTGTGCGGGGCACGGGTATAGTAGCTAGGAAAGCCGGAGCGGGGTGCACGAGCAGCTCCGTACACGCATAAAAAAACTACAGATTTTGCCGAAACTCGGAGAGCGCGATAATGACACAAACACGGCGACGCATACGGGGCACCACTGTCGAAGAAAAGAGGCTGGGCGCAGCTGCTGCTCACCTAGCGTCCGTTGGACAAGGAGACGACGCCGGAGAGGGGCCAGAGACGACGCGAGGGACGGTGGAGCGCGGCGGCATTTTGGGTCCGAGACGTAGAGGAAGAAGAGGCTCGGGACGACGACAATCTAGGCCTTGGCACTCCCTTGGTCGCCGAGGAAGAAGAGAGTGTAGCGGGGAGTCCTTCCCGCGGCCCCAGAGCGCCGGATGCGCGACGAGGAAGTCACCCCGTGCTCGAGCGCGAGCTCAGCCGGAGCATGGCAGGCGTGGCGACGGCTTGAGCTTGGAGAGGGCTTACCGGCGGCGGCGAGGCAAGGTGAAGGAAGGAATGGAGTGAGTAGGGTTAGGGCTAGCTACCAGACGTGTTTTATTGGGCTCTAGGGCGAGTGCCGGCCGTCAAATCGAGGGCTGTCGACGTGGAGGTGCTGGATGCCGTACATGAGAACGACGATCTGCACGGGGAGGAGGCAGGCTGGGGTGCGCAAGCACGATGCTGGGCCTGGGGGGGGAGGAGGCCCAGGTAACTCTCTCTCCTTCTCCCTGTTTTTATTTCGCTCTTTTGCCATTTTTTTATGAAACAACATTGAGAAAATAAAGCGGGGGGGGGGGGGGGGGGGTTAGAGGTGGAATTTATCCATGGAGTATATTTTCCTGGAACCACAAAAATGCCAAGAATTTGATAAAATTGATTTGGTGACTTTTAGAGACAGAAAATTAATTCAAACTTGCATAAATCTTTAGCCCAACCAAAACAACTTCAAATGAGCTGAAATTTGAGGGAGGTTTTTTTGGTTTGATGCAGGATTTATAGGAAAAGTATTGAACATTTTCTGGACAGAGAAAAAAATACCACTAAGAAATTGAATGGAAGAATAAGATGGAAGAAGTTTGGTCTTGATGTTTGAAACTTGTTGGAAACAAGTTGAAATTAGCTGGATGGCAATGATTAAAGGAGGTAAGGCACACACATAACACAATAAAAGTACAAACTCAACACGACATTATGGAGATGATGCATGATGCAACAAAACAAATGATATAAAACCACAACCACAAGCAAGATGAAATGATGCAAAGAGCAAAATATGGCAATGGCACACAACATGATCATGGCCTCAACCTAGATAAAAGAAAATATAGAAAACGATGATGATGATGATGCCACTCATATAAATGCCCGCATGGAAAATCATACATGAAGAAGTTGGATAGGTTACAAAATGGGAAGGACCACACTTGGACTGTTACAACTCTCCCCCCACTACAAGAACATCTCGTCCAGAGATCTAGGAATGGAAGAATTCGGGATATTCGGAACGGAGAAGGTCCTCACGTTCCCAAGTGGCTTCTTTGTCGGAATGATGTGACCACTTTGTTGGAAATATGCCCTAGAGGCAATAATAAATGTAGTTATTATTATATTTCCTTGTTCATGATAATCGTTTATTGTCCATGCTATAATTGTATTGATTGGGAACTCAATTGCATGTGTGGACACATAGACAACACTGTGTCCCTAGTATGCCTCTAGTAGACTAGCTCGTTGATTAAAGATGGTCAAGGTTTCCTAGCCATAGACATGAGATGTCATTTGATAACAGGATCACATCATTAGGAGAATGACGTGATGGACAAGACCCAAACTATGAACATAGCATATGATCGTGTCAGTTTATTGCTATTGTTTTCTGCATGTCAAGTATCTGTTCCTATGACCATGAGATTATGCAACTCACTGACACCGAAGGAATGCGTTGTGTGTATCAAACGTCACAACATAACTGGGTGACTATAAAGATGCTTTACATGTATCTCCGAAGGTGCCTGTTGAGCTGGCATGGATCGAGACTGGGATTTGTTACTCCGTATGACGGAGAGGTATCTCAGGGCCCACTCGGTAATACAACATCACAATAAGCCTTGCAAGTAATGTGACTAAAGAGTTAGCCACGGGATCTTGTATTATGAAACGAGTAAAGAGACTTGCCAGTAATGAGATTGAACTAGGTATAGAAATACCGACGATCGAATCTCGGGCAAGTAACATACCGAAGAACAAAGGGAACATCGTACGAGATTAACTGAATCCTTGACATAGAGGTTCAACTGATAAAGATCTTCGTAGAATATGTAGGAACCAATATGGGCATCCAGGTCCCGCTATTGGTTATTGACCGTAGAGGTGTCTCGGTCATGTCTACATAGTTCTCGAACCCGCAAGGTCTGCACACTTAACGTTCGGTGATGTTTCGGTAGTATTGAGTTATGTATGGTGGTGACCGAAGGTTGTTCGGAGTCCCGGATGAGATCCCGGACGTCATGAGGAGCTCCAGAATGGTCCGGAGGTAAAGATTGATATATAGGAAGTCCCGTTTTGGTCACCGAAAAAGTTTCGGGTATTTCCGGTAGTGTACCGGGAGTGCCGGGAGGGTTCCGGGGGTCCATCGGGAGGGGCCACCCACGCCGGAAGGCCACATAGGCCTTAGGGGTGGCGCACCAGCCCTTAGTGGGCTGGGCAAGCCAGCCCCTAAGCGCCCATGCGGCTAGGAGGTGGGAAAGGGAAAAAGCCCAAGAGGGGGGAAGGTTTTCCAAGTAGGATTGGAATCCTACTTGGAGTAGGATTGGAGGTGGACTCCTCCACCTCCTCCTGGTTCGGCCGACCCCTAGGGGAAACCCTAGGGCGGCTGCCTCCTCCCCCTCCCTCCTATATATACTAGATGAATAGAGCCCCCAAAGACACAAGTCCACGTGCTAGTTCTCTATTCCCTAGTTCCTCCACCAAATAGATTCCGACGGTGCTTAGGCGAAGCCCTGCCGGAATAGTTCCACAACCACCATCGCCGCGCCGTCGCACTGCTGGAGAACTCATCTACCTCTCAGCTCCCTCTTGCTGGATCAAGAAGGCGGAGATCGTCATCGAGCTGTACGTGTGCTGAACGCGGAGGTGCCGTCCGTTCGGCACTAGATCGTGATTGGATCGCAGGACGGCTAGCGATTTGGATCGCGAAGACGTTCGACTAAATCAACCGCGTTTCTTAACGCTTCCCGCTTAGTGATCTACAAGGGTATGTAGATCCACTCTCCCTCTCGTATATGCTCATCACCATGGATAGATCTTGCGTGTGCGTAGGAATTTTTTTGTTTCCCATGCAACGTTCCCCAACAGTGGCATCATGAGCTAGGTCTATGTGTAGACGAGATCACGAGTAGAACACAAATGAGTTTGTGGACGTTGATGCTCAGATTGCTTCCCCCCTTGGTCTTTTCTTGATTCAGCGGTATTGTGGGATGAAGCGGCCCTGACAAACATTACTCGTACGCTTACGAGAGACCGGTTCCATCAACTGACATGTAACTTTGTTGCATAAAGATGGTTGGTGGGTGTCTGTCTCTCCCACTTTAGTTGGATTGGATTCGACAAAGGCGGTCCTTGAGAAGGTTGAATAGCAATTTGTGTATCACCGTTGTGGTTTTTGCGTTGGTAAGAATCGTTCTTGCTAGATACCCGTAGCAGCCACGTAAAACATGCAACAACAATTAGAGGGCGTCTAACTTGTTTTTGCAGGGTATGTTGTGATGTGATATGGCCAATTACATGATGAGATATATGTGATGTATGAGATGATCATGTTTTGTATAGAATATCACGACTTGCATGTCGATGAGTACGGCAACCGGCAGGAGCCATAGGGTTGTCTTTAATTTATTTTCGCCGTTTTTGCTTTACTTTATCGCTATGAGTTAGCAATAGTCATAGAAGCAATAGTTGGCGCGACAACCTCATGGCGACACGTTGATGGAGATCAAGATGATGGAGATCATGGTGTCATGCCGGTGATGATGGAGATCATGCCGGTGCTTTGGAGATGGAGATCAAAAGCACAAATTCATGGCCATATCATGTCACTTATGATTTGCATGTGATGTTAATCATTTTATGCATCTTATTTTGCTTAGGACGACGGTAGCATTATAAGGTGATCCCTCATTAAAATTTCAAGATAAAATTGTGTTCTCCCCGAGTGTGCACCGTTGCGAAAGTTCGTCATTTCGAGACACCACGTGATGATCGGGTGTGATAGACTCTACGTTCGCATACAACGGGTGCAAGCCAGTGTTGCACATGCGGAACACTCGGGTTAAACTTGACGAGCCTAGCATGTACAGATATGGCCTTGGAACACAAGAGACCGAAAGGTCGAACATGAGTCATATAGTAGATATGATCAACATGAAGATGTTCACCATTGAAACCACCTCATCTCACGTGATGATCGGACTTGATTTGGTGGATTTGGATCATGTGACACTCGAATGACCGGAGGGATGTCAATTTGAGTGGGAGTTTTTTAAGTAATATGATTAAACTAAACTCATTATCTTGAAGAATAGTCTAAGTTGTCTTTGCAAAATTTATGTAGATCAATGGCTCGCGCAGTAGCACCCCTGAATTTTAATGCGTTCCTAGAGAAAGCTAAGTTGAAAGATGATGGAAGTAACTTTGTGGACTGGGCCCGTAATCTGAGGATTATCCTTACGGCGTCCCAAAAGGCTTATGTCCTTGATGCACCGCTTGGTGAACCACCCGCTCCAGTAGAGTCTACAGACGTTGCGAACGCCTGGCAGACACGCTCTGATGATTACTCAATAGTTCAATGTGCAATGTTGTATGGCTTAGAACCGAGACTTCAAAGATGTTTTGAACGTCATGGAGCATATGATATGTTCCAGGAGTTGAAGTTTATCTTTCAGAAGAATGCCCGGATCGAGAGGTATGAGACCTCCGATAAGTTCTATGCCTGCAAGATGGAGGAGAACGGGTCTATCAGTGAACACATACTCAAAATGTCTGGGTATTCCACCCGTCTGGCTTAATTGGGTATGCCCTTTCCACCAGAGGCGATCACTGACAGAGTTCTTCAATCACTGCCACCTAGCTACAAGAGCTTCGTGTTGAACTATAACATGCACGGGATGAACAAGTCAGTCGCCGAGCTGTTTGCGATGTTGAAAGTCGCTGAGTCTGAGATTCATAAGGAGCATCAAGTGTTGATGGTCAATAAAACCACTAGTTTCAAGAAAAATGGCAAGGGTAAGAAGGGTAACTCCAAGAAGAGTGGTAAAGCAGTTGCCCCTCCCGTGAAGAAACCCAAAGCTGGACCCAAACCAGAAACTGAGTGCTTTCATTGCAAGGGAACTGGTCACTGGAAGCGGAACTGCCCCAAGTATCTGGCTGACAAGAAGGCGGCCAACACCAAACAAGGTATATATGATATACATGTTATTGATGTGTACCTTACCAACTCTCGTTGTAGTGCCTGGGTATTTGATACCGGTTCGGTTGCTCACATTTGCAACTCAAAATAGGAACTGCGGAATAGACGGAGGCTGGCAAAGGATGAAGTGACGATGCGCGTGGGAAATGGTTCCAAGGTTGATGTGATCACCGTCGGCATGCTCGCTCTTCGATTACCATCGGGATTAGTGATGAACCTGGATAATTGTTATTTAGTGCCTGTGTTAAGCATGAACATTATATCTGGATCTTGTTTATTGCGAGACGGTTACTCATTTAAATCAGAGAATAATGGTTGTTCTATTTATATGAGTAATATCTTTTATGGTCATGCACCCAATGTGAGGGGTTTATTCTTATTGAATCTCGATAGTGATGATACACATGTTCATAACATTGATGCCAAAAGATGTAGAATTGATAATGATAGTACCACTTTCTTGTGGCACTGCCGCTTAGGTCATATTGGTGTAAAACGCATGAAGAAGCTCCATGCTGATGGACTTTTGGAGTCACTTGATTTTGAATCACTTGATACATGTGAACCATGCCTCTTGGGCAAGATGACTAAAACCCCGTTCTCTGGAACAATGGAACGGGCAAGTGACTTATTGGAAATCATACATACTGATGTGTGCGGTCCAATGAGCATTGAGGCGCGCGGTGGATATCATTCTTTTCTCACCTTCACTGATGACTTAAGTAGATATGGGTATATTTACTTAATGAAACACAAGTCTGAAACATTTGAAAAGTTCAAGCAATTTCAGAGTGAAGTTGAGAATCATCGTAACAAGAAGATCAAATTCCTGCGATCTGATCGAGGAGGAGAATATCTGAGTTATGAGTTTGGCAGTCACTTAAGACAATGTGGAATTGTTTCACAATTGACACCGCCTGGAACACCACAGCGTAATGGTGTGTCCGAACGTCGTAATCGAACCTTATTGGATATGGTGCGATCTATGATGCCTCTTGCCGATTTGCCACTATCGTTTTGGGGTTATGCATTAGAGACAACTGCATTCACTTTAAATAGGGCACCATCGAAATCCGTTGAGACGACGCCATATGAACTGTGGTTTGGCAAGAAGCCAAAGTTGTCGTTTCTTAAAGTTTGGGGATGTGATGCTTATGTCAAAAAGCTTCAGCCTGAAAAGCTGGAACCCAAAGCGGAGAAATGCGTCTTCATAGGATACCCAAAAGAGACAGTTGGGTATATCTTCTATCTCAGATCCGAAGGCAAAGTGTTTGTCGCTAAAAACGGAACATTTCTTGAGAAAGAGTTTCTCTCGAAAGAATTGAGTGGGAGGAAAATAGAACTTGATGAGGTTGTTGAACCTTTACTTCAACCAGAGAATAGCGCAGCGCAGAAAGATGTTTCTGTAGAGCCTACATCGGTTGAAGAGGAAGTTAATGATGATGATCATGAAGCTTCGGATCAAGTTGCTATCGAACATCGTAGATTGACAAGGACACTTACTGCTGCTAAGTGGTACGGTAACCCTGTCTTAGAGGTCATGTTGTTGGACAACCATGAACCTACGAGCTATGGAGAAGTGATGATGGGCCCGGATTCCGAGAAATGGTTAGAGGCCATGAAATCCGAGATGGGATCCATGTATGAAAACAAAGTATGGGCTTTGGAAGTATTACCTAAAGGGCGAAAGGCCATTCAGAACAAATAGATCTTTAAGAGGAAGACGGACGCGGACGGTAGTATCACCGTCTATAAAGCTCGACTTGTGGCAAATGGTTTTTCACAAGTTCAAGGAGTTGACTACGATGAGACCTTCTCACCCGTAGCGATGCTTAAGTCCGTCAGAATCATGTTAGCAATAGCTGCCTTTTTTGATTATGAAATTTGGCAGATGGATGTCGAAACAGCGTTCCTTAACGGTTTCCTTAAGGAAGAGTTGTATATGATGCAACCAGAAGGTTTTGTCGATCCAGAGAATGCTGACAAAGTTTGCAAACTCCAGCGATCCATTTATAGACTGGTGCAAGCATCTCGGAGTTGGAATCTTCGCTTTGATAAGGTGATCAAAGCGTTCGGGTTTATACAAGTTTACGGAGAAGCTTGTATTTACAAGAAAGTGAGTGGGAGCTCTATAGCGTTTCTAATATTATATGTGGATGACATATTGCTGATTGGAAACAATATAGAACTTTTGGAGAGCGTGAAGGAATATTTGAACAAGAGTTTTTCAATGAAGGACCTAGGAGAAGCTGCTTTCATATTAGGCATCAAGATCTATAGAGATAGATCGAGACGCTTAATAGGACTTTCACAGAGCACATACCTTGACAAAGTTTTGAAGAAGTTCAAAATGGATTAGTCCAAGAAGGGGTTCTTGCCTGTATTGCAAGGTGTGAAGTTGAGTAAGACTAGAGAAAAGATGAGTGTCGTCCCCTATGCTTCAGCCATAGGCTCTATCATGTATGCAATGTTGTGCACAAGACCCGATGTCAGCCTTGCCATAAGTATGGCCGGAAGGTTTCAAAGTGATCTAGGAATGGAACACTAGACGGTGGTCAAGAATATCCTTAAGTACCTGAAAAGGACTAAGGACATGTTTCTCGTTTATGGAGGTGATCAAGAGCTCGTCGTAAAGGGTTACGTCGATGCAAGCTTTGACACTGATCCGGATGATTCTAAGTCTCAAACCGGATACGTATTTATTCTCAATGGGGGGCGGTAAGCTGGTGCAGTTCCAAGCAGAGCATGGTAGCTGATTCTACATGCGAAGCGGAGTACATCGCTGCCTCGGAGGCGGCGAAGGAAGGTGTCTGGATGAAGGAGTTCATGACAGATCTTGGAGTAGTGCCTAGTGCACTAAACCCAATGACTCTGTTCTGTGACAACACTGGTGCCATTGCTCTGGCCAAGGAACCAAGGTTGCATAAGAGGACCAGACACATAAAGCGACGTTTCAATTCCATCCGCGATTACATCAAGGAGGAGGACATAAATATTTGCAAAGTACACATGGATCTGAATGTCGCAGACCCGATGACTAAACCTTTTCCAAGGGCTAAGCATGATCAACACCAGAACTGTATGGGTGTTAGATTCATTACAATGTAAATCACATGGTGATGTGAGCTAGATTTTTGACTCTAGTGCAAGTGGGAGACTGTTGGAAATATGCCCTAGAGGCAATAATAAAATTAGTTATTATTATATTTCCTTGTTCATGATAATCATTTATTGTCCATGCTATAATTGTATTGATTGGAAACTCAATTGCATGTGTGGATACATAGACAACACTGTGTCCCTAGTATGCCTCTAGTAGACTAGCTCGTTGATTAAAGATGGTCAAGGTTTCCTAGCCATAGACATGAGATGTCATTTGATAACGGGATCACATCATTAGGAGAATGATGTGATGGACAAGACCCAAACTATGAACGTAGCATATGATCATGTCAGTTTATTGCTATTGTTTTCTGCATGTCAAGTATCTGTTCCTATGACCAAGAGATCATGCAACTCACTGACACCGGAGGAATACCTTGTGTGTATCAAACGTCACAACGTAACTGGGTGACTATAAAGATGCTCTAAAGGTATCTCCGAAGGTGCCTGTTGAGCTGGCATGGATCGAGACTGGGATTTGTTACTTCGTATGACGGAGAGGTATCTCAGGGCCCACTCGGTAATACAACATCACAATAAGCCTTGCAAGCAATGTGACTAAAGAGTTAGCCACGGGAACTTGTATTATGGAACGAGTAAAGAGACTTGCCAGTAACGAGATTGAACTAGGTATAGAGATACCGACGATCGAATCTCGGGCAAGTAACATACCGAAGAACAAAGGGAACAGCGTACGGGATTAACTGAATCCTTGACATAGAGGTTCAACCGATAAAGATCTTCGTAGAATATGTAGGAACCAATATGGGCATCCAGGTCCCGCTATTGGTTATTGACCATAGAGGTGTCTCGGTCATGTCTACATAGTTCTCGAACCCGCAGGGTCTGCACACTTAACGTTCGGTGACGTTTCGGTAGTATTGAGTTATGTATGGTGGTGACCGAAGGTTGTTCGGAGTCCCGGATGAGATCCCGGACGTCATGAGGAGCTCCGGAATGGTCCGGAGGTAAAGATTGATATATAGGAAGTCCCGTTTTGGTCACAGGAAAAGTTTCGGGTATTTCCGGTAGTGTACCGGGAGTGCCGGGAGGGTTCCGGGGGTCCATCGGGAGGGGCCACCCACGCCGGAAGGCCACATAGGCCTTAGGGGTGGCGCACCAGCCCTTAGTGGGCTGGGCAAGCCATCCCCTAAGGGCCCATGTGGCTAGGAGGTGGGAAAGGGAAAAAGCCCAAGAGGGGGGAAGGTTTTCCAAGTAGGATTGGAATCCTACTTGGAGTAGGATTGGAGGTGGACTCCTCCCCCTCCTCCTGGTTCGGCCGACCCCTAGAGGAAACCCTAGGGCGGCTGCCTCCTCCCCCTCCCTCCTATATATACTAGAGGAATAGAGCCACCAAAGACACAAGTCCACGTGCTAGTTCTCTATTCCCTAGTTCCTCCACCAAATAGATTCCGACGGTGCTTAGGCCAAGCCCTGCCGGAATAGTTCCACCACCACCGTCGCCGCGCCGTCGCGTTGCTGGAGAACTCATCTACCTCTCTGCTCCCTCTTGCTAGATCAAGAATGCGGAGATCGTCATCGAGCTGTACATGTGCTGAACGCGGAGGTGCCGTCCGTTCGGCACTAGATCGTGATTGGATCGCAGGACGGCTAGCGATTTGGATCGCGAAGACGTTCGACTACATCAACCGCGTTTCTTAATGCTTCCCTCTTAACGATCTACAAGGGTATGTAGATCCACTCTCCCTCTCGTAGATGCTCATCACCATGGATAGATCTTGCGTGTGCGTAGGAAATTTTTTGTTTCCCATGCGACGTTCCCCAACGCACTTCACCTTGAGGAACTTGATAGACTTGTTGCGAGTCTTGCGCTCGATCTCTTCAAGGATAGCAACTCGATGCTCACGATAGGATATGTCTTCTTGGAGATCAACATCTTGGAAATCAACTGTGCGCTCAGGAGTCTTGAAACACTTGCGGAGCTGAGAGACGTGAAAGACATCATGCACATTGGAGAAATTAGAAGGGAGTTCGAGTTGGTAGGGTAGGTCACCTCTGTTGCCAACAATCTTGAAAGGACCCACAAAATGTGGTGCAAGCTTTCGTTTGATGCCAAATCATTGAGTGCCCTTCATGGGAGACACTCGGAGATAGACAAAGTCATCGATTTGGAAGGCCATGTCATGATGCCTGCTATCATAATAGCTCTTTTGACGGGATTGAGTTGCTTTGAGATTTTCACGAATGACACGACACATTTCTTCTGTTTCAGTGATCATGTCATTGCCAAGGATTTGACGCTCACCAGTTTCAGACCAATTGAGCGGGGTATGACACTTCCTACCATAGAGAATCTTGAATGGGACCTTGCCTGAACTTGCTTGGAAACTATTGTTGTAGGAGAACTCGGCAAACGGGAGGCAATCTTCCCACTTCATGTCGAAGGAGATAACACATGCCCTCAACATGTCTTCAAGGATTTGATTGACTCTCTCTACTTGACCACTTATCTGAGGATGGAAAGCTGTGCTGAAACGGATCTTGGGACCCATCGCAGACTGAAAGGAATCCCAGAACCTGGAAGTAAAGATGCTTCCACGGTCTGAAGATATAAGTTGAGGAATATCGTGCAAAGAAACTATCCTTGATGTGTACAGCTCTGCCAGCTGAGCTGCCATGATAGATTCTTTGACCGGAAGGAAGTGGGAAACTTTAGTGAGCTTGTCGATGACCACAAAGATGGCATCATTACCTCTCTTGGACTTAGGAAACCCAGCGACAAAATCCATCTCAATGTGATCGAATTTCCACTTGGGTATAGACAAAGGCTGAAGGAGACCTACTAGATGTTGATGTTCCGCCTTCACTCTGTGGCATACATCACACTCATTCACAAACTGGGCGATCTCACGCTTCATGCGCATCCACCAAAAGGTTTGCTTGAGATCCTGATACATCTTGGAACTGCCTGGATGAATAGAGAGGAGAGAATTATGTGCTTCATCCATGATAAGTTTCCTGAGCCCCCCCTTTGGAACCACTAGACGATCCTCGAATAAGAGGGTGTCTTTGTCATCAACACGGAAGCACTTATACTTTGGAATGCTCTTGGCCACGCCTATCTTCACCTTCTTCACCATAGCATCGAGAAGTTGAGCTTGGCGAATTTGATCTTCCAAAGTCGGAGAAACTTGAAGGTTGGCAATAAACCCTTGAGGAACTACTTGGAGGTTGAGCTTGCGGAAAGCTTCACAAAGCTCAAGTTGGAAAGGCTTGAGAATAAGACTGTTGTAGTATGCCTTTCTGCTCAAAGCATATGCAATCACATTTGTTTTGCCTAGAGTATACTCAATGCTCAGATTGTACTCCTGGATCATTTCCACCCAACGTGTTTGACGAAGATTGAGACTGGGTTGAGTGAAAATGTACTTTAAGCTCTTGTGGTCAGTTGAGACTTCAACTGGCCTTCCCAACAAGAGGTGTCTCCAGGTCATCAGAGCATGAACAACTGCCGCCAGCTCAAGATCGTGAGTGGGGTAGTTCTTCTCACTAGGCTTCAGCTGACGCGAGGTAGAAGCTACCACTCTTTTGTCTTGCATGAGAACACCACCAAGACCTTGTAGAGAATCATCAGAGAACACTTGGAATGGTTTGGATTCATCGGGAGGAGTGAGAACTGGAGCTGAAGTCAGATTTGCCTTGAGTGTATTGAACGCCACATCACACTCTGGAGTCCACACATATTTGACATTCCTCTGGAGGAGATTAGACAAAGGCTTAGCAATCTTGGAGAAGTTCTCCATGAATCTTCTGTAGTAGCTTGCAATCCCGAGGAAGCTTCAAAACTGCTTGACATTCTGAGGAGGCTCCCACTTCACAATGGCCTCAACCTTCTCAGGATCCACCTTGATGCCCTCGACAGAGATGATATGCCCAAGGTACACCACTTCATTGAGCCAAAATTCACACTTGGAGAACTTTGCATAGAACCGATGCTCTCTTAACTTGTCAAGCACAAGTCGGAGATTCTCTGCATGTTCTTCTTCGGTCTCAAAGAAGACTAGAATGTCATCCAAATACACCAAGACGAACTCATTCCTGAAGGGAGAGAAGACGAAGTTCATCATGCGGGAGAATGTCGGAGGCGCATTTGCAAGACCAAAGGACATCACGATGTACTCATAATAGCCAAAACTTGTCCTGAAAGCAGTCTTTGGAATATCTTCTTCACGGATACAGATTTGATGATAGCCCATTCGAAGATCTAGCTTTGAGAAAACCTTGGCCCCTTTCAATTGCTCAAATAATTCGTTGATGTTGGGAAGTGGATACTTGTTCTTGGTTGTATTTTTATTCAATGGACGGTAATCAATACAAAGTCGTTCCGTGCCATCCTTCTTCTTGACAAATAGAACACCACAACCCCAAGGCGAAGAACTTGGTCTGATCAAACCCAAACGTTCTTGTTCATCTAGCTGCTTCTTCAAGTCTTTCAGCTCTTCGGGGCCAAGCTTATAAGGACGCTTGCATACCCGTTCAGTTCCAGGTTCGAGTTCAATCACAAACTCCACTGGCCGGTGAGGAGGCATTCCTGGCAATTCTTCTAGAAAGACATCTTCATACTCACAAACGATGGGGACTTGAGATATGGCTGAGATTTCACCCTTCTCATTCAGAGAAAGGAGACGTATCGTGTCATCGCAAGCATCGAAAATCATCACGTCTTCAGAAGGATGAGTCAACTTGACTTCTTTGGCTGCACAATCGACATAAGCCTTGTCATCTCAAGAAAATCCATGCCAAGAATTAGATCAATATCCGAGTTGTCGAGGACAATTGGAGAGGCTAGAAAGGAATAGTTGCCCATCTTGTTAGAGACATCCGGGACCACCATACTAGAATTCATGATCTTACCAGGAGATACGATCGAAAGAGGTCTTTGCAAATATTGAGTTAAGAACCCGTGCTTAGACGAAAAAGGTCTTGATATGAATGAATGCGATGCACCAGTATCAAACAATTTTTTTGTAGGAATAGAATTAACCAGGAGATTACCCATAATCACTTGTGAGGATTCCTCTGCTTGAGCCGCATTCACATTGTTCACCCTTGCATATTTGGAATTGTACTTCACCATAGCATTTCCTGGGGGCCTGACTGGAGGAGGAGGCGGAAGACGCCGCTGAGGACACTTGGGAGAATAGTGGCCCTTCTGACCACACTTGTGACAAGTAACCTCTGAAAACGGACGGAAGTTGCCTGGAGGAGGAGCACTTCCTGACCTTGGAGCCTGAGGTCTCTGCTGGAATCCTGGGTTGGGTGGGTGGGAAGAACCACGACCACCGTGCTGCTTCTGCTGCTAAGGAGGACAAAACAGAGGAGGTGGAGGAACCCAATACTTCTGCTACTTAGGAACAATCTTAGAGGAGGACGAAGAAGGGTGAGAGTCTCTGAACCGCCTCCTGGAATTCTCGACCTTGAATTGAACTGCTTCATACTTTAGAGCCAAGTTATAGAATTGATCAAACTCAAGGGGCTCATGAAGGACGAGAGCAAGCTGAAGATCTTCCTTGAGGCCACCTCTAAACTGATAAATCTTGCTCTTGTCATTGGGCACATCCTGCTTGGCATAACAGGCAAGATTCTGGAACTCGATGTTATACTGATAGACATACGAGTTTCCCTGCTTGAGGTTCCCGAACTTCTCACGCAGACCCTCGACAACACTTGTCGGGATATGATGAGCTCTGAAGTCACGGCAGAAGTCATCCCAGCTGATCACACGATCACCTCTGGAATCCTTATATTGCTGCCACCACTCTGCCGCCTGTCTCTTTAGCTGGAAAGTTGCGAACCTGACATAGTCCTGAGGCCTGACATTGATGCACTCAAAATGCTTGTTGATGTCGACGAGCCAATCCTCCGCATCAAAAGGCTGGGCACAGTTGGTGAAGGACTTGGTTTGATTGGCAAGTAATTGATTCAGAGTTGTGAACTGCGACTGATTATTGAAATTTCCTTGATGGCCTTGATGCCCCTGATTTTGAAAGCCTTGTAGCAGGTTGAGCAACATCTGGGGTATTGGCGTTGGTTGCGGCCATCATCGCCTGCCAAGCCTTCGGAGGTGGAGGTGGGGGTGGTGGAGGGTTAGCATCATCCCCCTCACGACCCGGGTTTCCACGAGTTGTTGGAGCCATCCTAAAGATGGACAAGAATATTAGATCACAGTTGACAAGATGAAGCTGTTAAGCTGAATCAAAGGCTCGAATATTGCAACATGGAAGTCTTATCAATTCACATTCCACTAGAATTAGTTAGAATGCTTCCCAAAATTTAGCGACAACATCATCAGATTTGGAAGCCACTTGCAATTCAACAAAGTATTGAGCTAAAATTGCTCGGAATAAATGCATAACCCATTATACATCCGTTGGAAGAATTCTTCTAGGTGACTAATGGAATTCCCATGCGTGGATTTTGATTCGGGTTGCGGACCCAGGAACGTACCCAAGGTAATCAGCTACAACTGCACCCGCAACCTTCGACAACATAATCCGAGAAACTTCGCAAACTCGTCTACCTTAGACCCTCGTAAGCACAACGATACTAATTATGGTAGTACATCTGGACGCTCTCCCTAGTACTGGGTGACGCCAAACTCCTCTCATCACAAAAAGTATTGAAGCAATTTCAAACATCCTCATCCTGAGATACTAAGGAAACTGAACGATAATAATGTGTCAAGAATCCCCTGGAGCTCTACTCCCCGGAAACAGGAGGCACCAAGCACAAAATTCTGTCACATCGGTATCACAGAGGCTCCAAAATACCCGCATGATCCTAAATTTTTTTGAGTGAGAAGAGGGTAGAATTAAAATTCCTATGTCGCGATTCCTCACAAGAGCATAGAAGAGGAGTAAAAAGAATCCTACTCTCCGATATAACTAGACTCAAAATTGTTTTTCCCTAGACTCGACTCGGCCAAGTTCGATCAAGCAAGGGGCTCCTATGGTCGGTATGGATCTGATTACCAACTTGTAACGCCCAAGATGCGGTCCTATCCTTATTCGGGCCCAGGGCCTTGATAGGGATAGAAGCGCATCTCGTTTCGCAAGTATAAATATCATTGCAATACATGTAAGAGAGGAGATGAGTATATGAGTTGGTTTACACTTGCCACGTTCTAAAGTACATCATCCATACAATCATCCAGTTGTGCAGGGTCCGACTACGAACGAAATCAAACGATAAAAGCAAATGGTATCTATCTCGCTATGCCCAGGAAGACGACCAAGTAGCTCCCCTACTCGTCCGGGTAAGTCACGTACATACGCCCACGCTCCTTGTTGATACGTCTCCAACATATCTACTTTTCCTCACTCATTTGCCCTAGTTTTGGACTCTAATTTGCATGATTTGAATGGAACTAACCCGGACTGACGCTGTTTTCAGCAGAACTACCATGGTGTTGTTTTTGTGTAGAAATAAAAGTTCTCGGAATGGAACAAAACTTTTTGGAGATTTATTTTGTAAAATATAAAAAATACCCGAGCCAAAAACCACCGGAGAGGGGGGCAGGCTGGGCACAATACACCAGGGCGGGCCAGCCCCCTCCCGGCGTGCCCTGGTGGGTTGTGCCCACCTCGTGGCCCCACTTGCCCTAACTCCGCCACTATAAATTCTTAAATTTGGAGAAAAAAATCAGAGAAAAAGAATTATCGCATTTCACAATACGGAGCCTCCGCCGCCTCCTGTTCTTCATCGGGAGGCCAGATCTGGAGCCCGTTTGGGGCTCCGGAGAGGGGAATCTTCGGTCTTCATCATCATCAACCTTTCTCCATCGCCAATTCCATGATGCTCCCCACCGGGAGTGAGTAATTCCTTCGTAGGCTTGCTGGTCGGTGAGGAGTTGGATGAGATTCATCATGTAATCGAGTTAGTTTTGTTAGGGCTTGTTCACTAGTACCCATTATGTTCTGAGATTGATGTTGCTATGACTTTGCTATGCCTAATGCTTGTCACTAGGGCCCGAGTGCCATGATTTCAGATCTGAACCGTTTATGTTATCATCTCTATATCCATGTTCTTGATCCGATCTTGCCTAGTCATATGCACCTATTACGTGTTATGATCCGTCAACCCCATAGTGACAATATTTGGGATACTTCGCGGTGATGACCATAGTTTGAGGAGTTCATGTATTCACCATGTGTTAGTGCTTTGTTCCGGTTCTCTATTAAAAGGAGGCCTTAATATCCCTTAGTTTCCTTATGGACCCCGCTGCCACGGGAGGGTAGGACAAAAGATGTCATGCAAGTTCTTTTCTATAAGCACGTCTGACTATTTACGGAATACATGCCTATATTACATTGATGAACTGGAGCTAGTTCTGTATCGCCCTAGGTTATGACTGTTACATGATGAATATCATCCAATGAGTTACCTATCCAGTGCCTACGACCTTTCCACTTATTGTTCTTGCTAAGTTACTACTGCTGTTGCTGCTGTTCCAACTGCTACAAAACTATTGCTACTACTGTTACCGCTACAGTTACTATTGCTACTGCTATCAAAACTATCATATTATTGTCCTACTGATCACTCTGCTGTAGATATTTAATCTCTAGGTGTGGTTGAATTGACAACTCAAGTGCTAATACTCTCAAGTATTCTTTGGCTCCCCTTGTGTCGAATCTATAAATTTGGGTTGAATACTCTACCCTCGAAAACTGTTGCGATCCCCTATACTTGTGGGTTATCACTTGTCGTACTCCCAGTAGAGCTGGGAAGCGTCAAATGGATCGAACTCATCTGTACATGTACCTGTATTGTTGTAGTAATCTGTGAGCCACGGGGATTCAACAATCTCATTAACCCGGGTACCGAGACTGTGTAAGCTGGTGGGTAAGGTATGGTTAAGTGGTGAGGTTTGCAACATCACTAAGCAGTTATTTGGGTGGCTAACTTACGAGTACAAGAGTAATATGAGAAACTACGCATTTCGGACGAGAACTAGTTACGATCAATAAGTGATCCTGAACACCTACTTACGAGTCAAACATAACCCCACCATGTTCACTTTCCGACTCCCTCGAAAAGAGACGGTCACAGTTACGCACACGGTTGGTGTATTTTAATTGAGTTTACTTTAAGTTTACTATAACCGGATGTTAAACAATTTCCAAGTTGCCATATAATCGCGGGCAAGGCTTTCAGAAAGATTTAACCCTGCAGGGGTGCTCCAAATCATCCATCACAAACTAGCCACACGCTGCATGGAAAACCTCAACCTCGAGATAGCCCAGGGTATCCTCGAAATCCTGCGCACAAGACATTCGAAAAGGGTAAAACAAATCCAGCAAGACCACCCGATGTGTCGACGAACCCGATAGGAGCCGCGTATCTCGTTCTTAGGACACAACAGTCTATGCATAGTGGACTATAGGCAGATACTCGAGATGCCCCGAGACGACACCGCCGACTACTAGGTAGGTGGACCAACACTCATGAGGAGCACTGGCTCGGGGTGGGGGGGGGGGAGGGTTCATTAATCCATGGGGTAGCTAAGCCCTATGCATTTTTATCAAGTTGTTAAGCAAATATAGTACCAATGTTGGGTCTTGTCAGACGAGTTTTATCCCAAAACGAATAATCAAGGGGGTCCCCATAACAACCCCAAGCATGTTAGGAGCATTCAATATGGAACATAACACCGATAAACGAAACTAGGGCGGCAAAAGTGGAACAAATCACCAAGCAAAAGGCCAAGCCTTCCACCTTTACCAAGTATATATGTGCATTAAATTAAATAGCAATAAATAATGTGATATCCCAAGATATCCATGTTATCACATGGAAACAACCGGCACCTGCAACTAGCAAGCTATAAGAAGGGGCTGAGCAAGCGGTAACTTAGCCAAAAAAAGGTTTGCTAGGAAGTGGAGGGGTTAGAGGCTTTTCATGGCAATGTTGGGAGGCTTGACATTCAAGTGGTAGGTAACGAGACATAACGGTAGAAGCGAGGTAACTAGCATAGCAAAAATAGTATCGGGATCTGGGTAACGATCATCTTGCATGGAGGGTCTTCAGTGGGATGGAACTCTTGCTCTTCAGAAACGTTCTTGTCACCCGATGCTACCCACAAGAAAGAATAACACCCAATAAACATACAAGCAAGGTATGATGCACAATCAAGTATGATGCATGACCAAGTTTAAATATGCACGGCATGGCAAGCACAACAAACAAATACTACACATTAAGTGAAGTTCAATTGAATGGGTTGCATATTGATGAAACTCCACATTTAGAATTATTTAGGTCACTCTTATTTATTTACCCACAAGTTAAATATTGTTTAACATGGCAAGAGGTGAAGCACAATTAAATTATCTATCCAGGCATTGTTAAATGAGTCCAAAACCAACATATAGCATTTCTGAAATAACCACATGTGCCAATTTCAAATTTGGTTCAGATATTCCTAGAACATATTTTATATTTATTAAACAAGAAAATAAAGTGCACCATGTCATTCTATACATTTTTCTAAGCAATTTACGTATACATTTTTCTATGCATGTTCAAGGTTGCAACATTTTTTTAACATAATCTGCGATTTATATCATGAAGCATTTTCAATCAAAGATAGCAACATGTTAGCACATTTAAACATGGATGAAAATATAGTACACAAGATGTAGATCAAAATTCATATAACCCACAAATCCATATGATGCCTAGAATAGAAAAAATTATGCCAAATAGAAATATGTTAAATGTTGTTTAAAAACAAACAAACAAGCAGAGGGGACTTGGTGGAATAACGATCTGTGAGGCTGGGCATGTCTGAGTGTTTGGTAAAAAGAAAAACTAAAACAGAGGCAAAAAGGGAGAACTGGGTTTCGAACCCAGGACCCCTTTGGGATGAGGGCGGGCGTGCTGACCAGCGGGTTACAAAGCCATTTGTGATATTGCCGGGGCTTCACATAGTATAACTAGAGATAACGGCTGGACAAAATGTGGTAAAAAATTGCTGAAAAAAGGTGCGCGGCAGCGGGGAGTCGAATGGCCGCCTGGGAAGAAACAAGGGGCACTAGCCACTACGCTACAGCTCAGTTTGCGATGAAAAACAGGGACTTGACGAAATGAACAAACTCCCTGCGCTGGTCTAAAGTCTGACGAAACTGAATAAATTTCAGAGAGCAATGGCTGCTCTGCCGTGGCTGGGGATGGCACGGCAGCATGCGTGCCTGCAGGAAGGAGGCCCCTGTGTGCGCGAGCTGGAGATGCGGTGTGTGTGCAGAAAGAAGAAACAAAATAAATAGAGAAACACAATAAAAATCAAAAGGTAGAGCCGGGGATTCGAACTTTAGATCTCGAAGATGGTCTCCTGGCTGCGTTAGCCAGCTCGCCTGAATCTGTGTTTGTGCAAGAAAGGGAAGCATGGGCTTAATAAGCAATAGCTAAAAGCACAAGCTCTTACATCAATGGCTTACGGTTATGCTCGCCGGCGCCGTAGTCGAGCAAAGCAGCGAGGTTTTAGGCTATAGGACAGCAGCGGGCGTGTGGAAACCTGATAGGGTGCATCTATGGGGTGGCTGCATGCTTAGGTGCGTGTGGTGTGTGTGCTCGAGCAGAAGCTCTGCTCGACCATGGAGGCGTAGCACGGCGAGGTGGTAGCTGCAGCGACGCGAGCAGCTGGCGAGCGACGACGGGTGTGCGGCAAGGTACTGCGGTGGAGGAGTGGTGCTTTGGTGTGCGGGGCACGGGTATAGCAGCTAGGAAAGCCAGAGCAGGGTGCACGAGCAGCTCCGTACACGCATAAAAAAACTACAGATTTTGCCGGAGCTCGGAGAGCGCGATAATGACACGAACATGGCGACGCATACGGGGCACCACCGTCGAAGAAAAGAGGTTGGGCAGAGCGGCTGCTCACCTAGCGTCCGTTGGACAAGAGAGGACGCCGGTGAGGAGTCGGAGACGACGCGAGGGACGGCGGTGTGCGGCGGCATTTCGGGTCTGAGACGTAGAGGAAGAAGAGGCTCGGGACGACGACGATCTGGGCCTTGGCGCACCCTTGGTCGTCGAGGAAGAAGAGAGCGTAGCGGGGAGTCCTTCCTGCGGCTTCAGAGCGTCGGATGCGCAACGAGGAAGTCACCCCGTGCTCGAGCGCATGCTCTGCCGGAGCATGGCGGGCGTGGCGATGACGTGAGGTTGGAGAGGGCTTACCGGCGACGACGAGGCAAGGAGAAGGAAGGAATGGAGTGAGTTGGGTTAGGGCTAGCTACCAGACATGTTTTATAGGGCTCTAGGGCGAGCGACGACCGTCAAATCGAGGGCTGCCGACATGGAGGTGCTGGATGCCCTGCCGTATAGGAGAACTACGATCTGCGCGGGGAGGAGGCAGTCTGGGCTGCGCAAGCATGATGCTGGGCCTATGGGGGGAGGAAGGAGGCCCAGGTAACTCTCTCTCCTTCTCCCTATTTTTATTTCGCTCTTTTGCCATTTTTTTTATGAAACAACATTGAGAAAATAAAGCAGGGGGGTTAGAGTTGGAATTTATACATGGAGTATAATTTCCTGGAACCAAAAAAATGCCAAGAATTTGATAAAATTGTTTTGGTGACTTTTAGAGACAGAAAATTAACACAAGTTTGAATTTAATTCAAACTTGCATAAATCTTTAGCCCAACCAAAACAACTTCAAATGAGCTGAAATTTGAGGGAGGTTTTTTTTGGCCTGATGCAGGATTTATAGAAAAAATATTGAACATTTTCTGGACATAGAAAAAAATACCACTAAGAAATTGAATGGAAGAAGAAGATGGAAGAAGTTTGGTCTTGATGTTTGAAACTTGTTGGAAACAAGCTGAAATTAGCTGGATGGCAATGATTAAAGGAGGTAAGGCTCACACATAACACAATAAAAGTACAAACTCAACACGATATTATGGAGATGATGATATGAAACCACAACCACAAGCAAGATGAAATGATGCAAAGAGCAAAATATGGCAATGGCACACAACATGATCATGGCCTCAACCTAGATAAAAGAAAATATACAAAACGATGATGACGATGATGATGACACTCATATAAATTCCCACATGGCAAATCATACATGAAGAAGTTAGATAGGTTAAAAAATGGGAAGGACCACACTTGGTCTGTTACAACTTTGGTGGTGGCTTAGTGAGTGTCCAATCATCGGGATTTTTCAATAGGTTATTCAAGAATTCCTGAGCTTGGTCAACTCTTCTTTCCCTAAAAACACAACCAACACAACTATATAGGTAGTCCCAAGAAGCATCGGTTGGTCCATTATAAAAGATATAAAGCATTTCATTTTTCTTAGGAGGATGATTAGGCAAAGCATTTAATAGCTGGAGAAACCTCCCCCAAGCTTGAGGGTCATGCTCTTCCTCAAGTTGCACAAAGTTATATATTTCCTGCTGAGTAGCTTGTTTCTTATGGGCAGGAAAATATTTTTCAGAACAATAACAAATCATATCCTGGGGCCTACGCACACAACCAGGAGAAAGAGTATTAAACCAATATTTAGCTTCACCCTTTAACAAGAAAGGAAACATTGTAATGACATAGTAATAGCGAATCTTTTCTTCATGAGTAAACATGGTAGCAATTTTGTTCAGCTTAGTAAGGTGTGCCACAACACTTTTAGATTCATAACCATGAAAAGGATCGAATTCTACTAAAGTAACTAATTCAGGATCAACTGAGAATTCATAATCCTTATCATCAACAAAGATAGGAGAGGTTGCAAATTTACGATCACATTTCATCATTTCATTCATAGCCTTTTCTTTTAGCTTGTTCATTAAAAATTTAAGATCTTCCCTATCTTTACAAGCAAGAAAATACTTATCAATCTCCCAATCCATAACATAACCATCGCGTATATCAAGCACCTTAGTTTTAGTAGGAGTGCTTGGTGTAACAGGTGATTCGACATTTTCATCAATTTCAACTTCTCTAGATTTTGCAATTTGGGCATTAAGAAATTCACCTAGTGGCACAGTTTCATCAAACAAAGTTGAAGCACCATCATGAATACCATCTATAGCAGAAGCAATGTCTATTACTTGTGACACATCAGATTGTATAGCAGGTGGTGGTGTCGTAAGCTGACTTAAAACAGAAGGTGAATCAAGTGCGGAGCTAGTTGGCAATTCCTAACCCCCCCGTCTCAGAGGGCATAATCTTAGTTTTGGAGTCTCTCGAGTTATTCACATTGATCAGCAAATATATAATTCCCAAGTGACCTTAATAAATAGAGCTATGCTCCCCGACAACGACACCAGGAATTTGTCTTGATGACCCACAGGTATAGGGGATCGCAACAGTCTCCGAAGGAACTATTTTACCCAAATTTATTGATTCGACACAAGGGGATCCATATAATATTTATAAGCCTTAGCGGTTGATTTGTCAATTCAACCACACCTGGGATATTAATTCTCTGCAACAAAGTATTAGTAGCACAATAGTTTGATAGTTTTAATATTAGCGGTAACAGTAACAATGGTAACAGTAGCAATAGCAATTGTAATAGTAGAAGTAATAGTAGAAGTAATAGTAGAAACTTAGCAAACACAATATGAGAAAAGATTAGGAAGGGATTATCGATGGATATTTGAATGACATTAACCATGTAACAGTCACAACGTAGAGCGACACAGAACTAGCTCCAATTCATCAATCATATGTAGGCATGTATTCCGTATATAGTTATACATGCTTATAATAAGAACTTGCATAACATCTTTTGTCCACCCCTCCCGTGGCATCCGGGTCCTAATGGAATATAAGGGTAATTATGGCCTCCTTTTAATAGAGAACTGGAACAAAGCATTAACACATAGTGAATGCATGAACTCCTCATACTACGGTCATGACCAGAGTTAATTCCAATTATTGTCACCTTGGGGTATGCGGATCATAACACGTAATAGGTGGATAAAAATTGCAAAATAGGATCTAAAACTCACTTATATTCATGAAAACATAACAGGTTCAGATCTAAAATCATGACACTCGGGCCCTAGTGACAAGCATTAAGCATAGCAAAGTCATAACAACATCAATCTCAGAACATAGTGAATACTAGGGATCAAGCCCTAACAAATTGACTCGATTACATGATCAATATCATCCATCTCAATCTACCTCCAGTATGCCTACAATATAATTACTCACTCCTGGTGGTGAGCGTCACGAGGTTGTCGATGAAGAGGGGTTGATGATGACGACATCGATGATTTGCCCTCTATGGAGCCCAAAACAGGCTCCAGATCTGGCCTCACGGAGAACAATGGGAGGTGGCGGTGGCTCCATATCGTAAAAATGATGAAACTTCTTCTCTTGTTTTTCATTGAAAGATGGTACTTATGGAGTTGGAGATAGGTCAAACGGAGCAACGAGGGGCCCACAAGGGCAGGGGCATGCCCTGCCACCTTATGGATGGCCGATAGCCCCCCTTTGGCCAGTCTTTGTTCCAGTATTTTTTTCAATAAAAAATCCTCGCCAAGTTTCGTCGATTCCGAGAACTTTTATTTCTGCACAAAAACAACACCATGGCAGTTCTTCTGAAAACAACGTTAGTCCGGTTTAGTTTCATTCGAATCATGCAAATTAGAGTCCAAAACAAGAGCAAAAGTGTTTGGAAAAGTAGATACATTTGGGACGTATCAAGACTCATGATCTGGAGTCCGTTTTTGGTTTCAGAGAGAGGGATTCGTCGTTGTCGTCATCACGAACCCTTCTCCAACTCACATCCATGTGTGCGTAATTTTCTGTAGGCATATGAAGGTAGACGAGATTTGGATGAGATTTCTTATATAATCATTGTCAGATCTGTTAGGCCTTGATGCCTAGTGTCCACTATTTTCTGAGATTTTTGTTGCTGTGACTTCGCTATGCTTAATGCTTGTCACTAGGGCCCTGATATGTCTCCATCGTACTACTTTTCCATACACCATTGCTCTTTTTGGCCTCGAATTTGCCTGATTTGAATGAAACTAAGTGGACTGACACTATTTTTCATAGAACTACCTTGGTGTTATTTTTGTGCAGAAATAAGAGTTCTCGAAATTGGATGAAACTTTATGGAGATGTTTTATGGAATAAATAAAAAATACTGAAGCAAAGAAGTACTAGAGGGGGCAACCCATGGCGCACAAGCTAGGAGGCGCGCCCACCCCTGGGCACGCCATGGAGGCTTGTGGGGCCCCTGGACTCTGGCAGACCTAATTCCAATGCTATATATGATGCCTTCCATAGAGAAAAATCAGAGATAAATTTTCATCGCGTTTTATGATACGACACCAACGCCACCTTTTGTTCTTCACCGAGGCCCCTAATCTGGATTCCATTTGTGGCTCCAAGGAGAGGGATTCGTCGCCATCTTCATCACCAACCTCTCTCCATCAACAATTTCATGATGCTCATAACCATGTGTGAGAAATTCCTTTGTAGGTATACATGAGGGTGATGGAGATAGATGAGATTTCTTATGCAATAGAGTCAATTTGTTAGGGCTTGATCCCTGGTATCCACTATGTTTTGAAATTGATATTGCTATGACTTTAATATGCTTAATGCCTGTCACTAGGGCCCGATTGCATGATTTTAGATATGAACACTTATGCTTTCATGAATATATTCGAGTTGTTGATCTTACGTGCAAGTTGTATGCACCTGTTATAGTTCTGAACCTTAGATGCCCAAGTTGACCATGAATTGGGATATCGACGACGATGACTTTAACTTGGGGAGTTCATGTATTGACTATTTGTGAATGCTTTGTTCCAGTTCTCTATTAAAAGGAGCGCCTTAATTACCCTTAGTTTCCATTAGTACCCCGTTGCCATGGGAAGGTAGGACAAAAGATGTTATACAAGTTCTTATCACGAGCACCTATGACTATATACTCAATACATGCCTACATATGATTGATGAATTGGAGCTATTGTGTGTCACTCTAGGTTGCGACTGTTACATATTGAACCTCATCTAAATATCCATCGCTACTCCATGCCTACACTTTAATACTATTGCCTTTGCTCAAGTTACTACTACTAGTATTGCTTTGTTGGTTACAAATCTGCTACTACTGCCATTACTACACTATTACTTTTCTATCACTACTATCATATTATTGTGCTACTAATAAATTGATGCAAGGAACTACTTGTCAGGTGTGGTTGAATTAGCAACTCAACTAGTAAGGCTTATAAATATTCTTTGGCTCCACTTGTGTCGAATCAATAAATTTGGGCGAAATACTACCCTCGAGGGTTGTTGCGATCCCCTATACTTGTGGGTCATCAAGAATATTTTTTGGCACCGTTGCCGGGGAGCACAACTCTGTTTATTAAGTTCACTTGGGAGTTAATTATATGATGCAATTTATCTTTACGAAGAAGAACCTTAGAGATGATAAGACCAAGATCATGCCCTCTAGGACGAGGACAGGTAAGGAACTGCCAACTAGCTCTACGATTGATTCACCTTCTTTTTTGAGTCAACTTGGTACACCACCACTTGCTATACAATCTGATACGTCAGAAGTAATAGACATTGCTTTTGCTATTAATTATATTCATGATGATGCTTCTACTTTGCTTGATAAAACTGCGCCACTTGGTGAATTGCTGGATGATCATATTGCTAAAGCTAAAGAAACTGAAATTACAGAAAACTATGAATCACCTGTTACACCTAGTACTCCTTTTAGAACTAGGATACTTGATGTTCCTGAGGGTTACATTTTTCCTGAGGAGATTAGTAGAGAGTTTATGGCTTATGATACTAGTAAGGGTATTGAAGGTTTTATTGATAGTTAAAGAGAAGGCCATAAACCAAATGACGAACCAGGATCCTAAATTTGCTACTTCTCCAATTTTTATTGATGATGAGGATTATGAATTCCCCGTTGATCCTGAACTTATTACTTTGGTATAATACGATACTTTTCATGGCTATGAATCTGAAAAAGTTATTGCTCACCTTACTAAATTTAATGGTGGTGCAACTCTATTTGCTCAAGAGGAGAATATTTGTTTCTATTATATTCATAAGTTGTTTCCTTTCTCGTTAAAAGGTGATCCTAAAATATGGTTTAACAATCTTACTCATGGGTGCATGCGTAGTCCCCAGGATATGATGTACTACTTCTCGGAAAAATATTTTCCTGCTCACATGAAACATGTTGCCTGATAGGAAATATATAATTTTAAACAACTTGAGGAAGAGCATCTCCCTCAAGCTCGGGGGAGGCTTCTCCAAATATTAAATGCTTTGCCTAATCACCTTCTCAAGAATAGTGAAATCCTTGATATTTTCTATAATGGACTAACCGATGAATCTAGAGACTACCTAGATAGTTGTGTTGGTTGTGTTTTTCGGGAAAGAACGGTTGAACAGACTCAACAATTTTTGAATAACTTATTGAGAAATGTCGATGATTGGACACTTCCTGAAGCACCTCCTAAGCCAACTCCAAAGAAGAGATTTCTTCTATTTCTCAATGCAAAAGATATGAAAGAAGCTAAGAAATCTATGAAGGAAAAAAGTATTAAATCTGAAGATGTTAAGAATCTACGATCTATTAAAGAAATACATGGACTCAACACTCTGAAACAGGTAGTAGAGGTACATTCTCTTTATAAATTTGATGAAGGTGATGTTCCTTACAATAAGTCTCCCATTCAATGCTTGGATGAATTTGATAATTTTATCGTTAATCAAAAAAACTTTAATATGCAAACAAATGATCAACTAAAACATAATGATATTACGATTGAATGCTTGAGTGATGTGCTAGTTAGAATTTCTAATGATGTTAAAGTTTTATGCAAGCACTTCTCTATGGTTCACTGTAATATCCCTATTTTCAAAACTCAAGCGTATCCAATGTATCTATTTTTCAAACTCTTTTGCTATTGTTTGGCCTCTAATTTGCATGCTTTGAATGAAACAAACCCGAACTGACGTTGTTCTCAGCAGTACTACCATGATGTTGTTTTTGCGTAGAAATAAAAGTGCTCAAAATTGGTCGAGGATTTTCAAGAACTATTTTGGAATAAATAAAGAATTATGGAGAGAAGAAGTACTGGAGGGAGGCCATCAGGCCGCCACATGGCCAGGTGGCACAGAGAACCCGCCCCCAAGGCACGCAACCTTCCCGTGTGGGTGTCACAACCCTATAATATTTGCTTGTAAATAATTATATTATAAGCATCCATGCATCATGTCTAAATTCAAAGAAATTTTAATTGAGGGAATTAAAGCCTCAAAAGATAATTTAAAAAAATATTCAATTCAAAGATTTTCAACAAAGCCTTAATGCCCTTCAAAAATGTTCATGATTTATTGAACAAGGTGAAAACCTCTACCAATAATGTTGCACATTTTCCAAGGATGTATTTGGAATTTGAATTAAGTCACTAAATTATTTGAATTGGGGTTATAAATTCCTATAAATTATCCATAATTCCAATAATTCTGAGAACTTGTGCATGACTGTGAATATATTCTATCAAGGCACATAAAATCTACAAAATTGGTTTGGTTTGAAACTCAAATCAAAGCAGAATTGCAAAATAGAAAAACAGAATCAAAAACGGAAAAAGGCAAAGAGAGAACTAATCTGGCGTCCCTGCCGACCGAGCCCACCAGAGCCACATAAGTCATCTTCAACCTCGTATGACTACGCACGATGGCGTGTCACACGCACATGCACTACAAAAGAAGACACTTCCGTTACATTATGGCCCGAACGAAAACTTTTTCTATCATGGATATGACACTTCCATGACGATAACAACAACACGTATAATATATGTGATGGGATCTTACTTCTATGAAAAAAATTATGACAAAAATGGGCTTTTTGTTATGGGCGGGACGGAGACGCAGCTGCATGACATTCTTTGGGCCGTCCATGAGATAAAAAATCATGGTAGAAGTGAGGGCGAGGAAAGTTTTGGGGACTTCCCGATTACGATGGGAAATCGGTGGTGGTCGGGGCCGAGCAATGCATTGTGGTTTGCGTGTTTCTCTCTCGTACACGCGTGTGTGCGAGGCATTCGCTAAATGGACCCAAACGAGGCGTTTGCTTACAGAACCCGAGTGATTGATCGATCCCTTGCACTATGTACTGAAAATTAGTGATCGATCGATCTCTCGCACTACGTACTACACTGAACTTCATCGTGCCCTTCGCTGCTAACTGAACGTGAGCGATCCCTTTGCTGCTAACTGAACGTGATCGAGCCCTTCGCTGCAGTTTACCAAACCCAATCGATCGATTCATGCAAATCCCGTGCGAGACGTGAGTTGAGCTAACCGATTGGTTGTCTCACGATGAACAGTGCCCCTTGCTGCCACGTGCGTGATATGTGTGGTAGAACGAGTCAAGACTTTGCATCGATTGAGCCCCTTGCGCGATACATGGTGAGTTGACCTAGCCGGTTGGTTGGCCATGGATGAGCAGTTCCCGTTGCTGCCGCCCGCTCATACGCCTAGCTGGTGGGGGTTCGTGCTGGATGAACATGACTCCGTGGTAGTAGGTGGTTAGCGCTGGATGAACATGACCCAGACGAGGCCATGCGGCGGTACGCCACCCCCCATACGGTGTTGGGTGGATGAACATGACCCAGTGGAGGCTGGAGGAAGTCGACGATGGGTGAACAGTAGCCTGTGGAGTCCCGTTTTGCGATACGCCACACCCGTGGACCCCGTTTAGACATAAGCTGGTCCGTTTCCTCTATTTTGTGGTATGCCACACCCCTCAACCCAGTTTTGACCGTTGCTAGTTGAGGAGAAGTTTGTTTCCTTCGTTTTGCACTATGCCACACCCCCAGCCGAGTCACTTGGCTCCCGATGAACAAGACGTTGTTTCCTTCATTCCATCCGTTGATTCTCGTTGTATTCGAGCCCTGGACATATGTATGCGCGAGTACGCATTTGAGACCCCGCCCGTATGTATGTACGTGGCCATATTTACTTTCTTGAAGCGTGGTTGTATGTACGTGTACATGATTTAGACGGGACTACCTGAACCGGTACGTCGGGGGTTATACTATGACACATGTCGCTCCTTACTTGGCCACACTTCTTGTTGCAGAGAGACTGATCGACTAGTATGTACGTACATGTTTGCGACCAGACAAATAATGCTACGTACGCTTCAACATGGTGGGTCCCAACTGTCGGGGGGGGGGGGGATAAGGATGCACTTCCTTGCGTACGAATATATAGCTGGTGGGTCCCAGCTGCCAGGGGAAGGAATCATTTTATTCACATAATAAGGAGGCATTTCCTTGCATGCAAAGATGTAGCTGGTGGGTCCCAGCTGTCAGGGGGATGAATCATTTTTTTCGCGTAATAAGGAAGCACTTCCTTGCATGCGAAGATGTAACTGGTGGGTCCTAGCTGTCAAGGGGCGTAATCATTTTTTTTCACGTAATAAGGAGGCACTTCCTTGCATGCAAAGATGTAGTTGGTGGGTCCCAGCTGTCTGCCTCTCCATGTACTATCCTCTTTCGATGGCTGTCGTTCGTTGACCATGTTGACGACGTCCACTAAGAGCACCAAGGCGGTGGACGATGGCGAGTCCTAGGAAGGGAATGACCCATAGCTGGGGAAGACGCGATAGTGGAGTCCCAGATGGAGAGGAGTATGAGGGTTGACTGGTTTGGCTACGGTGTGATGCCGCTGTCGCCAGAGAACAACAAAAGGTGTGAGTGAGTAGAGGGATGGCCTAGCAAACGGTGGGAGTAGTGTGGGGTGGTGAGTCATTCCGGCAGCACAACCGTCCATCGGATTCAAGAGCTGGTGGTCCCGTCGTCGTTGGTTTGGGCGGCTGAAGCAAGAATATCATAGATTGAAGAAGCACATCGGCGCTTGGATTGACATTGAACGGTCATGCCGCTAGAATCGATTGTTGACTAAGTTGACAAATCCTTGCGTACGCTACAACTTAGTAGGCCCACAAGTCAGCCTCAAAATGTGTGGCAGACAACATACAACCCATTTGCTAATGTTTTTTAATAATCTACCGCCCATCTGCTAATTCTTCTGGAAATTACAACTCATTTTCTGCCCAGGACCTGGTTAATAAATTCAACAAAATCTCGCATATTTTGGTGGAGTCTGAACTATTTTCAATTCCAAAATTTCGAGTCAGATTCAAACTAATTTGAAAGTAAATTTGATTTAGGTTAAAATCCAATGATATTTAAAATCACGAAATCCGAAGAAAATCTGAAATTTGAAACTATTTGCCAGTTTGCTGTGTTTTTTATATTTATAGCCCATTTCTAGTTATTTATTTCAGCCAATTTTCTGGGCAAGCCGAATGCATCCCTCCTTTTCTTGAAAGATTTACAGCCCAACAATTCACAAAAAAAGATTTGCAGCCCACCACGGTCCCACCATCGCAGGAGATTGAAGAAGCACGTTGGCTGTTTGATTTACATCCAATGCCTATGATTATCAGAATCGTTCTGTTGACCAAGTTGATAGTGCCTTTTGTAGGCTTCAACCTCGTGCGCCCACAATGTCAGCTTCCAATTATGTGCCGGACATTCAACCCATTTTTAAAGAATTTCCAGCCCATTTGCAAAAAAATTGAAATACACCCATTTGCTCTGTTGGGTAAAAAATAATGTTGTTGGCATGCTCCACCCATTCATTTTGCCTAGAATTTACATCCCATTTGCTTCTTTTCGAAATACACTCATTTGCTGGGCTGGCTTGACAGAGCAATGTTATAAAAATAAAACTAGGATGGGCATTTCATTTGAACAAGATATTTTCTTTAATAATTTACACAATGGGTGTAAAGGTAATGTTGTGGACTACAACCCATTAACTTTTTTATGAGAATTTCAACCCATTTTTTCCCCAAAAACACTGATTTCTGGGCTGGACGAAAAATAATGTTGCTGACATGCCCCATTTAATATTTTAGGAGAATTTACAGCCATCACCTTTTTTAGAAATACACACACTTCCTTGTTTAGGTTAAATAGTAATGTTGGTCTCGTGAGAGTATTCATATAAAATATAAAATATTTTCCAGGCTAATATAACCTACCAAAACATGTTATATTTTTTATACGGAGTGAGTATAATATAAAAACCGAGCTATGCATTTTTTTCTTTTCAAAAATAACTTAACCTGGTTGCGCCATATTTTAATAAAAAATATAGGCTGGGCGTCCCATAGACTAGTCGATACGTGCTTGATCCGGGTGTCAGCATGTCATGGGCTGCGCATATACTAAGTTGGGCAGGCCGAAACCCAATTTATATTTGCTCGACCTAAAAAATGTAATCTTCGGTGACAACCTCTCCGTATATAATTCACATGTTTATTTACTACGTTGACAACTTGGTGGGTCCGAGATGTCAGTATTTTAGTAGGCGGCGAGACTCTTTTTTTGCTTTTACTATTTATATATCTTGTGGCAAAACATTTGTTTCGCGCCAGTCATCATCCACGTGGTGGTGGGAGCATTCGGTCCGACTTGCGTTGGTTTGGGAGGCTGGAGGAAGAAGAAGACGGGAGATAGAAGATGTAAGAGAAAAGGCACGCCGGCCGTTCAAAATGAATCCAACCCTTGGCAGAAAGAAAACACGTGGGTGATACGTCTCCAATGTATCTACTTTTCCAAACACTTATGCTCTTGTTTTGGACTCTAATTTGCATGATTTGAATGAAACTATCCGGACTGACGATGTTTTCAGCAGAACTACCATGGTGTTTTTTGTGTGCAGAAATAAAAGTTATCGGAATTGGACGAAACTTTCTGGAGATTTTTTATGGAGTATATAAAAATACTGGAGCAAAGATCCACCGAAGGGGGCCACCAGTTGCTCACAAGGGAACATGGTGCCCCCACCCCCCGGGCGCGCCCTGTTACCTTGGGGGGCCCACACTACTACAGAATGGTCCAAAGACGATACATCAATCAGATACCCTTCGTGGACACTGTGTGCGATCCATCAATCACAAACGGTATAGTTCAAGCTCCATCGCTAATGACACGAACTGTGTGCGATGGTGGATCCATCAAATACGATTCAGAAAATAGTTGCGCGTGTGATGCTGGGCATACAGTTGGTGCTTATGAACTGTTTGTGATTAGACAAGATAACACAAACGGTTCTCAAAATACATATGTGTGTGAAGTACGGCATACAGTTCATTCAGACAATCTGTTTGCATTGATCGATCTAGAACACAAACGAGTTACCATAACAAGGTGTGTGTGATACCAGGCAAACAGTTCATTCATCAGAATTGTGTGGGAAGACCAATAATAACCCAAACGATTCATACTGACAAGCTGTGTGGGTTGTTGGCAGACGGTTGCTGCCAAACAATTGTCAGCGATGGATGAAATCATTACCGACGCTTCGTTGGGAAGTGCCGTTTGCGTGTATTAATATCGCAGACGTTTTATTATTATGACCCTTGTACCTGCGCATCACCCCGTCCTCCTCTCTCGCGTCTTGTCACCGCGTTGCACCCCGAGGATTCCAATGCACGCTTTGGCACCGCTTTTGGCCACGCGTCCGCTCGATGAGCCCGTTCCCGCGCACAACCGCGCTTGTTCCCGTGCACAAAACCGTCCTACGGCTCTACTTCCTGCCCGGCTCGGTGAAATCCCCAATGCTTGCCGGCCTGCTATATAAACCCTCACGGCCGGCGACTCCACATTGCCTTCATCCCCTCCCTCCCCATAGCTTGTCTAGCTTGATTCTCCCCCAATCGCCAATGGCACCGGCCATTCGTCGTCACTCAGCCACTCCACCAGAGGACATCTCCAGCTGGGAGGCTTCACCGCGTCGGCGCGGCAGTCCTCTGAAGCGTGTGGTGCACGTGGCGTCCTTGGTGGGTGTGTGCATGCCACCAACTACACGCTCCACCACCGCTGCCCGAAGGCAGCTGCTGCCGGTGGCCGCCATGGCCGCCAACACACCGACAGCCGCCGGGGCCGCCACCCCACCATCGTCCGTCTTTGCCATGACCCCGCCGTTAGGCGACGGGGTCATCACCCGCTCCGCCACCAAGGCCCGAATGCGGGAGGTGGAGGCCGCCAAAGGCCCGCCGCCGAGCTTCTGCGTCACAACCCTTGCGCGCTACATCTACTTCCTAGAGAAGGAGGTGTTGCGCCAGGTCACGCACGCGAAGAAGCTCACCGATGCCATGGCCGCAGGAGAAGCCGTGGCGGCGGCGCGGAATGCGAAGATCTACGCCGAGTCCCGTCGCTTCGAAGGGCAGCACTGGCAGGCAACGGACACGACTCCACCAACTCGTTGGCAGGCTCCTCCTCCACTTGCTCTTACTGAGCGCGCTCGATTCTGCTGGAAGTGGTGCAAAGCCCCTCCGTAGTACTAGTATTTAGGGGCTATTTTGTTTTGTTCATCTAACTATAGATATGGTTGAACTGTACCACGTACTTTAAATTATCTAGTATATATAGTTGAACTAGCTATTTCAGTACGTGGTTGGCAACAATTGGGGAAATGTTTGTTCGATTCAGCTGTCGAGTTGAACTATTTTGTACAAAGACCATTGGTTAATCTATGAACGAAATCCATGTTTGCTGAATTTCAGTTGCAAAAGTGCATCGTAATAGTGATTTTGTTCTTGCGAAATTCGACAAATGCCAGTGGTACAATGTTGACAAATGCCAATGTTATTAGATCGACAGATGCCAATGCTTCCGACTTGACACATGGCAATTTACCCAATATGATTGATGCAAATCTTCCTGGATTGTTTGTACTAGGCACACGGGTCATATTAGAGAAACGTTTGCCATGACGCATTGCACCAATCCTTCACTCCAATATTTTCACTTGGCTTACGGGCGAAGGAAAGATAGCTGTCGATCTGTATACGGGTATTCAACATGAACCGTTTGTGATGAGTGTTTATTCAGAGAAAACGATGATGGTTTTTTGTTTGCTATGTGAATTCAGAGATAAATACTTAGTTCATCAAACCATAGATTTCATTCAGTCAAGCTTTGACTTTACATTCATACAATCGAGATACAATATAAAGAAAACTAGTTGCGGCGGCGGCGGTGACTGCGGCGTCCTGCGGCTGTGTTCTCGTGCTCTGGGGCGAAGTTGTACAATTCTTCAAACGAGACCAGAATGTTATGGACTTCACAATCAAAGAGCCGGTCGTCGCGCGATCGACGGGCACGGGGCCAGGGGCGGCATCTAGCAGCGCTGCGAGGAAGCTGTTGACGGCGGCGTCCCAATCTGTTGAGGGGCCCATGACGGGTGCAGGCGCGCGCACGAGGTCGGGCGCCGTAGGTGCGGGCACGCGCACTGGTACCGGTGTGGCGTGTGTAGGGGCGCGCACGAGCACTGGCGCAGGAGGAGGCGCTGGCGCTTGCACGTACACGAGCTCGCGCGGGTCCGCGGGGACCTCCCTGACGCCCGCGGTTTCTAGCGCTGCGATGATGCTCGACGATGAGCCCGTCAATTCCACGGGGATGGTTGGTGGCGCGGGCACGGGGATGGTTGCTGGCGAGTGCGTTGGGGCAACATCCGCTGCGGCATGTAGCTCTTCCAGGGCCATGTCCATGGCGTCCCATTCATCTTTATGTTCTATCTCTTCCGGCTCGGTGTCAACTTCACGAAACTGGAAGACTAGTGGCATATGATCCTTGTGCACCATGGCGTAGGTCACCGTGGAGGTCTGAATGATGGAGGGGAATGGGAGGCGAAGATGTACAGAGGATTGTGAGTGAGTGGGCAGTAAAGCCGCCTATTAAACAGCGGCTCGGGCGCCATTGATGGACAAGTTGGAAGCAAGGAGGGCGGATACGAAGGTCAAAGGGCTTGCTTCCCGGTGAGCCTGCGGCGTACAGCCCGCACGCCTCCCGGTGAGCCTGCGCATCGGAGGCCAGCTCACATGCCTCCTGTCAACTCTAGCAGCTGCTCGCAAGGCACCTCCTAAGCCCTAGCCAATATAAGAGTGTGATGCTTGGCAACACGTAAGGGCAGTGGAACGCCCACGGTTTGAAAATAATGCAACCGTTTCCGTGGAAAAGTGACAGTTCTTTGTTCCAAAAAGCTTTTGTTAGCTATTAATGTGTCCGTCTTTTTCCAAAATTGACACAAAAATACCACAACATATTTGTGCTATATCATGACGCCATGCCCAATTTTTAAAATTTTGTGTGAGTTCTAGATTTACTATGATTTAATGTAATATTCTCAATGTTGGCTCTAAAAGAAAATATATATTAAAAAACGAGTCTCAAATAGGAAAACAAAATGATATGACGCCTTTATGTGCCATGTTCATGACACCAAGCCAAGTTTCATGAATCTTCTGACGAGTTTTTGATTTACATGATTTAAAACCCGAGTTTCTCAATGTTTCTCTGGCCTAGCCAAGACCCCAAGATGTTTGAAATTCATTCCCATATCTTGCATGGGACCTAAAGATGCATGCACACTAATATGGATTTCTAACCATTTTGATGCACCGGACCTTGTGTTAGTAGTTCAAATTTGAATTATGCATATTAAATAATGCATATAAAAGTTAATTAATGTATAAAAAGTCTAAACGAACCATGTATAATTTCATATTTTGGCACGACACTCATTTTGGTATATGTTGCCTCTTGAAATATACAGTTCAAGATGAGAAAATGCAGCGGATGTCGATTCGCCCACATAAGGTGACGTGTTCCATATCGAAACCACAAAAGCTTCCCGTGAGAAGCTTAGGTTTGTGAGAGGCATGTGCCAAAACTTGTCCCAAATTGGATATTATTTTACTAGGGCACATATGAGCCATGCATGTCATGATACCATGCCAAGTTTCATGACTTTTCTGACAAGTTTTTGATTTATACATGATTTAAAACCCTAGTTTCTCAATGTATGTTTGCCGAGCCAAGACCGTGAGATGTTTGAAATTCATTCCCATATCTTGCATGGGATCCTAAAGATGCATGTACACTTATATTATTTTCAACCCATTTTGATGCACCAGACCTTGTGATTATATTTCAAATTTGAATTATGCACGTCAAATAATGCATATAAAAGTCAATTAATGTATAAAAGGCCAAACGAACCATGTATATTTTTCATAGTTTTGGAACGACACTCATTTTGGTATATGTTGCCTCTAGAAATATATAGTTCAAGACGAGAAGATGCAGCGGATGTCGATTCGCCCACATAATGTGACGCGTTCCATATCAAAACCACAAAAGCTTCCCGTGAGAAGCTCATGTTTGTAAGGGGCTTGTTGCAAAACTTGTCCCAAATCGGACATTTTTCACCACGGCGCGTATGAGCCATGTCATGACACCATGCCAAGTTTCATGAAATTATGACGAGTTTTTGATTTATACATGAATGTAAAACCAAGCTTCTCAATGTATGTGGCGGAGCCAAGACCCCGAGATGTTTGAAATCCATTCACATATCTTGCATGGGGCCCAAAGTAGCCATGGACACTTATATGATTTTTCAACCCATTTTGATGCACCAGACCTTGTGATTTTAGTTCAAATTTTAATTATCCACATTAAATGCCTAGAGAACTCAAATAATGTATGAAAATGCAAAAAGAACCCTGAATAATTCCATATTTTAGCAAGACACTCTTACTGGTCTATGTTGCCTCTAACAAATGTTCAAGGCGAGAAGATGAGCGGATGTCGTTTTGCCCACGTAATTAAGGTGGCGTGTTCCTTATCGGAACCACAAATCTTGCAGTGAGAAGCTCTGGTTTGTAAGGGACTTGTGCCTACAATTGTCCCAAGTTGGACAATTTTTTTCAATGGCACATATGTGCCATGTCATGACAACATGCCAAGTTTTTAGAATTTCTGACACGTTTTGGATTTATAGTAATTTAAAAAACAAGTTTCTCAACGTTTGAGGCCGAGCCAAGACCCCGATATGTTTGAAATTCATTCCCATTTCTTGCCCGTGTCCTAAAGATGAAGCCATGGATACTAATATGATTTTCATCCCATTTTGACGCACCGGACATTGGGACGATAGTTCAAATTTGAATTATACACATTAAATGCCTAGAAAACTCAATTAATGCATAAAAATGCCAAACGGACCCTGAATAATTCCATATTTTAGCACGACACAACTATTGGTAAGTGTTCACTTCAGATAAATCTTATTGCAATCCAAACACTGTCCTTTGTCAAAGTAACGTCATTTTTTTGTTTTAAAAACATTTTGAAAATCAAGTCTTTCACAAACAGTTCAAGTTCATGAATCGTATGTGATGCAGTACAAAACATCTTGGGCCAATCCTCATAATGCATGGCTTAGGACGGAAGCTTCGTCGGCTACAGTACACCGCCGACCAGTTCACCGCACGGACTCCTCAGAGCATTTTACTTTTCAATCGTCGCTGGTGAAAGATGGGGACGTGGATCCCCGTTGTGAGGGAAACTTCGGCAACTCACTCCGGCCCGAGCGCGGCCGCATCAGCCATGAGCGCGTTCTCAACATGCTTGAACACGGCCGCTACCTCCGACAGGGCGGCTGCGGCAACCGAAAGGGCAGCTGCTGCAGCTGAGAGGGCGGCGACAACAACTGCGACGGGGATAACAAATGGCGAGAACGGCACATCAGCTGTCAGTTTCTCTGCGGTCGCCGTAGCCCTGATGGCGGATGCCCAGTCCCATCTCGAGGCCGCCCACGCTCATCTTGTGTCGGTCACTGCACAAATCATATCTGCCTTCTCCGACACCGATCGACAACCCACGTCCGATGAGTTGGTAATCGCTAAGTGTGCTCGAGCAAGCGTCTGTTCGTCGGCGGCCTCCCTAGCCAAGATTGTGGCCGTCCATACCCGGAGCAAGGCCGCCCACGCCCGACTCATGGCGGCCTTATCCAAAGAGATGGGGGAGGAAGACTGCGAGCTGCTGGAGTATGTGGCGACGAATCCCATGGATCTCCTTACCTCGGAGGTCGTCGAGCGGGAGCCGGTCATCGAGGAGGTGGCGGAGATCAACGAATGCCACGCGGAATATTAGTGTCTGTCTAGAGCGATGGTCTTTTGTTAGAGTAATGTTTAGGTCAACTAACTAATGTTTATTAGTTGCTCGATTAAGTAAGTGCGGGCAGTGTTGTAGGCTCTTTTGTGTAGTACTCAAATTTGCAAGTGTTGTTAAATTAAGCAATGATGTCGATGACCAATGTAACGAGGGAAATTCAGACCAAAATTTGCCGCCGTATCCCCATTTTCTCTTCCAAATGAAAATGAAATGCAAGTACAGTGTGCAATGTAGTATCCGATATCTTATGCCGAAAGCTTGGAGACCAAACTTTCTACGTTCAGTCTCATCACACACGGGATCAACTATAGGATTCGTTTGTGTTGTTGAATATCTCACACAGTTATAGTAAAGGGACTATGTCCGATGTGACTATGCGTGCTACTTTTTCGTCGCCCCGAATGAAATTTTGGGCTGCCGCACAAACATCAACCTCCCCCGCCCCTCGTACCAACCAAAAGCCACACCCCCTGCTTCTCCGTTCCTTTCCTAAGTTCAAACTTGCACAACTTGCTTGCAGTGCCGCCTCCTCACCGGCGACGCTCCTTCCTGCTGCTCGCCCTCCTCCATCTAGTCAGGTAATCCACACCTTCCCCACACCCTCCCCCTCCCCTCCCTCCTCCTCCATTCCACATGCCCCGACCGCCGGCATGACACATTCCACAAAAATCACCAGCCCACCCCCCACATAATCGCCGCCGAAAGACATGGTGCACGCAGTATAGTCAGGATCTCAAGGAGCACCTCGCAGCGGAGAAGTAAATCGCGACCGCACATGCGGATGAGGCCGCGATGTTTGCCATGCGTGCCGACCCCCAGATCTTGGGGCAGCACCTCGCCGTCGAGGCCACCGTCGACGCCTCGCGCACGGACGCCGCCACGTGGTTGGCTGCTTTGAACAATAACTCATTGTGTTTTCTTGAGGGATCCGCTTTTGCCTTCGACGACGACTACGAGTTGTTTTCTCAGCATGCCTGCGCTTTCCTCAACTGTAGAGCCGGCAGGTTGGTGCCCGGACAGGCTGAGGCCACTCACCACTACGAGGAGGGCACCCACGATGTGGAGGCCTCGCCCTCTTCCAAGCCCATCATTATCGATATCTCTGACAGTGAGGAATAACTTGTTTTTTTAGCTTAATTACAAATGACCTGTGTTCAGGTAGCTACGCCTGTTAAGCATGTTTGCCTTACCTGTTGCATGTGCTTGTAATAGCCCGAGACCGACGCTCCAGAAGATTCCCGTTTTATTCTGTTGCCTTCGTGTGATTTGTTTGTTTGTCGCATTCATCATCGCATCATTCGCATCATCCGCATTGCATTGGCACTCTGTTGCCATCTTTTTTTCAAACTTGCATCCGTTCGTAGTTGCTGATTCTTTCCGTTTTCGTCGACGACCGTTTCAGGACCAACCACACACGCACGCGCCCGCGGAACCTTTAAAGTATTGTTTCGAAAAGTGGGTATAAAATATTCTCGGATTGGGTCGAAACTTGGCGTGCGGTCTCGTTATACTGTAGGTAGACCACCTGCCAAATTTCATCGCAATCGGAGGTCGTTTGATAACCCAACCGTTAAATATACAGCGGCACTATAGTCGGTAAAACGTCGGACGTTTTTCGGTGTTTCAATTGTCGTCGGGCCGCTCTCCTCCCTCTCATCTGAGCCCACAAGCATATCTACACAGCCCAACCAGCCCACCTGAGCCTACCTAACCCTTGGGCGCAACCGGAGCCGTCCGATCACAATGGGAGGGCTCGAAACGCCCCAAAAACCCTCAAACCCAAGCCAAAACTGCTATATATGGACGTTCCCCACGTCCAAAAATGGCATCCCTAGCCTCCACCTCCCTCCTCCTCGCATTCCTTGCTGGACCAACCACGCCGCCGCCACTTGGCGCCGTCGCGCCGCTGCCCGCAGCCAACCAGCGCGCGACACGCGCCCCTGACCAGCCTCCCTCCGCCGGGGCCCGCTCGGGCCCATGCCAGGCCCTCCCGGGCGTATCTGCCGCCGCAGCCAGGCCCGCACGCGCCCGCACGATGCCCCGTCGCCCCGCTTCTGCCCTAGCTCCTCCCGAGTCCCTCCAGCGCTGCGCCCGCCCCGCTGTCGTCGGCGAGCTTGCCGCGGCACTGCCGCGCCTCGCTTACGCTCGAGCGCCGCCACATCGAAGCCGCCCTCGCTACGCGAGCCCCGCCGCCAGATCCGCGCCGCCGCTCGCACTGCAAGCCGCCGCGCCCGCCAATGGACCCACAAGCCCCACCGGCCGTCGTCCTTGCGTCGCCGGCCGGTGCCGCCAGGAATGGAGTTGTCGCCCCCGGATCTATCGACCCCGGCCACGCCTCCCGCCGGCCTTGGCCTGCCTCGCCGGCATCACCTCCGCCCTTGGCCGGCCTCTTGCTTCAACTCTAGCCGGGACGACCCCGTCCACGTCTGTGCCCGGACCGCCCGATCTGCCGATCCAAATAGCCGCGCCGGCTCGTCCCTGCACCGCCTCGTCCCGTTTCCCTGGGGTGAAATTTTCGCTAAGTCCCTAGGACGTACCCGTTTATCCGCAAGTATGCATTTTTGAATGCCCACAACTTTGTGCATGTTCATCCTATGGCAGTGAAAATTATATGAAAAAGCATCTACATATTGTGCTCTACATGATAGTGTCATTTTCACACATATTATGTTGCATCTACATGCTTAAAACTCTCTTACAAAAGTGCATCCCTTCGTAGTTGCAAAACCTGTTGTTTTATTCAATTTTGCACGGAAGATTGCATCTCATCCATAGATCTTTGGCATGTCTTGTCTTCATGAGTATTGCTCTATGTGATGTCTACTTTGATGCCATGCCTCTGGTTGCTAGGTAGAACAACATTAGCATGCCATTATGTTGCTCTCAAGTTGCAATCGTTTTAAAACTGCTAATCTGTTAACGTCAAGTTCCATTTTGAGAGCATCGTATTAAGCAAACAAGGACTATTTTGAGCTTGTGCCAATGGAGTTATTTGTAGCATGCCATGTCTAGTTATTGTTAGTTTGTTAGACATGCCATGGATTCCTTGTCTAGCTGTAGTTTTCATCATGCGTACATGCGTACTCAATGTTGCTATTTTAAGGGGTCTAAATAATTCTAAGTCTGTAACTGTTATTTTGTTGTCATGTTGCCATGTGATTTGCTAGTGTTCTAGGACTCTTTTGGTGTGGCCAAAATGGAATGATTTGTTAACCATGTTATGCTCTATCATGTTGTGCCACTAGTTTCCATGTATAGGATTTTCAACATATGTATTTCTGTTGTCCAACATGCCAATCTGTTAAAAACTGTTGCTCATGTCTACTCTAATTTTCACCAAGTCTGAGAATCTGATTATTTCAGAATGCCATATTGTGTTGTTGCTAGCCATGATTCTTTGCATAATTAGACCTTTCCATTATGGGATGAATTGAAGTGCATCATGTCCTATACCATGCTATAAATTTTCATGCCATGATATGCCCTGTAGCATATAGTTTCATTGCCGCCAATATGCCTTCATGAAAAACTGCTCTGCTAAAAACTGTAATTTCACAAAGTCCTAATCTGCTATATTTTATAGTCATCTTGTGAGCTCATTTGCTATTGATCCATGCTTCTATTCAATTTTCTACAATGAGATGAATTGTTGTGCATCATATAGACTACATCACCATATCCTTGTTGAGCATTATAGATTGCTGTAGCTTGTTGATTTGTGGGTTGCAATATACTATGTTGATGGTTTGGGCAGATTGTAGCTATAACTTGTGTTGCTTGTATGTGTTGAACCGTTGCTCCGTTCCGAGTGTGTTGCATATGAAACTTTCCTAGAATTTCATGTACTTTCATAATACCTTGTTGCATCCATGATTTAAAATTTTTGTGGTTGTCGTTTGCATGAATTTTGCATTCCTGACATATTTATCTTGCGTGTGTCATATCTTTTAGCCCGTAGCTCCGTGTTAAATGATCAGTATATGTAAAACGCTTAGAGTGACGTGTAGAATCACATGATGCATTTTATTTTTCTGTTTAACAAATATAATACATGATTAGTTCAGATCTTGAGCAAACTCACAATTTGCATATGGGGGCCGTTTCGGAAAGACTATACGTTGTTTCCGACCTCATTTAAACTTGCCTAAATGTCTAGTTTATTTATGCTTCACCTCTTGCCATGATTAACAACATTTAATATTGATGAGTAGCTAAACGAGATCGAGCATGAGAATTGAACATGGAGTTTCGTCAATATGCAACTCATTGCATATTGAACTTCACTTAATGTGTAGCATTTGATTGTTGTGCTTTGTCATGCCTTGCATTATTGTATGGACATGCATCATATTCGTTCATGCATCATGTCACGAACATGTTGTGGTGTTATAATGTGTTGATTATTTGTTTCCGGATTGCTTCTTCTCGATAGAGTTCCGAAAGCGTTCCGAGTGTGAGGATTCGTTCGACTACGTTGGTTCATCTTCTTCATGGACTCGATCTTCTTCCAAGCGGGATCTTAGGCAAGATGAACATTTCCTTGGATACCATTACTATCATTGCCATGCTAGTTGTCTCATTTCTATCGCTATGTCTCGCTACCTACCACTTGTTTGTCAAGCCTCCCAAAATGCTATGACAAGCCTCTAACCCTCCACATCCGAGCAAACCATTGTTTGGCTATGTTACCGCTTGCTCAGCCCTTCTTATAGCATTGCTAGTTGCAGGTGCAAGTGTTTCCATGTGTCAACATGGACTTTTTTAGTTATCACAAAATTATTGCTATTTAATTTAATGCACATATATACTTGGTAAAAGGTGGAAGGCTTGGCCTTTTGCTCGGTGTTTTGTTCCACTTTTGCCACCCTAGTTACTTGTGTAGCGGTGTTATGTTCCATATTGAGCGCTCCTAACATGCTTGGGGTTGTTATGGGGACCACCTTGATTTTCGTTTTGGGATAAAACTCTTCTGGCAAGGCCAAACATTGGTACTACATTTGCCTAATAACTAATAAACTAGCATAGGGCATCATGACCCCGTGGATAATTAATCAACCCCGGGCAAGTGCTCCTCATGAGTGTTGGTCCAACCTATCAACAACCACCGGTGGCAGCCAAGGGCAACTCTGTGATTGGCCTACCAGAAGTTTGGACTATCCGTCGTGTCCTGAGAACGAGATACACGGCTCCTATCAGGATCGTCGACACGCTGTGCGGCCTTGCTGGATTTGTTTTACCTTTCTCGAATGTCTTGTGCATGGGATTCCGAGGATACTTTGGGCTATCTCGAGGTTGAGGTTTTCCACCGGAATTCTGAGGATACTGCGGGCTATCCCGTGGTTGAGGTTTTCCATGCAGCGTGTGGCTAGTTTGTGATGGATGAGTTGGAGCACCACTACAGGGTTAAATATTTTCGAGAAGCCATGCCCGTGGTTATGTGGCAATTTGGAAATTTGTTTAACATCCGGTCATAGAAAACTTAAAGTAAACTCCAATAAAATACACCAACCATGTGCGTAACCGTGATTGTCTCTTCTCGTGAATTTCTAACCGAAAGAGAACACGGTGGGGTTATATTTGACTCGTAGGTAGGTGTTCACGATCACTTAGTGATCATTACTAGTTCACTTCCGTTTATGCGACGATCACCCCCCCTTATTCTTGTACTCATAAGTTAGCCACTCAAATAAATGCTTAGTGCTTGCTGCCGCCTCACCACTTAACCATATCTCACCCATTAAGCTTTGCTAGTCTTGATACCCTTGGAAATGAGATTGCTGAGTCCCTGTGGCTCACATATTACTGCAACAACAGTTGCATGTATAGGTAATGCGATACTTTGACACGAGAGCGGTGCTCGTTTGATTTGGAGTTCTTCTTCTTCTTCCTCATCGATCTAGGATGGGTTCCAGGACGACAGCCTGGGATAGCAAGGATGGATGTCGCTTTTACCGTTTGATTTTGTCCGTAGCCGGACCCTTCTCTTCTATATTGTGATTGAATATTTTGTTGTGTTTTATGTGATCATGATTTAGCTTGTGGCAAGTGTAAGCCAATTCCATATACCCATCTCTTCTTACATGTACTTGTAATGATATCCATTCTTGAGAAACGATGAGATGCGCTTCTATCCCTGTCGAGGCCCTCAAGCCGAAATAAGGATAGGATCGCATCTTGGGCGTTACAAGTTGGTATCAGTGTAGTACCGACCTAGGAGCCCCCTTGATTGATCGAACTTGGCTGAGTCGAGTCTAGAAAAAAAACTATTTTGAGTCTAGTTATATATCGGAGGGTAGGATTCTTTTTACTCCTCTTCTATGCTCTGGTGAGGAACCGTGACGTAGGAATTTTAATCTACCCTCTTCTCACTCAATTTTTTTAGGATCATGCAGATATTTTGGAGCCTCTATGATACCGATGTGTCGAAATTCTATACTTGGTGCCTCCTGTTTCTGAGGAGTAGAGCTCCAGGGGATTCTTGACACATCGTTATCGTTCAGTTTCCTTAGTATCTCAGGACGCGGATGTTCGAAATGGCTTCAATACTATTCGTGGTGTGAAGAGTGTGGCGGCACCCAGTACTAAGCGGGATCACATGTACTGCCATGTTTAGTATCGTTGTGATTACGAAAGTTTGAGGTAGATGAATTTTCGAGGCCTCTGGTTATGTGTTGACAAATGTGATACATTGGAGAGTAGTATTACTGCTAGGAGTTGACTGATGGATTTTACTCCTTGTATCCGTGGACCCTATTGCATAACCAAAGATTTCGAAAGTTCTCAGGTGGGAATTCAAGCGATTACCTAGGATTATCTTCCAACAAATGCATGATGTGAGGTTGGGGTTCGACATCTAGTGGTTCGTTTGTTCACCGTCTTTTTTAAAGAGGACAATCTCGGTATGCTTCGTCAAGCCTTGTAGTTCGCTACGCCTAGGGAGCATATTCGAGCGTCATTTCAATATGACAATCTGATGTACGATCGAGCCCGTGCGAGCTTTACCATGAAAATATCGGACGAAAGCTCTATCATGAGTTTGTTTCCGGCTTGTTTCAGAAGCCTCATCCTTTGTTTTGTTGGAATATAGTAATTCGAGTTGCTTCGATGTCAAACGTTGATTTCATATCTTTTCTAAGCAGTGTTCTCATAATTCTATGGGAATGCTAATCCTTTTGCTCAATCAAATTTTCATGTCAATTCCTTTCCATCCGGAGTGCTTCTCTCCAAGTGAATTCAATCTTTTCCAATATTTGCAAGATCAATCCTCATATTTCTTTCCGGAGTTCATTTCATCCATCCCAAGTTGTCTTTGTTTTTTCCCACCCTCCCGCCCTTTTCTTCAATGATTAAATTCTCATCCAAGTACCTTTCTTCTCGCTGATGCTCCCGCTCTCTTTTTGTTTCATGTTTCAATCCGACGATTTCATGTGGAGATACTCAAGAGTTTCAATTTCATCATTTTGTTCTCGTTTTCTTCTCTGGTGAATTCAATGCAAGTTTTCGTGTCATCATATCATTTTCGTTCATTAAATCATCTTCATGTAGGAAATTCTTATACAAGCCTCTGTTGTTTATTCATCTCTCATTATTCGATCTGGAGTGCTGAAGATATCTCTGAAGATTTATGTTTTCATTCAATCCTTTTAAATTATTTCGAGGGTCTCACCTCATCAAGTTCTTAATTTTACCGATGCAATCTTTCTTTCTAAGTAATTGTTTCAACGGTGTTACCTTTTAGTGGGCCCATAACCCACAACTTTTCCCAGGATCTTACCTGGCTCTTCTAATCTTATACGGGGACCTCAAGTTCTTTTCAAATGTGACGGAAGAATAAATTTCATTAGTCATATTACTTATCAAATATCGCTTCTAAATCAGTTTCATCGCTGCCTCAACTTTTCCTTATTCATTGTTCCGAAATGTCTCAGTAATTCATGATGTTGTTTCTCGTCATCATTCTCAACACTGAAGATCGAAGGGGTGTTTATCCTAAATCTTTGTCCATTCTCTAGAAGATTCATGGTTTCAGCTTGTTGCTATCCTCTCAAATTCTTTTCGATCATGAGTAATTCCTTCCATATCTATTAGGAGCATTTCAGAGTTATTTTCATTTCTCGATCCTCCGAAGGCCATCATTTCAAAAGATTTCTTCATCCTCAGCTTTCAGCTTTCGTTCTCAAATTATTTTTAATTGTTGTCTATTTATTCGTATCTCAATTATTTCGGTGCCTTGTTCAAGTTTTATGCTAGGCGGATTGTGATCTCTTCATTCTCATGTATCTCCATTCATCCGTAGTATCCCAATTCATTTCAAATTCTTACCGGTGTTCTTGTTCAAGACTTCTACAAGTTTGTGCTCTATCTCTCTCTCCATTCTTTTCAGGAAGAATAAGTAGTATGCCAAATCCATTGCTTTCATCAATTTAACTTGGTGAGGGATAAGCATTACATAATTCTTATTATTATTTCATAAAGTGATTTCAATCCTTCTTCCGGAGTTGTTCATGATATCAAATTATCGGCTCTAAGTTGTTCATTTTTTCTTCTCCGGAGTTCCAAGTTTTCTCAAGTATATCTTGGTGAAGTTCATCTAAATCTTTGCAAGGCTTCAATCTTGTTCATTTTGCAACCTTCAATTCTTTTCTATCATCCTTTTGTTCGGGAGTTCCTTTCGGAGGTTCTTCAGGGTGGTTCTTTAAGGATGTATTCTTTCTCAAAGTGTTCTTCAAGATTCTTGTTGGAAGATCTCAAGTATTCCTTATCTTGCATTTCAAAGTGCAAGTCATTCTCCCTTATCTTTTAAGATGGTGTTATGGCATTCTTGATTTATAAGGAGTTTCGAATGAAGTTGTCAAGAATGAGATATTTAAACCCATCATTCCTTTCTCGGAGTTATCTTGGATTGGAATTCACCTAAAGCTTTTCCTAAGTATTGTTGCTATCATGGGGATTATCAATGATCCATGTTCTCTATGTATCCTTGGGTAAGAAGTTTCGCATATCTTGTTGCTCGCAAGCAATCAATTGTTTCCGTTTGTGGCCGGTTGTCACCCATGATTTTGAGATGTTTTCCATAAGCCCACAACAAGCTATTCTTTTCATTGTTGATTTTCCATCAACTCGGTTAAATCTCTTCTTGTAAGGTGCTTTTCAAATTCTATTGTCGTAGAAGTTGTCATTTTCTTCTCCATTGTTTCTTTCCATCGATCTAGCTTCTATTCTTTTGTTCCGGAGGCATTCCTGACTCATGTTGCTCTCTTCGATACATCATCTCATTTTGTCAAGATCATGTTTGTTTCCTGGTTATCCATTCAACCGGAGTGTTGTCAAATCATTTCAAGTTCCTTCCATCTTCTCAACTTTTTCCTCACTTTTCTGCCAAAGTGCTACCAAAATTTCTTTGAATTCTTGCTTGTTCCTTGTGCCATTCTTCATCTCCTGGTTTCACTTGTTCCTCAAAGAAGAAACTAAGTTTTACCTCATCCTTTCTTCTTCCTCTTCCACTTGTCATTCTAAGATCTTGGGTCGATATCTCTTGTAAGTGGAGGAGAGTTGTAACAGCCCGAGACCGACGCTCCAGAAGATTCCCGTTTTATTCCGTTGCCTTCGTGTGATTCGTTTGTTTGTCGCATTCATTATCACATCATTCGCATCATCCGCATTGCATCGGCACTCTGTTGTCGTCATTTTTTCAAACTTGCATCCGTTCGTAGTTGCTGGTTCTCTCCGTTTTCGTCGACGACCGTCTCGGGACCAACCACACACGCACGCGCCCGCGACACCTTTAAAATATTGTTTTTAAAAGTGGGTATAAAATATTCTCGGATTGGGTCGAAACTTGGCGTGCAGTCTCGCTATACTGTAGGTAGACCGCCTGCCAAATATCGTCACAATTGGAGGTCGTTTGATACCCCAACCGTTAAATATATAGCGGCACTATAGTCGGTAAAATGTCGGACGTTTTTCAGGGTTTCAATTGTCGTCGGGCCGCACACCTCCCTCTCATCTCAGCCCACAAGTATCTCTACACAGCCCAACCAGCCCACCTAAGCCTACCTAACCCTAGGGCGCAACCAGAGTCGTCCGATCGCAATCGGAGGGCTCGAAACGCCCCCAAAACCCTCAAACCCTAGCCAAAACTGCTATATATGGACGTTCCCCACGTCCAAAAATGGCCTCCCTAGTCTCCACCTCCCGCCTCCTCGCATTCCGTGTCGGATCAACCGCGCCGTCGCCACTTGGCGCCGCCGCGCCGCTGCACGCATCAAACCAACGCGCGACACGCGCACCTTACCAGCCTCCCTCCGCCGCGGGCCGCTCGGGCCAGCTCGGGCCCGTGCCAGACCCTCCTGGGCCCATCCGCTGCCACAGCCAGGCCCGCGCGCGCCCGTACGACACCCCACCGCCCCGTTTCTGCCCTAACTCCTCCCGAGCCCCTCCAGCGCTGCACCCGCCTTGCCGCAGGCGGGCGAGCTCGCCGTGGCACTGCCGCGCCTCGCTTGCGCCCTAGCGCCACCACATCGAAGCCGCCCTCGCTACGCGAGCCCCACCGCCAGATCCGCGCCGCCGCTCGCACTTCAAGCCGACGTGCCCGCCGCCGGACCCGCAAGCCCCACCGGCCACCGTCCTCACGTCGCCGGCCGCCGGCGCCTCCAGGAATGGAGTCGTCGCCCCGGATCCGGCGACCCCGGCCACACCTCCCGCCGGCCTCGGCCTCCCTCGCCAACATCGCCACCGCCCTTGGCCGGCCTCCTGGTTCAACTCCGACCGGGACGACCCCGTCCACGTCCGTGCCCAGACCGCCCGATCCGTCGATCCAAACAGCCGCGCCGGCTCGTCCCTGCATCGCCTCGTCCCGTTTCCCTAGGGTGAGATTTTCGCTAAGTCCCTAGGACGTACCCATTTATCCGCAAGTATGCATTTTTGAATGCCCACAACTTCGTGCATGTTCATCCTATGGCAGTGAAAATTATATGAAAAAGCATCTACAGATTGTGCTCTACATGATAGTGTCATTTTCACGCATATTAGGTTGCATCTACTTGCTTAAAACTCTGTTACAAAAGTACATCTAGTCGTAGTTGCAAAACCTGTTTTTTATTCAATTTTGCGTGGAAGATTGCATCTCATCCATAGGTCTTTGGCATGTGGTGGCTTCATGAGTATTGCTCTATATGATGTCTACTTTGATGCCATGCCTCTGGTTGCTAGGTAGAATATCATTTGCATGTCATTATGTTGCTCTCAAGTTGCGATCATGTTAAAACTGCTAATCTGTTAACGCCAAGTTCCATTTTGAGAGCATCGTATTAACCAAACCATGACTATTTTGAGCTTGTGCCAATTGAGTTATTTGTAGTATGCCATGTCTAGTTGCTGTTAGTTTGTTTGCCATGCCATGGATTCCTTGTGTAGCTGTAGTTTTCATCATGCATACATACGTACTCAATGTTGCTGTTTTGAGGGGTCTAAATAATTCCAGGTCTGGAACTGTTATTTTGTTGTCATGTTGCCATGTGTTTTGCTAGTGTTCTAGGACTCTTTTGGTGTGGCCACAATGGAATGCTTTGTTAACCATGTTATGCTCTATCATGTTGTGCCATTAGTTTCCATGTATAGGATTTTCATCATATGTATTTCTGTTGTCCAACATGCCAATTTGTTAAAAACTGTTGCTCATGTCTAACCTAATTTTCACTAAGTGTAAGAATCTGATTATTTCAGAATGCCATATTGTGTTGTTGCTAGCCATGATTCTATGCATAATTAGACCTTTCCATTATGGAATGAATTGAAGTGCATCATGTCCTATACCATGCCACGATATGCCCTATAGCATATAGTTTCATTGCCGCCAATATGCCTTCAGAAAAAACTGCTCTGCTAAAAACTATATTTTCACTAAGTCCTAATCTGCTATATTTTATAGTCATCTTGTGAGCTCATTTGCTATTGATCCATGCTTCGATTCAATTTGCTGCAATGAGATGAATTGTTGTGCATCATATGGACTACATCACCATGTCCTTGTTGTGCATTGCAGATTGCTGTAGCTTGTTGATTTGTGGGTTGCAATATGCTATGTTGATGGTTTGGTCAGATTGTAGCTATAACTTGTGTTGCTTGTATTTGTTGAACCGTTGCTCCGTTCCGTGTATGTTGCATATGAAACTTGCCTAGAATTTCATGTACTTTCATAATACCTTGTTGCATCCATGATTTAAAATGTTTGTGGTTATCGTTTGCATGCATTTTCATTCATGGCATATATATCTTGCGTGTGTCATATCTTTTAGACCGTAGCTCCGTGTTAAATGATCTATATATGTAAAACGCTTAGAGTGACGTGTAGAATCACATGATGCATTTTTTTTTTCTGTTTAACAAATATAATACATGATTAGTTCAGATCTGGACCAAACTCACAATTTGCATATGGGGTCCGTTTCAGAAAGACTATACGTTGTTTCCGACCTCATTTAAATTTTCCTAAATGTCTAGTTTATTTATGCTTCACCTCTCGCCATGATTAAAAACATTTAATATTGATGAGTAGCTAAACGAGATCGAGCATAAGAATTGAACGTGGAGTTTCGTCAATATGCAACCCGTTGCATATTGAAATTCACTTAAAGTGTAGCATTTGATTGTTGTGCCATACATGCCTTGCATTATTGTATGGACATGCATCATATTCGTTCATGCATCATGTCACGAACATGTTGTGGTGTTATCATGTGTTGATTGTTTGTTTCCGGATTGCTTCTTCTCGATAGAGTTCCAAAAGCGTTCGGAGTGTGAGGATTCGTTCGACTACGTTGGTTCGTCTTCTTCATGGACTCGATCTTCTTCCAAGCGGGATCCCAGGCAAGATGAACATTTTCTTGGATACCATTACTATCATTGCCATGCTAGTTGTCTCATTTCTATCGCTATGTCTCGCTACCTACCACTTGTTTGTCAAGCCTCCCAAAATGCCATGAAAAGCCTCTAACCCTCCACATCCCAGCAAACCATTGTTTGGCTATGTTACCGCTTGCTCAGCCCTTCTTATAGCGTTGCTAGTTGCAGGTGCAAGGGTTTTCATGTGTCAACATGGACTTTTTGAGTTATCACAATATTATTGCTATTTAATTTAATGCACATATATACTTGGTAAAAGGTGGAAGGCTTGGCCTTCTGCTCGGTTTTTTTTTCCACTTTTGCCGCCCTAGTTACTTGTGTACCGGTGTTATGTTCCATATTGAGTGCTCGTAACATGCTTTGGGTTGTTATGGGGACCCCCTTGATTTTTGTTTTGGGATAAAACTCTTCTGGCAAGGCCCAACATTGGTACTATATTTGCCTAATAACTAATAAACTAGCATAGGGCGTCATGACCCCATGGATAATTAATCAACCACCGGGCCAGTGCTCCTCATGACTGTTGGTCCAACATGTCAACCGTCGGTGGCCGCGAGGGGCAACTCTGTGATTGGCCTACCGGAAGTTTGGACTATCCGTCGTGTCCATAGAACGAGATACACGGCTCCTATCGGGATTGTCGACACGCCGGGCAGCCTTGCTGGATTTGTTTTAACTTTCTCGAACGTCTTGTGCACGGGATTTCGAGGATACTTTGGGCTATCTCGAGGTTGAGGTTTTCCATCGGAATTCTGAGGATACTGCTGGCTATCCCGTGGTTGAGGTTTTCCACGCAGCGTGTGGCTAGTTTGTGAGGGATTAGTTGGAGCACCCCTGCTGGGTTAAATCTTTTCGAGAAGCCGTGTGTGCGGTTATGTGGCAACTTGGAAAATTGTTTAACATCCGGTCATAGAAAACTTAAAGTAAACTCGAATAAAATACACCAACCGTGTGCGTAACCGTGATTGTCTCTTCTCGTGAATTTCTAACTGAAAGACAACACGGTGGGGTTATGTTTGACTCGTAGGTAGGTGTTCAGGATCACTTAGTGATCATTACTAGTTCACGCCCGTTTATGCGACGATCACCCCCCATATTCTTGTACTCGTAAGTTAACCACTCAAATAAATGCTTAGTGCTTGCTGTCGCCCGACCACTTAATCATATCTCACCCATTAAGCTTTGCTAGTCTTGATACCCTTGGAAATGAGATTGCTGAGTCCCTGTGGCTCACAGATTACTACAACAACAGTTGCAGGTACAGGTAATGCGATGCTTTGACGTGAGAGCGAAGCTCGTTTGATTTGGAGTTCTTCTTCTTCTTCTTCATCGATCTAGGATGGGTTCGAGGACGGCAGTCTGGGATAGCAAGGATGGATGTTGCTTTTATCGTTTGATTTCGTCCGTAGCCAGACCCTGCTCTTCTGTATGGTGATTGAATGTATTGTTGTATTTGATGTGATCACGATTTAGCTTGTGGCGAGTGTAAGCCAATTCCATATACCCATCTCTTCCTACATGTACTTGTAATGATATCCATTCTTGCGAAACGACGAGATGCGCTTCTATCCCTGTCGAGGCCCTCATGCCAAAATAAGGATAGGATCGCATCTTGGGCGTTACAGTGCTGCTCCTGCCTTTCCTTAAGAAATTCTAGTGAAATATGCAAGTAATGCTACTATGCAATCTGACCTTCTAGTATGTTCTATTGTGCAATGTGATGCTCGGTTAACAGTTTGGTTCATTTGTTTTGGTGATCATCTGTAATGTGATGTTCGATTATTGTTGGTACAATTTTTTATTGTTATGCATGTGAAACATACAATTGCTATATTTCATAGTTCTTAGCATGCTTGGCTTTTCCATGTGGCTTGAATTAATATGTTGGATCTGCAATCGTTTATTTTTCATTAACATATTTTACTGATAGCACACCAAATCTCATTTAAAACCTAATCAATATCTATCTTAAATGCGTTATAGGGGGAACAATGGGAGACACTGAAGTTTACCATCGAGGTTTGCACTTTCATGATCCTTTGGCTAATAGCACATTATTGTGCAATTGCAGGAATCATTATAATATTTAGGTTTCTAATAATAATTTGGTCTTGCACATGTAGGTCCCGCTGTAAGAGGTTTAGACCCACTGCTCGACCCATTTTGTATGTGGGGAAATGACGTGTTCATGAATATCAGTCAAATAAAGAAACTCAGAAAGAATGTTAAGATAAAGAAACTTGCGACGAAAAACAACAAGCTATTTGTGTGCACAATGAAGAAGACATCATTGAACTATAGGATGGTACTATCGCTTTTACCTTGTCTTTTTTCCCTTTGTGACATTACAATTTTTCAAAACGAAATTTATGCATATCTTTGTTTGCAGTCCTTTCCAAAGCAGTTCATTGATGAGTACGTCTCAAACCACCTGTATGGTCAAGAGGCGTGGAAGGTATTCATACAGCACCCATGGTATAATCTTGAAGTCTTCCTCAAGAGGATGAAGGTTGGGCGGGCAACCATCCACATGCACTGGCATAAAGTTGTAAGGACCTTCGACATCAACGAAGGCTCAATATTTGCCTTCCGCTTCAACAATTTTCTAGAGGAGATTCACATGTCTATTTACCGTATATGATGCTATTTTCCAAAGGTTTTAGATGTTGCATGTGAAACTCGGTCCTGTCGTGTAATTGGGTAGCTAGGTAGTATATGCCTATATGATGTTGTACTCTGATGTATTCCAATTATGAAATCCTTGTTGCCGCAATACGAAATGAAATATATTGTGTGCTTGATATGAAGTGTCAATTTGTTTACTAGCTGGATTATAAATAATAGAGCAATTAGCCTCATTTTTGGGGTTTCATATTGCAGACGGTTTGTCATAGAACGCCGTTGGCGATGACCTCACCAAATCCACATGGTTCCTGGAAATTTGGCATGTTGGATCAATGAAAAATCACACACGACTTCCGGCCGTAAACTGTGTGCGTTAGAACACACATTCGGAAACGTTTTCACATAAAACATGTGTGTGATGGACAGCCCTATGCCAAACAGTTTCTTCTAGGAACCGTGCGTGATGGTCACCCCTAACACAGACGATGTTATGCATAAAATTGTGTGTGATGTAGAATGCGAATGGAAACATACGTTTGGGATTCACTGTGTGGGATGCTAAGCACATCTCACACGACTTCCCAAATATATCTATATGTGATGGCCCTTCCAATCGCACATAACATATTTTTGCTCATCGTGTGTGACCGGGCGCAGCCATCGCCGACGGGTTTTCCGTGTCATGTGGGATAGCCCCCCTATCGCCCACACATGCAAGGCGACGGTTTGAGACTACGTCGCGGAAAGGGGTTAAAAACCGTTTGTATAGCAGGCGCCTGCACTAGTGCCACGAGGCTCCGCTGACCCTAATATCAATCCTATATATTCCTATTTCCCGATAAAAATATAGGAGAGAAGTTTTCATCGCGTTCTACGAGACGGAGCCGCCGCTACCTCCTGGTGTTCCTCGGGAGGGCTGATTTGGAGTCCGTTTGGGTCTGCGAAGAGGGGGATTCGTCGCCATCGTCATCACCAACCCTTCTCCATTAACAATTTCTTGATCCCCACCACCAGGAGTGAGTAATTCTTTTGTAGGCTTGCTTGACGGCGATGGGATTGGATGATATTTATCATGTAATGGAGTTATTTTGATAGGGCTTGATCCCTAGTATCCATTATGGTCTGAGATTGATGTTGCTGTGACTTCGCTATGCTTAATGCTTCTCACTAGGACCCGAGTGCCATGATTTCAGATCTGAACCTGTTATGTTTTCATGAACATGAGAGTGTTTTGGATCCTATCTTGCAATTTGTATGCACCTATTATGTGTTATGATCAGTAGGCCCAAGGTGACAATAATTGGGATCATCTCCGGCGATGACCGTAGTTGGAGGAGTTCATGTATTCATGATTTTTTAATGCTTTGTTCTGGCTCTTTATTAAAAGGAGGCCTTAATATCTATTAGTTTCCATATGTACCCCGTTGCCATGGGAGTGTAGGACAAAAGATGTCATGCAAGTTCTTACTATAAGCACGTATGACTATATACGGAATACATGCCCACATTATATTGATGAATTGGAGCTAGTTCTGTGACGTTCTAGTGTGTATCTGTTACATGATGAATTTCATCCAAATCAATTATCCATCACTAATCCATGGCATACACCTTTCTCATATTGATTTCTGTTAAATTACTTTTGTTACTATTGCTGCTACAGTCAATACAATCTGTTGTTGTTACTATTCCTATTGCTTTTGTTACTATGCTACTAAAAACTTCATTGATGAAATAAATTCTAGGTGTGCTTGAATTGACAACTCAACTGCTAAGACCAATAAATATTCTTTGGCTCCCCTTGTGTCGGATCAATAAATTTGGGTGAAATACTACCCTCGAAGACTGTTGCGACCCCCCATACTTGTGGGTTATCAAGACCTTTTTCTGGCGCCGTTGTTGGGGAGCATAGCTCTATTTGTGAAGTTCACTTGGTTTCAATGGTCATTATAAAGAATCTGAAAGACGCTAAAACCAGATCCTACCCTATAAGACAAGGATAGGTAAGGAATTTCCATCTAGCTCTGCACTTGATTCACCTTCTGTTTTGAGTTAGCTTGCGACACCATCACCTGCTATTTAATCTGATATGTCGCAAGTAATTGATGATGCTACTTCTGTTTTAAATGAAACTTATGATGATGCTACTACTATGATAGATGAAACGGAACATGTGGCACTAGGTGATCTACTTGATGCTCATATTGCTAAGTCTATAGAACTTGAGAATGCTGAAATTGATGAAAACTATGACTCACTTATTATGTCTAGATCTCCTCCTAGAATTGAAATGCCTAATGTACCCAATGGTTATTTTATGGATGGGGAGATGGCTAGAGACTCTCTTTCTTGTAATGATAGAGATGACCTTAAGAAACTGCCGAGTAAACTGAAAGAAAAATCTATGAAGGAGAAAATGAAATATGATCCTAAATTTTCTACTTCTCTTATATTTTTTACTGATAAGTATTATGAATTCTTTGTTGATCCCGAGTTAATTACTTTGGTAGAATCTGATCCTTTTCATGTTTATGAATCTGAAACTGTTGTGGCACACCTTACCAAATTAAATGATATTGCTACCCTATTTACCAATGAGGAAAAAAATCGCTACTACTATATTCTTAAGCTTTTTCCTTTCTCACTAAATGTTGATGCAAAGAAGTGGTTTCTTACTCTTGCTCCTGGTTGTGTGCATAGCCCCCACGATATGATATATTATTTCTCTGAAAAAAATCCTGCTCATAAGACACAAGCTGCCTTACAGGAAATATTTAACTTTGTGTAAATTGAAGAAGAGAATCTCCCTCAAGCTTGGGGGAGGCTTCTCCAGCTACTTAAAGCTTTGCCTGATCACCCTCTTAAGAAAAATGAAATACTCGATATCTTTTATAATGGACTAACCGATGCTTCTAGGGACTACCTGGATAGTCGTGTTGGTTGTGTTTCAAGGAACAAACTATTGTACAAGCTGAAGAGCTTTTGAATAATATTTTGAAGAATGCGAATGATTAGACACTTCCTGAACCACCTCCTGAACCAATAACGAAGAAGAGAGGTATTCTATTCCTCACTCCATAAGATTTGCAAGAAGCTAAGAAATCTATGAAAGAAAAAGGTATTAAAATTGAAGATATTAACCAGCACCTATTGAAGAAATACATGGACTTGATATCCCTACATAGGTAGTAGAGGTAAATTCTCTTCGTAGATTCGATGAAAGTGATATACCTTATAATAAAACTGCTAGTTAATACATGGATGAATTTGATAATTACATTGCTAAGCAAGAACATTTCAATATGTATGTTAAGGATCAATTAGTACGAAATGCTATTATGATTGATCGCTTGAGTGACTTGATGTTTGCAATTGCTAATGATGTTAGAGGTTTAGGTAAACACTCATCCTTGGTTCATACTCATTTAGCACAAATTGCTAAGTCACAAAATGATCTGCTTACTAAAAGGATCGAGCAGGATTCTCAGAACATTAATAATGATACACCTAGCCCACCTAAGGTTAAAAAGAAAAAGAAAAACGATAGAACTTTGCATGATTCTAGTGAACCCGTGATAGAAAAACCTTCTGAGAATCACAATGTTGTTTCTATTTCTGATGCTGAGATACAATCTGGTAGTGAACATGCACCTAGTGATAATGAAAATGATGATGTTCATGTTGATGCTCAACCATATAATGATAAAGAACCTGATAATGATGTAGAAATAGAACCTGCATCTGATCTTGATAACCAACCTCCTAAGAATAAATGTTATGATAAGAAAGATTTCATTGCTAGAGAACATGGTAAAGAAAGAGATCCATGGGTTCAAAAACCCATGGCATTCCCTCATAAGCCTTCTAAAAATAAGGATGACGAGGATTTTGAGCGCTTTGTTGAAATGCTTAGTTCAGTCTTTTTGCGAACATGTTTGACTAATATTTTGAAGATGCCTCCTTATGCAAAGTATATGAAAGATATTGTCACTAATAAAGGAAAGATACGTGAAACTGAGATTTCCACCATGCTTGCTAATTACTCTTTTGAAGGTGGAGTGCCTAAGAAATTGGGAGACCTCGGGATACCTACTATACCTTGCTCCATTAAACAAATTTATGTTAAAACCACCATATGTGATTTAGGAGCCGGTGTTAGTGTTATGCCTTTCTCTCTATATAAAAGACTTGAGTTGAATAAGCACACACCTACTGAAATATCTTTGCAAATGGCTGATAAATCCACCGCTATACCTATTGGGATTTGTGAGGATGTCCCCGTTGTTGTTACAAATGTTACTATTTTGACGGACTTTGTTATTCTTGATATGCCGAGGACGACAACATGTCGATTATCCTTGGTAGACCATTTTTGAATACTGCAGGGGCTGTTATTGATTGCAACAAAAGCAAAGCTTCCTTAAATGTTAATGGAAATCATCACACGATATACTTTCCAAAGAAACGAATTGTGGTGAATAATATCAATTCTATTGAGAAAATAGCAACAATCACTATTGGAGAGTTCAAATTTCCTCTCCCCACTGTCAGGAAGAAATATGATATTCTTATTGTTGAGGAAATGCATATCCCCAATGAGGTAAAATAGTTTCATACGATTTTTTTAGTTTCATGTCAAATGAAAACAGTTCGTGAATAAGTCTTGATCAGCCTTATTAATGGATTCTTTTTGAGAAGCATGTGGTCGATAAATTTCGTAAGCACAACTTTCTGTAACTTTAGTTTGCTTTGTGATATTTATATTTTAATAAAGTAAAATACGATAAGTATCCTGTTTTTTGAATAAACCGCAATAAAAAATGTCGTAAAATTTTAACATGATTTTTTATAGAATATCTAAAAATTTCTGGAGCTGAACACATCCCGGGGGGTGCACGTGTTGCTCACAAGGCAATAACGCGTGCCCACCCCCATGGGTCCGCCAAGATGCATTGTGGGTCCCACAGGGACCCACTCACATAGTACTTCATGCCACATCATCTCTTACCTCTTAAAAAAATTTCCTGGTTGCTCTCTCTCTCTCTCTCTCTCTCGTGTTCTTGCTCCCAAACCTGAGATTTTCGATCTCTTTGCTCGGAGCTCCATTTCCGAAACTGTTTGGAGGGATTGCTCCTTGGTACACGACTCGTCCATTAGTCCAATTAGTTTTCGTTTTAGTGGATTATATTTTACATATTTTTTTTCTCTTAGTGCTACTAAAAATGATCTTGCATGTTGATTTCTTTGAGTTCCAAGTAGTTTGAATGCTTGATATAGCCTCTAGATATCCATATGAGTAGTTGCTATCAATCTTACAAAGTTTTGTTTACATAATTTTGTGATCCAAAAATTTAGAAATTTGTTCTTAGGAAAATGAACATCTTTAGGAGGATTTCTTTGAGGAGAAGGTCCTCTGGGGATTCATCGAGCAAGAGCTCGGTGCGACAAGCATACATTGAACCAAGGGCACGGTCAGCGCGAATCGCCGAAGCTAAATCATGCCGGTGGCCGTGCAACGAGTTTATGACAGGTGCCGGTATTAAGGAAGAATTTGACCAATACATTCAGAACACTCAGCTCACCGCCTTCCTTGCAGATAAGTGTACTCAGCATTATAACCTCATTGATTCGTTCACCCAAAAGTTTGAGTACCATTCCCGTACTTATAGAGTTTTGTTTCATCTTTATGATAGATCATTTGATATGTCTCTGGAAGAATTTTGTGATGCATGCAAAATTGCATTTTGGGGTTGACTTAACGAACCACAAAAATCTGATTATGATATTTTCCTTAGAAGTCTTTGCAACGGTGAGGATAGAGGAGTTACGCAAGCTAGAATAAAAAGTATTCAATTCCCCTCTATTCGCTACTTTGCACTGTTTAATGAGAAATGTATTGTTGGTAAACAAGACTGCAATGCGCTGTGTCTCCTGACTTGTGCATCATTCACACCGCCCTAACAGGCACTCAACTGTATATCCTAGGGGCAATTATTACCCGTTGTCTGCACCGCAATGCGGGCGATGCAGATTTGTATGGAGGAATTTATGCCTCTCGCTTAGCCACCAAGTTAGGGGTATCACCTCGACCCAACGATCCCATATTACCTGATAATTACTTAGACTTTGAGGCAATGCGGCACCATGATTTTATTAAAGACGGAACTCAAAGATATGATTATAATCTGATATTTGATAAATACAATGTTGTCTCTATTATTTTGCCTACAGATATTCTTTTTGACTTTCAGAGGAAACAAAGATATTTCATCTATGAGAATGAAGTGCATGAGTACAACGCAGCGGTAGAGGCCGCTCGTTTGGCCAAGCAGGCAACATGGAATGCCTCCACGAGCTATCATTTTGATTATTATCCAGACGAAGGATGGCGATTACCAATCTAGGCCAATGCCTAAGCTTGGGGGAGTACGTATTTCTCATCGACATTACATTCATGTTCACATATTTCATTCCAATTGTTAGTGTTCATCCTTTTTCATTGTATATCCATGTTAGTATTATTTTCGTTTTCTTCTTGTGTGTTTGAAAAACTTTGAAAACCCAAAAATATTTCTTGTTTATTCTCGGTTTTTCTTTCTTGTTTAATTAGATTGGTAGTACAAAAATAAAACCCAAAAAGATTTCTCATTTCTTCTTTTGTTTGTTGGGAGCTTTCCCGTGTAAATAGTTTTTCTCGCCTTTTGTTTTTCCTTCGTTAATTTGCCTTCTTGAGAAAAACTAAAAACTCCAAAAATATTTCAGCGTGTTTCTCCGAAATTCTTTTCTTTTCTTTGAGTTGTCAGAACAAGAAGACCACGATGAAAATGTTGAGTGGCTCTCTTATGCTATATTGTGGACCTAACAAAGAGACAATGTAATCTTGTCTTCTCCTTTGAATGAACGTTTTGCAGATTCCAGCTTAGTCCAGAACATACTTGCACTATTATTATTCTCACATCATTCGGTCGTGCAAGCGAAAGGCAATAATGACGATATTTTGATGAAGTGATTGCGGTAAAGGAAGCTGGTATGAACTCTTCTTGTTTTCTGTTTTTGTAAATATGTTCAGCTCAATCGCTCTTGATTCAGCATATTATGAGTAAACAGGTTTGCGATGACAATTAGAGATTATAGTTTCTCATGCCATGCTTAAATAGCTAGGAGTGGATAATGATTTATCTTGTCTGTCAACATGCATTAAAATGGTTGTGATGTAGCATGTTAGCATGGTATTCCCCTGTGAGTAATTCGAGTAGCTTGACTTGGCACATGTACAAGCATGTATCTGATTCAAATCCAATGCAGCCTTCATGATATTTATGTTCAAAGTGTTTATATCCAACTCATGCTAATATTGAATGTTAATTATTCGCAATGACTATGACCGTTGGTGTATCTAGCTGGTCGCTTCTCCTTCTATTTGCTAGCCATCACCTGTACTAAGCGAGAATGCTGCTTGTGCATCCAAAATCCTTAAACCAAAGTTGTTCCATATGAGTCCACTATACCTACCTATATGCGGTATCACCCTGCCATTCCAAGTAAATTTGCATGTGCCACCTCAAATCATTCAAATAAATATATAGTTTGTGTGCTCGTACCGCTGATGGAGCGACGGGGTGGTCGGTATCTTCCATGCTAAGCGGGTTATTCTCACGACGGTGTTTATTCACTTGTCGTTGCACAAGAGAGGCTGGTAAAAAGGATGCCCAGTCCTGCATAATCAAAAATAAATAAAACAAACTACCCTGGAAAGATGAATGTTGGAGGGAACCCGTGGATTCGCTCAACCATGGCTTGTGTATGAATGGTAGATGGGAGTAAACTTTACAATTATATTAGGGAACCGCTTATAATGTGTTTAGCATGGAAGATGCCAAAATCCTTTATCGTGACGTTGACAGGAAAGGCGCACCACCCAAAATTATACTTTTATCTCTGTTTTAAACTATGAGCTCTGGCACCTCTGCAAATCAATGCTTCCCTCTGCAAAGGGCCTTTCTATTTACTTTCATGTTATTTACTTTTATTGTTGAGTCATCATCTTCTCATCAAGAGCACCAGTCCTGAGAGCGCTATTGTGATCTTTATGCATTGAGTCTAGTTAATGTTGGATGTCAGCATGACTGGATCTCTTTTACACAGAATTACAATGTTTAGTCGCTGCTTGCACCCTAGAGGTGCTCTGCATTTATGTTTTGTGGTCTCAGAAATGGCTGGCAAGATACCATGTTATCATATTATATCATGATTGTTTTGAGAAGTTGCTGGCATCCGAGATATCTTATTATTGCTCGCAATTTTGTTATGTTATTAACATGAGTAAATATGAGACCAAAGTATTATCATTGACATGGTTAGTTCATGATCTTTGCTGAAAACCGAAACATTGAGTTAAACATATATATAATAACGAGAACAAAAGAGTTTGTAAAAGTTTTCTTTATCACTTTCAGTTTGTCAACTAAATTGCTTGAGGACAAGCAATGAGTTAAGCTTGGGGGAGTTGATACGTCTCCAATGCATCTACTTCTCCAAACACTTCTGCTCTTGTTTTGGACTCTAATTTAAATAATTTGAATGAAACTAACCCGGAGTGATGCTGTTTTCAGCAGAACTACCATGTTGTTGTTTTTGTGCAGAAATTAAAGTTCTCCGAATTGGACGAAACTTTTAGGAGATTTTGTATGGAATATAAAAAAATACTAGAGGGAAGATCCACTGTTGGGGGGCCACCAGTTGCTCACAAGGCAATAGGGCGCACCCACCCCCTGGGCGTGCCTTGTTACCTTGTGGGGCCCACGAGGCACCGCTGACCCTCATCTCAAGCCTATATAATCCTATTTCCTGAGAAAATATACGAGAGCAATTTTCATCGCGTTCTACATGATGGAGCCGCCGCCACCTGGTGTTCTTCCTCGGGAGGGCTGATTTGGAGTCCGTTTGAGGCTCCGGAGAGGGGGATTCGTCGCCATCGTCATCACCAACCATCTCCATTAACAATTCCATGATTCTCACCACCGGGAGTGAGTAATTCCTTTGTAGGCTTGCTGGAAGGTGATGGATTTGGATGATAGTTATCATATAATCGTGTTATTTTGATAGGGCTTGATCCCTAGCATCCACTATGTTCTGGGATTGATGTTGCTATGACTTTGCTGTGCTTAATGTTTGTCACTAGTGCCTGAGTGCCATGATTTCAGATCTGAATCTATTATGTTTTCACGAATATTAGAGTGTTTTGGATCCTATCTTGCAAGTTGTATGCACCTATTATGTGTCATGGTCCGTAGACCCCAAGGTGACTATAATTGGGATCATCTCTGGCGATGATCGTAGTTTGATGAATTCATGTATTCACCATGTGTTAATGCTCTATTCCGGTTCTCTATTAAAAGGAGGCCTTAATATCTCTTAGTTTCCTTATGGACCCCGCTGCCACGGGAGGGTAGGACAAAAGATGTCATGCCAGTTCTTACTATAAGCATGTATGACTATATACGGAATACATGCCTACATTATATTGATGAATTGGAGCTAGTGCTGTGTCACTCTAGTGTGTAACTAGTACATCATGAATGTCATCCAAATCAATTATCCATCACCGATCCATGGCATATGCTTTTCTCATATTTATTTAGTTAAGTTACTTTTGATACTATTGCTGCTACAATCAATACAGTGTGCTGCTATTACTATTCCTACGGCTTTTGTTACTGTGCTACTGAAAACTTCATTGCAGAAAGAAATTCCAGGTGTGCTTTAATTGACAACTCGACTGCTAAGACCAATAAATATTCTTTGGCTCCCCTTGTGTCGAATCAATAAATTTTGGTGAAATACTACCCTCGAAAACTGTTGCGATCCCCTATACTTGTGGGTTACCAGTGGGTCGCCTTGACAGTTGGTTCATTCAGACGAACAATAAGAGCAGTACTAGTTAATTTGCTTCCACCACGACAACATTTTTGGAAGCTGAAGCTGAACCAGACACTAGCCATGGCCACGGTCTCTGCCAAGGCCAGGGCCAGCGCCAGCCCTACGGCCACGACCTCTGCCACCGTGACGGCCGTGACAACCGCCACCACCTTGGCCGCCACCAGCGCCTGATACGTCTCCAACGTATCTATGATTTTGATGGTTTCATGCTACTATTTTATCAATCTTGTATGCTTTATATGCAATTTTATATCATTTTTGGAAACTAACTTATTAAGTAAGTGCCTTGTGCCAGTTGCTGTTTTATACTAGTTTTGGGTTTTACAAAAAATCAATACCAAACAGAGTCCAAGCGCGACGAAACTTTTGTGGATTTTTCTGTAGACCTAAGCTTTGGAGGGAGAACAGACGATGAACGAGGCACGCACAAGGGCAAGGGGCGTGCCCTGGGGGGTAGGGTGCGCCCTCCCACCTTGTGATTCTCTCGTGGGTCCCCTCTACCGCCTCTTTGTTCTGTAAATACCAAATATTCTAAAAAACCTAAGGGAGCATCCAAAACACTTTTTTCACCACCGCAAGTCTCTATTCCACCGCGATCCCAATTGGAGGCCTTTTCTGGTGCTCTGTGGGAGGGGGAATCTGTCATGATGACTATCTTCATCAACCTTGCTGCCCCCACATTATGTTTGAGTAGTTCCTACAGGACCTATGGGTCCATAGCTATAGCTAGATGTCTCTCTCTATCTCTCTCTCTCCCCTCTCTCTCTCTCGCTCGTTTGATTTTCAACACAATGTTCTCTTTGAAGACCTATTCGATGTAACTTTTGAAGTGTGTGTCGATGCACTAGGACAGGGGTATCCAGTGCACCTGACTTATGCACATGCAGTAGTAGCAAAACCCATCAACACAAGCCGCCACACCACTAAGCAAGCATTCAAGACCCAGACTCCGGCATCAACAACCTACGAAAGGCCAAGCAACACTGGCAAGACGAACGCAACAGCCCAGGAGGGGCCAAAGGCGTGCCAGCCACGTCCCCGGTGCCTGCCGGGGACCGAGGCGCGCACATCTTCAAGAAGACCCGGCAAGCCATCCCCCGGTAGGCGCGAGCCGATCGGCCACCGCTCCACTGCATAACGACGCCAGTCACTTGTCGATGCGGTGTCGAGCCCTCAGGTGGCTAAGTGGCTCCCGCTAAGCACGTGGAGATGCACCGAAAGACAGATTATGCCCAGTTGACACCCGTCCAGAAGCGTGTCAAGACCCTAAGCAACAACCAGCTAAGCGGTGGCAAGACTTGCTGACAACCCACAAGTATAGGGGATCGCAACAGTTTTCGAGGGTAGAGTATTCAACCCAAATTTATAGTTTCGACACAAGTGGAGCCAAAGAATACTTGAGAGTATTAGCAGTTGAGTTGTCAATTCAACCACACGTGGAGATTAAATATCTGCAGCAGAGCGATCAGTAGCACAGTAATATGGTAGTTTGATAGCAGTAGTGACAGTAACAATAGCGGTAGCAGTAGTAGCAATAGTTTTGTAATAGTTGGAACAGCAGCAACAACAATAGTAACTTAGCAAGAACAATAAGTGGAAAGCTCGTAGGCACTGGATCGGTAACTCGTTGGATGATATTCGTCATGTAACAGTCTTAACCTAGGGCGATACAGAACTAGCTCCAGTTCATCAATATAATGTAGGCATGTATTCCGTAAATAGTCATACGTGCTTATGGAAAAGAACTTGCATGACATCTTTTGTCCTACCCTCCCGTGGCAGCGGGGTCCATAAGGAAACTAAGGGATATTAAGGCCTCCTTTTAATAGAGAAGCGGAACAAAGCATTAACACATGGTGAATACATGCACTCCTCATACTACGGTCATCACCGCGAAGTATCCCAAATATTGTCACTATGGGGTTGACGGATCATAACACGTAATAGGTGCATATGACTAGGCAAGATCGGATCAAGAACATAGATATAGAGATGATAACATAAACGGTTCAGATCTGAAATCATGGCACTCGGGCCCTAGTGACAAGCATTAGGCATAGCGAAGTCATAGCAACATCAATCTCAGAACATAATGGATACTAAGGATCAAGCCCTAACAAAACTAACTCGATTACATGATGAATCTCATCCAACTCCTCACCGACCAGCAAGCCTACGAAGGAATTACTCACTCCCGGTGGGGAGCATCATGGAATTGGCGATAGAGAGAGGTTGGTGATGACGAAGACCGAAGATTCCCCTCTCCGGAGCCCCAAACGGGCTCCAGATCTGGCCTTCCGATGAAGAACAGGAGGTGGCGGCGGCTCCGTATCGTAAAACGCGATGAAACTTTCTCTCTGGTTTTTTCTCTGAAAATAGGAATTTATAGTGACGGAATTAGGGCCAGTGGGGCCACGAGGTGGGCACAACCCACCAGGGCGCGCCCAACGGCCCCCTGGTGGGTGCTGGCCACACTGCCCCCCTCTTCGGTGGATTTTGGCTCCAATAATTCACATATATTCTGAAATAATTCTCCAAAAAGTTTCGTTCCATTCCGAGAACTTTTATTTCTGCACAAAAACAACACCATGGTAGTTCTGCTGAAAACAGCGTCAGTCCGGGTTAGTTCCATTCAAATCATGCAAATTAGAGTCCAAAACAAGGGCAAAAGGGTGAGGAAAAGTAGATACATTGGAGACGTATCACTTGCCGGGGATGCATCCCCGCGCGCCACCTAGGCTAGCAATCATGGTATTTTGTCCTAAATGCTAGAGTTAGGTATGATAGCTCTGTTAGCCATCTAATCGCTAGATAAAGACTATTTTGCCACTGTGGTTGCCCCTTGCCCTATAAAAGGAGGCGCAAGGCAACCTAGCTCAAGATTCGGACCCTTGGACACTTGTAATCACGTAGCAGCTCTCCCCGACGGCAACCCTTGCCGGGATTGAGCACTGCGTGATCTTCGTGTTCCTCTGATCAATCCACCAAAAGCAGGAGTAGAGGTTTACGCTTCACAGCGGCCCAAACCTTGGTAAAAACACCAGCGTCCCGATCGTCGTGTTGTCTCATGGTCTCCGCTCTTTGTGCAATGTGACCTCCCCTTGTCGAACCACAAAGGGGTCCTGGTCCCGTAGGTGATCGTGTGCATCCGTGCCCCGACATCTTTGGCCCGCCAGGTAGGGGTGCGTCATTTGTGCGAACCCGAGTTCGTGAGCAGCGAGTCGATCTTCATAATCGTCTTCTTCATCCATGGCTCCCAAGAAGAAGTCCGGCACGACCATGCATCCCTCCACTTCAAAGGCTCCCTCGCATGCAGCCGTGGGCGCCACTGGCGCTACGGTGGCTGCGAGTGAGGCGGGCGTCGTGGGCGACACGGCTGGCACAGGCGGCACCGCCGTCGTATCCCTTGCAGCCGAGGTTGAAGTGGGGAACGCCGAAGAGGAGCAGCAGCAGCGACATACGGGCGAGCACGCCCGGGCGGAGGAAACGACCAGTCTCCACTTCCCCGCCGCGCAGATGGCCGTGGCCACCACGGCGGTGCTCAATCCGGAGCAAGCCGTGATCCCTCATCTGTGCCCGTCACTACCGTGGCTACTGGGCGCACGCCTCGTCCAGAACAAGACGGAGCGCCCCGGCGAGCGGCGCACGGCGACAGGGACACAGCGGCGCCCCTCTTGGTTCCACCAGGAACCGGGCGACGTTGCGGTTCGCCTCTTTCGCCATGCAGGACACGGCATCGGAAACAATGGCGTGAGCCCAACTGCTGCTAAACTTCCTGCCGGTGGCTGATAAGATGGATGAGTGGAGAGCTACCATCCATAGTTTGATATCCTTCATCGAATCCAACAAATCTCAGCATGCAGAGCCATCGTGACGCATGCGTATGGCTACGGCGGCCCGGGCCGCCGATCGTGTTGAGGGGCCCACACCAACGGCGCGGTCCCCTCTGCAACAATAGACCCAGGAGCAGCCGCGGCGAGCTTCACATGCTGACGAGTTCGACGAGGTATCTATGGCCTCGTCCGGCCCGCGCGATCGCCGGGACCAGCGGCGTGTCCTGGAGGATCGGCGGAAAGAAGACGCACACATCACCATCGAGCGGCGCCGAGAAGCACACCATCAGTTTGATAGGCGCAACGGCCTAGGTGCTGGCGACCCCGTGCCCAGTGCTGGCGGGTACCTGCCTTACGAGGTTGGGTGCCTTGCCTTCACTCGCGAGCTATGACAGGTCCGCTGGCCATCGGCCCGAGATTTCAAGCCAGAGCTGACGGAGAAGTATGATGGAAAGCTAAACCCGGCAGAATTCCTGGGCATCTACACGATTGCCGTTCAAGCCGCCGAAGGAACAGATGAGAAGGTGCTCGCCAACTACTTCCCTTTGGCACTCAAGCCAAACGTGAGATCATGGCTGATGCACCTGCCGGAGAACTGCATTTCTTCATGGGCTGACTTGTGCAACGAGTTCGTTGGTGCCTTCACAGGCGGCCACCAGGAGCGAGGCCAGCCCAGCGACCTGCAAGTCTTTCCGCAAAAGGAGGGAGAGACTTTGCGGAGGTACATCCAGAGATTCAGTCGAGTGCACCGCAACATTCCAGAGATACACCCCGCTGCCGTGATTGCCGCGTTCCATTCGAACGTGCGCAACAGGAGGATGCGGGACAAGATGAACTTCAGACTCCCCAAGACCGTCAACGAGCTATACACATTGGCGGACAAGTCTGCTCGTGCTGAGGAAGGAAGGCGACTACCCAGAGAGGAGGCTGGCATCGAAGTCGATTCAGATGACGACGACGATGCCCCTGGTCCGAAGGGGAAGAGCCGGAAGCGCAACAAGAAGCGTAAAGGAAAAGCAGTGTTGGCCGTTGAGGGCTCCGGTGATCTCAGTGCCGACAAAAAGGCCAAAGCCGAAGCCACCAGCAAGGGTGCTACCGTGTGCGTTGATTGCCGGGAGGCCGCTGCCACTGAGAAAAGTGGAAAGTCCAACGGGCCATACTGCATAATCCACCGCACTAAAGCCCATGATCTCCAAGAATGCCGCCAAGTTAAGCAGCTTGTCGAGAAGCAGAAGGCCGAGTACGAGAAGCGTGATAAAGAGAAAGGCCAAGACGGTGCCGCTGGGAAGGGCCGTGGCGGCAGAGGAGGCCGCCGCGGCAAAGCTCCGCAGCAGAAGGAAAGGCCATCCAGAGGATATGAGTGAGGATGAGGATGACGAGGAGGATTCCAGTGATCGAGAATTCTAGAGGGCAAGTGAAGCCATGTGTGTTGACGGGGGTGCGTCATTGCATTCCTCTCACCGCCAGCTTAAACAGTGGGCGCGTGAGGTCAACGTTGTGGAACCAGCTGCGGAGTCCAAAAGGCCACTCAAATGGTCCCGCATACCTATCATCTTCGATGAAGAGGACCATCTTGATCACACCACTATGGTCGGATACTTGCCGTTGTTGGTCTCCCCAACAATCCGCAACCTCAAGGTCACCAAGATTCTAGTTGATGGCATGGCGGGATTGAACTTAATCTCCCCAAAAGTGGTGGAAAGGCTGCAGATCCGTGACGGAGAGCTCAAGGCCACGGGCACGTTCCAAGGAGTCAACCCCGACAGGAGCCGACCTAAGGGAAAGATTAATTTGCCTGTGACGTTTGGCAGGGAGTTGAATTACCGGACTGAGAAGGTGGTGTTTGACGTGGTTGAGCTCCTCGTGCCTTACAACGGAATTCTTGGTCGCCCAGCCCTGGCAAAATTCATGGCAGCATCCCACTATGCTTACAACACTTTGTAAATGCCAGGCCCCATTGGGATCATCTCCATCCCATCTGACAGGAAGGACACAGTCATATGTATGGATAAGATGTATCAGGATGCGGTAGCAGCCGAGGTTGAAGGAATCCCAGCTCCCGCCAAGGAATCAAAGAAAGCAAAGAAGCCTAGCGTGAACGCCGGCAAGGACTCTGGGAAGCGCGCCTCTTCGCAGTGCGCTGCACCTGATGATGACCTACCGGAGAGTTCCGCTAGCAAGAAGACCAAGGTCACCTATCCTGAGACGAAGAAGATCCCGGCAGGGCTGGATGGCACTGGTGGTACGTTCACCATCAGTGCCACCCTTACTGACATATAGGAAAGCGTGCTCGTTGCCTTCCTGCGGGCGAATGTCGATGTGTTTGCTTGGCAACCATCCGACATCCCGGGTGTTCCCAGGGAGGTAATTGAGCACCACCTTCCTGTCTGCCCTCATGCCAGGCCCATCAAGCAGAAGGTTAGGAAGCAAGCCTTGGAGCGGCAACAGTTCATTGTCGGAGAAATCAAGAAACTCGAAGCAGCTGGTTTGGTCAGAGGAGTGTTGCACCCAACTTGGCTAGCCAACCCGGTAGTGGTGCGCAAGGCGAATGGGAAATGTAGCCTCTGCATAGATTTTACTGACTTGAACAAAGCATGCACAAAGGACCCTTTCCCCTTGCCGCGCATCGACCAGATTGTTGATTCCCCTTCCGGGTGCGACTTGCTTTCCTTCTTGGACGCATACTCCGGATACCACCAGATTTTCATGGCTAAGGAAGATGAGGAAAATACCGCGTTCATAACTCCATGCGACACATACTGCTTTGTACGGATGCCCTTCGGGTTAAAGAGTGCTAGTTCTACCTTAGCCAGAGCCGTACATACTGGATTTGGACCACAGTACCACAGAAACATGGAAACTTACATGGATGATATAGTCGTCAAGACCAAGGATGAAGCGACTCTCATACAAGACTTGGAAGAAACTTTTGCAAACTTGCGCAAGATCAATTTGAAGTTCAACCCTGAGAAGTGTGTGTTTGGCGTCCCATCCGGCAAGCTACTTGGGTTCTTTGTATCTCAGCGAGGAATAGAAGCCAATCCCGACAAGATCAAGGCACTTGAGCAGATACAAGCACCCAAGACCATCAAGGACATCAAACGTTTGACCGGATGCGTTGCCGCGTTAAGTAGGTTTATCTCCAAATCCGCTAAACGCGCCCTGCCGTTCTTCAAGATCCTGAAGAAGGCGGGCCCGGTAAAGTGGGCCCCTGAAGCAGAGGTAGCACTGCAGGATCTGAAAACTTACCTTTCTTCCGCTCCCACCTTGGTCGCTACTAAGCCACAAAAACCGTTGCTGCTATACTTGGCGGCAACGAATCAAGTGGTTAGTGCAGCACTGGTGGCGCAGCAAGAAGTAGATGAAGGTGCAGCCGCTGCGGCTGATGCTGCCAGGGACAAAACCGAAGCATCCGCGGTAGGACCCAATGCAAACCCAGGGGAACCTTAGCAGGCTAGCGAAGGCACTTCCAAGGAAGTGACGAAGAAGAAGGTGGTGCAGCGACCGGTGTACTTTGTCAGCTCCTTGTTGCAGGGGGCTAGGTCAAGGTACTCTGGAGTGCAAAAGCTGATCTTCGGCCTCATCATGGCCTCAAGGAAGCTGCGCCAATACTTCCAAGCCCATGAGATCACAGTTTTCACTCGCTTTCCGCTGCAGTGCATATTGAGGAACCCTGAAGCTACTGGCAGGATAGTTGAGTGGGCACTCAAGCTGTCAAGTTTCGGATTGAAGTATCAGAGCACTTCCACAATCCAGAGCAGGGTGCTGGCAGAATTCATTGCAGAATGGATGCCCACGCTAGATGAAGAAGTTCCAGAGACAGTCTTCCCCGGCAAGCAAGCACCTAAAGAATGGATCATGTACTTTGACGGTGCTTTCTCACTCCAGGGCGCCGGAGCAGGCGTGCTCCTCATCGCCCCCACCGGAGAGCACCTCAAGTACGTAGTCCAAATGCACTTTCCCAGGGAGGAGGCCACCAACAACACTGCCGAGTATGAAGGGCTCCTTGCCGGGCTCAGAATCGCGGTGGAGTTGGGAATTAAAAAGCTGATCATAAGAGGGGATTCTCAACTTGTGGTGAGACAAGTCAATAAAGACTATCAGAGTCCGTTGATGGAGGCATACGTGGAAGAAGTGAGGAAACTAGAGGAGAGCTTTGATGGGTTACAAACATAGCCCGTGCCGCGTGCGGAAAATAGCATTGCTGATCTTCTGTCAAAGTGCGCTGCGCAAAATCTCCGTGTGGAACCAGGAACCTTTATCCCCCGCCTCACTAAGCCATCGGTATCCCCATCAGCGATGACCAGGAAAAGAAGAAAGCTGAACTTCGGCAAGCAGTTCCTGGTAGAGCTCCCCGAAGCCGCTGGTAGACAAGCTGCCGGGGACAGTCTCGTTTCGCCTGGTGACCAGCTCTCTCCCACGGAACCCCAGGTTCTCACGGTCGATACAAGCGCTCCCACGGACGAGGAGATGCCTTTAGTTCAAGTTGTTGAGACCCAGGCTCCAGCTTGGGCACATCATATAGTCCATTTCCTTCAAACAAGAGAACTTCCCGAGTAGCAAGAAGAGGCCGAAAAAGTAGCCCGTCAGTCAAGTATGTACCAGTTTGTCGATGACACTCTGTATAGAAAAAGACCCAACGGTGTGAAATTGAAGTGCATTTGCCGAGAAGATGGACTAAGGCTGTTGGCAGAGATTCACGGAGGTGTGTGTGGGTCTCACATCGGATCCAGAGCCCTTGCCGGGAAAGCCTTACGGCAAGGTTTCTATTGGCCCACTGCCCTCCAAGATGCAACTGAGTTGGTCACCAATTGTGAAGCCTGCAATTTCCATTCCAAGAACATCCATCAACCAGCGCAAGCTCTCCAGACAATCCCTTTGTCCTGGCCCTTCCCCCGCGCTATCGGGGGCTTTGAGTTCTTGTTCGTAGCAATCGACAAGTTCACAAAGTGGCTTGAGGTAGAACCAGTGAGGAAGGTGACCATGCAGTCAGCTATCAAGTTCATAAAAGGACTGGTGTGCCGTTTTGGAGTGCCCAACAGAGTGATCACCGACAACGGCACCCAGTTTACGAGCCGCGTCTTCATGCAATACATACAAAGCCTTGGAAGCAAGGTCTCCTTCGCCTCTGTTGCCCATCCAAGAACCAACGGGCAAGTCGAGAGGATGAATGCTGAAGTGCTGTGAGGTCTCAAGACAAGGACTTTCGATAGACTGCAGAGAAGCGGCAAGCGCTGGATAGATGAGCTGTCGGTGGTTCTTTGGTCCCTCAGAATGACACCGAATCGAGCTACCGGCCAGACGCCCTTCTCCCTAGTGTATGGGGCGGAAGCAGTGCTCCCCACGGAACTCATATACGGGTCACCTCGAGTACTTGCCTACGATGAAGTAGAGCAACAGCAGCTACGTCATGACGATGCCATGCTCCTCGAGGAAGATCATCTCTGGGCTGCTGTACGAGCTGCACGCTACCAGCAAGCCATGCGCCGCTATCATAGCCGCAGGGTCCACGCCCGGAGCCTTGAGGAAGGCGACCTTGTCCTTAGGCGTGTTTAGTCCGCCAAGGGTACCAACAAGTTGACGCCGAAGTGGGAAGGCCCTTACCGGGTAGCACGAGTCACCAGACCTGGCGCAGTCCGCCTGGAGACCGAAGATGGCACGAAGGTGCTTAACTCATGGAATATTGAGCATCTTCGTAAGTTCTACCCGTGAGGCGCGGCTGCCGGGCTCAGTCCCCGGCAGCCACCTTTTGTACAAGCTTTGTCGAAGCTGCATGTAACCCTTTGTACAAAGCCAGGCGCAGACCCTACACAACAATAATAAAGCTAGGCGTTGCATCATATCATTGCATTGCATGTTCATCATGCATTTTTATGATTGCGATGTCATCGCCTTTTTAAGTGCTAGAGATTTGCTAGAGTACTTGCTAAGCCTATAATCCTTGTTGCCGCATTCTCCCCTCAAGAGATAGAGGCCTCTTGCCCTACATGTTTTGCCACCAGGAAAACATAGAAGGAGGGCGAAGGAACAAGGATGGTGGCCCAGCGTACTCCAGAAAGGGATACTGCCTAAAAAAAAGATAAGTCTAATCGCATATCCCAAGTTTTATGATTGTTTGCTCCCTTAAAGGAAACCCTTGCTCTCTTTTTGAATGTGTTCGGTGGAGTCCCCCACGTGGTGAAAACCCTTGTCCGGATGAGCTGTTCCCCAGCTCCTGATACTTATCAGCTCTAGGGGGCCACGCCGATACCGACAAGGAGCCCTGCCGGGGAACAACGCCAGCCTGCTGCCGGGGGCTCGCTCCCCTTTTGGCACTCGTGGTTAGTAGTGACCCGGCAAGCTGTTCCGTGCGGCAAGGACAAACATACTAACACAGGAGAAACAAAGGGAGAAAAGGATGGTACTCAGGGAAGAAAAATAACATTCATTCATTTGTTAATACAAATTGGATAAGAACTACATTATGATTAGCTAAAACTTGGCAAACGCCTACATCTTTTGACTTATAAAAAGATAAGTGCCCCGTAATGCCTTTATTGTCCCTCTCCTCCTAGGAGTTAGGTGGAGAAGAAGTAGAGGGCAAAAGGAGCGCCTGGCTAGGATTCGGCGGTTCCCTGCCAGGACCAGAGGGACGCGTCCGAAGAGTAGGAGTCCCTTGTCCCCCAGGTAGGGCAGACGAAGCCGACGGAGCGGACAAGGCCGACAAGGGGGAAGAAGGCGGAGGGCAGGTGCAGATGGTGGCGCTGCCGGGGCCCAGCTGGTGATGATGGTGCTGCCAGTGAGCGCGACGCGTCGGAGCCGTCTCCCTCGCTCCTGAAGCGTCATAGGTCGCCAGCCGTCATCATCTTCCTCATCGCCACCGCTTGAGGGAACACCTCCGCCATCGTCCAAACTCCTCACGCGGCAGCCGAGGAACCCCACAGAGAGCATGGTCATCCCTGGTGGCCAAAGGCGGGGAATCCCCCTTCCCTTAAGAAGCACGCGCGGTCGAAAGGCTCCCACTCATGCGCGCTATACATAACGCCATGGGTGGGGAACTCTACCGCGATGGATGACGAACCACGACTGCAACCACTCACATGCGACCGGCGGTCGTACGGTCGTTTCTTCTCCATCACCTTGAAGAAGGAGCGTAGGGGCCGCGGTCCACCACGGCACTGCGTTTCCATTATGGACTCCAGCACAACGTCGATCGCGCGGCGTTCTATCAAGAATGAAGCAGCGGACGACGCAGCAGCAGGTGTGCCGCCGCCGCTGTCCCTAGCACGATCATCGCACCGCCCGCTCCCCCATCCGAAACTCCTCCGGCCAGCTCTCAGCCTAGGGCCGTCGATCCTCAGCGGGGGCCAAGCATGGACACAAGGAGAAGATCTTGCGATGGAAAGTATGTTCGCCAGGCCTTTCCCCCTGACCATCGGGAGGGAAGGGGTGGCTCGAAGACAAACCAGAAGAGAAGGACAAGCAACGCGGACTTGGGAATAAGGAGGAGATGGATGAGCATCACCGCCGTGACCCCCTAATTTATAGGGGAGGGCACGGGGGCTGGCTCTCCCCCGCTCCAGAGCGGCCGCCCATCTCCACCAATCCCACTACCCATGACTCACGGGTGAACAGGTAACCGCCCCATTGCTCCAATCCATGGCGCTGCAGTTTCTGCCACGACCAGGACTTTAAGTCATGAGCACCCAACGCAAGCTCCCCACTATGCATGTGGCGCGCGTGGCAGAAACGACCTGAGGTAGTGGGTCAGTGCTGACTAGTAAATTGGCGGTTACTCCCTCACATTGCACGCCTGTGCATAAATTTTGGGCCTGACCCAACGGCACCGGGCAAGCGCGTGTGGGCCAAACCCGGGGGCTCCTTTCGGTGCACTAGGACAGGGGTATCCAGTGTCCCTGACTTATGCACAGGCAGTAGTAGCAAAACCCGTCAACACAAGCTGCCACAACACCAAGCAAGCATTCAAGACCCAGACTCCGGCAGCAGCAACCTGCGAAAGGCCAAGCAACACCGGCAAGACCAACGCAACAGCCAAGGAGGGGCCAAAGGCGTGCCAGCCACGTCCCCGGTGCCTGCCGGGGACCGAGGCGCACACATCTTGAAAAAGACCCGGCAAGCCATCCCCCGGCAGGCGCGAGCCGATCGGCCACCGCTCCACCGCATCACGACGCCAGTCACTTGTCAATGCGGTGTTGAGCCCTCAGGTGGCTAAGTGTCTCCCGCTAAGCACGTGGTGACGCACCAGAAGACATATTATGCCCAGTTAACACCCATCCAGAAGCGTGTCAAGACCCTAAGCAACAACCAGCTAAGCGGTGGCAAGAGCTTGCCGGGGATGCATCCCCGCGCGCCACCTAGGCTAGCAATCATGGTATTTTGTCCTAAATGCCAGAGTTAGGTATGATAACTCTGTTAGCTATCTAATCGCTAGATAAAGACTGTTTTTCCACTGTGGTTGCCCCTTGCCCTATAAAAGGAGGCCCAAGGAAACCTAGCTCAAGATTCGGACCGTTGGACACTTGTACTCACGTAGCAGCTCTCCCCGACGGCAACCCTTGCCGGGATTGAGCACTGCGTGATCTTTGTGTTCCTCTGATCAATCCACCAAAAGCAGGAGTAGAGGTTTACGCTTCATAGCGGCCCGAACCTTGGTAAAAACACCAGCGTCCCGATCGTCGCGTTGTCTCACGGTCTCCGCTCTTTGTGCAACGTGACCTCCCCTTGCCGAACCACAAAGGGGCCTCTGGTCCCGTAGGTGATCGTGTGCATCCATGCCCCGATGGTGTGTTTGTTGGGATCCGATGAATTGCGAGTTTATGTTTAGATTATTCATTGAAAGTAATTGATCAAATCTAAGATTTGTTATGTGTGATTTCATATAGCTATGTATGCTTTCCGATCTACTCCCTCTGTTCATAAATATAAGACGTTTTAGAGGTCTCTAAAACGTCTTATATTTATGAACAGAGGTAGTATAAGTTTGCTTTGGCCAATTAGATAAGTAGATGATCAGAGGGAGGGGTGCATAGTAGTAGGTTCAATCTTGCGATGTCCTCACCTCATGACAGAAGGGGTAGCAAGACACATATTTGTATCGTTGCTACGAAGGATAAACCAACAGGGTCTGAACATATTGCTTGTCTTACTTTGTCTACACTATGTCATCTTGCTTCAAGCATTACTGTGTTTGTCATGAACTTAATATCATAGATGCATGCTGGATAGCGGTCGATTGCTGCAGTAATAGTAGTATATGCATAATCATTTCGGTCGACTTGTCAGATACATACTGCCTATATATAGATCATTCCATGAATGGTCGCATAATTATTTGCTTTTATATAAATTGCCCAACAGTAGTTTGTGGACCCACCGCTACTATGCTCATGAGAGAGATGCCTCTAGTGAACGCCATGGCCCCCGGGTCGATCTTCATATTATATATATAAAAAATATACAAACATATTTTCTATTATTTATTTTTATTTATCAAACTCTATCAAGATTTAATCCTTGAATTAATGAGTGCAAGGGGCTTGACAACGCTCTTGCCCGTGTTGGGTGCAAGTATTTGCTCTTGTGTGTGTGCAGGAACTCTTGATCGTCTGTTTGCATCGCTTCCTATTGGTTCGATAACCTTGGTTCTTAACTGAGGGAAATACCTATCTCTACTGTACTACTTCATCCCCTCCTCTTCGTGAAAAAAACCCAACGCATCTACAAGTTGGAGAAGGAATTTCTGGCGCCGTTGTCAGGGAAGCTATCAAACACATTATCATTTAGTTGCTCTACTTATTACTAGCTTTTATTTTTAGTTTACAAAAAAATTAGAAACACTAAAAATATCTTGTGTGCTATCTTGCTTGAATCGCCATCATGTCTACTCAAGACAATACTAAAATTTGCGATTTCTTGAATACTAGTAATAATGATTTTATTAGTACTCCAATACCACCTGCCAATAGTGCGGAGTCATATGATATACATTCTGAATTATTAAATCTTGGTATCAAAGAACAATTTTTTGGAAGTCCTAATGAAGATGTTTCATCCCATCTTAATACCTTCGTTGAATTATGTGATATACAAAACATAAAAGATGTGGATAATGATATTGTGAATTTGAAATTATTTCCTTTCTCACTAAGAGATAAAGCTAAAACTTGGTTTTCTTCCTTACCCCTCAAATTGTATTGATACATGGAGCACTAGTGTAGCCACGTCCTATACAAACTGTTTCTACCCCCTTCCCGCAATGTAGTTTTAAACCGTGACCTTGCCTGTGTGTGCGACCAGGGGGGGGGGGCTATCCCACACGACACATATCAATCATCGGCGATGCCTCCTCCGGTTACACACACCGGGCAAATAGAGCTCGTGTGCAATTGGGAGGCCCATCGCAAACAGACATACTAGAGAAGTTGTGTGAGATGCACTAGGCATCCCACATAGTGATTCCCAAAGATAGGTTTCCGTTCGGATGGTACATTACACACAATTTTCTGCAGAGCATCGTCTGTGATAGGGGTAGCCATCACACACGCTAGATATAATTTTGTCGTTTGCGTTATTCAATACAAAAAGCATGGTGCCTAGAAGAAACTGTTTGGCATAGGGCTGCCATCATACACAATTATTATGTCAAAACGTTTGTGCAAGGTGGCCTAACGCACATAGTTGTCGATCGGAAGTCGCGTCTGATTGTTCACTCATCCAATACGCCAACTTTCTAGAAACCGTGTGGGTTTGGTGAGGTCATCGCCCACGGTGGTGTATGAGAAACCGTCTGTAATAGGAAAATCAAAGAAACAGCCTAATTGCCCTAGTATTTATAATTCGTTTTAGTAATCAAATCGACATTTCATATCAAGCACACAATATTCATATTCGTATTACGGCAACCAGGATTTCATAATGGAAATACTTCAGAGTACAACATAATATAGGCATATACTATCTAGCTACCCAATTACATAACGGGACCAAGTTTCACATGCAACATCTAAAACCTTTGAAAAGTAGCATCATAGACGGTAAATAGACAGATGAGTCTCATCTAGAAAACGGTTGAAGCAAATGGCGAATATTGAGCCTTCAATGATGTTGAAGGTCCTTGCAACTTTAGGCCAGTGACTGTGGATGATTGCCTGCCCATCCTTTGTCCTCTTGAGGAAGACTTCAAGATTATATCATGGGTGTTGTAAGAATACCTTCCTCGCCTCTTGACCATACAGGTGGTTTGAGACATAATCATCGATGAACTGCCTTGAGAAGGACTAAAAACAAAGATATGCATAAATATCTGTTCTAAAATTTGAAATGGCGCAAAGGGAAAAAGACAAGGTGAAAGAGATAGTACCATCTTATAGTTGACTGATGTATTCTTCATTGTGCAGACAAATATCTTGTTGTTTTTCGTTGCTAGTTTCTTTATATTAACAATCTTTCTGAGTTTCTTGATTTGACTGATATTCATGGACACCTCATTTCCCCACATGCAAAATGGGTCGAAAAGTGGGTCTAAACCTCCTACAATAGGACTTACATGTGCAAGAACAAATTATTAAAAACCTATATATGAGAATGGTTACTGCAATTGCACATTAATATGCCATTAGCCAAAGGACCATGCATGTGCAAACCTCGATGGTAAACTTCAGTGTCTCCCATTGTTTCCCCTGGCAACATATATAAGAGAGATATTGACCAGGTTACAAGTGAGATTTGGCATACTATTAGTAAAATATGTTGATGAAAAATAAACACATTGTAGATCCAACACATTAATTCGAGTCACATGGAGAAGCTAGTTATCTAAACCAAGCGTGGTAAGAATTAGGAAATATGGCAATTGTATATTTTTCACAAGGTTCTTGTACATCCAAATTCGATTTATTTCTCACATGCATAACAATAAAAAATTGTACCAACAAGAATCGAACATCACATTGCACAATTGATCCAAACAATTAAATGATCACCGCAACAAATGAACAAAACAGTTAACTGAGCACCACATTGCAAAATAAACATATTAGAAGATCAGATTGCTGATACGTCCATTTTGCATCATGATTTCTTATTCATATTTACGTTATTCTTGTCCATTATTCCCTATTATCATACAATTCTTATGCTCTTTCTCTCTGAATATGCAAGGTACATCACAAAGAGGGAATTATTTGGAAACTGGAATTCTCGACCGGAAAACCAAGAAAAAGGCAGAAAAATCACCAGACTCCAAATGACCTGAATCTTCACGAGGATTTTTATTGAATATATGTGAATTTCTGGGCCAAAAATATACCAGAGGGGGGCCACCAGCCAGGCACAAGCCAACAGTGTGCGCCCCCCAGGCCGCGCCCTAATGGCTTGTGGGGCCCTGGCTGGCCTCCCGACCCCCCTCTTCTCCTATATGGTGTATTTTACCATAGTAAAAATCATAAGCAACATTTCGGGATGAAGCGCCGCCGTCTCGAGGCGGAAACCTGGGCAGAGGCCCTTTTGCACTTCGGCAGTCAGATTCTACCGGGGAAATTCCTCTCCGGGAGGGGGAGATCGAAGCCATCGTCATCATCAACGCTTCCTCCTTCGTGGGATGACCAATCTTCATCAACATCTTCACGAGCACCATCTCATCTCCAACCCTAGTTCATCTCTTGTATTCAATCTTTGTCTCAAAACCTCAGATTGGTACATGTGGGTTACTAGTTGTGTTGATTACATCTTGTAGTTGATGCTTGTTGGATTACTTGGTGGAAGATATTATGTTCGGATCCTTAATTATTATTATTGCACCTCTGATCTTGAACATGTTGATGAGGTGTGAGTAGTTGCTATTGTTCCTAAGGACATGGGAGAAGTCTTGTTATAAGTAATCATGTGAAGTTGGTATTCGTTCGATATTTTGATGATATGTATGTTGTTACTTCTCTTAGTGGTGTCATGTGAATGTCGACTACATGACACTTCACCATGTTATGGGCCTAAGGTAAGTCATTGTTGAGTAACAAGTGTAGATGATGGGTTGCTAGAGTGACAGCAGCTTAAGCCCCAGTTTATGCGTTGCTTCATAAGGGGTTGATTTGGATCCACATGTTTCATGCTATGGTTAGATTTATCTTAATTCTTCTTTCGTAGTTGCGGATGCTTGCGAGAGGGGGTAATCATAAGTAGGTTGTTAGTTCAAGTAAGAACAACACCTTAGCACCGGTCCACCCACATATCAAATTATCAAATTAGCAAACACGAATCAACTCAACATGATGAACATGACTAGAAAGAAATTCCCAAGTGTCCTCGGAAGCGCTTGTTTAATATAAGAGTACTTTCAGGCACGTCCTTTGCTACAAAAAGGATTGGGCTAACTTGCTGCACCTTTGTTTCTATTCTTACTTGTCACTTGTTACGATTTATCTTTCTACAAAACTATCTACTATCGTTACTTTTAGCATTTGCAGAGAATACCTTGCTGAAAACCGCTTATCATTTCCTTCTGCTCCTCGTTGGGTTCGACACTCTTACTTATCGAAAGGATACGATTGATCCCCTATACTTGTGGGTCATCAAGACTCTTTTTAGGCGCCGTTGCCGAGAGTGAATCGCCTTTTGTAAGTTTTACCACCATCTCCTTGGTGGTCGCCGTAGCCCTGATGGCGGATGCCCAGTCCCATCTCGATGCCGCCCACGCCCATCTTGTGTCGGTCACTGCACAAATCACATCTGCCTTCTCCGACACCGATCGACAACCCATGTCTGATGAGTTGGTAATCGCTAAGTGTGCTCGAGCAGGCGTCCGTTCGTCGGCGGCCTCCCTAGCCAAGATTGTGACCGTCCATGCCCGGAGCAAGGCCGCCCACGCCTGACTCATGGCGGCCTTATCCAAAGAGATGGTGGAGGAAGACTGCGAGGTGCTGGAGTATGTGGCGACGAATCCCATGGATCTCCTTACCTCGGAGGTCATCGAGCGGGAGCCGGTCATCGAGGAGGCAGCGGAGATCAACGAATGCCACGCGGAATATTAGTGTCTATCTAGAGCGATGGTCTTTTGTTAGAGTAATGTTTAGGTCTACTAACTAATGTTTATTAGTTGCTCGATTAAGTAAGTGCGGGCAGTGTTGTAGGATCTTTTGTGTAGTACTCAAATTTGCAAGTGTTGTTAAATTAAGCAATGATGTCGATGACCAATATAACGAGGGAAATTCAGACCAAAATTTGCCGCGGTATCCCCATTTTCTCTTCCAAATGAAAATGAAATGCAAGTACCGTGTGCAATGTAGTATCCGATATCTTATGCCGGAAGCTTGGAGACCAAAATTTCTATGTTCAGTCTCTTCACACACGGGATGAACTATAGGATTCATTTGTGTTGTTGAATATCTCACATAGTTATGGTAAAGGGACTGTGTCCGATGTGACTATGCGTGCTACTTTTTCGTCGCCACGAATGAAATTTTGGGCAGCCGCGCAAACATCTACCTCCCCCGCCCCTCGTACCAACCAAAAGCCACACCCCCCTGCTTCCCCGTTCCTTTCCTAAGTTCAAACTTGCACAGCTTGCTTGCAGCGTCGCCTCCTCACTGGCGACGCTCATTCCTGCTACTCGCCCTCCTCCATCTAGTCAGGTAATCCACACCTTCCCCACACCCTCCCCCTCCACTCCCTCCTCCTCCATTCCACATGCCCCGACCGCCGGCATGACACATTCCACAAAAATCACCAGCCCACCCCCCCACATAATCGCCGCCGAAAGACATGGTGCACGCAGTATAGCCAGAATCTCAAGGAGCACCTCGCAGCGGAGAAGTAAATCACGACCACACACGCGGATGAGGCCGCGATGGCTGCCATGCGTGCCGACCCCCAGATCTTGGTGCAGCACCTCGCCGTCGAGGCCACCGTCGACGCCTCGCGCGCGGACGCCGCCACGTGGTTGGCTGCTTTGAACAACAACTCGTTGTGTTTTCTTGAGGGATCCGCTTTTGCCTTCGACGACGACTACGAGTTGTTTTCTCAGCATGCCTGCGCTTTCCTCAACTGTAGAGCCAGCAGGTTGGTGCCCGGACAGGCTGAGGCCACTCACCACTACGAGGAGGGCACCCATGATGTGGAGGCCTCGCCCTCTTTCAAGCCCATCATTATCGATATCTCTGACAATGAGGAATAGCTTGTTTTTTTAGCTTAATTACTAATGAACTGTGTTCAGGTAGCTACGCCTGTTAAGCATGTTTGCTTTACCTGTTGTATGTGCTTGTAACAACCCGAGACCGACGCTCCAGAAGATTCCCGTTTTATTCTGTTGCCTTCGTGCGATTCGTTTGTTTGTCGCATTCATCATCGCATCATTCGCATCATCCGCATTGCATTGGCACTCCATTGTCGTCTTTTTTTCAAACTTGCATCCGTTCGTAGTTGCCGATTCTCTCCGTTTTCGTCGACGACCGTTTTGGGACCAACCACACACGCACGGGCCCGCGGCACCTTTAAAGTATTGTTTCGAAAGTTGGGTATAAAATATTCTCGGATTGGGTCGAAACTTGGCGTGCGGTCTCGTTATACTATAGGTAGACCACCTGCCAAATTTCATCGCAATCGGAGGTCGTTTGATACCCCAACCGTTAAATATACAGCGGCACTATAGTCAGTAAAACGTCGGACGTTTTTCGGTGTTTCAATTGTCGTCGGGCCGCTCTCCTCCCTCTCATCTGAGCCCACAAGCATATCTACACAGCCCACCTAAGACTACCTAACACTTGGGCGCAACCGGAGCCGTCCGATCGCAATCGGAGGGCTCGAAACGCCCCAAAAATCCTCAAACCCAAGCCAAAACTGCTATATATGGACGTTCCCCACGTCCAAAAATTGCCTCCCTAGCCTCCACCTCCCTCCTCCTCGCATTCCTTGCCGGACCAACTAGCGCCGCTGCGCCGCTGACCGCAGCCAACAAGCGCGTGACACGCGCCCTTGACCAGCCTCCCTCCGCCGCGGCCCGCTCGGGCCCATGCCAGGCCCTCCCGGGCCTATCAGCCGCCGTAGCCAGGCCCGCGCGCGCCCGCGCGACGCCCCGTCGCCCCGCTTCTGCCCTAGCTCCTCCCGAGCCCCTCTAGCGCTGCGCCCGCCCCGCTGCCGTCGCCGAGCTTGCCGCGGCATTGCCGCGCCTCGCTTACGCTCGAGCGCCGCCACATCGAAGCCGCCCTCGCTACGCGAGCCCCGCCGCTCGCACTGCAAGCCGCCGCGCCCACCGACGGACCCGCAAGCCCCACTGGCCGTCGTCCTTGCGTCGCTGACGGTGCCGCCAGGAATGGAGTCGTCGCCCCCGGATCCGGCGACCCCGGCCATGCCTCCCGCCGGTCTTGGTCTGCCTCACCGGCATCGCCTCCGCCCTTGGCCGGCCTCCTGCTTCAACTCCGGCCGGGACGACCCCGTCCACGTCCGTGCCCGGACCGCCCGATCCGCCAATCCAAACAGCCGCGCCGGCTCGTCCCTGCACCGCCTCGTCCCATTTCCCTGGGGTGAGATTTTTGCCAAGTCCATAGGACGTACCCGTTTATCCGCAAGTATGCATTTTTGAATGCCCACAACTTTGTGCATGTTCATCCTATGGCAGTGAAAATTATATGAAAAAGCATCTACATATTGTGCTCTACATGATAGTGTCATTTTCACACATATTATGTTGCATCTACATGCTTAAAACTTTGTTACAAAAGTGCATCCCTTCGTAGTTGCAAAACCTGTTGTTTTATTCAATTTTGCGCGGAAGATTGCATCTCATCCAAAGATCTTTGGCATGTCTTGTCTTCATGAGTATTTCTCTATGTGATGTCTACTTTGATGCCATGCCTCTGGTTGCTAGGTAGAACAACATTAGCATTTCATTATGTTGCTCTCAAGTTGCGATCGTTTTAAAACTGCTAATCTGTTAACGTCAAGTTCCATTTTGAGAGCATCGTATTAAGCAAACAAGGACTATTTTGAGCTTGTGCCAATGGAGTTATTTGTAGCATGCCATGTCTAGTTATTGTTAGTTTGTTTGCCATGCCATGGATTCCTTGTGTAGCTGTAGTTTTCATCATGCGTACATGCGTACTCAATGGTGCTGTTTTGAGGGGTCTAAATAATTCTAAGTCTGGAACTGTTATTTTGTTGTCATGTTGCCATGTGATTTGCTAGTGTTCTAGGACTCTTTTGGTGTGGCCAAAATGGAATGCTTTGTTAAACATGTTATGCTCTATCATGTTGTGCCACTAGTTTCCATGTATAGGATTTTAAACATATGTATTTCTGTTGTCCAACATACCAATCTGTTAAAAACTGTTGCTCATGTCTACTCTAATTTTCATCAAGTCTGAGAATCTGATTATTTCAGAATGCCATATTGTGTTGTTGCTAGCCATGATTCTATGCATAATTAGACCTTTCCATTATGGGATGAATTGAAGTGCATCATGTACTATACCATGCTGTAAATTTTCATGCCATGATATCCCTGTAGCATATAGTTTCATTGCCGCCAATATGCCTTCATGAAAAACTGCTCTGCTAAAAACTGTAATTTCACTAAGTCCTAATCTGCTATATTTTAGTCATCTTGTGAGCTCATTTGCTATTGAATCATGCTTCTATTCAATTTTCTACAATGAGATGAATTGTTGTGCATCATATAGACTACATCACCATCTCCTTGTTGAGCATTATAGATTGCTGTAGCTTGTTGATTTGTGGGTTGCAATATACTATGTTGATGGTTTGGGCAGATTGTAGCTATAACTTGTGTTGCTTGTATGTGTTGAACCGTTGCTCCGTTCCGAGTGTGTTGCATATGAAACTTTCCTAGAATTTCATGTACTTTCATAATACCTTGTTGCATCCATGATTTAAATTTTTTGTGGTTGTCGTTTGCATGCATTTTGCATTCATGACATATTTATCTTGCGTGTGTCATATCTTTTAGACCGTAGCTCCGTGTTAAATGATCAATATATGTAAAACGCTTAGAGTGACGTGTAGAATCACATGATGAATTTTGTTTATCTGTTTAACAAATATAATACATGATTAGTTCAGATCTGGACCAAACTCACAATTTGCATATGGGGGCCGTTTCGGAAAGACTATACGTTGTTTCCGGCCACATTTAAACTTGCCTAAATGTCTAGTTTATTTATGCTTCACCTCTTGCCATGATTAACAACATTTAATATTGATGAGTAGCTAAACGAGAATGAGCATGAGAATTGAACATGGAGTTTCGACAATATGCAACTCATTGCATATTGAACTTCACTTAATGTGTAGCATTTGATTTTTGTGCTTTGTCATGCCTTGCATTATTGTATGGACATGCATCATATTCGTTCATGCATCATGTCACGAACATGTTGTGGTGTTATCGTGTGTTGATTGTTTGTTTCCGGATTGCTTCTTCTCGATAGAGTTCCGAAAGCGTTCGGAGTGTGAGGATTCGTTCGACTACGTTGGTTCGTCTTCTTCATGGACTCGATCTTCTTCCAAGCGGGATCTCAGGCAAGATGAACATTTCCTTGGATACCATTACTATCATTGCCATGCTAGTTGTCTCGTTTCAATCGCTATGTCTCGCTACCTACCACTTGTTTGTCAAGCCTCCCAAATTGCTATGACAAGCCTCTAACCCTCCACATCCGAGCAAACCATTGTTTGGCTATGTTACCGCTTGCTCAGCCCTTCTTATAGCATTGCTAGTTGCAGGTGCAAGTGTTTCCATGTGTCAACATGGACTTTTTGAGTTATCACAATATTATTGCTATTTAATTTAATGCACATATATACTTGGTAAAAGGTGGAAGGCTTGGCCTTTTGCTCGGTGTTTTGTTCCACTTTTGCCGCCCTAGTTACTTGTGTACCGGTGTTATGTTCCATATTGAGCGCTCCTAACATGCTTGGGGTTGTTATGGGGACCCCCTTGATTTTCGTTTTGGGATAAAACTCTTCTGGCAAAGCCAAACATTGGTACTATATTTGCCTAATAACTAATAAGCTAGCATAGGGCCTCATGACCCCGTGGATAATTAATCAACCCCCGGGCCAGCGCTCCTCATGAGTGTTGGTCCAACCTATCAACAACCGCTGGTGGCAGCCAAGGGCAACTCTGTGATTGGCCTACCGGAAGTTTGGACTATCCATCGTGTCCTGAGAACGAGATACACGGCTCCTATCAGGATCGTCGACACGCCGGGCGGCCTTGCTGGATTTGTTTTACCTTTATCGAACGTCTTGTGCATGGGATTCCGAGGATACTTTGGGCTATCTCGAGGTTGAGGTTTTCCACCGGAATTCTGAGGATACTGCGGGCTATCCCATGGTTGAGGTTTTCCATGCAGCATGTGGCTAGTTTGTGATGGATGAGTTGGAGCACCCCTGCAGGGTTAAATATTTTCGAGAAGCCGTACCCGCGGTTATGTGGCAATTTGGAAATTTGTTTAACATCCGGTCATAGAAAACTTAAAGTAAACTCCAATAAAATACACCAACCGTGTGCGTAACCATGATTGTCTCTTCTCGTGAATTTCTAACCGAAAGAGAACACGGTGGGGTTATGTTTGACTCGTAGGTAGGTGTTCACGATCACTTAGTGATCATTACTAGTTCACGTCCGTTTATGCGACGATCACCCCCCCTTATTCTTGTACTCGTAAGTTAGCCACTCAAATAAATGCTTAGTGCTTGCTGCCGCCTCACCACTTAACCATATCTCACCCATTAAGCTTTGCTAGTCTTGATACCCTTGGAAATGAGATTGCTGATTCCCTGTGGCTCACAGATTACTACAACAACAGTTGCAGGTACAGGTAATGCGATACTTTGATGTGAGAGCGGTGCTCGTTTGATTTGGAGTTCTTCTTCTTCTTCCTCATCGATCTAGGATGGGTTCCAGGACGACAGCCTGGGATAGCGAGGATGGATGTCGCTTTTATCGTTTGATTTCGTCCGTAGCTGGACCCTGCTCTTCTATATTGTGATTGAATATTTTGTTGTATTTTATGTGATCATGATTTAGCTTGTGGCGAGTGTAAGCCAATTCCATATACCCATCTCTTCTTACATGTACTTGTAATGATATCCATTCTTGAGAAACAACGAGATGCGCTTCTATCCCTGTCGAGGCCCTCAAGCCGAAATAAGGATAGGATCGCATCTTGGGCGTTACAAGTTGGTATCAGTGTAGTACCGACCTAGGAGCCCCCTTGATTGATCGAACTTGGCCAAGTCGAGTCTAGAAAAAAAACTATTTTGAGTCTAGTTATATATCGGAGAGTAGGATTCTTTTTACTCCTCTTCTATGCTCTGGTGAGGAATCGTGACGTAGGAATTTTAATCTACCTTCTTCTCACTCAATTTTTTTAGGATCATGCGGATATTTTGGAGCCACTATGATACCGATGTGTCGGAATTCTGTACTTGGTGCCTCCTGTTTCCGAGGAGTAGAGCTCCAGGGGATTCTTGACACATCGTTATCGTTCAGTTTCCTTAGTATCTCAAGACGCGAATGTTCGAAATGGCTTCAATACTATTCGTGGTGCGAAGAGTGTGGCGGCACCCAGTACTGAGCAGGATCACATGTACTGCCATGTTTAGTATCGTTGTGATCACGAAAGTTTGAGGTAGATGAATTTTTGAGGCCTCTGGTTATGTGTTGACAAATGTGATACATTGGAGAGTAGTATTACTGCTAGGAGTTGGCTGATGGATTTTACTCCTTGTATTCGTGGACCCTATTGCATAACCAAAGATTTTGAAAGTTCTCAGGTGGGAATTCAAGCGGTTACCTAGGATTATCTTCCAACAAATGCATGATGTGAGGTTGGGGTTCGACATCTAGTGGTTCGTTTGTTCATGGTCTTTTTTACAGAGGACAATCTCGTATGCTTCGTCAAGCCTTGTAGTTCGCTACGCCTAGGGAGCATATTCGAGCATCATTTCAATATGACAATCCGATGTACGATCGAGCCCGTGCGAGCTTTACCATGAAAATATCGGACGAAAGCTCTATCATGAGTTTTTTTCCGGCTTGTTTCAGAAGCCACATCCTTTGTTTTGTTGGAATATAGTAATTCGAGTTGCTTCGATGTCAAACGTTGATTTCATATCTTTTCTAAGCGGTGTTCTCATAATTCTATGGGAATGCTAATCCTTTTGCTCAATCAAATTGTCATGTCAATTCCTTTCCATCCGGAGTGCTTCTCTCCAAGTGAATTCAATCTTTTCCAATATTTGCAAGATCAATCCTCATATTTCTTTCCGGAGTTTGTTTCATCCGTCCCAAGTTGTCTTTGTTTTTCCCCACCCTCCCGCCTTTTCTTCAATGATTAAATTCTCATCCAAGTACCTTTCTTCTCGCTGATGCTTCCGCTCTCTCTTTCTTTCATGTTTCAATCTGGCGATTCCATGTGGAGATGCTCAAGAGTTTCAATTTCATCATTTGTTCTTGTTTTCTTCTCCGGTGAATTCAATGCAAGTTTTCGTGTCATCATATCATTTTCATTCATTAAATCATCTTCATGTAGGAAATTCTTATACAAGCCTCTGTTGTTTATTCATCTCTCATTATTCGATCCGGAGTGCTGAAGATATCTCTAAAGATTCATGTTTTCTTTCAATCCTTTTAAATTATTTCAAGGGTCTCACCTCATCAAGTTCTTAATTGTACCGGTGCAATCTTTCTTTCTAAGTAATTGTTTCAACGGTGTTACCTTTTAGTGGGCTCATAACCCACAACTTTTCCCAGGATCTTACCTGGCTCTTCTAATCTTATACAGGGACCTCAAGTTCTTTTCAAATGTGACGTAAGAATGAATTTCATCAGTCATATTCCTTATCAAATATCGCTTCTAAATCAGTTTCATCGCTGCCTCAAGTTTTCCTTATTCATTGTTCCGGAATGTCTTAGTAATTCATGATGTTGTTTCTCGTCATCATTCTCAGCACTGAAGATCGAAGGGGTGTTTATCCTAAATCTTTGTCCATTCTCTAGAAGATTCATGGTTTCAGCTTGTTGCTATCCTCTCAAATTCTTTTCGATCATGAGTAATTCCTTCCATATCTATTAGGAGCATTTCAGAGTTATTTTTATTTCTCGATCCTCCAAAGGCCATCATTTCAAAAGATTTCTTCATCCTCAGCTTTCAGCTTTCGTTCTCAAATTCTTCTTAATTGTTGTCTCTTTGTTCGTATCTCAATTATTTCGGTGCCTTGTTCAAGTTTTATGCTAGGCGGATCGTGATCTCTTCGTTCTCATGTATCTCCATTCATCCGTAGTATCCCAATTCATTTCAAATTCTTATCGGTGTTCTTGTTCAAGACTTCTTCAAGTTTGTGCTCTATCTCTCTCTCCAATCTTTTCAAGAAGAATAAGTAGTATGCCAAATCCATTGCTTGTCATCAATTTAACTTGGTGAGGGATAAGCATTACATAATTCTTATTCTTATATCATAAAGTGATTTCAATCCTTATTCCGGAGTTGTTCATGATATCAAATTATCGGCTCTAAGTTGTTCATCTTTTCTTCTCCGGAGTTCCAAGTTTTCTCAAGTATATCTTGGTGAAGTTCATCTAAATCTTTGCAAGGCTTAAATCTTGTTCATTTTGCAACCTTCAATTCTTTTCTATCATCCTTTTGTTCGGGAGTTCCTTTCGGAGGTTCTTCAGGGTGGTTCTTTAAGGATGTATTCTTTCTCAAAGTGTTCTTCAAGATTCTTGTTGGAAGATCTCAAGTATTCCTTATCTTGCATTTCAAAGTGCAAGTCATTCTCCCTTATCTTTTAAGATGGTGTTATGGTATTCTTGATTTATAAGGAGTTTCGAATGAAATTGTCAAGAATGAGATATCTAAACCCATCATTCCTTTCTCGGAGTTATTTTGGATTGGAATTCACCTAAAGCTTTTCCTAAGTATTGTTGCTATCATGGGGATTATAAATGATCCATGTTCTCTATGTATCCTTGGGTAAGAAGTTTCGCATATCTTTATGCTCGCAAGCAATCAATTGTTTCCGTTTGTGGCCGGTTGTCACCCATGATTTTGAGATGTTTTCCATAAGCCCACAACAAGCTATTCTTTTCATTGTTGATTTTCCATCAACTCCGTTAAATCTCTTCTTGTAAGGTGCTTTTCAAATTTTATTGTCGTAGAAGTTGTCATTTTCTTGTCCATTGTTTCTTTCCATCGATCTAGCTTCTATTCTTTTGTTCCGGAGGCATTCCTGACTCATGTTGCTCTCTTCGATCCATCATCTCATTTTGTCAAGATCATGTTTGTTTCCTGGTTATCCATTCAACCGGAGTGTTGTCAAATGATTTCAAGTTCCTTCCATCTTCTCAACTTTTTCCTCTCTTTTCTGCCAAAGTGCTACCAAAATTTCTTTGAATTCTTGCTTGTTCCTCGTGCCATTCTTCATCTCCTGGTTTCACTTGTACCTCAAAGAAGAAACTAAGTTTTACCTCATCCTTTCTTCTTCCTCTTCCACTTGTCATTCTAAGATCTTGGGTCGATATCTCTTGTAAGTGGAGGAGAGTTGTAACAGCCTGAGACCGACGCTCCACAAGATTCCCGTTTTATTCCGTTACCTTCGTGTGATTCGTTTGTTTGTCGCATTCATTATCACATCATTCGCATCATCCGCATTGCATCGGCACTCTGTTGTCGTCATTTTTTCAAATTTGCATCCGTTTGTACTTGCCGGTTCTCTCCGTTTTCGTGGACGACCGTCTCAGGACCAACCACACACGCACGCACCCGCGACACCTTTAAAATATTGTTTTTAAAAGTGGGTATAAAATATTCTCGGATTGGGTCAAAACTTGGCGTGCGGTCTCGTTATACTGTAGGTAGACTGCCTGCCAAATTTCGTCGCAATCGGAGATCGTTTGATACCCCAACCGTTAAATATATAGCGGCACTATAGTCGGTAAAATGTCGGACGTTTTTCAGTGTTTCAATTGTCGTCGGGCCGCACACCTCCCTCTCATCTCAGCCCACAAGTATCTCTACACAGCCCACCAGCCCACCTAAGCCTACCTTACCCTAGGGCGCAACCGGAGCCGTCCGATCGCAATCGGAGGGCTCGAAACGCCCCCAAAACCCTCAAACCCTAGCCAAAACTGCTATGTATGGACGTTCCCCACGTCCAAAAATGGCCTCCCTAGTCTCCACCTCCCTCCTCCTCGCATTTCGTGCTAGATCAACCGCGCCGCCGCCACTTGGCGCCGCCGCGCCGCTGCACGCAGCCAACCAGCGCGCGACACGCGCCCCTGACCAGCCTCCCTCCGCCGCGGCCCGCTCGGGCCCGTGCCAGGCCCTTCTGGGCCCATCTGCTGCCACAGCCAGGCCCGCGCGCGCCCGCGCGACACCCTGCCGCCCCATTTCTGCCCTAGCTCCTCCCGAGCCCCTCCAGCGCTGTGCCCGCCTCGCCGCAGGAGGGCAAGCTCGCCGCGGCACTGCCGAGCCTCGCTTGCGCCCTAGCGCCGCCACATCGAAGCCGCCCTCGCTACGCGAGCCCCACCGCTAGATCCGCGCCGCCGCTCGCACTTCAAGCCGCCGTGCCCGCCGCCGGACCCGCAAGCCCCACCAGCCGCCGTCCTCGCGTCGCCGGCCGTCGGCGCCTCCTGGAATGGATTCGTCGCCCCCAGATCCGGCGACCCCGGCCATGCCTCCCGCCGGCCTCGGCCTCCCTCGCCAGCATTGCTACCGCCCTTGGCCGGCCTCCTGGTTCAACTCCGACCGGGTCAACCCCGTCCACGTCCATGCCTAGACCGCCCGATCCGCCGATCCAAACAGCCGCGCCGGCTCGTCCCTGCACCGCCTCGTCCCGTTTCCCTAGGGTGAGATTTTTGCTAAGTCCCTAGGACGTACCCATTTATCCGCAAGTATGCATTTTTGAATGCCCACAACTTCATGCATGTTCATCCTATGGCAGTGAAAATTATATTAAAAAGCATCTACAGATTGTGCTTTACATGATAGTGACATTTTCACACATATTAGGTTGCATCTACATGCTTAAAACTCTGTTACAAAAGTACATCTAGTCGTAGTTGCCAAATCTGTTTTTTATTCAATTTTGTGCGGAAGATTGCATCTCATCCGTAGGTCTTTGGCATGTGGTGGCTTCATGAGTATTGCTCTATATGATACCTACTTTGATGCCATGCCTCTGGTTGCTAGGTAGAATATCATTTGCATGTCATTATGTTGCTCTCAAGTTGCGATCGTGTTAAAACTGCTAATCTATTAGCGTCAAGTTCCATTTTGAGAGCATCGTATTAAGCAAACCATGACTATTTTGAGCTTGTGCCAATTGAGTTATTTGTAGTATGCCATGTCTAGTTGCTGTTAGTTTGTTTGCCATGCCATGGATACCTTGTGTAGCTGTAGTTTTCATCATGTGTACATACGTACTCAATGTTGCTGTTTTGAGGGGTCTAAATAATTCTAAGTCTGGAACTATTATTTTGTTGTCATGTTGCCATGTGTTTTGCTAGTGTTCTAGGACTCTTTTGGTGTGGCCACAATGGAATGCTTTGTTAACCATGTTATGCTCTATCATGTTGTGCCATTAGTTTCCATGTATAGGATTTTCATCATATGTATTTCTGTTGTCCAACATGCCAATTTGTTAAAAACTGCTGCTCATGTCTAACCTAATTTTCACCAAGTCTGAGAATCTGATTATTTCAGAATGCCATATTGTGTTGTTGCTAGCCATGATTCTATGCATAATTAGACCTTTCCATTATGGAATGAATTGAAGTGCATCATGTCCTATACCATGCCATGATATGCCCTATAGCATATAGTTTCATTGCCGCCAATATGCCTTCAAAAAAAACTGCTCTGCTAAAAACTGTATTTTCACTAAGTCCTAATCTGCTATATTTTATAGTCATCTTGTGAGCTCATTTGCTATTGATCCATGCTTCTATTCAATTTGCTGCAATGAGATGAATTGTTGTGCATCATATGGACTACGTCACCATGTCCTTGTTGTGCATTGTAGATTGATGTAGCTTGTTGATTTGTGGGTTGCAATATGCTATGTTGATGGTTTGGTCAGATTGTAGCTATAACTTGTGTTGCTTGTATTTGTTGAACCGTTGCTCCGTTCCGTGTGTGTTGCATATGAAACTTGCCTAGAATTTCATGTACTTTCATAATACCTTGTTGCATCCATGATTTAAAATGTTTGTGGTTATCGTTTGCATGCATTTTCATTCATGGCATATTTATCTTGCGTGTGTCATATCTTTTAGACCGTAGCTCCGTGTTAAATGATCTATATATGTAAAACACTTAGAGTGACGTGTAGAATCACATGATGCATTTTGTTTTTCAGTTTAACAAATATAATACATGATTAGTTCAGATCTGGACCAAACTCACAATTTGCATATGGGTTCCGTTTCGGAAAGACTATACGTTGTTTTCGACCTCATTTAAATTTGCCTAAATGTCTAGTTTATTTATGCTTCACCTCTTGCCATGATTAACAATATTTAATATTGATGAGTAGCTAAACGAGATCGAGCATAAGAATTGAACGTGGAGTTTCGTCAATATGCAACCCGTTGCATATTGAAATTCACTTAAAGTGTAGCATTTGATTGTTGTGCCATACATGTCTTGCATTATTGTATGGACATGCATCATATTCGTTCATGCATCATGTCACGAACATGTTGTGGTGTTATCATGTGTTGATTGTTTGTTTACGGATTGCTTCTTCTCGATAGAGTTCCAAAAGCGTTCGGAGTGTGAGGATTCGTTCGACTACATTGGTTCGTCTTCTTCATGGACTCGATCTTCTTCCAAGCGGGATCTCAGGCAAGATGAACATTTTCTTGCATACCATTACTATCATTGCCATGCTAGTTGTCTCGTTTCTATCGCTATGTCTCGCTACCTACCACTTGTTTGTCAAGCCTCCCAAAATGCCATGAAAAGCCTCTAACCCTCCACATCCGAGCAAACCATTGTTTGGCTATGTTACCACTTGCTCAACCCTTCTTATAGCGTTGCTAGTTGCAGGTGCAAGGGTTTCCATGTGTCAACATGGACTTTTTGAGTTATCACAATATTATTGCTATTTAATTTAATGCACATATATACTTGGTAAAAGGTGGAAGGCTTGGCCTTCTGCTCGGTGTTTTTTTGCACTTTTGCCGCCCTAGTTACTTGTGTACCGGTGTTATGTTCCATATTGAGCGCTCGTAACATGCTTTGGGTTGTTATGGGGACCCCCTTGATTTTTGTTTTGGGATAAAACTCTTCTAGCAAGGCCCAACATTGGTACTACATTTGCCTAATAACTAATAAACTAGCATAGGGCGTCATGACCCCGTGGATAATTAATCAACCATCGGGCCAGTGCTCCTCATGAGTGTTGGTCCAACATGTCAACCGTCGATGGCCGCCAGGGGCAACTCTGTGATTGGCCTACCGGAAGTTTGGACTATCCGTCATGTCCATAGAACGAGATACACGGCTCCTATCGGGATTGTCGAGACGCCGGGCAGCCTTGCTGGATTTGTTTTAACTTTCTCGAACGTCTTGTGCACGGGATTCCGAGGATACTTTGGGCTATCTCGAGGTTGAGGTTTTCCATCGGAATTCTGAGGATACTGCGGGCTATCCCGTGGTTGAGGTTTTCCACGCAGTGTGTGGCTAGTTTGTGATGGATTAGTTGGAGCACCCCTGTTGGGTTAAATCTTTTCGAGAAGCCGTGTGTGCGGTTATGTGGCAACTTGGAAATTTGTTTAACATCCGGTCATAGAAAACTTAAAGTAAACTCGAATAAAATACACCAACCGTGTGCGTAACCGTGATTGTCTCTTCTCATGTATTTCTAACCGAAAGACAACACGGTGGGGTTATGTTTGACTCATAGGTAGGTGTTCAGGATCACTTAGTGATCATTACTAGTTCACGCCCGTTTATGCGACGATCACCCCCCCTTATTCTTGTACTCGTAAGTTAACCACTCAAATAAATGCTTAGTGCTTGCTGCCGCCTCACCACTTAACCATATCTCACCCATTAAGCTTTGCTAGTCTTGATACCCTTGGAAATGAGATTGCTGAGTCCCTGTGGCTCACAGATTACTACAACGACAGTTGTAGGTACAGGTAATACGATGCTTTGACGTGAGAGCTATGCTTATTTGATTTGGAGTTCTTCTTCTTCTTCTTCATCGATCTAGGATGGGTTCGAGGATGGCAGTCTGCGATAGCAAGGATTGATGTTGCTTTTATCGTTTGATTTCGTCTGTAGCCGGACCCTGCTCTTCTGTATGGTGATTGAATGTATTGTTGTATTCGATGTGATCATGATTTAGCTTGTGGCGAGTGTAAGCCAATTCCATATACCCATCTCTTCCTACATGTACTTTTAATGATATCCATTCTTGCGAAACGACGAGATGCGCTTCTATCCCTGTCGAGGCCCTCGTGACAAAATAAGGATAGGATCGCATCTTGGGCATTACAGTGCTGCTCCTGCCTTTCCTTAAGAACTTCTAGTAAAATATGCAAGTAATGCTACTATGCAATCTGACCTTCTAGTATGTTCTATTGTGCAATGTGATGCTCAGTTAACAGTTTGGTTCATTTGTTTTGGTGATCATCTGTAATGTGATGTTCGATTATTGTTGGTACAATTTTTTATTCTTATGCATGTGAAACATACAATTGCTATATATCATAGTTCTTAGCGCACTTGACTTTTCCATGTGGCTTGAATTAATATGTTGGATCTGCAATGCGTTTATTTTTCATTGACATATTTTACTGATAGCACGCCAAATCTCACTTAAAACCTAATCAATATCTATCTTAAATGCGTTATAGGGGGAACAATGGGAGACACTGAAGTTTACCATCGAGGTTTGCACTTTCATGATCCTTTGGATAATAGCACATTATTGTGCAATTCAGGAACCATTATAATATTTAGGTTTCTAATAATAATTTGGTCTTGCACATGTAGGTCCCGCTGTAAGAGGTTTAGACCCACTGCTCGACCCATTTTGTATGTGGGGAAATGATGTGTTCATGAATATCAGTCAAATCAAGAAACTCAGAAAGAATGTTAAGATAAAGAAACTTGCGACAAAAAACAACAAGCTATTTGTGTGCACAATGAAGAAGACATTAGTGAACTATAGGATGGTACTATCGCTTTTACCTTGTCTTTTTTCCCTTTGTGACATTACAATTTTTCAAAACAAAATTTATGCATATCTTTGTTTGCAGTCCTTTCCAAAGCAGTTCATTGATGAGTACGTCTCAAACCACCTGTATGGTCAAGAGGCGTGGAAGGTATTCATACAGCACCCATGGTATAATCTAGAAGTCTTCCTCAAGAGGATGAAGGATGGGCGGGCAACCATCCACATGCACTGGCATAAAGTTGCAAGGACCTTCGACATCAACGAAGGCTCAATATTTGCCTTCCGCTTCAACAATTTTCTAGACGAGATTCACATGTCTATTTACCGTATATGATGCTATTTTCCAAAGGTTTTAGATGTTGCATGTGAAACTCGGTCCTGTCATGTAATTGGGTAGCTAGGTAGTATATGCCTATATGATGTTGTACTCTGATGTATTCCAATTATGAAATCCTTGTTGCCGCAATACGAAATGTAATATATTGTGTGCATGATATGAAGTGTCAATTTGTTTACTAGCTGGATTATAAATAATAGAGCAATTAGCCTGATTTTTGGGGTTTCATATTGCAGACGGTTTGTCATAGAACGCCGTTGGCGATGACATCACCAAATCCACACGGTTCCTGGAAATTTGGCATGTTGGATCAGTGAAAAATCACACACGACTTCCGGCCGTAAACTGTGTGTGTTAGAACACACATTCGGAAACGTTTTCACATAAAACATGTGTGTGATGGATAGCCCTATGCCAAACAGTTTCTTCTAGGAACCGTGCGTGATGGTCACCCCTAACACAGACGATGTTATGCATAAAATTGTGTGTGATGTAGAATGCAAACGGAAACATACGTTTGGGATTCACTGTGTGGGATGCTAAGCACATCTCACACGACTTCCCAAATATATCTGTATGTGATGGCCCTTCCAATCACACACAACATATTTTTGCTCATCGTGTGTGACCGGGCGCAGCCATCGCCGACGGGTTTTCCGTGTCATGTGGGATAGCCCCCCTATCGCCCACACATGCAAGGCGACAGTTTGAGACTACGTCACGGAAAGGGGTTAAAAACCGTTTGTATAGTAGGCGCCTGCACTAGTGCCACGAGGCTCCGCTGACCCTAATATCAATCCTATATATTCCTATTTCCCGAGAAAAATATAGGAGAGAAGTTTTCATCGCGTTCTACGAGACGGAGCCGCCGCTACCTCCTGGTGTTCCTCGGGAGGGCTGATCTGGAGTCCGTTTGGGGCTGCGAAGAGGGAGATTCGTCGCCATCGTCATCACCAACGCTTCTCCATTAACAATTCCTTGATCCCCACCACCAGGAGTGAGTAATTCCTTTGTAGGCTTGCTAGACGGCGATGGGATTGGATGATATTTATCATGTAATCGAGTTATTTTGATAGGGCTTGATCCCTAGTATCCATTATGGTCTGAGATTGATGTTGTTGTGACTTCGCTATGCTTAATGCTTCTCACTAGGACCCGAGTGCCATGATTTTAGATCTGAACCTGTTATGTTTTCACGAACATGAGAGTGTTTTGGATCCTATCTTGCAATTTGTATGCACCTATTATGTGTTATGATCCGTAGGCCCAAGGTGACAATAATTGGGATCATCTTCGGCGATGACCGTAGTTGGAGGAGTTCATGTATTCACGATGTGTTAATAATTTGTTCTGGCTCTTTATTAAAAGGAGGCCTTAATATCTCTTAGTTTCCATATGTACCCCATTGCCATGGGAGTGTAGGACAAAAGATGTCATGCAAGTTCTTACTATAAGCACGTATGACTATATACGGAATACATGCCCACATTATATTGATGAATTGGAGCTAGTTCTGTGTCGCTCTAGTGTGTAACCGTTACATGATGAATTTCATCCAAATCAATTATCCATCACTGATCCATGACCTACGCCTTTCTCATATTGATTTCTGTTAAATTACTTTTGTTACTATTGCTGCTACGGTCAATACAATCTGTTGTTGTTACTATTCCTATTGCTTTTGTTACTATGCTACTAAAAACTTCATTGCAGAAATAAATTCCAGGTGTGCTTGATTGACAACTCAACTGCTAAGACCAATAAATATTCTTTGGCTCCCCTTGTGTCGGATCAATAAATTTGGGTGAAATACTACCCTCGAAGACTGTTGCGACCCCCCATACTTGTGGGTTATCAAGACCTTTTTCTGGTGCTGTTGTTGGGGAGCATAGCTCTATTTGTGAAGTTCATTTGGTTTCAATGGTCATTATAAAGAATTTGAAAGACGCTAAAACCAGATACTACCCTATAAGACGAGGATAGGTAAGGAATTTCCATCTAGCTCTGCACTTGATTCACCTTCTGTTTTGAGTTAGCTTGCGACACCATCACCTGCTATTTAATCTGATATGTCGCAAGTAATTGATGATGCTACTTCTATTTTAAATGAAACTTATGATGATGCTACTACTATGATAGATGAAACGAAACATGTGGCACTAGGTGATCTACTTGATGCTCATATTGCTAAGTCTATAGAACTTGAGAATGCTGAAATTGATGAAAACTATGACTCACTTATTATGTCTAGATCTCCTCCTAGAATTGAAATGCCTAATGTACCCGATGGTTATTTTATGGATGGGGAGATGGCTAGAGACTCTCTTTCTTGTAATGATACAGATGACCTTAAGAAACTGCCGAGTAAACTGAAAGAAAAATCTATGAAGGAGAAAATGAAATATGATCCTAAATTTTCTACTTCTCTTATATTTTTTACTGATAAGGATTATGAATTCTTTGTTGATCCCGAGTTAATTACTTTGGTAGAATCTGATCCTTTTCATGTTTATGAATCTGAAACTGTTGTGGCACACCTTACCAAATTAAATGATATTGCTACCCTATTTACCAATGAGGAAAGAAATCGCTACTACTATATTCTTAAGCTTTTTCCTTTCTCACTAAATGTTGATGCAAAGAAGTGGTTTCTTACTCTTGCTCCTGGTTGTGTGCATAGCCCCCATGATATGATATATTACTTCTCTAAAAAAAAATCCTACTCATAAGACACAAGCTGCCTTACAGGAAATATTTAACTTTGTGTAAATTGAAGAAGAGAATCTCCCTCAAGCTTGGGGGAGGCTTCTCCAGCTACTTAAAGCTTTGCCTGATCACCCTCTTAAGAAAAATGAAATACTCAATATCTTTTATAATGGACTAACCGATGCTTCTAGGGACTACCTGGATAGTCGTGTTGGTTGTGTTTCAGGGAACGAACTATTGTACAAGCTGAAGAGCTTTTGAATAATATTTTGAACAATGCTAATGATTAGACACTTCCTGAACCACCTCCTGAACTAATAACGAAGAAGAGAGGTATTCTATTCCTCACTCCATAAGATTTGCAAGAAGCTAAGAAATCTATGAAAGAAAAAGGTATTAAAATTGAAGATATTAACTAGCACCTATTGAAGAAATACATGGACTTGATATCCCTACATAGGTAGTAGAGGTAAATTCTCTTCGTAGATTCGATGCAAGCGATATACCTTATAATAAAACGGCTAGTTAATGCATGGATGAATTTGATAATTACATTGCTAAGCAAGAACATTTCAATATGTATGTTAAGGATCAATTAGTACGAAATGCTATTATGATTGATCGCTTGAGTGACTTGATGTTTGCAATTGCTAATGATGTTAGAGGTTTAGGTAAACACTCATCCTTGGTTCATACTCATTTAGCACAAATTGCTAAGTCACAAAATGATCTGCTTACTAAAATGAATAATAAATTGAATAATCATGCTGGTAGAGTGATGACTAGAGGGGGTAGAATGACACAAGAAACACTTTATCCTGAAGGATATCCTAAAAGGATCGAGCAGGATTCTCAGAACATTAATAATGATACACCTAGCCCACCTAAGGTTAAAAAGAAAAAGAAAAACGATAGAACTTTGCATGATTCTAGTGAACCCGTGATAGAAAAACCTTCTGAGAATCACAATGTTGTTTCTATTTATGATGCTGAGATACAATCTGGTAGTGAACATGCACCTAGTGATAATGAAAATGATGATGTTCATGTTGATGCTCAACCATATAATGATAAAGAAGCTGATAATGATGTAGAAATAGAACCTGCATCTGATCTTGATAACCAACCTCCTAAGAATAAATGTTATGATAAGAAAGATTTCATTGCTAGAGAACATGGTAAAGAAAGAGATCCATGGGTTCAAAAACCCATGGCATTCCCTCGTAAGCCTTCTAAAAATAAGGACGACGAGGATTTTGAGCACTTTGTTGAAATGCTTAGTTCAGTCTTTTTGCGAACACGTTTGACTAATGTTTTGAAGATGCCTCCTTATGCAAAGTATATGAAAGATATTGTCACTAATAAAAGAAAGATACCTGAAACTGAGATTTCCACCATGCTTGCTAATTACTCTTTTGAAGGTGGAGTGCCTAAGAAATTGGGAGACCTTGGGATACCTACTATACCTTGCTCCATTAAACAAAGTTATATTAAAACCGCCATATGTGATTTAGGAGCCGGTGTTAGTGTTATGCCTTTCTCTCTATATAAAAGACTTGAGTTGAATAAGCACACACCTACTGAAATATCTTTGCAAATGGCTGATAAATCCACCGCTATACCTATTGGGATTTGTGAGGATATCCCCGTTGTTGTTACAAATGTTACTATTTTGACGGACTTTGTTATTCTTGATATGCCGAGGACGACAACATGTCGATTATCCTTGGTAGACCATTTTTGAATACTGCAGGGGCTGTTATTGATTGCAACAAAAGCAAAGCTTCCTTAAATGTTAATGGAAATCAGCACACGATATACTTTCCAAAGAAACGAATTGTGGTGAATAATATCAATTCTATTGAGAAAATAGCAACAATCACTATTGGAGAGTTTAAATTTCCTCTCCCCACTGTCAGGAAGAAATATGATATTCTTATTTGTTGAGGAAATGCATATCCCCATTGAGGTAACATAGTTTCATACGATTTTTTTAGTTTCATGTCAAACGAAAACGGTTCGTGAATAAGTCTTGATCAGCCTTATTAATGGATTCTTTTTGAGAAGCATGTGGTCGATAAATTTCGTCAGCACAACTTTCTGTAACTTTAGTTTGCTCTGTGATATTTATATTTTAATAAAGTAAAATGCGATAAGTATCCTGTTTTTTGAATAAACCACAATAAAAAATGTCGTAAAATTTTAACATGATTTTTTATAGAATATCTAAGAATTTTTGGAGCTGAACACATCCCGGGGGGTGCACGTGTTGCTCACAAGGCAACAACACGTGCCCACCGCCATGGGTGCGCCAAGATGCATTGTGGGTCCCATAGGGACCCACTCACGTAGTACTTCATCCCACATCATCTCTTACCTCTTAAAAAAAATTCCTGGTTGCTCTCTCTCTCTCTCTCTATCGTGTTCTTGCTCCCAAATCTGAGATTTTCGATCTCTTTGCTCGGAGCTCCATTTCCGAAACTGTTTGGAGGGATTGCTCCTTGGTACACGACTCGTCCATTAGTCCAATTAGTTTTTGTTTTAGTGGATTATATTTTACATATTTTTTTGCTCTTAGTGCTACTGAAAATGATATTGCATGTTGATTTCTTTGAGTTCCAAGTAGTTTGAATGCTTGATATAGCCTCTAGATATCCATATGAGTAGTTACTATCAATCTTACAAAGTTTTGTTGACATAATTTTGTGATCCAAAAATTTCAGAAATTTGTTCTTAGGAAAATGAACATCTTTAGGTGGATTTCTTCGAGGAGAAGGTCCTCTGGGAATTCATCGAGCAAGAGCTCGGTGTGACAAGCATACATTGAAACAAGGGCACGGTCAGCGCGAATCGCCGAAGCTAAATCATGCCGGTGGCCATGCAACGAGTTTATGACGGGTGCCAGTATTAAGGAAGAATTTGACCAATACATTCAGAACACTCAGCTCACCGCCTTCCTCCCAGATAAGTGTACTCAGCATTATAACCTCATTGATTCGTTCACCCAAAAGTTTGAGTACCATTCCCGTACTTCTAGAGTTTTGTTTCATCTTTATGATAGATCATTTGATATGTCTCTGGAAGAATTTTGTGATGCATGCAAAATTCCATTTTGGGGTTAACTTAACGAACCACAAAAATCTGATTATGATATTTTCCTTAGAAGTCTTTGCAACGGTGAGGATAGAGGAGTTACGCAAGCTAGAATAAAAAGTATTCAATTCCCCTCTATTCGCTACTTTGCACTGTTTAATGAGAAATGTATTGTTGGTAAACAAAACTGCAATGCGCTGTGTCTCCTGACTTGAGCATCATTCACACCGCCCTAACAGGCACTCAACTGTATATCCTAGGGGAAATTATTACCCGTCGTCTGCACCGCAATGCGGGCGATGCAGATTTGTATGGAGGAATTTATGCCTTTCGCTTAGCCACCAAGTTAGGGGTATCACCTCGACCCAACGATCCCATATTACCTGATAATTACTTAGACTTTGAAGCAATGCGGCACCATGATTTTATTAAAGACGGAACTCAAAGATATGATTATAATCTGATATTTGATAAATACAATGTTGTCCCTATTATTTTGCCTGCACATATTCTTTTTGACTTTCAGAGGAAACAAAGATATTTCATCTATGAGAATGAAGCGCATGAGTACAACGCAGCGGTAGAGGCCGCTCGTTTGGCCGAGCAGGCAACATGGAACGCCTCCACGAGCTATCATTTTGATTATTATCCAGACGAAGGACGGCGATTACCAATCTAGGCCAATGCCTAAGCGTGGGGGAGTACGTATTTCTCATCGACATTACATTCATGTTCACATATTTCATTCCAATTGTCAATGTTCATCCTTTTTCATTGTATATCCATGTTAGTATTATTTTCGTTTTCTTCTTGTGTGTTTGAAAAACTTTGAAAACCCAAAAATATTTCTTGTTTATTCTCGGTTTTTCTTTCTTGTTTAATTAGATTGGTAGTACTAAAATAAAACCCAAAAAGATTTCTCATTTCTTCATTTGTTTGTTGGGAGCTTTCCCGTGTAAATAGTTTTTCTCGCCTTTTGTTTTTTCCTTCGTTAATTTGCCTTCTTCAGAAAAACTAAAAACTCCAAAAATATTTCAGTGTGTTTCTCCGAAATTCTTTTCTTTTCTTTGAGTTGTCAGAACGAGAAGACCACGCTGAAAATGTTGAGTGGCTCTCGTATGCTATATTGTGGACCTAACAAAGAGACAATGTTATCTTGTCTTCTCCTTTGAATGAATGTTTTGCAGATTCCAGCTTAGTCCAGAACATACTTGCACTATTATTATTCTCACATCATTCGGTCGTGCAAGCGAAAGGCAATAATGACGATATTTTGATGAAGTGGTTGCGGTAAAGGAAGCTAGTATGAACTCTTCTTGTTTTCTGTTTTTGTAAATATGTTTAGCTCAATCGCTCTTGATTCAGCATATTATGAGTAAACTTGTTTGCGATGACAATTAGAGATTATAGTTTCTCATGCCATGCTTAAATAGCTAGGACTAGATAATGATTTATCTTGTCTGTCAACATGCATTAAAATGGTTGTGATGTAGCATGTTAGCATGGTATCCCCCTCTAAGTAATTCGAGTAGGTTGACTTGGCACATGTGCAAGCATGTAGTTGATTCAAATCCAATGCAGCCTTCATGATATTTATGTTCAAAGTGTTTATATCCAACTCATGCTAATATTGAATGTTAATTATTCGCAATGACTATGACCGTTGGTGTATCTAGCTGGTCGCTTCTCCATGTATTTGCTAGCCATCACCTGTACTAAGCGAGAATGCTCCTTGTGCATCCAAAATCCTTAAACCAAAGTTGTTCCATATGAGTCCACTATACCTACCTGTATGCGGTATCACCCTGCCATTCCAAGTAAATTTGCATGTGCCACCTCAAATCATTCAAATAAATATATAGTTTGTGGTCTCGTACCGCTGATGGAGCGACGGGGTGGTCGGTATCTTCCATGCTAAGCGGGTTATTCTCACGGCGGTGTTTATTCACTTGTCGTTGCACAAGAGAGGCTGGTAAAAAGGATGCCCAGTCCTGCATAATCAAAAATAAATAAAACAAACTACCCTGGAAAGATGAATGTTGGAGGGCACCCGTGGATTCGCTCAACCATGGCTTGTGTATGAATGGTAGATGGGAGTAAACTTTACAATTATATTTGGGAACCGCTTATGATGTGTTTAGCATGTAAGATGCCAAAATCCTTTATCGTGACGTTGACAGGAAAGGCGCACCACCCAAAATTATACTTTTATCTCTGTTTTAAACTATGAGCTCTGGCACCTCTGCAAATCAATGCTTCCCTCTGCAAAGGGCCTTTCTATTTACTTTCATGTTATTTACTTTTATTGTTGAGTCATCATCTTCTCATCAAAAGCACCAGTCCTGAGAGCGCTATTGTGATCTTTATGCATTGAGTCTAGTTAATGTTGGATGTGAGCATGACTAGATCTCTTCTACACAGAAATACAATGTTTAGTCGCTGCTTGAACCCTAGAGGTGCTCTGCATTTATGTTTTGTGGTCTCAGAAAGGGCTGGCAAGATACCATGTTATCATATTATATCATGATTGTTTTGAGAAGTTGGTGGCATCCGAGATATCTTATTATTGCTTGCTATTTTGTTATGTTATTAACATGAGTAAATATGAGACCAAAGTATTATCATTGACATGGTTAGCTCATGATCTCTGCTGAAAACCGGAACATTGAGTTAACATATATATAATAATGAGAACAAAAGAGTTTGTAAAAGTTTTCTTTATCACTTTCAGTTTGTCAACTGAATTGCTTGAGGACAAGCAATGAGTTAAGCTTGGGGGAGTTGATACATCTCCAACACATCTACTTCTCCAAACACTTCTGCTCTTGTTTTGGACTCTAATTTAAATAATTTGAATGAAACTAACCCGGAGTGATGCTGTTTTCAGCAGAACTACCATGTTGTTGCTTTTGTGCAGAAATAAAAGTTCTCCGAATTGGACGAAACTTTCCGGAGATTTTTTATGGAATATAAAAAAATACTAGAGTGAAGATCCACTGTTGGGGGGCCACCAGTTGCTCACAAGGCAATAGGGCGCGCCCACCCCTGGGCATGCCTTGTTACCTTGTGGGGCCCACGAGGCTCCGCTGACCCTCATCTCAAGCCTATATAATCCTATTTCCCGAGAAAATATACGAGAGCAATTTTCATCGCGTTCTACAAGATGGAGCCGCCGCCACCTCATGTTCTTCCTCGGGAGGGCTGATCTAGAGTTCGTTTGAGGCTCCGGAGAGGGGGATTCGTCGCCATCGTCATCACCAACCATCTCCATTAACATTTCCATGATTCTCACCACCGGGAGTGAGTAATTCCTTTGTAGGCTTGCTGGAAGGTGATGGGATTGGATGATATTTATCATGTAATCGTGTTATTTTGATAGGGCTTGATCCCTAGCATCCACTATGTTCTGGGATTGATGTTGCTATGACTTTGCTGTGCTTAATGGTTGTCACTAGTGCCTGAGTGCCATGATTTCAGATCTGAATCTATTATTTTTTCACGAATATTAGAGTGTTTTGGATCCTATCTTGCAAGTTGTATGCACCTATTATGTGTTATGGTCCGTAGACCCCAAGGTGACTATAATTGGGATCATCTCTGGCGATGATCGTAGTTTGATGAATTCATGTATTCACCATGTGTTAATGCTCTATTCCGGTTCTCTATTAAAAGGAGGACTTAATATCTCTTAGTTTCCTTATGGACCCCGCTGCCATGGGAGGGTAGGACAAAAGATGTCATGCATGTTCTTACTATAAGCATGTATGACTATATACGGAATACATGCCTACATTATATTGATGAATTGGAGCTAGTGCTATGTCGCTCTAGTGTGTAACTGTTACATCATGAATGTCATCCAAATCAATTATCCATCACCGATCCATGGCATATGCTTTTCTCATATTTATTTAGTTAAGTTACTTTTGATACTATTGCTGCTACAATCAATACAATGTGCTGCTATTACTATTCTTACGGCTTTTGTTACTGTGCTACTAAAAACTTCATTGCAGAAAGAAATTCCAGGTGTGCTTTAATTGACAACTCGACTGCTAAGACCAATAAATATTCTTTGGCTCCCCTTGTGTCGACTAAATAAATTTTGGTGAAATACTACCCTCGAAAACTGTTGCGATCCCCTATACTTGTGGGTTACCAGTGGGTCGCCTTGACAGTTGGTTCATTCAGACGAACAATAAGACCAGTACTAGTTAATTTGCTTCCACCACGACTACATTTTTGGAAGCTGAAGCTGAACCAGACACTAGCCATGGCCACGGTCTCTCCCACGGCCAGGGCCAGCGCCAGCCCCACGGCCACGACCTCTGCCACCGTCACGGCCGTGACAACCGCCACCACCTTGGCCGCCACCAGCGCCTAATACGTTTCCAACGTATCTATGATTTTGATGGTTTCATGCTATTATTTTATCAATCTTGTATGCTTTATATGCAATTTTATATCATTTTTGGAAACTAACCTATTAACTAAGTGCCTTGTGCCAGTTGCTGTTTTATGCTAGTTTTGGGTTTTACAGAAAATCAATACCAAACAGAGTCCAAGCGCGACGAAACTTTTGTAGATTTTTCTGTAGACCTAAGCTTCGGAGGGAGAACAGATGATGAACGAGGCAGGCACAAGGGCAAGGGGCGCGGCCTGGGGGGTAGGGTGCGCCCTCCCACCTTGTGATTCTCTCGTGGGTCCCCTCTACCGCCTCTTTGTTCTGTAAATACCAAATATTCTAAAAAACCTAAGGGAGCATCCAAAACACTTTTTTTGCCACCGCAAGTCTCTATTCCACCGCGATCCCAATTGGAGGCCTTTTCTGGTGCTTTGTTGGAGGGGGAATCTGTCACGACGACCATCTTCATCAACCTTGCTGCCCCCACATTATGTTTGAGTAGTTCCTACAGGACCTATGGGTCCATAGCTATAGCTAGATGTCTCTCTCTATCTCTCTCTCTCTCCCCTCTCTCTCTCTCGCTCGTTTGATTTTCAACACAATGTTCTCTTTGAAGACCTATTCGATGTAACTTTTGAAGTGTGTGTCGATGCACTAGGACAGGGGTATCCAGTGCACCTGACTTATGCACAGGCAGTAGTAGCAAAACCCGTCAACACAAGCCGCCACACCACTAAGCAAGCATTCAAGACCCAGACTCCGGCATCAACAACCTGCGAAAGGCCAAGCAACACCGGCAAGACCAACGCAACAGCCCAGGAGGGGCCAAAGGCATGCCAGCCACGTCCCCGGTGCCTGCCAGGGATCGAGGCGCGCACATCTTCAAGAAGACCCGGCAAGCCATCCCCCGGCAGGCGCGAGCCGACCGGCCACTGCTCCACTGCATCACGACGCCAGTCACTTGTCGATGCGGTGTCAAGCCCTCAGGTGGCTAAGTGGCTCCCGCTAAGCACATGGAGACGCACCGAAAGACAGATTATACCCAGTTGACACCCGTCCAGAAGCGTGTCAAGACCCTAAGCAACAACCAGCTAAGCGGTGGCAAGAGCTTGCTGATAACCCACAAGTATAGGGGATCGCAATAGTTTTCGAGGGTAGAGTATTCAACCCAAATTTATAGTTTCGACACAAGGGGAGCCAAAGAATACTTGAGAGTATTAGCAGTTGAGTTGTCAATTCAACCACACCTGGATATTAAATATCTGCAGCAGAGCGATCAGTAGCACAGTAATATGGTAGTTTGATAGCAGTAGTGACAGTAACAGTAGCGGTAAAAGTAGTAGCAATAGTTTTGTAATAGTTGGAACAGCAGCAACAACAATAGTAACTTAGCAAGAACAATAAGTGGAAAGCTCGTAGGCACTGGATCGGTAACTCGTTGGATGATATTCGTCATGTAACAGTCTTAACCTAGGGCGATACAGAACTAGCTCCAGTTCATCAATATAATGTAGGCATGTATTCCGTAAATAGTCATACGTGCTTATGGAAAAGAACTTGCATGACATCTTTTGTCCTACCCTCCCGTGGCAGCGGGGTCCATAAGGAAACTAAGGGATATTAAGGCCTCCTTTTAATAGAGAACCGGAACAAAGCATTAACACATGGTGAATACATGCACTCCTCAAACTACGGTCATCACCGTGAAGTATCCCAAATATTGTCACTATGGGGTTGACGGATCATAACACGTAATAGGTGCATATGACTAGGCAAGATCGGATCAAGAACATAGATATAGAGATGATAACATAAACGGTTCAGATCTGAAATCATGGTACTCGGGCCCTAGTGACAAGCATTAGGCATAGCAAAGTCATAGCAACATCAATCTCAGAACATAATGGATACTAAGGATCAAGCCCTAACAAAACTAACTCGATTACATGATGAATCTCATCCAACTCCTCACCGACCAGCAAGCCTATGAAGGAATTACTCACTCCCGGTGGGGAGCATCATGGAATTGGTGATGGAGAGAGGTTGGTGATGACGAAGACCGAAGATTCCCCTCTCCGGAGCCCCAAACGGGCTCCAGATCTGGCCTCCCGATGAAGAATAGGAGGTGGCGGCGGCTCCGTATCGTAAAACGCGATGAAACTTTCTCTCTGGTTTTTTCTCTGAAAATAGGAATTTATAGTGGCGGAATTAGGGTCAGTGGGGCCACGAAGTGGGCACAACCCACCAGGGTGCGCCCTGGTGGGTGCTGGCCACCCAGCCCCCCCTCTTCGATGGATTTTGGCTCCAATAATTCACATATATTCTGAAATAATTCTCCAAAAAGTTTCTTTCCATTCCGAGAACTTTTATTTCTGCACAAAAACAACACCATGGTAGTTCTGCTGAAAACAACGTCAGTCCGGGTTAGTTCCATTCAAATCATGCAAATTAGAGTCCAAAACAAGGGCAAAAGGGTGAGGAAAAGTAGATACATTGGAGACGTATCACTTGTCGGGGATGCATCCTCGCACGCCACCTATGCTAGCAATCATGGTATTTTGTCCTAAATGCTAGAGTTAGGTATGATAGCCCTGTTAGCTATCTAATCGCGAGATAAAGACTATTTTGCCACTGTGGTTGCCCCTTGCCCTATAAAAGGAGGCGCAAGGCAACCTAGCTCAAGATTCGGACCCTTGGACACTTGTACTCACGTAGCAGCTCTCCCCGACGGCAACCCTTGCCGGGATTGAGCACTGCGTGATCTTCGTGTTCCTCTGATCAATCCACCAAAAGCAAGAGTAGAGGTTTACGCATCACAGCGGCCCGAACCTTGGCAAAAACACCAGCGTCCCGATCGTCGTGTTGTCTCATGGTCTCCCCTCTTTGTGCAACATGACCTCCCCTTGTCGAACCACAAAGGGGCCCTGGTCCCGTAGGTGATCGTGTGCATCCGTGCCCCGACATCTTTGGCGCACCAGGTAGGTGTGCGTCATTTGTGTGAACCCGAGTTCGTGAGCAGCGAGTCGATCTTCATCATCGTCTTCTTCATGCATGGCTCCCAAGAAGAAGTCCGGCACGACCATGCATCCCTCCACTTCAAAGGCTCCCTCGCATGCAGCCATGGGCCCATTGGCGCTACGGTGGCTGCGAGTGAGGCGGGCGTCGTGGGCGACACGGCTGGCGCAGGCGGCGCCGCCGTCGTATCCCTCGCAGCCGAGGTTGAAGCGGGGAACGCCGGAGATGAGCAGCAGCAGCGACATACGGGCGAGCACGCCCGGGCAGAGGAAACGACCAGTCTGCACCTGCCCGCCACGCAGATGGCCATGGCCGCCACGGCGGTGCTCAATCCGGAGCAAGCCGTGATCCCCCATCTGCGCCCGTCACTACCGTGGCTACTGGGCGCACGCCTCGTCCAGAATAAGACGGAGCGCCGAGCGGAGCCGCAAACCTACGGACTCGGCCTCCCGCACAGCAGACCGCCCCGGCGAGCGGCGCACAGCGACAGGGATGCGGCGGCGCCTCTCTTGGTTCCACCAGGAACCGGGTGACGTCGCGGTCCGCCTCTTTCGCCATGCCGGACACGGCATCGGAAGCAATGGCGCGAGCCCAACTGCTGCTAAACTTCCCGCCAGAGTTTGATATCCTTCGTCGAAGCCAACAAATCTCAGCATGCAGAGCCATCACGACGCACGCGTACAGCTACGGCGGCCTGGGCCGGCGATCGTGTCGAGGGGGCCACACCAACGGTGCGGTCCCCTCTGCGACAATAGACCCAGGAGCAGCCGCGGTGAGTTTCACATGCTGACGAGTTCGACGAGGTATCTATGGCCTCGTCCGGCCCGCGCGATCGTCGGGACCAGCGGCGTGTCCTGGAGGATCGGCGGAAAGAAGACGCACGCATCACCATCGAGTGGCGCCGAGAAGCACACCGTCAGTTTGATAGGCGCAATGGCCCAGGTGCTGGCGACCCCGCGCCCAGTGCTGGCAGGTACGTGCCTTACGAGGTTGCGTGTCCTGCCTTCACTCGCGAGATGCGGCAGGTCCGCTGGCCATCAGCCCGAGCTTTCAAGCCAGAGCTGACAGAGAAGTATGATGGAAAGCTAAACCCGACAGAATTCCTGGGCATCTACACGATTGCCGTTCAAGCTGCCGAAGGAACAGATGAGAAGGTGCTCGCCAGCTACTTCCCTTTGGCACTCAAGCCAAATGTGAGATCGTGGCTGATGCACCTGCCAGAGAACTGCATTTCATCATGGGCTGACTTGTGCAACGAGTTCGTTGGTGCCGGGGCAGCCCAGCGACCTGCAAGTCTTTCCACAAAAGGAGGGAGAGACTTTGCGGAGGTACATCCAGAGATTCATTCGAGTGCACCGCAACATTCCAGAGATACACCCCGCTGCCGTGATTGCCGCATTCCATTCGAACGTGCGCAACAGGAGGATGCGGGACAAGATGAACTTCAGACTCCCCAAGACCGTCAACGAGCTATACACGTTGGCTGACAAGTGTGCTCGTGCTAAGGAAGGAAGGCGATTACCCGGAGAGGAGGCTGGCATCGAAGACTATTCAGATGACGACGACGATGCCCCTGGCCCGAAGGGGAAGAGCCAGAAGCGCAACAAGAAGCATAAAGGAAAAGCAGTGTTGGCCATTGAGGGCTCCGGTGATCTCAGTGCCGACAAAAAGGCCAAAGCCGAAGCCACCAGCAAGGGTGCTGCCGTGTGCGCTGATTGCCGGGAGGCCGCTGCCGCTAAGAAAAGTGGAAAGTTCGACGGGCCATACTGCAAAATCCACCGCACTAAAGGCCATGATCTCCAAGGATGCCGCCAAGTTGAGCAGCTTGTCGAGAAGCAGAAGGCCGAGTACGAGAATCATGACAAAGAGAAAGGCCAAGACGGTGCCGCCGGGAAGGGCCGTGGTGGCAGAGGAGGCCGCCGCGGCAAAGCTCCGCAGCAGAAGGAAAGGCCATCCAGAGGATATGAGTGAGGATGAGGATGATGAGGAGGATTCCAGTGATCGAGAATTCCAGAGGGCAAGTGAAGCCATGTGTGTTGATGGGGGTGCGTCATTGCATTCCTCTCACCGCCAGCTTAAACAGTGGGCGCATGAGGTCAACGCTGTGGAACCAGCTGCAGAGTCCAAAAGGCCACTCAAATGGTCCCGCACGCCTATCATCTTTGATGAAGAGGACCATCCTGATCACACCACTGCGGTCGAATGCTTGCCGTTGTTGGTCTCCCCAACAATCTGCAACCTCAAGGTCACCAAGATTCTAGTTGACGGCATGGCGGGATTGAACTTAATCTCCCCAAAAGTGGTGGAAAGGCTGCAGATCCCTGACGGAGAGCTCAAGGCCACAGGCACGTTCCAAGGAGTCAACCCCGACAAGGGCCGACCTAAGGGAAAGATCACTTTGCCGGTGACGTTTGGCAGGGAGTTGAATTACCTGACTAAGAATGTGGTGTTTGACGTGGTTGAGCTCCCCGTGCCTTACAACAGAATTCTTGGTCACCCAGCCCTGGCAAAATTCATGGCAGCATCCCACTATGCTTACAACACTTTGTAAATGCCGGGCCCCATTGGGATCATCTCCATCCCATCTGACAAGAAGGACGCAGTCATATGTATGGACAAGATGTATCAGGATGCGGTAGCAGCTGAGGTTGAAGGAATCCCAGCTCCCAGCAAGGAATCAAAGAAAGCAAAGAAGCCTAGCGTGAACGCCGGCAAGGACTCTGGGAAGCGCGCCTCTTCGGAGTGTGCTGCACCTGATGATGACCTACCGGGGAGTTCCGCTAGCAAGAAGACCAAGGTCACCTATCCTGAGACGACGAAGATCCCGGCAGGGCTGGATGGCACTGGTGGTACATTCACCATCAGTGCCACCCTTACTGACATATAGGAAAGCGCGCTCGTTGCCTTCCTGCTGGCGAATGTTGATGTGTTTGCTTGGCAACCATCCGACATCCCGGGTGTTCCCAGAGAGGTAATTGAGCACCACCTTGCTGTCTGCCCTCATGCCAGGCCCGTCAAGCAGAAGATTAGGAAGCAAGCCTTGGAGCGGCAGCAGTTCATTGCCGGAGAAATCAAGAAACTCGAAGCAGCTGGTTTGGTCAGAGGAGTGTTGCACCCAACTTGGCTAGCCAACCCGGTAGTGGTGCGCAAGGCGAATGGGAAATGTAGGCTCTGCATAGATTTCACTGACTTGAACAAAGCATGCACAAAGGACCCTTTCCCCTTGCCGCGCATCGACCAGATTGTTGATTCCCCCTTCCGGGTGCGACTTGCTTTCCTTCTTGGACGCATACTCTGGATACCACCAGATTTTCATGGCTAAGGAAGATGAGGAAAATACCGTGTTCATAACTCCATGCGACACGTACTGCTTTGTACGGATGCCCTTCGGGTTAAAGAGTGCTGGTTCTACCTTAGCCAGAGCCATACATACTGGATTTGGACCACAGTACCATAGAAACGTGGAAATTTACATGGATGATATAGTCGTCAAGACCAAGGATGAAGCGCCTCTCATACAAGACTTGGAAGAAACTTTTGCAAACTTGCGCAAGATCAATTTGAAGTTCAACCCTGAGAAGTGTGTGTTTGGTGTCGCATCCGGCAAGTTACTTGGGTTCTTTGTATCTCAGCAAGGAATAGAAGCCAATCCCGACAAGATCAAGGCAATTGAGGAGATACAAGCACCCAAGACCATCAAGGACATCAGATGTTTGACCCGATGCATTGCCGCGTTAAGTAGGTTTATCTCCAAATTCGCTGAACGCGCCCTGCCGTTCTTCAAGATCCTGAAGAAGGCAGGCCCGATAAAGTGGACCCCGGAAGCAGAGGTAGCACTGCAGGATCTGAAAACTTACCTTTCTTCCGCTCCCACCTTGGTCGCTACTAATCCACAAGAACCGTTGCTGCTATACTTGGCAACAACGAATCAAGTGGTTAGTGCAGCACTGGTGGCGCAACAAGAAGTAGATGATGATGCAGCCGCTGCGGCTGATGCTACCAGGGACAAAACCGAAGCATCCGCGGCAGGACCCAATGCAAACCCAGGGGAACCTTCGCAGGCTAGCGAAGGCAGTTCCAAGGAAGTGACGAAGAAGAAGGTGGTGCAGCGACCGGTGTACTTTGTCAGCTCCTTGTTGCAGGGGGCTAGGTCAAGGTACTCTGGAGTGCAAAAGCTGATCTTCGGCCTCATCATGGCCTCGAGGAAGCTGCGCCAATACTTCCAAGCCCATGAGAGCATAGTTGTCACTCGCTTTCCGCTGCAGTGCATATTGAGGAACCCAGAAGCTACTGGCAGGATAGTTGAGTGGGCACTCGAGCTGTCAAGTTTCGGATTGAAGTATCAGAGCACTTCCACAATCTAGAGCAGGGCGCTGGCGGAATTCATTGCAGAATGGACGCCCACGCTAGATGAAGAAGTTCCAAAGACAGTCTTCCCCGGCAAGCAAGCACCTAATGAATGGATCATGTACTTTGACGGTGCTTTCTCACTCCAGGGCGCCGGAGCAGGCATGCTCCTCATCGCCCCCACCGGAGAGCACCTCAAGTACGTAGTCCAAATGCACTTTCCCCGAGAGGAGGCCACCAACAACACTGCCGAGTATGAAGGGCTCCTTGCCGGGCTCAGAATCGCGGTGGAGTTGGGAATTAAAAAGCTGATCATAAGAGGGGATTCTCAACTCATGGTGAGACAAGTCAATAAAGACTATCAGAGTCCGTTGATGGAGGCATACGTGGAAGAAGTGAGGAAACTAGAGGAGCGCTTTGACGGGTTACAAACAGAGCCCGTGCCGCGTGTGGAAAATAGCATTGCTGATCTTCTGTCAAAGTGCGCTGCGCAAATTCTCCCTGTGGAACCAGGAACCTTTATCCCCCGCCTCACTAAGCCATCGGTATCCCCATCAGCGATGACCAGGAAAAGAAGAAAGCTGAACTACAGCAAGCACTTCCCGGCAAAGCTCCCCGAAGCCGCTAGTAGACAAGCTGCCGGGGACAGTCTCGTTTCACCTGGTGAGCAGCTCTCTCCCGTGGAACCCCAGGTTCTCGCGGTCGAGACAAGCGCTCCCACGGACAAGGAGATGCCTTTAGTTCTAGTTGTCGAGACCCAGGCTCCAGCTTGGCACATCATATAGTCCGTTTCCTTCAAACAAGAGAACTTCCCGAAGAGCAAGAAGAGGCCGAAAAAGTAGCCCGTTAGTCAAGTATGTACCAGTTTGTCTATGACACTCTGTACAGAAAAAGACCCAACGGTGTGAAATTGAAGTGCATTTGCCGAGAAGATGGACTAAGGCTGTTAGCTGAGATTCACGGAGGTGTGTGTGGGTCTCACATCGGATCCTGAGCCCTTGCCGGGAAAGCCTTCCGGCAAGGTTTCTATTGGCCCACTGCCCTCCAAGATGCAACTGAGTTGGTCACCAAGTGTGACGCCTGCAAGTTCCATTCCAAGAACATCCATCAACCAGCGCAAGCTCCCCAGACAATCCCTTTGTCCTGGCCCTTCTCGGTCTGGGGGCTCGATATTTTGGGCCCCTTCCCCTGCGCTGTCGGGGGCTTTGAGTTCTTGTTCGTAGCAATCGACAAGTTCACAAAGTGGCCTTAGGTAGAACCAGTGAGGAAGGTGACCATGTAGTCAGCTATCATGTTCAGAAAAGGACTGGTGTGCCGTTTTGGAGTGCCCAACAGAGTGATCACCGACAACGGCACCCAGTTTACGAGCCGCGCCTTCATGCAATACATAGAAAGCCTTGGAAGCAAGGTCTCCTTCGCCTCTGTTGCCCATCCAAGAAGCAACGGGCAAGTCGAGAGGATGAATGCTGAAGTCCTCTGAGGTATCAAGACAAGGACTTTCGATAGAATGCAGAGAAGCGGCAAGCGCTGGATAGATGAGCTGTCGGTGGTTCTTTGGTCGCTCAGAATGACACCAAATCGAGCTACCGGCCAGACGCCCTTCTCCCTAGTGTATGGGGCGGAAGCATTGCTCCCCACGGAACTCATATACGGGTCACCTCGAATACTTGCCTATGATGAAGTACAGCAACAGCAGCTACAGCATGACGATGTCATGCTCCTCGAGAAAGATCATCTACGGGCTGCTGTACGTGCTGCACGCTACCAGCAAGCCCTGCGCCGCTATCATAGCTGCAGGGTCCACGCTCGGAGCCTTGAGGAAGGCGACCTTGTCCTTAGGCGCGTTCAGTCCGCCAAGGGTACCAACAAGTTGACGCCGAAGTGGGAAGGCCCTTACCGGGTAGCACGAGTCACCAGACCTAGCGCAGTCCGTCTGGAGACCGAAGATGGCACCAAGGTGCTTAACTCATGGAATATTGAGCATCTTCATAAGTTCTTCCCGTGAGGTGCGGCTGCCGGGCTCAGTCCCCGGCAGCCACCTTTTGTACAAGCTTTGTCGAAGCTGCATGTAACCCTTTGTACAAAGCCAGGCGCAGACCCTGCGCAACAATAATAAAGCTAGGCGTTGCATCATATCATTGCATTGCATGTTCATCATGCATTTTTATGATTGCAATGTCATCGCCTTTTTAAGTGCTAGAGGTTTGCTAGAGTACTTGTTAAGCCTATAATCTTGGTTGCCGCATTCTCTCTTCAAGAGATAGAGGCCTCTTGCCCTACGTGTTTTGCCACCAGGAAAACATAGAAGGAGGGCGAAGGAACAAGGACGGTGGCCCAGCGTACTCCAGAAAGGGATAATTCCTAAAAAAAGATAAGTCTAATCGCATATCCCAAGTTTTATGATTTTTTTCTCCCTTAAAGGAAACCCTTGCTCTCTTTTCGAATGTGTTCGGTGGAGTCCCCCACGTGGTGAAAATCCTTGTCGGGACGAGCTGTTCCCCAGCTCCGGATACTTATCAGCTCTGGGGGGCCACGCCGATACCAACAAGGAGCCCTCCCGGGGAACAACGCCAGCCTGCTGCCGGGGGCTCACTCCCCTTTTGGCACTCGTGGTTAGTAGTGACCCGGCAAGCGGTTCCGTGCGGCAAGGACAAACATACTAACACAGCAGAAACAAAGGGAGAAAAGGATGGTACTCAGGGAAGAAAAATAACATTCATTCATTTGTTAATACAAATTGGATAAGAACTACATTATGATTAGCTAAACCTTGGCAAACGCCTACATCTTTTGACTTATAAAAAGATAAGTGCCCCGTAATGCCTTTATTTTCCCTCTCCTCCTAGGAGTTAGGTGGAGAAGAAGTAGAGGGCAAAAGGAGCGCCTGGCTAGGTTTCGGCGGTTCCCCGCCAGGACCAGAGGGACGCGTCCGAAGAGTAGGAGTCCCTTGTCCCCCAGGCAGGGCAGATGAAGCCGACGGAGCCGACAAGGCTGACAAGGGGGAAGAAGGCGGAGGGCAGGTGCAGATGGTGGCGCTGCCAGGGCCCAGCTGGTGATGATGGTGCTGCCGGCGAGCGCGACGCGTCGGAGCCATCTCCCTCGCTCCTGAAGCGTCATAGGTCGCCAGCCGTCATCATCTTCCTCATCGCCACCGCTTGAGGGAACACCTCTGCCATCGTCCAAACTCCTGACGCGGCAGCCAAGGAACCCCACAGAGAGCATGGTCGTCCCTGGTGGCCAAAGGCGGGGAATCCCCCTTCCCTTAAGAAGCATGCGCGGTCGAAAGGCTCCCACTCATGCGCGCTATACATAACGCGATGGGTGGGGAACTCTACCGCGATGGATGACGAACCACGGCTGCAACCACTCGCTTGCGACCGGCGGTCGTACGGTCGTTTCTTCTCCATCACCTTGAAGAAGGAGCGTAGGGGCCGTGGTCCACCACGGCACTGTGTTTCCATTATGGACTCCAGCACGGCGTCGATCGCGCGGCGTTCTGTCAAGAATGAAGAAGTGGACGATGCAGCAGCAGGTGTGCCGCCGCCGCTGTCCCTAGCGCGACCGCCGCACCGCCCGCTCCCCCATCCGAGACTCCTCTGGCCAGCTCTCAGCCCAAGGCCGTCAATCCGTAGCGGGGGCCGAGCATGGACACAAGGAGAAGATCTTGCGATGGCAAGTATGTTCGCCAGGCCTTTCCCCCTGACCATCGGGAGGGAAGGGGTGGCTCGAAGACAAACCAGAAGAGAAGGAGAAGCAACGCGGACTTGGGAATAAGGAGGAGATGGAGATGGATGAGCATCGCCGCTGTGACCCCCTAATTTATAGGGGAGGGCACGGGGGCTGGCTCTCCCCCGCTCCAGAGCGGCCGCCCATCTCCACCAATCCCACTACCTATGACTCACGGGTGAACAGGTAACCGCCCCATTGCTCGAATCCATGGCGCTGCAGTTTCTGCCACGACCAGGCCTTTAAGTCACGAGCACCCACCGCAAGCTCCCCACTATGCATGCGGCGCGCATGGCAGAAACGACCTGAGGTAGTGGGTCAGTGCTGACTAGTAAATTGGCGGTTACTCCCTCACATTGCGCGCCTGTGCATAAATTTTGGGCCTGACCCAACGGCACCGGGCAAGCGCGTGTGGGCCAAACCCGGGGGCTCCTGTCGGTGCACTAGGACAGGGGTATCCAGTGCCCCTGACTTATACACAGGCAGTAGTAGCAAAACCCGTCAACACAAGCTGCCACAACACCAAGCAAGCATTCAAGACCCAGACTCCGGCAGCAGCAACCTGCGAAAAGCCAAGCAACACCGGCAAGACCAACGCAACAGCCAAGGAGGGGCCAAAGGCACGCCAGCCACGTCCCCGGTGCCTGTCGGGGACCGAGGCGCGCACATCTTCAAAAAGACCCGGCAAGCCATCCCTCAGCAGGCGCGAGCCGATCGGCCACCGCTCCACCGCATCACGACGCCAGTCACTTGTCAATGCGGTGTTGAGCCCTCAGGTGGCTAAGTGTCTCCCGCTAAGCACGTGGCGACGCACTAGAAGACAGATTATGCCCAGTTGACACCCGTCCAGAAGCGTGTCAAGACCCTAAGCAACAACCAGCTAAGCAGTGGCAAGAGCTTGCCGGGGATGCATCCGCGCGCGCCACCTAGGCTAGCAATCATAGTATTTTGTCCTAAATGCCAGAGTCAGGTATGATAACTCTGTTAGCTATCTAATCGCTAGATAAAGACTATTTTGCCACTGTGGTTGCCCCTTGCCCTATAAAAGGAGGCCAAATTCAACCTAGCTCAAGATTCGGACCGTTGGACACTTGTACTCATGTAGCAGCTCTCCCGACGGCAACCCTTGCCGGGATTGAGCACTGCTTGATCTTCGTGTTCCTCTGATCAATCCACCAAAAGCAGGAGTAGAGGTTTATGCTTCACAGCGGCCCGAACCTTGGTAAAAACACCAGCGTCCCGATCGTCGCGTTGTCTTACGGTCTCCACTCTTTGTGCGACGTGACCTCCCCTTGCCAAACCACAAAGGGGCCTCTGGTCCCATAGGTGATCGTGTGCATCCGTGCCCCGACAATGTGTTTGTTGGGATCCGATGAATTGCGAGTTTATGTTTAGATTATTCATTGAAAGTAATTGATCAAATCTAAAATTTATTATGTGTGATTTCATATAGCTATGTATGCTTTCTGATCTACTCCCTCTGTTCATAAATATAAGATGTTTTAGAGACTTGATTCAAGTCTCTAAAACGTCTTATATTTATGAACAGAGGTGGTATTAGTTTGCTTTGGCCAAGTAGATGAGTAGATGATCAAAGGGAGGGGTGCATAGTAGTAGGTTCAATCTTGCGGTGTCCTCACCTCATGACACAAGGGGTAGCAAGGCACATATTTGTATTGTTGCTACGAAGGATAAAACAACAGTGTCTAAACATATTGCTTGTCTTACTTTGTCTACACTATGTCATCTTGCTTCAAGCATTACTTTGTTTGTCATGAACTTAATATCAAAGATGCATGCTGGATAGCGGTTGATTGCTGGAGTAATAGTAGTATATGCATAATCATTTCGGTTGAGTTGTCACATACATACTGCCTATATATAGATCATTCCATGAATGGTCACATAATTATTTGCTTTTATATAAATTGCCCAACAGTAGTTTGTGGACCCACCGCTACTATGCTCATGAGAGAGATGCCTCTAGTGAACGCCATGGCCCCCGAGTCGATCTTCATATTGTATATATAAAAAATATACAAACATATTTTCTATTATTTATTTTTATTTATCCAACTCTATCAAGATTTAATCCTTGAAATTAATGAGTGCAAGGGGCTTGACAACGCTCTTGCCCGTGTTGGGTGCAAGTATTTGCTCTTGTGTGTGTGCAGGAACTCTTGATCGTCTGTTTGCATCGCTTCCTATTGGTTCGATAACCTTGGTTCTTAACTGAGGGAAATACCTATCTCTACTGTACTACTTCATCCCCTCCTCTTCGTGAAAAAAACCCAACGCATCTACAAGTAGGAGAAGGAATTTCTGGCGCCGTTGTCAGGGAAGCTATCAAACACATTATCATTTAGTTTCTCTACTTATTACTAGCTTTTATTTTTAGTTTACAAAAAAATTAGAAACACTAAAAATATCTTGTGTGCTATCTTGCTTGAATCGCCATCATGTCTACTCAAGACAATACTAAAATTTGCGATATCTTGAATACTAGTAATAATGATTTTATTAGTACTCCAATACCACCTGCCACTAGTGCGGAGTCATATGATATACATTCCGAATTATTAAATCTTGGTATCAAAGAACAATTTTTTGGAAGTCCTAATGAAGATGTTTCATCCCATCTTAATACCTTCGTTGAATTATGTGATATACAAAAGATAAAAGATGTGGATAATGATATTGTGAATTTGAAATTATTTCCTTTCTCACTAAGAGATAAAGCTAAAACTTGGTTTTCTTCCTTACCCCTCAAATTGTATTGATACATGGAGCACTAGTGTAGCCACGTCCTATACAAACTGTTTCTACCCCCTTCCCGCAATGTAGTTTTAAACCGTCACCTTGCCTGTGTGTGCGACCAGGGGGGCTATCCCACACGACACATATCAATCATTGGCGATGCCTCCTCCGGTTACACACACCGGGAAAATAGAGCTCGTGTGCAATTGGGAGGCCCATCGCAAACAGACATACTGGAGAAGTCGTGTGAGATGCACTAGGCATCCCACACAGTGATTCCCAAAGATAGGTTTCCGTTCAGATAGTACATCACACACAATTTTCTGTAGAGCATCGTCTATGATAGGGGTAGCCATCACACACGCTAGATATAATTTTGTCGTTTGCGTTATTCAATACAAAAAGCATGGTGCCTAGAAGAAACTGTTTGGCATAGGGCTGCCATCATACACAATTATTATGTGGAAACGTTTGTGCAAGGTGGCCTAACGCACATAGTTGTCGATCAGAAGTCGCGTCTGATTGTTCACTCATCCAGTACGCTAACTTTCTAGAAACCGTGTGGGTTTGTTGAGGTCATCGCCCACGGTGGTGTATGAGAAACCGTCTGCAATAGGAAAATCAAATAAACAGCCTAATTGCCCTACTATTTATAATTCATTTTAGTAATCAAATCGACATTTCATATCAAGCACACAATATTCATATTCGTATTACGGCAACCAGGATTTCATAATGGAAATACATCAGAGTACAACATAATATAGGCATATACTATCTAGCTACCCAATTACATAACGGGACCAAGTTTCACATGCAACATCTAAAACCTTTGAAAAGTAGCATCATAGACGGTAAATAGACAGATGAGTCTCATCTAGAAAACGATTGAAGCAAATGGCGAATATTGATCCTTCAATGATGTTGAAGGTCCTTGCAACTTTAGGCCAGTGCCTGTGGATGATTGCCTGCCCATCCTTTGTCCTCTTGAGGAAGACTTCAAGATTATATCATGGGTGTTGTAAGAATACCTTCCTCGCCTCTTGACCATACAGGTGGTTTGAGACATAATCATCGATGAACTGCCTTGAAAAGGACTAAAAACAAAGATATGCATAAATATCTGTTCGAAAATTTGAAATGGCGCAAAGGGAAAAAGACAAGGTGAAAGAGATAGTACCATCTTATAGTGGACAAATGTCTTCTTCATTGTGCAGACAAATATCTTGTTGTTTTTCGTTGCTAGTTTCTTTATATTAACAATCTTTCTGAGTTTCTTGATTTGACTGATATTCATGGACACCTCATTTCCCCACATGCAAAATGGGTCGAAGAGTGGGTCTAAACCTCCTACAACAGGACTTACATGTGCAAGAACAAATTATTAAAAACCTATATATGAGAATGGTTACTGCAATTGCATGTGCAAGCCTCGATGGTAAACTTCAGTGTCTCCCATTGTTTCCCCCTGCAACCTATATAAGATAGATATTGACCAGGTTACAAGTGAGATTTGGTATACTATCAGTAAAATATGTTGATGAAAAATAAACACATTGTAGATACAACACATTAATCCGAGTCACATGGAGAAGCTAGTTATCTAAACCAAGCATGGTAAGAATTAGGAAATATAGCAATTGTATATTTTACACAAGGTTCTTGTACATCCAAATTTGATTTATTTCTCACATGCATAACAACATCACATTGCACAATTGAACCAAACAATTAAATGATCACCACAACAAATGAACAAAACAGTTAACTGAGCACCACATTGCAAAATAAACATACTAGAAGATTAGATTGCTGATACGTCCATTTTGCATCATGATTTCTTATTCATATTTATGTTATTCTTGTCCATTATTCCCTATTATCATACAATTCTTATGCCCTTTCTCTCTGAATATGCAAGGTACATCACAAAGAGGGAATTATCTGGAAACTGGAATTCTGGATCGGAAAACTGACAAAAAGCCAGAAAAATGACCAGACCCCAAATGACCCGAAACTTCACGAGGAATTTTTATTGAATATATGTGAATTTCTGGGCCAAAAATATACTAGAGGGGGGCCACCAGCCAGGCACAAGCCAACAGGGCGTGCCCCCAGGCCGCGCCCTAATGGCTTGTGGGGCCCTGACTGGCCTCCCGACCCCCCTCTTCTCCTATATGGTGTGTTTTACCCTAGAAAAAATCATAAGCAACCTTTCGGGATGAAGCGTCGCCGTCTCAAGGTGGAAACCTGGGCAGAGGCCCTTTTGCACTCCGGCAGTCAGGTTCGGCCGGGGAAATTCCTCTTCGGGAGGGGGAGATCATCATCACCAACGCTTCCTCCTTCGTGGGAGGACCAATCTTCATCAACATGTTCATCAGCACCATCTCATCTCCAACCCTAGTTCATCTCTTGTATTCAATCTTTGTCTCAAAACCTCAGATTGGTACCTGTGGGTTACTAGTTGTGTTGATTACATCTTGTAGTTGATGCTTGTTGGATTACTTGGTGGAAGACATTATGTTCAGATCCTTAATTATTATTATTGCACCTCTGATCTTGAACATGTTGATGAGGTGTGAGTAGTTGCTATTGTTCCTGAGGACATGGGAGAAGTCTTGTTATAAGTAATCATGTGAAGTTGGTATTCGTTTGATATTTTGATGATATCTATGTTGTTACTTCTCTTAGTGGTGTCATGTGAACGTCGACTACATGACACTTCACCATGTTATGGGCCTAAGGTAAGTCATTGTTGAGTAACAAGTGTAGATGATGGGTTGCTAGAGTGACAAAAGCTTAAGCCCCAATTTATGCGTTGCTTCATAAGGGGCTGATTTGGATCCACATGTTTCATGCTATGGTTAGATTTATCTTAATTCTTCTTTCGTAGTTGCGGATGCTTGCGAGAGGGGGTAATCATAAGTAGGTTGTTAGTTCAAGTAAGAACAACACCTTAGCACCGGTCCACCCACATATCAAATTATCAAAGTAGCGAACGCGAATCAACTCAACATGATGAACATGACTAGACAGAAATTCCCATGTGTCCTCGGAATCGTTTGTTTAATATAAAAGTACTTTCAGGCCTGTCCGTTGCTACAAAAAGGATTGGGATACCTTACTGCACCTTCATTTCTATTGTTACTTTGTCACTTGTTACAATTTATCTTGCTACAAAACTATCTACTATCGTTACTTACAACATTTGCAGAGAATACCTTGCTGAAAACTGCTTATCATTTCCTTCTGCTCCTCGTTGGGTTCGACACTCTTACTTATCGAAAGGACTATGATTGATCCCCCATACTTGTGGGTCATCAATTGCATAGTAGCATTATATTGGACATTTCATTCTAAGGGAAAGGAAGGAGCAGCACATGCAACAGGTAAACCAAACATGATTAACCGTCATAGCTAGCTGAACATAGGTCCTTAGTAATTAAGATAAAAAAAGCTATTCCTCATCATCGGAGATATCGATGATGACGAGCTCGTTATACCTGGAAGAGGGCGAGGACTACACATCATGGGTGCCCTCCTCGTAGTGGTGAGCGACCTGAGCCTATCCGGGCACCAAGCTGTTGGCTCTGGAGATGAGGTAAGCACGGGCACACTAAGGAAAGACCTCGTAGTCTTCGTCGAAGGCACCGACGGTGCCCTCGAGAAAGCACCATGAACTATCGTTTAAAGTAGCCAACTGCGTGGCGGCATCCGAGCGCGAGGCGTTGACAGTGGCCTTGATGTCGAGGTGCTGCTCCAAGATCTTGGGGTCAGCACACATGGTAGACATCGCGCCCTCATTGTCACACCCAAAATGCGGTACTATCCTCACGACGGCTCGAGGGCCTCGATAAAGTAGAAGCGCATTTCGGGTTGCTTCACAAGAATGGAAATCATCACAATACATATGAAGAAGAGATGAGTATATGGAGTTGGCTTGCACTCGCCACATGCTACAATATAAATATCTCAATACATCAATACATATCAATCATCATACAGAAGAGCAGGATCCGACTACGGATGAAGTCAAACGAAAAAGAAGACAACACCCATCCTGCTAATCCCAGGCTGTCGACCTGGAATCCATCGTATAATCGATGAAGAAGAAGACGAACTACAAATAGAACAAGCATCACTCTCATGTCAAATCATCGCATTACGTGTACCTACATCTGTTGTTGTAGCAATCTGTGAGCCACGGGGACTCAGTAATCTCATTACCAAGGGTAGACTAGCAAAGCTTAATGGGTGAGGTATGGTTAAGCGGTGAGGTTGCAGAAACACTAAGCAATTGTATCTGGCTAACTTACGAGTATAATAATAAGAAGAGTGATCTATGCATAAACGGACGTGAACTATTAATGATCAAGAATTAATCCTGAACACTTACTTACGAGTCAAACATAACACCAACATGTGTAGGACCGAAAGTATGTTTAGAGGGGGGGGGGGTGATTAGACTACTTGACCAAAAAAAAATTCTACCTTTTCCCAATTTTTAGTGTTGGCAGATTTTAGCATTCATGGCAAGTCAAGTACACCCTACACATGCATGTCTAAGAGTATAGCAACGGAAAGTAACAACAAGCATGAGTAGAAAGGAAGGGTAGGAGGATCAAACGCAATTGTAGACATGATGATTTTTCCCGTGGTTCCGATAGGTGGTGCTATCGTACGTCCACGTTTATGGAGTCTTCAACCCACGGAGGGTAACGGTCGCGAGAGTCCACGGAGGGCTCCACCCATAAGGGTCCACGAAGTAGCAACCTTGACTATTCCAGAACGGCTTCCGTCCACGAAGGACTAGCCTCACTATGGGTAGATCTTCACGAAGTAGGCGATCTCCTTGCCCTTACAAACATCTTGGTTCAACTCCACAACACGAAGTAGGAGGCTCCCAAGCGACACCTAACCAATCTAGGAGGCACCACCCTCCAAAAGGTAATAGGCTCGGCAATGACGATGAACTCCTTGCTCTTGTGCTTCAAGATGATAGACTCCTCAACACACAATCACTCTCTCACAGATTGGGCTTGGTGGAAGAGATAGGATTGGTGGAAAGCAACTTGGGGAGGCTAGAGATCAAGATTCATATGGTTGGAATGGAATGGCATGATCTCAACACATGAGTAGGTGGCTCTCTCTCAGAAAACTGGATGGGGCAAGTATGGAATAGTTCTGAGTGCTTCTCTTTCGAGTGGGTGGTGGTGAAGGGGTATATATAGGCATCTCCAAAAATCCAACCGTTACACACAAAATGACCAACTCGGTGACACTGATGTGTGAGTCTCGGTGGTATCGAAGTGACCAAAAGGTGGCAACTTTTGAACCTCGGTGAGACCGATATATGAAACTCGGTTGCACCGATAAGGTGACCAACGGTCAGATTGTCCAATCTCGGTGACGCCGATTCAACAAACTCGGTGGTACCGATTTTGTGAAACTGCGTAACAGAAAGTTGGCAACCTAAACTCGGTGGCACCGAAGCAGAATCGGTTGCACCGAAAAGCTAGGGTTTGGCTAATGTCTGTCTGAGTATGGGAATCGGTGGCACCGAGTGTATGTGTTGGTTGCACCGATTTTGGATATTTGACTTTGGACAGACTTTTGTGGAAGAGCTTGTGGGTGTTTTTGGTGACTATCACTTGTGCACGTATGAGCATTTTGTTCACCAACAATACCTTACCCCCTTTTAATAGTATTGGCTTTCCTATGGACTCAAGGTGATTTCTCACAAAGTAAAATGTAGAGTCCTCTTGCTTGAAGCTTTGCCAATCCATTTCCTTGCATCTTGGGGTTTCTCCACAATCCTTTTGCCATCCCTATCATTGAACTTTTCCTGAAATATACTTAGTGGAAACATTAGTTCAATGACTTATATGTTGTTATTAATTACCAAAACCACCAAGGGAGCAAATGTGCTTTCAATCTCCCCCTTTTTGGTAATTAATGACAACATATAGATCAAAGCTTCGACATATGATATAATCAATGAATATAATCGTCACTTTGAGAAGTATGTGATAAGCAAGAGCTCCCCCTAAATTTGTGCATTATTTTAAATTTGCGTTTGAATGCAAATGCACAATCGATTAGGTACATGGGGCACTTCTTCCATGTCACATACATCTAGGTGGTGTGCGAGAGTAATTAGAGTGAACATCATAGCACAACACAATCAAGCAAAGATGACTGATCATCTCATAAGTAGCATAATGAATGGAAATAGTATCAACACACATTAAGCGTATGATCAAACACCAACAAACGTTTAACACAAGCAACCAAAAGACCAAATGTTTTTGAAAAAGCAATAAAAACCAAACACTCTCTCACTCGAAGCCTAAAGATCTATATACACTTCTCTCCCTTTGGCAACAAGTTACCAAAAAGTTCAAAGAGATATAGCTAAGCGTTCTTGGGCTGATCTCCTCCGGTTGTTGATGAAGGAGTCGAGAGAAATGCGTCGGCGAAGATCTCAGCTGATGTCCTGGATGGAGTTGGAGTGGCAACTGGAGGAACTGGAGCTAATGGAGCTGAGGAGACAGTAGCAGGTGCTGATGAAGAGGGCCTCAAATCTGGAGCTGGCATAGTGGCTGATCTGGCCTGAGTGGTGAAGTGTGTGCGTCGCCTGAGAGGAGAGTCATCCTCCTCCTCATCATCATCATCTGAAGAGTGGGGAAGAGGCACAGAGTCAACTTCCTTCTTAAGCTCATTGACTGTCTTGGTCAGCCCATCCACCTTGTCATTAAGGGTCTTGATCCTATTCTTGAAGATCCTGACAAGACTGTTTTGGTTGTTCAGAATGTCCTTAATGTCCTTCTGCATGCCCTGAACTGATGAGATCAACAGATCCATTTGCTCGTTCCTGGATCTAGGGACCTGAGCACTAGTGGCTCTAGCTGCCTCTACCTCTGCATGTGCTTGAGCTGCAGCTGATGTGGGATGTTCTGGATCCATCACCACAACGTTGTCCTCTAAATCTGGCTGTAGGGGCAAGTGGGGTCTGTCCGGAGCAAAGATGTGCTTCTCCAGCTTGGAGTTGATGAGCATCTGGATATAGGGTACATAGCTGCATGAGCGCTTCTAATCAGCAGCAACCCTCTTCACTGTCTCTACAATCAAATCCATAACTCTAATCCTTTTGTGTCTGTCAAGATGGATCAGCATGTTGGTGGAGTAGCCTCGGATCATCTTCTCATCTCCTGACTTGGGCATCAAGGTATGCCTCAATATGGTGTTCATGGTACGGAGGCCAGCCTGGAGGAAGTAGATAGAGCCTAACTTGTGAGATTTCAAGTTAGCAGCAGGGATAGCATTGTACATGTCCTTCATAGCATCATGGCTCTCCTTGGATTCAGAGTCGACATCCAAGTCACTATCCTGCACCTCTGGGACTCCTAAGATGGCAGTCCAATCATCAACAGTGGACTTGTATCTAGCTCCTTTAGTCATCCATACAATCCTACCATCTCCATAGAAATGAGCAGTGGAGTAGAATTGCATGATCATCTCATCATTCCATGCTGTAAACTCTTTGCCAACAAACTCATCCAAGCCAATGCAGTGAAAGTTGTCTTGAACATTTGGAAAGAAATCTTCATTCTCCTTGATGTACTTCCAGTCAACATATCTCATGTCACTCACAGCTGGACTCTTGTCAAGCAGCACAGTCTCATAGAAATCCTGTTGCTCCTTGGTGTAGAATCTGTAGTCCATAGTTGTCTTTCTCCTTTGGACATATGGATCAACAGCTCTCCATGCCCTCAAACCAGAATCCTTCCTCTTCTTCATATCTTCAGCAAGTGGATGGCTGGCATTATGTTCAGGAAGGTGTGGTCTAAGCTTCATCAAGGCAGACATGGCATCCTCATCCTCAACTCTGGAGGTAGTTCCCTTGTTCTTTTCAGAAGCTGGAATCTGTTTGGATGTCCTCTTGGGCTTTTCAGCAGCAACCTTCTTGGGGGCAGACTTGGTGCTCTTGGATGTGCCAGTCTTTGGCATAGCATCTGCCATAAGCTTCTTTTGCTTCTTCTTGGGAGGGGCCTTGACAACCTGTTCTTCCTCCTCCTTAGCAGCAGCACCAGCAGCCTCCTCAGGGTCCTCATACATGGATGTTTGCCTACCAGTGACATAGACAATCCTCTTTCTGGCATGCTTCTTCTCTCCTGCCTTCTTAGGCAATGACTTCCTTGGGGGCTCAATGGTCATGGAAGCCCTAGCACTCTTAGGTGCTCTCATAGCTTCAGAGCTAGCATATACCTTGCTGACAGTCCTCTTGAAGAGGTGGCTTCATTAGCAGATTTCTTGGCAGCTTTCTCTTGCTTCTTGGCAAGAATTTCCTCTGGCACAAAGTCTAAATCCTCCTCATCTGAATTCAGCTTCTTCCTGGCCCTAGTAGCACCTTGGGCAACCCATGAGAACTGGGGGTGACTAGATCTGAAGAGGAACTAGACTCAGGACTAGTGCCTGAACTCATGACAATATTTTGCTCTTGGAAGTTGTTCTCACTGTCCTCAGCACTTGACATACTGACCCTGTGAATAGAATATAGAGGACTAGAAGAAGATGAGTCATCACAAAATGCAGCAGTTTCTGAAAGTTTGAACTAAGATTTCTCAAATTTTGCATTCTGCCAAATGTATGTCGATACAGCCAAGACAAAATTTTCGGACCCACCGAGACAAACAACCTGCTTTCCAGAAACTTGGCACTATTCTCGGTCACACCAAGAATTAGTACTCGGTTCCACCGAGGTGTTCTCAGCTGGCCAGAAAAACAGAATCGGTGCTACCTATTCTTTTGCATCGGTTCTACCGAGATTCATGTGGCGGACGGCAAAACCTAAAAAATCAATCGTTCGCTAATCTACATGAACTTTTAGAGGATGGGGAGGTTAGCAATCTGTGGCTTATAGATAAATCTAACTTCATTGCGCAAGAATCGGACGGGGAGCGTGAGAAGAATCGAATCCGTACCCTAACTTGGCGACGGATCCGCTACGGCGAAGACGGTGGCGAAGATGCCCGCCGACGGCGAGAATCCCAGGGGCGGAGACGCACGGGGAAGCAAAGGCGACGACCAGTGGTCACGAATCGGCAGCGTAGGGTTTTGGGGCGCGACGGTTTGAGGATTGATTTTCAAAGCGTCGGGTCCACAGCATATATACCCTTTGCTGTCGGTGACACCGATTCTAAATTTTCGGTGTCACTGAGTTCCTCAACTGTCAGATGACAGGGAAACTCAGTGTAACCGAGAATATGGAATCGGTAGTACCGAGATTGAAAACCAGATCAACCCTAGGCATTCGGTGAGACCGAGAATTGTGGGTTGGTTCCACCGAGATGCACTTGGGAGGTTTTAATGGTCAGTCCTTTGTCGATACGGAACTCCGAGTGCTCCACACACAGAGGGATCGAAAAGTACTTGTTCAAATTTTGTGATGCAGCATGAATGTAATATGAGGTGAGAAAGCATGGATAGCTAGAGAGTGGTCCTAGGCATTCTTGTCCATCTAATTGGCAAAAGATAAATCAAAAGCCAAATAGCAACAATTGGATGTCCTCGAATGGGTAAAATAAATGCAGACGAACATGCTCACACAATAAGATGTCAAATGAAATCATGACAAACATGCACATACATACTAGCATCTAACAAGCACTTTGGCGATGACAAAGTCATCTCTATATGAGTATATTGACTTAGGAGCCAAGTAAGAATACTTGATCATATGTCATACTCATCGTTTAAGCACGAGTGGGGTTACCACTTTTACATAAAGCATTTAATGTTGTCACATTCTAAGAGATGCTTTGACTCAAGTCTTAGAGTAAGGCTCCCCTTTGATGTGACATCCCCCCATAGGAGGGATAAACTAACCTTGGGTTTTGTCGATGAAGACTTCATGTTGGTGAGGTAGTGGTGGATGCTCAAGGTTGATGAAGATCACCAAGAGTTGGGAGCATCCTTGTTGTTTCCTTACTCTTCTCACCTACATGGGTTAGTCCCCACACACAAGAGACAAATACGAGGATATCTATGGACATGGAGTGCAAAGCATGTGTAATGATGTCCATTGATTTGTTGATTACCTTGTCCCTTGCTTACCTTTGAGGGAATGTGTGACTCCTTGAACTATTGCATAGAGTTGATGTTGTTTGCAAATAGTTCTTGCCAATAATGAATGTGAGTGAATTTCATTAGCGGAGTCACCCCTCAAGAACTCTCTAGTTCTTCTTCTTGGGGACCCACATCAAGTTGATGGGGATCCTTGGTGTTGAAGTAGCCTTTGTTGAAGTTTTGCTTGAAGTAGCCTTGGGAACCCATTCCACCAAAGCTTGGGATTCATCTTCATATGAGTTAATGTCCTCTTGAAGCTTGTTCTTGCCCTTGAGCTTGTGGTCTTGTGGTGGAAGGTCATCTTGAGTATTTGTTCCCTTGGGAAGAGTATTTTCGTACTTCTCCTTTTGAGGAACAAAATTGGGCTTGGGGTATTGACCTTCTTCCCATTCAACTCCATTAGCGTTGAAGTAGCCAACACCATGGTTCTTTCGGTATCCTCCGTGCTTGCGTACAATTTCCTCAAATTTCTTACACCCGGCAAGAATCTTGTAGATACCTTTCTCTATAATTCCTTTCAATAAAGTATTTTCTTGCTCAAGTGTAACTTGGCTAAGAGAATCATCATTAGTGGAATCAATAGAACTACTAGAAGCAACATCATTAGGTTTAGCATTTTTATTGTTGCTACTAGATGAAGAACCTTTCTTGCCTTTGTTACTAGTTTGTTTAGTTTTAACTTGTGGCATAAATGTAGACAAGAGTAGTCATTTGGCTAGATAAGATGAAGTCTTCTTTCGGAGATCGTCATTGATAGCTTTAAGAAACTCATGCTCTTGCTCCAAGTTGAGCTTCTCGAAGCGTAGCTTCTCATGAGTCCTTACAAGCTCTCTATGAATCAAATAGATCATAGGAGTTGGTAGTCACTAGAGCAATTCTGGCAACACCATCATCTTGACTATAGTCAGAGTCGGAGTGATATCTTCTCTCGGAGTTGTTGTCGGAGTCGGAGTCGGAAACCCATTCACCAACATGAGCTTGATGTTTTCTTCTTGTGTAGCTCTTGATGTACTTGTCCTTCTTCTCCGAATCTCTACTTCTCCTTGAGGGTCTTCGTTCATAACGATCATCTCTTCTCCTTCTCTCTCTTTGAGGTGATTCATTCCTTGAGCTTCGTCTTCTAGATGACTCTTCTCTTCGTTTGTAGGGAGCCGTGCACTAATTGGAGTAGTGTCCGGGCTTCCCACAATTGTAGCAATTGCGGTCACGACTTGACGAACGCTTCTCATCATATCTTGAGTTGGAGATTCGTTCTTTGCCTCTATTCTTGTCGAACTTGTTGAATTTCTTGACCATGAGGCTTATCTCTTCATTGGTGACAAGGTTGTCCCTTGACGTTGCGGGAGCATCACTTGTGGCTTTGTAAGCACCGCTAGACTTGTTGTGAAGCTCTTCTTTGTCTTTGAGTGTCATCTCATGAGCAACAATCCTTCCAATGACTTCCGTAGGCTTGAGATCTTTGTAGTTGGGCATCATTTGGATCAATGTGCACACGGTGTCGTATCTCTCATCCAAAGCTCTAAGTATCTTATTGATGATGAATTTGTCGGTCATTTCTTCGCTTCCTAAGCCAGCAATCTCATTGGTGATGAGAGCTAGCCTAGAGTACATCTCTGCGACTCCTTCACCATCCTTCATCTTGAACTTGTCAAGCTGACTTTAAAGAACATCTAACTTGGATTCTCTCACGGACTTGGTTCCATCGTGCATATCAACCAAAGTATCACAAATCTCTTTTGCATTCTCAAGACGGCTGATTTTGTTGAATTCTTCGGGGCATAGGCAGTTGAAGAGAATGTCATGTGCTTGAGCGTTGTATTGCAACGTCTTCAATTCATCCGCGGTCGCTTCACGATCCGGTTCCTTTCCATCACCAAAGAATTCACCTTGCAAGCCAACACGAACAACAGCCCATACGGCAGGGTTATGACCAAGAATATGCATTTTCATTTTGTGCTTCCAACTAGCAAAATTTGTGCCATCAAAGTACGGACCTCTACGGTGATAATTTCCCTCACTAGACGCCATACTCTCCTAGGTTGTGAGACCAATGCAATGGAGACCAAAGCTCTGATACCACTTGTAGGACCGAAAGTATGTCTAGAGGGGGGGGGGGTGATTAGACTACTTGACCAAATAAAATTTCTAACTTTCCCAATTTTTAGTGTTGGCAGATTTTAGCATTCATGGCAAGTCAAGTACACCCTACACATGCATGTCTAAGAGTATAGCATCGGAAAGTAACAACAAGCATGAGTAGAAAGGAAGGGTAGGAGGATCAAACGCAATTGTAGACACGATGATTTTTCCCGTGGTTCCGATAGGTGGTGCTATCATACGTCCACGTTTATGGAGTCTTCAACCCACGGAGGGTAACGGTCGCGAGAGTCCACGGAGGGCTCCACCCATAAGGGTCCACGAAGTAGCAACCTTGACTATTCCATAATGGCTTCCGTCCATGAAGGACTAGCCTCACTATGGGTAGATCTTCACGAAGTAGGCGATCTCCTTGCCCTTACAAACTTCTTGGTTCAACTCCACAACACGAAGTAGGAGGCTCCCAAGCGACACCTAACCAATCTAGGTGGCACCACCCTCCAAAAGGTAATAGGCTCGGCAATGACGATGAACTCCTTGCTCTTGTGCTTCAAGATGATAGCCTCCTCAACACACAATCACTCTCTCATAGATTTGGCTTGGTGGAAGAGATGGGATTGGTGGAAAGCAACTTGGGGAGGCTAGAGATCAAGATTCATATGGTTGGAATGGAATGGCATGATCTCAACACATGAGTAGGTGGCTCTCTCTCTCAGAAAACTGGATGGGGCAAGTATGGAATAGTTCTGAGTGCTTGTTTTTCGAGTGGGTGGTGGTGAAGGGGTATATATAGGCATCCCCAAAAATCCAACCGTTACACACAAAATGACCAACTCGGTGACACCGATGTGTTAATCTCGGTGGTACCGAAGTGACCAAAAGGTGGCAACTTTTGAATCTCGGTGAGACCGATATAGGAAACTCGGTTGCACAGATAAGGTGACCAACAGTCAGATTACCCAATCTCGGTGACGCCGATCAAGCAATCTCGGTGGTACCGATATTGTGAAACTGCGTAACAGAAAGTTGGCAACCCAAACTCGGTGGCACCGAAACAGAATCGGTTGCACCGAAAGGCTAGGGTTTGGCTAATGTCTGTCTGAGTATGGGAATCGGTGGAACCGAGTGGAAGGTGTTGGTTGCACCGATTTTGGATATTTGACTTTGGACAGACTTTTGTGGAAGAGCTTGTGGGTGTTTTTGGTGACCATCACTTGTGCACGTATGAGCATTTTGTTCACCAATAGTACCTTACCCCTTTTTAATAGTATTGGCTTTCCTATGGACTCAAAGTGATTTCTCACAAAGTAAAATGTAGAGTCCTCTTGCTTGAAGCTTTGCCAATCCATTTCCTTGCATCTTGGGGTATCTCCACAATCTCCACAATCCTTTTGCCAATCCTATCATTGAACTTTTCCTGAAATATACTTAGTGGAAACATTAGTTCAGGGACTTATATGTTGTTATTAATTACCAAAACTACCAAGGGAGCAAATGTGCTTTCACCATGTTCTCTTCCTGAACTCCCTTGAAAAGAGACGATCACGGTTACGCACACGGTTGGATTTTAATTGGGTTTACTTCAAGTTTTCTGTAACCTGGTATTATAAAGTTTCCAAGTTGTCACATAACCACCGACATGGTTTTACGGAAGATTTAACCCTACAGGGGTGCTCCAACTCATCCATCACAAACTAGCCACAAGCTACGGTAGAAAAGCTCAACCGCGGGATAGCCCGAAGTGTCCTTGGAATCTCGGTGCACAAGACATTCGTTAAAGGTAAAACAAATCAAGCAAGACCGCCTGTCATGCTAGATCCCAATAGGAACCGCACGTATCTCGTTCTCTGGGCACAACCAGATGGTGAAGACGTTGGGTTGGCTGAGACCCCGATTGCCCAGTGGGCGCTGGATGTCGCCCAGTTTGGAACAACACCATCAACACTGCCCCCTGTATTATCTTGAATTAAAATCTACGTGTTCCTGACACCCTATGAATTAATAAAGGTATTTAGTATTATTATGTTGGCAAATTTTAGTACCAATATTGGGCCTTGCGGGAAGAGTTTTATCCCAAAACAAATCATCAAGGGGGTCCCCATAACAACCCCAATCATGTTAGGAGCGCTCAATATGGAACATAACACCGGTAATCGGAACTAAGGCGACAAGAGTGGAATAGAACACTAAGCAAAAGGCCGAGCCTTCCACCCATTACCAAGTATATAGGTGCATTAATTTAAATCGCAAGAATGATGTGATGTCCCAAGATATCCATGTCCACATGGAACAACCGTCACCTACAACTAGCAACGTTATAAGTGGGGCTGAGCAAGCGGTAACTTAGCCAAACAACGGTTTGCTAGGACGTGGAGGGTTAGAGACTTATCATGGTATTTTGAGAGGTTTGGCAAACAAGTGATAGGTAGCGAGACATAGCGATAGAATCGAGACAACTAGCATAGCAAAGATAGTAGTGGTATCTAGGGTAATGATCATCTTGCCTATAATCCCGCTTGGAAGAAGATCGAATCCATGAAGTAGACGAACGGGCATAGACGAACAAATCCTCACACTCCGAAAGTTTATCGGAACTCAAGCAAGAAGAAGCAATCCAAAAAAAATGACACGGTAAACACCACAACATATTCATGACATGGTGCACAGTGAAATATGATGCATGCCCAATCAATTATGCATAACATGGAAAACACAACAATCAGATACTACACATGTTGCATATTGACGACACTCCACACTCGAATTATTTAGTTCATTCTTGTTTAGGTACCCAACAAATTTAAATGTTGTTTATCATGACAAGAGGTGAAGCATAATTAAACCATCTATCTAGACATTTTAAATGAGGCCGGAAACAACATATAGCATTTCTGAAACGACCCCATATGCAAATTTCGAAATTGGTACAGATATGTCCTAAGCATATTTTATATTTGTTAAACAGGGAAACAAAATGCACCATGTGTTTCTACACGTCATTCTAGGCGATTTACATATAAACAACAACCTCAACATCTTAACCATGGATGCAATAGAAGGTTATGAAACTACTTGCAATTCTAAACAAGTTTAATGTATTACATGCTCAAAACGGATCCATGGTTCACAAGATGCAAACAACACAAGTTTTACATACAATCTGTGAACAACAGTGAGATTCCTACTTTGGAGCAATAAAACATGATGCTATAGGATGCTAACATGAAAATAAATGGCATGATACTGTAGTACACTTAAAATGCTTCAAAATTCATATAAAGATCATTTTCATAGGCATCATGTATGAATTGATATGATTTTCTCAAGATGCAAAGTTTCTTTCCATATTAAGGAATTAGAGAAAATAACAGTTTTCATGCAAGCATAAACATTGGGATGACATGTTGAGGGCAATTTTTAAATATGCTACAAGAAGTTTTCATGGCAAGAAAATTTATGGTGTGATAGAATATATGATGAAGATCAAAACATGTTTACTGAACATCTACATATGACCTCTAGATCAATGCCATTCATCAAGATAAGTTGACAAGTTTTAAAACGGCAGTTTCAGACTTGGTGAAAATCTGGGATGCAAAACAGTTACTTCATGATGCTGTTTTGGGAGGCACAAAATGTAGGTGTATCCATTTTAATATTTATGAAATTGATATGTATATGCAGTAGACATGGAAATGTTCAAATTACTCTATTGGTACAAATTCATAGGATGCATGGATCATTTACTATGATTTTTACAAAATGGAACTTACTGTTAACAGCAAAACAGATTTATCACGAATGTCACTTTAGTGAAAGAAACTAACATGATATAGATGTTTTACATGGATACCAAAGGCATGGAATTGTAGAGCACATCACAAAGACCAAATCACATGAAGAAGTCATATGCATATGAGCTATAGATTTGATGCAATCATCCTCACAAGTTTGAATGTGTTACCAGATTCTGTAGATTAATTCATGATACACTTTTGCAACCTAGATTACAGCACGTAGATGAATCCTAATATGTGTGCAAATGCCACCATCATATAGAGGACAAAGTGTAGATACTTTTTCATATAAAGATCATCACTATCCGATGAACAGATTGAACGCTACGAGCACCACAAAATGCATATATGATAAAAACCACAAACGAAAAAGACTTAGTGTGATTTCACCTCGAGGAAAATCGGGATGGGGGGATCCAGCTGGGCTGTTTGGCTGCCTGGATCGAGCGGTCCAGGCCAGAGGCCGGGGCGAGGCCATGGTGCGGTGGCGGCAGTCACCGACGAGGGAGGCCTAGGGCACATGGAAGGCGGATCCGACCGCGGGGGCTGCAGATCCGGCGTGGGACGATGTAGGGGAGGCCAGCAGCAAGGTGCGGGGTGGCGGCCATGGAAGTCCTGCCCATGTAGAAAGAGAGGGAGAGCTTAGAGAGAGAAGAAGCAATAGGAAGAGAGAGAGAGGGGTGGCACGATGGCGGGGGCTCGCCTGGGAGGAGGAGCTCGCCGGCGGCAGCGGCTCCGATGCCGACCGGCGCGGGCGGTGGCAAGGTGCAAGGGGTTGTGCGACGATGCTACCGGTGTCACCGGCGGCGGGTGCTGAGTGGAGCGGGGCGACGGCGTGGCTCGGCCCGGGGCTTGCGCGGGCCTGTGGCGGCGCCAGATGGGCTTGGGGGGCTGCGCGTGGGCTCGGGCGGGCCGCGGCACTAGAGGAGAGAGGAGGTGGAGTGGGGCAGCATGGATTTCGATGACGGCTAGGGATTGCCCAATTCTGGCAAGGGAGGACTTTCCTTGTATAGCAGGGATTCTAGGGTTAGGGATTTTTGCACCGTTTCGAGCTGTTCGATCGCATTCGGACGGCTCCGGCTGCCTGGCTAGGCTAGGTGGGCTAGGTGGGCTGTGTAGGTGGTCTAGGTTGAGATGAGAGGGAAGGTTTGGCAGGCCCACAAAAGTTCTATGTACGAAAAACGTCCGACAAATTAACCGACGATAGTGCCGCTATAGTTATCCGTTGGGGTATCAAACGGACTCCGAATGCGATGAAATTTGGCAGGCGGTCTGCCTACAATATATTAAGACCGCATGCCAACTTTCAACCCATTCCGAGAACAATTTATTCCCACTTATAAAACAATTTTTTAATGATGCCACAGACGCGTGCACGTGTGTTTGGTCTTGAAACGGCCAACGACAAGAAAGGGGAGAACCATCAATTAGTAATTCATGTAAGTTTTGGAAAATGAAGGAAACAGAGTGTCGATGCAATGCGAATGATGTGATGATGAATGTGACAAACAAATAAATCACACGGCGATAACGGAATATATCGAAGTCATCTATAGCATTGGTCTCGGGCTGCTACACTCATCCGCGCATGCGGCCGCAATTTGCTTCTCCGCTTCCAAATGCTCCTTGAGATCCTGACTATACTGTGTGCACCATGACGTTCAGCATCGATTGTTCGCAGGATGGTGCGGTGATTTGGGTGGAAGGTGTCGCCCCGGCGGTCGTGGCATGTGGAATGGAGGAGGGGATGGGGGGTATGGCAGAGGTGTGGATTACGTGACTAGATGGACAAGACCGAGCAGCAGGAAGTATCGTCGCCAACAAGAAGGTGGCCCTGCAAGCAAGCAGTGATGGTTTGAACTTGGAAAGGAAGGGGGAAGCAGGGGAAATGTGGCTTTTGGTAGGTACGAGGGGTGGGGGAGGTAGATATTTCTGTGGCAGCCCAATTTTTTTCGTTCGGTGCAGCAAAAAACTGGCACGCAAAGTCTCATCAGAAACAGTGCCTTACTCAGAACTATGTGCGATATCTAAACATCACAAACGAATCCTATAGTTTAGCCCATGTGTGATGAGTTTGAACGTGCAAATTTTGGTATCCAAGCTTCCGGGGTAAGATATTGGATAGTACATTGCGCATGGTTCGTGCTAACAAATTGTGTGTGATGTACTTGCATTTCATTTTTATTTGGAAGACAAAATGGGGATATGACGGCAAATTTTGGTCTGAATTTCCCTTGTTACAGTGGTCTTATTTGAGTACTACACAAAAGATCCTTCATCACCTACTTAATCGAGCAATTAAACAGAGTTGGTTAACCTAAGCATTACTCTAACAAAAGACCAACGCTCTAAACAAAGACTAGTATTTCGCATGGCGCTTGTCAATCTCTGCCGCATCCTCCATGACCAGCTCGGGCTCGATGACCTCTGGGGGAAGGGACTCCATGGCATCCATCACCACATACTCCACAAGCATCTCGCAGTCGGTGTCCGCCATCTCTTTGGAAAAGGCCGCCACAAGCCGGGCATGGACGGTCACGCTCCGTGCGTTGACGACCTCCATCTTGTCTAGGTAGGCCGCCGATGAACGGACGACTGCTCAAGCGCTCTCAGCGATTTCCAACTCTTTGTACGTGGGTTGTCACCTGGTGTCGGAGAAGGCCGGTGCTATTTGTGCGGTGACCAACACGATTTGGGCGTGGGCGGCCTCGGTGTAGGCGTGGGCAGACGCCATCAGGGCTATGGCGGCCACAGAGGAACAAACAACTGCTATGCCGTTCATTTGCTATCCCCGCCGCAGATGTTGCTGCCGCCATCTCAGCAGCAGCTGCCCTTTTGGCTGCTACAGCTGCCCTAACGGAGATTGCGGCCGCGCTCAGGGATGTTGTTATCACGCTCATGGCTGATGAGGCCTCGCTTGGGCCGGAGTGGGTCACCGAAGTTGCCCCCATGACATGGATCCACGTCCCCATCTTTTAGTGGCTTGGGGAGCAAGTGTGGTTGACATGCCGACGGTGGACTGTAGCCAACTAAGCTTTCGACGTAAGCCATATATACGAGGATTGGCCCAAGATATATTATACGGCATCACACACGATTCATGATCTCAAACTATTTGTGATGTACGTGATTTTCATATTGTTTTAAAATGAAAAATGAGGTTACATCAACAAAGGAAGGTGTTTATCTACAATGAACATGCAACTACAGGAGTGTCGTGCTAAAATATGGAATTATTCAGGGTTCATTTGGTCTTTTTTATACATTAATTGAGTTTTCTAGGCATTTAATGAGCACAACAGAAATTTGAACTACAATCACAAGGTCCAGTGCACCAAAATGGATCAAAAAATCATATAATGTGTCCCTGGTTGAATGTTTAGGTCCCATGCAAGAAATGGGAATGAATTTCAAACATCTCGGCGTCGTGGCTCGGCCATAGACATTGAGAATCTAGTTTTTTCAATTCTAGTAAATCCAAATCTCGTCAGAAATTCATGAAACATGGCATGGTATCATCGCATGTCACATATGTGCCATGGTAAATTATTTGTCCTATTTGGGACAAGTTTTGGCACAAGCCTCTTACAAACCGGAGCTTCTCACAGGAAGCTACGTGGTTCCGATAGGGAACGTGTGTCACCTTTTGTGGGCGAACTTACATCCGCTACCTCTTCTCCCCTTGATTTTTTTGCAGAGGCAACATGGACCAATAGGAATGTCTTGCTAAAATATGGAATTATCCAGGGTTCGTTTCGCCTTTTTTATACATTAATTGAGTTTTCTAGGCATTTAATGAGCATAATTCAAATTTGAACTAAAATCACAAGGTCCAGTGCACCAAAATGGGTTGAAAAATCATATACTTGTCCCTGACTGCATGTTTAGGTCTCATGCAAGAAATGGGAATGAATTTCAAACATCCCGGCTTTGTGGCTCAACCATAAACATTGAGTATCTAGGTTTTTAAATTCCAGTAAATCCAAATCTCGTCAGAAATTCATGAAACTTGGCATGGTGTCAAGGCATGGTACATATCTGCCGTGGTAATTTTTTTGTCCAATTTGGGACAAGTTTTGGCACAAGGCTCGTAGAAATGAGAGCTTCTCACAAGAAGCTACATGATTCCGATAGGGAACTTTTGTCACCTTTTGTGGGCGAAACGATATCCGCTGCCTCTTCTCCCCTTGTTTTTTTTCTAGAGGCAACATAGACCAATAGGAGTGCCGTGCTAAAATACGGAATTATTCAGGGTTCGTTTGGCCATTTTTATACATCAATTGAGTGTTATAGACATTTAATAAGCATAATTCAAATATGAACTACAAATAAAAGGTCCAGTGCACTAAAATTGATCGAAAATTTTTATACATGTCCCGGGCTGCATGTTTAGGTCCCATGAAACAAATGGGAATTAATTTCAAACATCTTGGCATCGTGGCTCGGCCATAGACATTGAGAATCTAGGTTTTTAAAATTCCAATAAATCCAAATCTCATCAGAAATTCATGCTTGGCATGGTGTCATGGCATGGCACATGTGTGCCATGGTATTTTTTTCCAATTTGGACAAGTTTTGAAACAAGCCTCTTACAAGCCGTTGCTTCTCACAAGAAGCTGTGTGGTTTCGATAGGGAACATTTGTCACCTTTCACTACTAGGGAAAACCTTATACACAGAACCTTAGCAGTCGCGCTGGATAAAAAGAGGCGCTACTGCTACTTAGCTGTAGCGCGCGTGCAGAACAGGCACTACTTCTAATATTGCCCGCACCGTTGCCGTCAGGATAGGTTTAGTAGTAGTGCGCGCCAGAGAAACACGCTACTGCTAAAAGAATAGTAGTAGCGTGTTTTCAGGGTAGGGCGCTACTGCTAAGTTTGAACCTGGCCACATGGCGGGCCCCACTTAGCAGTAGCGCCTCTCCCTGAGGCGCGCTACTACTATCTTTTTAGCAGCAGCGCGTTTTCTGCCAAGCCACCACCTTTTTCCTCCCCCCATCCCCCCTCCCCATCATCCTCTCTTCCTTCACTTTCCCCTAGCTCCCACCTCCTCTCTCCCTCACTTTGCTTCTTCCTCACTACTTCTCCCCCCCATTACTCTCCTTCTTCTACCTCCCTCTCTCTCTCTTTATTGCTCCTAGCTAACTACACCACCTCCATTAATGCATCTCCTTTCTCTTTTTCCTTCCCCATCCACTAGGTAGTTTAACTCATCTCCTTCCCAAACTAGCTAGGTAGATCTATCATTTAATGAACTGACCTATGTACTTCCCTAACTAGATCTAGCCATGTCATGGAAGTAAGCTTTGTCCACTTATGATCATTCCCCTAGGTGGTGTGGCGACACCGATCGACATCATCATCACCGTGCTCGATCTCGAGATAGGTGATTAAAAATTTGTGCTTTTGCAAGAATGGAAATATGTGTATGTGTGCGATATGACATAATCGGGCAATATGATGGAAAGTGTGTGTGTGGCATGAGTTGCCGCCGAATTGTGCTTGAGTTGCCTATGTTTTGCCGAAATGTCGATTTATTTCCGTTTCGACGAATTTCGGGCAAACTCTATATGTCCTATTTTTAGGGAAGGTCATGCCGAATTTTTGTATGACTTTGATGCATGCATGCATTTTTATAATCAATTTGTTTATTATTACCGTGCAGGCGTTCATGATGGTCAGTGGAACGATGGTGGAAAGGTGGTTGCGGTCGGCGGTGCAGGACATGAATGAAAATAACCGGACAGAGATTATATGTCCGTGTCGAAGATGCAAAGGAGGAGTTTGGCTCGACCCCTATGAGCATGGTCGTGTGATAGCGCACCTGCTCATGACTGGTTTCATGGATGGCTATACTCGGTGGATAATTGAAGATGATGATGATGAGGAGGAGGAGGACGCCAACGGGGCAGGCAATGACGACACGGGGCAAGACGAAGATATGACCGATAATGGAGGAGGAGAAGGGGCCGGACATGGCGGCGGGGAAGAGGCCAGACATGGCGGCGGAGAAGAGGCCGGACATGGCGGCGGAGAAGAGGCAGGACATGGCGGCGGAGAAAACGTGGACTCCACACCGCACACTTTGTCGGTACTAAATTCAATCGTGCGGGACCCTCATGTTCAAGAACTGCTACGCAAGGAGACGTGTACTGACAGAGCTGCTTCTAGAGAAGAGGCCAAGCTGCAGCAGCTGGTGGTTGACTCGAACACTCCATTGTATGATGGTTGCGATCCTGAGGTAACCCGCTTGAGTTTCACGCTCGAACTTCTGAAGACGAAGGATAAAAACAAATGGACCGACACTAGCCTCGATGAGCTTCTCAAGTACCTAAAGGATGTTCTTCCCGTGGGGAATCTATGTCCTACTAGTGTGGATGACGCCAAGAAGATCGTGTGCCCTCTTGATCTGCCGCACATTAGATACCATGCATGCATCACCGATTGCATAATTTATCGGAAGGAGCACGTGAAAAAAACCAGCTATCTGGTGTGCAATGCTTCTCGATACAAGAAGGCCGGGAAGAAATCTCCCCAGAAAGTTGTATGGTACTTACCGATCACTCCCCGTCTGCAACGTTATTTTGTAGATCCCAAGGAAGCAAAGCTCATGCGTTGGCACGCGAAGAGGACAAAGCCGGACGATGGAGATGATCCAAAGCTAAGACGCATCATGGATGGAAGCCAGTGGAGAGCGTTCAACGACGAATATCGATATTTCGCATGTGATGCAAGGAACATCGCGCTTGGTGCGTGTAACGATGGCATGAATCCGTTTGGCAACCAGAACGCCAACCATAGCACATGGCCCGTGTTTGTATGGATGTACAAGATCCCCCCTAGTTGTGCATGAAGTCGAAGTACATACACATGAGCATGCTGATTCAAGGGCCAAAACAACCGGGAAATAATATTAATCTATATCTGGGGCTACTTCAAGAGGAGTTAGACACATTATGGAAAACACCGGCCAAGACATGGGATGCCAACAAAGGCGAGTATTTCTATATGAGAGTCGCGCTGATGACGACGGTGCACGACTATCTCGGTTACGGATATGTCGCAGGCCAGGTGTGCCACGGATATTGCGGATGCATGCGGTGCATGGATGATACGACGTCTCAGCAGCTAACGTCAACGAAAGATGGCGGGTCTGGGAAAATCGTGTACATGGGGCATCGAAGATGGCTCGAGAAGGATGACCCGTGGAGAGACCGTGGAGATCTATTCAATGGTGAGGCTAAGCATCGAGGACCTCCACATAAGTGGAGCGGCGCCGAAATCGATGAGCTCTTGAAAAACTGGGAACAGTGCCCCGTGACGGGAAAGATGATGAAAAAGGCGAGCGGAGCCGCTGCTGAAGGTATGGAAGACGAGGTCTGTTTTCTGGGACTTGGAGTACTGGCACAAACTCGACACGCCACATTGCCTTGATCAAATGCATATCTATAAGAATGTCCTTGAGAGCTTGCTTGCGACACTGATGAACATGCCGGATAAGACCAAGGATGGGCCGAAGGCAAGAAGAACTTGCAAGATTTGAATATCAGGGCAGATCTGCACATGTCGCCCCGTAAAAAGTCAGAGGAGACAGAGACGGAGACGGAGGCACGTGAGAAGAAGTGCAAAAAAGTGAAGGAAGAGGATTATTGCCCCCGTTGTCGCTTCACCTTAAGTCCGGCTGAGATCGATCAATTCTTCAAGTGCCTTACCGGAATCAAAGTTAGTTCCGGTTACTGTGGGAAGATAAGCAGATTTCTAGACACGAAGAAGAAAAGGTTCAGCGCGATGAAGTCCCATGACTATCATGTGATGATGATGCAGATACTACCTGTTGCCCTTAGAGGGATAATGGACAAGCACGTCCGTGAGATGCTTATTAGTCTCTGCAACTTTTTCAACGTCATCTCTCGAAAGTCGATCAGTGTGAAGCAGCTCCGAAGGCTACAAGAAGAGATCGTTGTGATACTAAATGAGCTTGAGATGTACTTCCCGCCCGCGTTCTTTGACGTCATGGTGCATCTGTGTGTCCATATTGTGGACGACATAATAGACCTGGGGCCGTCATTCCTATATAACATGATGCCATTCGAGAGGATGAATGGGGTCATCAAAGGATTCGTTCGTAACATGTCCCGTCCGGATGGAAGCATCGTCCAGGGCTATCTGACACAAGAGTGCATCTCTTTCTGCGAGAATTATCTATATGGCGGAGACCTTCCTGGTGTTGGTTTGCCTGTTAAGAAGCACGTTGGGAGGCTCGAAGGAGAAGGTCACTCCAACGGTCGCAGGGAAGTGCATGTGGCCTACTCAGATCGACGCAACGACTTTGACAGAGCAAATTTAGTATTGCTACAACACGTAGACCAAGTAGATTCTTTCGTGACATTGCACAAAGAAACCATCGCAAAGAAGTATCGTGACCAGGGGGTATGCAGGACGGATGCCGAAGTTACTAGAGAGCACAATTCCACTTTCCTGCATTGGTTCAAAGGGCTTATTCTTGCTAATCCCCCGGAACAGGCCTCTAAGGACGGATTGCTCATATACGCCTTAGCACATGGCCCCTCGACCAACCTCGTGACCTATCAGGCATACGATATCAACGGATACACGTTCTACACGGATGCCAAAGATATGAACAGTGATTGGCAGAACTCAGGGGTGACAATGGAATGCATGACCGACAGCGACAACGGCGCAACTGAGAGATTTTACGGAAGGGTCGAGGAGATCTGGGAGCTTGACTACTCTGGACTGCACAGCGCGACGATGTTTCGTGGCAGATGGGCTAAGAATGTCGAAAGAGAAAACTGGTATTTCACTACCATGACTATACCCGACGCCAAGAGCGCTATCGTGAACGCCATCGCAAAAAACGAGCCATGGGTACACGCTAAGCACGTGACACAATGCTTCTTCATAACCGACCCGAGAAATCCCAGCCGTGTTGTCATGAGGAGAGGCAAAAGGAACATCATTGGAATGGATGGAGTCACCAACGAGGAAGACTACGACCAGTACGGCAACCCGATGAGGGAAGATGACTGTGACGATGAAGTATACGTCAAAAGAAGAATCAATACTACATTACCTAAGAAAGATCGTACTCCATGGAAAAGGAAAAGTCACAATGAGGGGCTCAATTATTCGTCAACGAACTAGAAGCTTAAGGGAAAGAAGCTGACTCAAAAACGAAAACGTCGACGCTGATCGAGAAACCGTTATCGGTCAAATGATGTAATATATATGTTCCTATTTTGTGTACACACTTAACCGTTATGCATGTCTCAAATGATGTAATATATATGTTCCTATTTTGTATACACACTTAACCGTCAAATGATGCAATATATATCGCCTTAGTTATATACATTGTATCACCTTCCCTTCGTTCCTGCTCTTGAAAAAAAAAGAAAAAGAAGAAAAGAAAAGGAAAAGAAAATAGAAGAAACAAACAGGAAAAGAAAAGAAAAGGAAAATAAAATAGAAGAAACAAACAAGAATAGAAAAGAAAAGAAAATAGAGGAGTGATAGCAGTAGCGAGTTTCTGTAAAACGCGCTATAGCTATATCAAGTAGTAGTAGCGCGTTTCCGTAAAATGCGCTACTCCTACTTGATATAGCTATAGCGCGTTTTACGTAAACGCGCTACTGCTACTTCCACATAACCCCCCGCGCGGGCTTCCCTCCTCTGCTTCCTCCCCCAATTCCCCCACTCTCTTCTCCCCCTCGTGTTGGAAATATGCCCTAGAGGCAATAATAAATTGGTTATTATTATATTTCCTTGTTCATGATAATCGTTTATTATCCATGCTATAATTGTATTGATTGGAAACTCAAATACATGTGTGGGTACATAGACAACACTGTGTCCCTAGTAAGCCTCTAGTTGACTAGCTCGTTGATCAAAGATGGTTAAGGTTTCCTAGCCATTGACATGAGATGTCATTTGATAACGGGATCACATCATTAGGAGAATGATGTGATGGACAAGACCCAAACTGTAAACGTAGCATTTGATCGTGTCAGTTTATTGCTATTGTTTTCTGCATGTCAAGTATCTGTTCCTTTGACCATGAGATCATGCAACTCACTGACACCGGAGGAATACCTTGTGTGTATCAAACGTCGCAACGTAACTGGGTGACTATAAAGGTGCTCTACAGGTATCTCCGAGGGTGTCTGTTGGGTTGGCATGGATCAAGACTGGGATTTGTTACTCCGTATGACGGAGAGGTATCTCAGGGCCCACTCGGTAATACAACATCACATTGAGCCTTGCAAGCAAAGTGACTAAAGAGTTAGCCACAGGATCTTGTATTACGGAACGAGTAAAGAGACTTGCCGGTAACGAGATTGAACTAGGTATAGTGATACCGACGATCGAATCTCGGGCAAGTAACATACCGAAGAACAAAGGGAACAGCATACGGGATTAACTGAATCCTTGACATAGAGGTTCGACCGATAAAGATCTTCGTAGAATATGTAGGAACCAATATGGGCATCCAGGTCCCGCTATTGGTTATTGATCGTAGAGGTGTCTCGGTCATGTCTACATAGTTCTCGAACCCGCAGGGTCTACACACTTAACGTTTGGTGACGATTAGTATAATTGAGTTATTATGTTGGTGACCGAAAGTTGTTCGGAGTCCCGGATAAGATCCCGGACATGACGAGGATCTCCGGAATAGTCCGGAGGTAAAGATTGATATATGTGATAATAGTGTTTTGATCTCCGGAAGAGTTCCGAAGTTCACCGGAAGAGGTTCCGGATGTTTACCGAAGTGTTCGAGTGCAGCAACACTTTATATGGGCCAAGGGATAAAAGCCCACGAGGTATTGGAAAGTGCAAAAGTAGTTTTGCTGCCGCGTAAGCGGTACTACCGCTTGTGTGAAGCGGTACTACCGCCCGAGCGGTACTACCGCTTGTGTGAAGCGGTACTACCGCCCAAGCGGTACTACCGCTTGTGTGAAGCGGTACTACCGCTTGTGTGCGGCTGTGCACGATTCGGCAGGGGTCCGAGTTGGACTCTTTCCCTGCGGGCCAAACCGACCTTGTGCGGGCAAAACCGACCTGGAGGAGGCTTTTACTCCAAGTTTAGACCCCAAGGCTCAACATATAAATAGAGGGGCAGGGCTAGCACACGGGATACATCAAGATTTCCCCAAGCCGTGTGCGGCAACCCTAACCCTCTAGTTCCTCCGTCATAATCTCCGTAGTGCTTGGCGAAGCCCTGCAGAGATTGTTCCTCACCACCATCACCACGCCGTCGTGCTGCTGGAACTCAACCACTACTTCACCATCGCTCGCTGGATCGAGGAGGTGAAGGCGTCATCAAGCCGTACGTGTGTTGAACGCGGAGGTGCCGTCCGTTCGGCGCTAGTTCGTGATCGGATCGAGGGACGACTTGCGATTTGGATCGCGGAGACGTTCGACTACATCAACCGCGTTTCTTAAACGCTTCCGCTTAGCGATCTACAAGGGTATGTAGATTCACTCTCCCTCTCGTAGATGCTCATCACCATGGATAGATCTTGTGTGTGCGTAGGAAAATTTTTGTTTCCCATGCAACGTTCCCAACACCTCGTCGCTGGAGTCCCTGCCCTTGCCCTCGCCCTCGCCGGAGCCCGAGCACCGACGCCGACCCCGACGTCGCACGCCTCCCTCGCCGTCACGCGGACCCGACCCCGACGCCGGACGCCTCCATCGCCGTCGCTTCGCCTCGGCCCCGACCCCGACGCGGCACGCCTCACTCCTCTGCTTCCTCCCCTCCCAACCTTGGCCGTCGTCGGGCCTGCCTCCTCGCCCTACACCCTCTGTAAGCCCCCCACCGCTCCTCTGTCTCTGCCATTAGGGTTCTAGCTAGGGTTCTTAGGTTAATTTACTTAGTTTTTAGTTAGGGCAGTAGGTTAATTAGGTTATCTATTTAGTTAGGGCAGTAGGTTAATTAGGTTCTTAGGTTAATTTACTTAGTTATGAACCCTATGTATCAAATTTAGTTATGAACACAAGGTAGTTATTTTTTTTGCGGTGATGAATTTAGTTATGAACCCTAGCTAGGTATGAAATTTTATTCAAGGAATTTTTATTCGTATTTAAAGAAAAAATAGAATTGTTGCTATTTGATTTTTTAGTTAAAGCTATTGTTGCTATATGAACCCTATATGATATGTGGACATGTGATTTGGACATGTGATTCAAACAGGGCCGTGGTGGAACAACCCCCCACTAGCTAGCTTATATTTGAAGTGGACATGTGATATTTGGAAAATGATGGTTATGTGCAGGGTAAATGATCCGAGTGGCCTATGTTTCGCCAGAATGTTGATTCATTTCCGTTCCGGTGAATTTCAGGCGCTCAATATGTCCACTTTTTAGCAAAGGTCATGCCAAAATTTCCCGTGAATTTTGGCATGACTTGTGCTAGAAAGTAGATATATCGAGTGCCGGGATTTGCTGGGAAACGGCATTCCGGCAAACCATAGACCTTTTTTTATGTCATTACTCATTTTTATTATAGTTTAAAAATTAAACAAGGAGACTTAATCATAGGAAACATGTCGAACAACGAAGAAACAGGGCCTTGTGACCACGATGCAGATGAGATGGATTATGAGGGTGAACAACAGTACCTAGACTTTTTGTCTGCTAAGCATAGTCAAGGTTTGCAGGACGGCCTCGATGATGGTACTGACGCCGACATCAACACCGACGGTGCCGGCACCGATGTCGGCGCTAACACCGGCGGGGAAGATACCGGCGGGGAAGGTACCGGCGAGGAAGATACCGACGGGGAAGGTACCAGGGCCGAAGCCGCTACCGAAAAGAAGAAGCAGAAGAAGCAGAGGATACAAAAACCTAACAAACTCGGCATCGGACGACTGGTGATCACAAAGATGGCCCCTGGCAAGTTTGAGCCATTAGAGCCGGAAGAACCTCGGAAGTGCTACGGGAACCAAGTCGGATACATCCTACGGGAATGCGCGAGCATCAAAGACGATGACATAAGGGGTAAAAAACATTTGATGCAGTTGCTCCTGACGAAGCTGCACAACAGATTCAAGTTCCCCGACCGGGATGACGCCATAGAACACCCGTGGGATGATAAGAAGATGAAAAAGATTAACAATCACGCCCTGGGCATGTTCAGCAATGATTTGGCCTCCTGGAAAGGGAGGGTGAAACGAGCTATTGAGGCTGAGGAACCCCTGTCCAAGATTCTGGAGGAAAATCCGACACATACGGAAGAGGAGTTCCAAAAGTTCAAGGACACTTGCGCTTCCGAGGCAACCAGGGCTAAGGCTGCGAAATTCAAGAGCCTTCAGCAAAGGAACATGGGGAACCAACGCCTCGGAAGCCATGGCTACCTTTGCAAAAGGCCCATATGGGATAAGGTGGACGATGAATGTGAAGCCGCGGGTCTCCCAGACCCCTTCGCGAAGTTCACCAACCCCTTAGAGCGTAACTTCATCAGGGCCCGCTACAAGTGGGACAAGGAAAAGAAGGTTTTTTACACGGACCCGATCACGAGGAAATTGATTAGAATACTAGTAATTATTCTTTTACCACCTTACATTTAGCTTCTGATCAAGTCGACTACACATTCGTAAACGGTTCACGTTCCTTCTGCAGGACAAGCAACAGAAGCTTGTAGCCGAAAGCCAGTCTTCGTCGATGAGGCCCAAGTGGGACACCCCTCTCAACCGGGCCTTAAACGAACTTAAGGGACTCCCTTTGGACCAGCGGCCGCAATATGGATGTGTGCACGACGTCGGAGACTGCGCCACGTGGAAGGTCTTTTACAACGAGGGCCCGGAGGCCAAGAAGCAGAAAAAGAAGTTCAGTTAGGCGGACATTGACGAGAAGGTGAAGCTTGCGTTCGAGAAAAAAGCAGCTGAGGATGCGAAAAAAGCAGCCGAGGAGAAAAATGAGTTGCTACAGCAGGCAGTCGCTGTAGCTGTAGATGCCTGCAGTAATGATTTCACTACTAACTTGTTCCCGGCTATGATCAACTGGACGAAGGAAAATCCAGACAAGACGGTAGATGATTTCCCCAAGCCCAGCTTCGTCGGGAGCAACTCGGTGAACAACACAACCGCACCATCACCTGCTCACGCAACCGCGCCTGCTCCCGCGCCCGCACCCACACCCGCTCATAGCAGCCCGTCCTCAGTCTCTGGCGCGCTAGGCGGGCCTTCGGCTTTGGCTGAGCTCGACGCCCTCACGGTAATTACATGTCGCACCAACATATATCTAGAATATTTCGTTTTCGTTGCCTTTCGGATGTTTTACGCCGCAGACATGTCTTTGCAGGCCGATGAAACCCCGTGCACCATACTCTACTTGATCAAAGGCCAGAAGGTGGACGTGGGAAAGGCAGTGATAACGAAGCCCTTGGAACTCACGTTCCACGACCAGCCGATGCCCGGTGGGCACTTCAGGGTTACCTTGTCGAGTGTGAAATCGGGGCACGAGGATTTGCCTCCTCCAGTACGGCTAGGGGGAGAGGACGACGAGACCCCGCCGCGGCTTAGAAACTGCAAGGGTTGGGTGCTACTATGGCCGAAGAATCTTCTTTGTCTGGAGCTGGCCGAGAGCACACCAATAACCACACATCAGCAAGCAGGTATGAACACCACCACCCCGCCTACGCAATTACCAGCGCCTGTAGTAGTGCTGGGTGAGAGCGGCGGACGACGCGAGGAAGGGGGTCAAATAGTGGCTGATGTAATCGCACCCGTAGAACAAAGAATGGATGATGAGATGGACGAGGACCCTCTTCGGTTCCTCAATACAGGCGCCTATGACGATGACTTGGAATTGATGAGTCAGCCATATGACGACTTGGGCTATCAGCATGCTGATGAGGAGATGGATGATCTGCCCGGGCAGGAACGTCCTAGCAGGGTTGATTACAAGAAGTCTCTCTTCATGGAATCCTCACAGGACACGCCTGAAGATGCCGCCTCAACACAGGTTCAACTAGCTGAGGGTCGTACAGTGCTTAGCCCGACAACACTATGGCAGGGGTTAAGCAAGGGTCTGGAAGATCAACCCAAGAAAAAGGAGAGTCTGGATGGTCAGCCCAAGGAGAAAAAGGAGAGGAGGAGACCGCCGAAGAAAGGCTCTGCTGCCTACAAAGAAGCCAGAGTACATAGCAGCCAGACGGCGGATTTTGAAGAGCGTGTACCCGTCAAAGGTGCGGCAATGATCCATGTCACGGGCGAGCCGATCCTACCGCCGAAACCGCTGGAGGCAATATCAGGGGATCTCAGGAGACTGCACGACCATGTGCTGTCGACTGAGAAAAGCCTACTAGCCTCGAAGGATCTAGGATATCTGACATACGCGGCTCGTGTGCCCGAGGGAAGTGCTACGTCGGCACACGGCCCGCGGAGGTGTTCTTCCTGCGGTTTGACCATATCTTCGAGATGTTTCTGACAAGGCGGCTCGATTTTACAATCGTGCGTCTTTTTTGCGCTACATATGAGCTCCGTCATGAAGAGAGAAGTCGTCTCGCAAATCTGTGTGGCGGATCCATACTACATGCACGAGTCCTTCTTGAGTCTCGGTGACTTTGAGCGTAAAACTGCTAGGGAGTATGTCGAAAACTTCATGGTACAGAATAAGGACCAGAAAATTGTCCTCCTGCCTTATCATCCGAAGTAAGTCAGTGCCGAAAAACCCTTTCGTACATTTCAATCATTCCTTCTCGCTCATATGGAGAATAATTTGAGGTGTTCTTTTCCCCACAGCAACGGGCGCGCCATCCTTATCGTTCTTTACCCGCGAGTCTCCCACGCCATGTATTTCGACCCTACCAGAAACTACGAGAAGAAGGACTACACCCACGTAATGAATATTCTAGATGATGCTCTCCAAGGCTTCAGCTTGAGGGCTGGCCACTTGCAGATCAGGAAACAAAGGAACCGCAAGACGGGTTCCTCGCATAAAACTAACTTCTGCTGCATCCATGTCCCGAAAACAAGTAGGAACGATGGATTCTACCTCCTCCATCTCATGATGGAGTTCAGAAGGGATCACCAAAAGCTTCGCACGACAACCAGAAATGATGATCATATTCGCAAGTGGGTAGAATCTCAAGGAGAAGCGGATTATAAACTTACAGATGACTTCTTTCGCATCCAGAGGGACATTGCGACGATCATCATGAAAGAAGTCGTCGAAGAGAAGGGGATGTTCCACCACGGCCCTATATCGCGAGCTGACGTCCGAACTCGCATAGGCATGCAACGTCAGGACCTCACGTCGTTCAAGAAGCTAGGGTGCATCCTCGATGATCTGGAAGGATGGAAGTTCTAGTGATTTACGATGCCGATGATGATGATATGTGTCGGTTGAACTTGTATACTTTATGTAGCGATGAAACTTTGTGATGTCCACGGTCCCTACCGAACTTGCGTAACGCTACTTTGTTAGTTTGGGTACGATGACCTGTGTACCTCTAGTTAATTAGTTTAGGTACGATGAAACTGCGTTGATTATTTATGTTTACTATATGTTGCATCTAGTTGCTAACCCTTTCTTTTTCGTGTTGCTCAAGTATATTTTGTAGCATATGATTCTACATTCTCTTAATGAAGATGCATCTCTAACAGGTACCTAGATTCTTGATGGCGAAGTACCGGTGCTATGTCGTGTAGAAAGGGAAGGTTCCGGGAGTATACGACGAGTGGTCCGAGTGTCAGGCGCAAGTGGAGGGGGTCTCGGGCGCCAGCCATAAAGGCTTCAAAAGCAGACAAGAAGCAGAAGCTAGTTACTTGAGGAGGCTCACGCTAGCGCGAGAGAGGACTCATAACCGCTGCCTCATGTACTGCATAGTTTTGCTCTCACTCATAGTGATAGCTCTTCTCGTGTATATCATTGTTTAGATGGATGACGATGTAGTTGCAAGTATTCGAGACTTGTATCGCTATTTTCGAGAGATGATGACGAGAGACCACTTTGTGTTGGATGATGATTATCATGATGACATGAATTGATAAGACTATTTGTATGTGTATGCTATGATTACATTTGTATGTGTATGATATGCTAGATATTATTGTATAAAGCCTGTATACAAAACAAATATACAGAAAAAACCAGAAACTAATAAAACTAGCAGTAGCACGGCTTACTGTAGCGCGCTGCACCTATTAGCAGCAGCGCGTCCCGGTAAAGCTCGCTACTGCTACCCATGTTTAGCAGTAGCGCGTCTTACTCTAGAGCGCTACAGGTATTAGCAGCAACGCGTTCCGGTAAAGCACGCTACTGCTACCCATGTATAGCAGTAGTGTGGGTCGAACAACGCTACTGCTACAAGTTAGCTGTAGCGCCGTATCAATAGCGCGGGTACCCGCGCTACTGATACACCTAAAAACCGCGCTACTGCTAGGCTTTTCCCTAGTAGTGTTTTGTGGGGAAACGACATCCACCGCCTCTTCTCCCCTTGATTTTGTAGAGGCAACATAGACCAATTGAGTGTCATGGTAAATAATGGAATTATTCAGGGTTCATTCAGCCTTTTTATACATTAATTGACTTTTCTAGGCATTTAATGAGCACAATTCAAATTTGAACTACAATCACAAGGTGAAGTGCACCAAATGGACTAAAAAATCATATACGTGTCCCTGGCTACATATTTAGGTCCCATGCAAGAAATGGGAATGAATTTCAAACATCTCGGCATCATGGCTCGGGCACAGACACTGAGAATCTTTGTTTTTAAATTCCAGTAAATCCAAATCTCGTCAGAAATTGATGAAACTTGGCATGGTGTCATGACATGGCACATAAAGGCATTGTAAGATTTAGTCTTCCAATTTGAGACACGTTTCCGATTTTTTCTCCTACAGACAACATTGAGAATATTGGTTTAAATTATCATAAATACAAAACGCACACAAAATTCATGAAATTGGTCAGGGTCTCGTGATATAGCACAAATATGTTGTGGTATTTTCGTGTCCATTTTGAGAGAAGGCGAAAATATGCTGTTGTATATTTCATGTTCATTTTTCATGGTATTTTTCGTATTATTATTAAATCATTGGCGTTCTACTGACCATTTACGTGCTGCCATGCGTCGCCTCTTTATTGGCTAGGAGGTGCCGTGCAGACAACTTTTTGAGTAGAGGGGAGGCGTGCGAGCAGTATGCTGTGCAGGCTCACCGGGAAGTGACCCCTTTTACCTCCATCGCCGCCCGCGTCGCTTCCATCTTGTCCATTAATGGCACCAGGAGGACTTCAACAACGCCATTCTGGAGGACGACAACACCGACGTAGGACGCCGGCGGCGCTGCCGCTGCCGCCACAATTCACAGTTTGACTGAATGAAATATATGGTTTGATATGTGAATAAAAAACGTCACATGTGAATAAAAAACGTCATTGTTTTTTATCTGAATAAAACACTTATTGCAAACATTTCATACTGAACACCCGTGTGCAGAACGAGAGCTATGGTTCCTTCGCCACTAAGCCAAGTGATAATTTGGCGCGAAGGGTTGGTGGATCCGTCATCGCAAACAATTCTGTCTGATGACCCATGTGCTTACTACACACAATTTGGTAAGATTTGCATCTGTCATATTGGGTAAATTGCTATTTGTCAAATTGGAAACATTTGCATTTTTCAATCTAGTAACATTGGCATTTTTCAACATTGTAACACTGTCATTTGTCAAATTTTGTAGAAACAAAATCACTAGTGTGGTGTGATTTTGCAACTGAAATTCAGCAAACATAGATTTCATTCATAGATTAAGCAGTCATTCCTTATACAAAATAGTTCAACTCGACAGCTGAACCGAACAAACTTCTCTCCAATTGTTGCCAACCACATACTGAAATAGCTAGTTAAACTATATATACTAGCTAATTTAAAGTACGTGGTACAGTTCAACCTTATCTATAGTTAGATGAATTGAACAAAATAGCCCCTAAATACTACTACAGAGGCGCTTTGTACTACTTCTAGCATCCTCTCCTCTGCCAAGCACGGTCAGTAAGAGAAATAGGAGGAGGAGCCTACCGACAAGCCGGAGGAGTGGAATCCATCGCCCTCCGCCGCTCCTGACACGCCTCCTCCAAGCGGCGGGACTCTGCATTGATGTCCGTATTCCGTGCCACTGTTGCGGCTTCTTCTGCGGCCATGGCAGCGGTGAGCTTCATTGTGTGCACTACCTAGTGCTCCTCCTCCTGTAGGAAGTTGATATAGCGCGCAGGTTGCTGAAGCAAAAGCTGAACAACTGGACTTTGGCGGCCTCCTCCTCCTACCTTCGGGCCGAAGTGGCAGAGTGGGTGATGGCCCCGACGGCTGACGGCGGGGTGGTAGCTGATAACCCACAAGTGTAGGGGATCATTTGTAGCCTTTTTCGATAAATAAGAGTGTCGAACCCAACAAGGTGCTAAAGGTAGAACAAATATTCCCTCAAGTTCTATCGACCACCGATACAACTCTACGCACACTTTAACGTTTGCTTTACCTAGAACAAGTATGAAACTATTTTGTAGGTGAAAGGATAGTTTGCACGAATAAAACTAGAAGTACTTAGCGGTAATAAAACTACGAGTAAATTGCAAGATAATAAAAGTTAGTTCTTTAGTAGAAAGCTTTTGTCAAACAAGAAGGTTATTTGTCCCTAGGCAATTGATAACTAGACCGGTAATCATTCTTGCAATTTTAAATGAGGGAGAGGCATGAGCTAACATACTTTCCATACTTGGATCATATGCACTTATGATTGGAACTCTAGCAAGCATCCGCAACTACCAAAGATCATTAAGGTAAAACCCAATCATAGCATTAAGTATCAAGTCCTCTTTACTCCCATATGCAACAACCCACCTACTCGGGTCTGTGTATTCTGTCACTCATGCCACCCACCATAGGCAAATCATGAACACATTGCAACACCCTACAATGGGGGTCCCTCACGTTTGCGCGGGACGGAGGGCACCATAGGACAGCACCATAATAAAATATACACTCATACCAACCACGATCATCAATTAGCCCATAGGACAAAACAGATCTACTCAAACAACATAGGATAGCCACATATCATTGGGAAATAGTATATGGAGTTGAGCACCATGTTTAAGTAGAGATTACAGCGGGGAAGAGAGGTGTTACACTGCTGCATAGAGGGGCAGAGAGTTGGTGTTGACAGCGGCGAAGTTGTTGGTGTAGATCGTCGTCATGATGATTGCCTCGGCGGCGTTCCGGCGCCATCGGAAGAGAGGGGGAGAGAACCCCCTCCTTATTATTCTTCCTTGGAATCCCCCCTAGATGGGAGGAGAGTTCCTCCTGTGGCCCATGGCCCTCTTGGCGGTGGAGGGGCAGGAGCCCCTCCGAGATTGGATCTCCCTCTCTGTTCTCTTCTGTTTCGCGTTCCTGTTTTCTGGCCGAAAACTGTTTCTTATATTCCCGGAAATCCGTAACTCCAATTGTGCTGAGATTTTAACACGATTTTTTTACGGATATAAGCTTCCTTGAGCCCGAAGTAGAGCTCCAACCAACTTACGAGGTGAGCACAAGACATCACCACGTGCCTGGGCCCTCGGGCTTGCCTCGGTATCTCGTGGTGGCCGTGGGCCTCTCTTTGCGTTGATTCCAACTCCCAAAAATCACAAATATTCCAAAATAATTCTTCGTAAATTTTTATCGCGTTTGGACTTCGTTTGATATGGATATTCTGTGAAACAAAAAACATGCAACAAACAGGAACTAGCACTGGGCACTGGATCAATATGTTAGTCCAATAAATCATATAAAATGTTTCCAAAAATATGTGAAAGTTGTATAATATTGGAATGAAACAATCAAACATTATAGATACGATGGAGACATATCAGTGGCCAAGGCGGATGATGGTGTGCTGGCGGCCAAGGTGGTCGCCGGCGGGGTGGAGGCAACGACGGCCGGCAGTGGCGTCGCGGCCATGGCGGCCGCGGACAACAGCTTCCTTCGAGCAGTAGTGGTGGAGGCTGTGGTGGGTGCGGTGCACACAACCATCATGGTCGCCACGCAAACTGCACGCTTCCGGGAACTGCGCCGCCGACACGGTGCAGCCTCACGGCTGGAGTTGTCCTCGGGAGGAGTGGCTGACCGACGATGACGGACCGGTGCCATTGGCGATTGGGAAAGAAGCAAACTAGAGAAGCTACAGGGAGAGAGGGGATGGATGTGATGTGGAGCCGCCGGCCGTGAGGGTTTATAAAGCAGACCAACAAGTATTGGGTGTTTGGGGGATTTTGCCGAGATATGCGGGAAGCTTGCGCGGCTGCGCGCGGGAACCTGTGCGGTTGCGTGGGAATTAGCTCACCGATGCCTTTTCGAGATAAATCATGGCCCAACGAAATGCCCGTTCGGTGCCGAAGCGTGCACTGGAATCCTCGGGCGGGAACGCGGTGACAAGATGTGACACAGGTGGAAGAAACGATAAGTACAAAAACAATTAATAATAAAAAAACGTTTGCGTTTTATTACATAGCAAACGACCATTCTCTACGCACTATTGCGAATTGCTCTATGCATGAGGTTGCTCGTGGTTGAGGCGGCCACGACGCGCTATGCTTGCGCGCTCTACCGGCGTCCATCCGCGCGCGAATGGTCACATACATTTGAGGGGCCATATGCATGCGGTTGCACCGCGCCTAGCGCCACCATGCAGTTACGTGCGTCATGATGCAGTTAAGCGCTGCAAAAACTGCCATGCAATCATGTCGAAATTCCAGGATGTTCCAACGCCCACCCATTTGTTCCCGCGGCCATTTACCTTCATCTATTCAACCTTCCGATCACCACACAACACAAGAAGCACACCCACAACGACAAATATAGAGAGGATGCACTCTTCATATCTTCAACCTTCCTGCGTGGATCCAATGGTGGCGATCCCAGAGGCTGCCGGTGCCAAGCGGTAGTTCACCATTGTTGCCAAAGTGGACACTCACATCAGGAAGACAGACCTCTCGATGGTGTACACCAATGACCCGGTCCTGGTGGAGAACTCGATCAACACTATTGAGCAGTTGCTTTCTGATGATGACAAGTATAAAGTGGTCGACTCCCACCTCGAGTACACCGACGATCGTGCTGGATATGATTAGAAGGTTGCCGTCGCCCAGTTGTGCATGTGCCATCACGTCCTCATCGACCACTATTACCTGGCCACACAAGGCCATTCATGCCATTTGGAGTTGTATTTTGTCCTATGGAATTTTTGCAATATTTTGGAAAATGGAAAAATAAAAACACGACTGTACAACAAGGCCAGAAGGGCGTCAGCTGAGCCGGCCCAGTGGGGAAACAGCCCGCGCACGGCAGCCACGTTGAAGGCGTATTCGAGGAATACGCCTCCACTTACCAGCGAACCGGTACACGCGTGGTTCGTTTAAACGTGAAAGGTGGGCCACCCGGACCCACATGCCAGTGAGAGAGAGAGGAGGGGAGAGAGGATGGCACGGAGGAGGCAAAGGGCTTCACTAGCAGCGCTACGGGGCACCGGGGGGGGGTTGATCTGAGGGCACCGCCACGCTCAAGGGCTTTTCGCTGTTTGAGGAGAAGTTTAGCTGGTCGCCTGTGGGGACCCCGACTCATAAGTTGTGATCACCGAATGCACGTGTACAGTGATCCCAGAGATCAATGCTCACTGAACACACAGAAGCTGAATAACAAGATTCTTACATTTAGTACATACTGTTTTACTCAAATATGACCTTTATGGCCAAGTCTTCATAAACTCGCAGCGGAAATCTTCAACGATAGCATGGACCCATGCCATCTGCCTTAACCCTACATGCATTCTGAGTGGGAAGCTTCCTAGCTTGCATGCTCGTCACCAAGGTACTCTTCATTATATCCTGTTCTTTCATGCTTGGCCAATAAAATAACCAGTGGCAAGCCAATGAGTACTTTCGAATGTACTCGCAAGTAACCCATGTTTGGAACAAGGTACAACAATGCATGATATAGCACTAAGTAATTTATTTTGCAGGAAGCTAACTTTTGGAATGCAATGGCATGTCCTATCATCTTGTAAGCATGCATCATGAGTCCACAAATATCTATATGAATAGGTTACATATATCAATATAAACAAGGTTTGAACATCACATGTTCAATCATTTCATCAAGTCATCCAACTTAGCTCAAGTATCTCTTTGTCACACACACACACCACGTTTTGTGAAAACAATGGACATAGCCCAAGAGCGGTCATCCAACTGTCCTTGACCGTGGACATGGCTATTCGAATAATTTTACACTCTGCAGAGGTTGCACACTTTACCCATAAGACTTGAGAAACTTCCGTGTCAAGCCACGACTCGCGGTATATTGCATACCCGAGGTAAGTACACGAACAATGCCTTTCCCCTGACGATACTAATCAAAGAGTCCACTCGTTGGCACACAACCCGCATGATGTACATCACAAGTATCATCCATGAAGGGACCAACGGTGTGCCCGGTGTCTGTAAAAACAGCCCATGATCGACCTTTCCGGCACGACCCCGTATCGAGAGTGACCACGTCATTCCCGCCACTGGTAATGCGGGCTCCCTGCTAGCATCGACCAAAGTAATCAACAAAGCCCCGTCCCATAAGGGGTATCGTGGTTGTGCATGTAAGGTTGGAATAACTGTCGCAACTTACACCAATCTGTTTTCAAAAACAACACACTCACTTGCTCTGGTACACCACTTCTTTCTCAAGTGGTGACCTAGTTCATCTTCTCCCTCGGGCATTAGCGACACCCGACGGGATTTTCAAAAGTCTTTGAAAACACTTTGTTTCCATCACCATGCATATACCCGTCCCATTCACGTAGCAACTACTTTAGCATCCTACCTACTTCCCACCCACACAACTCTAAGCAATGGTAGAGTCATGTCATCCAAGTATCAACGAGGAAGTAACAGACGTAACCCATCAAGGTGGTCACCATAGCATCACGATAAATACATCAAGAATAAAGTGCTATATGCCATGCATAAAAAGGTTTCTTTAGACATGGTCAAAAGGGCTGCTTGCCTGGCTCAGCAAAGTCTTCGAGGTCTTCACACACTTCTGGTCCAACTCCGAGCACTCCGTCCACTTCATCAACTATCACCGTAAACAACCATAATAAGCAACAACAAGCAGAGAAATAAAAGTGCTCTATAAATAGGATTTTATGTTTCTTGGACATCTCCGGTCATAAGAAAAATACCTAACGTGGCTCTACTTGAGTTGGATCAATGAGGCTTTTTGAATGGTGGAAATGGATGAAATGATGATCCTAAGAAGTCTACAGAAAACATTTTTTTATAAAAATGAGTCGATGTACCTATTAATTAGAGCATGATTTTAGAGGAATTTAGTAAGTTGTTTCACTGGATTTGGAGTTGGGATGAATTATCTAGTGTTTTTCGAAGATGTAAATAATGAAAAGGGAGCTATTTATTGGATACAACAGAGATAGGGCATGGAAAAACTGTTAACCATCGCTGGATAAATAGGGCATGATATTTAGAGCACCTTGAAATTGGAATCACTCCATTTGGAGTTAACTTGAGCTCTCTAGGTATTTCGCATAAGGGGGCTTTTCATGGTTCCAATTCAAATTTGAATTTGAACACAATAGAAAAGTTTCCTAGAAAAATGAGTTGCACATACTTGGTTTGGCCATGATTTTTAGAGCCCCTAGGAATTTGAATCAATGGATTTGGAGTTAATATGATTTTTCTATGGATTTTTGAACCTGTCTGAGTTAAAGAAAAAGAGAAAAAGCCATTTACCAAATGAGCTAAGCAGCACACCAGGCGCAGGATAATTAGTGGGGCCGGCCCAGCTACACGGCCTCGCTAGAGAAGGGGCCATGCCGAAGGCGCACTCAGGGAAATACACTTTCCCCGAGCGAAGCCCGTTTCCACTTATGGCCTGAGCCACACCCATTGGGTCGCTGGCAGGCGGGCCCCGCCTATCAGGCTCGTCCCCCACCTCTCGCCCGAACAGGGGAGAGCAGGGGAGGCGAGGCCGAGTGGGCGCCAGCGCCATTTCAGTGGCTTAGGCCGCCTCCGGCCACCGACGTGCTCGGGGCGAAGAGCCGCACCTGCCTGGGGGGCCTGTCTTTGCCGGCGAGCGTCAGGGGTAGTGGGGCCTCGGCCATGGCGGAGGCCGACGACGGGCGACCGTTGCAGCGGTGCTCCGGCCACCGAGGAAAAAAAAGGAGCGCTGGGGAGGAGTGTGGGGACGTTGGAGGGGTCGTGGCGGATCTTAGAGGAGGGGAGGGGGCCGGGGCACCACGAACTCAACCAAGGCCGAGGCGGCGCCATGGCGGCCGTAGGGGAGGAAGCCGAGCTCGAGGGCTTGAATTTCTTGGCCAGGGGTCCCTGGAAGGGAAGAGGAGTGGACTAGGGCGTCCGGGGTGCTCGGGGGGAGGTAGAGATAGCAGGCGAGCACGCATGCTAGAGCCGGCTTGGAGGCATTCTGGCGTCAGGGAGGGGCACGGGAGACTTAGAGGGATTCACTGGCGCGCGTGGGCATGCTGTTGCTGCTGCCGGACACGAGCTACAAGACAACCTCTGTCGGCAAAGCGTCGTTTCTGCAGGTCAACAACGTGGTCACCATGCCATTGCATGTCCAGGGCATCTTCGTGGCTAAAAAAGGTTGTCCATCATGTGAGGCACGCATGCGGAAGGGTTCTGGTGAAGTTCCAGAGGAAATGCAGCTAGGTGGGTATGGTTTTCACTGTGGGTAAGTTTGCAACATCAAATTTGGGGCTCACCTATGTGGTTTTTACGGGAGAGCATTAGGGGTGAAACCTTGTCTAGTGGTCATAGCAATGGAGGGAGTACATACACACCAAGTTTCATCTCAGGGAGATGAGTGGGTAGGGCACTTGCAGTTCGAAGCCACAATTACTGCCAAAATGTAGGTCTAGATGAACTGCTCATATTTTCCACATGAGCATGCCATTTTTGGACGTGTAAAGGTGCATTAGCATGCGAGAGGTGTTGTGGTAAAACTTGGGGAGAATTGCATGCGTAGAATAATAGGAGAGAGGAACAAGGTCATGCCAATGATGTCCAAAAGAGGGAATCTTGGGGTTTTATCCCCCTCAATAATTGAGCCAGGGTAAGAGAGACTTACTGGAGGTAGGAGAGGTATGTGAGTGATGTGGTAAAAATTTGAGAGCAAGGAGAATGGTGGAGGGGGTCAAAACAACAGTTCTACCAATCTACCAGAAGGTGTTTGATGATTGTTTGGGCAAGTAAAAAGATTCTACTTGCCTTGAGATTTCACAGGATCAAATGGTAGATGGAGTTGAGGTTGATCCCCAATTTTGAGCTTATTTTATGAAAGTTGCCAATGCAAACTTTATAAACCCTAGAAATGGGCAGAAATGGATTTGCTTAGATCTAGTTATGCAAGTCCATTCTCCTTGATGCACCACTTGGTGTGGTGGCATTATTTGGGGATTATAGCATGCCCAGAAAGTTTGAGATCAATTAAAGAAACTTGATAATGCAAAGTTGCCCAAATTAGGTTCTGGACAAAGGGTTTTTTGGGGAGTTTTTGTGAACCAGAACAATTTTGATTGGAATAAAACTTGGCAAGATCATCACACATGGCATATGTGACATGGTATAATTTTCCTGGATTTATTTGAGAATATTTCTTATAGAAATATTTCAAATGATTGAAATAGATAGAAATGGTTTTGGGGGGTTTTGTCCAGTATTTTGAACATGACCATGTGTTGAAACTCATATATATGGAAAATATATGTCCACTGAGTTTCCCTAATTTTTCTAAAATATTTTGGAAGCATAAAAATAATTTTCCCCTATAAAAGACCATTTCTTTCCTTAAGAAAAAGCCTTTAAATAAAATAGGAAAATAATCTTTAAAAATATTATTTTGTGGTTTTGGGAGGTATTATACATAATAGGTTCCAAATGAAGTCTTTGGGGAAAACATTCACCCTAATTTGAGGGCTTGCTGTACAAACCTCAATTCAGGGGTTTTTCAAAACCTAAATTATATAAATGCTTTTCGGCCAAACTAAATTTGTATAAAAATAGTTTTTGGTCCTATACACATGGCATGATCATTGGGCAAAGATTTGGATCAAGGGGATGAGTCTAGAGAGTAGGAGGATTTTTGTGAATTAAAGCACAAACCAACAAGCAAGCAATCAACAATCAAGTCAAGCATCACACACACACTCAAAAGATTTTGTTGGTCCTAATTTTTTGAACGGGGTACGAGCAAGGGTCTGGCTTGTCTATGTATACCAAAGTCATAATACGTGGAAAAGCCTTGTGTCTAAGTGTTGTCCCTGGGGTTTCCCATGTTGGTTAGTGGCATCATAATGTCTCGTCCTAGACTAGGAGGGTCAAAGTCTAGGTGTAGCCTTCCGTTGATGGGGAATCATCGACTTCCTTGGAGCAGACGATCTTTCGATGCACGTGGTCTTCAACTCTAAGGGCATCGTGGTCGGTCGGCATAGGCTTCTCGTTGAGATTCTCCACTTGAGTAAGTAGTCCAGGCACGCTCCCTAGTCAACTGCTCTTGCTTCTTGGCCATTTTTCTTCGTCGTCGCGGACGTACATTTCCAGCGAGTCTTCTAGTGCTTGGTTCACTTGTCTCTTCATACCCATTTGTGGCGAAGGTTTGGGTTGAATCTTGTCCCTAAGACTAAGCTTAGAGACTTTGTGGTAAAATGGGTCCCTTCGTCTGAGAAGGTCCTTGAGGGGTTCTAAAGAAGGTGACTATCCAAAAATAGAACAACCATGCAGTCCCCAAGGTTTGAGGTTTGGACAAGAGGGAAGAACTACATTTGGCAGGTGGTTCACCATGATCGAGTCAGGATCACGTCCTTGCTTGGACCAAAAGAGGCTAGTAATGAAGTCATGATAGATGTCCCACTCCATTCCAGGTTCTGAAGAGAGTAGGGAAGTCATGCTCATCTTACTTCATCCAAGTGGTGGAGTGAGGGGTGCTATCAACTTCTCAGTTCCTTCCTAGTCAGGAACTGATAGGCGACCATTTAAAACAAGGGGATCTTTGTAAGTGCATCTAGTGCCACCCTTGTTTGGTTTTGGAGTACAAACGTGGTTGAGGGACTAATGTGTTTGTGAGAGTTCACAGCATAACACAGATAGAAGTCCCTAGAGATTCAGTTTAATCGTCGAAGACGACCCCTAAAAATGTCTGAAGACATTGATGATGGCCGAAGCCATTGGTGGTATGCGAAGATAATCGCTTGAAGATAATGAAACACGAAGACGAAGTCTTTTGTTAGTTTTTTTTCTTCTTTCTTGAGTCATAGGAACCACCGTACTGTTAAGTGGGGTCGATGTGATCGAAGTCAGACGCTGACGTGACGCTTAATCCATACCTATGTCTTCGAGTGAAGACAATGAGAGGAAATCTCTTCCAGAGTTCGTTGAGTTAGCTTTACTTGTAGCTCAAGTAAAGCTGCCGCGTGTGTTTGAAATCCGACCGTTGTGACACGTGTCGGTTGGCCATTGACCTAGGGTCATTTCGATCATATCAGGTCGGGTTGCCTGTTGGCTATAAATAGGTCCCCCCCTCCACCATAACCAGGTGGCTGCTCAGAGAGAGATACGGCTGTTGTAGTTTTGGAGCAACCCACCTCGAAGACATTGAGAGAGAGAGAGAGAGAGATCCTGCGAGGATAAACCTAAACACCTAGAGCTAGAGTGTTTGAGCATCAGCAAAGTTGTTCTGTTCTGAGTGAACTGAAGACTTATTACACTTGAAGACTGTGATCTTCCAGACGGTTAGTCGTCTGGGTCTAGAGCATCCAAGAGTCATTGTGGATTGCCTGGTGACCAAGTTTGTATGGGTTTCGGAAGTCTCCCCTGAAGACTTACCTGAGTGATTGGGCGTTGTCTAAGTGACTTTGGCTCAAGGGGAACAAGGTGAAGATGAGGTCTTCTGAGTTGAATCTCAGCCACCCTAACCAGATGTACGGTTGTCACAGCAACTGAAACTGGTCCAACAAATTATGTGTCTTCATCAAGCTACTGGTTCTATCCTTCACTCTTTTACATTCTGTTCTAAACTGTGAAGTCATTGCTTGAATACTACTGTTTGAAGACATACCCCGAAGACATTCATATCTGCTGTTTATCTTCATACTGTCTAAGTTTGTCTTCGACTCTTCTTACCGTGTACGATGATAATGCTCAAGTTGCTTGTATGTCTTTGTTGTATTGCATGCCTTGCCTAGATCCTTGATTGTATCCCTACCTGATCCTGTTTCGCTTCCGCATATTTTGAATACCTTCTGTCGGGTCATGATCACCTATGGGGCCACGGGCCCCTTTGTGGTTCGTCACGTTGCACAAAGAGCAGAGGTAGTGAGACGGCACGACGATGAGGCACTGGAGTTTTACCCAGGTTCGGGCTGCTGGGAAGCGTAAAAAGCTACTTCTGCTTTGGTGGATTGACCGGAGGAACACGAAGCACACGCAGCGCTCGAACCCGGCACGGTCGCCTTCGAGGGAGCTGCTACGCGAGTACAAGTGTCCAAAGGTCCGAATATTTAGCTAGGTTGCCTTGGGCCTCCTTTAATAGCTCAAGGGGCAACCACAGTGGCAAAACAAACATTATTTAGTGACTAGATAGCTAACAGTGCTATCATACCTAACTCTGGCACTTAGGACAAAATGCCATAAATGCTAGCCTAGGTAGCATGCAGGGATGCATCCCTGGTAGGCTTCTACCACCGCTTGGCTGACTATTGCTTAGTATCTTGACACGCCTCTGGACGGGTGTCAAACGGGTATAATCTGTCTCCCAGCGAGTCGCCACGTACTTAGCGAGAGCCACTTAGCCACCTGAGGGCGCGACACCGCATCGATTAATGACTGGCGTTGCGATGCCGTGGAGCGGTGGTCGATCGGCTAGCGCTTGCCGGGGGATGGCTTGCCGGGTCTTCCTGAAGATGTGCGCGCTTCGGTCCCCGGCAGGAACCAGGGACGTGACAGGCGCGGTTTGGGCCTGTTCTGGGCCGTTGCATCGATCTTCCGGTGTTCCCTGGCCAGCGTAGGCTGCTTCTGCCGGGGTCTTGGTTTTGGATCTTGGTTTCAGCTCCGTGATCTCACGTAGAGCGGTTCTCTGGCTTGGACTAGGTTTATGTCGATGGGTTCTGTTACTACTGCCTGTGCATAAGGCAGGGGCACTGGGTACCCCATCCTAGTGCACCGACAGGAGCCCCCGGGTCTGGCCCAAACGCGCTCGCCCAGCGTCGTTGGGTCAGGCCCAAAATTTATGTACAGGCGTGCAATATGAGGAAGTGACTACCGACCTTTAAGCCAGCACTTACTTATTACCTCAGGCCTTTCTGCCACGCGCGCCGCATGCATTTCGGGGAGTTGGCGGTGGACGCGCATGGCTCAAAGGCGTGGGAGTGGCAGAAACTGCAGCGCCACGAATTGGGGCAACGGGGCGGTTACCTGTTCGCCTGTGATCGTGGGTAGTGGGATTGGTGGAGATGGGCGGCCACCTTGGAGCGGAGGAGATCCAGTCCCCGTGCCCCTACCGATAAATTGGAGGGTCACAACGGGCGATGCTCATCCATTCCCTTCTCCTCCTCGATCTCAAGTTCACATAACTTGCCCTTCTTCTCTGGTCGTCGGACCGTCCCTTCCCTCCTCATGGTCAGGGGGAAGGGTCGGGTGAACGCGCCTGGCGCCGCAGGGTCTTCTTTTTGTGTCCATGCTCAGCCCCCGGCTTGGGTCGATGGTTTTGGACCGAGAGATGGCAGGAGGGGCCTCGGACGGGGGAGCGGGCGGCATGGTGGCCGCGCCAGGGGCAGCTGCGGTGGTCCACCTACCGCTGCGTCACCCGCTGCTTCAGCCTTGGCAGAACACCGCGCGGACGACACCGTGCTGGAGTCCATAGCGGAAGCGCAGTGTTGTGGTCGACTGCGGTCTCTGCGCTCCTTCTTCAAGGTGATGGAGAAAGATTGTCCGTACGGCCGTCGGCTGCGCGCGAGTGGTCGCAGTAGCGGTCCATCATGGGTCGTGGCAGAGCTCCCTACCCATGGCACTATGTATTCCGCACATGGGTGGGAACCTTTTGCCTGCATGTACTCCTTAAGGGAAGGGAGTTTTCCCAGCCTCGAGTCGACGGAGACGACCATGCTCTCTGTGAGGCTGTTCGGGAGGCTTGGCGTTCACCTCGGATGCCACATCGAGGGCTTGGAAGATGGCGGAGGTGTCCCCTTGAGCGTTGGCGATGAGGAAGATGATAGCGGCGGCAACCCACAACGCTTCAAGAGTGTGGATGACAGCTCCGACGCGTCGTATTCGCCGGCAGCACCATCATCACCAGCTGTGTCTCGGCAGCACCATCATCTGCACATGCCCTCCGTCTTCTTCCTCCCTGCTGGCTTCGTCTGCCCTGCCTGGGGGCAGGGGCCTTCAGATCCTCCAGGGGGTGCGTCCCGCTGGCCCTGGCGGGGATACGCCTAATCCCAGCCAGGCGCTCCTTTTGTCCTCTCTTTCTTCTCCACCCAATCCCTAGGAGGAGAGGGACAAGAAAGGCATTACGGGGCACTTATATTTTTATAAACCAAAAGATGTAGGCGCTTGCCAAGTTTTAGCTAATTATAATGTAATTTTTATCTGTTTTGTATCAAAAATTAATGAAAGAATGCTATGTCTCTTCCTTAAGTAATAACCTTTTCTTCCCTTGTTTGTACTGTGTTAGCATGTTTGTCCTTGCCGCACGGAACTATTTGCTAGGTCAGTATCAACCGCGAGCGCCAAAAAAGGGGAGCGAGTCCCCGGCAGCAGTCTGGTATCATTTCCTGGCAAGGCTCCTTGTTGGTATCGGCGCGGCCCCCGCAGAGTTGATAAGTGACAGGAGTTGGGGGACAGCTCGTCATGACAAGGGTTTCCATTGCGTGAAGTACTCCATTGTACACAGCCAAGAAGGATAGCTAGGGTTTCCTTGAGGGAGCAAATGGCACAGAGCTTGGGATATGTGATTAGACTTATCTTTATAGGCAGTATCCCTTTCTGGAGTACGACGGGCCGCCGTCCTTGTTTCCTTGCCCTCCTTCCTTGTTTTCCCGATGGTCAAACATGTAGGGCAAGAGGCCTCTGTCCTCTGGGGAGAGAGAATGCAGTAACAAGGATCATAGCCTCATCAAGTACTCTAGCAAATTTCTAAAACTTAAAAGCGATACTATTGCAACATAAAAATGCATAGTAAACATGCAGTTCGATGGTATGATGCAATGCCTAGCTTTATTATTGCATGCATAGGTTATGCGCCTGGCTTTGTACAGAGGGTTACATGCGCTGCGACAAGGCTTGTACAAAAGGTGGTTGCCGGGGACTGATCCCGGCAACCGCGCCTTACGGGTAGAACTTACGAAGATGGTCAATATTCCATGAGTTAAGCACTTTGATGCCATCTACGGTCTCCAGACGGACTGCGCCAGGTCTGGTGACTCGTGCTACCCGGTAAGGGCCTTCCCACTTTGGCGTCAACTTGTTGGTACCCTTGGCGGACTGAACGTGCCTAAGGACAAGGTTGCCTTCCTCAAGGCTCCGGGCGTTGACCCTGCGACTATGATAGCGGCGCAGGGCTTGCTGGTAGTGTGCAGCACACACATCGGCCCTGAGATGATCTTCCTCAAGGAGCATGGCATCGTCATGCCATAGCTTCTCTTGCTCTACTTCATCGTAGGCAAGTACTCGAGGTGTCCCGTATATGGGTTCCGTGGGGAGAACTGCTTCCGCCCCGTACACTAGGGAGAAGGGCGTCTGGCCAGTACCTCGATTCGGTGTTGTTCTGAGGGACCAAAGAACCATCGGCAGCTCATCTATCCAGCGCTTGCCACTTCTTCGCAGTCTATCGAAAGTTCTTGTCTTGAGCCCTAGCAACACTTCAGCATTCGTCCTCTCGACTTGCCCATTGCTCCTTGGGTGGGCAACAGAGGCGAAGGAGACCTTGCTTCCAAGGCTTTGGATGTATTGCATAAAGGTGCGGCTCGTGAACTGGGTGCCATTATCGGTGATCACCCTGTTGGCCACTCCAAAACGGCACACTAGCCCTTTCAGGAACTTGACAGCTGACTGCGCGGTCACCTTTCTCACTGGTTCCACCTCAGGCTACTTTGTAAACTTGTCGATTGCTACGAACAAGAATTCAAAGCCCCCAACGGCGCGGGGAAAGGGGCCCAAAATATCGAGCCTCCAGACCAAGAATGGCCTGGATAAAGGGATCGTCGGAGAGCTTGCGTTGGTTGATTAATGTTCTTGGAATGGAATTGGCAGGCTTCACATTTGGTTACTAGCTCAGTTGCATCCTGGAGGGTAGTGGGCCAATAGAAACCCTGCCGGAAAGCTTTTCCGGCAAGGGCCCTTGATCCAATGTGAGACCCACACATGCCTCGGTGAATCTCTGCCAACAGCTTCAGTCCATCTTCCCGACAAATGCACCTTAGTTTTACACTGTTTGTTCTTTTTCTGTACAGAGTGTCATCGACAAACTGGTACATACTTGACTGATGGGCTACTTTTTCGGCTTCTTCTTATTCTTTAGGAAGTTCTCTTGTTTGAAGGAAGTGGACTATATGATGTGCCCAAGCTGGAGCATGTGGCTCGACAACGAGGACTAAAGGGATCTCCTCGTTCGTGGGAGTGCTTACCTTGACCGTGAGAACCCGGGGTTCTGCAGGAGGGAGCTGCTCACCAACCGAAACGAGGCTGTCTCCGGCAATCTCTCTACCAGCGGCTTCAGGAAGCTCTGCCGGGAAATGTTTGCCGGAGTTCGGCGTTCTTCTTTTCCTGGTCATCGTTGACGGGGATACTGATGGCTGAGTGAGGTGGAGGACAAAAGTTCCTGGATCCATAGGAAGCTTTTGCGTAGCGCACTTTGATAGATGATCAACGATGCTGTTTTCTGCACGTGGTACATGCTCTGCTCGCAATCCATCAAAGTGCTCCTCCAGCTTCCTCGCCTCTTCCACGTATGCTTCCATCAACAGACTCTGATAATCTTTGTTGACTTGTTTCACCACGAATTGAGAATCTCCTCGGATGATCAGTTTCTTGATTCCCAATTCCACAGCGATTCTGAGTCCGGCAAGGAGCCCCTCATACTCAGCAGAGTTGTTGGTGGCCTCCTCCCGGGGAAAGTGCATTTGAATCACATATTTGAGATGCTCTCCTGTAGGGGAGATGAGGAGCACGCCTGCTTCGGCGCCCTGAAGCAAGAAAGCACCGTCAAAATACATGATCCATTCTTTAGGCGCTTCTTTGCTAGGAAGAACTGCCTTTGGAACCTCTTCGTCTGGCGTGGACGTCCATTCCGCAATGAATTCCGCCAACGCCCTGCTCTGAACTGTGGAAGTGCTCTCATACTTCAAACCAAAACTTGACAGCTCTAGCGCCCACTCAACTATCCTGCCAGTGGCTTCGGGGTTCCTCAATATACGCTGCATAGGAAAGCGGGTGACAACTGTGATCTCGTGGCCTTGGAAGTAGTGGCGCACTTTCCTCGAGGCCATGATAAGGCCGAAGATCAGCTTTTGCCCTCCAGAGTACCTTGCCCTAGCCCCTTGTAACAAGGAGCTAATAAAGTACGCTGGTCACTGCACCATCTTCTTCTTCGCCACTTCCTTGAAACTGCCTTCGTTTGCTTGCTTAGGTTCCCCTTGGTTTGTATCAGGTCCTGCCGCGAATGCTTCAGTTCCACCCCAAGTGAAGTCAGTTGATGCGGCTGTATCTTGATCCACTTCTCGCTGCGCCACCAACGCTGCACTAACCACTTGATTTGTTGCCGCCAAGTATAGCAGCAACGGTTCTTGTGGTTTAGGCGTGACCAAGGTGGGAGCGAAGGAAAGGTAAGCTTGCAGATCTTGCAGCGCTACTTCTGCTTTCGGGGTCCACTTCATCGGGCCGGCCTTTTTCAGAATCTTGAAAAACGGCAGGGCGCGTTCAGCGGATTTGGAGATGAACCTACTCAACGTGGCAATGTATCCGGCCAAGCGTCTTACATCCTTGACGGACTTGGGTGCTTGTATCTGCTCGATTGCTTTGATCTTGTCGGGATTGGCTTCTATTCCTCGCTGAGATACAAAGAAACCAAGCAGCTTGCCGGATGGGACACCAAACACACACTTCTCAGGGTTGAGCTTCAAATTGATCTTGCGGAAGTTCATAGAAGTTTCTTCCAAGTATTTTATGAGGGTTGCTTCATTTCTGATTTTGACTACTTGTAGGACCGAAAGTATGTCTAGAGGGGGGTGATTAGACTACTTGACCAAATAAAAATTCTACATTTCCCCAATTTTAAGTGTTGGCAGATTTTAGCATTGATAGCAAGTCAAGTACACCCTACACATGCATGTCTAAGAGTATAGCAGCAGAAAGTAACAACAAGCATGTATTGTAGAGGGTAGGAAGGGAGATCAAACGTAATTTGTAGACACAAAGATTTTTCCCATGGTTCCGATAAGTGGTGCTATCGTACGTCCACGTTTATGGAGTCTTCAACCCACAGAGGGTAACGGTCGCGAGAGTCCACGGAGGGCTCCACCCATAAGGGTCCACGAAGTAGCAACCTTGACTATTCCATAACGCCTTCCGTCCACGAAGAACTAGCCTCACTATGGGTAGATCTTCATGAAGTAGGCGATCTCCTTGCCCGTACAAACTTCTTGGTTCAACTCCACAACACGAAGTAGGAGGCTCCCAAGCGACACCTAACCAATGTAGGAGGCACCACCCTCCAAAAGGTAATAGGCTCGGCAATGTCGATGAACTCCTTGCTCTTGTGCTTCAAGATGATAGACTCCTCAATAGACAATCACTCTCTCACAGATTTGGCTATGGTGGAAGAGATTGATTTTGTGGAAAGCAACTTGGGGAGGCTAGAGATCAAGATTCATATGGATAGAGTTGAATGGCTTTATCTCAACACATGAGTAGGTGGCTCTTTCTCAGAAAATTGGATGTGGCAAGTATGGAATAGTTCTGAGTGCTTCTCTTTTGAGTGGGTGGTGGTGAAGGGGTATATATAGGCATCCCCAAAAATCCAAGTGTTACACCTAAAGTGACCAACTCGGTGACACCGATGTGTGAATCTTGGTGGTACCGATGTGACCAAAAGGAAGTAACTTTTGAATCTCGGTGAGACCTATATATAATGCTCGGTGGTACCGATCAGGTGACCAACGGTCAGATTGCACAACTCGGTGACGCCGATTCTCAAATCTCGGTGGTACCGATTCTTGACCATGGCTTACCAGAGAGTTGGTCCAAAAACTCGGTGGCGCCGATTCACAATTCTCGGTGGTACCGATCCTTGTGAATGGCTATCCAGAGAGTTGGTCCAGAAACTTGGTGAGACCGACTGGCAAAACTCGATGGTACCGAAGACTGAAAATAGCTAAACAGAAAGTTGGCAACTGAACTCGGTGGCACCGATGCAGAATCGGTTGCACCGACTGGCTAGGGTTTGGCATGGGTCTGTCTGAGTTTGGGAATCGGTGGCACCGAGTGGAAATTGTTGGTTGCACCGATTTTGGATATTTTGCTTTGGACAGACTTTTGTGGAAGAGCTTGTGGGTGTTTTTGGTGACTATCTCTTGTGCACGTGGAGCATTTTGTTCACCAACAGTACCTTACCCCCTTTTAATAGTATTGGCTTTCCTATGGACTGAAAGTGATTTCTCACAAAGTAAAATGTAGAGTCCTCTTGCTTGAAGCTTTGCCAATCCATTTCCTTGCATCTTGGGGTTTCTCCACAATCCTTTTGCCATCCCTATCATTGAACTTTTCCTGAAATATGTTTAGTGGAAACATTAGTTCAATGACATATATGTTGTTATTAATTACCAAAACCACCAAGGGAGCAAGTGTGCTTTCAATCTCCCCCTTTTTGGTAATTGATGACAACATATAGATCAAAGCTTCAACATATGATATAATCAATGAATATAATCGTTGCTTTGAGAGGTATATGATAAGCAAGAGCTCCCCCTAAATTTGTGCATTATTTTAAATTTGCGTTTGAATGCAAATGCACAATCAATTAGGTACATGGGGCACTCTTTCATGTCACATACAACTTGGTGGTGTGCGAGAGTAATAAGAATGAATATCATAGCACAACACAATCAAGCAAAGGTGAATGATCATCTCATAAGCATCAAAATGATAGGAAATAGTAGCAACACACATCAAGTGTATGATCAAACACCACAAAGGTTTAACACATCCAAACCAAAAGATCAAATGTTTTTTTGAAAAAGCGATATAAAAACCAACGCTCTCTCACTCGAAGCCTAAAGATCTATATACATCTTCTCCCCCTTTGGCAACAAGTTACCAAAAAGATCAAAGGTATATAGCTAATCGTTCTTCTGGGGCTGATCTCCTCCGGTAGTCGTTGAAGGAGTCGAGAGAACTGCGTCGGTGAAGACTTCAACTGATGTCATGGACGGGGTTGGAGTAGCAACTGGAGGTACTGGCAGAGCTGATGGAGCTGAGGAGGCTGTAGCAGGTGCTGATGAAGAAGGCCTCAACTCTGGAGCTGGCACTATGGCTGATCTAGCCTGAGTAGTGAACTGAGTGCCTGGCCTGAGAGGAGAGTCATCCTCATCATCTGTAGTGTCGGGACTGGGCACGCTATCAACTTCCTTCTTGAGCTCGTTCATGGTCTTGGTCAGCCCATCCACCTTGTCATTGAGTGTCTTGATCCTATTCTCCATAATCCTCACAAGACTATGCTGATTCTCCAATATGTCCTTGATTTCCTTCTGCATGCCCTGAATGGTAGTGATCAAGAGATCCATTTGCTCGTTCCTGGATCTAGGGACTTGAGCACTAGTGGCTCTAACTGCCTCTTCCTCTGCCTGTGCTACAGCTAAGGTGGGATGATCTGGATCCATCACCACAATGTTGTCCTCAAGATCTGGCTGTAGGGGCAAATGGGGCCTGTCAAGAGGAAAGATGTGCTTCTCCAGCTTGGAGTTGATGAGCATCTGAATGTAGGGTGCATTGCAGCATGAGCGCTTCTGATCAGCAGCAACCCTCTTCACAGTATCTACTATCAAGTCCATCACTCGTATCCTGGTGTGTCTATCAAGATGGATCAGCATGTTGATGGAGTAGCCTCGAATCATCTTGTCATCTCCAGACTTAGGCATCAAGGTGTGCCTCAAGATGGTGTTCATGGTGCGGAGGCCAGCCTGGTGGAAGTAGATGGATCCTAACTTGTGAGATTTCAAGTTAGCAGTAGGGATCTCATTATACATGTTCTTCATAGAATCATGGCTCTCCTTGGATTCAGAATAGACATCCAAATCTCCATCTTCCACTTTTGGGACTCCTAAGATGGCATCCCATTCCTCAACAGTTGATTCATACCTTGCTCCTTCAGTCATCCACACAATCCTACCATCTCCATAGAAGTGAGCAGTGGAGTAGAATTGCATGATCATCTCATCGTTTCATGCAGTGAATTCTTTGCCAACAAATTCATCTAAGCCAATGCAATGAAAGTTGTCTTGAACATTTGGGAAGTAATCTTCATTTTCCTTGATGTACTTCCAATCAATGTATCTCATGTCACTCACAGCCGGACTCTTATCAAGCAAGATTGTCTCGTAGAAATCTTGTTGCACCTTGGTATAAAATCTGTAGTCCACAACTGTTTTCCTTCTCTGAGCATATGGATCAATTGCTCTCCATTCCCTCAAACCAGAATCCTTCCTCTTCTTCATATCCTCAGCAAGCAAATGACTGGTATTGTGCTCTGGAAGGTGTGGTCTGAGCTTCATCAAAGCAGTAATATCATCATCATCCTCAGCTTCCCTAAAAGTGGAGGTCTTGTTCTTGCTGGAAGCTGATATCTCTCTAGAGAACCTCTTAGGCTTTTCAGTAGCAATAGCCTTCTTAGGTGCAGATTTGGTGCTCTTGGAAGTGGTAGCCTTAGGCATAGCATCTGCCATAAGCTTCTTATTCTTCTTAGGAGGAGCCTTTGCAGCTGGCTCTTCCTCCTCTTCTTCTTCCTCATCTAGATACTCTGGAGTAGATGGAAGAACTTTAGCCTTGACAAACTTTGTCCTCTCTCTCTTCTTCTTCTCCCCTGCCTTCTTAGGCATAGATTTCTTGGGAGTCTCAATTGTCATAGTTGCCCTAGAGCTCTCTGGTTCTCTAGCTGACCCAGAGCTGGCATACTCCTTCCTGATAGCTTTCTTCTTCTTGGATGAAGAAGCAGTAGTGGTACTCTTGGCAGCATCAACTTTCTTGGGCAGCTCCTTAGGGATAAAGTCCTCATCCTCCTCATCTAAGTTGAGCTTCCTCCTTGTCCTTGTAGCAGCCTTGGGCAAATCAGGAGAACTGGGAACATCATCATAGCTCCCCTCAGGACTAGTGCCTGAGCTCATGTCAACACTCTGCTCTCTGAGATCATTCTGACTGTCTTCAGCTTCTCACATATCTGACCCTGTGAATAGAGTATAGAGGAGTGGAAAGGGATGAGTCATCACAAAATGCAGACAATTTTCAAAAGGGTTTGAACAGAGAAATCCTTAGATATAGTTCTCAGCAAAAAGGGATTTCGGTGTCACCGGGTCAAAAGTTTCGGTACCACCGAGACACACAGAGCTCTTAACAGAAACTTGGCAGCTATTTCGGTCGCACCGAGAATTGCCACTCGGTTTCACCGAGACTGTCCTCAGTAGCACAAAAACAAAATCGGTAGAACCGATTTTTCTGACTCGGTGTCACCGAGATTCGGTTTTGCGGACAACTAAACCTAAAAATCCTTCGTTCGATAATCAAATGAGTTTTCTAGAGGATAGGGAGGTTTGCAATCGGTGGATTATCGATAAAAATAACTACAATGCGCTTGAATCGGATGGGGAGCGCAAGGAGGGCCGGATCCATACCCTAATTCGGTGAAGGACCCGCTAAGGCGACGACGACGGTGAAGATTCCGTCGGCGGCGGCGATTCCCAACGGCGGAGACGCACGGGGAGGCAAGGGCGACAACCAAGGGGTCCGGAGCGGCAGCTTAGGGTTGGAGGAAACGGGCTCTTGAGATTGAATTTCAAAAGTCGTGTCCGCCAGGATATATACCCTTTGCTGTCGGTGACACCGGTTCGAAATTTTTGGTGCCACCGAGTTTCTCAACTGTCAGCTGATAGGGAAACTCAGTGTAACCGAGAATAAGGAATCGGTGTTACCGAGATTGAAAATCCAGATCAACCCTAGGCATTCGGTGAGACCGAGATTTTGGGTTGGTTCCACCGAGATGCACTTGGGAGGTTTTAATGGTTAGTCCTTTGTCGATGCGGAACTCCGAGTGCTCCTCACACAGAGGGATCGAAAAGTACTTGTTCAAATTTTGTGATGCAACAAGAATGGAATATGAGATAAGAAAGCATAGATAGCTAGAGAGTGGTCCTAGGCATTCTTGTCCATCCAATTGGCAAAAGAAAAATCAAAAGCCAAATAACTACAATTGGATGTCCTCGAATGGATAAATAAATGCAGACCAACATGCTCACACAATAAGATGTCAAATGAAATCATGGCAAACATGCACAAACATACTAGCATCTATCAAGCATTTTGGCGATGACGGAGTCATCTATATATGTGTATATTGACTTAGGAGCCAAGTAAGAATACTTGATCATAGGTCATACTCACCGTTTAAGCACAAGTGGGGTTACCACTTTTACATAAAGCATTTAATGTTGTCACATACTATGAGATGCTTTAACTCAAGTCTTAGAGTAAAGCTCCCGCTTGATGTGACATCCCCCCATAGGAGGGATAAACTAACCTTGGGTTTTGTCGATGAAGACTTCATGTTGGTGAGGTAGTGGCGGATGCTCAAGGTTGATGAAGATCACCAAGAGTTGGGAGCATCCTTGTTGTTTCCTTACTCTTCTCACCTACATGGGTTAGTCCCAACATACAAGAGACAAATACAAGGATATCTATGGACATGGAGTGCAAAGCATACATGATGATGTCCATGGATTTGTTGATTACCTTGTCCCTTGCTTACCTTTGAGGGAATGTGTGACTCCTTGAACTATTGCATGATGTTGATGTTGATTGTAAATAGTTCTTGCCAATAATGAATGTGAGTGAATTTCATTGGCGGAGTCACCCCTCAAGAACTTCTCTAGTTCTTCTTCTTGGGGACCCACATCAACTTGATGGGGATCCCTGGTGTTAAAGTGGCCCTTGTAGAAGTTGAGCTTGAAGTAGCCTTGGGAACCCACTCCACCAAAGCTTGGGATTCATCTTCATATGAGTCAATGTCCTCTTGAAGCTTGTTCTTGCCCTTGAGCTTGTGGTCTTGTGGTGGAAGGTCATCTTGAGTGTTTGTTCCCTTGGGAGGAGTATGTTCATACTTCTACTTTTGAGGAACAAACTTGGGCTTGGGGTATTGACCTTCTTCCCATTCAACTCCATTAGCGTTGATGTAGCCAATCCCATGGTTCTTCCGGTATCCTCCGTGCTTGCATACAATTTTCTCAAATTGCTTACACCCGGCAAGACTCTTGTAGATACCTTTCTCTACAATTCCTTTCAATAAAGCGTTTTCTTGCTCAAGTGTAACTTGGCCAAGAGAATCATCATTAGTGGAATCAATAGAACTACTAGAAGCAACATCATTAGGTTTAGCATTTTTATTGTTGCTACTAGATGAAGAACCTTTCTTGCCTTTGTTACAAGTTTGTCTAGATTTAACTTGTGGCATGAATGTAGACAAGAGTAATCGTTTGGCTAGATAAGATGAAGTCTTCTTTCGGAGATCGTCATTGATAGCTTTAAGAAACTCATGCTCTTGCTCCAAGGTGAGCTTCTCGAAGCGTAGCTTCTCATGAGTCCTTACAAGCTCTCTATGATCTACAAGAGTAGATTCATGGGCTAACTTAAGAGTGTTTAATTCTTTAGTTAGTTGTTCTATTTTCATCTTATCATTATCAAATGACTTATCTTGACTAGCATGAGAATTATCAAGTTCATTTTGACTAACATCACTAGTTTTATCAAAGTGCAAGTCATCATCATAAAGTAAATCATCTTCATCACTATCGAAATCAAGATACTCGGGGTGTGATACCTTGGGGCCTTTAGCCATGAAGCAACTTCCACTCCCTTCATTTGGTGAATCAAATAGATCATAGGAGTTGGTAGTCACTAGTGCAAGTCCGGCAACACCTTCATCTTGACTGTAGTCGGAGTTGGAGTGATAGCTTCTCTCGGAGTTGTTGTCGGAGTCGGAGCCGGAAACCCATTCACCAACATGAGCTTGATGTCTTCTTCTTGTGTAGCTATTGGTGTACTTGTCCTTCTTGTCCGTGTCCCTACTTCTCCTTGAGGGTCTTCGTTCATAACGATCATCTCTACTCCTTCTCTCTCTTTGAGGTGATTCATTCCTTGATCTTCGTCTTCTAGGTGACTCTTCTCTTCGTTTGTAGGGAGCCGTGCACTCATTGGAGTAGTGTCTGGGCTTCCCACAATTGTAGCAGTTTCGGTCACGACTTGACGAACGCTTCTCTTCATATCTTGAGTTGGAGCTTCGTTCTTTGCCTCTATTCTTGTAGAACTTGTTGAATTTCTTGACCATGAGGCTTATCTCTTCATTGGTGACAAGGTTGTCGCTTGAAGTTGCGGGAGCATCACTTGTGGCTTTGTAAGCACCGCTAGACTTGTTGTGAAGCTCTTCTTTGTCCTTGAGTGTCATCTCATGAGCAACAATCCTTCCATTGACTTCCGTAGGCTTGAGCTCTTTGTAGTTGGGCATCATTTGGATCAACGTGCACACGGTATCATATCTCTCATCCAAAGCTCGAAGTATCTTCTTGATGATGAATTTGTCGGTCATTTCTTCACTTCCTAAGCCGGCAATCTCATTGGTGATGAGAGCTAGCCTGGAGTACATCTCTGCGATTCCTTCACCATCCTTCATCTTGAACTTGTCAAGTTGACTTTGAAGAACGTCCAACTTGGATTCTCTCACGGATTCGGTACCTTCGTGCATATCAACCAAAGTATCCCAAATCTCTTTTGCATTCTCAAGACGGCTGATTTTGTTGAATTCTTCGGGGCATAGGCAGTTGAAGAGAATGTCACATGCTTGAGCGTTGTATTGCAACATCTTCAATTCATCCGCGGTTGCTTCACGATCCGGTTCCTTTCCATCACCAAAGAATTCACCTTGCAAGCCAACACAAACAACACCCCATACGGCGAGGTTATGACCAAGAATATGCATTTTCATTTCGTGCTTCCAACTAGCAAAATTAGTGCCATCAAAGTACGGACCTCTACGGTGATAATTTCCCTCACTAGACGCCATACTCTCCTAGGTTGGAAGACCAATGCAATGGAGGCCAAAGCTCTGATACCACTTGTAGGACCGAAAGTATGTCTAGAGGGGGGGGTGATTAGACTACTTGACCAAATAAAAATTCTACATTTTCCCAATTTTAAGTGTTGGCAGATTTTAGCATTGATAGCAAGTCAAGTACACCCTACACATGCATGTCTAAGAGTATAGTAGCGGAAAGTAACAAAAAGCATGTATAGTAGAGGGTAGGAAGGGAGATCAAAGGCAATTTGTAGACACGAAGATGTTTCCCGTGGTTCCGATAGGTGGTGCTATCGTACGTCCACGTTTATGGAGTCTTCAACCCACGGAGGGTAACGGTCGCGAGAGTCCACGGAGGGCTCCACCCATAAGGGTCCACGAAGTAGCAACCTTGACTATTCCATAATGGCTTCCGTCCACGAAGGACTAGCCTCACTATGGGTAGATCTTCACGAAGTAGGCGATCTCCTTGCCCGTACAAACTTCTTTGTTCAACTCCACAACACGAAGTAGGAGGCTCCCAAGCGACACCTAACCAATCTAGGAGGCACGACCCTCCAAAAGGTAACAGGCTCGGCAATGTCGATGAACTCCTTGCTCTTGTGCTTCAAGATGATAGACTCCTCAACACACAATCACTCTCTCACAGATTTGGTTATGGTGGAAGAGATTTATTTTGTGGAAAGCAACTTGGGGAGGCTAGAGATCAAGATTCATATGGATAGAGTGGAATGGCTTGATCTCAGCACATGAGTAGGTGGCTCTTTCATAGAAAATTGGATGGGGCAAGTATGGAATAGTTCTGAGTGCTTCTCTTTTGAGTGGGTGGTGGTGAAGGTGTATATATAGGCGTCCCCAAAAATCCAACCGTTACACCTAAAGTGACCAACTCGGTGACACCGATGTGTGAATCTCGGTGGTACCGAAGTGACCAAAAGGCAGTAACTTTTGAATCTCGGTGAGACCAATATATAATGCTCAGTGGTACCGATCAGGTGACCAACGGTCAGATTGCACAACTCGGTGACGCCGATTCTCAAATCTCGGTGGTACCGATTCTTGACCATGGCTTACCAGAGAGTTGGTCCCGAAACTCGGTGGTGCCGATTCGCAATTCTTGGTGCTACCGATCCTTGTGAATGGCTATCCAGAGAGTTGGTCCAGAAACTCGGTGAGACTGACTGGCAAAACTCGGTGGTACCGAAGACTGAAAATAGCTAAACAGAAAGTTGGAAACTGAACTCGGTGGCACCGATGCAGAATCGGTTGCACCGACTGGCTAGGGTTTGGCATGGGTCTGTCTAAGTTTGGGAATCGGTGGCATGATGACCCACAAGTATAGGGGATCGCAACAATTTTCGAGGGTAGAGTATTCAACCCAAATTTATTGATTCGACACAAGGGGAGCCAAAGAATATTCTCGAGTATTAGCAGCTGAGTTGTCAATTCAACCACACCTGAAAGACTTAATATCTGCAGCAAAGTATTTATTAGCAAAGTAGTGTGAAAGTAACGGTAACGGTGGCAAAGGTAACAGTAGCGGTTTTGTAGTGATTGTAACAGTGGCAACGGAAAAGTAACTTAGCAAAGATCAATATGTGAAAAGCTCATAGGCAATGGATCAGTGATGGATAATTATGTCGGATGGCATTCATCATGCAACGGTTATAACATAGGGTGACACAGAACTAGCTCCAATTCATCAATATAATGTAGGCATGTATTCCATATATAGTCATACGTGCTTATCGAAAAGAACTTGCATGACATCTTTTGTCCTACCCTCCCGTGGCAGCGGGGTCCTAATGGAAACTAAGGGATATTAAGGCCTCCTTTTAATAGAGAACCGGACCAAAGCATTAGCACTTAGTGAATACATGAACTCCTCAAACTACGGTAATCACCGGAATGAATCCCAATTATTATCACCTTGGGGTATGCGGATCAAAACTCGTAATAGGTGTCTACAACTTGCAAGATAGGATCAAGAACACATATATATTCATGAAAACATAATAGGTTCTGATCTGAAATCATGGCACTCGGGCCCTAGTGACAAGCATTAAGCATAGCAAAGTCATAGCAACATCAATCTCAGAACATAGTGGATACTAGGGATCAAACCCTAACAAAACTAACTCGATTACATGGTAAATCTCATCCAACCCATCACCGTCCAGCAAGCCTACGATGGAATTACTCACGAACGGCGGAGAGCATCATGAAATTGGTGATGAAGGATGGTTGGTGATGACGACGGCGTCGATTTCCCCTCCCCGGAGCCCAAAACGGACCCCAGATCTGCCCTCCCGAGGAAGAACAGGAGTTGGCGGCAGCTCCGTATGTCTAACTGATGTTCAGGTTTTCAGCAAAGATTATGGACTAACCATATTCACAATAACATTTAGGTCTCACATTTACTCATATCAATGGCATAATCAACTAGCGAGCAATAATAATAAATCTCGGATGACAACAATTTTATCAACACAATCATGATACAATATGATATAATGGTATCTCGCTAGCCCTTTCTGAGACCGCAAAACATAAATGCAGAGTACCTTTGAAGAACGAGGGCTGACTGGAAATTGTAATTCATGGTAAAAGAGATCCAGTCACAGTCGTACTCAATATCAATTAATAACAAAGCATACAAATGACGATGGTGCTCTCTAACTGGTGCTTTTTATAAGAGGAGGATGACTCAACAGTAAAGTAAAATAGATAGGCCCTTTGCAGAGGGAAGCATTGATTTGCAGAGGTGCCAGAGCTCTAGCTTTTAAAACAGGGATGAATAATAATTCTGAGCGGTATGCTTTCATTGTCAACATAACAACCGAGAGAGCTCACCATCTGCTAGATACATTATAGGCGGTTCCCAAAGAGAATGGTAAAGTTTTTACTCCCCCTCCACCAATCAATCACACTCCACGGCGAGCCGAGTCCACGGGTACCGTCCATACAAACAACAATCCTGGGGGAGTTTTGTTTCATTATATTTTGATTTGATTTTTGAGCATGGAACTGGGCATCCCGAATACCAGCCACTTTCTCGTGAATGATAGTGAATCAACACATATCGTGAGAATAACCCACCTAGCATGGAAGATACTGACCGCCCCCAGTCGCTACATGAGCGATTCGGGCATACAAAACAGAATATTATTTGAAGGTTTAGAGTTTGGCACATGCAAATTTACTTGGAACGGCAGGTAAATACCGCATATAGGTAGGTATGGTGGACTCATATGGAACAACTTTGGGTTTATGGAAATGGATGCACAAGCAGTATTCCCGCTTAGTACAGGTGAAGGCTAGCAAGAGACTGGGAAGCGACCAACTAGAGAGCGACAACAGTCATAAACATGCATTGAGATTAACCAACATTGAATGCAAGCACGAGTATAATATAAATCACCATGAACATAAATATCGTGGAGGCTATGTTGATTTTGTTTCAACTACATGCGTGGACATGTGCCAAGTCAAGCCACTTGAATCATTCAGAGGAGGGTACCATCCTATCATACTACATCACAACTATTTGAAAATGCATGTGGGCACTCAAGACAAACCATTATACACTCTTAGCTAATTAAGCATGGCATGAGTAACTATAATCTCTAATCGTCATTGCAAACATGTTTCATCCATAATGAGCTGAATTAAGAACGATGAGCTAATCATATTTACAAAAACAAAATAGGTCGAGTTCCTACCAGATTTTCTCCATCTCAATCACTTCATCATATATCGTCATTATTGCCTTTCACTTGCACGACCGAACGGTGTAAATAATAATAAGAGTGCATGTGCATTGGACTAAGCTGGAATCTGCAAACAATAACTCAAAGGAGAAGGCAAGGTAATATGGGCTCTCTGATAGATAAACAATAATGCATATGAGAGCCACTCAACATTTTCATCGTGGTCTTCTCCTCTCGACCCAAAGAAAAGAAATTTCAAAACAAGAACGAGAAAAACTATTTACACAGGAAAGCTCCCAACAAGCAAAAGAAGAACGAGAAATCTTTTTGGGTTTTCTTTTAATGCTACAACTAAACAAACTAGGAGATAAAGCTACAACTAATTTTTTTCCACAAGGTTAATTAAGCACACAAGAAGAAAGCGGAAGAAGAAATAAAATACCATGGATGATTCAATGAAAAAGTATAAGCACCGACTACTAAGATGAGTGTGTGAACATGAATGTAATGTCGGTGAGAAATACGTACTCCCCCAAGCTTAGGCTTTTGGCCTAAGTTGGTATAGGGCCATGGCTGAAAATAATCATCTCCCGGATACTCCAGAGGATACTGAGGGTTCCACTGGTTGGCGAGCTCCTGAGGTTCCCACTGAAAAACTAGATCCTGATACGGATCAAGGGCTGGTGCCGTCTCAGGTGCTGGGGGTTGCGACAGACCCCAATATCTATAGATGTCCTCGGGCATAATAGTGTACCTGCCTGAATGGATATCGAACAAAGAAGAAGCAGGAAGAGCAATAATCTCACAAGTACCCTGACTAAATACTAAGTTGTAAAGCAGCCTCCTATCATTATCATTCCTAATAAAATCATGTGCTACCATACTGTCATAGTCTAAATATCTTGTAGGTAGCAGCATTTCCTCTTCCTCGTCAAGCCTAATGGGTACCTTAAAGTGTGTGGCTAGACGAGATGCATAGATACCTCCGAATATGGGGCCCTTCGAACGGTTTAAGTTCAACCGTTGGGCCACCATAGTGCCCAGACTAAAATTTCTATCAGCAAGTAAAGCGTGGCACAGAATGGCGAGGTCGGGAGCACTAAGGCTTCCACTCTCCCCACGACCAACTAAACATCTCCCCGCAAATAATGAATAATAGCGTAGAACAGGAAAATGTAAACTAGCTGCTCTTGCCTTTGACACCCCTCTCTCTTCCCCCACAGTGGTTGCGGCAATAAAGTCCTCCATGTCTCTAGGACGTGGTTCACTGATGCTGCCCTCATAAGGTATTTTGCAAACATTGCAAAAATCGTAAAGTGTCATCTCCTTAGGCACAACATATAGGTGAAACTCTACCATGGGAGGATTCTTCCGAGGATAAAAGTGAAAGTTTTGTACGAAGATATTAGTGAGTAGGAGGTACTGGTCACACTTATCATTGAGGAAGTCGGTGATGCCTACATTCTCTGCCAAATAATAGAAATCTTCATAGATTCAGGCCGCCCTCAAGAATGCATCACTTGGCCATTCACATGGCCGAACCTCCGCGACGCGGGGAATATTGTATTTGGACTTCCTCTTCACCTCATTTTAATCTTCTTTAGAGCCCCGGCTTGAAGAGCCTCTTAACAATCTCCTCATCATTTTTTCTCTGAAAAATTTCTGAAATTTTTAATGACTCACAATAAAGGTGAACAAAACTCAACAAAACTTATAGCAACTACTCCCACAAGTGCCTAGAGGCTATATCATGCATCAAAACTACTCGGGACCATACAAATTTGACATACAAGCTCAAGAACAAGGTCACCACAGCAGCAAAAATTTGCAATATATACAGTACTAGAACAAAAACTAATTGGACCATTGGAGGAGTCACATACCGAAGAACAATCCCCCAAAACAGTTTTGCAAATGGAGCTTTGCACAAGGAGATCGACAATGGCAGCAAAATGAGCTAGAACACGCGCTTGAGCAATGGTGGGATTTTTTCTGGAGGAAGACGAAGTGGATGGGTGCTGGAATAAGTGAGGGGGGCCTACGTGGGACCCACAAGCCAGGGGGGCGCGCCCAGGGGGGTGGGCGCGCTTACTACATTTTTAGAGCATTTGGAGAACTTTTATTTTCAGGTCATTTTTTATTGCACGGATAATTCAGAAAACAGAGGTATAATAGTATTTTTGCTTTATTTAATCTAAATAACAGAAGGTAAAAGTTGGGTATACAAGGTTGTGCTTTCCAAATTCATCCATCTCATTCCCGTCAAAAAGAATCCATCAATAAGGTTGATCAGGTCTTATTGACAAACTTTTTTTTCGAATGACACGGAACCGCAGAATTTTCGAATAACACTAGGTTACCTCAATGGGGATATGCATGTCCCCAACAATAAGTATATCATATTTATTTTTGGCAGTAGGGAGAGGGAATTCAAAATCTCCAATAATAATCGTTCAAATTTTCGCAATGGAGTTTATACTATGAACTTGAGGTTGTTTCTTCGGAAAGTGTACCGTATGCTCATTACCATTAATATGAAAAGTGATTGCCCTTGTTGCAATCAATAACAGCCCCTGCAGTATTCAAAAAAGGTCTACCAAGGATGATCGACATACTGTCGTCCTCGGGAATATCAAGAATAACAAAGTCCGTTAGGATAGTAACATTTGCAACTACGACAGGCACATCCTCACAAATACCGATGGGTAAAGCAGTTGATTTATCAGCCATTTGCAAAGAGATTTCAGTGGATGTAAACTTATTCAAATCGAGTCTACGATACAAAGAGAAAGGCATAACACTAACACCAGTTCCAAGGTCACATAAAGCAGTTTTAACATAGTTTCTTTTAATGGAGCATGGTATAGTAGGTACTCCGGGATCTCCTAATTTCTTTGGTATTCCACCCCTAAAAGTATAATTAGCAAGCATGGTGGAAATTTCAGCTTCCGGTACCTTTCTTTTATTTGTCACAATATCTTTCATATACTTAGCATAAGGAGACATTTTCAGAATATCAGTCAAACACATACGCAAAAAGACAGGTCTAAGCATTTCAACAAAGCGCTCAAAATCCTCATCATCCTTTTTCTTGGATGGCTTAGGAGGAAAGGGCATGGGTTTCTGAACCCAAGGTTCTCTTTCTTTACCATGCTTCCTAGCAACGAAGTATCTTTTATCATATCTTTTATTCCTAGGTTGTGGGTTATCAAGATCAACAGCAGGTTCAATCTCCACATCATTATCATTACTAGGTTGAGCATCAACATGAACATCATCATTAATATTATCACTAGGCTCATGTTCATTACCAGATTGTGTCTCAGCATCAAAAATAGAAATATCATTTGGGTTTTCATGTGTATCTATAACAGGTTCACTAGCAGCATGCAAAGTCCTATCATCATTCTTTTTCCTTTTATTACTGGGACGACTAGGTGCATCAGTATTAATTCTCTAAGAATCTTGCTCAATTCTCTTAGGATGGTCCTCAGGATACAAAGGTTCCTGAGTCATTTTACCACCTCTAGTCACAACTCTAACAGAATGATCATTGTTCTTACCATTCATCTCATTAAGCAAATCATTTTGTGCCTTAAGTACTTGTTCTACTTGAGTAGTTACCATGGAAGCATGTTTACTAATAAGCTTAAGATCATTGATAGTTCTACTCATATAATCACCTAAGCGATCAAGCATGTAAGCATTATGTTTCAATTGTCTACCAACATAAGCATTGAAATTTTCTTGCTTAACAATAAAGTTATCAAACTCATCCAAGCATTGGCTAGCAGACTTATTATAAGGAATATCACCTTCATCAAATCTCCGGAGAGAATTTACCTCTACTACCTGTGTCGGGTTATCAAGACCATGTATTTCTTCAATAGGTGGTAGATTCTTACCATCTTCAGCTTTAATACCTTTTTCTTTCATAGATTTCTTTGCCTCTTGCATATCTTCAGGACCGAGAAATAGAATACCACTTTTCTTCGGAGTTGGCTTTGGAGGTGGTTCTGGAATAGTCCAATCATTATCATTGCTCAATATATTATTCAATAGTAGTTCGGCTTGTTCAACAGTTCGTTCCCTGAAAACACAACCAGCACAAATATCTAGGTGGTCCCTAGAAGCTTCGGTTAGTCCATTATAAAAGATATCAAGTATTTTTTTTTCTTAAGAGGATGATCAGGCAAAGCATTAAGTAATTGGAGAAGCCTCCCCCAAGCTTGTGGGAGACTCTCTTCTTCAATTTGCACAAAGTTAAATATTTCCTGCAAAGCAGCTTGTTTCTTATGGGCAGGAAAATATTTTTCAGAGAAGTAATATATCATATCCTGGGTACTACGCACACAACCAGGAGCAAGATAATTAAACCATATCTTAGCATCACCCTTTAATGAGAAAGGAAACAATTTAAGAATATAGTAATAACGAATTTTTTCCTCATGAGTAAATAGGGTGGCTATATCATTCAATTTAGTAAGATGTGCCACAACAGTTTCAGATTCATAACCGCGGAAAGGATCAGATTCAACCAAAGTAATTAACTCAGGATCGACAGAGAATTCATAATCCTTATTAGTAACAAAGATAGGTGAAGTAGCAAACTTAGGATCATATTGCATTCTTGCATTCAAAGATTTTTCCTTCCACTTGCATAGTAATTTCTGAAGATCATCTCTATCCTTACAAGCAAGAAAGTCCCTAGCTACCTCTCCTTCCATAACATAACCCTTAGGTATATTAGGCAATTCATACCTAGGACAGCTAGGTCTAGCAGGTGTCTCACAGTGTTCAGTTTCAATAATTTCATCAGTTTCAGAAATATCATCAGTTTCAGCATTGACTCTAGCAATTTGTTCATCAAGAAATTCACCCAGTGGGACAGTATTATCAAGCACAGTATCATCATAAGCATCATGCATAGGAGAAGTGGCATCATCAATTACTTGCGACATATCAGAATCAATAGCAGGTGGTGGTGTCGCAAATTTACTCATAACAGAAGGAGAATCAAGTGCAAAGCTAGATGGCAGTTCCTTACCTCCCCTCGTAGTAGAGGGATAGATCTTGGTTTTTGGGTCTTTCAGATTCTTCATAGTGATCAACAGATATAAATCCCAAGTGACTCAGAGAATAGAGCTATGCTCCCCGGCAACGGCGCCAGAAAAAGGTCTTGATAACCCACAAGTATAGGGGATCGCAACAGATTTCGAAGGTAGAGTATTCAACCCAAATTTATTGATTCGACACAAGGGGAGCCAAAGAATATTCTCGAGTCTTAGCAGCTGAGTTTTCAATTCAACCACACCTGAAAGACTTAATATCTGCAGCAAAGTATTTAGTAGCAAAGTAGTGTGAAAGTAACGGTAACGGTGGGAAAGGTAACATTAGCGGTTTTGTTGTGATTGTAACAGTGGCAACGGAAAAGTAACTTAGCAAAGATCAATATGTGAAAAGCTCGTAGGCAACGGATCAGTGATGGATAATTATGTCGGATGGCATTCATCATGCAATGGTTATAACATAGGGTGACACAGAACTAGCTCCAATTCATCAATATAATGTAGGCATGTATTCCATATATAGTCATACGTGCTTATGGAAAAGAACTTGCATGACATCTTTTGTCCTACCCTCCCGTGGTAGCGGGGTCCTAATGGAAACTAAGGGATATTAAGGCCTCCTTTTAATAGAGAACCGGACCAAAGCATTAGCACTTAGTGAATACATGAACTCCTCAAACTACGGTAATCACCGGAAAGAATCCCAATTATTATCACCTTGGGGCATGCGGATCATAACTTGTAATAGGTGTCTACAACTTGCAAGATAGGATCAAGAACACATATATATTCATGAAAACATAATAGGTTCAGATCTGAAATCATGGCACTCGGGCCCTAGTGACAAGCATTAAGCATAGCAAAGTCATAGCAACATCAATCTCAGAACATAGTGGATACTAGGGATCAAACCCTAACAAAACTAACTCGATTACATGGTAAATCTCATCCAACCCATCACCGTCCAGCAAGCCTACGATGGAATTACTCACGAACAGCGGAGAGCATCTTCAAATTGGTGATGAAGGATGGTTGGTGATGATGACGGCGTCGATTTCCCCTCTCCGGAGCCCAAAACGGACCCCAGATCTGCCCTCCCGAGGAAGAACAGGAGGTGGCGGCGGCTCCGTATCGTGAAATGCGATGAACTCTTCTCTCTGAGTTTTTTCTCCCTGAATAGGGTTATATGGAGTTGGAGTTGAGGTCGGAGGAGCTGCAGGGGGCCCACAAGCCACCAGGGGGCGCCCTAGGGGGGGCGCCCCCCTGACTTGTGGCCAATGGGTGGACCCCCTCCGGTTGATTCTTTCGCCAGTATTTTTTTATTAATTCCAAAAATATTCTCCGCAAATTTTCAAGTCAATCCGAGAACTTTATTTCTGCACAAAAATAACACCAAGGCAATTCTGCTGAAAACAACGTCAGTCCGGGTTAGTTCCATTAAAATCATGCAAATTAGAGTAAAAAACAAGGGCAAAAGAGTTTGGAAAATTAGATACGATGGAGACGTATCATGGCACCAAGTGGAAATTGTTGGTTGCACCGATTTTGGATATTTGGCTTTGGACAGACTTTTGTGGAAGAGCTTGTGGGTGTTTTTGGTGACTATCTGTTGTACACGTGGAGCATTTTCTTCACCAACAGTACCTTACCCCCTTTTAATAGTATTGGCTTTCCTATGGACTCAAAGTGATTTCTCACAAAGTAAAATGTAGAGTCCTCTTGCTTGAAACTTTGCCAATATCTTTCCTTGCATCTTGGGGTTTATCCACAATCCTTTTGCCATCCCTATCATTGAACTTTTCCTGAAAGATGCTTAGTGGAAACATTAGTTCAATGACATATATGTTGTTATTAATTACCAAAACCACCAAGGGAGCAAGTGTGCTTTCACTACTATGTCATCCATGTAAGATTCCACGTTCCTGTGCAACTGAGGTACAAATCCAATCTGCACGGCCCATGCAAAGGTGGAACCAGTGCTCTTTAACCCGAAGGGCATACGTACAAAGTAGTATGTGCCACACAGAGTTATGAACGGGGTCTTTTCCTCATCTTCCTTGGCCATGAATATCTGGTGGTATCCGGAGTACGCGTCCAAGAAGGAGATCAAGTCACACCCGGAAGTGGAATCAACGATCTGATCGATGCACGGCAAGGGAAAAGGGTCCTTCGGGCATGCTTTATTCAAGTCAGTGAAATCAATGCAAAGCCTCCATTTCCCATTCGCCTTGCGCACCACTACCGGGTTGGCTAACCATGGTGGATGCAACACTCCTGTGACCAAACCAGCTGCTTCGAGTTTCTTTATCTCTTCGGCGATGAACTGCTGCCGCTCCAAGGCTTGCTACTATGTAGTAGTAGCGCTGGCGGTCGACAAGCACTACAAGTACAAAAGTAGTAGTAGAGCGGGCCACCGGACCACCGCTACTGCTAAGTGGTCCCGTCGCCACAGCCAGGGGCTACCAGTAGTGGTTGCGGTTGTCCGAAACCGGCGCTGCTGCTAATTCCCTAGCAGTAGCGTGTGTCGGTGGCCCACCGCTACTGCTATGGTTGTACGTTGCCAGCAGGTGGGCCCCAATTAGCAGCAGCGCCGGTGCCTAGACCAGCGCTACTACTATGGGGCTTAAGAGTAGCGCGTTTCTTCTCCAGCGCTACTGCTACTCGTAGCAGCCACCTTTTCCTCTCCCACCCCTCCCCCTCCCCTCTCCCTCCTCTACCTCCCTCACTTAGTTCTTCTTTCTCCTACCTCTCTTCTCTCCCCATTAATGCTCCCATCCACCATCTCCTCCATTAATGAGCTCTATTAATGGCTTCTTTCCCTCATTTGATCATTTGTCTCTCCGTCCATCTCTCTTCCGGTCTCGATCTCTCTTGCATTTTGTCTCACTAGCTAGCTTTCCCTCCCTCTCCACTAGCGCTAGTTAGGTAAAGCATCTCCTTCCAACTAGATCTACCATGCATCTTTGTCCTACTTCTTCCGATCCCTTGCTAGCTAGATAGCGGCACCGTACCGGCCATCTCTACCATATACGTTAACGTTGGCTCGATCGATCCCGGCCCTCTCTCGGGAGGAAAGGTGAATAAAAAGTTGTGCTCTACAAGAATTAATGGAAATATTTGTGTTTGCGCTATGATGGTGGGAATATGTGCGTGTGGCATGAGTTGCCGCCGCCTATGTGTGTTTGTCGGATAGTGCTTGACATGAGTTGCTTATGTTTTGCGGAAATGTCGATTTATTTCCGTTTTGGCAAATTTCGGGCAAACTCTATATGACATATATTTAGGGAATGTCATGTCAAAATTTTGTATGACTTCGATATATGCATGCATGATTAAAATTCTTTTGCTTATTATACCACGCAAGCAATCATGAAGGTCAGTGGAAGGGTGGTGGAAAGATGGTTGCAATCCGCGGTGCAAGACATGTATTTAAATAACTGGACTGGGGTTATATGTCCGTGTAGAAGATGCGAACTAATCACCATCTTGGACCCCTTTGCCCGTGGCAGTTTGAAGGCGCACCTGCCCATGTATGGTTTCATTGATGGCTATACTCGGTGGATAACTGAAGATGATGATGAGGATGTCCACATGGCAGACAATAATGACATGGGGGTAGACGAAGAGATGGTCGATGATGATGGACCTGAAGAAGAGTTTGAGGGCACTGGACATGGTGGTGAAGATGCCGTATATGGCGGAGAAGAGGCCGGACACGACGTAGAAGAGGCGGATACGCCGCAGTCTTCGGCGCGACTAAGTTCAGTCATGCAGGACCCTCATGTTCAAGACCTGCTTCGCAAGAGTACGACTAGCGACAGAACCACTTCAAGAGAGGAGGCCAAGCTGGCGCAACTGGAGGTAGACTCGAATACTCCATTGTATGACGGTTGCGATCCCGAGGTGACCCGCTTGAGTTCCACGCTCGAACTTCTAAAGACGAAGGCCAAAAACAAATGGACAGACACAAGCCTCGATGAGCATTTGAAGTATCTACATGATAAAGTTCTTCCCTCAGGGAACCTGTGTCCTACTAGCGTTAATGAGGCCAAGAAGATCGTGTGCCCTCTTGATCTGCCCCACATTAGATACCATGCATGCATCAATGATTGCATCATTTATTGGAAGGAGCACGTGGAAAAAACCAGTTGTCCGGTGTGCAATGCTTCTCGATACAAGAAGGCCGGGAAGAAATATCCTCAGAAAGTTGTATGGTACTTATGGATCACTCCCCGTCTACAGCTTTATTTCGTAGATCCTAAGGAAACAAAGCTCATGCGCAGGCACGCGGAGAGGGTGAAGCCCGACGACGGAGATGATCCGAAGTTGAGACACCTCGCGGATGCTAGCCAGTGGCGAGCATTCAACGTGGAATATGGATATTTCGCAGATGATGCAAGGAACACTTGGCGCGAGTACCGATGGCATGAATCCGTTTGGCAACCAGAACACCAACCATAGCACATGGCCCGTGTTTGTATGAATGTACAACCTCCCCCCTGGTTGTGCATGAAGTCAAAGTACATACACATGAGCATGTTGATTCAAGGGCCAAGACAACCGGGAAATAATATTAATCTGTATCTGGGGCTACTTCAAGAGGAGTTAGACACGTTATGGAAAACACCGGCCAAGACATGGGACGCCAGTAAAGGCGAGTATTTTTATATTAGAGCCATGCTGATGACGATAGTGCACGACTATCTTGGTTACGGATATGTATTAGGATAGGTGTGCCACGGATATTGCGGATGCACCCAGTGCATGGATGATACAACGTCTCAGCAGCTAACGTCAACAAAAGATGGCTGGTCTGGAAAAATCGTGTACATGATGGGGCATCAAAGATGGCTCGCGCAGGACGACCCGTGGAGAAATCATGGAGATCTATTCAATGGTGAGGCTGAGCATCATGGACCTCCACGTAAGCGGAGTGGCGCCGAAATCAATGAGCTGTTCAAAAACTGGGAACAGTGCCGCGCGCCGGGAAAGACGATGAAAAAGGTGCCGGAGCCGCTGCTGAAGGTATGGAAAGCAAGGTCTATTTTCGGGGACTTGCCGTACTGGCCCAAACTCGACACGCCTCATTGCCTTGATCAAATGCATATCGCGAAGAATATCCTTGAGAGCTTGCTTGCGACACTGATGAACATGCCGGATAATACCAAGGATGGGACAAAGGCAAGAAGAGACTTAGAAGATTTGAAAATCTGGGCAGATCTGCACATGCCGCCCCGTAAAAAGTCTACGGAGATGGAGACGGAGAAGGAGGCGGGGGACAGGGGTAGAAAAGTCAACAAGAAGGACGAGAATTATTGCCCCCCTTCTTGCTTCGCCTTAAGTCCGAAGGAGATCGATCAATTCTTCAAGTGCCTTACCGGAATCAAAGTTAGTTCCGGTTACTATGGGAAGATAAGCAGATTTCTAGACACCAAGAAGAAACGGTTGAGCGAGATAAAGTCTCATGACTGTCATGTGATGATGATGCACATGCTTCTGGTCGACCTTAGAGGTATAATGGACGAGCACGTCCGTGAAACGCTTATTGGTTTGTGGAACTTTTTTTATGTTATCTCTCAAAAGTCGATCAGTGTGAAGCAGCTCCGAAGGTTAAAAGAAGAGATCGTTGTCATACTAAATGAGCTTGAGATTTACTTCCCGCCCGCGTTCTTTGACGTCATGGTGCATCATCAACCTCGGGCCGTCATTCCTTCATAGCATGATACCGTTTGAGAGGATGAATGGGGTCATCAAAGGATTCATTCATAACATGTCCCGTCCGAATGGAAGCATCGTGCAGTGCTATCTGACCCAAGAGTGCATCTCCTTATGCGAGAATTATCTAAGCGACAAAAACCCTGTTGTTGGTTTGCTCGTCAACAAGCACCTTGGGAGGCTCGGAGGAGAAGGTCACACAAACGGTTGGAGGGAATTGCATGTGGACTACTCGGGTTGACGCAACGACTTGGACATAGCAAACTTAGTAGTGCTATAGCACCTAGACGTGGTAGATCCTTTCATGGAACTGCACAAAGAAACCATCGTAAAGAAGTATCGTGACCAGGGGCTACACAAGACGGACGCCGAAATTACTAGAGAGCACAACTCCACTTTCTTGCGTTGGTTCAAAGAGCATGTTCTTGCTAATCCTCCGGAAGAGGGCAGTGAAGACGGATTGCTCATACACGCCTTAGCACATGGCCCTGCGGCCAACCTCAAGACCTATCAGGCATATGATATCAACGGATACACGTTTTACACGGAGGCCAAAGACATAAACAGTGATTACCAAAACTCAGGGGTGACGATGGAATTCATGACCGGCGACAATGGCGCAACAGAAAGATTCTACGGAAGGGATGAAGAGATCTGGGAGCTTGACTACCCTGGACTGCACAGTGCGACGATGTTGCATGTCAGATGAGCTAAGGCCGTCATCAGAGAAAACAAGTATTTCACTACCATGTCTATACCCGACATGAAGAGTGCTACCGTGAACGTTAACGTCATCGCCAAAACTAAGCCATGGGTACACGCTAAGCACGTGACACAATGCTTCTTCATAACCGACCTGAGCAATCCGAGTCGTGTTGTCGTGACGAAAGGCAAAAGGAGCATCGTCGGAATGGACGGGGTCGCTAACGAGGAAGACTATGACCAGTATGGCGACCCGATGAGGGAAGATGACGTGACGATGAAGCATATGTCAAAAGTAGAAGCAAGACTACATTACCTAAAAAAATCGCACTCCATGGAAAAGGAAAAGTCATAACGAGGGACTCAATTACTTAGTAGCGAACAAGAAAGGAAAGAAGCTCACTCAGAAAGGAAAGCGTCGACGCACTTAACCGTTATCGGCAACAAAGAAGAAGCAAACCATCATTTATATATATGTTCCTATTTTGTATACGCACTTAATTAACCGTTATCGGTCAAATGATATAATATATATGGCTCTTCACATCATGCATATCGGCCGTTTTTCAGAGTGAGAAAAACAAAAACAAAAATAAAATGAAAAAATAAGATAAAAAAATGAAATGTAATAGCGGTAGCTAACTTAGCGGTAGCGCTGGTTTGGAACCAGCGCTACGCTATAGCTAACTTAGCTATAGCGTTGGTTCCAAACTAGCGCTACCCCTACGTTCACTTAACCTCCTCTCCGCGCGCGCTTCTTCCCCTAATTCCCCAAATCCCCCCCCACACCGCCGCCGTCGCCCTCCTCTCCGCGTGCGCCCTCCATCGCCGCCGTCGCCCTCCTCTCCGCGCGCGCCCTCCATCGCCGTCGTCGTCCTTGTTGCCACCGTCTTCCTCCGTCGCCCTCGTCGCCCTCCGTCGCCCTCCGTCGTCCCCGTCGCCACCGTCGCCCTCCGTCGCTGGCGTCTCCCCTGCCCCCCTCAATGTCGGTGTCTCCCCTGCCCCCCTATAAGGCACCCGCCCCTCCTCTCTCTCTCTCCTCTCTCTTCCTAGTTTAGTTAGAACCCTAGCTAGGTTAGTTAGAACCCTAGTTAGCTATAGTTAGGTTTGTTGATTCATTTCACTATGTATTACATTGTTTGCTTTTGTTTTGCCGGAATGATTCTGAGTGGCCTATGTTTTGCCGGAATGTTGATTCATTTCCGTTCCGGCAAATTTTAGGCTCTCGATATGTCCACTTATTAGCAAAGGTCATGCCGAAATTTTGGCATGACTTGTGCTAGAAACTAAGACATATCGAGTGCCCGGGATTTGCCGCAACGGGAATGAATCAACATTCCGGCAAAACATAGACCTTTTTTATGTCATTATTCATTTTATTAGATCTAGAATTAATTGATTAGACTTAAGCGTAGGAAACATGGCTAACAACGATGAAGGAGGGCCTTCTGGTAATTGCGACGTCTACGAGGCGGCAAACAATTATTTTAACTATCTGGATGAGCAACAGTTGATGTACCCCCCTGTCATGTCCGAGGGTGGCACCGACACCGGCACCGACACTGGCACTGACACCGGCGCCGAGACCGGCACCGATGCTGACAATTTAGCCGGTACAAAACCGCAACCGAAGAGGATACGGCGCCCAAACTAGCTCAGCACTACTACACTGGTGGTCACGGAGGTGGACCCCGGCAATTTCGAGCCAAAACAGCCCGAGGAAGCATGCATGTGCTACGACAATCAAATAGGCTGCATCCTACGGGAAACCGCCACCATCAACGACGGAAAATTAAGGAAGATACCGAATATGGAGCACTTCCTCCTAACGAAGCTGCACCGGAGTCTCTTGTTCCCGGGCCTGGATGAATCCAAGTATCCTAGACCATGGCAAGACCCGGCAATGAAGAAGATAAACAACAAAGCCATGGACAAGTTTGGCAACGTGTTGTCCGCCTGGAAAGTTAGGGTGAAACATCGGATCATCGTCAGAAAGCAACCCTACTCCGAGATTGTAAAGGATAATCCGACAATTACGGAAGAGCAGTTGGAAATATTCAAGGCAGCTTGCATTGCCGAAGCTGCCAAAGAAAAGCCAGAGTACATGAAGGGGCTTCAAGAAAGGAACATGGGGTACCACCGCCTCGGAAGCCGTCGTTACTCGGGGAAGAGGCGCACATGGGAGAAGATGGACTCGGAACGCGAAAGTCTGGGGATCTCAGACCCCTTAGCGGAGTTCACCGTCCCGCAGGAGCATGACATCATCAGGGCCCGGTACCGTTGGTACCCAGTCAACAAGGTTTTTGAAACGGACACGGTCATGAGGGAGTTCATGAGACTGCTAGTAATTATTAATTTACCCCTAATTTTAGCTTCTGATCAATTCGACTGCATGTTTAGTCAAATTTGTAAACAATCCATGTTCCTTTTGCAGAAAGAGCAGTACAGGATTGCGGCCGAAAGCGACTCGCCGTTTGAGGCGTCGGCGAGGCCCAAGTGGGACACCCCTTTCAACCGGGCCTTGAACGTATTGAAAAGACTCCCGGTGGACACTCGGTCATCGTATGGACGCGTGCACGGCGTCGGAGACGGCGCCATGTGGAAGCACTACTACCGTGAGGACGCCCAGGAGAGAAAGGAAAGAAGGAGGTTAAACGAAATAAACATCGACAAGAAGGTTGAGATTGCGGTCGATAAGAAGGTTGAGATTGCAGTCGATAAGAAGGTTGAGATTGCAGTCGATAAGAAATTAGCTGAGACCAAAGAAGCGATACGACCTGAGTTGGTGAGGGAGGGAGTCCAATTAGCGACAGCTGCCGCAAGAGAGGAAATGGTATCTTCGTTTAGTGCCTTGATTCCAGCTGCATTGAATGGCAGAAACAAAATACAAGTAAAGAGGCAAAGGACTTTCCCCTTCCAAGTTTCATCGGGAGCAGCTCGTTTAGCGTTGCATCGCCAGCACCTGCTCACGCAACTGCACCTGCTCCTGCACCTGCTCCCGCAGGTGCTCATAGCAGCCCATCCTCCGTCTCTGGTGCACTCGGCGGGGCTTCATCTTTGGCTGAGGTCGACGCCCTCACGGTAACTACCTGTCACACCAGCCCTCTTCAATACATGTGGAATCTCCCGTTTCCGTTGCCTTTCGGATGTCTCACATCGCGACATGTCTTCGCAGGAAGGTGCACGTGGGAAAGGCGACGATAGTGAAGCCGAAGAAACAATTGTTCCACAGCCGGCCGATGCCCCATGGTGTCTTCAAGGTTTCCGTGGCCAGTGTCAAAGCGGGCTATGAGAATTTGTCTCCTCCGGTACAACAAGGGGGAGATGAACATAAGACCCCGTCACGGCTTGGCAATTGCAAGAGTTGGGTCCTGTTGTGGCCGAAGAATCCCCTTCGTCTGGAGACGGCTGGGAGGACACCCACGACCAAGCAGCCTCAGCAAGGTATGGACACCACCACCCCACCTACCCAATTTGCGGCGCCTGTCGTGCTGGGTTATAGCGGACGGCGTGAGGAAGAGTCTCCATTAGTGGCTAATGATGCCGCCGCCGTCGAAGAAGCAATGCATGATGCCATGGACGAGGATGATGACCCTCTACAGTTTCTCAACAATTCCGACACCGGTGGCTATGACGACCCATTTTTGATGGCTCAGCAGTATGACTCAGGGTTTGAGCGTGATGAGTTGATGCCTGAATTGCCGGAGGAGGAACGTCATCAGGCTGATTGCAAGTAGTCTCACTTCCTGCAATCCTCGCAGGACACGCCTCCAGATGCCGCCTCAACCCAGCAACAAGAACGTGAGGGTCGGTCATTATTGCTGAGCCCGACAACACTGGGGGCAGTGGTAAGGGACGGTATGTACAGATCACTTTCGGCAACAAAGAAGCATAGGAAGAGAACGAAGAAAGGCACTAATGGCGGCAAAGCTGCTTCTATGAGCCAGCCGCCTCCGCAGCCTCGGGTTGAAGACCGTATACGTATCAAAGGTGTGGCCAAATACCATATCGTCGGTTGTCCGATCCTACCTAAGGAAGCGGTAGAGGCCATAGACGGTGATCTAAGGAGACTTCATGACGATGTGCTGTTGAGAGAGAAAAGCCTTATCGCCTCGACAAATCCAGATACCCGCTCTATGTGGTTAACGTGCCGCAGCAAAGGTTGTACGTCCAGACATTTCCCGCGGATAAGTTCTTTCTTCGATTCGATTACATCTTCGACATGTTTCAAATGACAAGGCTGGATTTTATGTTTGTCCGCCTGTATGCCATGTACATGAACTACATCATCAGGCGCGAGCAAATATCTTATATCTGTGTCGCTGACCCGTACTTTATGCACGAGGGCTTCTTGGCAGTCTGCACAAAGCATCATGAATATGCGAGGAACTACATTACTGATTTCATGGTCGCCAATAAGGACAAGGAGTCGATTCTCCTGCCTTATCATCCCATGTAAGTCATCCACAGATATCCTTCCTTCGATTTCAATCATTCATTTGCATGCGTGGAGGCTAATTTGAGGTGTTTTTATTTTGAGCAGCGAGGGGCACGCCGTCCTCATCATTCTTTACCCCCGATTCTCCCACGCTCTTTACTTGGACTCGTCGAAGAACATAAAGAAAAAGGATTACACCCACATAAAGGCTATTCTCGACAGTGCTATCTTAAGCTACGGCCAATGGGGTGGAGAGATCACGATCAAGAAGACAAGGAAGAGTGCGCCCTGCTTTAGCCATAAGATCGACTTCTGCTGCATCCAGCAACCAAGAGGTACTCTCAGTGATGGATTCTATGTCCTCCACCACATGCTGGAGTACAAACGGGATTGCCAGAACCTTCGCATGTCACCTAAATCCGGCGATGCCGATATTCTGCAATGGGTAAAGAAACTAGGAAATGTACCGGATCATCGACTCCGAGCTGAGTTCTATCACATCCAGCGTGAACTTGCCCAAGTCATCATGAAGGAGGTCAACCAAAAAATAGGGATGTTCTACGAAGAAGGGCAAATGTCGCGGGAAGACATTCGAACACGCGTAGTCGCTCAGCGTCTCGACCTGAAGCCTTTCACTTTGCTCGGGTCCTTCCTCCCTGATTAGGAAGGATGGCAAGACATGTTGGAGTGATTGACGATATATGACAATGTGTCCGTTTAGTCACTACTTTCTCTATGACGAAACTTTGAGTTATGCACGACGAAACTTTGTGATGTAATTAAACCATCCTCCTCAACTAGCGAAGATCACTCTAGTTAGGGTAGTTTGGGTACGATAAACTTTGTTATTTATGCTTATGATATGTTGCTTCTATTTCTGCTAACTCTGTCTCTTTCTGTTGCTCAACTATATATGATGTTGCATATTATTGACTCATGTGACGATGCAGGTACATAGATCATCGATGGAGAAGAAGTGCTACGCCTTGTATGTAGGGAAGGTTCCAGGAGTGTACGACGAGTGGCCTGAGTGTGGGCCCAAGTGTACCAGTTTCTGGGCGGTAGCCAGAGAGGGTTCGATAGTAGAGCCGAAGCGGAAGATAGTTACTTGAGGTGGTGCACGCTAGCGCGAGAGAGTGATCGGAACCGGCACCTCAAAAACTACATTATCACGCTCTTGCTCATAGTGATCGCTCTTCTCTTCTATATCTTTGTCTAGATATAGATGATGAGACATGTGTATGTGATGACCATGCAGTTGCTTGTATTCGAGACATGTCGACACTTAACTTGTATCGCTATATCGTGATTATGGTGAGACAATATGATTTGTGTTGGATGATGTGATGATATGATGAGACTATTATGTGTATGATATGATGAGCATATTGCATGTCTCTGATATGATTATAATACATATAAAACCTGTACAAATATAGCGCAAATACGTAGCAGAAAAAAAATCACAAATGCGTAAATATAGCAGTAGTGCTCTTTAGGAGGAAGCAGTAGCGCAGGTTGCTAGTGCTACCGCTATATAGCGGTAGCTAAGTAGCAGTAGCATTGGGCCGGACCAACGCTATTGCTAAGTAGGATAGCAGTAATGCGGGTAAACCACGCTACTGCTACAGCTTAGCTGTAGCGCCGTACTAGTTGCGCCGGCACCCGCGCTACTACTACCCCTATTTCCAGCGCTACTACTAGCCTTTATCCTAGTAGTGCAAGGTGGTGCTCAATTACCTCCCTGGGAACACCGGGGAAGTCAGATGGTTGCTAACCAAGTTGGATGCAATACTCCTCTGACCAAACCAGCTACTTTGAGGTTCTTGATCTCCTCGGCGATGAACTGCTGCCGCTCCAAGGCTTGCTTTCTATCTTTTTGCTTGACGGGCCTGGCATGAGGGCAGACAGCAAGGTGGTGCTAATTTACCTCCCTGGGAACACCTGGGATGTCAGATGGTTGCCAAGCAAACACATCGACATTCGCCCGCAGGAAGGCAAGAAGTGTGCTTTCCTATTTGTCATTAAAGGTGGCACTGATGATAAACGTACCATTAGCGCCATCTTGCCTCGCCGGGACCTTCTTCGTCGCAGGATAGGTGACCGTGGATCTCTTGCTAGTGGAACTCTTCGGTAGATCATCGATGGGTGTAGCGCGCTTCCCGGAGTCCTTGCCGCCGTCCCTGCTAGACTTCTTCCGCTTCTTTGATACCTTGGTGGGAGCTGGAGTTTCCACGACCTCAGCTGCTACCGCGTCTCGATACATCTTGTCCACACATATAAATGCATCCTTTTTTTCAAATGGGATGGATATGATTCCCACGGGCCCTGGCATCTTCAAAGTGTTGTAGGTATAGTGGGATGCTAGCATGAATTTTGCCAGAGCTGGGCGACCAAGAATTCTGTTGTAAGGCAGAGGGAGTTCGACCACATCAAACACCACCTTCTCAGTCTGGTAGTTCAGCTCCCCGCCAAATGTCACAAGCAAAGTGATCTTTCCCTTTGGTCGGCTCCTGCCGGGGTTGATTCCTTGGAACGTACCCTTAGCTTTGAGCTCTCCGTCAGGAATCTACAGCCTTTCAACCACCTTAGGGGAGATTAAGTTCAACCCCGCCCCACCGTCAACTAACATCTTGGTTACTTCGAGGTTGCGGATTGTTGGGGAAACCAACGACGGCAAACATTTGACCGTAGTGGTGCAGTCAGGATGATCCTCTTCGTCAAAGATGATAGGCGTGCGGGACCATTTGAGTGGCCTTCTGGACTCTGCAGCTGGCTCCATGGCGTTGATCTCACGTGCCCACTGCTTAAGTTGGTTATGAGAGGAATGCAAGGACGCACCCCCGTCAACACACATGGCTTCAGTTGCCTTCTGGAACTCTCGATCACTGGAATCTTCATCATCCTCATCATCACTCATATCATCTCCTTGTTTCTTCTCACGGCCTCAAGCAGGTTTTTCATTCTATTGCGGGGCCTTGCCGCGGCGGCCTCCTCTACCACCACGGCCCTTCCCGGCAGCACCATCTTGGCCTCTCTCCTTGTCACGCTTCTCGTATTCAGCCTTTTGCTTCTCAGCAAGCTGCTCAACTTGGCGGCATTCTTGGAGATCATGGCCTTTGGTGCGGTGGATTTTGCAGTATGGCCTGTCGGACTTTTTGGTTTTCTCTCCCACCGCGGCCTCCCGGCAATCAGCGGACGCGGTAGCTCCCTTGCCGGGGGTCGCGGCCTTGGCCTTCTTGCCGGCACTGAGATTACCAGAGCTATCAACGGCCAACACTGCCTTTCCTTTATGCTTCTTATTGCGCATTTGGCTTTTCCCCTTCGGGCCAGGGGCATCATCGTCGTCATCTGAGTCAACTTCAACGCCAGCCTCCTCTCCGGGGAGTCGCCTCCCTTCCTCGCCACGAGCACACTTGTTCGCCAACGTGTACAACTCATTGACGGTCTTGGGGAGTCTAACATTCATCTTGGCCCACATCCTCCTATTGCGCACGTTCGAATGGAACGCGGCAATCACAGCTGCGGGGTGTATCTCTGGAATATTGTGGTGTACTCGACTGAAACTATAGATGTACTTCCGCAAGGTTTCTCCCTCCTTCTGCGGAAGGACTTGCGGGTCGCCGGGTTGTCCTGGCTCCTGGTGGCCACTTGTGAAGGCACCGACAAACTCGTTGCACAAGTCAGCCCATGATGAAATAGAGTTCTCCGGCAGGTGCATCAGCCATGATCTCACATTTGGCTTGAGATCCGAAGGGAAATAGTTGGCGAGCACCTTCTCATCTCTTCCCCCAGTGGCTTCAACGGCTATCGTATAGATGCCTAGGAATTCTGCCGGGTTTAGCTTCCCATCGTATTTCTCCGTCAGTTCAGGCTTGAAAGCTCAGGCCGATGGCCAGCGGACCTGTCACAGCTCGAGAGTGAAGGCAGGGCACCCAACCTCATAAGCCAGGAACCCACCAGCACTGGACGCGGGGTTGCTAGCATCTGGGTCGTTGAGCCTGTCGGATTGGCGGTGTGCTTCCCGGCGTCGCTCCATGATGATGTGCGCGTCTTCCCTCGCCGGTCTTCTAGGACACGCCGCTTGTCCCGGTGGTCGTGCAGGCCGGACGAGGCCATAGATGCTTCGTCGGGCTAGTCGGCATGTGGAGCTGGTTGTGGCTGCCTCTGGGTCTGTTGTCGCGGAGGGGATTGCACCGTTGGAGCGCCCCCCTCGACACGACCGTCCGCCCGGGCCGCCGTCGCTGTCCGCGGGCATCGCGATGGCTCTGCATGCCGCGACTTGCTGGCTTCGACAAAGCCGATCAAACTCTGGATGGTGGCTCTCCACTCGTCCATCTGGTCAACCGCCGGCAGGAAGTTTAACAACAGTTGGGCCCGCGCCATCGCTTCCGCTGCCGTGACCGACATGGCTAGGGAGGTGGTTCGCGACGTTGCTCGACTCTTGGTGGAACCAAGAGGGGCGTCGCCGCATTCTTGTCACTGTGCGCCGGTCGCCGGGGCGGTATGACGAGGAGGAGGTTGAACTTGTGGGACTACGATCCCGCTCGGCGCGCGTTCGACAGCCGCACCTGTGACAGGCGCAGCTGGAAGATCACGGCTTTCCCCAGATTGGGCGCCGCTATTGCGGCCGCGGCCACCAGTGCGGCGGGGAGGTGGAGACTGAACATTTCCTCCTCCCGCGACACTAGGGCCGAGCTCGCCAAAATGTTGCTGCTGTTGCTCCTCTTCGGCATTCCCCGCTCCAGCTTTGGCCGCGGGGGACACGACGGTGGCGCCGCCTGCACCAGCCGCGTCGCCCACGACGCCTGCCTCACTTGTTGCCGCCGCGGTGCCAACGGCATCCGCAGCTGCGTGCAAGGGGGCCTTCGAAGTGGAGGGATGTGCGGTTGCGCCGGTCTTCTTCTTGGGAGCCATAGATGAAGAAGACGGCGATGAAGATCGACGCGCCGCTCACAATTTCAGGTTCGCGCAAATGACGCTCCCCCTACCTGGCACGCCAAAGATGTCGGGTCACGATCACCTATGGCGCCACGGGCCCCTTTGTGGTTCGGCAGGGGCTGAGATCACGTTGCACAAAGAGCAGAGGTAGTGAGACAGCACGACGACAAGGCACTGGTGTTTTACCCAGGTTTGGGCCACTGGGAAGCGTAAAACCCTACTCCTGCTTTGGTGGATTGATAGGAGGAACATGAAGCACACGCTGCGCTCAAACCTGGCAAGGTCGCCTTCGGGGGAGCTGCTACGCGAGTACAAGTGTCCAAAGGTCCGAATCTTTAGCTAGGTTGCCTTGGACCTTCTTTTATAGCTCAGGGGGCAACCATAGTGTCAAAACAGACATTATCTAGTGACTAGATAGCTAACAGTGCTATCATACCTAACTCTGGCACTTAGGAAAAAATTCCATAAATGCTAGCCTAGGTGGCATGCAGGGATGCATCCCCGGTAGGCTTCTACCACTGCTTGACTGACTATTGCTTAATATCTTGACACGCCTCTGGACGGGTGTCAAACGGGCATAATCTGTCTCCCAGCGAGTCGCCACGTACTTAGAGAGAGCCACTTAGCCACCTGAGGGCTCGACACCGCATCAATAAATGACTGGCGTTGCGATGCGGTGGAGTGGTGGTCGATCGGCTCGCGCTTGCCGGGGGATGGCTTGCCGGGTCTTCCTGAAGATGTGCGCGCTTAGGTCCCCGGCAGGCACCGGGGACGTGACTGGCGTGGTTCGGGCCTGTTCTGGGCCGTTGCATGGACCTTGCCGGTGTTGCCTGGCTAGCGTAGGCTGCTTCTGCCGGGGTCTTGGTCCTGGATGTTGGTTTCGTCTTCTTCATGCTCTCCTTGATCTCACGTAGAGCGGCTTCTCTGGCTTGGACTGAGTTTATGTCGTTGGGTTCTGCAACTACTGCCTGTGCATAAGTCAGGGGCACTGGGTACCCTAGTCCTGGCGCACCGACACCTTCATTGTTTCGAAGCATTTCATAAAAATCGCCTATTCACCCCCCTCTAGTCGATAACTAGCACTTTCAATTGGTATCAGAGCAAGGTACTCCCTTGTTCTGTTATTCGGTTTAACCACCTGGAGTTTTAGTTATTTCGACTGCAGGGATTATGAAGGTCTCCGCTACGTGCCCTGTCTTCGATGGCACCGACTACCCCTACTGGAAGAATAAGATGCGCATGCATCTCGAAGCCATTGACAACGACCTATGGTATGTCGTCATGGCGGGCATTCGCTAGGTTGGCGAAGGTGTTAATGCTGCTGATGTGATGAGGTTCGCACAACTGGACTCCACCGCCAAGAACATCATCTGTGGTCAGCTGACAAAAGGACTGTATGGCCGTGTGAGTGCACTGAATACTGCAAAGCAAATCTGGGAATGGCAGTCCAAAGTGAATGACGGTGTCTCAACTCAGAGAGACTCTCGCGTTGATGTGCTTCACAACCTGTTCAACCGCTTCAATAAACTTGACGACGAAAATGTCCAGCTCACGTTCGATCGACTCACTGACATCTCAAATGAGCTGAATGCACTTAGCGCTACTGATATCACCAAACATGAAGTCGTGAAGAAGCTACCCAGATCACTCGACAGTTCCTTTGACACTCTCGCACTCATGATCCAAGAGCGCCCTGACTTCAAGAGTTTGGATCCCGCCGATATCCTCGAGAGGTTGAACACACATGAATTCCAACAAGCTGAGAAGAGGGATATCTATGGTCCCAGTTACAGTCACTCTCGTGCCCTGAAGGCCAAGACTGTGTCCTCATCTGAAGACGGCTCTGAATGCAGTTCTGATGGTGCTGAAGACTTTGGAAAAGAACTTGCTCTGCTCGAACGGAAATTCCGGAAGTTTGCCAAATCAACATGCTATGCAAAGTCTTCAAAGCGTGATTCCAAGAGATCTGGTGAAATTTCTTCATGGGACAGCAAGAAGCAAACCTGTCACAAGTGCAAGAAAGTTGGCCACTTCATTGCTGATTGTCCTAGATGGGAAAAGGAATCCAAGAAGAATAGCAAGGACTATGACTCAGATGACAAGAAGAAGAAGCATGCAAAGTCTTCATCACACAAGAAGAGTTCATCTGGCAAAGCACATGCTTTTATCGGAAAGGAAATGGATTCACAGTCTGAATCTGGTTTTGAGGCTGAGGAAGCATCTGAGGAGGAATCTGACGCTGAAGTAGATGGACTGGCAATGGCTTCAACATATCTCTCCACTTCAGTCTTTGAACCCGAAGACAATGGGTCCTTCTTTAACACCAAAGCCAGTTATGATGATACTACTCCTGTCTACTACTTCATGGCGAAAGCCTCCATGGTATCCTCAAAATCCTCACGTCATGACTCTGAATTCGAAGCTGAATCTAATGATGACATGAAACATAGCTATGCTAAACTTGTAAAAATTGCTACCAAGCAACAAAGTGCCATGGGGAAAATGCAAACTACTCTAGAGAAAAGCGATGACCTGTTACGTGAAGAGATGAGTCTGAACGAAACTATGGATGAAGACATGCGTAGTCTTCGTTCAAGGTTTGAGGATCTCCAAAGTCGTCATGATGCCCTCACTCCTAGCAGAACAGATCAGTACCGCTCAGGATGAATTTGATGCTCCATGTTTAAAATGTCTTGCTCATGAAGCTAATGATTCAACCGCTGAATGTTCAAATGCTTCTGAAAATGCATTATCTTCAACTCTATCTGTGGTGACTAACACCTCATCTGAGAAAACCACTGCTATCACTGGTGACAATGACAGGTTGAAGACATTGCTTGAAACTGGCATGTACAAGAGTCTAAAGGGGCATAAGATTCTTTGTGATGTCCTGAAGAAGACAATCTTGAACAAAAACCCTAGGAAAGAGGGTGTGGGTTTCGAAAGAAACATCAATGTTGATGGTTCTCACTGGACCCCCGAGCAGTATCCCAAAACCACATGGGTTGCTGCAAAAGGCCCTTCAGTGGATCCATCCACATTATCTGGCTTTAAAAGTGCTAACCCTATCATCATTGACGAGTCATTTGACTCCAACTATAAGTTGTTCAAATCTATGAATGGTGAAGTGTTTGCCAGGTATATTGGAACTAACTGCGGGAATGGTTTACCAATGAAGAGGATCCGGGTTCCCAAATGTCTTCTTGAGAAGCTTCCAATCAATCTCATGACACCACCGAGGAAGAAGACGAACCCCAGATCAAAGTCTTCATGTGGACCAAAATCTTCATATGATCACTCTAACACCTATGTTTCACAGGGTAGAGCTGAAAGGGCTCATGAATATGTGCACTATGGCATGAACTGATATGTTCATCCTACTAATAATTTCTCTACATATTCATTTGAGTATTCTAACCTCCCTGTGAAACATACTATTAGGGCATCTTCGCATAAATTCTCTGATGCTACCTTACGTCTTATTGCTTCTAAGCCACCCCTACGCATGTGGGTGGTTAAGAAGAACTGATATCTTCATGCAGCATCAGGTCTCCAGATGGGATGAAGCCTACCTTGAACATTATCTCTAGAGTCCCGAAAACAATCTTGTTTGGACCCAAGATAACTAATGCGAATGGTGTTACCATTCATATTGTCCAATATCTTCATACAATTGTGCACTGCAATATCTTCATCAATGCATGTTACAGTTGCATGCCTTGGTGAACTAGACTAATTCTCAATGCAGGAAGACAAGTCCAATGCCACTGAATGGATTATGGACAGTGGATGCACCAGTCATATGACTGGTGATCGAAGCCTATTGATGGAGCAAACTCTTCGACCTCCAACAAAAGACCACATCGTCTTCGCTGACAAGAGTAACAACAAAGTATTGGGACTAGGTGGAGTTGCTATCTCAAGGGACCGGCACATGGAAAATGTCATGCTCGTCGAATCCCTTGGTTACAACTTAATGTCTGTCCCAATGCTCTGTGACTTAGATATGCTTGTTATATTCGGCAAATTTCGATGTGTTGTGCTAATGGCCTCAGACAAAACCAAAGTCTTCGAAGGTTTTCGAAGAGGTGATTTGTATATGGTAGACTTCTCTGCAGGACCACAGGTTGCCTCATGTCTTCTAGCAAAGGCTTCGGAATGCTGGTTATGGCATAGGAGGCTAGGATATGCTGGGATGAGGAACTTGCACACACTCGCCAAGAAGAAGCGTATCATTGGCGTCGAGGGTGTCAAGTTCAAGATGGACCACCTTTGTGGTGCCTGTGAAGCCGGGAAGATGACTAGGGCCAAACATCCCTTGAAGAGAATCATGACAACCACTCGTCCCTTCGAGCTGCTACATATGGACTTATTCGGCCCTACTCACTATTCCACCTTCTCTACCACTGCAAATCTATATGGCTTCCTAATTGTTGATGACTATTCTCGATTCACTTGGGTGCATATTATTTTTGGGGAACGTTGCATGCGAAACAAAAAATTTCCTACGAACACCCAAGATCTATCTATGGAGATCACCAGGGACGAGAGGGGGAGTGCATCTACATACCCTTGTAAATCGCTAAGCGGGAAGCATTTAGAAATGCGGTTGGTGTAGTCGAACGTCTTCGCGATCCGATCACGATCCATCCCGCGATCCAATCTTGTTCCGTTCCGATCTAGCGCCGAACGGACAGCAACTCCACGTTCAGCACACGTACATCTCGATGACGTATCCACCTCCTTGATCCAGCAAGCGAGGGCAGAGAGGTAGATGAGATCTCCGGCAGCACGACGGCGTGGTGGCGATGGTGCTGGAGCTGTTCCGACAGGGCTTCACCAAGCACTACCGAAATCAATCTAGAGGAGAAAACGATCTAGAGTGGAGAGAGGGCTGGTCCGTGGCTTAAGGGTGCGGCTGCCCTCTCTCCCGTCAACTATATATAGGGGGAGGGGTGGAGGCGGCCAGCCCTAGGGTTTCCCCCTAGGGGCCGGCGGCCAAGGGGTGAGGCGGTGGCCAGGAGGTGGCTTGCCACCCAAGTTAGGGTGGCGCCACCCCTAGGGTTGGCCCTCCACCAGCCCAACCGCATGGGCCTAGGTGGGGAGGTGTGGCCAGCCCACCAGAGTCTGGTGGGCACCACTCTCAGCCCATGTGGCCCCTCCGAGGCTGGTGGGCCCCTTCCGGTGGACCCTCGGAACCCTTCGGTACCCCCGGTACACTGCCGGTGATGCCCGAATTCTTTCTGGTGACCAACATGGAACTTCCCATATATCAATCTTTACCTCTGGACCATTTCGGAACTCCTCGTGATGTCCGAGATCTCATTCGGGAGTCCGAACAACTATCCGTCACCAACACGTATATCTCAATAATACCAAATCGTCACCGAAGGTTAAGTGTGCAGACCCTGCGTGTTCGAGAACTATGCAGACATGACCGAGACACTCTCCGGTCAATAACCAATAGCGGGACCTGGATGGCCATATTGGTTCCTACACATTCTACGAAGATCTTTATCAGTCGAACCACGATGTCAAGGATTCAATCAATCCCGTATGCAGTTCCCTTTGTCCATCGGTATGTTACTTGCCCGAGATTCGATCATCGGTATCCCCATACCTAGTTCAAACTCGTTACCGGCAAGTCTCTTTACTCGTTCCGTAATACAAGATCCCGGGACTAACTCCTTAGTCACACTGCTTGCAAGCTTCTTATGATGTTGTATTACTGAGTGGGCCCAGAGATACCTCTTTGTCATACGGAGTGACAAATCCCAGTCTTGATTCACGCCAACCCAACAGGCACCCTCGGAGATACCTGTAGAGCACCTTTATAGTCACCCAGTTACGTTGTGATGTTTGATACACACAAGGCATTCCTCCGATGTCCGGGAGTTGCATGATCTCATGGTCGTAGGAACAGATACTTGACATGGACAAAGCAGTAGCAAAAAACTAGAACGATCAAATGATATGCTTACGGTTGGGTCTTTGTCCATCACATCATTCTTCTAATGATGTGATCTCGTTATCAAATGAGAACTCATGTCCATGGTCAGGAAACCTTGACCATCTTTGATCAACGAGCTAGTCTAGTAGAGGCTCACTAGGGACACATTGTTGTCTATGTATCCACACATGTATCTGAGTTTCCAATCAATACAATTATATCATGGATAATAAACGATTATCATGAACAAGGAAATATGATAATAACTATTTTATTATTGCCTCTAGGGCATATTTCCAACAATTATACTCTATAAAACAGAAGTGCAGGATATCTTCAGGAGCTTTGCCAACAAGTGTATGAATAACTACAACATCAAGATCAAGCACATCAGGAGTGACAATGGCACTGAATTCAAGTACACTGGACTGGACATCTTTCTTGATACTCTTGGCAGCACTCATGAGTTCTCTTCTCCATACACACCTCAGCAGAATGGCATCGTGGAGCGCAAGAACAGGACTCTCATTGTGATGGCTCGCACTATGCTTGATGAATACAAGACACCACAGAAGCTATGGCCTGAAGCCATTGACACTACATGCCACATCATCAACCGAGTATATCTTCACAAGTTCTTTAAGAAAACATCATATGAGCTTCTCACCCGTAAGAAACCCAATGTAAGTTATTTCAAAGTCTTCGGTGCAAGATGCTGGATAAGGGATCCACACCACACTTCTAAGTTTGCACCGAAAGCACATGAGGGTTTCATGCTTGGTTACGGAAAGGATTCGCACACCTACAGAGTCTTCAACACTTTCCACAACAAAGTTGTTTAAACTGTAGATGTGCGATTCGATGAAACTAATGGCTCGCAAAGAGAGCACCTACCTCCTGTGCTAGATGAACTTCCACCTGATGAAGCTATCAGATTGATGGGCACTGGAGAAATCATGCCTGAAGAACCAGAGGTTGAGGAAGTCATGATTCCTCCATCCACTCTGCGCGAAGACAATGCTAAACCTGAAGACAATGCTGCTGACAAAGACAATGCTCAGCAGCCGGAACAAAGTCTTTGCCCTGCTCATCCTCACGTGGCTAATGAAGTCCAAATTGAGAGAATGCTAGACAACATAAATGCACCAGGTCCACTCACTCGCTCAAGAGCTACTCAACTGGCTAACTTTTGTGGGCACTTTGCTTTTGTGTCTATCTCAGAGCCCACCAAAGTAGATGAAGCTTTCAAGGAATTAGAATGATTCAAGCCATGGAAGAAGAGCTTCACCAGTTCGAGCTCAACAATTTGTGGGAACTCGTGAAGCGCCCTGATCCAAGGAAGCACAACGTCATTGGCACGAAGTGGATCTTTCACAACAAGCAAGATGAGTCTAGCCAAGTAGTCAGAAACAAGGCTCGACTTGTGGCTCAAGGCTACACACAGGTTGAGGGTATTGACTTCGGTGAAACATTTGCACCTGTTGCTAGACTCAAAGCTATACGTATACTGCTTCCTTATGCTAACCATCATGACATATGCTTATATCAAATGGATGTCAAAAGTGCATTCCTCAATGGTAAGATTGAGGAAGAAGTATATGTTGCTCAACCACCAGGGTTTGAAGACCCAAAGGATCCTGACAAAGTCTACAAGCTCAACAAGGCACTGTATGGCCTCAAGCAAGCACCAAGAGCTTGGTATGACACGCTCAAGTAGTTCCTCCAGAAGAAAGGCTACAAACCTGGTTCACTCGATCCCACTCTCTTTACTAAATCCTATGATGGTGAACTGTTTGTATGTCAAATCTATGTGGATGAGATTATCTTCGGTTGTACTAACAATCGATACAGTGATGAGTTTGCTTTCATGATGCAAGAGAAATATCAAATGTCGATGATGGGAGAACTAAAATTCTCCCTAGGGCTTCAGATTCGACAACAACCAAATGGTATCTTTATATCTCAGGACAAGTACTTTAAGGACTGCCTCAAGAAATTTGGCATGAATGAAGGCAAAGGTTACAATACGCCAATGCCTACAAATGGTCACCTCTGCACTGACGAAAATGGTAAATATTTCGATCAGAAGTTATATCGCTCCATTATTGGCTCTTTATTGTACCTATGTGCATCTAGGCCAGATATAATGCTTAGCATTTGCATGTGTGCCATGTCTGGGTCAAACATTCTTATACGATGGGTAACGCCACCAACCAACTTGAAGACTTTGCCTTTATCTTCAATTCTCTATGTCTTCAGGGAACATTGTTTGTCTTCAGAGTAGACTATGTGTTTCATACTTGCATACACTTCAAGTTGAATATATTTTGCATGTTACATAGAGTTTTGTCCTCTACGGCATTGAGCCTATTGCTATATCTTCGAATTTTTATCTAGGCCAATGTGATCAGACCTACTATCCTTGTCCATTCTAATCTCGTCTTATTCTATTCAACTCTAGTCATATGCATTCTACTTGACACGTGTTGATTTTCTTCACTGCGTCCTTGTCAGTCGAAGACAAATCCAACCAAACGTTTAAAATTGCAATTTGTTGTCGTTACCGCTCTAATCGCAACAAGTTCCCGCTCCGTCGCTTCCGGTCGTGTAGTGGGTTGTCAGACGTGTTGCATGCTCGCCACGTGTCGCACTAAGCCGAAGAGTCGGGGGCATATCCGTCCAAAAATATCGGATGTTCCAGTCCGTATAAATACATGTCCCCTTGCTCATTAATTACTCTTCCTCGCCACCTCCACCGCTCGAGCTCCCAAACCCTAGCGCCGTCACTGGATTCCATCGCCACCGGAGACAAAGCGCTTAGCTGCTGCGACTTCTCCGGCGACGTACTCACGTCGGCCGCGACCATCTCCATCTCGCCGACGCCGTAGCTGTCTGCCTCCACGGAGTTAGGGTGAGGCAGATCGAACCTCTCGGCCTCTCCTCCTCGTCGAGCTGTTCATCGTGTTCTTCACCGCGGTAAATAAATCACTATTTTTACCGTTTGTTTGATCTGAAAAGTTACCGAAAATCTTCGATTGCTATTTTCCAACTTTCCTTCAACAACACTCAGATCTTGAACTCAATCTACCTAATGCTTTCACTTTTTGGTCTAAATTGGTTTGATTTGTCATTAGTACAAATTCTCGGACTTGTACAAATGTAAAACCACCATATTCTCTATAAAAGTGAATGTCTTCAGTAAACGAGGTCAATGTCTTCAAAGACTGATTTATCTTCAAAATCTTCTGAGAATGCATATGACCTCTCCTCTACCCCTGCGTCTCTAACTCTTTCATAGGTACATCTCTGCAGTAGAATCGCTTGGATCTAATAGTCTGAATTCATTTGCAGACTACTTGCAGATTCATCTGGACTCATCTGGAGCTGGCTCTCATTTGTGCACACGACTGAAGCCTTTGCTGAAGCCAATGGCCACTAAACAATCATCAAGGAAGGGCGGTCGGCAAAGACGTCTGAACACTGCCAAAGTTCTACCTCCAGATCTCTATGAACGGTACAAATCTGATGAAGATGAGAACTATACACAGCGCAAGAACCGAATCCAATGGATTCGAGGATATTGGGTGGAAAAGTGGTTCAACTATAAGTTTGTAACAGATGAATATGCTGAGAAGAATGCCGAGAAGGCATCATGGACATATATCATCTACAAAAATCTTCTGCCGAAGATTGAGGCTGAAGCAAGAAGGATTGGTTTCTTCCTGTGCATGGTCAAACCTCCAATGCCACAAAATTCACATCCGTCCCGTATACTTGGTTGCCCCGAACCTGAAGATTCTGATGAAGGAGATGAAGATCATCCTCCTATTCAAGATCCGAAGCCTAAGAAGAAGGCAAAGGCTTCGAAGCCTAAAGCTTCAAAGGCTTCCAAGCCAGCTGACTTAACACCTCAAGCTTCTCGATCACCCTCAGTTGATCCAGAAGACCCTGAGGAAGAATCTCGCTTGCACAGGCCAATGAAAAGGAAAGCTGATGCTGCCAGGGACCAAGGCCCACTGTTTCTTTGATGGACGCTGCCAACATGATAGAACTATCTAACGATGAGTTTGATGATGAAGCTTTAGCAAGGCTCATCCAGCAGAAAGAAGAGGAAGCCAAGCGTCTTGAAGACTTACCTCGCTTCGATCCATCCATTCTAGATCACTTCATTGATGAATGGTTTGCTGATCCCTCCATCACCATCGATGCCCTTTAGCTTCCCATAGGCCTGAGTGTCACCTTCCAAGGGCTAGTGAATGAGGAGCTTACCATGGCTCAGAAAGTCATAGAGCAAAAGGCTAAGATTAGCCCTGAGAAGAATGTATTCAAGGCCAACGTCGACAAGCTGAATGCTGAAGAAATTCAAGGATATCAGCTTATGATGAAAGATCTCAAGGCTGAGTTTGACAAGCGATGTGAAGCTGTCAAAGGCGCCCTAGTGTGTCTCAAGAAGAAAGCGGCAACCATGGTCCAAGCACATAATGAGATGCTGAAGAGAAAAGCTCTTGGACAACCTGCCCTTGATCCTAGGATCATTGAAAGATCCAAACAAGCTTCCATGTCTTTGGGCCAAACTGCCCCCTCAAGATCAGAGTCTCGAGGCATTCTATTCCCCACTGGCTTCTCTGGCTCAAGGTCACCACGTCCTTCCTCTGCTGTATCCAGCAAGAAGATAAAGAAGGCTGAAGCTGATGCCCCCAAACTCAAGAGAGCTCAGCCCGCTGATGTCCAACATACGGCTCAGCCGAAGCCAAAGAAACCAAAGTCTTCGCGACCTGCGCAAGTTTTGACTGTCACACCGCCTGCTCCACCGCCTGCCCCAGAGGAACCCCCCCGTGTGACGCCTATCTCATTGGCCCCTCCAGCCAAGGTAGTTAGAATCCTGACTCGACTACTAGAATCCTATGACTTCACGACCCTACGAAAGTATGTCGATCCCAGTCCTACTATGATTCCGGATCAGGTAGAATCCATGTTGAGTCGTGATCCAAATGATAGAATCCTATACAAAATTGCAGAATCCAGACTATGCTATGGACTATGTCCGATTCTACTAATTTATCTAAGTTGTTTGTTTAGTTGTAGCAGAATAGTATGCTATCATCCAAACCCTTATTCACATGCCCCATGGCCCTTTCTTCCCGTCCCAAGCCCAAACGATCAACCGTCGACATCTTTGATCTGGCTCTCAGAAACCCTAGATCAAAACTAAGAATGAGGCATGTCGACGGATGTAATTTACATGAGAAAGAGGATGCATCAAGATTGATAGGAGAAGGAGATCAAGACTCTTCAAGGTTTAGCACTACGGGTTAGCTATACAAGTGATCGACTATTCACATACTCCAATAAAACTCCTAAGTAAATTTCGTGCATTGAAGATTTAAATGTATCATATATTTCCCTTTCATACGTGTTCCCTACATGCAAGCTAGATAGTAGTTTATCCATAAAAAGAAGTGGAATACATCTAGCATTGACTGCGTACGGGGTTTTCTCTATATTTAGTGTTAAAACTCTATAGAACCCATATAAATTTCCAGCATGGATACAAAATATCTTATTTGAGTGAATCTAGCAGAATCCACGATTCCACAACTCGATACTGCGACTCGATTCTGTCTAAGGAAAATTGACCCGACTCCGAATCCCGACTATGACTACCTTGCCTCCAGCTGATGCAAATTCTGTGAGGCAAGTCATTCTGCATGATCCTGCTCCCATAGAGGCTCAGACCGATGAAGACATTCCAGCTGCCAACCCTAATGCAGCTGAAGACATTGGTCATGAAGACAATGTTATGCAAGATCCGGTGCCTCAAATTGATGCACCTATGGTATCATCGCCCCAACAAGAAAGCGAGTACGTGGATACTGGTACTCCAATCAGGCCCGAAATTCCTGAAGCTGATCCCAGTACTCCTTCACCGCCATTCTTTCACCCTACTACAAGATCTGCTGAATCGCCTTTGTCGCCAAGGAGATAGAAACTAATGCTTGTGCGTCGCCTCTAAAAAGGATTCGCCGTGGACCAAGACCTGCTATGGCTTCAATGCATAGCATCCCTGAAGATTAAGCTCATGTCTCACCAACTGCACCTATTGATGAAGTACTCATGATTGAGGATATTCCTAGAGATCACAGTGAGCTAGAAGCCAAAGCTGCTGAAGACATTGCAGCTGACAACACTATGGGCGAACTCAATGCCCCTAATGGCCTCCTGTCCCTACCACGCCATCGATCGACGACAATGCTGATAATATCGTCATGGCTCGCAATTGGCAAGGAGAGATGGTCCCTACCAGATGGCCCAGGCTCATTGCTCCACCAAGGATGGGGCCCCAATATGAATTGAATATCCATCGCCGCCCCAGTGTCATGAATCCAATGCCTAGACTTCGTAGTCTTCGCCAGTCCAGCCCTGCAAGACCGTTGGTCTTCGAACTCAGAAGCTTCAGATTGAACAACACTTTCCTTGACTCAGACCGCAATCCATACAACCGCCCAAAGATACAATTTGACAGATTTTCGAGTGATCCACAATGTCAGTACTATATGTGTGTGCTCTATGGACAAAATAGGATCTTTCCCCACAAGCATCTCAGCTTTGAAGCTATGAAAGATCTTCCCTGTTTTGATCAAGCACTGGATTGTCTTCGGGATGTTGGACTGTTGCCATTTTGCACTGACCATGAAGACTGGAATGAGGAACTCATCCTCCAGTTCTATGCAACTCTCCACATCTCAGGTTTTGGCCGAGACTTGAACACCTGGAAGATGGATTTTGTGATCCGGGATGAGCACATCACTGCCACTGCACTGGACTTCTTCCTTGCTACACCTCTTGCCGCCTCAGGAGAAGATTTAGATCCTCGATTTGAAGCCTATTGTCGGCGTTCTGGGAACGGGGGTACCCAGACCTGCCTGCCTGCAGCCCAGGGCATGGCCCACTTCATCAGCCAAGCACAACCACGCACTGCCCCACTCGAGACAAGGCCCTCGTGAGGCCCCTAGGCTCGCGGAGAGGAGCAGCGTCAAGACCGGCAGAGGATGGGCCTCCCCAGGCCCCCTCCGGAGCGGCGGAGATCTCTAAGCAGGGCCGGGCCTCAGGAGTCAAAGATGACGCAGGGAAGGACAGGCGGGCGCCAGCGCGCCAGGCGGAGCAGTTTCCCCTTTGGTGCAAAGGGAGCAAGGACGTATGCGGGTTCCCAAAGCACCCCCCAAAGGTTTCCATTTTGGTGCAACAAGACCACGACCACGAGCCCTGCAGGGCGGATGTCATCGCCGAGCCCACCTCTGCGCCGTCGACAGCTACTTTGCAGGCGAAGACCGCCTTTGGACAGGGCAGGGGTGTACTCCTGTCCCCCTTCAAATTTGGCCGTTGTGGGATCCCTTCCCGCCATTGAGATAAGGGAAGAGGACCCGGGCCACCGCTATATATAGAGGTTAGGCTGCACCGTAGAGAAGGATCCGGAATCGGTCGATCCACCCCATCCAACACAAAGTAGAAGAGAGTCGAGAACACCTCAGGAGCCCCCTCACAAGGCTCCTGAACATTGTACTAGTTCATCCACCATACCTCCACGAGAGGCAATCCACCAAAGCAGGAGTAGGGTATTATGCTTTGCAGCCGCCCGAACCTGGGTAAACCACCGTGTTCATCCTCTTCCTCGTCATTGTGCGAGTTTGCCGTCGTATCCATCGAGTAGCAAGCTAGGTAGGGCGAGGCCGAAGGGGAACTTCGCACATGCCCCTGTGTTCGAATCTTGAGTATTTTGCGGAGCCCGAAATCCGCCATTTGGCGCGGCAGGTAGGGGGCGTGTCAGAGTCTTCCTCGAGCCAAGATCTTCTCCCACCTCGCCGTTTCGATGTCTGACGCTCGCCGAGCCCGCGCGGAGCGCCGAGCAACCCGCGTCGCCCAGACGGCACCTATGGGCCGCGCCGGCGCACGCAGGTCACCCTCGCCTGTGGCAAACGCCGCCATAGGCCCGGACGCCCAAGAGTAGCAAGACTCATCCCAGCCGGTCACCGCGCGGCGCGATGGCCACACTGCTACTCCATCGATCGTCCCAGCTTGCGGGTCGTCTTCCCACGTTCGGCCCGGGCCGGTGCGCGGCCTGGGCACACTCGCCCTGGCTAACGAGCTGCTCCGCTACAGCCCTGCCCCCGACCGCTATGACGACTGGCTTCGGCGCATCACGGAGCTCGTCAGTGCTGCCGGCGACGCTTCAGCACTCTCCTACTCACTTCGACCCCAACCATCCCTGGCAGACAACGTGGCCCAATATGCGCCACCGCCTCCTCCGCAACGCGACGTCGACCCCGAGCCCAGGTGAGAAGCGCGCCCCCGCGACCGGCCTCGCGAACCGCGGGCGAAGGCGGGAGATGAAGTAAGCTGCCAGGTGGTTCCCCGGCCATGCGTCGACGCGCGTGCGCTCCCCACGCTGCCGACCCAGCGTCGCGACCGGGTTCCGCTCGAGGTGGCCCCACAGGAGCATCAAGACAGGGTCCCTCCTGCGCATGCAGCACCCGTCGAACCGGTGGGGTGCCTTGCCATCGCCCCAGAGCTCCACCCAACCACGTGGCCCTGCAAGTTCAAGCCTGACCTGCCCCCACACTACGACGGCACCCCGGATGCCGCCGAGTTCCTACAGCTCTACTCGCTGAGCATCCGGGCTGCCGGTGGAGACGACAAAGTCATGGCGTGCTGGTTTCCCATGGCACTCAAAGGTGGCGCGCTCTCCTGGCTCCTCAACCTCCCGGAGGTGCACGACCTGCGGTGTATAAAGCAGCAAGATGGAGAGACCCTGCACAAGTTCATACAGTGCTTCACGACTACGCGCCTGAAGGTCCCTAAGGCGTCGGATGAGGCTTTCTTTTCCGCGTTCACCGACGGCGTCACGGACCTCAAGATGAAGGAGGAACTCGCCATGAACGACGAACTGTGCTCAGCTCTGGAGATGTTCAATCTGGCGAACAGGTGCGCCAAGGCTGAAGAGGGCCGCCTGTCGCTCCGCGGGGCTCCAGCGGTGGAACCAGAGGAAAAGAAGATCATGGCCAAGGAGGCGAAGCGCAAGGCCCCAGCGGTACTTGCGGCCGAGCCTGAGGCGAAGCGCAGCCGGAGTGAGGAACCCCCCGCAGGGGGAAGACCGACCTGCATATTCCATGGTACCAACAACCACGACACCGCAGACTGCCAGGAACTCAGGCTTGTACGCGCCCAACACTTCGGCCGTCGCCCTGGACGTGCTGACCGTGGCTTCGGGCGCTGCGGAGGCCGCGGTGGAGGTCGTTAGGACAACCGGGAGCCACGTCAAGATTGGCGCGATCAGCCTCAGGAGGACCGCTGGCGCGATCAGGCACGGGACGACCGCTGGCGTGATCAGCCTCGGGAGGACCGCTGGCGCGATGACCCTCCGGAGGGGTCGCGCCGCGGCCAGCCTCGTGAGGCAAGCCCCCGTGAGGCCGGCCTACCACCACTACCGCCGCCGCCCAGAAGGAAAGAAGAGGACAGGCAGGACGATGGGGCTGGGGGCTTCCAGGAGGTTAGGATAGTGGCCTGTATCCTGGGCGGCGCCCAGGCCCCAGCGTTGAACCGCATCTTCAAGCAGTTCACGTGGGAGGTGAACGCGGCTCTCCCGAAGCCAGAAGCAATGCGTCCCCTCAAGTGGTCCCAGACTGCCATCACCTTCGACTCGAGGGATCAGCTCAGGTGCTCGGCCATGGCCGGCAAGCTCCCCATGCTGTGCACTCCAACCATCAGCAACGTCCTCGTCACCAAGACCCTCATCGACAGTGGAGCGGGGCTCAATGTCCTCTCCATTGAGACCTTCGAGACACTCCAAGTACCGTACGAGCAGCTCATGCCGACCAAGCCCTTCTCGGGAGTCACAGACGGGTCCACCGTCCCCATCGGGCAAGTGCGCCTGCCCGTCACTTTTGGCGGACGCGAGAACTACCACACCGAGATCATCGTCTTCCACATCGCGCACATCCACCTCCCGTACAACATGATCCTTGGGTACCCAGCCCTCGCCAAGTTCATGGCGGTGACTCACCACGGCTACAACGTCCTCAAGATGCCAGGGAGTGGCGGCATCATCACCGTCGCCTGCGATGAGAAGGATGCCGTCTGCACCCTCGAGCGTGCCTACCGCGCCGCGGCGGCCGAGCGAGCGGACGACGAGGAAGATGTTCTGCCTCGTGAGGACACGCGCAAGAAGAAGAAGTAGCTCCTTCCCATGGGGCATCCCGGGGCCTTGGGCCCCGCGCCCAGGGACGGGTCCCCACCTCCCATCGCATAGGAAAGCGCGCTCGACGCCCCTCTTGGGTCAGGCCCGGGGGCTCCCGTCAGGGGAGCTTCAGGCTTGGCCAGTGAGACGAGGGAGGCGCTGGGGCACAACCTAGAGGTGCATCTTGAAGCGCGTCTGCTCGAGCCGGGAGCACGGCGCGCGCCGCCGAGCTCGCAAGAGTCCGTCATCAGAGCGATCGAGGAGCTTCGGGAAGCGCAGGCCATGCAAGGCGGGGACTGCCCAGCACCACCAATTGCAGCCGCCATCGTCGGCGCGGTCAACCAGCCGCGCATCTGCATCAACACGCTCGCGATCAACAGGGCCGCATCCCAGGGCCCCTTTTGGCCAACGCGTGCCGATCATGGATGGGTCTACCCGCACAACTACGTCCGCATGCCCTTCGGCCTGGCGAACGCGGGCGTCGCGTTCCAGCGCCTGTACCGAGCCATGCTCGTACCTTGCCTAGCGGGGCGCGGCGAGGCGTTGGAGGAGATGCTTGGACCAAGCGAAGGTCCCGAGCCTCGGGAGACGACGGGCCCGTGAGGGTCGCGCTCGTGGAGATGTAAGATCAGGCTACGACGGCAACTTCGGCTCTTCAGCGGCATGGCCGCCAGGTGACTTTTTGTTGGCCAATGCCAGGTAACTTTTTGGTTCACTCCGTTGAGGGCGCCCACCGGGCCGCATTACCCTCGAGCGATCATGGCATACCCCTGTAAGCCACCTCATTTATGCATATTTCATTAGTTTCTCATGCACATGGTCTGTTTCCTAATGTTTTACCTTGCCTGCACGGCTCTTCGCCGGCGTGAATGTCGCCGCGCCACTCTTTTTGAGTGGTGCTTCGAAAGGGGCCGTGCGCTACGGCCCTACCCGAGGCACCTCGGAACTGGATGGCAAGGCCCTGTCGCCACAGGGACTTTCATCTTTGGGTGGTCAACCACCGCTCGGGGGCTCCGACCGCAGCGCGGCACCATAGTTTGGAGTCTCGGGAGGCTCCAGGGCCTCCTGAGGCAACAGCCGGCAGGACGGAATGGGGGTCACTTCAGCGTCAAAGGGGGGTCCTGAGCATCGCGCCTCAGGAGCCTTACTGGTCATATAGCCACTCGCCCCTTGACGTCGTCCTTGGTGATCCGGTCAGCGTCAAGGGTGTCGAGGCCTCGCCCCGTAGTTTCGTCCTTGGTGATCCAGTCGTACACTACGGCGGTAGGGAAATGTGCGGGACTGGGACCTGCCGACGTAGAGCCGCTTGGGCATCAAAGGGGGCTCCTGAGCAATGCGCCTCGGGGGCCTTACCGGTCATAAAGCCACCCGCCCCTTGATGTTGTCCTTGGTGATCTGGTCGGCATCAAGGGTGCCGGGGCCTGACCTTGTAGTTGCGTCCTTGGTGATCCGGTCGTACACTACGGTGGTCGGGAAATGTGCGGGACTGGGGCCTGTAGACGCAGAGTGCCGAAAGGGTTCCCTACCTGCCTCACTCATGAAGAAGAAGAAGTCTGCAGGACCTCGGATGGTGCCACCTTCAAGAAGACTCAGGCGCAAACCGCCTTTGAGGTAGGGACCTCGCGAGGCCAAAGCGCCCTCGCGAGCTCCCAGATACACCTCCCAGTTCTGCCGTGCAAGCCACGCGTACGAACTCAATGGGCTGTACACGCCCGGAGCCCCCCGAGGACGTGGAGGGGTTCCTTCCCACGCAATGTGGAAGCCACAGCGCCGTGCTGGCGGTCAACATGGTCCACCAATGACTATGCCCACGCAATGTGGAAGCCACAGTTCCGTGGTGGCGGTCAACACGGTCCACCAATGACTATGCCCATGCAATGTGGAAGCCACAGCCCAATGCTGGCGGACAACACGGTCGACCAATGACTATGCCCATGCAATGTGGAAGCCCCACGCCCCGCACGGGGGATAAACAACTGAGGGCGCCCCAGCGGCTGCATCCAACCTCAGGAAGGTCCCTAGTGGCCCCCAAATCGCTGCGTTCCCCAGGGATGTACGCGTGAGGGGGCTGCACGGGGCTACTTCCGGGTCAAGCCTGGTACACACCACCTTCCCAGGTCTGCCAAACCTGGTCTTCACGCGCCCATCTCAGGAAAAGCTGGCGAGGAAAGGTATGGGAGCCGCTCGTACGTCAAGGGGGACTCCTGAGCATCGCGACTCAGGAGCCTCACTGGTCCTGTAGCCCCTCACCCCTTGGACTATCCTTGGTGATCCGGTCGGCCCAACGATGGTTGAGGTATGCGCGGGGCCGGGCCCTGCCGACGCAGAGCTCAAAGCGCTCAAAAAACCCCTAAGGAGGACGCTGGAACTCGTACGTCAAGGGGGACTCCTGAGCATCGCGACTCAGGAGCCTCACTGGTCCTGTAGCCCCTCACCCCTTGGACCGTCCTTGGTGATCCGGTCGGCCCAACGGCGGTTGAGGTATGCGCGGGGCCGGGCCCTGCCGACGCAGAGCGCAAGGTGTTCGAAATCTCCAAGTTAAACCTAACCTTCACCATGTTCCCTTCATGAGGGCTGCTCGTACGTCAAGGGGGACTCCTGAGCATCGCGACTCAGGAGCCTCACTGGCCCCATAGCCCCTCACCTCTTGGAACCGTCCTTGGTGATCCGGACGGCCCAACGGCGGCTGAGGTATGCGCGGGGCCGGGCCCTGCCGACGCAGAGCATCACAGCAAGCAAGAAGGAAACAAGGCAAAAAAAGCAGTCACACAATTCAACTGTTATTACAAGCATTAAAAGTTTTCGCGAATACAAACAAGTTTAACGCCTCCACGAAGCATGATGGACGTTGCAGGAAAAGAACAGTGGGGAGTAATCAGGAGGAGCCGCCGCCACCCCTCGTCCCGTCTTTGGGAACTGGTCGTCGACGTCGCTGGTGTCGTCTTCCTCACCACCAACCCCTGCAGCGTCAGGAGGCGGAGGAAGGGTGACGCGGGTGAACCTCTTCACCAGCATCTCCACGGCGTCCTTCACTGCCGCCGCGGCATCGGCGCGAACCTCGGGAGCGACCGGGCGGATCACGGAGTCGAAGTCGAACCCTGGCTCGCGAAGATGAAGATGGCTGAAGACGCGCGTCGCGGCCTCAGAAAAGAGGTCGCGACACTCACTCTCCAAGATCCCCTCCACCTTGACAACGGCGCCCTCCAGCGCCTCGACAAGCTTCAAAGTGAGCCCCGCGAAGCCGCTCTCTAGAGAGGCTAGGGGCTCCGTGAACCCATCCCCGCAGAGGGAGTGGAGCACTTGGCGAAGCTTGAGCTCGATGGTGGGAAAGGCGCTGAGCTCCGCAGCCTTTCTCTCCACAGCCGCGGCAAGAGTCTTCTCCCTGGCGTCGAGCAGGGCCTTCCCCGAAGCGACTTCCTTCTCCTGCGCGTCCAGACGCTCCCGCTCCGCGGCCTGGCGAGTCGCCACCTGGGACAGCTCGGAGTTCCAAGCAACAAGCTTGGCCTCGCGGGCCTCGAGGCCTTCCTCCTACTAGCGCAGTTGCTCCGCAAGCTCGGACTTCTCCTCCAAGAGAACCTTCAGACGGGCCTCCACCTCTTCGCAGCGCCTGGCAGTAGACGCCGCGTCAGCCAGTGCCTTCTCGCGGGCTGCCCTGGAGGACGCGGCTTCCTTCTCGCTCTTCGCCGCGGCAGCCTCGGCCTGACCCCAAACCGCCACGCCAGATGCGTCGGCCTGGAGCCACCTGGAGAGGAGCCGTACGCATCCACTCGTGAGGCGATCGTCGGCGCCCCTGAGGGCTTCCCGAACTTGACCCAGAATGCTGAAGGCCCCGTCCAGGACGTCGAGGCCACGCGGCAAAGGCACCAAGGCCTCCTCCGGAGGAGTACCCTGTGCGATCATGGGAGACGTCCCCTGGGGGACAACAGCACTAAGGGCAGGAGGCCCAGGAGGCCGTGCAGCGACCACGGACACAGACGGATTGACGGGTGGCTGGCCTTCAAGGGCTGGCCCTCCGGACGGCGGCACCGCCGCACCCTTAGGAGCAGGAGCGATCACGCCAACCGGCATTGGGGGCTCAGGGGGCTCCGCTACAACGACCAGGGGGGTTGCCTCGCGGGCCCCCGCCCCCTCGGTACCGGGCACCTCGGCAGGCGACGGCAGGACGACAGGACCGGGCGGAGCATCGGAAGGCGCCTTCGGCTTAACGCCCGCCTTTTCTTCTTCATCTTCAGCACGGCGGCGCTCCTGGTTACCAAGCAAAGGAAGGTCATTAATACACGAGCTACCGACGGGCGACCAAGGCCTTGCCGGATCACTTACTCTTCAATGTCGACCCACTTCCTCTTCCCCTCTGCTCTAGCAACGACAGGGGCGCCCGCACCTTTCTCGGTAAGGGCATCACCACGCGGGGGAGAAGAGGCGCTGTCCGCAAGGGCGGCCGCTGGAGGAATCGCCATGGCACCGGCCTCGCCCATCTTGCCTGCGAGCTGCGATTCGGGCGGAGGCGAGGCCGGCGCTTCAACCACCGTGCCGGCAGAGGCAGGATGCACCGGAGAAGGCTCCGCTCCACGCTTCCTGGGGGTCGACACGCAGGCGGACCGAGTGGCACGTGGGGCCGGTCCTAGCCCCCAAAGGGCCTTGGCGGCACATGACGAGCTCGCGGCGGAAACCTCACCGACATCATCGTCGTCCACAAGGCCGCGCAGGAGCATGCTCTGCGACGGGGGGGACGCCCCTGCCGGGCCGTCGTCGGTGGTCCTATCCGAATCCTTCTCGCCCGTGGTGTCACCGGAGGACACCATCACTGGGGAACCAAGGCCCTCCGCAGGGGAGAGCCCCAGTTCATTGAAGACAGGCATCACGGTGACCAGATCGGCCCCGTCGTCGCGGCAGTACAACGGGGCATGGGCGTTGGGGAGTTCATCGGGGTCGCCGTTGAGCAGGGTCGTCACGGCACTGTTCAGTTCCTCGGAGGTCATGCGTGCGGACCGAAGCCTGAGGTTGTCGCCGTAGCCCTGGTAGTCCCACATGGGCCTAGAATGAGATTGAAGGGGGGCCAGGCGATGCGCCAGGAACTCCTTCACTATCATCCCCCGAGTCAGCTTCCTGGCACTAATGTCGCGGGAGATCTGCTCCAAGACGGGCTTGGCCCGGGAGTCGGAAAGCTTCGTGGAGCTCCACGCTGAGGTCTTCTCCGGCAGCCCCCTCGGCAGATCCAACCGGGGGTTGGTGTCTTTGAGGTCCATAAGGACCCAGCGGTGCCTAAAGTTCTCTACCTTCTTCCCGGCCTTCAAGAGCATATTGCCGCTCTGGACCGCGACGAAGGAGACGCACGCCGACCGTTGAGCGCCGTCGTGCACGCGCAAGCTGAAGAAATGGTGGAAGAGTGCCACCGAAGGCCTCACGCCCATGAAAGCCTCGCAGTAGAAGGCAAAGACGGACAAGAGCAGAATGGAGTTGGGTTGGAGATGAAGGGCTTGGATCCCGTAGTGGTCGAGGATGGCGGTGAAGAACGCGGAGAAGGGCGGGACGAGCCCGGCGAAGACACTATGGAGGAAGAAGGGGTAGACCGCCTTGGACGAGGGCCGCTTCTCCGAGGAGCCGCCCCATATCAAGGTCTGCCCCCACTCGTTGGTCTCGTCCGCCGTCAATGGGAGCACCGGGACGAGGTGATCGTCCTTGGCGATGGTGGACCCCGAGAGCGCCGGTGAGACGGGAGCGGAGGCTGAGCTCTGGGCCTCTGGCTTCTGCTTGCCGGCGGGAGCCATCGGGATGTTCGCGGGGCCGAAGCGGAAAGGAGGAGGATGGAGCGACGCCGGATCTGGAGAGGCCTTTGCTAGAGCCGGGGATCTGGGAAGTGAGAGCAGGTGCGCAGAAGGGGAAAGCAATAATGGCTCGGCGCTGGAAGTCAGGCTCTTGTCGATTCGGGCGGTGGCCGAAGGGACGAAGGAAGCCCGACATCAACCGCACGACGCGCGCCAGCCTGGCCCGTAGGCATTTGGGGCCCGCGGCGCTTCGGGCCCCCATCAAGGCTTCGCCTGGAAGCACACTCGAGCGCGCCTTGGGCCCGGGGGCTACTGTCGGCGTTCTGGGAACGGGGGTACCCAGACCTGCCTGCCTGCGGCCCAGGGCATGGCCCACTTCATCAGCCAAGCACAACCACGCACTACCCCACTCGAGACAAGGCCCTCGTGAGGCCCCTAGGCTCGCGGGGAGGAGCAGCGTCAAGACCGGCAGAGGATGGGGCTCCCCAGGCCCCCTCCGGAGCGGCGGAGATCTCTATGCAGGGCCGGGCCTCAGGAGTCAAAGATGACACAGGGAAGGACAGGTGGGCGCCTGCGTGCTAGGTGGAGCAGTTTCCCCTTTGGTGCAAAGGGAGCAAGGATGTACGCGGGTTCCCAAAGCACCCCCAAAGGTTTCCATTTCGGTGCAACAAGACCACGACCACGAGCCCCGCAGGGCGGATGTCATCGCCGAGCCCACCTCTGCGCCGTTGACAGCTACTTTGCAGGCGAAGACCGCCTTTGGACAGGGCGGGGGTGTACTCCTGCCCCCCTTCAAATTTGGCCATTGTGGGATCCCTTCCCGCCATTGAGATAAGGGAAGAGGACCCGGGCCACCGCTATATATAGAGGTTAGGCTGCACCGTAGAGAAGGATCCGGAATCGGTCGATCCACCCCATCCAACACAAAGGAGAAGAGGGCCGAGAACACCTCAGGAGCCCCCTCACGAGGCTCCTGAACATTGTACTAGTTCATCCACCATACCTCCACGAGAGGCAATCCACCAAAGCAGGAGTAGGGTATTACGCTTCGCAGCGGCCCGAACCTGGGTAAACCACCGTGTTCATCCTCTTCCTCGTCATCGTGCAAGTTTGCCGTCGTATCCATCGAGTAGCGATCTAGGTAGGGCGAGGCCGAAGGGGAACTTCGCACACGCCCATGTGTTTGAATCTTGAGGGTTTTGCGGAGCCCGAAATCCGCCACCTATGATGCTGCCACTCGAAGCAATTTTCAAATGCCAGAGCCCAATATGACTGAGAGGCTCACCTTGATGAAGCCTTTGGCTCAAGATGTTGATTTGCCCACATCTTTCTTTGTTGATGATCTTCAGTATCTGCCAAGGACCATCTGTCATATTCTTCGGCACACAATATGGCCAATCAAACGGCATAACTCAACCCGCAAGATTGAAGGGGCTCTGAAGAGATTGATCTACAACACTGTCTATGGCATCAGGTTTAATCTTCAAGATTTATTCCTTTGCTACCTCGTAGCAAATGGCATCAATCTCTTTGAGCCGAAGATATATGCCCCATGGATTACGTGCTTCATTAAGTACAGAACTAGCACCAGGTTTCTGCCCTCTGCTCGCAATCATGCCATTTATCTTCCTGACATAGAAATTGTCAAAGCAGATCACTATCCCTCCAAAGGCAACAATCCTATTGTGGAAGGCACCAGTGGCACTGCTGAAGACGAAGGTCTTCACCTGCCATCTGATCTCTCAAGGGCGAGACTAATTGGCTCATTTCGCCAACCAAGACCAAGTGCTACTGCTACTGAAGCCACTGCTAGCACTTTGCCCCATCAAAGACTTCCAAGAAGAGAGCGTGCCCTCACTTATCGAGAACTTCTCGTCTCTCTGATTCAGAAGCAGGATCGGCACCATGAGTGGTCGCGAAGACAGATGCGCTCCATGGTTCAAGACATCAATTGCATTCGCAACCTCGCCACCAAGAATGCAATTGTGGCCTATGAAACCAGTCGTCGCTCTTGGAGGACTTTGACCATGTTGGCTCCTGAGGAAGATCTTTGAGAGGATGGCTTCAACCAACGCTACAAATTTGGTGCACCATATCCCAGCACAGAAAAATGGTGCAAGACTCCATCGCTCGAAGACAGTGATTTCACCTCGTCGGCTCCTTCCGTTAACGTCAGGATTGCAGATGAAGCTGATGATGCAACCTATCTTCCTCCATCGACTCGGCAACGCGACACTGCACCAAGCTCGACTACACCAATGCACCTTGACCCTACTGCACCTTCGACCTCAACTCATGCCGGGGACGCGTAGTGCTCAATGTCTTCGTCCCTTTTTGGCCAGTGATGACAAAGGGGGAGAAGCATCGGATGATGGTCTTCAAACAGGTCTACTTATATGGGTTGGGTGCTAATACTTTTCTTAAGTTTACAACTCTCGTTCTGAACATTTGCAATTTGGGTTGTAAAACTTAAGTCCTGATGGACGTCTGCACACTTTATGTTTATCTTACTTTTGGCGCTACATCAAGTTTTATCATATGCGCCCAAAGCCATACTGCAGACCCCCATTTTTCATTATGCCTTTCATTATCTTCGAAATATCATTTAAATCCATAGTGATTGGATTACAAGATATAGGGGGAGATCTCCACAAACTCTAACCTGCCATGTGCTTCTGCATTCCAAGCAAAATCTTCATAAGCACATCTTTAAGGGGAGCTCTCTATATCTTGCAATCATAATCTCCAAGCTTTTATCTTCACATATTTTTATCCCCGTTCAAAACTTCAACCAGTTTGTCATCAATCACCAAAAAGGGGGAGATTGTAAGTGCATCTAGTGCCACCCTTGTTTGGTTTTGGAGTATTGAAGACAAACGTGGTTGAGGGACTAATGTGTTTGTGATAGTTCACAGGATAGCACAGATAGAAGTCCCTAGAGATTCGATTTAACCATCAAAGACGACCCCTAAAAATGTCTGAAGACATTGATGATGGCCCAAACCATTGGTGGTATGCGAAGATAATCACTTGAAGATAATGAAACGCGAAGACGAAGTCTTTTGGTAGTTTTGTTTCTTCTTTCCTGAGTCATAGGAACCACCGTACTGTTAAGTTGGGTCGATGTGATCGAAGTCAGACGCTGAAGTGATGCTCAACCCATACCTATGCCTTCGAGTGAAGACAATGAGAGGAAATCTCTTCCAGAGTTGGTTGAGTCAGCTTTACTTGTAGCTCAAGTAAAGTTGCCGCGTGTGTTTGAAATCCGACCATTGTGACACGTGTCGGTTGGCCATTGACCCAAGGTCATTTCGTTCATATCAGGTCGGGTTGCCTGTTGGCTATAAATAGCTCCCCCCTCCACCATAAGCAGGTGGCTGCTAAGAGAGAGATACGGCTGTTGTCGTTTTGGAGCAACCCACCTCGAAGACATTGAGAGAGAGAAATACCCTGCGAGGATAAACCTAAACACCTAGAGCTAGAGTGTTTGAGCATCACCGAAGTCTTTCTGTTCTGAGTGAACTGAAGACTTATTACACTTGAAGACTGTGATCTTCCAGACGGTAAGGCGTCTCGGTCTAGAGCGTCCAAGAGTCATTGTGGATTGCCGGGAGACCAAGTTTGTACGAGTTTCGGAAGTCTCCCTGAAGACTTACCTGAGTGATTGGGCATTGTCTAAGTGACTTCGGCTCAAGGGGAACAAGGTGAACACGAGGTCTTCTGAGTTGAATCTCAGCCTCCCTAACCGATGTACAGTTGTCACAGTAACTGGAACTGGTCCAACAAATCCAGTGTCTTCATCAAGCTACTGGTTCTATCCTTCACTCCTTTACATTCTGTTCTGAAGTGTGAAGCCATTGCTTGAATACTACTATTTGAAGACATACCCCAAAGACATTCATATCTGTTGTTTATCTTCATACTGTCTAAGTTTGTCTTCGACTCTTCTTAGTGTGTATGATGATAATGCTCAACTTGCTTGTATGTCTTCGTTGTATTGCTTGCCTTGCCTAGATCCTTGATTGTATCCCTACCTGATCATGTTTCGCTTCCTCATATTTCGAACACATTCATTGTTTCGAAGCCTTTCATAAAAATCGCCTATTCACCCCCCCTCTAGTCGATAACTAGCACTTTCACTCTTTAATTTCTCTTGATGTCCAAGGGCTTCATCGTGCTTGAACATTGGTGCTTCTTGACATAACTTAACTGATGTAGCCGGCAGAGGAGTGGTGGTTGACTTCTCTTGCTTCTTCATCTTCGTCATGGTTTCCCAAACCGTAGTGGTTCTTCGTCTTGCTTGGGTAAGAATGTCTTCTGCTACAGCGGGAGTGCTCCGAGGGGCCCTTCTTTTTCAAGACAAAGCTTTGCACTAGAGAAACTTGGCAACTGGTGCTTTTGGGGCTTATCCAACTAGGACTAAGGTGTTGCTTACTCTCCTTAGATAAATAAGTATGTCATCCATGAGGACAACGACGTATTTCTCCAAGTGTCACATAAACTTATTGCTCAGGAGATAAATGAGAGGAGCGGGCATAAGCCAAATTTAAAAGGGCCTGACAGTATATCCATTAACCGTAAGGTGTGGATGGTCTGGTCTTGGGGGTAAGACTCGGGAATGGCTTTTAGACTAGCGGCATTTAGATTCAGCTTGCTCTCGAAAGAAAGCTCGGGAACCAATCTTTGGCTAGTTAGTCTTACAATTCTGGGAGCGGCATTTGTGTCCGGGTGGTTACTAGTCCAGGGGTTTGTGCTCCTTCGTGACCTAGTTCTTCGAGTCCACCTTCCTTATGGATAGGGTTGGCGGTGGTCAAGGTAGAGTATTGGCAATGGTCTTTCGACTCAGAGCCAAGGCCTATGGTCATGATCCAACCATATTATGGGTCGGTAAGGCTTAGGGGGTTTAAAGATCTTGGGACGTGAGTGAACGTCTATTACCTTATCCTTGAGCACAACTCTTAGATGCCAATAGTCCAGCCTATTTTCCCAAACAAAGTCATCTTATGCCACCGAAACATCACTTTACGTAAGCCAACTCCAAACACCATTCACATTATTCATACCCTCATCACTCTCGAAAGGACTAAACAAAATCACATATGTATACTATGGCTAACTCACATGTATCCCTATGTAAAAATCCTCAGGTGAAGCATACGAGCTGCTAAGCTTGAATAAGACACTAAAAAACTAAGTGCTCAACTATACTATCCAAGATCCAAAGCTTAGCGTCATTATCCTAAGGAAACACATAACATACAATTCCAAGATCTTGTTTCTTCCCTATGAATCCAATCAAGTGGTCCTTGAATGCCACCAATCATTACATGATCCACTACTCCTATAAATCCAATATTAGTGGTGTTCCACATAATCTTCTAGAAATCCTATAATCCCAAATCCTAGAAAGGACTATCTCATCACAGTCTATCCACCAATTTCCATTATCATGATAAACTAAAATCCAATGTCAAATGTATATAGATCCCTAAATCAACTCTTGGCCACAATCCAATTTCCTAGTTTACCTTCGTCCGAGATGTATGGTCTCATGATCGAAGTCATTAGACTAAATCCTATCTACTCTGAACCATGTAGTCTCATTTACCATCGTCACCCTATTAGGATTACCTATTTAAATCCAAAGCTCACATCTAGCGAGAATTCCTACTTGTCACTCTAGTCATTTTTGTAACATCGTCAACCCACTATCGTTATCACTTGACAAGGTCAAGTTATTATTCCACCAAGAATTTCAGCTTGTGATCATAATTGTCCTACTAAATCCAATTTACTCAAGGGAGAGGTAAGTTATGCTATTCTATTAACTTCATCCACCAAATCTATGCATCAAAGGGTCTCAACTACTCCCTTAGGATACCTATTATAGCCTTGTCAAATCATTAGTCTACCAACCATGTATCCTCAAAACGATCTTCCCTATGGCATCATCAAATCAAGTGCTAGCTTAAGGATGTAATGTGTTTGCTCACTATGATCACTATTCCTATGATGAAACCGAGTGCTAAGAGCATCTCTAGCAGACCTCGTAAAAAGCCCTGACCCACAGAATAACCGCCAAAATGCGGGTCGGTGCAGAAAATCGCGCCCGAACAGACCCCGCAAACGCGGCCGGCCCGAAATTTTTTTTGAGGGGCGCGGCAAAATCTTGACCCCAACCCGCGAATACGCGGGTCCCCCCCCCAGCCCATCGGTACCCTGCATATAGCGGGAGCGGTTGGTGGGGAGGACATTTCAGCCCGCGCTTTTCCCCACCTACCACCTCCCCTCTCCCTCCCGCCCCGCCGTCGGGCCGCCGCGCACGATTCCGGGGAAAGTGACGGCGGGATCACGCCGAAAGGCCTCCACACGCACGAGGTTGCGCTCCGCCCCCACCCCCTCCTGCGTCGGCGGGCCGGAAAGTTGTAGATCTGCGGCCCTTCGTCGCGGGCGGCCGGATTTGGCTTTTCCGGCTGCCGGTGGCTGCGCCAAGCGATGGAATGGTCGGGGAGCACCTCGCGCAGCCCCGGAAAGTCCCATCGCCGCCTGCAGGTACGGGTTCGTCCTGTCACCACCGCCGACGTTTTGCCGGCATGGATTCGGCCGGCCGTCCACCGGGCTCGGAGCTCGCGCAGCGGCTCTGCGGCTCGCCGATGCCACTCATACAGTGAGACAACTGCACGCGGACAGTGTGGTGGCTAACTTCGGGCACGCCGAAGCACCCCTGATGGGTGTACTTCAAATGCGAAAACGACGGGGTACGTGTTGTTTTCATTCGGCTTTGGCACCGCATTCTTTGGTTCAATTGTGATAGCTAATTTCGAACATCATCATGTGTTTAGGAAGATGGATGCTCATTTTGGTTTTGGGAAGGCGAATACATTGATTTATTGATAGAAAGAAACTTAATAGACGTTCGTGCACTCCTTAGTAGAATCGAAGGTAATGAAGCGGCTGCATGTGCAACTAGAGGGGAGGCAACATCTACTTCTTTAGAACCAAAGAAGAAGAATGAAGAATGCAAAATCAAGAATCCACAGATCAACAACGAATGCATGGAGAAGATATTGGTCCAACTAGTGGGAGCAGTTATGGAAGTTGGAAATCTTCTAAAATGCATAATTGTGGTTCTTGTTTTCTTTGGTCTTGCTATTCTAGCAAAGATTTGGTGATATCCTATGTATCCAATGATGTTGAAAAAGCAAAGAAATGTATTATCTTGTGTCAAATTGAGGTGCAAATTTCGGATTTGCGGGCCGGCAGGAGCGGCGTCAGACCAGACCCCATAAAAATGACCCGTAAAAGAGCATATTCCACGAATATCCTTTTATACGGGTCCGTTTTACGGGGTCTGCCTCTGTGGCCGTCCGCGCCGGCCCGCAAAGCCGTTTTTCCGCGAACTGCAAACGCATTTTGCGGGTCGGCGTTATGCGGGGTCTGCTAGAGATGCTCTAAACCCAGGTTATCAAAGCTGAACCGGTGTTCTCTCGCAAACCCATATGTTAAGCACTTGGTTAAGGGTTTGGGCAGGGTAACTTGAGAGGTCTAGGTTAATCTTCCAATCCTGAGGGAAATGCATAACTGTACGGGGTCGCATCTGGTTGAGTAGGTCGTAGTCAAAGTCTTTAGTACTGGCTGTTCGTCGAGGTAGCTCCTTGGTGCATCCTTCCTTGCTGGTCCTTAGTTGGTGAGAAGGGTGAGAGGGAAAAAGTATGATAGAGGGGAGGTGCCTAAAGGGGGTGGTATAGTGCAACTGCAATCAAACAAGTTCCTAAAGGCCAAACATAAATATTAAGATAAGGTAGGTGACATAGTCGCGTACTTGTGGCCTAGGACAAAAGTGCGACTTATGTCAAAACACAAACAGATAAAAACAAGTGTCACACAACATGGTTCCATTCAAACCATCATGTGGAATCGACTTCGCATAGGGGATACACGACTCATCCCACCCTAGGGGTTCTCGGACTCCGTGGCTGTGCTTGGCTTCATGACTTGGAGAGAAGGATGTACATCCTCCAGGGTCTTCTCAGGTGTCGCTACGTGTCTTGTAGTTGTTCGACGAAACAATCCAGGTTGGGGCTTGGAGAATCTTTGACATCTTCTCATCTAGTAAGATGGCGGGGCGAAGGTGATTCCTCGTGGTAGCCACTGATTCGGTCTTCTGTTTTCTTCTTAATCATGATATTCCCTCTTGTCTTCTGAGACATGGAGGGCTCCAGGTAGGCAATCCTTTATGCAATGACATTAACAAGGCATGGTAGAGGTCCAACCTGTCGGTCACATGGATGAAAACATCGTCACCAAGAGCGGGGGATGAAGAGAACTGCTTTCCTGCTCACTATAGTGAGGCGGACCAATGGCATGGTTCTCATCCACCGGTGGTTGCCGATACGACAACGGTAAGGACAGGGTTGCTCTATTAGCGATGCATATCATGATCTTGAATATCTTATGCCCTGATCATCGTAGGCCAAGGTTGTATCATCCTAGGAAGTGTCGAGGGTGTCACCATCTTCCGAGTCTTGTTGTCTTCGTTCCTCACGAAGGTATCTTTTGTTGGTATCTTGTCGTGGTGTCGCCAAACTGGTGTTCAAGAGATGTGGGCAATTGTCTGGCAAGGTGGCTCCCTTCTAGGTTATCCACGAGGATCACAAGGAATCCAGTGGTCAGGGGCATAAGGGTACTAACGACCGTTTGCAAGGTTTTGAAAAGCAGATGAGGAGAGCCAAGAGAAAAAATGGTGGAAGTGCTAAGGAAAAATACTTTGGTTCCTTTGAAAATTTAGGAGAGGTAAGAAATATAGAAGTTTTTGAAAGGGACGTGAAGGGCCGGAAAAATAATTTTGTCTTAACTAACGTCCGTGCTAACTAAGGCTTCCTACAGTCAGGATGTGTCATGGTTTTATCATGGCAGATGTCCTAGTGAAAGGACTTAGGGGTGAAGCCATCGCTACGGTGATTAACTCGAAGGGGTTGATCGGGACGAAAGACACGGGTTTACCCAGGTTCAGCCCCTCACGAAAGAGGTAAAAGCCTACGTCCTGCTTTGTGTTTGTATTGATTGGGTGTCGATTACAAGGGAGCGGATTCGCTTGACCTAGCTCTCGATTAATTGTTTCGTACCCTAAGCCGCCGCAGGGACTCGCCTTTATATACACAGGTCGAGGCCCTAGGCTTACAAGAGTCCAGGCCGGGTTACACCTCGTAACCGACCTTATCCCTAAGTCGCCTTACCTTCTCTGGCAAGCCATCTTCGGGCGGCTTATGCCTCTGGGTCACACACCGTCTTCCGGCTCTGGGCCTCCGCTAGGCCCATCCGGTAAGTTACCTCTAGGCCTGTTTAAGGCTTGATTGTTAAGTAGCCAACTTCCTAACCCGGCCCCTTCTGGGCGGGTCATACTGTGGGGTTATATCCCCAACAGGATGACTCTAATACCAGCTCTATGGGAACCCCGACTCATAAGTCGTGATCACCGAATGCACGTGTACAGTGACCCCAGGGATCAATGCTCACTGAACACACAGAAGCTGAATCACAAGAGTCTTACATCCAGTACATACCGTTTTACTCAAATATGACCTTTATGGCCAAGTCTTCATAAACTCACAGCGGAAATCTTCAACGATAGGGTGGACCCATGCGATCTGCCTTAACCCGACATGCATTCTGAGTGGAAAGCGTCCTAGCTGGCATGTTCGCCACCAAGGTACTCTTCATTATATCTTGTTCTTTCATGCCTAGCTAGTAAAATAATCAGTGGCAAGCCAATGAGTACTTTTGAATGTACTCGCAAGCAACCCATGTTTGGAACAAAGTACAACAATGCATGATATAGCACTAAGTAGGTAATTTTGTAGAAAGCTAATTTTTGGAATGCAATGACATGTCCTATCATCTTGTAACCATGCATCATGAGGTCACAAATGTCCGTATGAACATGTTACATATATCAATATAAACAAGGTTTGAGCATCACATGTTCAATCATTTCATCAAGTCATCTGACTTAGCTCAAGTATCTCTTTGTCACGCACACACACACACACACCAAGTTTTGTGAAAACAGTGGACGTAGCCCAAGAGTGGTCATCCAACTGTCCTTGACCATGGACACGACTATTCGAATAGTTTACACTCTGCAGATGTTGCACACTTTACCCACAAGACTCGGGAAACTTCCGTGTCAAGCCACGACTCGCGGTATATTGCATACCCAAGGTAAGTACCCGAACAATGACTTTCCCCTGATGATACTAAACAAAGAGTCCACTTGTTCGCACACAGCTTGCATGATGTACATCACAAGTATCATCCATGAAGGGACCAACGGTGTGCCCGGTGTGTGTAAAAAATAGCCCATGATCGTCATTTCCGGCACGACCCCGTATCGAGAGTGACCACGTCATTCCCGCCACTAGTAATGCGGGCTCCCTGCTAGCATCGACGAAAGTAATCAACAAAGCCCCGTCTCATAAGGGGTATCGTGGTTGTACATGTAAGGTTGGAATAACGGTCGCAACTAACACCAATCCATTTTCAAAAACAACACACTCACTTGCTTCGGTACACCACTTCTTTCTCAAGTGGTTACCTAGTTCATCTTCTCCCTCGGGCATTAGTGGCACCTGACGGGGTTTTCGAAAGTCTTTGAAAACACTTTGTTTCCATCACCATGCATATACCCGTCCCATTCGCGTAGCCACTACTTTAACATCCTACCTACTTCCCACCCACACAACTCTAAGGAATGGTAGAGTCATGTCATGCAAGTATCAACGAGTAAGTAATGGAGGTAACCCATCAAGGTGGTTACCATAGCATAGACGTGGCTTGGACTGCGTCGTTATTTCCCCAAAGTGGAAGGGATGATGCAGCACAGCGACGGTAAGTATTTCCCTCAGTTATGAAACCAAGGTTATCGAAGCAGTAGGAGGATCACCACCACCCAATAAGCAGCACCTGCACACAAACAACAAATACTTGCAACCCGACGCGAAAGAGAGGTTGTCAATCTCTCTACGGTAATAAGATACATTAGGTAGTGATAGATAGGAGAGATAGATCTCTCAAGAACACAAATAAAAAGACTAAATATGCAGCAAGGTATTTTTGGGTTTTTGGTTTTGTAGATCTGATAACAAAGAGTGCAAAAAACGTAGATCGGAAAGTAATATGATAGGAAAAGTAGACCCGGGGGCCGTAGGGTTCACTAGTGGCTTCTCTCATGAGTATAGCGCACGGTGGGTGAACAAATTAATGTTGGGCAATTGATAGAAAATCGAATAGTCATGACGATATCCAAGGCGATGATCATTATATAGGCATGACGTCCAAGATAGATAGACCGACTCCTGCCTGCATCTACCTCTATTACTCCACACATCGACCGCTATCCAGCATGCATCTAGTGTATTAAGATCATGGAAAATCGGAGTAATGCAATAAGAACGATGACATGATGTAGACAAGATCTATTCATGTATGAATAGACCCCATCTTGTTATCCTTAATAGCAATGATACATGCGTGTCTTGCTGCCCCTTCTGTGACTGGGAAACAGCACTGCAAGATCGAACCCATCACAAAGCACCTCTTCCCATGGCAAGAAAAATCGATCTAGTTGGCTGAACTAAACCAAAGATTCGAAGAAGAAATACGATGCTATAAGCAATCATCCATATAAGAGATCAAAGAAGACTCAAATAATATTCATGGATAGAAACTGATCATGAACTCAAAATTCATCGGATCCCAACAAACACACCACAAAAGTTTACATCAAATAGATCTCCAAGAGACCATTGTATTGAGAATCATAAGAGAGAGAGAGAAGAAGCCATCTAGCTACTGACTACGGACCCAGTGGTCTATGGTGCACTACTCACGCATCATCGGAGAGGCACCTATGAGGAAGATGAACCCCTCCGTGATTGTGTTTAGATTGGATCTCGCGGTTCTGGAACTTGCGGCAGCTGGAATTGTGTTTCGTCGACTCCCCTAGGGTTTTTGGATTTCCAGGGAATTTATAGGCATGATAGTCGGTTGAGTGGGTGCCGGAGGAGCCCAGCACCCCCCAGGGCGCACCAGGGGGCCTCTGGCGCGCCCATGTGGGTGCTGGCCACCCTGGCCCCCCTCTTCTGGTGTTCCTTGGCCCATCTGGTTTCTTCTGGTCTGTAAAAAATCCACAAAAATCCCTGCAATGTTTCATCTCTGTTTGGTACTGATTTTCTGCGAAGTAAAAAACAAGCAAAAACAACAACTGGCACTTTGGCACTATGTCAATAGGTTAGTCCCAAAAAATGATATAAAGTTGTAATAAAATGATTGTAAAACATCCAAGAATGATAATATAACAGCATGGAACAAGCAAAAATTATAGATACGTTGGAGACGTATCAAGCATCCCCAAGCTTAATTCCTACTCGTCCTCGAGTATGTAAATGATAAAAATAGAATTTTTGATGTGGAATGCTGCCTAACTTGTTCATCATATTCTTTTCTTCGTTGTATAGCATGGACATTTGGACTTGTAAATGATTGAAAGCAATAGTCTAGTTTTAACATAATGACTTCAATACTCGAGCATGTCTACAAGCAACCATGTCTTTCAAAATATCAACACTAAACAAAGTTATCCCTAGCCCATCATGCTCAATCATTGATCCATTCATGAAACACACTCAAATATTAGCTATGCCCAATGCTCAAGTACGATCACAGTGCCCCCTAGTTAGTGCTTATAAGAGAAGATGGAGACTCAAAGCAAAAATAAAAAATGCATAAAGTAAATAGGTAGGCCGTTCACAGAGGGAAGTAGGGATTTGTAGAGGTGCCAGAGCTCAAGGTTTAAATTGAGAGAGAAAATATATTTTGGGTGGCATGCTTTTCCTGTCAAAGAAAACGACCAAGTAGCTCACAATACTTTCCATGCTAGATATATCATAGGCGGTTCCCAAACAGAAAATAAAGTTTATTCCTTTTTCCACCAAACTTTCACTTTCCATGGCGGGCCGTATCCACGGTTGCCTTCCATACCAACACTTTCCAAGGAATTTATTATTTGACAACATAAAGTAAATATTTTTCTTTTTCATTTCGGGAACGGTCATCCCTATTACCGCCGCACTCTCGTGCAATGACAAGTGAATAAACACTCATCTTGAGAATAACACATCTAGCATGGAAAAATATTGGACACTCCCCACCGTTTCATGAGCGGTACGGGCACACAAAAGAGAAAAATTATTTTGAAAATTTAGAGATGGCACATACAAATTTGCTTGGAACGACATGGAAATACCGCATATAGGTAGGTATGGTGGACTCATAAGGCAAAACTTGGTTTAAGGATTTTGGATGCACAAGTAGTATTTCTACTTAGTACAAGTGAAGGCTAGCAAATAGATTAGGAAGCAACCAAACCAAGAAACGAAAAATCACATAAGTGAGCATTGAACATAACTAACACCTAATAATGCACCACAAGTAGGATGTAACTTCATTGCATAACTATTGACTTTCGTGCATGCATAGGGAACCACAAACCTTAATACCAATATTCCTACTAAGCATATTTACTCATTAACATGACTCACATATTACTATCATCATGTTTCAAAACTATTACAAGGAATCAAGTTTAATTTGTCCAATGATCTTCCTGAAAGTTTTTATTATATCCTCCTTGGATATCTATTGTCGGATTTCGGGCTCCGCAAAACCCAAAGAGGTTCGAACTCAGGGGCGTGTGCGAAGATCTCCACCTGCTTCGACCTCAAGCTCACAACTTCACAGCCTCGCCGGACGAACTCACTCAATCGCGGGGAAAAAGACTAGCACACGAGGATTTACCCAGGTTCGGGCCGCTGCGAAGCGTAAAACTATACTCCTGCTTTTGGTGGATTGCCTCACGAGGAGGTTTGTGGATGAACTAGTACAGTGGTGAGTAACCTCGCTCGGGTGCTCGGGTGGTGTTCGATCTCTGTTCTCTACGGAGAAGCCTGGCCTCTATTTATAGTGGCCCGGGTCTCTTCCCTTATCGCAAAGGCGGGAAGGGATCCCTCAACGGCCAGATTTGAAGGGGGACAAGGAGTACACCTTATCCTGACGAAAGGTGGTCTTCGCCTGCAAAGTAGCCGGTGGTGATGCAGAGGTGGGCTCGGCGATGACATCCGTCCTGCGGGGCTCGTGGTCTTGGTCTCTTTGCGCCAGAATGGAAACCTTTGGGGGTGCCTTGGGAACCTGCGTATGTCTTTTCCTCCTTTCCACCAAAGAGGAAACTGTCTCCTCTACGCGCGCTGGTGCCCGCCTAGCCTGGCTTGCGTCACCCCCGACCTCCCGAGGTTGAGCGCTGCATAGGGATCTCCGCCCCTCGAGAGGCGACCTAGGGAGGCCTCCTCCCTCCGGGGGCCTTGGCGTCGTCCCCCTCGCGAGGGCGGGGCTCTTGAGAGGGCCTTGTCTTGAGTGTGGCCACACTGGGCCGCGCATGGCTGTTGAAGTGGGCCACGCCCTGGGCTGCAGGCTGGCAGGTCTGGGTACCCCCGTTTCCAGAACGCCGACAGCAGCCCCCGGGCCCAAGTGTAGGATCGAAAGTATGTCTAGAGGGGGGTGATTAGACTACTTGACCAAATGAAAATTCTACCTTTTCCCAATTTTAAGTGATGGCAGATTTTAGCAATGATGGCAAGTCAAGTACACCCTACACATGCATGTCTAAGAGTATAGCAGCGGAAAGTAACAACAAGCATATGTAGTAGAGGGTAGGAAGGAAGATCAAACGCAATTTGAAGACACGATGATTTTTCCCGTGGTTCCTATAGGTGGTGCTATCGTACGTCCACCTTTATGGAGTCTTCAACCCACGGAGGGTAATGGTCACGAGAGTCCACGAAGGGCTCCACCCATAAGGGTCCACGAAGTAGCAACCTTGACTACTCCATAACGGCTTCCATCCACGAAGGACTAGCATCACTATGGGTAGATCTTCATGAAGTAGGCGATCTCCTTGCCCGTACAAACTTCTTGGTTCAACTCCACAACACGAAGTAGGAGGCTCCCAAGAGACACCTAACCAATGTTGGAGGCACCACCCTCCAAAAGGTAATAGGCTAGGCAATTTCGATGAACTCCCTGGTCTTGTGCTTCAAGATGATAGACTCCTTAACACACAATCACTCTCTCACAGATTTGGCTATGGTGGAAGAGATTGATTTGGTGGAAAGCAACTTGGGGAGGCTAGAGATCAAGATTCATATGGTAGGAATGGAATATCTTGATCTCAACACATGAGTAGGTGGCTCTCTCTCAGAAAATTGGATGGGGAAAGTATGGGATAGTTCTGAGTGCTTTTTTTGAGTCGGTGGTGGTGAAGGGGTATATATAGGCATCCCCAAAAATCCAACCATTACACCTAAATTGACCAACTCGGTGACACCGAAGTATAAAACTCAGTGGTACCGAAGTGACCAAAAGGCAGTAACTTTTGAATCTCGGTGAGACCGATACATAACTCTCGGTGGTACCGATTAGGTGACCAACGGTCAGATTGCACAACTCGGTTACGCCGATCCTAAAAACTCGGTAAGACCGATTTTATGAAATGAGGTAATAGAAAGTTGGCAAGCAGAACTCGTTGGCACCGATGCAGAATCGGTTGCACCGAAGGGCTAGGGTTTGGCATGGGTCTGTCTGAGTTTGGGAATCGGTGGGACCGAGTGGGAATTGTTGGTAGCGCCGATCTTCATGAATGGCTTGGACAGACTTTTGTGCAAGAGTTTGTGGGTGTTTTTGGTGACTATCACTTGTGCACGTGGAGCATCTTGTTCACCAACAGTACCTTACCCCTTTTTAATACTATTGGCTTTCCTATGGTTTCAAAGTGATTTCTCACAAAGTAAAATGTAGAGTCCTCTTGCTTGAAGCTTTGCCAATCCATTTCCTTTCATCTAGGGGTTTCTCCACAATCCTTTTGCCAACCTATCATTGAACATTTCCTGAAATATACTTAGTGGAAACATTAGTTCAATGATATATATGTTGTTATTAATTACCAAAACCACCAAGGGAGCAAATGTGCTTTCAATCTCCCCCTTTTTGGTAATTGATGAGAACATATAGATCAAAGCTTCGACATATGATATAATCAATGAATATAATCATCGCCTTGAGAAGTATGTGATAAGCAAGAGCTCCCCCTAAATTTGTGCATTATTTTGAATTTGCGTTTGAATGCAAATGCACAAACAATTAGGTACATGGGGCACTCTTTCATTTCACATACAACTTGGTGGTGTGCGAGAATAATAAGAATGAATATCATAGCACAACACAAAAAAGTAAAGGTGAATGATCATTTCAAAAGCATCACAAGGATAGGGAATAGTAGCAATACACATCAAGTGTATGATCAAACACCAACAAAGTTTAACACAACCAAACCAAAAGATATCAAATGTTTTGGAAGAAGCGATAAAAACCAACGCTCTCTCTCTCTCGAAGCCTAAAGATCTATATACATCTTCTCCCCCTTTGGCAACAAGTTACCAAAAAGTTCAAAGGTATATATCTAAGCGCTCTTCTGGGGCTGATCTCCTCCGGTGGTTGATGAAGGAGTCGAGAAAACGGCATCAGCGAAGACCTCGGCAGACGTCATGGACGTAGTCGGAGTAGCAACTAGAGGTGCTGGAGGAGCTGATGGAGCTGAAGAGCTGTAGCAGGTGCTGATGAAGAAGGTCAGAACTCTGGAGCTGACACTGTAGCTGATCTAGCCTGGGTAGTGAACTGAGTGCTTGGACTGAGAGGTGCACAATCCTCATCATCTTCATCATCTATAGAGTGAGGGCTAGGCACTACGTCAACTTCCTTCTTGAGCTCATTCAAAGTCACTGTGAGCTCATCCACCTTGTTGTTGAGAATATGAAATTTGTTGTCAACAATCATCGAGAGGCTCGCCTAGTTCTTCAATATCTCGCTGATGTCCTTCTGCATGTTGAGCACAGAGCTAAGTAGGAGATCCATCTGCTCACTCCTAGACCTTGGCACCTAAGAGCTGGAGTCTCTGGCTGCCTCTGCATGTGCCTGTGCTGTAGCTGAAGTGGGATGATCTGGGTCCATCACCACAATGTTGTCTTCTAGCTCTGGCAATAGTTGCAAATGTGGTCGGTCAAGTGCAAATATGTGCTTCTCTAGCTTGGAGTTGATAAGCATCTGGATATAGGGTGCATAGCAACATTAACGCTTCTGATCAGCAGCAACCCTCTTCACAGTTTCCACTATCATATCCATCACTCTGGATCTCGTATGTTGATCTAGATGGAGCAGCATGTTGATGGAGTAGTCTCTTATCATCTTCTCATCTCCAGACTTAGGCATCAAGGTATGCCTTAGGATAGTGTTGATCGTGCGAAGACCAGCCTGGAGGAAGTAAATGGATCCTAGCTTGTGAGACTTCACATGTGCAGCAGGGATCTCATTGAACATGTTCTTCATGGCATTGTGGCTTGCCTTGGGCTCATTGTAGACATTGATATCACCATCTTCCACCTCTGGGACTCCTAAGATGGCAGCCCACTCCTCAACTGTGGATTCATACCTTGCTCCTTCAGTCATCCACACAATTCTACCATCTCCACATAAATGGGCAGTGGAGTAGAATTGCATGATCATTTCATCGTTCCAAGCAGTAAACTCCTTGCCAACAAACTCATCAAGTCCAATGCAATGAAAGTTGTCTTGCACACTTGGGAAGTAATCCTCATTGTCCTTGACATACTTCCAATCCACAAACCTCATATCACTCACAGCAGGGATCTTATCAAGCAAGATTGTTTCATAGAAGTCTTGTTGTTATTTTGTATATAACATGTAGTCCACAATAGTCTTCCTCCTCTGTGAATATGGATCAATGGCTCTCCACTCTCTCAAACCTGAGTCCTTCCTCTTCTTCATGTCCTCAGCTAGCAAGTGTCTGGCATTGTGCTCTGGAAGGTGTGGTCTTAGCTTCATCAAAGCTAACATAGCATCATCCTCAGCTTCCCTAAAAGAGGAAGTCTTGTTCTTGGAAGCAGCTGGGATGTCTCTGGAGAACCTCTTGGGTTTATCTGCAGCAGCCTTCTTGGGGGCAGTCTTGATGCCTTTGGATGATGTATCCTTAGGCATAGTAGCAGCCATGAGATTCTTCTTCTTCTTAGGAGGAGCCTTAGCAGCTGGCTCTTCCTCCTCTTCTTCAGCAGCAGCCTCTGCTGGGTCCTCATACATTGAGGTAGGCCTGCCCATGACATGAATGATCCTCTTCCTGCTTTTCTTCTTCTCACCTGCCTTCTTAGGCATAGACTTCTTGGAGGGCTCAACAGTCATTGTTTCCCTAGAACCTTCTGGTGCTCTCACTGTCCCTAAGCTAGCATACTCTTTCCTTATAGCCTTCTTCTTCTTGGATGAAGAGGCAGCAACATTGTTCTTGGTAGCATCATCCTTCTTGGACAGCTCCTCAGGAATAAAGTCCTCATCTTCCTCATTTGAGTTGAGCTTACTTCTTGCCCTAGTTGCAGCCTTGGGCAGATCAGGTGAGTTGGGAACATAATCAAAGCTCTCATCAGGACTAGTGCCTGAGCTCATGTCATCATTTCTCTCTCTAAAATCATTCTGGCTATCTTCAGCATCTGACATCTCTGCCCCTATGAAATAGAGTATAGAAGAGTGGATAGGTAGAGTTATCACAAAATGCAGAGATTTTTTAAAGGTGAACAAAGAAATTCTTAGATATAGCTTTCAGCAAAAAGGGATTTCGGTGTCACCGAGTCAAAAGTTTCGATACTACCGAGACGCACAGAACTCTTTACAGAAACTTGGCAGCAATTTCGGTCGTACCAAAAATCGCCACTCGGTTTCACCGAGACAGTCCTCAGTAGTCCAAAACAAAATCGGTATAGCCGATTTTTCTGACTCGGTATCACCGAGATTCGGTTTTGCGGACGACTAGACCTAAAAATCTTTCGTTCGCTAAGCTAATGAGATTTCTAGAGGATTGAGAGGATTGCAATAAGTGGATTATCGATAAAAGTTACTCTAATGCGCATGAATCGGAAGGGGAGCGCAAACAGGACCGGAGCCATACCCTAACTTGGTGAAGGATCCGCTAAGGCGATGACGGCGGTGAAGATTCCATCGGCGGCGGCGATTCCCAATGGCGGAGGCGCACAGGGAGGCAAGGGCGACGACCAAGGGGTCCGGAGAGGCAGCTTAGGGTTGGAGGAAACAGACTTTTGCGGTTGAGTTTCAAAAGTCGGGTCCGCCAGGTAATATACCCTTTGTTGTTGGTGACACCGGTTCGCAATTTTCGGTGCCACCAAGTTTCTCAACTATTAGTTGATAGGGAAACTCGGTGTAACCGAGAATAAGGAATCGGTGTTATCGAGATTGAAAACCAGATCAACCCTAGGCATTCGGTGAGACCGAGATTTTGGTATTGGTTCCACCGAGATGCACTTGGGAGGTTTTAATGGTCAGTCCTTTGTCGATACGGAACTCCGAGTGCTCCTCACACAGAGAGATCGAAAAGTACTTGTTCAAATTTTGTGATGCAGCAAGAATGGAATATGAGACGAGAAAGCATAGATAGCTAGAGAGTGGTCCTAGACATTCTTGTCCATCCAATTGGCAAAAGAAAAATCAAAAGCCAAATAGCAAAAATTGGATGTCCTCGAATGGTTAAAGAAATGCAGACCAACATGCTCACCCAATAAGATGTGAAATGAAATCATGGCAAACATGCACAGACATACTAGCATCTATCAAGCATTTTGGCGATGACGGAGTCATCTATATATGAGTATATTGACTTAGGAGCCAAGTGAGAGTACTTGATCATAGGTCATACTCATTGTTTAAGCACAAGTGGGGTTACCACTTTTACATAAAGCATTGAATGTTGTCACATACTATGAGATGCTTTAACTCAAGTCTTAGAGTAAAGCTCCCCCTTGATGTGACATCCCCCCATAGGAGGGATAAACTAACCTTGGGTTTTGTCGATGATGACTTCATGTTGGTGAGGTAGTGGTGGATGCTCAAGGTTCATGAAGATCACCAAGAGTTGGGAGCATCCTTGTAGTTTCCTTACTCTTCTCACCTACATGGGTTAGTCCCAACACACAAGAGACAAATACAAGGATATCTATGGACATGGAGTGCAAAGCATACATGATGATGTCCATGGATTTGTTGATTACCTCGTCCCTTGCTTACCTTTGAGGGAATGTGCGACTACTTGAACTATTGCATGTTGTTGATGTTGATTGCAACTAGTTCTTGCCAATAATGAAGGTGAGTGAATTTCATTGGCGGAGTCACCCCTCAAGAACTTCTCTAGTTCTTCTTCTTGGGGACCCACATCAACTTGATGGGGATCCTTGGTGTTGAAGTAGCACTTGTAGAAGTTGAGCTTGAAGTAGCCTTGGGAACCCACTCCACCAAAGCTTGGGATTCATCTTCATATGAGTCAATGTCCTCTTGAAGCTTGTCCTTGCCCTTGAGCTTGTGGTCTTGTGGTGGAAGGTCATCTTGGGTGTTTGTTCCCTTGGGAAGAGTATCTTCATACTTCTCCCTTTGAGGAACAAACTTGGGCTTGGGGTATTGACCTTCTTCCCATTCAACTCCATTAGCGTTGAAGTAGCCAATGCCATGGTTCTTCCGGTATCCTCTGTGCTTGCGTACAATTTCCTCAAATTGCTTACACCCGGCAAGACTCTTGTAGATACCTTTCTGTATAATTCCTTTCAATAAATCATTTTCTTGCTCAAGTGTAACTTGGCTAAGAGAATTATCATTAGTGGAATCAATAGAACTACTAGAAGCAACATCATTAGATTTAGCATTTTTATTGTTGCTACTAGATGAAGAACCTTTATTGCCTTTGTTACTAGTTTGTCTAGGTTTAACTTGTGGCATGAATGTAGACAAGAGTAATCGTTTGGCTAGATAAGATGAAGTCTTCTTTCGTAGATCATCATTGATAGCTTTAAGAAACTCATGTTCTTGCTCCAAGGTGAGCTTCTCGAAGCGTACCTTCTCATGAGTCCTTACAAGCTCTCTATGATCTTCTAGAGTAGATTCATGGGCTAACTTAAGAGTGTTTAATTCTTTAGTTAGTTGTTCTATTTTCATCTTATCATCATCAACCGACTTGTCTTGACTAGCATGAAAATTATCAAGTTCATTTTTACTAACATCACTAGTTTTATCAAAGAGCAAGTCATCATCACCAAGTAAATCATCTTCATCACTACTGAAATCAAGATACTCGGTGTGTGATACCTTGGGGCCTTTAGCCATGAAGCAACTTCCACTCCCTTCATTTGGTGAATCAAATAGATCATAGGAGTTGGTAGTCACTAGTGCAAGTCCGGCAACACCTTCATCTTGACTATAGTCGGAGTTGGAGTGATAGCTTCTCTCGGAGTTGTTGTCGGATTCGGACCGGGAAACCCATTCACCAACATGAGCTTGATGTCTTCTTCTTGTGTAGCTCTTGGTGTACTTGTCCTTCTTCTCCGTGTCTCTACTTCTCCTTGAGGGTCTTCGTTCATAATGGTCATCTCTACTCCTTCTCTCTCTTTGAGGTGATTCATTCCTTGAGCTTCGTCTTCTAGGTGACTCTTCTCTTCGTTTGTAGGGAGCCATGCACTCATTGGAGTAGTGTCCGGGCTTCCCACAATTGTAGCAGTTTCGGTCACGACTTGACGAATGCTTCTCTTCATATCTTGAGTTGGAGCTTCGTTCTTTGCCTCTATTCTTGTAGAGCTTGTTGAATTTCTTGACCATGAGGCTTATCTCTTCATTGGTGACAAGGTTTTCGCTTGAAGTTGCGGGAGCATCACTTGTGGCTTTGTAAGCACCGCTAGACTTGTTGTGAAGCTCTTCTTTGTCCTTGAGTGTCATCTCATGAGCAACAATCCTTCCAATGACTTAGTAGGCCTGAGATCTTTGTAGTTGGGCATCATTTGGATCAATGTGCACACGGTGTCGTATCTCTCATCCAAAGCACTAAGTATCTTCTTGATGATGAATTTGTCGGTCATTTCTTCGCTTCCTAAGACGGCAATCTCATTTGTGATGAGAGCTAGCCTAGAGTACATCTTTGCGACTCCTTCACCATCCTTCATCTTGAACTTGTCAAGCTGACTTTGAAGAACATCCAACTTGGATTCTCTCACGGATTCGGTACCTTCATGCATATCAACCAAAGTATCCCAAATCTCTTTTGCATTCTCAAGACGGCCGATTTTGTTGAATTCTTCGAGGCATAGGCAATTGAAAAGAATGTCACATGCTTGAGCGTTGTATTGCAACATCTTCAATTCATCCGCGGTCGCTTCACGGTCCGGTTCCTTTCCATCACCAAAGAATTCACCTTGCAAGCCAACACGAACAACAGCCCAAACAGAGGGTGAGGGAGTCCTGGTTTAAGGCGTCCTCGGGAGGTCGACCTATTGCTTATGGGCCGGACTATATGGGCCACTTGCCGAATACTAGATGGATTGAAGACCCTGTCTCCAAGAAGGAAGCTTCGAGGATCGTGGCTTGTCCTCCACGTTTTGAGTAGTAAATAGGCATGTTTATCCCTTCGACGTGTAACCGACCATGTGTAAAACCTAGGTACCCTCGGCGTCTATATAAGCCGAAGGGTTTTAGGTTGTAGGCCGAGAGAACTCATCTAGGGTTTTAGCTACTTGATCTCGAGGTAGATCAACTCTGTAATCCTCATACTATCAATATAATCAAGCAGGACGTAGGGTATTACCTCCATAGGAGGGCCCGAACCTGGGTAAAACCTTGTCCCCTTCGTCTCTTGTTACCATCGATCCTAGTCTCACAGCTCGGGACCCCCTACCAGAGATCCGGCCGGTTTGACACCGACATTGGTGCTTTCATTGAGAGTTCCGCTGTGATCGCCAAAGGAATCGATGGCTCGCCTCGTCATCAGCGAAGAGGTCCGCAATACGGGCACTTTTGTCCCCGGACAGATCTTCGCTTTCGACAACACTGTGCTGCATGCCAACCCGACCGGCCATCTAGGCCATGTCGGAAGTTCTCCATAGACTCCCGGGGTGACCCATCTCTAACCGGGCTCGCAGTCTCGCCTGCCACGCCCGAAGACTCCGAGGCCTTAACCTCAGATCCATCTATCGGCTCCACCCGCGGGATCTACCCCGGCGAGGGCCCGACTCTTAGTTCGGACCTGGTCATAGTGCCAGACGCCCGGACATCTGTTCTTGCCGAACACTCTCCCCACGTGGACGCATCGGAGGTTCGCTCCGGAAGCTCTGGACAGACCGATCCGATCGAGCTCTCGATACTCAACGAGGCTCTAGATCGGATCTCGTCGATGAAGATTACCGATGACCCATCCCCGATCTGTTCCCAGATCGGGCCTCAGACAGGTCAGGATGAAATTTTCGTCCCACCCACCACCCACTTGGTCGCCACTGTCGAGGATTTAACCGACATGCTGGACTATGCTTCTGAGGAAGCAGACTACATGGATGAGGAGGATCGCGCACTCACCCCCGTTAACACCGGACGGTGGACTGCCACCTCCACATACGACGTCTACATGGTAGACACTCCAAAAAACGATGGCGACAAATCGGATGAAGCACCGTCAAGACGACGAAAGCCGCACAAACGGTCGAAAGGAAAAAAGGGAAGAAAAGCTATCGATGGCACCGGGGACGGAGACACCCCGGAAGACCTCGGCGATCCCGAAATCCCCGAACATTCGTTAGAGGGTCAAGAGAGGCCTGAAGACCGGCGCAACCCCGACAATCTAGATGATCCCAAGGACGATGATTACCTTCGCTCTGTTGAGGGGGAGGACAATGCGGAAGCCGATGACTTCGCCATCCCCGAAAATCCTGCAGATCAGGAACTGTTCATGCAACAACTCATATCCACGGCCCACAGCCTGAAAGCAAAAGAGAGGCATCTCAAAGCCGAACAAGACAACCTCAACGATCGATGGACCAGAATCCTCTAGGCCAAGGAAGGATACGGTACCGGTCTATCGGACGAACCTAAGAGCTATCCACGCAGAAGGCTGCTACCACAATTCGATGACGAGCTCACGGATACACCATCTCCCAAACATACCCCATACGACAAGCCAGACCACCCTCCTCGAGGACGGGACAGAACGGCTGATGACACCGGCTATAGGCCGACGATACCCCGTAGGCGGGGAAAGGAGCCCCTAGAGCCCGATGAGAGGTTCGACCTGCGACATGACCTGGACTACAGCGCAGGTCGTACGCGATCCATCTACGGATCCAGAGGATACTCACCCGATAGACGGGAAGGGTACCGTCCTTGGTTCGACCGCAACAATGAAGGTTGGGAACAACACCGAGCTCGGACAGACGCCGATCACCGGCGCAACATAGCTCGGGTTAGAGGCGCTGCACACCCACTGTGCTTCACAGACGAGGTGATGCGGCATCAGTTCCCAGAAGGGTTTAAACCCGTAAACATAGAGCAATACGATGGGACAACTGACGCAACCGTATGGATCAAGGATTTCCTCCTCCACATCCACATGGCGCGAGGAGATGACCTCCACACCATCAAGTACTTACCCCTGAAGCTCAAGGGGCCAGCTCGGCACTGGTTAAATAGCCTCCCCGAAAACTCCATTGGGTGTTGGGAGGACCTAGAAGAGGCATTCCGATCTAACTTCCAGGGAACTTATGTTCGGCCGTTCGACTTCTCCAATCTAAGCAACCTCGTTCAGAAGCCAGGAGAGTCCGCGTGGCTATTCTGGAATCGTTTCTTGACCAAGAAAAACTAGATCGTGGAATGCCCGGACGCCGAGGCAATAGCCTCCTTCAGGCACAATATTCGGGACGAATGGCTGGCTCGTCAGCTCGGCCAGGACAAACCGAGGACAATGTCCGCCCTCACATCACTCATGACCCACTTCTGCGCAGGCGAGGATAACTGGCTAGCAAGACGCAGCCATAACCCCGAAGACCCCGGAACCTCCGAAGTTCGGGATGGAAACAGGAAACCGAAGCGCAACAAGAACAAGCGCCGGCACAACAATAGTGATGCCGATGACACGGTCGTTAATGCCGGCTTCCGCAATTCCTCACCTGGGCAGCGGAAGAAGCCTCCTAAAGGCAAACACGACGGACCCACCCCACTGGAGAAGATTCTGGAGAGGCCTTGCCAGATCCATGGCACTCAAGAGAAGCCCGCCAATCACACCAACCGCAACTGTTGGGTCTTCAAACAAGCCGGCAAGCTCGCATCCGAGGACCAAGGCAAGAGCCCACGCAGCGAGGACGAGGATGAACCCCATGGTTCGATCGGTGGCGGACAAAAGAAATTTCCTCCAGAGGTAAAAATAGTAAACATGATATACGCCACCCATATACCCAAAAAGGAGAGGAAGCGCACCCTTCGAGATGTCTACGCCATAGAGCCTGTAGCCCCGAAGTATAACCCATGGTCGGCATACCCGACGTGACCATCCGACCAGTATCCGTCATGGGGGTTCGGCCGCACTCGTCCTAGACCCGATCATAGATGGGTACCACCTCACTAAAGTCCTAATGGATGGTGGAAGTAGCCTCAATCTGATTTACTCAGATACAGTGAAAAACATGGGCATAGATCCGTCAAGGATCAAGCCCAGTCACACTACCTTCAAAGGAGTGATCCCAGGCGTTGAAGCCCGATGCACAGGCTCTGTAAGCCTGGAAGTAGTGTTTGGCTCGCCCGATAACTTTCGAAGCGAGTACTTGATCTTCGACATCATACCTTTCCGCAGCGGCTATCACGCCCTGCTTGGCCGTACAGCGTTCGCTCGCTTTAACGCTGTACCACACTACGCATACCTCAAGCTCAAGATGCCCGGCCCTAGGGGGGTCATTACTGTCAATGGCAACACAGAGCGCTCCCTCCGAACTGAGGAACATGCGTTGGCCCTGGCGGCCGAATTCCATTACACCAATGATTGGCAAGCGCCGACATCTGCCGTAAAGGCACCCAAGGCTGGGAAGCGAGCTCGGTCTCAATCCGAAGTACCAGAACCTTCCTCTCCCCATAAATAGGGACTCGCCCCCCATCACACGGACCTAGAACCGGCAAAGTACGTGCCAAGGAGGCACAACTTCGCGCTCAAAATTCCATGGGCAGCAGTGGGGAAAAACTATTAGAGGGTAGGTGTTCGGCTGGACCGAACTATTACCGTCTTCGAACATACTACAGGTACCACAAAGTGCCTGCTAAGGCATCAAGCTCATCCATACTTCGGCGACTTCTCAAGACCTTTTCTTCAAGGTCCGTTCGCCGAACAAGCAAAGCCCATAAAGGCATACACCTCCTTAGGTGACGCAGGAGCAGATAAGTGACAGGGCACATCAAGGACGTCAGGTCATCCATCGAAGGCCCTTGGTACAACCCCTCCTGTATAGTATATATTTCATTTATCAAATACCTGTAAACAGTTGCATCGGCAATTTGAATAATAAGAGTTGTTGAGTAAAATACAGATATATCCTACATTATCTCTTTGCTGTCCCTTTTCGGAACACTCCCTATTTTTCTCCCTCTTCTCGCGAACCTGTTTGGTATACTTTACGATGCAACCGGCTAATAGACTGGGGGCTCGACCTTAAAAATCGCCCTAATCACAACTGATTTAGTGATCGGCGTCTTGGAATTCCGCTCTATATGCATTGGTTCCGAACTATGTCTTGGGTCAATAGTTGGGTTGCCCGGCTCCTGTGCTTGCCCCTTTATGTTCCGCTCGTTTGGCTAAAAGGGCAAAGGGAGCACCACTGCGATTGTGCTCCGGCTAGTCTGGTCAAGCACCTCAGTGGAAAAAGCCAAAAACTGACTGTCATGGTATGCGAGAACTGGTCTGCGAATCCGAGCTTAACTAGATCTCGTCAGAGGTTATTCCATGTCACACGATGGGTTTGGTATTAGTACAAACCAGGTGATATAGGCTTCGGCCACAGTTATTCCGAACATCACGAACCCTGGGGGCTAGTCATCAGCCTCCCGCACTCCTTTCTCGCGCCCCTACGGCTAAGTGAAAGCAATAAAGCATTATGGTCCGATTGCCTTGTCCGCCCCGCACTACCGCCTTCGGGTACCGATAGTTCGGCTAACGGTCACAGTGCGTTGGCAGGGACACATCGCGTAGTATCTACATGGGGGCTGAAGCCGACGATTCGCCGCTTTCAGTTTTAACGGCCACACAGGAGTTATAAAGGATGCAAAGCATATAAGACATGATAAACCATGCACCTTAAATATAAATGCGTTAAACTGTCTTCGGACATATTACAGCGCATTACTCATACACATTCTCTCTTGAACATTGTGCCTCTATTGCCCGAGCACCCTCCATTACGCCGGAGAAGTACAGCTCGGGGCGCCTATGCTCTTTTCCGATAGGCGGAGGAGCGGTGGCTATCTTCATTGGATCCAACCCCGGCCAGTGCACTTTGGCCTTTGCAAAGGTCATCCGAGCTCCCTCGATGCAGGAAGATCGCCTTAGCGCGTCGATCCGGGGCGAGGCGTCGCTCAACTTCTGCACCAGGCCGAAGTAGCTGTCCGGCAATGGCTCGTTGGGCCATAGCCGGATGTAGAGATCCTTCATGGCCGGCTCCACCATCCGGTGCAGCTCCATTAGCTGCTTCAGCTGCTCAACAAGGAGAGGAGAGCGCTCGGGGGCTTCAAACTGCGCCCAGAATAGCCAAGCTTCATCTCCTTCTCCCCGCGAACCATAGAACTGGTTCGCGTCCGCTGCGCTCTTCTGGAGGTCTGAGCAGGCGCCTGAGGAACGCCATACTTGGGTAAGAAACTCGAACTTGCTATCCCCGTAGACACACTGCAATAAATATGGCATACCATCCATTATAGCCTTGCCCTGGCTAACTTCCTCTTCAAAAGATCACCTATCCACCCGCTCCTTTAGGTGGTCGGTTTTCAGGGTGGATAGTTCGGTGGCCTGCTCCTTGCCTTTCCGCTCAAGGTCTTCGCACTTTTGGCCGGCGTCCTTGAGCTCCTGTTGGATCTCCTCCACCCGAGCCTCGTTCTTGTCGCTGGTGGCTCTTAGGGCGAAGAGCGCGGTCGCCGCTTCTTTGGCCGCCGCCTTCTCCACCGCAGCCTCCTGCTTTGCCTTCTCAAGCTCGGCCTTGAGCTTCTCAATCTCCTTCACCGAGGCTGCGCAAGCATTAAAAATATCAAAAAACACTACGTCGACAGTATGGTAATGAAGAGTTTTGAATACTCTAATTCGGCTTACCTTGCGCCTCGTCGAATCTCTTGTTTAGAGCATCAAGCTCGTCCTCAGAGCTCTTGAGCTTCCGATTTAGCTCCTCTAGCTCGGCAGCATTAGTAGCCGCTGCCGTCGACGAAGCCTGTAACAAACAAAATCATATAATGTTACAGGGGTTTACAACCTCCGAACTGTCACTAAAATGATCCTGTGTCCGGTCCTCTAAAGGACGGATAGAACGATCCGAACACATATTGTCCTATGCACAGTTCAGATAAGGATCTATGTTGGACCCCCAGGTAAGTTTTATCAAACTCACCTAGGGCTTGGGGGCTGCCATGTATATAATCATAACTCATAGAAAATAATACTTCATAAAATAGAGCATTACATGGCTTACCTGGAAGCCCGTCAGGAGACCATTGCAGGTCTCCTTCAGTCCGTGGTCTACGGACTGAATGCTCTGCAATACCGCACCCATAAGGGTGTGGTGCTCCCCGGAGATGGAGGCACTTGACAGAGCCTCCCCCATAGCCGGCCACCCATTGGTCGGTGGCCCCGGTGGGGATCGGTTGGCCCGATCTCCAATCGGAGATTGAACCGGTGCCTCTGGAGGCATGGTGCGCTCCGGAGACCGCCTTGGGGGTGACTGGACATCTTCTCGTCCGGTCTCCTCAATATCCGGGAGAGGCCTCTCTCCCGGGTCTTCGGCGGCCGAGGTGTTGGCCTCGACCATGACGTCATCACCCCCAGTGTCCGGCTCTAAAGGAGCTTGTTGGGAGGACACCTCCGTGGCATCCTTCGCGGCGCCCGGAGGAGAGGGGTGCGACACGGTCCCGCTCTCCGCTAGCTCGGCGCGCGGGGTCTCCCCGTCCGAAACTTGATCGGTGGGGAGGACTTGTGGTGGGCTGCAGGTCAATAAGGGTTCACATGTTAATAGTATTCGAAACATAGCACTAATAGCTCGAAAAGGTCTTCGGATCTGTACCTTCGAGGTGGGGGCTTGACACTGAGGTTCCTTCGCGGAACCCTCTTGAAGTCCTCGGATTCAGTATCCGAGTCCGAGCTGTCGTCGGATGAGACCACCTGTGTCCGGCGCGCTTTCTTCGGGGCGGGGGGATCTAAGTCCTCCGGGGCGTCCGATGACGCCGTCCTCTTTCCTGCGAGGGGGGAATCGCCTCCCTCCTCACCCTCATGCTCCTCCTCCTGGTTCGAGGAGGTGTGGGTTTCTTCGGACACAGCCTCCGGCTGGTCCCTGATGTGCAGGCTGGCTCAGCCTGGCTTCTTTTTCTCCTTCTTCTCTGGCGCCTTGTAAGGCGCCACGACGAGCATCTCCAACAGCAGCGGAGACTTGGGGTCTTCGGGCTGTGGAGCCGGACACTTGATGCCCATGGCTTTGCTCAACCATTCCTGCGAAAGGTGATCGGAAAATGCTTACACTATCTTTAGGAAGACAGCGCCGATCAAATAAAAATTTGCTATACCTCGGGTGGGGTCTTGATGGCGCTCAAGCCCTTGTCCTCCTTCTTGCCCGGCCACTTCTCCTGCGCTTTGAACAACGCCTTCCATAGCTTCTCCCGAGTGGTGCGGAAGAGTTGACGGATCATAGGATCATCGTCAGTCCGGTAAGTCCACATAGGAGAGGCCCGGCGCTGGCAGGGGAGGATACGCCGTCGGAGCATAATCTGGACCACGCTGGTCAGATCGATGTTTTCTTTTATCAGAGAGGCGATGCCCCTCTACAGGTCATCCACCTCGGTATCCGACCCCCAATCAAGGCCCTTTCGGACCCATGAGGTCAATCTGGTCAGGGGGCCGGATCTGAATTCGGCAGGAACAGTTCCGCCCTCCTCCCTTTGCTCGGTGATGTAAAACCACTCTTTTTGCCAGGTCTTGATGGTATCAATGAAGGTGCCGGACGGCCATACTGCGCGAGGGAGCTTGCTGATGACTGCCCCGCCGCAGTCTGTGTGTGCGCCTGTGACACACTTCGACTTGATATTAAATATCTTGAGCCACAGTCCGAAGTGTGGTTCGACTCGCAGGAAAGCCTCGCAGACAATGATGAAGGCCGATATGTGCAAGAAAGAGTTCGGCGGGAGGTCATGGAAGTCGAGGCCGTAGAAGAACATGAGGCCCCTCACGAAGGGGTGGAGCGGGAAGCTTAATCCTCGGATGAAGTGAGGGATGAAGACCACCCTCTCACCTGGTTTGGGGGTGGGGATCACCTGACCCTCCTCCGCAGCGCGGTGGAAGACATTGGCGGGGAGGTAGCCGGCGTCCTTGAGGTCCCGGATGCCCTAGTCTGTGACCGTGGATGCCTCCCACTTGCCGTTGGAGCCGGAGCTGGCTATGGCTAAGCTCGGAGGGGGAAGAATGGAAGACCTAGATCTGGGCTCTGGAAGCTCGGAAGATTAGGGAAGCAAGGATGCGAATGGGAAGTGCAGATAGGCCTTGGGGTTTTCTTCCCCTTTTATTGAGCTTGCTGCCGGTTAGCTTCCCTTCACGGCGCCGTAAATCTCTCCGCTTCCCAAGGCGTGCGTACCGTTATACGCGCATGATTCAACATATCCCGTGTAAAACGGGGCACGATCTGTGCATTGATGAATTGTTCTGATGGAAACGGCCTCGAACCGTGAATCGAGTCTTTACAACTGGTTCAGTGGTCGTGGTGGGCCGTGACTTTTCGTCTGAAAGGTTGTCAAAAATCACTATTTACTCCTTGACGTTTGGCCTTCAGAGCCGGTTACTCATGGTGTTCGGATGATCCATGATCGGAGAAATTACACGTCGTCGGAGGCCGAACTAACTCGGCCGATCGTTGTTCGAAGAAAGGAACTCGCCTCGCAAGTCGAAGACTCCGATCATTTGAAGCAGCTGGAGCTTGGACCCTTGGCGTTGGAGGCTAGTTCGGGGGCTACTAAGGGAGTCCTGGTTTAAGGGGTCCTCGGGAGGTCGACCTATTGCTTATGGGCCGGACTATATGGGCCACTTGCCGAATACTAGATGGATTGAAGGCCCTGTCTCCAAGAAGGAAGCTTCGAGGATCGTGGCTTGTCCTCCAAGTTTTGAGTAGTAAATAGGCATGTTTATCCCTTCGACGTGTAACCGACCATGTGTAAAACCTAGGTACCCTCGACGTCTATATAAGCCGAAGGGTTTTAGGTTGTAGGCCGAGAGAACTCATCTAGGGTTTTACCTACTTGATATCGAGGTAGATCAACTCTGTAATCCTCATACTATCAATATAATCAAGCAGGACGTAGGGTATTACCTCCATAGGAGGGCCCGAACCTGGGTAAAACCTTGTCCCCTTCGTCTCTTGTTACCATCGATCCTAGTCTCACAGCTCGGAACCCCCTACCCGAGATCCGGCTAGTTTGACACCGACATTGGTGCTTTCATTGAGAGTTCCGCTGTGATCGCCAAAGGAATCGATGGCTCGCCTCGTCATCAGCGAAGAGGTCCGCAATACGGGCACTTTTGTCCCCGGACAGATCTTCGCTTTCGACAACATTGTGCTGCACGCCGACCCGACCGGCCATCTAGGCCATGTCAGAAGTTTCGCCCCCAACTGCAAAAAGGGATTTCGGTGTCACCGAGTCAAAAGTTTCGATACTACCGAGACGCACAGAACTATTTACAGAAACTTGGCAGCAATTTCGGTCGTACTGAAAATCGCCACTCGGTTTCACCGAGACAGTCCTCAGTAGTCCAAAACAAAATTGGTAGAGCCGATTTTTCTGACTCGGTATTACCGAGATTCGGTTTTGCGGACGACTAGACCTAAAAATCTTTCGTTTGCTAAGCTAATGAGATTGCTAGAGGATTGAGAGGATTGCAATAAGTGGATTATCGATAACAGTTACTCTAATGCGCATGAATCGGAAGGGGAGCGCAAACAGGACCGGAGCCATACCCTAACTTGGTGAAGGATCCGCTAAGGCGACGACGGCGGTGAAGATTCCATCGGCGGCGGCGATTCCCAACGGCGGAGGCGCATGGGGAGGCAAGGGCGACGACCAAGGGGTCCGGAGAGGCAGCTTAGGGTTGGAGGAAACAGACTTTTGCGGTTGAGTTTCAAAAGTCGGGTCCGCCAGATAATATACCCTTTGTTGTTGGTGACACCGGTTCGCAATTGTCGGTGCCACCAAGTTTCTCAACTATTAGTTGACAGGGAAACTCGGTGTAACCGAGAATAAGGAATTGGTGTTATCGAGATTGAAAACCAGATCAACCCTAGGCATTCGGTGAGACCGAGATTTTGGTATTGGTTCCACCGAGATGCACTTGGGAGGTTTTAATGGTCAGTCCTTTGTCGATACGGAACTCCGAGTGCTCCTCACACAGAGAGATCGAAAAGTACTTGTTCAAATTTTGTGATGCATCAAGAATGGAATATGAGACGAGAAAGCATAGATAGCTAGAGAGTGGTCCTAGACATTCTTGTCCATCCAATTGGCAAAAGAAAAATCAAAAGCCAAATAGCAAAAATTGGATGTCCTCGAATGGTTAAAGAAATGCAGACCAACATGCTCACCCAATAAGATGTGAAATGAAATCATGGAAAACATGCACAGACATACTAGCATCTATCAAGCATATTGGCGATGACGGAGTCATCTATATATGAGTATATTGACTTAGGAGCCAAGTAAGAGTACTTCATCATAGGTCATACTCATTGTTTAAGCACAAGTGGGGTTACCACTTTTACATAAAGCATTGAATGTTGTCACATACTATGAGATGCTTTAACTCAAGTCTTAGAGTAAAGCTCCCCCTTGATGTGACATCCCCCCATAGGAGGGATAAACTAACCTTGGGTTTTGTCGATGATGACTTCATGTTGGTGAGGTAGTGGTGGATGCTCAAGGTTCATGAAGATCACCAAGAGTTGGGAGCATCCTTGTAGTTTCCTTACTCTTCTCACCTACATGGGTTAGTCCCAACACACAAGAGACAAATACAAGGATATCTATGGACATGGAGTGCAATGCATACATGATGATGTCCATGGATTTGTTCATTACCTCGTCCCTTGCTTACCTTTGAGGGAATGTGCGACTCCTTGAACTATTGCATGTTGTTGATGTTGATTGCAACTAGTTCTTGCCAATAATGAAGGTGAGTGAATTTCATTGGTGGAGTCAGCCCTCAAGAACTTCTCTAGTTCTTTTTCTTGGGGACCCACATCAACTTGATGGGGATCCTTGGTGTTGAAGTAGCACTTGTAGAAGTTGAGCTTGAAGTAGCCTTGGGAACCCACTCCACCAAAGCTTGGGATTCATCTTCATATGAGTCAATGTCCTCTTGAAGCTTGTCCTTGCCCTTGAGCTTGTGGTCTTGTGGTGGAAGGTCATCTTGGGTGTTTGTTCCCTTGGGAAGAGTATGTTCATACTTCTCCCTTTGAGGAACAAACTTGGGCTTGGGGTATTGACCTTCTTCCCATTCAACTCCATTAGCGTTGAAGTAGCCAATGCCATGGTTCTTCCAGTATCCTCCGTGCTTGCGTACAATTTCCTCAAATTGCTTACACCCGGCAAGACTCTTGTAGATACCTTTCTGTATAATTCCTTTCAATAAATCATTTTCTTGCTCAAGTGTAACTTGGCTAAGAGAATTATCATTAGTGGAATCAATAGAACTACTAGAAGCAACATCATTAGATTTAGCATTTTTATTGTTGCTACTAGATGAAGAACCTTTCTTGCCTTTGTTACTAGTTTGTCTAGGTTTAACTTGTGGCATGAATGTAGACAAGAGTAATCGTTTGGCTAGATAAGATGAAGTCTTCTTTCGTAGATCGTCATTGATAGCTTTAAGAAACTCATGTTCTTGCTCCAAGGTGAGCTTCTCGAAGCGTACCTTCTCATGAGTCCTTACAAGCTCTCTATGATCTTCTAGAGTAGATTCATGGGCTAACTTAAGAGTGTTTAATTCTTTAGTTAGTTGTTCTATTTTCATCTTATCATCATCAACTGACTTGTCTTGACTAGCATGAAAATTATCAAGTTCATTTTTACTAACATCACTAGTTTTATCAAAGAGCAAGTCATCATCACCAAGTAAATCATCTTCATCACTATTGAAATCAAGATACTCGGTGTGTGATACCTTGGGGCCTTTAGCCATGAAGCAACTTCCACTCCCTTCATTTGGTGAATCAAATAGATCATAGGAGTTGGTAGTCACTAGTGCAAGTCCGGCAACACCTTCATCTTGACTATAGTCGGAGTTGGAGTGATAGCTTCTCTCGGAGTTGTTGTCGGATTCGGACCGGGAAACCCATTCACCAACATGAGCTTGATGTCTTCTTCTTGTGTAGCCCTTGGTGTACTTGTCCTTCTTCTCCGAGTCTCTACTTCTCCTTGAGGGTCTTCGTTCATAACGGTCATCTCTACTCCTTCTCTCTCTTAGGTTTAAGGCGTCCTCGGGAGGTCGACCTATTGCTTATGGGCCAGACTATATGGGCCACTTGCCGAATACTAGATGGATTGAAGACCCTGTCTCCAAGAAGGAAGCTTCGAGGATCGTGGCTTGTCCTCCACGTTTTGAGTAGTAAATAGGCATGTTTATCCCTTCGACGTGTAACCGACCATGTGTAAAACCTAGGTACCCTCGGCGTCTATATAAGCCGAAGGGTTTTAGGTTGTAGGCCGAGAGAACTCATCTAGGGTTTTAGCTACTTGATCTCGAGGTAGATCAACTCTGTAATCCTCATACTATCAATATAATCAAGCAGGACGTAGGGTATTACCTCCATAGGAGGGCCCGAACCTGGGTAAAACCTTGTCCCCTTCGTCTCTTGTTACCATCGATCCTAGTCTCACAGCTCGGGACCCCCTACCCGAGATCCGCCGGTTTTGACACCGACAGCGGGGTTATGACCAAGCATATGCATTTTCATTTTGTGCTTCCAACTAGCAAAATTTGTGCCATCAATGTACGGACCTCTACGGTGATAATTTCCCTCACTAGACGCCATACTCTCCTAGGTTGTGAGACCAATGCAATGGAGACCAAAGCTCTGATACCACTTGTAGGATCGAAAGTATGTCTAGAGGGGGGAGGTGATTAAACTACTTGACCCAATAAAAATTCTACATTTTCCAATTTTAAGTGTTGGCAGATTTTAGCAATGATGGCAAGTCAAGTACAACCTACACATGCATGTCTAAGAGTATAGCAACGGAAAGTAACAACAATCATATGTAGTAGACGGTAGGAAGGAAGATCAAACGCAATTTGAAGACATGATGATTTTTCCCCATGGTTTCGATAGGTGGTGCTATCGTACGTCCACGTTTATGGAGTCTTCAACCCATGGAGGGTAACGGTCGCGAGAGTCCACGGAGGGCTCCACCCATAAGGGTCCACGAAGTAGCAACCTTGACTATTCCATAACGGCTTCCGTCCACGAAGGACTAGCCTCACTATGGGTAGATCTTCACGAAGTAGGCGATCTCCTTGCCCTTACAAACTTCTTGGTTCAACTCCACAACACGAAGTAGGAGGCTCCCAAGCGACACCTAACCAATCTAGGAGGCACCACCCTCCAAAAGGTAATATGCTCGGCAATGTCGATGAACTCCTTGCTCTTGTGCTTCAAGATGATACACTCCTCAACACACAATCACCCTCTCACAGATTTGGCTATGGTGGAAGAGATTGATTTGGTGGAAAGCAACTTGGGGAGGCTAGAGATCAAGATTCATATGGTAGGAATGGAATAGCTTGATCTCAACACATGAGTAGGTGGCTCTCTCTTAGAAAATTGGATGGGGCAAGTATGGAATAGTTCTGAGTAATTTTTTTTCGAGTGGGTGGTGGTGAAGGGGTATATATAGGCATCCCCAAAAATCCAACCGTTACACCTCAAGTGACCCACTCGGTGACACCGAAGTATAAAACTCAGTGGTACCGAAGTGACCAAAAGGCAGTAACTTTAGAATCTCGGTGAGACCGATACATAACTCTCGGTGGTACCGATTAGGTGACAAATGGTCAGATTGCACAACTCGGTGACGCTGATCCAAAAAACTCGGTAAGACTGATTTTATGAAACGAGGTAACAGAAAGTTGGCAAGCTGAACTTATCGGATTTCGGGCTCCGCAAAACCCTAAAGAGTTCGAACCCAGGGGCGTGTGCGAAGATTCCCCAACAGCTTCACCCCCTCTAAACTCACAACACGGTAACCCCGCACGACGGCGAGGGAGAAGATGGCACACAAGAGTTTACCCAGGTTCGGGCCGCTGCGAAGCGTAAAACTCTACTCCTGCCTTTGGTGGATTGACTCACGAGGAGGTATGTGGATGAACTAGTACAGTGGTGAGATGCGTCGCAAGTGCGTTGGTTCCCCCCTCCAATGAGCAGCCTAGCCTCTATTTATAGTTGTACTCGGTCGTCGAGGTGGGCCACGCCCCGGGCCGCAGGCAGGCAAGTCTGGGTACCCCGGTATCCAGAAAGCCGACAGTAGCCCCCGGGCCCGAGGTGCACTCGAGCTAGCTTCAGGGTGAAGCCACGGAGGATGGCCCGAAGCGCCGTGGGCCCCAATTGCCCACGGGCCCGACTTGACGCGTGGCGCATCATGAGACGTGGGCGTCTCGGCTCCCCGAAGACGTCGGGAACCGCCCTGAGTCGGGCTGACGTGAGGCCTGCGCACCTCCTTGGCCATCATTGCTCTTCTTTGAATGCTACTAACCCCTTGCGTCCTCCTCCGCCTCAGGCCACGCGGATGTGACCCGACGAGAGCAAAGGAAACGACATGAGGCAGGATTGCACGCCGATCGAGCCTGGCACGCGTCGCTCAAGGTGCATGGTGACTCCACTCCCCACGACGCCCCACGGGGAGCGGTTGCGCCTATAAACCCGCCCCGCCCGGGGGGTCTAGCCATCTTGACGCGCCCTCTCGCTTCTCTTCCTTCCAAGTTATCTTCCTCGTCCTCCTCCTTTCCTTTGCTCATCCATGGCGTCCGGTGGAAGCGCGACAGGTGCGGGGAACCGCTCGGAGCCCCCGGCTCCACCGGCGGCCCCGGAGGCAGCGGTGGGGGACCCTCGAGGCCGGCCCAAGTCCGCCAGCGCTGGGCCATCATCAATGAGTAAGTTCCTTGTCCCCCGCTTCCATTTCTTGTAATCTCATCTGCCGCGCCGGTCTTCATCGTTCCCTCCTCCCAGGGCGCCGGCGCCCAAGAGGCATAGGCTCGACGAGCTCCAGGAGGAGACGGATGCGCTGAGGGCTCAGCTGGCAGACGTCGAGGCCACCCTCCAGGCCGAGCTCAGGGGGGAGGCAGAGGCTCAGGCGGAGCTGGCGTCGCTCTAGACCCAGGTCAAAGGGGCCGTCGACGCCGTGCAGGCCGCTCAAGATGAGGCGGCCCATGCGAAGATGCCGGAGGCGCAGCGCGCCAAGCAGTATCTGGACATCGCCCACCGCACGGTCGGTGCGGTGAGCCGATTCGTCGGGGAAGCCCCCACGCTGCCGTGCGCGCACGGCGACGGGGGCTACCTCAACTTCTTCGGCAAGGTGGTGGAGGCGCTAGAGACCGGCGTCTCCCGGGTGGATGAGGACAATGTGTCCAGCGCGCGTGACCTCCTGGAACTCGCGCTGATACGCGTCTTCTCCAGCCTTCGTCGCTTCGCCCCAGAGCTCGATATCCTCCGCGTCATGGAGCCGGTGCTCGAGGAGCTCCAGAGGCCCATCAGGGACGAGGTGCGCCCGCACGTGGAGTCCTTGGTGGAGCGGTTCGTCCAGGAGCCCCTCTCCGACGAGGGTGACGACTCAGGCGCCGCGGCGGGCGACAGTCTAGATGGCGATAGCGGCTCCTCCGCATAGGCTTCCCTTGCTTTCTCTTCCTGGTCCTGTCATGTTAAGCAACATTCGGCCCCTGAGGGCGTTAACTTTTGCATTTTTACCTTTGTCTTCCTCCTTCCCTTCCTCTTTTTTAGCCGTTGATTGCCTGTTTTGCAAGGTGCGATCTTGCCTCCACCGCGGGGCCTTGCGTCGTGGCCGACGCGGCTCGGCACCCCTTGAGGGGTCCGCGAGGGTATCGCGCTTTGACCGACGATGGCCGCGCGCCGGACCCTCGTGGGACGGGGGCCCCCCCCTGAGGGGGTGCATGCCGCCTCCGAGGCCAGAATCTTAGCGACGTTGCCATGAGTGACCAGATTCCTTCCCTCGCGCCGCCCTTCCTTGCTCCTGGGACCGCAAGAATCTTGGTGGGAATATGCAGCGAGCCATAGTACCTGCTTCATCATGTTAGCGCACACTCCCATTGCCCGGTATTCGGGCTATCGTCTGATCAAAAGGCCTTGGCTTCACTAGGTGGATGTACTTAGGTCTTCGGGTTGTGGCGAGCATGAGCGTCGCGAGGTGTAGCTGGGGCGTCCAGAGAGGTCGAGGTTCTCACCAGGGGGGGCTTCTTCCTTGTGTGCAGAATGGTTCGGGAGCCCTTACGGCACTCTGCATCGACGGGGCCCGACCCCGAGCAGACCTCGACCACCGTTGGGGCGTCTGGATCACCAGGACGAGACCAAAGGGGCAATGCCTCGGCCACCATTGGGGCGTCCAGATCACCAGGACGCGACCAAGGGGCGTGGAGCTACGTGATCGGTGAAGTTCCCGAGGCGCGTTGCCCGGGATGCCCCCCTTGACGCTCAAGTGGCGCTCTGCGTCGGTGGGGCCCGATCCCGAGCAGACCTCGACCACCGTTGGGGTGTCCGGATCACCAGACGAGACCAAAGGGGCGAGGCTTCGGCCATCATTGGGGCGTCCAGATCACCAGGACGAGACCAAGGGGCGCGGAGCTACGCGATCGGTGAGGCTCCTGAGGCGCGTTGCTCAGGAGTCCCCCTTGACGCTCAAGCGAGTTCCTTACCTTTCCGGGGGCTGCCGCACCGGGAGGCGCCTGAGCCTCCCGAGGTTTCCGTGATGTCATGCCGGGCTGCGCCCGGAGCCCCCGAGAGGGAGTCGACCATTTGAGCGATGAGTGCCCCTGAGGCGACAGGTCCTTGCCGGCCTGCTCCGAGAGGCCACGAGGACAGGCCAAAGTGCGTGGGCCCCAGCCAGGTATCAATTCAGAGAAAAGAAACTTTAAGACCGGAAGAAGAAATCGCGAAGAGAGAAAAATCCCTGCCCCTTTTCAAACAGAGTTGCGAAGTTTTCAAATTCCATTTCAAAGAGTGGCAATACGAACACAAAAAAAAGCAAGCAACAGCCGCGTCCGGCACCTAGGCTAGTCTTCGGCTTCGTCTTCCCCCAGCGCGGAGCGTAGGTCATCCATGTTGCGTGGGCATAGTCATTGGAGGACAGTGTTGTCCGCCAACGCGGAGCATGGGGCTTCCACTTGGGCGTGGGAGGGAACCCCTCCGCGTTCTCGGGGGGCTCCAGGCGTATACAGCCCACTCATTATTACGTGAGAGTGTCATGGCCGAAGATAGCTGGGCAAGCCCCCAGGAGCATGGCCCAGGTGCTCCCAACTCGATTAAGAGCCATCCCACGCATTACTGCGCGGTTGCGCGCCCTTACAGCCCAAACCTGAGTGCATTGCTCCGCGCATAGCCGTGGGATTGCGCTCCCGCTTCCCAAACATGAGCGCAATGCACCCAGCGCAGTTTGCAGAGGTGTTGTGTCAGTGAAGCCGCCTCGTGAGGCGTCGTGGCGCCGACTGGGCCTCGCCTTGTGGGCCTCATGAGGCCCTCCCTTCCGGAGGTCCGTGCCGGCGCTCCCGTTGCCGCGGGTGGCCCGCGCTGCTCTTATCTTGCCGACCCTCCCAGGCAGTCGCTCCTGAGGTCCTGGGCTCGGCCACGTGCTGCTTGCTCGTGGGGGCAGCAGCTGTGTCGCACTCCCGCGCTTCCCTAGACGCCCCCCCCTTCTCCCTTGCTTGCATAAACCTGGCCTGGTGCTCCTTCCGTGGAAGCCCCCATGCTAGGCTTGGGGAGAGCGTCCGGGACATCTCCCTATTCCGGGAGGGTGCTGGCACCTGCAGAGGGCGCTTGATCCTCCGCACCCTCCACAGGTATGACGTAGTTCAGAACATAGGCCTCCGTATAGAGGATTTGGCCTCCTCTTGAGTGGTCTCCGCGCGCACCAAGTGTCGTCTCCCCGGGTGGCAGGATGACCCCATCCTGGGCGCGTGTGCCTCAGACCCTTCTGCGGCGGGCCTCCGCCCGAAGTTGCCTACCTCTGTCGCCGCCGTGGGGTGAGCCGCGCGTGTCTTGACGTGAGTTGCCCCCCTGGTTATCCATCGCGCCTTCATTACGGTTACCTGCCTGACCGGAAGCCTGAGCCGCCTGCTCCCTGTGCCGGTTGGCGCGTTCCCCCCGGGTCGAGCCAGGCTGTTGATGATCCGTTTGGGTATGGGCACACACGTCGAGGTACGCACGGGGCGCCCCAGCACCTCCTTCGAAGGCACTACCGGCGGGACCGGGCGGCGCTCCAAAGCCGGTCACCGGGATTCGGAGAAGGAGAAGTACGGCATGTGGCGGGCCCTGCTCGGGCTCGCCCGGGAGTGGAGCGGCCGCGCCATCCGCAGGTGGGGCGACGGGTACGGCGAGCGAGCCCCCGGCGCCCAGCTCGGCGATGTGGTCGGCCCAGGCGTCGAAGCCCCCGTGCGTAGGGCGGTGGTGAAGCATCTCACTCGCCATCAGGAGCGAGTCATGCGCGTTGAGGTCTCCCACGTGGGTGCAGCGCGATGCCGGTCCCGTGGGCGCCGCTCGTCCACTATGCGCCTGGCCGGCACGAGCGGCGTCAGTGGTGGAAACGACGCTGGTGGCCTGGTAACGACCGCCTAGCATCGCACTGCCGTTGCATGGGTCTTGGGCGGCAGTGGCGAGGTTGGCGGAGGCGGGTCCTCTAAGGCCGAAAGGAGCTTGTCGGGCGTCGGCCATCGACACGACGGGGCGAAGAAGAGGCAAGGCTTGCTGAAGACTTCGACACGCCCCCTACCTGGCGCGCCAAATGTCAGATTTCGGGCTCCGCAAAACCCTAAGAGTTCGAACCCAGGGGCGTGTGCGAAGATTCCCCAACAGCTTCACCCCCTCTAAGCTCACAACATGGTAACACCGCACGACGGCGAGGGAGAAGATGGCACACAAGAGTTTACCCAGGTTGGGGTCGCTGCGAAGCGTAAAACCCTACTCCTGCCTTTGGTGGATTGCCTCACGAGGAGGTCTGTGGATGAACAAGTACAGTGGTGAGATGCGTCACAAGTGCGTTGGTTCCCCCCCTCCAATGAGTAGCCAAGCCTCTATTTATAGCGGCCCGGGTCCTCTTCCCTTATCGCGAAGGCGGGAAGGAATCCCACAACGGCCAAATTTGAAAGGGGACAGGAGGTACGTCCTATCCTGACGAAAGGCGGTCTCCGCCTGCAAAGCAGCCGGTGGTGATGCAGAGGTAGGCTCGGCGATGACGTCTGTTCTGCGGGGCTCGGGGTCTTGGTCTTGTTGCACCAGAAGGGAAACCTTTGGGGGCGCTTTGGGAACCTGCGCTCGTCCTTGTCTCCTTTGCACCAAAGAGGAAACTGTTCCCTCTGGCGCGCTGGCGCCCGCCTGACCTGGATGTCATCACCCTTGACCTCCTGAGGCCCATCATTGCATAGAGATCTCCGCCGCTCAGGAGGAGGCCTGGGGAGGCCTAACCCCCTGCAGGTCCTGGCGCTGTTTCCCTCGCGAGTTCGGGGTCTGGCGAGGGCCTTGCGTGGAGTGAGGCCGCGCTAGGCTGTACTCGGTCGTCGAGGTTGGCCATGCCCCGGGCCGCTGGCAGGCAAGTCTGGGTACCCCGGTATCCAGAACACCGACAGAACTCGGTCGCACGAATGCTTAATCGGTTGCACCGAAGGGCTAGGGTTTGGCATGGGTCTGTCTGAGTTTGGGAATCGGTCGGACCGAGTGGGAATTGTTGGTAGCACCGATCTTCATGAATGGCTTGGACAGACTTTTGTGGAAGAGTTTGTGGGTGTTTTTGGTGACTATCACTTGTGCACGTGGAGCATCTTGTTCACCAACAGTACCTTACCCCCTTTTAATAGTATTGGCTTTCCTATGGACTCAAAGTGATTTCTCACAAAGTAAAATGTAGAGTCCTCTTGCTTGAAGCTTTGCCAATCCATTTCCTTGCATCTAGGGGTTTCTCCACAATCCTTTTACCAACCTATCATTGAACTTTTCATGAAATATACTTAGTGGAAACATTAGTTCAATGATATATATGTTGTTATTAATTACCAAAACCACCAAGGGAGCAAATGTGCTTTCACCCAGGCGCGCTTTGGTTGGCTTCGGGGCGAAGCCGAAGAAGTCGACCTGAGCGCCGCATGCCCCAATCGCCTGCGGGCCCAACCTGATGCGTGGCGCATAATGAGACGCAGACGCCTTCGCTCCCCGAAGACGTCGGGAACTGCCCCGAGTCAGGCTGACGCGAAGCCTGCGCGCCACGCCGGCCATCATTGCCCTTCCTTGAATGTGGATGTCTCCATGTGTCTCCCCCCACCGGTCCAAGCGGATGTGACCCGCCGAGGGCAGATGAAGCAACGTGAAACAGGGCTGCATGCCGACCGAGTCTGGCATGTGGCGCCCGAGGAGCGCACGGCGCCTCCACTCCCCACGACGCCCCATGGGCAGCGGTTGCGCCTATAAGCCCGCCCCGCCCGGGGGCATGCCATCCTGACGCGCCCTCTTGTTGCCCATCCTTCCAAAGATATCTGTCTCATCCTCATCTCTTCCCTTACCCTACATGGTATCTGGAGGGAGTGCAGCAGGTGCTGGGAAGCGCACGGGGTCTTTGGCTCCACTGCCGGCCTCTGGAGGCAGCGGCGGGGAGCCTTCGAGGCCGGCCCAAGCACGCCGGCGCTGGGCCATCATCGATGAGTAAGTGTTCCGTCACCCACCCCCTTCTCTTGCAACCATGCCCGACACGCCGGACCTGATTGTTTCCTCCTCCGAGGGCGCCTACGGCCAAGAGGTGCAGGATCGACGAGCTCCAGGAGGAGGCGGACGCATTGAGGGCCCAGCTGGCGGGCGCCGAGGCCACCCTCCAGGCCGCGCTTAGGGGCGAGGAGGAGGCCGAGGCGGAGCTGGCGTCCCTTCAGGCCCAGATCAAGGGAGCAGCTGACGCCATGCAGGCCGCCCAAGACGAGGCGGCGCACGCGAAGATGCTGGAGGCGCAGAGCGCCAAGCAGTACCTGGACATAGCCCACCGCGTGGTTGGTGCGGTTGGCCGGTTCATCGGGGAAACCCCCGTGCTTCCGTGCGCGCATGGCGACGGGGGTTACCTCAACTTCTTCGGCAAGGTGGTGGAGGCGCTGGAGACCGGCGTCTCCCGGGTGGACGAGGATAACGTGTCCAGCGCGCGCGACCTCCTGGACATCGCGCTGACGCGCGTCTTCTCCAACCTACGCCGTTACGCCCCGGAGCTTGACCTCTCCTGCGTCATGGAGTCGGTGCCCGAGGAGCTCCAGAGCCCCCTCAGGGATGAGGTGCGCCAACAGGTGGAGTCCCTGGTGGAGCGGTTCGTTCAGGAGCCTTCCTCCGCCTAGGCTTTCCCTGTTTTCTTCTTGTGGCTCCTGTTACACCAAGAAATACCTGGCCCCTAAGGGCATTAAACTTTTGTGTCCTACCTTCATCTTCCTCCCTCCTTTTTTAAACTACCATTTGTTTGTCTTGTGCGATGCGCCCTCGTCTTTCCCGCGAAGTTTTGCGTCATCATTGGTGCGGCACCGTGCACCCCCTCGCCCCTTCGCTCATCCCGCTGTGTCGTTGCTCCGCGCCCGGCGCTCTTCCTGGGGTCCGCGGGGGTGTCGCACGGTGTCCGGCGATAGCGGCCTGCCGCGGCCTCACAAGGCGTCCCTCTTGAGGGGGAGCGTGCCGCCCCAAGGCCGGGGTTTTAGCGACGATGCCTAGGGAGACCGGATTCCTTCCCTTGCGCTGCCCTCCCTGTACCTGGAGCCACAGGAGGCCTGACGGGGGCACGCAGTAAACCGTAGCGCCTGCATTCTCACGTTAGCGTTCCCGCCTCATACTCTAGTATTTGGGCTATCATTGGATCAAGAAATTTCTGCTCTTTATGGTTGGGGTACTTATCTTGGCAGGCCGTGGTGAGCTCGTGTGTTGCGAGGCACAGCTGTAACGCCTTGGGGGCTTGGGGATCTCGTCAGGGGGGCTTCTTCTTTGCGAGCACAATGGTTTGGGGGCCTTCTTAGTGCTCTGCGTCGATGGGGCCCACTCCCGCGCATACGTCGACTGCCGTTGGGGCGTCCGGATCACCAAGACGAGAACAAGGGGCGAGGGGCTACGTGACCAATGAGGCTCCTGAGTCGCATTGCTCAAGAGTCCCCCTTAACGCTCAAGCGGCCCCCATACTTTTTCTTGCCAGTTCCTGCCCCGAGAGGAGCCTGAGCCTCCCGAGGCTCCATGATGCTGCACCGGGCCGTGGCCGAAGCCCCTGAGCGAGGGTCGACCGCCAAAAGATGGATGCTTCCGAGGCAACAAGCACTTGCCGGCTTGCCCAGAAGCGCCACGCGAGGACCAAGATGCCAGGGCCTCGGCAAGGTGTGCACACCGTGCCCGTGCCGCCCCCGCTCGCGGGGCGCGTGAGGGGGAGACCGACAGGTGTCGATTCAAAAGACGAGATTTCAAGACCAGAAAAAAGAATCGCAAAGAGAGAAAATTCCCACCCCTTTTTCAAATAGAGCTACGAAACTTCGACTTTCATTTCAAAAAGTGGCAATTCGAATACAAAAAAGGGGCAAGCAACAGCCGCGTCTGGCACCTAGGCTAGTCTTCGTCTTCGTCTTCCCCCAGCGCGGAGCATAGGGCTTCCACTAGGCGTCGGCATAGTCATTAGAGGATAGTGTTGTCCGCCAGCGCGGAACATGGGGCTTCCACTTGGGCGTGGGAGGGAACCCCTCCGCGTCCTCGGGGGGCTCCGGGCGTATACATCCCACTCATTATTACGTGAGAGTGTCACGGCCGAAGATAGCTGGGCAAGCCCCTAGGCGCACGGCCTAGGTGCTCCCAACTCAGTCACGAGCCATCCCGCGCATTTCTGCGCGGTTGCGCGCCCCTACAGCCCAAACCTGAGTGCATTCTTCCGCGCGTAGCCGTGGGATTGCGCTCCCGCGACCCAAACATGAGCACAAAGCACCCAGCACGGTCATAGGGGTGTTGTGTCGGTGAAGCCGCCTCGTGAGGCGTTGGGGCACCGGCCAGAGCACGACCCGAGGACCTCGCGAGGCCCTGCCTCCTGAGGGCCGCGCCGGTGCCCCCGTTGCCGCGTGTGGCCCGCTCTGCTTGTATCCTGCCGATCCCCCTAGGCGGTTGCTCCTGCGGCCCAGAGGGCTCGGCTGCGTGCTGCTTGCTCGCGAGGGCGGCGGCTGCACCGCGCCCCCGCGCATCCCGGGACGCCCCCTCGCTTGCACCAACCTGGCCCAATGCCCCCTCAGTGGAAGCCGCCAGGCCCGGGCTGGAGAGGGCGTCCGGGACATCTCCCTACTCCGGGAGGATGCTGGCACCCGTGGGGGGCTCACGATCCACGGCGCCGTCCGCAGGTACGATACTGCTCGGAACATAGGCCTCTATTTAAAAGCCTCGGCTTCCTCCTGAACCGTCTCCGCGCGCCCCATGGGCGGCACGGCAACGCTGCTCTGGACGCGCGGCCCATAGACCCTCCTACATCGAGCCTCCGCCCGGAGCTGCTTACCTCCGCCATCGCCGCGAGGTTGGTCGCGCGTGTCTTGACGTGGGTTGCCTCCTTGGTTATCCACCGCGCCTCCGTTATGGTTACCTGCCTGCTCGAAAGCCCGAGCCGCCTGGTCCCTGAGCCGGTTGGCGTGCTCACATCGGGATGACCCAGGCTGTTGATGATCCACCAGGATATGAGTGCGCGCGTTGAGGCACGTGCGAAGCGTCCCCTCACCTTCTTCGAAGGCACCACCGGTGGGGCTGGACGGCGCCCCGAAGCCGGTCACCGGGATCCGGAGGAAAAGGAGCACGGCATGTGGCAGGCCTTGCCCGGGCTGGCCCGGGCCTGGGGCAGGCACGCCGTCTGCCGATGAGGTGAGTGGTACGGGGAGCGAGCCCCCGGTGCCCAACGTCGGGGGTCGAGAGGAGTGGTGCGGAACCCAGGACCTCCTCGCGGCGGTGACCAACTCGGCGATGTGGTCGGCCCAGGCGTCGAAGCCCCCGTGCGTCGGGCGATGGCGAAACAGCTCACTCACCATCAGTAGCGCGTCATGGGCGTTGAGGTCTCCCATGTGGGTATAGGGTGATGTCGGTCCCGCGGGCGCGGCACGCTCGCCGCGCGCCTGGCCGGCATGAGTAGCGACGGCGGTTGAGACGACGCCGGTGGCCTGATAACGACCGCCCATCACCGAGCTGCCAGAGTGTGCATCATGGGTAGTAGCGGCAAGGTTGGTGAAGGTGGATCTACCGGGACCAAAGGAAGCTTGACGGGCGTCGGCCATCGAAACGAGTGAGCGGAGAAGAAGCGAAGCTTGTGGAAGACTCCGACACATCCCCTACCTGGCATGCCAAATGTCGGATTTCGGGCTTCGCAAAACCCAAAGAGGTTCGAACTCAGGGGCGTGTGCGAAGATCTCCACCAGCTTCGACCTCAAGCTCACAACTTCACAGCCTCGCCGGACGAACTCACTCAATCGCGGGGAAAAAGACAAGCACACGAGGATTTACCCAGGTTCGGGCTGCGGCGAAGCGTAAAACCCTACTCCTGCTTTTGGGTGGATTGCCTCACGAGGAGGCTTGTGGATGAACTAGTACAGTGGTGAGTAACCTCGCGAGGGTGCTCGGGTGGTGTTCGATCTCTGTTCTCTACGGAGCAGCCAAGCCTCTATTTATAATGGCCCGGGTCCTCTTCCCTTATCGCAAAGGCGGGAAGGGATCCCACAACGGCCAGATTTGAAGGGGGGCAAGGAGTACACCTTATCTTGACGAAAGGTGGTCTTCGCCTGCAAAGTAGCCGGTGGTGATGCAGAGCTGGGCTCGGTGAGGACGTCCGTCCTGTGGGGCTCGTGGTATTGGTCTCGTTGCTCCGGAATGGAAACCTTTGGGGGGTGCCTTGGGAACCTGCGTACGTCTTTGCCTCCTTTGCACCAAAGAGGAAACTGTCTCCTCTACGTGCGCTAATGCCTGCCTGGCCTGGCTTGCGTCACCCCCGACCTCCCGAGGCTGAGCGCTGCATAGGGATCTCCGCCCCTTGGGAGGCGACCTGGGGAGGCCTCCTCCCTCCAGGGGCCTTGCCGTCTTCCCCTCGCGAGGGCGGGGCTCTTGCGAGGGCCTTGTCTTGAGTGAGGCCGCACTGGGCCGCGCTTGGCTGTTGAAGTAGGCCATGCCCTGGGCTGCAGGCTGGCAGGTCTGGGTACCCCTGTTGCCAGAACGCCGACATCTATCACTTTGGGACTAGTTTCATATATTGCCATTGCTTTTTGGCAAGCTCAAACAAATTTAAGTGAAGCACATGAGCATAAAGATTTCATCTCTCAAAAAGATATAAGTGAAGCACGAGACGGTTTGTTCAAAATTTTACTAACTCTCAAATTAATCTAAGTGAAGCATGAGAGTATTTATACAAAAGTTTCCAAGCACGCCGTGCTCAAAAAGATATAAGTGAAGCACTAGAGCAATTCCTATAGCTCAAAAAGTTTAAATGAAGCACATAGAGCAATTCTAACAAATCATAGCGTGATTGTGGCTCTCTCAAATAGGTGTGTACAGCAAGGATACAAAGGAAAAACTAACAAAGAAAGCAAGCAAAGATACAAGACGCTCCAAGCAAAACACATGATACGTGACGAATAAAAATATAGCTCCAAGTAAAATACCGATGGTCATTAGAAGAAAGAGGGGATGCCACTCGGGGGCATCCCCAAGCTTAGTTGCTTGATACTCTTTAGATATATCTTGGGGGTGCAGTAGCATCCCCAAGCATTGGTTCTTGCTACTCCTTATTCCTTCATCCATCGTGATCTCACCCAAAACTTGAAAACTTCAATCACACAAAACTCAACAAAATCTTTGTGAGATCCGTTAGTATAAGAAAGCAAATCACTACTTTAGGTGCTGTTGTAAACCCATTAAAATTTTATGATTGCATTATACCTTTTGTATTTTAACTTTACCATGGCTTATACCCCTCAATATAACCCATAGATTCATCAAAAGAAGCACACAATGCAACAAAAACAGAATCTGTCTCAAACAGAACAGTCTGTAGTAATCTGTACCATACCCATACTTCTGTAACTCTAAAAATTTAAACATTAGGACAACATAAGTAATTTTTATAGCAACACTTTATTAAAATTTCAGCTCAAGATCACGTTCCAGCAAAAAATGAAAATTCATATACTGGACGCAAAGTTTCTGTTTCAGATTCAGCATCACTTCTACTCATCCTATGAATCATCCTAACGGTTCTACTTGGAACAAACAGTAAATAAACCATAAAAACACAATCATAACAGAGGCATAATTGTGTCAACACTCAAAAGCAGAAAGGAAAAAAGCAAAAATTTATTTATTCATTGGGTTGCCTCCAAACAAGCGCTATCGTTTTACGCCCCTAGCTAGGCATATTGGATAGATTCAAGTATTGTCATCTTTGGTTTTGGATCCATAGGATGCCCTCATGATTTATTCATATGGTGGCTTAATTCTTGTTCTAGGGAAGTGTTACATACCCTTTCTCAAGGGAAATTGAAAACGAATATTGCCTTCTTTCATATCAATCACGACACCTATAGTGCATAAAAATGGTCTACCAAGTATAATGGGACAAGACGGATTGCAATCAATATCAAGCACAATAAATTCAATGGGCACATAATTCCTATTTGCAAGAATAAGAACATCATTAATTCTTCCCAAAGGCTTTTTAATAGTAGAATCCACCAAGTGCAAATTAAGAGAGCATTCTTCAATATTGGTAAGACCACGCACATCACATAGAGATTTCGGAATCGTGGAAACACTAGCACCCAAATCACACAAAGGAAAGCATTCATAATTTTTAACTCAACCTTAATAGTAGGTTCCCACTCATCATGTAATTTCCTAGTGAGGGATCACAAGAAGAGTGTCTAGAGGGGGGGGGTGAATAGACTACAAGCAGGAATTTAAAACCTAACCTGTTCCCAAGTTAATTGGTTGGCAGATTTTAACAGTTTAAGCAAGCTAGCAAGTCTAACAGCCCTACACATGCATGTCAACAAATATGGCAGCGGAAAGTAAAGACATTGCACATGAAGTAAAGAGTTGAGATAGATAGATCAAACGCAATTGGAGACGCAAAGATTTTTCCCGTGGTTCCGATAGGTGGTGCTATCATACGTCCACGTTTATGGAGTCTTCAACCCACGGAGGGTAACGGTCGCGAGAGTCCACGGAGGGCTCCACCCATAAGGGTCCACGAAGTAGCAACCTTGACTATTCCATAACGGCTTCCGTCCATGAAGGACTAGCCTCACTATGGGTAGATCTTCACGAAGTAGGCGATTTCCTTGCCCTTACAAACTTCTTGGTTCAACTCCACAACACGAAGTAGGAGGCTCCCAAGCGACACCTAATTAACCAATCTAGGAGGCACCACCCTCCAAAAGGTAATAGGCTCGGCAATGATGATGAACTCCTTGCTCTTGTGCTTCAAGATGATAGACTCCTCAACATACAATCACTCTCTCACAGATTTGGCTTGGTGGAAGAGATGGGATTGGTGGAAAGCAACTTGGGGAGGCTAGAAATCAAGATCCATATGGTTGGAGCGGATGATCTTGACCTCAACACAAGGGTAGGTGGCTCTCTCTCAGAAAACTGGATGGGGCAAGTATGGAATAGTTCTGAGTGCTTCTCTTTCGAGTAGGTGGTGGTGAAGGGGTATATATAGGCATCCCCAAAAATCCAACCGTTACACACAAAATGACCAACTCGGTGACACCGATGTGTTAATCTCGGTGGTACCGATGTGACCAAAAGGTGGAAACTTTTGAATCTCGGTGAGACCGATATAGGAAACTCGGTTGCACCGATAAGGTGACCAACGGTCAGATTGCCCAATCTCGGTGACGCCGATCCAACAATCTCGGTGGTACCGATATTGTGAATTTGCGTAACAGAAAGTTGGCAATCCAAACTCGGTGGCACCGAAGCAGAATCGGTTGCACCGAAAGGCTAGGGTTTGGCTTAGGTCTGTCTGAGTATGGGAATCGGTGGCACCTACTGGAAAGTGTTGGTTGCACCGATTTTGGATATTTGACTTTGGACAGACTTTTGTGGAAGAGCTTGTGGGAGTTTTTGGTTACTATCACTTGTGCACATATGAGCATTTTGTTCACCAACAATACCTTACCCCCTTTTAATAGTATTGGCTTTCCTATGGACTCAAAGTGATTTCTCACAAAGTAAAATGCAGAGTCCTCATGCTTGAAGCTTGGCCAATCCATTTCCATGCATCTTGGGGTAATTCCACAATCTCCACAAACCTTTTTGCCAGCCCTCTCTCTGGACTTTATCTGAAATACACTAGGTAAAAGTATTAGTCCAAGAGGCAATGTATTTTGTCATGAATTATCAAAACCACCAAGGGAGCATGTTGTGCTTTCAATCTCCCCCTTTTTGGTAATTGATGACAACATACAATCAAAGCTTCAAATAAAGATATGCATGGATATAATGAAGACTTTGAGAGACACATGACCTAGATTTGGTCCCCCTAAATGTGTGATTCCTTTAAAGGATAGTTGCTTTGGAATGCATGGACACACAGCTAGTGGAAGGGATATAAGAAGTCATGTGTATCTTGGCTATATGCATCAAGTATATATGAATGAGATGTATCCTTGTTCAAGACTTCACTCTTGCAAACAATATGTGCAAGAAGCAAGAGATCATCTTGATCAAAGATATGATGCATATACTTACCTTGAGTTCTTGAGCATTCTTGTAGTAGAAACACACTTGAGAAAACAATGTTAGGAAACACAAGAGTATTCTACCAATCAACAAGGCAATAGAACTCAAAAGTACCAAGATATGGAGAACATATAAAAGATAGTATTCTTTAAGATTGATATGTCTCCAAGATCATTTAGAACTTTCTCCCCTAGGATATGAAGATAGTAAATCATCCTCTCCCCCTGAATCTTACCATGTAGATATTGGGATTGGATAGGGTGAGAAAAATCTAAGATGATCACCAAATATATTTTTCTCCCCCTACTTTGGTATTCTCACCTTGTTTATAAAAGCTTTGATATTCCCTCTCCCCCTTGATCATATCTCCCCCTTTGCATAAGCATGTATCTCCCCCTTTAGCATGAAGCTTTGTTATTCTCCCCCTTTGGCATTAATTTCCAAAAAGGTCAAATACAGGGATAGATACAGGGATCATTGACTGAGAAGGGATCCTTGAGAACAAGGGTCATTGAATGTAGGGTTCATAGAAATGAAAACTGAGCGAATCATTGAAAATAATTTCTCTCCCTTTGAGATTTTGTAAGACTTCTCCTCCTTTGAGTTAGGGATCCTTGAATGAAGAATTTCTCCCCCTAAGTTTTTTTTAATAAGAAGGGATCATCGAAGTAACAAAATCATCACTTCTTAGATCACAGAAGAAATATAGGTTTGCAACTGCGAACACAAATAAGAAAAGAAAACAAATCGGTGACTCTGAGACAGATAAATCGGTGGTACCGGGGTTTTGTGGTGTAGCTCATCTGCTAATTCGGTAGAACCGAGTTATTTGTATCGGCGGCTCCGAGGCTAAAACAGAAACTTGGCAATGGGATTTTGAAATCGATATTTCTCAAACTTTGTTATTGGCACAGTGTTAAAAGAAATTTTCAAAAGAAATCAAAAGATTTTACAAAAGGGATATCAACTAGAGAAGATTTAAGTGGTTCCAAGAAATCTTGCAAAATAAAGAATCAACCATCCAAAACATTTAACTAGATGATGAGCGGTGACTAGGTCACCTATATTAGAGTATATTGACTTAGGAGCCAAGCAAGAATACTTGATCATAGGTCATACTCAACGTTAAGCTCAAAATGGGGTTACCATTGTTCGATTAAGCATTTTAATGTCTTCATATCACTTGAGTTGCTTTAGCTCATGACTTGGAGTAAAGCCTTTTCAAGGATATGAGTACATACCTTTGAGTGATGTTGATGACGTGGCTTGTAGGTGAACTTGTTGAGGATGCTCGAGGTTGATGAAGATCATCTTGAGTTGGGAGCAATCCTTCTCGCTTTAGTTCACTTGTCACCTACAAAGATTAGTCATGCAAGGAAGAACAATAGATATATCCATTTGACATGATACCAATTGAGATTTAGCAAATATGATCACATCAAGTATATGTCAAGGATATGGTTGAGTTGACTTCTTCCTTCCATCATCAAGAGGGGTTGTGGATACTTGGTCAAGACAAGATTGCTTATGATTGGAGTTGATGGCAATCTTGTGGAATGAAATTCTTCCAAGTACCTACAAAAGGTTAGATGTAATACAAGGGAGCATAGAATTCCATGGCATAAGATAACATGCTAGGAGTATCATGGAAATATCAAGAAAGCTCATGCCCTTGCATGCAACCGAGTGAGTCTAGCTCAAGTTTGAAGCATCAATGATGTTCAACTCACTCCTCAAATAGCAAAATGTTTTCTCATCAAGTGGCTTAGTAAAGATATCGGCCAATTCCTTGTTAGTGCGAACATGCTTAAGATCAATATCTCCTTTGGCAACATGGTCACGAATAAAATGATGTCTAACTTGAATATGTTTAGTTCGAGAATGTTGCACAGGATTATGACCAATCTTAATAGCACTTTCTTTGTCACAAAGTAATGGAACATTTCGAACATGAATTCCATAATCCTTAAGAGTTTGTGTCATCCATAGTAATTGCGCACAACAAGATCCAGCAGCAATATACTCAGCTTCGGCAGTAGATAGAGATACCGAGTTTTGTTTCTTGGAGGACCAAGACACAAGAGATCTACCCAAAAATTGACAAGTACCCGAGGTGGATTTTCTATCAACCTTGTCACCGGCATAGTCCAAATCGGAATAGCCGACAAGGTTAAAAGAAGATCCCTTGGGATTGCAAATGACAAAGTTTGGTGTTTGTATCAAATATCTCACAATACGTTTCACGGCCAAAAGATGACACTCTTTAGGTGCAGCTTGATATCTAGCACACATGCAAACACTAAGCATAATATCGGGACGAGAGGCACATAGATATAGCAATGAACCAATCATAGATCGATAAACCTTTTGATCAACCGGTTCATCCTCCTTGGTAAGATCAACATGTCCACTAGTAGGCATGGGTGTTTTCATACCTTTGCACTCCTACATGTTGAACTTCTTGATCAAGTCCTTGGTATACTTAGTTTGAGAGATGAAAGTTCCTTCTTTCATTTGCTTGATTTGCAAACCAAGAAAGAATTTCAGCTCACACATCATGGACATCTCATACTTCTCGGACATCAACCTTCCAAATCTTTCACTAAATTGTGGGTTAGTAGATCCAAAGATAATATCATCCACATAGATTCGGCACACAAATAATTCACCATTAACTCTCTTAGTGAATAAGGTTGCGTCAATTTTACCAATTTCAAAACATTTTTCAATGAGAAACTTCTTTAAGCATTTGTACCAAGCACGAGGGGCTTGCTTAAGACCATAAAGGGCTTTACGAAGCTTGTAAACATGATTAGGTTTCTTAGGATTCACAAAACCAGGTGGTTGCTTAACATAGACTTCTTCTTCAATCTCACCATTTAAAAAGGCACTTTTCATGTCCATTTGATAAAGCGTGATATCATGGTGATTAGCATAAGCAAGAAGAATGCGAATAGCTTCAAGTCTAGCGACGGGGGCGTAGGTCTCACCGTAGTCCATACCTTCGACTTGCGTATATCCTTGGGCTACGAGACGAGCCTTGTTCCGTACGACTTGACCGTCTTCGTCTTGCTTGTTCCGAAACACCCATTTTGTTCCGATGATGTTTTGCTCATCCTTGGGCTTTTCAACGAGAGTCCACACTTCATTCCTCTCGAAGTTGTGAAGCTCTTAATGCATCGCGTTCACCCAATCCGCGTCTTCTAGAGCTTGTTCTACCTTCAAGGGCTCAATGCTAGAGATGAAAGAATAATGCTCACAAAAGTTAGCTAGACGAGTTTTAGAGCGAGTGATTCTCCCTGTTTGTATGTCACCAAAGATTTGGTTTAGGGGATGGTTCTTGGTCACTTGTGCTCGAACTCGGGTCAGCTTCCGATTGTTGGATGGTGGAGCTTCTTCTTCATCATCATCTCCTTCGTCTTCATTATTGTTGAAGGTGTCGTTTCCTTGAGGTGGTGGTGAAGGAGGTTGTGGTGGATCTTCATGATGCACTTCCTCCTCTTCATCATCTTGTTGTGTACCGCTTGTGGATGCCTCCATGTCATGTTGTGGTTCACCTTGACGTGAAGTAGGGGCTTCCACTTGAGTTGATGAAGTACTTTCCTTCACCTCCATGGGACGAATCTTGCCGATGGACAAGTCTTGGATAGCTTCCGAAGGGTCCTTATCACCTACATCATTTGGCAATTGTTCGACTTGCGAACCATTAGATTCATCAAACTTCACATCTACCTTCTCTTCAACTTTCTGAGTGAAGTTGTTGTAGACACGGTAAGTGTGAGAGTTCGATCCGTAACCGAGTAGGAATCCTTCATGAGATTTAGGAGCAAATTTAGTACGACAATGCTTATCAAGAATGTAGCACTTTGAGCCGAATACCCGAAAGTATCCAACTTGGGGTTTGTTACCGATGAGTAGCTCGTATGCCGTTTTACCGAGAAGCTTGTGCAAGTAAAGTCGGTTTGTGGCATGACATGCTGTTTCCACGGCTTCTGCCCAAAAGTGTCTTGGCGTCTTGTATTCGTCAAGCATCGTTCTTGCCATCTCAATAAGCGTCCGGTTCTTCCTCTCAACAACTCCATTTTGTTGAGGCGTGTACGTAGCCGAGAACTCATGTGAGACACCTTCTTCGTCAAGAAAGGTATCCACATGGGTGTTCTTGAACTCCGATACGTTATCGCTCCGAACCTTCTTGATCTTCACTTCAAACTGATTTTGTGCTTTGCGAACGAAGTTCTTGAAGATCTTTTGAACTTGCGACTTATCATCAAGAAAGAATACCCACGTAAATCTAGAAAAAACCATCAACTATAACTACACCATAGGAATTTCCACCAAGACTCTTGTAAGCATTGGGACCAAAAAGATCCATATGAAGTAACTCAAGTGGTCTCCTAGTAGTCATGATATTCTTAACGGGATGACTTCCACCTACTTGCTTTCCAGCTTGACAAGCACTACAAAGTCTATCTTTGTCAAAGATAACATCTTTAACACCAAGTATATGATCACCTTTGATAAGCTTGTCTAGATTGCGCATGCCAACATGTGCTAGTATCCTATGCCAAAGCCAACCTTTAGAATACTTTGCAATAAGACAAGTACAAGGTTTGGATCTCTTAGTGAAATCAACAATGTATAGATCACCTCTACGGAAACCGGTAAAGACCATTTTATGATTATCTTGACGAAACACTTGGCAATCTACTTTCGTGAATAGCACATTAAAACCAAAGTCGGCAAGTCTAGATACGGAAGGAAGATTGTAGCCAAGAGATTCAACAAGCATAATATTTTGAATAGAGCTATCATGGGATATGGCCACCTTACCAAGACCAAGTACCTTACCCTTGGAGTTGTCTCCAAACGTTACGTACCTTCGTGGTCCATGGTTTGGTGTGATCTCTTCAAACATTTCTCTATCTCCGGTCATATGATCGGTATATCCGCTATCGAGAATCCACTCTTTTCCTAAGGACATGTAATCCTTGAAGTTTGCCATGAGACTTAGATTCTTCATGATCTTCTCATACTCGATGTCGAACAGCTCATCTTCATCATAGTAGCCAAGTTCCACATTGTCATCATCAAGTGGGAAATCCTCGTCATAAAGAACAAGAGATTCGTTAGGATTGGGATCATGACAATGTTCAAGCTTATGAATGCGAATGGCTTCTATAATGATGTTGTTGATAGTTGTGACATCTCCTTTAGCACGCATGAGGTCTCTAAGCTCAAATAGACAATCATCAAACTTGGGATCAGTAGGCGTCATTTTGTGGAAGGCAATAGTTTTATGAAGAATTTCATCAAGATTACTTAATGAATAACTTGGATATCGTTTCTCCAAGTCATTCCACAAAGTGTAAGCACATTCAAAATTCTTCATTTGATTAAGCACATTTCTAGGTAATGCTCTAACAATGAGATTAACAGTTCTAAGATTGCATAGCATATCAATTTCCTCTTCGTGTGTGGGATGTAAAGGATCAATGGGAGGTACATAAGGGCACTTAACATATTTGCTCAATTGAAATTCATTAAACAGCTCAAGCATCAATGTTTTCCATTGACTATAGTACTCTCCATCAAGAATAGGCACTCTACAACTCAAACTCCCTATACTAGACACATCCATCTTCCTCCTCGGTGATTAAACCGAAGCAATGGAGACCAAAGCTCTGATACCAATTGAGGGATCACCAGAAGAGTGTCTAGAGGGGGGTGAATAGACTACAAGAAGGAATTTAAAACCTAACCTTTTCCCAATTTAATTGGTTGGCAGATTTTAAAAGTTTAAGCAAGCTAGCAAGTCTAATAGCCCTACACATGCATGTCAACAAATATGGTAGCGGAAAGTAAAGACATTGCACATGAAGTAAAGAGTTGAGATAGGTAGATCAAATGCAATTGGAGACGCAAAGATTTTTCCCGTGGTTCCGATAGGTGGTGCTATCGTACGTCGACGTTTATGGAGTCTTCAACCCACAGAGGGTAACGGTCGCGAGATTCCATGGATGGCTCCACCCATAAGGGTCCACGAAGTAGCAACCTTGACTATTCCATAACGGCTTCCGTCCACGAAGGACTAGCCTCACTATGGGTAGATCTTCACGAAGTAGGCGATCTCCTTGCCCTTACAAACTTCTTGGTTCAACTCCACAACACGAAGTAGGAGGCTCCCAAGCGACACCTAACCAATCTAGGAGGCACCACCCTCCAAAAGGTAATAGGCTTGGCAATGATGATGAACACCTTGCTCTTGTGCTTTAAGATGATAGACTCCTCAACACACAATCACTCTCTCACATATTTGGCTTGGTGGAAGAGATGGGATTGGTGGAAAGGAACTTGGGGAGGCTAGAAATCAAGATCCATATGGTTGGAGTGGATGATCTTGACCTGAACACAAGGGTAGGTGGCTCTCTCTCAGAAAACTGGATGGGGCAAGTATGGAATAGTTCTGAGTGCTTCTCTTTCAAGTAGGTGGTGGTGAAGGGGTATATATAGGCAGCCCCAAAAACCCAACCGTTACACACAAAATGACCAACTCGGTGACACCGATGTGTTAATCTCGGTGGTACCGAAGTGACCAAAAGGTGGCAACTTTTGAATCTCGGTGAGACCGATATAGGAAACTCGGTTGCACCGATAAGGTGACCAACGGTCAGATTGCCCAATCTCGGTGACGCCGATCCAACAATCTCGGTGGTACCGATATTGTGAATTTGCGTAACAGAAAGTTGGCAACCCAAACTCGGTCGCACCGAAGCAGAATCGGTTGCACCGAAAGGCTAGGGTTTGGCTTAGGTCTGTCTGAGTATGGGAATCGGTGGCACCTACTGGAAAGTGTTGGTTGCACCGATTTTGGATATTTGACTTTGGACAGACTTTTGTGGAAGAGCTTGTGGGAGTTTTTGGTTACTATCACTTGTGCACGTATGAACATTTTATTCACCAACAATACCTTACCCCCTTTTAATAGTATTGGCTTTCCTATGGACTCAAAGTGATTTATCACAAAGTAAAATGCAGAGTCCTCTTGCTTGATGCTTTGCCAATCCATTTCCTTGCATCTTGGGGTAATTCCACAATCTCCACAAACCTTTTTGCCAGCCCTCTCTGTGGAGTTTATCTAAAATACACTAGGTAAAAGTATTAGTCCAAGAGGCAATGTATGTTGTCATGAATTATCAACACCAAGGGAGCAAGTTGTGCTTTCAGTCTCCCCCTTTTTGGTAATTGATGACAACATACAATCAAAGCTTCAAATAAAGATATGCATGGATATAATGAAGACTTTGAGAGACACATGACTTAGATTTGGTCCCCCTAAATGTGTGATTCCTTTAAAGGATAGTTGCTTTGGAATGCATGGACACACATCTAGTGGAAGTGATATAAGAAGTCATGTGTATCTTGGCTATATGCATCAAGTATATATGAATGAGATGTATCCTTGTTCAAGACTTCACTCTTGCAAACAATATGTGCAAGAAGCAAGAGATCATCTTGATCAAAGATATGATGCATATACTTACCTTGAGTTCTTGAGCATTCTTGTAGTAGAAACACACTTGAGAAAACAATGTTAGGAAACACAAGAGTATTCTACCAATCAACAAGGCAATAGAACTCAAAAGTACCAAGATATGGAGAACATATAAAAGATAGTATTCTTTAAGATTGATATGTCTCCAAGATCATTTAGAACTTTCTCCCCTAGGATATGAAGATAGTAAATCATCCTCTCCCCCTGAATCTTACCATGTAGATATTGGGATTGGATAGGGTGAGAAAAATCTAAGATGATCACCAAATATATTTTTCTCCCCCTACTTTGGTATTCTCACCTTGTTTATAAAAGCTTTGATATTCCCTCTCCCCCTTGATCATATCTTCCCCTTTGCATAAGCATGTATCTCCCCCTTTAGCATGAAGCTTTGTTATTCTCCCCCTTTGGCATTAATTTCCAAAAAGGTCAAACAAAGGGATAGATACAGGGATCATTGACTGAGAAGGGATCCTTGAGAACAAGGGGCATTGAATGTAGGGTTAATAGAAATGAAAACTGAGGGAATCATTGAAAATAATTTCTCTCCCTTTGAGATTTTGTAAGACTTCTCCTCCTTTGAGTTAGGGATCCATGAATGAAGAATTTCTCCCCCTAAGTTTTTTTTAATAAGAAGGGATCATCGAAGTAACAAAATCATCACTTCTAAGATCACAGAAGAAATATAGGTTTGCAACTGCGAACACAAATAAGAAAAGAAAACAAATCGGTGACTCTGAGACAGATAAATCGGTGGTACCGGGGTTTTGTGGTGCAGCTCATCTGCTAATTCGGTAGAACCGAGTTATTTGTATCGGCGGCTCCGAGGCTAAAACAGAAACTTGGCAATGGGATTTTGAAATCGATATTTCTCAAACTTTGTTATTGGCACAGTGTTAAAAGAAATTTTCAAAAGAAATCAAAAGATTTTACAAAAGGGATATCAACTAGAGAAGATTTAAGTGGTTCCAAGAAATCTTGCAAAATAAAGAATGAACCATCCAAAATACTTAACTAGATGATGAGCGGTGACTAGGTCACCTATATTAGAGTATATTGACTTAGGAGCCAAGCAAGAATACTTGATCATAGGTCGTACTCAACGTTAAGCTCAAAATGGGGTTACCATTGTTCGATTAAGCATTTTAATGTCTTCATATCACTTGAGTTGCTTTAGCTCATGACTTGGAGTAAAGCCTTTTCAAGGATATGAGTACATACCTTTGAGTGATGTTGATGACGTGGCTTGTAGGTGAACTTGTTGAGGATGCTCGAGGTTGATGAAGATCATCTTGAGTTGGGAGCAATCCTTCTCGCTTTAGTTCACTTGTCACCTACAAAGATTAGTCATGCAAGGAAGAACAATAGATATATCCATTTGACATGATACCAATTGAGATTTAGCAAATATGATCACATCAAGTATATGTCAAGGATATGGTTGAGTTGACTTCTTCCTTCCATCATCAAGAGGGGTTGTGGATACTTGGTGAAGACAAGATTGCCTATGATTGGAGTTGATGGCAATCTTGTGGAATGAAATTCTTCCAAGTACCTACAAAATGTTAGATGCAATACAAGGGAGCATAGAATTCCATGGCATAAGATAACATGTTAGGAGTATCATGTAAATATCAAGAAAGCTCATGCCCTTGCATGCAACCGAGTGAGTCTAGCTCAAGTATGAAGCATCAATGATGTTCAACTCACTCCTCAAATAGCAAAATGTTTTCTCATCAAGTGACTTAGGAAAGATATCGGCCAATTGCTTGTTAGTGCGAACATGCTGAAGATCAATATCTCCTTTGGCAACATGGTCACGAATAAAATGATGTCTAACTTGAATATGTTTAGTTCGAGAATGTTGCACAGGATTATGACCAATCTTAATAGCACTTTCTTTGTCACAAAGTAATGGAACATTTCGAACATGAATTCCATAATCCTTAAGAGTTTGTGTCATCCATAGTAATTTCGCACAACAAGATCCAGCAGCAATATACTCAGCTTCGGCAGTAGATAGAGATACCGAGTTTTGTTTCTTGGAGGACCAAGACACAAGAGATCTACCCAAAAATTGACAAGTACCCGAGGTGGATTTTCTATCAACCTTGTCACCGGCATAGTCCGAATCGGAATAGCCGACAAGGTTAAAAGTAGATCCCTTGGGATACCAAATGCCAAAGTTTGGTGTTTGTATCAAATATCTCACAATACGTTTCACGGCCAAAAGATGACACTCTTTAGGTGCAGCTTGATATCTAGCACACATGCAAACACTAAGCATAATATCGGGACGAGAGGCACATAGATATAGCAATGAATACATCAAGAATAAAGTGTTATATGCCATGCATAAAAAGGTTTCTTTAGACATGGTCAAAGGGCTGCTTGCCTGGCTCAGCATAGTCTTATGGTCCAACTCCGAGCACTCCGTCTACTTCATCAAGTATCGTCGAAAACAACCATAATAAGCAACACAACAAGCAGAGAAATAAAATCGCTCTATAAATAGGATTTTTTTTCTTGGACATATCTGGTCATAAGAAAAATACCTAAAGTGGCTCTACTAGAGTTGGATCAATGAGGCTTTTTGAATGGTGGAAATGGAGGAAATGATGATCCTAAGAAGTCTACATAAAACATTTTTTATAAAAATGAGTGGATGTACCAATTAATTAGAGCATGATTTTAGAGGAATTTAGAAAGAGGTTTCACTGGATTTGGAGTTGGGATGAATTGTTTAGGGTTTTTCTAAGATGGAAATAATGAAAAGGGAGCTATTTATTGGATACAACAGAAACAGGGCATGGCAAAAATGTTAACCATGGCTGGAATCAATGTATTTGGAGTTAGTATGAATTTTCTATGGATTTTTGAACCTGTCTGAATTAAAGAAAAAAGAGAAAAACCATTTACCAAATGGGCTAAGCGGCACACCAGGCGCAGGATAAGTACCTGGGACGGCCCAGCTACACGGCCTTGCTAGCGATGGGGCCACGCCGAAGGCGCACTCGGGGAAATACGCTTTCCACGAGCGAAGGCGACTTTGAGCGAAGCCCGTTTCTACTTATGGCCTGGGCCCGACCCATTGGGTCGCTGGCAGGCGGGCCCCGCCTGTCAGGCTCGTCCCCCACCTCTCGCCCGAACAGTGGAGAGTAGGCGAGGCGAGGCCGAGCGGGCGCTGGCGCTGTTCCGGCGGCTCAGGCCGCCTCCGGTGGAGCTCCGGCCACTGGCATGCTCGAGACGAAGAGACGCACCTGCCTAGGGGCCTATCTTTGCCGGGGAGCGTCGGGGGCAGCGGGGCCTCGGCCATGGCGGAGGCCGACGACGGGCGGCCATTGCAGTGGTGCTCCCTCCACCGAGGAAAGAAAAAGGAGCACTAGGGAGGAGTGTGGGGACATTGGAGGGGTCCTGGCGGAGCTTAGAGGACGGGAGGGAGGCAGGGCACCGCGAACTCGACCGATGCCGAGGCGGCGCCATGGCGGCCGCGGGGGAAGAAGCCGAGCTCGGGGGCTCAAATTTCTTGGCCAGCAGGTCCCTGGGAGGGAAGAGGAGTGGACTAGGGCATCCGGGGTGCTCGGGGGGAGGTAGAGATAGCAGGGCGATGAGGTGGGGGCTCGGGTGCACCTCGGATGCCCTCGGGCGTGGCGAGCATGTGTGCCAGTGCCGCCTTGGAGGCATTCAAGCGGTGGGGAGGGGCGTGGGAGACTTAGAGGGATTCCCTGGCGCGCGTGGGCATGTTGCCGCTACCGGACACGAGCTACATGGCAACCTCTTCGGCAGAGCGCCATTTCTGCAGGTCAACAACGTGGTCACAGTGCCATTGCATGTCTAGGGCATCTTCCTGGCTGAAAAAGGTTGTTCATCATGTGAGGCATGCTTGCATAAAGGTTCTGGTGAAGTTTTAGAGGAATTGGAGCTGGGTGGGTATGGTTTTCACTTTGGGTAAGTTTGCAGCAACAAACTTGGGGCTCCCCTATGTGGTTTTTACTGGAGAGCATTAGGGGTGAAACCTTGTCTAGTGGTCATAGCCATGGAGGGAGTACATACACACAAAGTTTCAGCTCAGGGAGATGAGTGGGCAAGGCACTTGCAGTTCAAAGCCACATTTACTACCAAAATCTAGGTCTTGATGAACAACTCATATTTTCCACATGAGCATGCCATTTTTGGACGTGTATATGTGCATTAGCATGCTAGAGGTGTTGTGGTAAAACTTGGGGACAATTGCATGCATAGAATAATAGGAGAGAGGAAGAAGGTCATGCCAATACTGTCCAAAAGAGGGAATCTTGGGGTTTTACCCCCTCAATAATTGAGCCAGGGCAAGAGAGACTTACTGGAGGTAGGAGAGGTATGTGAGTGACTGTGGTAAAAATTTGGGAGCAAGGAGAATGGTGGAGGGGGTCAAAACAACAGTTTGACCAATCTACCAGAAGGTGTTTGATCATTGTTTGAGCAAGTAAAAAGATTCTACTTGCCTTGAGATTTAACAGGATCAAATGGTAGATGAAATTGAGGTTGATCCCCAATTTTGGGCTTATTTGATGAAAGTTGCCAATGCAAACTTTTATAAACCCTAGAAATGGGCAGAAATGGATTTGCTTGGATGTTGTTCTGCAAACCCATTCTCCTTGATGCACCACTTGGTGTGGTGGCATTATTTGGGGATTATATCATGCCCACAAAGTTTGGGATCAATTGGAGAAACTTTATAATGCAAAGTTGCCATAATTAGGTTATGGACAGAGGGGGTTTTGGGGAGTTTTGGTGAACCAAGACTATTTTGATTGGAATAAAACTTGGCAAGATCATCACACATGGCATATGTGACATGGTATAATTTTCCTGGATTTATTTGAGAATATTTCTTATAGAAATATTTCAAATGCTTGAAATAGGCAGAAAGAGTTTTGTCCAATATTTTGAACATGACCATGTGTTGAAACTCATATATATGGAAAATATATGTCCACTGAGTTTCCCTAAATTTTCTAAAATATTTTTGGAAGCATAAAAATAATTTACCCCTATAAAAGACCATTTCTCGCCTTAAGAAAAAGCCTTTAAATAAAATAGGAAAATAATCTTTAAAAATATTATTTTGTGGTTTTGGGAGGTCTTATAGTACGTTCCAAATGAAGTCTTTGCGGCAAAACATTCACCCTAATTTGAGGGCTTGCTGTACAAACCTCAATTCAAGGGGTTTTGAAAACCTAAATTATATAAATGCTTTTCAGCCAAACTAAATTTGTATAAAAATAGTTTTTGGTCCTATACACATGGCATGATCATTGGGCAAAGATTGACATCAAGGGATGAGTCTAGAGAGTAGGAGGATTTTTGTGAATTATAGCACAAACAACCAAGCAAGCAAACAACAATCAAGTCAAGCATCACAAGCACACTCAAAAGTTTTTGTTGGTCCTAATTTTTGAGCTATGTTAACTTGGCCACAAGAGGCAAAACACAGGGTGTGACATCGTCGGGGACGCCTGGCTCGCCGACGGTTAGGAGGTGTGGCGGAGGCGATTCGGTCGATGTTGATGCCGCCGCCCTGAGCGGGAAATTAGGTGGGAGAGAGAGGAGAATGGGTCAGGGGAAATCCGTGCTTCCAGATCAAAGAAGAACGAGGGCAGAGGAGTTCCTCACTCGGCGGACGGCGGTGATCCAAGGCGGCGGCGCTCGGCTCGATCCCGAGCACAAGGGGTCCTGGGGGAAGTTTAGGAGGTGGAGGAGTTCGATTGGAGGAGGAGGGAGCGACATGGGAGCAAAGGAAGTCTTGGGGCGGCCTTTATAGGCGGGGCCATGGCGCACCGTAAGCAGAGCTCACGGGTATCCGTGGGGATGGCCATGGTGGCCACGGGAGGAGGAATGGGTGCCTTAGGGGCATTCGTGGGAGTGGTCTACGATGCCAAGAAGAGAGAGGGAGGATCCAGGTTTGAGAGGAGTGCACGTGTGTGAGCTCGCTCATTGCAGCTCTCGAGTGGCATGGCGCGTGTGTGAGGGGAAGCCGCAGGACGGAGAGAGAGGAGGGGGACACATGCTTAGCATGCAACGGACGCAGAGGGGCTCCGATAGGCGTGCGGGGGCAGCCCATGGTTGTCGGGGCACGGGGATGGGCGCTGCTACAATGCTCTGGTGCACTGTAGCATGCTCCAGAGCGCCCAAATGGCATGCCAGGCGTGTACCACGCGCTCTGGCCGCGACCATTTTTGTCCCTTAGCTTCTGGGGCTTCTGGAGATGCTCTAGTTGCTTAGGGGGTAAGTAAATAGAAGAGGTAAAGAAAAAATTGAGGGTTAGAGGGTTTGTAACGCCCAAGATGCGATCATATCCTTATTTTGGCTCGAGGGCCTCGATAGGGATAGAAGCGCATCTCGTCGTTTCGCAAGAATGGATATCGTTACAAGTACATGTAAAGAGGAGATGAGTATATGGAATTGGCTTACACTCGCCACAAGCTAAATCATGATCATCTCAAATACAACAATCCATTCAATCACCAACAGAAGAGCAGGGTCCGACTACGGACGAAATCAAATGATAAAAGCGACATCCATCCTTTCTAATACCAGGCTGCTGGCTGGAACCCATCCTATGATCGATGAAGAAGAAGAAGAACTCCAAATCAAACAAGCATCGCTCTCACGTCAAAGCATCGCATTACTTGTGCCTGCAACTATTGTTGTAGTAATCTGTGAGCCACAGGGACTCAACAATCTCATTTCCAAGGGTATCAAGACTAGCAAAGCTTAATGGGTGAGGTATGGTTAAGTGGTGAGGCTGCAACAAGCACTAAGCATTTGTTATCTGGCTAACTTATGAGTACAAGAATAAGAAGAGTGATCTACGCATAAACGGACGTGATCTAGTAATGATCAAGATGTGATCCTGAACACCTACTTACGAGTCAAACATAACCCCACTGTGTCCTCTTCTTAGTTCAAACCTCACAAGAAGAGACGGTCACGGTTACGCACACGGTTGGTGTGTTTTAATTGAGTTTACTTCAAGTTTTCCATTACATGATATTATAAAATTTCCAAGTTTCCACATAACCGCGGGCACGGCTCTTAGAAAGATTTAACCCTGCAGGGGTGCTCCAACTCATACATCACAAACTAGCCACAAGCTGCGCCGAAAACCCTCAACCCTGAGATAGCCCAAAGTATCCCCGGAATCCTGGTGCACAAGACGTTCAAGATGGGTAAAACAAATCCAGCAAGACCGCCCAGCAGGCCAGATCCCAATAGGAGCCGCGCGTATCTCTTTCTCAGGGCACTACCAGATGTGCTAGACGTCGGGTTGGCTGAGACCCCGGGTGACCAGGGGGCGCCGAAATCGCCTAGGTTGGACTAACTCTCATGAGGAGCACTGGCCCGGGTTGTTGATTAAATTATCCACGGGTTCATGATGCCCTATGCTAGTTTATTAGTTATTAGGCAAATGTAGTACAAATGTTGGGCCTTGCCGGAAGAGTTTTATCCCAAAACGAAAATCAAGGGGGTCCCCATAACAACCCCAAGCATGTTAGGAGCGCTCAATATGGAACATAACACCGGTACTCGGAAACTAAGGCGACAAGACTGGAACAAAACACCAAGCGAAAGGCCAAGTCTTCCACCCATTACCAAGTGTATAGATGCATTAAATTAAATAGCAAGAATATTGTGATATCCCAACATATCCATGTTATCACATGGAAATAACCTGCACCTACAACTAGCAACACTATAAGAAGGGTTGAGCAAGCGGTAACATAGCCAAAAAATGGTTTGCTGGGAGGTGGAGGGTTAGAGACTTTTCAGGGCATTTTGGGAGGCTTGACAAACAAGTGGTAGGAAGCGAGACATAGCGATAGAAACGAGACAACTAGCATGGCAATGATAGTAGTGGTATCCAGGGAAATGGCCATCTTGCCTGAAATATCGCTTGGAAGAAGAATGAATCCGTGAAGAAGACGAACCAATGTTGTCGGCGTCCTGGGAACGAGGGTACCCAGAACTGCCTGCCTGCGGCCCAGGGCGTGGCCCACTACGAAGGCCCGGTACGGCCCGACGCGGCCTCACTCAAGACAAGGCCCTCGCGAGAGCCCCGCGCTCGCGAGGAGGACAGAGCCAAGGCCCTCGGAGGGAACAGGCCTCCCCGGACCCCTTCTGAGCGGCGGAGATCTCTATGCAATACTCGGCCTCGGGAGGTCAAGGATGACGCAGGCCGAGCCAGGCGGGCACCAGCGCGCGCAGAGGAGACAGTTTCCTCTTTGGTGCAAAGGAGGCAAAGGCGTACACAGGTTCCCAAAGCACCCCCCCAAAGGTTTCCACTCCGGTGCGACGAGACCAAGACCACGAGCCCAGCAGGACTGACGTCATCGCCGAGCCCACCTCTACATCACCACCGGCTACTTTGCAGGCGAAGACCACCTTTCGTCAGGATAAGATGTACCTCCTATCCCCTTTCGAATTTGGCCGTTGTGGGATCCCTTCCTGCCATTGCGATAAGGGAAGAGGACACGGGCCACTATAAATAGAGGCTAGGCCGCTCCGTAGAAGGGGAAGACGGACAGAACACCACCCGAGTGCCCTCGCGAGGCTACTCACCACTGTACTAGTTCATCCACAAGCCTCCTCGTGAGGCAATCCACTAAAAGGCAGGAGTAGGGTTTTACGCTTCGCAGCGGCCCGAACCTGGGTAAATCCCCGTGTCCTAATCTTCTCTCCGCAATTGAGTGAGTTCGTCGAGCTAGGTTGTCGAGCTGTGAGCCTGAGGTCGAAGCTGTTGGGGATCTTCGCACATGCCCCTGTGTTCGAACCTCTTTGGGTTTTGCGGAGCCCAAAATCCAACATTTGGCGCGCCAGGTAGGGGGCGTGTCGGAGTCTTCCGCAAGCTTCGCTTCTCCTCCGCTCCGTCGTATCGATGGCCAACGCCCGACAGGCTCGCTTCGGCCCCGGCGGGTCCGCCTTCAACAACCTCGCTGCTGCTACCCAATACACACGCCCTGGCGGCCCGGTGCTGGGCGGTCGTTACCAGGCCACCAGCGTCGTCTCCACCGCCGTCGCTGCTCGTGCCGACCGGGCGCGCGGTGGACGTGCGGCGCCCACGGGACCGACATCACCAAGTACCCATGTGGGAGACCTCAACGCACATGACGCGCTGCTGATGGCGAGTGAGCTGCTTCGTCATCGCCCGACACACGGGGGCTTCGACGCCTGGGCCTACCACATCTCCGAGTTGGTCACCGTCGCGAGGAGGGCCTGGGTTCCACACCACTCTTCTCAACCCCCGACGCAGGGTGCCGGGGGCTCTCTCGCCGTGCCGCTCATCCCATCTGCAGACGGCGTGCCCGCCCCATACCTGGGCGAGCCCGGGCAAGGCCCGCCGCACGTCGTGCTCCTTCTCCTCCGGATCCCGGTGACCGGCTTCGGGGCGCCGTCCAGCCCCACCGGTGGTACCTACGAAGAAGGTGACGGGGTGCTCCACGCCCGCCTCAATGCACGCACCCATACCCCAGTGGATCATCAACAGCCTGGGTCGTCCCGGCGCGAGCGCGCCAACCGGCGTAGGGACCAGGCGGCTCAGGCTTCCGGGCAGACAGGTAACCATAATGGAGGCACGGTAGATAACCAGGGAGGCAACCCTCGTCAAGACGCGCGTGACCAACATCGCGGCGACGGCAGAGGTAAGCAGCTTCGAACGGAGGCTCGGCGCATGAGGGTCTGTGGGCCGCACGTCCAGGGCGACGTCGCCTTGGCTCCCAGGGAGGCTGCCCATGTGGCACGCGGGGAAGGTTTAGGAGGGAGCCAAGGCCATTACACAGAGGCCTATGTTCCGACCTATGCCGTACTTGCGGATGGCGCGATGGATCACGCGCCCCCCGCAGGTGCCGGCGTCCACCTGGAGTAAGGAGATATCCCGGACGTCCTCTCCAAGCCAGGCCTGGGGGCTTCCACTAAGGGGGCACCGGGCCAGGTTGGTGCAAGCGAGGGGGTGTCCCAAGATGCACGGGGGCGCAGCGCGGCAGCCGCCCTCGTGAGCAAACATCACGCAGCCGAGCCCTCTGGGCCGCAGGAGCAACCGCCTGGAGGGATCGGCAGGATACAAGCAACGCGGGCAACCCGCGGCATTGGGGGCGCCGCCGCGGCCCTGAGGAGGCAGGGCCTCGTGAGGTTCTCAAGTCGTGGTCTGGCTAGGGCCCCGACGCCTCATGAGGCGGCTTCACTGACACAACACCCCTATAGCTGCGCTGGATGCATTGTGCTCATGTTTGGGCCGCGGGAGCGCAATCCCGCGGCTACGCGGGGAACAATGCACTCAGGTTTGGGCTGTAGGGGCGTGCAACCACGCAGAAATGTGCGGGATGGCTCTTGACTGAGTTGGGAGCACCCAGGCCATGCGCCTGGGGGCTTGCCCAGCTATCTTCGCCCGTGACACTCTCACATAATAATGACTGGGCTGTATACGCCCGGAGCCCCCCGAGGACGCGGAGGGGTTCCTACCCACGCCCAAGTGGAAGCCCCATGCTCCGCGCTGGCGGATAACACTGTCCTCCAATGACTATGCCCACGCAAAGTGGAAGCCCTATGCTCCGCACTGGGGGGAAGACAAAGACGAAGACTAGCCGAGGTGCCGGATGCGGCTGTTGCTTGTTACTTTTTGTATTCGAATTGCCACTTTTTGAAAACAAACTCGAAAGTTTCGTAACTCTATTTGAAAAAAGGGGTGGGAATTTTCTCTCTTTGCGATTCCTTTTTCTGGTCTTGAAATCTCGTTTTCTAAATCTACACCCGTCGGTCTCCCCCTCACGCGTCCCGCGAGCGGGGGCGGAACAGGCACGGTGTGAACATCTTGCCAAGGCCCTGGCACCTTGGTCCTCGCGTGGCACCTCTCGGGGCATGAACCGGCAAAAAGGTATGGGAGCCGCTCGAGCGTCAAGGGGGACTCCTGAGCAACGCGCCTCAGGAGCCTCACTGGTCACGTAGCGCCTTGCCCCTTGGTATCGTCCTGGTGATCCAGATGCCCCAACGGCGGTCGAGGTATGCGCGAGATCGGGCCCCGCCGACGTTGAGCGCCGCTTGAGCGTCAAAGGGGTCTCCTGAGCAACGCGCCTCAGGAGCCTCACTAATCGCGTAGCTCCTCGCCCCTTGGTCTCGTCCTGGTGATCCGGATGCCCCAACGGCGGTCGAGGCCTCGCCCCTTGGTCTCGTCCTGGTGATCCGGACGCCCTAACGGCGGGCGAGGTATGCGCGGGATTGGGCCCCGCCGACGTAGAGTGCCGAAAAGGCTCCCAAACCATTCCGCTCGCAAGGAAGAAGGCCCCCTGGCAGGATCCTCAAGCTCCCTAGACGCCCCAGCTGCACCTCAAAACGCACGAGCTCGCCACGGCCTGCCAAGCTAAGTACCCCGACCGTAAAGAGCAGGAACCTTTTGATCCAATGATAGCCAGAGTGCTGGGTATGAGACAGGAACGCTAACATGAGAATGCAGGCGCTACGGTTCACTACATGCCCCCACCAGGCCTCTTGTGGCTCCAGGTATAGGGAAGGGCAGCGTAAGGGAAGGAATCCGGCCTCTCTAGGTGTCGTCGCTAAGACCCCGGTCTTGGGGCGGCACGCTCCTCCTCAGAAGTGTCCGCCTCGTGAGGCCCCGACCGGACATCATCGCAGGGTGTAGTGCGACACCTCCGCGGACCTCACGAAGAGCGTCGGGCACGGAGCAGCGGCACAGCGGTACGGGTGAAGGTGCGAAGGATAATGCGGTGCCGCTCCAACGATGACACAAAACTCCACGGAAGAAACGAGGGCGCGTCACACAAAACAAGCAACCGACGGTTTAAAAGAAGAAGGAGGAAGACGAAGGTAAAACACAAAAGTTTAACGCCCTCAGGGGCCAAGTGCTTCTTGATGTAATAGGAACCAGAGGAAGAAAATAGGGGAAGCCTAGGCGGAGGAGCCACTGTCGCCATCCAGACCCCCGCCCGCCTCGGCGCCGGAGTCATCGCCCTCGTCGGAGGAAGGCTCTTGGACGAACCGTTCCACCAGGGAATCCACATGCGGGCGCACCTCGTCCCTGCGGGGCCTCTGGAGCTCCTCACACACCAGCTCCATGACGCGGGGGAGATCAAGCTCCGGGACGTAGCGGTGCAGGTTGGAGAAGACGCGCGTCAGCGCAATGTCCAGGAGGTTGCGTGCACTGGACACGCTGTCCTCGTCTATCCGGGAGACGCCAGTCTCCAGCGCCTCCAACACCTTGCCGAAGAAGTTGAGGTAGCCTCCGTCGCCGTGCGCGCACGGCAGCGCGGGGGCTTCCCCGACGAACCGGCTCACCACACCAACCGTGCGGTGGGCGATATCCAGGTACTGCTTGGCGCGCTGCGCCTCCAGCATCTTCGCGTGTGCCACCTCGTCCTGGGCGGCCTACACGGCGTCAGCTGCCCCCTTGATTTGGGCCTGGAGGGACGCCAGCTCCGCCTGGGCCTCTGCCTCACCCCTGAGTGCAGCCTGGAGGGTGGCCTCGGCGTTCGCCAGCTGGGCCCTCAACGCGTCCGCTTCCTCCTGGAGCTCGCCGAGCCTGCGCCTCTTGGGTGCAGGCGCCCTGGGAGGAGGAAACAATCAGGTCCGGCATGTTGGGCATGGTTGCAAGAGAAGGGGGTGGGTGATGGAACACTTACTCGTCAATGATGGCCCAGCGTCGGCGAGCTTGGGCCGGCCTCGAAGGCCCCCCGCCGCCACCTCCGGAGGCCGGCGGTGGAGCCGAAGACCCCGTGCGCTTCCCCGCACCAGCAGCACTCCCTCCAGACGCCATGGATGGTAAGGGAGAGAGGAGGATGAGAAAGATATCTTTGGAAGGATGGGAAGCGAGAGGGCGCGTCAAGATGGCAAGACCCCCTGGGCGGGGCGGGTTTATAGGCGCAACCGCTGCCCATGGGGCGTCGTGGGGAGTGGAGGCGTCGTGCGCTCCTCGAGCGCCGCATGCTAGACTCGGTCAGCGTGCAGCTCTGCTTCACGTCGCTTCATCTGCCCTCGGCGGGTCACATCCGCGTGGACCTAGGGGGGAAGACACAAGGAGACAGCCGCATTCAAGGAAGGGCAATGATGGCCGGCGCGGCGCGCAGGCTTCGCGTCAGCCTGACTCAGGGCGGTTCCCGACATCTTCGGGGAGCGGAGACGTCCGTGTCTCGTTATGCGCCATGCGTCAGGTCGGGCCCGCAGGCGATAGGGGCCTGTGGCGCCTCGGGCCATCTTCTTCGGCTTCGCCCCAAAGCCAACTCGAGCGCGCCTTGGGCCCGGGGGCTACTGTCGGCGTCCTGGGAATGGGGGTACCCAGAACTGCCTGCCTGCGGCCCAGGGCGTGGCTCAATACGAAGGCCTGGTACGGCCCGGCGCGGCCTCACTCAAGACAAGACCCTCGCGAGAGCCCCGCGCTCGCGAGGAGGACGGAGCCAAGGCCCTCGGAGGGAAGAGGCCTCCCCCGGCCCCCTCCTGAGCGGTGGAGATCTCTATGCAATACTCGGCCTCGGGAGGTCAAGGATGACGCAGGCCGAGCCAGGCGGGCACTAGCGCGCAGAGGAGACAGTTTCCTCTTTGGTGCAAAGGAGGCAAAGGCGTACGCAGGTTCCCAAAGCACCCCCCAAAGGTTTCCACTCCGGTGTGACAAGACCAAGACCACGAGCCCAGCAGGACGGACGTCATCGCCGAGCCCACCTCTACATCACCATCGGCTACTTTGCAGGAGAAGACCACCTTTCGTCAGGATAAGATGTACCTCCTGTCTCCTTTCGAATTTGGCCGTTGTGGGATCCCTTCCCGCCATTGTGATAAGGGAAGAGGACCCGGGCCACTATAAATAAAGGCTAGGCCGCTCCATAGAAGGGCAGGACGGACAGAACACCACCCGAGCGCCCTCGCGATGCTACTCACCACTGTACTAGTTCATCCACAAACCTCCTCGTGAGGCAATCCACCAAAAGGCAGGAGTAGGGTTTTACGCTTCGCAGCGGCCGAACCTAGGTAAATCCCTGTGTGCTAATCTTCTCCCCGCAATTGAGTGAGTTCGTCGAGCTAGGTTGTCGAGCTGTGAGCTTGAGGTCGAAGCTGTTGGGGATCTTTGCACGCGCCCCTGTGTTCGAACCTCTTTGGGTTTTACGGAGCCCGAAATCCGACAAACGTAGTCGAACGAATCCTCACACTCCGAATCGGTTTCGGAACTCTATCGAGAAGAAGCAAAACTAGAAACAAGCAAATGGCACGGTAAACACCACAACATATTCCTGATGCACAAACAATGATGATGCATGTCAAGTTTAAATATGCAAGGCATGGCAAAGCACAACAGTCAACTACTACACATTAAGTGAAGTTCAATATGCAACGAGTTGCATATTGACGAAACTCCATGTTCGAATCATTTAGTTCACTCCCATTTATTTACATGGCAAGTTTAAATGTTGTTTATCATGGCAAGAGGTGAAGCATAATTAAACTACACTATCTTGGCATTTTAAATGAGACAGGAAACAACATATATCATTTCAGGAATGACCCCATGTGCAGGTTATGAATTTGGTCCAGATCTGAACTAACCATATTTTATATTTATTAAACATGAAAACAAAATGCACCATGTGATCTACTCGTTATTCTAGTCAATTTACATATATAGATCATTTAAAACGTAGCTACAGCCTAAAAGATATGACCAACACAAGATAAATATGTCATGAATGCAAAATGCATGCAAACCACGTCCACAAACATTTCAAATCATGGATCCAACAAGATATTATGAAACTACATGAGATTCTAGGCAAGTTTCATATACAACGGTCTTACAAATACAACCAACACAAGTTATAGCGATAATCTGTCCCAAAGCAGCAACATGGTAGTTTTCACACATCAAAACCACAAGCTACAAGAATCTAAAATGTACAAACTAAGCATGGGGCAGTAGCATGTAACTTACACTTAATTTCATTAAAAGGAATCATACTCAAAAGAGTCATGGGTCACATGGTAGGACGCTCATAACACGACTATAAAACATGGCATTTAGGGACTTAGAGAAAATAACAGTTTTTCACAAACAGTGTTAACCTAAAGGCTTATTGATAGCAAGAAAAATACATGTTACAGGGCTTATCATGACATGAAAATCTACAGCATGGTAGTGGACATGATGAACTACAAATAACTCCACAGGAGCATCATCAAAATATGCACAGAAACATGGCTAGCATCAACACAACAGGGCAATCTAAAATAAGCATACTCTTAGACTTGGTGAAAATTAGAGTAGTCATGAGCAACAGTTTTTTATCACGTAGGCATGTTGACAACAAGAAACACCTATTATGAAAGTCCTATACACGGAAACTAATGGCACAACATGATAGTAAATAACATGCTTAGCAAAACATTCCATGGGGACAACACAAAAGGAGTTGTATATCAATGGCAATTCACATGGCAAAACAACAACAAAATATAACAGATTCAGACTTAGAATTATTTTGACATCTCAAAATAGCAACATTGAGTAAGCATGTTCAAATGATGAAAACTATATCTAATCATGAATATCATGGCATGGCAAACATACTACCTGCAAGTAGAACTGTTGTAATTCCACACGGGCCGCGAGCGCACCTGAAGCGGCGCGATGCGCTGCCCCAAGAATTCTTTGATGATCATTGCCCCAGTCAGTTGGGCCTTCCCGTGCGCGGCGATCCTTTCCAGGACGGGCTCCGCCCTCGGGTTGGTGAGCTTCGCGTGAGCCCACCCGGGGTTCTACTCAGGACGGGTCGCGGGGATCCTCAAGAGTGGACTTACCTGGCGCGCGTCCATGAAGACCCAGCACTGCCGATATCCCTCCACATTCTTCACGACCTTCAAGCGGATGTTCTCGCCCTTGACGTCGATGAAGGAGACGCACGTGCAACGCTGGTCTTGGGCAGTGAACCGCAGGCTGAAGAAGTGGCAAAAAAGCGCCACCGAGGGCCTCACGCCCACGAAGGCCTCTAGGTAAAAGGCGAAGATGGATGGAGTTGGGATGAAGATGTAGGGCATGAATCTGGTATTGGGAGAAGATGGCGTAGAAGAACTCAGAAAATGGTGGGATCAACCCGGCATAGATGCTGTGGATGAAGAAGGCGTAAACGGACTCCCCTAGGTCGCTCCGCGCCTTCGAGCCCGACCAGATCCCGGTCGCCTACCCCTCATTCCCGTCACCGGCTATCAGCGGAAGCACCGGGCTCAGGTCCTCCTCCGAGGCGATGGAGGAGGGCAGGAGAGCAGGCTCGAGAGCTGGAGGGCTGGCGGCGGGAGCCGCATCCTTCGCCTTCTTGCTGGTCGGCGCCATATGCGTATCGGGGCCGCGGACGAAACGGGAAGAGGGCCTCGCCTGAGATTGGATCGGGAGTAATCTCGCACAAGAGCAGGAAGCGCAGCGAGAGGGAGGCAAGGCGAGGAGGGAAATGATGGCACCACGCTACATGCATGCTTTATGTCAGCCTGGGCAGTTGCCGAGGTATCGTGGGGGTGTGGGGGCATCCCTCGCCCTGTCGTGCACCACACATCGCACCTGGCCTGCACGCGATTGGAGCCCGCACCGTTTCGCCCCCTCTAGCCGACAGAATTATTCATGCCGCGGGCTCGGGGGCTACTATCGGGCCTGTGGGACCGGGGGTACCCAGGCCGTCTGCTTGCGGCCCAAAGCGGGCGCCTGCCATGGGCCCAGCACGGCCCACCTCTGGACTTCTCGAGCAAGACCCTCACGAGGGCCACCGCCTCGCGAGGGGTACGTAAGCAAGCCCAGTTATGGGCCTCGCGAGGACCCCTCCGTGAGGCTCCCGCCTACAGATGCCCCGAGGCCTTCGTAGGGCGGACTGATCAAAGATGGCCTCGCGGGGTGCCCGGTCTTGTACCTTTACGTGGGCGACGCACGCCGCGCCATGCAGCGCCAGGGGCCGCGCCAGCAAGCGCAGATAGGGGAGCTTTCCTCTTTTGTGTTAAGGGAGCAAGGCCAGCTCACCGATTCCCAAAGCAATCCCCAAAGGTTTCCTGTTTGGTGAAAGAAGACCAAGGACGGGGGCTCACCAGGACGGAGGTCATCCCCGAGCCCACCAGCAAATCATGACGTGAGGCTTTTGCAGACAAAACTGCTTTTGTCAGGATAAGCTGCATCCCTGTCTCCCTTCAAACTAGCCATTGTGGTAACCCTTCCTCCCTTGTGCTTTCGGGGGAAGAGGACCAGGGCCAGTATAAGAAGGGGCAGGGTGGAAACCGTAGAGAGGGACGGAGGAGAGGAATAACACACCTTTGTATTCATATCCCCAAGGAATTCAGACAAGCAGGAGTAGGGTTTTACACCGCAAGGTGGCCTGAACCTGGGTAAACCATCGTGTTCCCAGTTCTTTTTCTTTAGCTCGAGCTCACCGGAGTGTCGCCGTGAGGTTATGAGGGATAGTAGGTCAGGAGAGCCAGCGCACCCCAGAGTTCGAACCTCTTTGGGTCCCTGGAGCCCTTATTCCGACAGATCCAACTCATCAATGTATTTCTTTCCATCAATGGAAATAGATATGATTTCCATGAAGTTGGAATGAGCAATTTTATTCTTCTAAAGAGCTTTAAAAATAATTCTCCCCTTAATTTTTAAGGAAGCAACATTATCATTCTCTTCATCATTATACTCATCCTCATGATCATCAACATCATCATAAAGAGATATATTTGGATTCAAAGTAGGACATACCTTTGAAGCCTTAGCCATAATGCAAAAGTGAGAAACAATATATGATGATGTAAGATCCCTTGGACCATCATTCAAGACTACATCTTGTTCCATCGAGTGTTGGGTTTCCTCTACATTGTTAGCACAACAACTCAAGGAAATTGATACATTTTTATCATGACAACAAGATATAGCAAGCATGTCATCGTGAGATTTGGGCAAGCAATTTTTACATGATATGCAGGGACTATCAACACAAGCATGTGAAACATGTAAGGTTGTCCAAGTGTTAAAGTCCAAAGATGGAGCATTGCAATAAGATAGTGGTGAGGGATCAACAATGATAAGCACACTATCAGCATTGCAATGACCAACACTACTCACCATATCATTACCTCGTGGCAATCCACATGTAGGTTAAGTAGAAGAAGTTGAGAACACAACACGACCGGAGGCGGAGGGAGAACATCATCCCCACAAGTCATGAGCACACCAGATTTATCTTGAAGCTTTGTCCACTACTTATGAGCATCTCAGAACGGCATGAGTTGAAATATAACTACATTGTTCAAAGCATCGAAAAGCACATTAGAAGCTAAAGCATTGAGATAGGAGCTTTTATCATCCTCTAAAGATATGTTTTGAGGATCTTTTGGAGGAGAAAACCCCATATCTACAATTCGCTCTAAATTTGGGTCCATGACCCTAAAGAAATTAAGCATGCGAATTACCCAAACATCAAAATTTGTGCCATCCAAGCTAAGAGTGTCAAAGAATCCTAATCCCCTAGTCGACATCTTTACTCTCTAGGTGGTTAAGCCTAATAATGAGAGACGGGGCTCTGATACCAATTGAAAGATAGTGGATGTCGCCTAGAGGTGGGGGTGAATAGGCGCTTTAAAATAATTACAGTTTATGCTTGAACAAATGCAGAATAAAACTAGCGTTTAATTTGTTAAGCACAAATACTAAAACAACTAGGCTTACTTATGTGCACCAACAACTTATGCTAAGCAAGATAAACAACTAAGTGATAGCAAGATATATAACATGAAACACTATGGCTACCAGAAAGTAAAGTGCATAAGTAAAGGGCTCGGGTAAGAGATAACCGAGGCATGCGGAAACGATGATGTATCCCAAAGTTCACACCGTTGAGGATGCTAATCTCCGTTTGGAGCGGTGTGGAGGCACAATGCTCCCCAAAAATCCACTAGGGCCACCGTAATCCACTCACGCCCTCGCACAATACAAGATGTCATGATTCCACTAAGGGGCCCTTGAGGACGGTCACCGAACCCATACAATTGGCAACCCTTGGGGCGGTCAACGGTACCCGTACAAATTGCTCGGGCCACTCGCCACAACTTAATTGGAATCTCCCGAAGCTTGTCTGAAGCTTTGCACCACAATGATTGAGCTTCGAAAACACCAACTGTCTAGGGCACCAATGCACCCAAGAGGAACAAGCTCTAGGGTGCCCAAACACACAAGAGTAATAAGCTTCTCACCTTTCACTTCCACATATCACCGTGGAGAACTGAAACTGATGCACCAAATGCAATGGTAATGGGCACATGGAGTGCCCAAGTCCCTCACTCTCAATCCCACCACAACAACAAAATCTATGGAGGAATATGAGAGGAAGAATAAGGAGAACACTAAGAACTCCAAGATCTAGATCCAAGTGGTTCCCCTCACTTAGAGCAGAAAGTGATTGGTGGAAATGCATATATAGATCTCCTCTCTCTTTTCCCTCAAGAACTAGCAAGAATCATTGGAGGGATTGAGAGATAGCAAGCTCAAAGAAGGTCAACAATGGCGTCAAAGCACGAGCTCAAAGGATAGAGACCATTAAAGAAGAAGGCCCCCTTAAATAGCGCCCCACCAAATCCAACCGTTATGCCCACAAGTCGTGCTCAAGCAGTACTACCGCTCTAGGGAGCAGTACTACCGCTTCGCATGGCCAAAACATCCCAACGAGACAAAAAAAGTTCTACCAGAGTGGTACTGCCGCTTATAAGAGGTACTACCGCTCGGGGTTGTAGTACCGCTTATAAGAGGTACTACTGCTCAGGGAGATAGTACCACTTATAAGAGGTACTACCGCTTGAGGAGGTACTACCACTTATAAGAGGTACTATCGTGAAATTCGTGACGAGTTCCAGAAGCATAAATACGAGCGAAAGTAGCGGCGGAATTAGCGGGCCGGTATTACCGCTGACCGCTCTATTGCCGCTCTATTACCTCTTATAAGAGGTAGTACTCCTCGGGGACTACTGCTTTGAGCTAAAAACCACCCAAGCAAAACAGAAGGATGCTCCAATACTAAAACAGATATAACTACTGCAAATGGACTCTGAAATCAGCGCACTCACGCTTGTTGGATAGAAGAGGATAAGTACTATCAAACAACGACCGGATAAATTATGAACAAGAAATGGAGAAGAAAGGCCAATAGGATAAGGAAGAGGACCTTCCCCAAGCATTAACGAACAGACTCTCCAACACTGAAAACTCAAGAGGAAGCATGCGACCTCCCTTTTCGATGAGCTTGAGTTTGACAAGAAGTTGAACAAAAACTCTAAAACCCCACGAGGAGAAGAGTCAAATAAGAACCAATAAAGATCATGCAAGGATGCAATGGTTTGAGCTCTCTACGAACGACAAGATCAAGCTACTTACTTGAGAGCCCCCCTTGATAGTATGACAATCAATCCTATAACTCGGTCTTCCAACTACCAATATGAGACCTGTAAAATAGAAAACCTATCAAGGGCAAACATTTGCCTTGCGCATAATCCACTTGAGCTGGATGATGATGATCTTGACCTCCTCAAGTTGGACCACCTTTCTTGATTGCGCTGGCACGACGAATACTAGTAGATTGCTTCCCCATACTCCACTATGGGTGAGCCACTCTTTGGCACATCTTGACACTTCATTGTCGCCAAAATGGATGGCAAGCTTCAAGCATGATCTCTTCGTGATGATCCACATGAACTTGCACACCGCAATCTTGATGATAATCACATCTTGATGTCATCCTCCATGGGTTGTATGAGATCTTTCTCTTGACGCAAGCCCATGGAAACATACCTAACCCCACATAGAACTGTCACGTAGACCATGGGTTAGTACACAAAGCATAATGGACAATTCTTACCATACCATGGGATCACTTGATCCTTCATGATACATCTTGTACACTTTGTGTGTTGATCAACTTGATTCTCTCGTTGACTTAGTCTTGATCAACCTTGCATCATGTCTTCTCTATGACCAATCTTTGGATAATTCCTTGAATAGCACCTCGGTCATCACTAATCTTCTTGAAACCAACAAATGGACTTCAAGAAATGCCTCAGGACAAATCCTACGAATATAACTCAAGGCAACCATTAGCCCATAGAGAATGTCATCAATTATCAAAACCACACATGGGGGCACCAAGCTCTTTCACCTTCTCCATCAACAATTCCTTGTTGCTCAACACCGGGAGTGAGTAATTCCTTCATAGGCTTAATGTACGGTGATGAATTTGGATAAGATTTGTCATGTAATCGGGTCAATTTGTTAGGGCTTCATCCCTAGTATCCACTATGTTCTGAGATTGATGTTTCTATGACTTTGTTATGCTTAATGCTTGTCACTAGGGCCCGAGTGCCATGATTTCAGATCTGAACCTATTATGTTTTCATGAATACGAGAGTGTTTTGGATCCTATCTTGCAAGTAGTATGCACCTATTATGTGTTATGATTCATAGATGCCAAAGTGACAATAGTTGGGATCATCTCCGGTGATGACCGTAGTATGAGGAGTTCATGTATTCACCACGTGTTAATGCTTTGTTCTGGTTCTCTATTAAAAGGAGGCCTTAATATCCCTTAGTTTCCCTTTGGACCCCACTGCCACGGGAGGGTAGGACAAAAAATGTCATGCTAGTTCTTATTATAAGCACGTATGACTATATACGGAATACATGCCTACATTACATTGATGAATTCGAGCTAGTTCTGTGTCGCTCTAGGTTGTGACTTTTACATGATGAATATCATCCAACATGAATATCCATCATTGATCCAATGCTATGCTTTCCTCATACTAATCTTTGCTAAGTTAGTACTGCTGCTGCTGCTGTTACAATCTTCACAAACTGCCACTGTTACTGTTGATATTACTATTGCTACTGTTACTGAAATTATCAAAACTATCAAACTACTATGATACTAAACACTTCGCTGAAGAAGGATATCTTTCCGGGTGTGGTTGAATTGACAACTCAATTGTTAAGGCTCATAAATATTCTTTGGCTTCCCTTGTGTTGAATCAACATATTTGGGTGAAATACTACCCTCGATGACTGTCGCGATCCCCTATACGTATGGGTTCTCAAGACCTTTTTCTAGCGCCGTTGCCGGGGAGAATAGCTCTATTTACTGAGTTCTCTTGGAATATCTATTGATCACTATGAAGAATCTGAAAGATGCTAAGACTAAGATCGTACCATCTGAGGGGAGGTAAGGAACTGCCATCTAGCTCCGCACTTGATTCACCTTTTGTTTTAAGTAGGCTTGCGACACCTCCACCTACTATTCACTCTTATATGTCGCAAGTAATTGATGATGCTACTTTCTTATAAATGAAACTCGTTATGATGCTAGTACTTTACTTGATAAAACCGGGACACTAGGTGAATTTCTTGATGAACAAATTGCTAAAGCTAAGGGAATTGAGACTACTGAAACTGATGAAAATTATGATTCACCTATTATGCCTAGCTCTCCTACGAGAATTGAAATGCCCGAGGTACCTAATGTTTATGTTATGGATGGGGAGATTGCAAGATACTTTCTTGCTTGTAATAATAGAGATGATCTTAAGAAATTACCGAGTAAGCTGAAAGAAAAATCTATGATAGAGAGAATGAAATATGATCCTAAGTTTGCTACTTCTCCTATCTGTGTCACTGATAAGGATTATGAATTATCTTTTTATTATGATTTAATTACTTTGGTAGAATCTGATCCTTTTCATGGTTATGAAACTGAAATTTTTGTGGCACACCTTACCAAATTGCATGATATTGCCACCCTATTTGCTCATGAGGAAAACATTCGCTATTACTATATTCTTAATCTTTTTTACTTTGTCATTAAAGGGTGATGCTAAGAAATGGTTTAATACCCTTGCTCCCGGTTTTGTGCATAGTCCCCAGAATATGATATATTACTTCTCTAAAAAATATTTTTCGGCTCATAAGAAACAAGCTGCTTTATAGGAAATATTTAACTTTGTGCAATCTAAAGAGAGAATCTCCCTCAATCTTGGGGGAGGCTTCTCCAATTACTTAATGCTTTGCCTAATAATCCTCTTAAGAAAAATGAAATACTTGATATCTTTTACAATGGACTAGCCAATGATTCTAGGGACTACCTAGATAGTGGTGCTAGTTGCGTTTTCAAGGAACGAACTGTTGGACAGGCTGAAAAACTATTGAATAATATTTTAAAGAATACCGATGATTTGACACTTCCTGAACCACCACCGAAACCAACTCCAAAGAAGAGGGGTATTCTATTGCTTAGTCCATAAGATAAGCAAGAAGCTAAGAAATCTATGAAAGAAAACGGTATTAAATCTGAAGATGTCAAGAATTTACCATCTATCGAAGAAATATGTGGACTCAATATCCCTACACAGGTTGTAAAGGTAAATTCTTTTTATAGATTTGATGAGGGTGATATACCTTATAATAATTTGCGAGGCAATGCGTGGATGAATTTGATTACTACATCGTTAAGCAAGAGAACTTTAATATCTATATTAGCACTAAATTGAAACGAAATGACATGACGATTGATAGTTTGAGCGACTTGATGTTTAAGATTGCTAATGATGTTAAAGGTTTGCGTAAACTTTCATCCATGGTTCATACTCATTTAGAACAGATCTCTAAGTCACAAAATGATTTGCTTAATGAAATGAATAGCAAATTTAATGATCGTGTTGTTAGAGTTGTGACTAGAGGAGGCAGAATGACTCAGGGGCCTTTATATTCTGAAGAACATCCTAAAAGGATTGAGAAAGATTCTCAGAATATTAATACCGATGCACCTAGTTCGTCTAAAAATAAAAATAAAAGGAAAAATGATAGGACTTTGCATGCTTCTAGTGCATCTGTTATAGAAAAACCTTCTGAGAATCGTATGATGTTTCTATTTTTGATGCTGAGACACAATCTGGTAGTGCACCTCCACCTAGTGATAATGATAATGATGATGTTCATCTTGATGCTCAATCAGATAATGATAAAGAACCTGATAACGATGTAGAAATTGATCCTGCAGTGGATCTTGATAACCCACCTCCTAAGAATAAACGTTATGATAAGAGAGATTTCATTTCTAGAAAACATGGTAACAAAAGAAAGCCATGGGTTCAAAACCCATGCCATTCCCTCGTAAAAATTCTAAAAGTAAGGATGAGGAGTATTTTGAGAGCTTTGTTGAAATGCTTAGACCCATCTTTTTGCGAAAACATTTGATGGATATTTGAAAATGCCCCTTGTCCTAAATATATGAAAGATATTGTCACTCAAAAAAGAAAGATACAAAAAGCTGAAATTTCCACCATGCTTGCAAATTATTCTTTTAAAGAGGGAGTACCTAATAAATTAGGATATCCAGGGATAGCTGCTATACCTTTCTCCATTAAAGAAGTAATGTCAAAACTGCTTTATGTGATCTGGGAGTCGGTGTTAGTGTTATGCCTTTCTCTTTATATAGAAGACTTGATTTGAATAAGCTTACACCTATTAAAATATCTTTGCAAATGGCCGATAAATCCACTAATATACCTATTGGAATTTGTGAGGATGTCCCTATTATGGTTGCAAATGTTACTATCTTAACATACTTTGTTATTCTTGATATGTCCGAGGACGACAACATGTCGATCATCCTTGGTAGACCCTTTTTGAATACTGTAGGGGCTGTTATTGATTGCAATAAAAGCAAGGTCAGTTTTCATGTCAATGGTAATCAGCATATGGTATACTTTCCGAAGAAACAAAGCTCAGTGAATAATATCAACTCCATTGAACAAATTGCAACAATTACTATTGTAGGCTTTAAATTTCGTCGTCCTACCGTAAAAAAGAGATATGAAATTCTTTTGTTGGGGAAATGCATATCCCCGCTGAGGTAACTCGGTGTTACAAGATTTTTTTTGGTTTCATGTCACTTGGAAACGGTTTGTTAATAAGACTTGATTAACCTTATTAATGGATTCTATTTTAGGAGCATCTAGTTGATAAATTTAATAAGCACAACCTACTATACCCATAGTTATATTCTCTCTTATTTCAAGTTTTAATAAATTAGAATGCCATTATTATTAAGTTTTCTAAATTATCCATGCAATAAAAATGTCTCGAAAATAAAAGTTCTCAGAATGACCTGGAAATTCAGTATGATGTTTTCTGCAATAGATAAGAATTTTTGGCACTGAACACACCCCAGGGGGGTGCACCTGTGAGCCATGAGCTCACACGACGCGCCTAAACCCCTAGGCACACCTAGGGAGCTCGTGGGTCCCATAGGGGCCCCCTCACTTAGTGCACCAGCCCATTGCCTTCTCCTTCCTCCAAAAACAATCACCATTGCCTCCTTGCCCATGTTCTTGCTCATTTTCGAGTGATTTTCGATCTCGTTGCTCGGAACTTCGTTTCCGGAACTGTTTTGAGGAATTACTCCTTGGTATGTGACTCCTCCAATAGTCCAATTAGTTTTTGTTCTAGTGCTTTATGTTTTGCAAATTTTGCCACTATTGGTGACCATGTATATGAGCTTGCATGTTGAATTTGTATGGTTCAAAGTAGCTTTTATGCATGATATAGCCTCTAGACACTTGTTGGAGTAGTTGTTATCAATTTTGTTGAGTTTTGTTCACTTTAGTTTCAATGACTAAAAATTTCAGAATTTTTTCAAAGAGAGAATGCTTAGGAGAGTATTTCACGGGGCACTTTGAGAAAGAGCTCCCCAAGGACCGCAATTCATTAGCCGGATCTCGAACCACCATGAGAGATCTCGTGAAACATGCGAATGGCCGTCAGATGCCTTCATGCACAGAGCGAGCATCAAGGAAGAATTTGATATATACATACAAAAATGTAGAGTTGTCGGACTTCTCGTCAGATAAGTGCCCGTAATTCCACGATCTCACTAATTCCTTTGTACAGAGATTTAGGTATATAGTTCATCTCTTCTCTCATGATGTCATGTTTAACTTATATGATAAATCTTTTCATATGACTGTTCAAGAGTTTTGCGCTGCTTGTAGAATTCCCTTTTGGGGAACTTGCCTTGAACCTCACCAATCTGATTGCAATGAATTTCTCATTAATATTACTCGAGGTGAAACTAGAGGTATAACGCACGCTAGAATAGGTAGAATTCATTTTCCTGCAATCTACTATTTTGCTCTGTTTATGGGAAGATGCATTAATGGAAACATGACCTCGGTACCATGTGCACACCTGATTTAAGCATTCTTAAGAGCGGGTTCTGAGAGATAAATTTATTTTAACATGGGATCCATCATCACACGTCGCTTACATAAAAATCTCTTGATGGTGACCTTTATGGTGGGATTTATGCTAATCTCTTAGCTACTTATTTTGGCATACCTATTAGGGAAAATGATTCCCCGTTACCACCTAGCTACCATAATTACGAGGCTATGGAGCCTCATCAGTTTCTCAAAAGGGAAACTTCACCATTCTGATACAGGCTAATCTTTAACAAGCACCATGTTTCCATATTACTTTGCCTGCTCCTACCTTTTTCAACTTTCAAGAAAACAAAGATATTTTATACTTCAGGAGGAGGTTGAGGCATACAAGACTACATAGGAGACTGCCCGTCGTTATGAGGCAGCCCACCAGGCACTGGCGGCTGCGATAGAGTATAACCCAAATTACCTCCACGAGTTCTATCCAGGCCAGCCGTGGCCATAGACCAAGTTAGGCCAAAAGCTTAAGCTTGGGGAGTACGTATTTCTCACCGACATTACATTCATGTACCATACATTCATTCCAGTTGTCAGTGTTCATCCTTTTTCATTGTATATCCATTGTTAGTTTTATTTTCGCTTGCTTTTGTGTGTTTAAAAAACTTTGAAAAATCCAAAAGTATTTCTCGCTTCTTTCGGTTTCCTTTCTTGTTTAATTATTCCGTAGTACTAAAAGAAAAAAAACCAAAAATATTTCTCATTCTTTTTCTTGCTTGTTGGGAGCTTTCCCTTGTAAATATTTTTTCTCGCTTTTCGTTTTTCCTTTGTTAAATTGCATTCTTCAGAAAAAACTAAAAAATCCAAAAATATTTCTGTGTGTTTCTCTGAAATTTTTTCTTTGAGTCGTCGTACGGAGAAGACTATGCTAGAATTGTTGAATGGCTCATATGCGATATGGTTGATTTAACAAAGATTCAATATTACCTAGTCTTCTCCTTTGAATAAATGGTTTTGCAGATTCTAGCTTAGTCCATGGCACACTTACACTATTATTATTTTCATATCATTCGGTCGTGCAAGTGAAAGGCTATAATGACGATGATTTGATGAAGTGATTGCAGTTAAAGGAACTTGGTATGAACTCTTCTTGTTTTCTATTTTTGTAAATATGTTTAACTCAGTCGATCTTGGTTCAGTATATTATGAGTAAGCATGTTTGTGATGAAAATTAGAGATTATAGTTGCTCATGCCATGCTTAAATAGCTATGAGTGGATAATGATTTATCTTGTGTGTCAACACGCATTAAACTGATTGTGATGTAGTATGTTAGCATAGTATCCTCCTCTGAATAATTGAAGCGGCTTGACTTGGCACATGTGCAAACATGTAGTTGATTCAAAACTAATACAACCTTCTTGATATTTATGTTCAAAGCGTTTATATCCTACTCATACTCGTATCCAATGCTAATTATTCGGAATCCATGACTATGACCGTTGTCGCTCTCTAGCTGGTCGCTCCTCAATCTATTTTATAGCCTTCAGTTGTACTCAAGGTTGTCAGAATCATGATTCTGAATCAGATCGGAGCTCTCGTAGTAGGATCGCAAATCGTAGAATCTTAGCTACCAGAATCATAAAAACGTAGATTCTACTAAGCAAAATCGTAGAATCATAGCGGTTAGCTTGGATCGTAAAGTCGTAGAATCGTACAATAGAATCGTGATTCTGACAACCTTGCATGTACTAAACGGGAATACTTCTTGTGCATCCAAAATCCTAAAACCAAAATTGTTCCATATGAGTCCACCATATCTACACATATGTGGTATTACTCTGGCGTTCCAAGTAAATTTGCATGTGGTATCTCTAACCATTCAAATAAACATTTGTTTTGTGTGCCCGTACCGCTCATGGAGCGACGGGCGGTCAATATCTTCCATGCTAAGCGGGTTATTCTTAAGATGGGCGTGTATTCACCTATCATTCAATGAGAGAGGCTGGTATTTGGGATGCATAGTCCTATAATCAAAAATAAAGAAAAATTTAATAAAACAGACTCCCCCAGAAAGTTGATTGGTTGGAGGGCACCCATGAATTCGGTCAGCCATGGCTTGTGTTTGTATGGTTGATGGGGAGTAAACTTTAACTTTTCGCTTGCGAACCACCTATAATGTGTTTAGCATGTAAGATTGAAAGCACATATGCTCCCTTGGTGGTTTTGATAATTCATGACAACATACATTGTCTCTTGGACTAATATGTCTACCTTGTTTATTTCAGGTTTAGTCCATCGAGAGTGTTGGCAAAAGGGTGTGAGGAGATTCCCCAAGAAGAAGAAGAAGAGGAAGGAATAGGATTGGCAAAGCTTCAATCTAGAAGACTCTACATTTTACTTTGTGAGAAATCACTTTGAGTCCATAGGAAAGCCAATACTATTAAAAGGGGGTAAGTTATTGTTGTGAACAAATTGCTTCACGTGCACAAGTGCTAGTCACCAAAAACACCCACAAGCTCTCCCACAAAGATTCTGTCTAAAAACCCTTCCACTCAAAATCGGTGCTACCAACTTCCATATCGGCTACACCGAGTTTAACCCCTAGACAGAAACCCTAGCCACAAACCCTTCTCGGTACTACCAAGTTTTGTATCGGTGCCACCGAGTTCCAGTGACCAACTTTATGTTAGCTGTTTCACAAGAATCGGAATTTCCAAGAATTCTAAATAGGTCTCACCGAGTTTGGAAACTGCCCTCGGCCACTAATATCGGTACCATCGAGAATCATATATCCATCTCACCGAGATTCCTAAAGTTGCCACATTTTGAACAATCGGTACGACCGAGTTTTAACTTTGGTTTCACCGAGTTGATCAATAATGGTGTAACGGTTGGATTTTTGGAGATTCCTATATGTACCCCTCCACCACCTCTCACTCGAAAGTGAAGCACTCAGAACTATTCCACACTTGCCCCATCCAATTTTCTCAGAGAGAACCACCTACCCTTGTGTTGAGATGAAGATCATCCACTCCAACCATATGGATCTTGATTTCTAGCCTCCCCAAGTTGCTTTCCACCCCATCAATCTCTCCTAGCAAGCCAAATCTATGAGAGAGTGATTGAGTGTTGAGGAGTCTATCATCTTGAACCACAAGAGCAAGGATTTCATCATCACTATCAAGCCTATTACCTTTTGGAGGGTGGTGCCTCCTAGATTGGTTAGGTGTTGCTTGGGAGCCTCCTACTTCGTGTTGTGGAGTTGAACCAAGAAGTTTGTACGGGCAAGGAGATCGCCTACTTCGTGAAGATGTACCCATAGCGAGGCTAGTCCTTCGTGGACGGAAGCCGTTATGGAATAGTCAAGGTTGCTACTTCGTGGACCCTTATGGGTGGAGCCCTCCGTGGACTCTCGCAACGGTTACCCTCCGTGGGTTGAAGAGTCCATAAACGTGGATGTACGATAGCGCCACCTATTGGATCCACGGGAAAATTCTTCGTGTCTACAATTGTGTTTGATCTTCCTATCTCTACTCTCTCTTACATTTGCTTGTCTTACTTTCTGCTGCCATACTTGTTGACTAGCATGTGTAGGGTGCATTAGACTTATTATAATTGCTAAATGTGCCCACCAATTAACTTGGGAAAAGGTTAGGTTTTAATTCTTGCGAGTAGTCTATTCACCCCCCTCTAGATGTCTCTTCTATCGATCCCTTCAATTGGTATCAGAGCTTTGGTCTCCATAGCTTCGGTTTCATCACCGTGGAGGAAGATGGATGTGTCTAGTTTGGGGAGTATTAGCTGTAGAGTGCCCGTTCTCGATGGGGAGTACTATAGTCAATGGAAAGATGAGATGCTTGAGTTATTCAATGAATTCCATTTGAGCAAGCATGTTAAGAACCCCTATGTACCTCCCTTTGATCCTTTACATCCCACACACGAAGAGGAAATTGATATGCTATGCAATCTTAGAACTGTTAATCTTATCATTAGAGGATTGCCTAGAATTGTGCTTAATCAAATGAAGAATTTTGAATGTGCCTATACTTTGTGGAGTGATTTGGAGAAATGATAGCCAAATTATTCGTTAAGTAATCTTGATGAAATTCTTCATAAAACTATTGTCTTTCACAAAATGATGCCTAGTGATCCTAAGTTTGACGACTATCTATTTGAGCTGAGAGACCGCATGCATGCTAAAGGAGATGTCATAACTATCAACAACATCATTGTAGAAGCCATTCGCATTCATAATCTTGAACATTGTCATGATCACAACCCTAACGAATCTCTTGTTTCTTATGACGAGGATTTCCCACTTGATGATGACAATGTGGAACATGGCTACTATGATGAAGATAAGTTGTTCGACATCGGGTATGAGAAGACAATGAAGAATCTAAGTCTCATGGCAAACTTCAAGGATTACATGTCCGGAGGAAAGGAGTGGATTCTCGATAGTGGATGCACCGATCATATGACCGGAGATAGAGACATGTTTGAAGAGATCACACCAAACCATGGACCGTGAAGGTATGTAACTTTTGGAGACAACTCCAAGGGTAAGGTACTTCGTCTTGGAAAGGTGGCCATATCCCATGATAGCTCTATTCAAAACGTCATGCTTGTTGAATCCCTTGGCTACAATCTTCTTTCCATATCTAGACTTGCCGACTTCGGTTTTAATGTGCTATTTACCAAAGTACATTGCCAAGTGTTTTGTCAAGATAATCATAACATGGTCTTTACCGGTTTCCGTAGAGGTGATCTATACATTGTCGATTTCACTAAAAGATCCAAACCTCGTACTTGTCTTATTGCAAAATCTTCTAAAGGTTGGCTTTGGCATAGAAGACTAGGACATGTTGCTATGCATAATCTAGACAAGCTTATCAAAGGTGATCATATACTTGGTGTTAAATATGTTATCTTTCACAAAGATAGAGTTTGTAGTGCTTGTCAAGCCGGAAAACAAGTAGGTGGAAGTCATCCCGTAAAAAATATCATGACTACTAGGAGACCACTCGAGATGCTTCATATGGATCTTTTTGGTCCCAACGCTTACAAGTCGCAGGTACAAAAGATCTTCAAGAACTTCGCTCGCAAAGCCCAAAATCAGTTTGAAGTGAAGATCAAGAAAGTTCGGAGCGACAACGGATCGGAGTTCAAGAACACAAATGTAGACACCTTTCTTGACGAAGAAGGGATACTACATGAGTTCTCGGCTACGTACACGCCTCAACAAAATGGAGTTGTTGAGAGGAAGAACCGAACTCTTATTGAGATGGCAAGAACGATGTAGACGAATACAAGACGCCAAGACACTTTTGGACGGAATCCGTGGAAACAGCTTGTCATGCCACAAACCGACTCTATCTTCACAAGCTTCTTGGTAAAACGGCATACGAGCTACTCGTTGGTAAAAAAACCCCAAGTTGGATACTTTCGGGTATTCGTCTCCAAGTGTTACATTCTTGACAAGCATCGTTGTTCAAAATTTGCTCCTAAATCTCATGAAGGTTGCCTACTCGTTTACGGATCAAACTCTCACACTTACCATGTCTTCAACAACTTCACTCGAAAAGTTGAAGAGACGGTATTTGTGAAGTTTGATGAATCTAATGGTTCGCAAGTCGAACAATTGCCAAATGATGTAGGAGATAAGCAACCTTCATAAGCTATCCAAGACTTGTCCATTGGCAAGATTCGTCCCATGGAGGTGAAGGAAAGTACTTCATCAACTCAAGTGGAAGCACCTACTTCACATCAAGGTGAACCTCAACACGACATGGAGGCATCCACAAGCGGTACACGACAAGATGAAGAGGAGGAAGAAGTACATCATGATGATCAACCGCAAACCACCTTCACCACCACCTCAAGGCAATGACACCTTTAACAACAACAATGTAGAAGAAGATGATGATGAAGAAGCTCCACCATCAAACAAGAAAAAGCTACCCCGAGTTCGAGCAAGAGTGGACAAAAACCATCCTCTAAATCAAATCTTTGGTGACATACAAACCGGGAGGATAACTCGCTCTAAAACTCGACTAGCTAACTTTTGTGAGCATTATTCATTCATATCTAGTATTGAGCCCTTGAAGGTAGAAGAAGCTCTTCAGGATCCGGATTGGGTGAACGCTATGCACGAGGAACTACATAACTTCGAGAGGGACGAAGCGTGGACACTTGTGGAGAAGCCCAAGGACAAGCAAAACATCATCGGAACCGAATGGGTGTTTCGTAACAAACAAGATGAAGACGTTCAAGTCGTACGCAACCAGACGCGTCTCGTGGCTCAAGGCTACACCCAAGTCGAAGGTATGGACTACCGTGAGACCTATGCACCCATTGCTAGACTTGAAGCTATCCGCATTCTTCTTGCTTATGCTAATCACCATGATATCACGCTTTATCAAATGGATATTAAAAGTGCATTCTTAAATGGTGAGTTTGAATAAGAGGTATATGTTAAACAACCCCCTGGTTTTGTGAACCCTAAGAAACCTAATCACGTCTACAAGCTTAGTAAAGCTCTTTATGGACTTAAGCAAGCCCCACATGCTTGGTATATGTGCCTAACGAAGTTTCTTATTGAAAAGGTTTTGAGATTGGTAAAATTGACGCAACCTTATTCACTAAAAGAGTCAATGGTGAACTATTTGTGTGCCAAATTTATGTGGATGATATTATCTTTGGATCTACTAACCCGCAATTTAGTGAGAAATTTGGAAGGTTGATGTCCGAGAAGTATGAGATGTCCATGATGTGTGAGCTGAAATTTTTCCTTGGTTTGCAAATCAAGCAAACAAGAGAAGGAACTTTCATCTCTCAAACGAAGTATACCAAGGACTTGATCAAGAAGTTCAACATGCAAGAGTGTAAAGGTATGAAAACTCCTATGCCTACTAGTTTACATGTTGATCTTACCAAGGAGGATGAACCGGTTGATCAAAAGGTTTATCGATCTATGATTGGTTCATTGTCATATCTATGTGCCTCCCATCCCGATATCATGCTTAGTGTTTGCATGTGTGCTAGATATCAAGCTGATCCTAAAGGGTGCCATCTTAAGGCCGTGAAAAGAATTGTGAGATACTTGATACACACACCAAACTTTGGCATATGGTATCCCAAGGGATCTTCTTTTAACCTTGTTGGCTATTCCGACTCGGACTATGCCGGAGACAAGGTTGATAGAAAATCCACCTCGGGTACTTGTCAATTTCTTGGTAGATCTCTTGTCTCTTGGTCCTCCAAGAAACAAAACTCGGTATCTCTATCTACTGCCGAAGCGGAATACATTCCCGCTGGATCATGTTGTGCTCAATTTCTATGGATGACTCAAATTCTCAAGGACTATGGCATACATGTGAGACATGTACCATTGTTATGTGACAATGAGAGCGCAATCAAAATTGCTCATAATCCCGTGCAACATTCTCGAACTAAGCATATTCAAGTTAGACATCATTTCATTCGTGATCATGTTGCCAAAGGAGATATCAATCTCAAGCATGTTCGTACTGAAAAACAACTGGTTGATATCTTTACTAAGCCACTTGATGAGAAAGTGTTTTGTCACTTCAGGAGTGAGTTGAACATCCTTGATGCTTCAAACTTCAGCTAGACTCACTTGGTAGCATGCAAGGGCATGAGATTACATGATACTTCCATGATACACTTGACATGTTATCTTATACCGAAATATATGCTCCCTTGTATTGCAACTAATCTTTTGTAGGTACTTGGAAGAACTTCATTCCACAAGATTGCCAACAACTCCAATCATAAGTAATCTTGTCATGACCAAGTATCCACAACCCTTCTTGTTGATGGAAGGAAGAAGACAACTCAACCATATCCTTGACATATATTTGATGTGATCACATTAGCTAATTCTCAATTGATATCATGTCAAATGGATATATCTTGTTCTTCCTTGCATGACTAACCCATGTAGGTGAAAAGAGAACCAAAACAAACAAAGATTGCTCCCAACTCAAGATGATCTTCGTCAACATCGAGCATCCACAACAAGTTCTTCTACATGCTATGTCATCAACATCACTCAAAGGTATGTACTCATATCCTCAAAAAGGCTTTACTCCAAGTCATGAGATAAAGCAACTCAAGTGATATGAAAACAATAAAAATGCTTAATCGAAAAATGGTAACCCCATTTTGTGCTTAACAATGAGTATGACTTATGATCAAGTATCCTTGCTTGGCTCCTAAGTCAATATACTCTAATATAGGCGACCTAGTCACCGACCATCCTCTAGATGAACCTTCTAGTGTGGTTCATCCTATATTTGCAAGATTTCTTGGAACCACTCAAATCTTCGCTAGTTGATATTTCTTTGTAAAGTCTTTTGCATTTCCTTTGAAGTTTTTCTACATTTTAATACCAGTTTTCCAAACTCATTTGCAAGTTTCTAAAACATTGCTAAGTTTCTGTTTACCCCTCGGAGCCTCCGACTCAAACCACTCGGTTTCACCGATTTAGCAGATAAGCCGCATGACCACAATTCAGTTCCACCGACCCGTTTGTCTCGTAGCCACCAATTTGATTTCTTCTATGATTTGTGTTCATATTAGCAAATCTTTATTTCTTCAGTGATTCCTTTCATATATATTTTAATAAAAAAAATTGGTGGGGGGGGGGGGACTTTATTCTAGGATCCCTAACTCAAAGGAGGAGAAGTCTTACATGCTCTCAAATCAGTGAAAGAGGGAGAAATTATTCTCTATGTTCCCTCAGTTTTTAATGCTCTCTATGATCCTTACTCTTTTCTATGAACCCTACATTCTGTGACCCTTGCTCTCAAGGTTCCCTTCTGACTCCATGATCCATGTGTCTGTCCCTGTGTATGGACCTTTTTGGCAATTAATGCCAAAGGGGGGAGAAATACCAAAGCTTCAAAATGCTAAAGGGGGAGATACCTGCTTCAATGCAAAGGGGGAGATACAATCAAGGGGGAATATATCAAAGCTTATGCTTACATAGACAAGGGGAGAATACCAAAGTAGGGGGAGAAGTTTCATTGTTTCCCAAAGGAGGTAGAGCATGTCTAATCTTGTTCAAATTTGATACTCTTATTTGTTATTTTCATGTTAGACTTGTCTCACCCTATCCAATCCAAATATCTTAAGATTCAGCGGGAGATGATGACCTACTATTTCACATCTAGGGGAGAAAGTTCTAAATGTTCTTAGAGACATATCAATCTTAAGGAATACTATCTTCTATATGTTCTCCACATCTTGGTACTGTTGAGTTCTATTGCTTTTCGATTAGTAGAATACTCTTGTGTTTCCTAACATTGTTTTCTCAAGTGTGTTTCTACTACTAGAATGCTCAAGAACTTCAAGGTAAGTATATGCATCATATTCTTGGTCAAGATGATCTCTTGCTTCTTGCACATATTGTTTGCAAGAGTGAAGTCTTGAACATGGAGACACCTCATTCACATATATTTGATGCATATAACCAAGATATACATGACTTCTCATGTCCTCTCTACTATGTGTGTGTTCATGCATTCCAAAGCAACTATTCCTTAAAATGGATTTCACACATTTAGATGGAGCTTGTATTAGTCATGTATCCTTCAAAGCTATCACATATTCATGCATATCTTAATTTGATGCTTTGATTTTATGTTGTCATCAATTACCAAAAAGGGGGAGATTGAAAGCACATATGGTCCCTTGGTGGTTTTGATAATTCATGACAACATACATTGTCTCTTGGACTAATATGTCTACCTAGTTTATTTCAGGTTTAGTCCATAGAGAGTGTTGGCAAAAGGGTGTGAGGAGATTCCCCAAGAACAAGAAGAAGAGGAAAGAATAGGATTGGCAAAGCTTCAAGCTAGAAGACTCTAAATTTTACTTTGTGAGAAATCACTTTGAGTCCATAGGAAAGCCAGTACTATTAAAAGGGGGTAAGGTATTGTTGGTGAACAAATTGCTTCACGTGCACAAGTGCTAGTCACCAAAAACACCCACAAGTTCTCCCGCAAAGATTCTGTCTAAAAACCCTTCCACTCAAAATCGGTGCTACCAACTTCCATATCGGCTACACCGAGTTTAACCCCTAAACAGAAACCCTAGCCACAAACCCTTCTCGGTACTACCAAGTTTTGTATCGGTGCCACCGAGTTCCAGTGACCAACTTTCTGTTAGTTGTTTCACAAGAATCGGAATTTCCAAGAATTGTAAATCGGTCTCACCGAGTTTGGAAACTGCCCTCGGCCACTAATATCGGTACCACCGAGAATCAAATATCGGTTTCACCGAAATTCCAAAAGTTGCGACATTTTGAACAATCGGTACGACCGAGTTTTAACTTCGGTTTCACCGAGTTGCTCAATAATGGTGTAACGGTTGGATTTTTGGAGAAGCCAATATATACCCCTCCACCACCTCTCACTCGAAAGTGAAGCACTCAGAACTATTCCACACTTGCCCCATCCAATTTTCTGAGAGAGAACCACCTACCCTTGTGTTGAGATCAAGATCATCCACTCCAACCATATGGATCTTGATTTCTAGCCTCCCCAAGTTGCTTTCCACCCCATCAATCTCTCCTACCAAGCCAAATCTGTGAGAGAGTGATTGAGTGTTGAGGAGTCTATCATCTTTAAGCACAAGAGCAAGGAGTTCATCATCACTATCAAGCCTATTACCTTTTGGAGGGTGGTGCCTCCTAGATTGGTTAGGTGTTGCTTGGGAGCCTCCTACTTCATGTTGTGGAGTTGAACCAAGAAGTTTGTATGGGCAAGGAGATCGCCTACGTCATGAAGATCTACCCATAGTGAGGCTAGTCCTTCGTGGACGGAAGCCGTTATGGAATAGTCAAGGTTGCTACTTCGTGGACCCTTATGGGTGGAGCCCTCCGTGGACTCTCGCGACCGTTACCCTCCGTGGGTTGAAGACTCCATAAACGTGGATGTACGATAGCGCCACCTATCGGAACCATGGGAAAAATCTTTGTGTCTACAATTGCATTTGATCTTCCTATCTCTACTCTCTCTTACATGTGCTTGTCTTACTTTCCGCTGCCATACTTATTGACTAGCATGTGTAGGGTGCATTAGACTTGTTATAATTGCTAAATGTGCCCACCAATTAACTTGGGAAAAGGTTAGCTTTTAATTCTTGCAAGTAGTCTATTCACCCCCCCTCTAGATGTCTCTTCTATCGATCCCTTCAAAGGTGTCAAAATCCTTTGTCGTAACGTTGACAGGAAAAGCTCACTTCTCAAAATAAGTTTCATCTCCAATTTAAACCGTGAGCTCTCGCACCTCTGCAAATCCATGCTTCCATATGTGAAGGTCCCTTCCATTTACTTTCATGTCATTTACTCTTATTGTTGAGTCATCATCTTATCATGCAAGCACCAGTCGTGAGAGCGCTATTGTCATTTTTATGCATTGGATGTAGTTAATGTTGGATGTGAGCATGACTAGATCTCTTCTACCCTGTTTACAATGTTTAGTCGTTGCTTGAACCTCAGAGGTGCTCTGCATTTATGTTTTGCGTTCTCAGAAAATGCTTGCGAGATAGTATGTTATCATATTATATCATGATTGTTTTGACAAATTGTTGGCACCTGAGATATCTTATTATTTCTCGCTAGTTAGTTATGTTATTGTTATGAGTAAATATGAGACCTAAGTGTTATCATTCACATGGTTAGTTTATAATCTTTGTTGATAACTTGAACACTAGTTAAGCATATATACAACAACGAGAACAAAAGAATTTGTAAAAGTTTTCTTCATCACTTTCAGTTTGTCAACCGAATTGCTTGAGGACAAGCAATGAGTTAAGATTGGGGGAGTACATACATCCCAAACGTATCTACTTTTTCAAACACTTTTTTTCTTATTTTGGACTCCAATTTGCATGATTTGAATGAAATTAACCCGAACTAACGTTGTTTCCAGCAGAACTACCATGGTGTTATTTTTGTGTGGAAATGAAAGTTCTCAGATTGGGTTGAAAATTTATGGACATTATTTCTAGAATATATAAAAAATATTGGCGAAGAGAACTGTTGGAGGGTTGCCAAAACCGGCAGACCTCGGGTGGGGGGGGGGCGAACTGTGAGATCGGATCAATGGGTAGCAAGAGACAAGGAACACACGGTATTTACCCAGGTTCAGGCCTTCTCTATGGAGGTAAAACCCTACATCCTGCTCTTGCTGTATTATCGGTGTAGCAAAGTACAGAGTTGATCTACCTCAAGATCATATGTTGTGGTCTAAAATCCTAGGGGTGATGATGAATGTGTATGGGTATCCTCTACGGGGTCAATCCTCCGGCTTATATAGGCATCGGGGGTATCTAGGGTTACATGAATGTCGGTTACCATCTAGATATTACATGCCGAACAAATCATCCCTTCTTGAAGTACATGCCAGGTCTTTAGTAGAGTCCGATGTGTTCACGCCATGGCCTGAGGGCCTCTGAAGTCCTCCCTCGTTGACGGGCCTCCAGTTCGGTCCATGGACTAGACAAGCTCGGCTGGGACGCCCAAGTCCAGGACACCATTAGTATCCCCTGAACATGTCTTCAAAGCCAGAGACGACAAATGACTTCGGATAATGTCTTCGACTTGATTGTCTTCAGCTTGGCAGGTAGGTTCAACAATCCAACCCCAAGCAACTATAAAAGCTCTGTAAAACCGGCTCATGTTATCCCTTTAACCAAGGAGGAAAACAGTCTGGTCATGTGGTGTAAAAAACACTCTTTCCCTTGTCCGAAGTGTATAGTTAAGTGTAACGCCCAAGATGCGGTCCTATCCTTATTTTGGCTCGAGGGCTTCGACAAGGATAGAAGCGCATCCCGTTGTTTCGCAAGAATGGATATCATTACAAGTACATGTAAAGAAGAGATGAGTATATGGAATTCGCTTACACTCGCCACAAGCTACATCAAGATCACATCAATACAACAACATATTCAATCATCATACACAAGAGCAGGGTCTGACTACGGACGAAACCAAATGATAAAATGACATCCATCCTTGCTATCCCAGGCTGCCGGCCTGGAATCCATCCTAGATCGATGATGAAGAAGAAGAACTCCAAATCAAACAAGCATCGCTCTCACGTCAAAGCATCGCATTACCTATACCTGCAACTGTTGTTGTAGTAATCTGTGAGCCACAGGGACTCAGCAATCTCATTTCCAAGGGTATCAAGACTAGCAAAGCTTAATGGGTAAGGTATGGTTAAGTGGTGAGGCTGCAGCAAGCACTAAGCATTTATTTGAGTGGCTAACTTACGAGTACAAGAATAAGGGGGTGATCGTCGCATAAACGGACGTGAACTAGTAATGATCACTAAGTGATCCTGAACACCTACCTACGAGTCAAACATAACCCCACCATGTTCTATCTCGGTTCAGAAATTTCACGAGAAGAGACAGTCATGGTTACACACACGGTTGGTGTATTTTATTTGAGTTTACATTAAGTTTTCTATGACCGGATGTTAAACAAAATTTTCCAAGTTGCCACATAACCGCGGCCACGGTCTCATGAAAGATTTAACACTGCAGGGGTGCTCCAACTCATCCATCACAAACTAACCACAAGGTGCATTGGAACTCCTCAACCGTGGGATGACCCGTAGTATTTGTGGAATTCTGATGGAAAATCTCAACCTCGAGATAGCCCAAAGTGTCCTCGAAATCCCGCGCACCAGACATTCGAGAAAGGTAAAACAAATCTAGCAAGGCCGCAAGGGCGTACCGACAATCCCGATAGGAGCCGTGTATCTCATTCTCAGGGCACGACCGGATGGGCAAGACGTCGGGTTGGCTGAGACCCCAGGTGACCAGGGGGCGCCGGACAACGCCCGGTTTGGACCAACACTCATGAGGAGCACTGGCCCGGGGGTTGATTAATTATCCACAGGGTGATCATGCCCTATGCAAATTTTAGTTGTTATCAAGCAAATAGTACCAATGTTCGGCCTTGCCAAACAAGTTTTATCCTAAAACGAAAATCAAGGGGGTCCCCATAACAACCCCGAGCATGTTAGGAGCACTCAATATGGAACATAACACCGGTACACAAGTAGCTAGGGCGGCAAAAGTGGAACAAAACACCGAGCAAAAGGCCAAGCCTTCCACCTTTTACCAAGTATATATGTGCATTAAATTAAATAGCAATAATATTGTAATAGGTCAAAATTATCCATGTTGCACATGGAAACAACTTGCACCTCCAACTAGCAACTCTATAAGAAGGGTTGAGCTAGCGGTAACATAGCCAAACAATGGTTTGCTGGGATGTGCAGGGGTTAGAGGCTTTTCATGGCAATTTGGGAGGCTTGACAAACAAGTGGTAGGTAGCGGGACATAGCGATAGAAACGAGACAACTAGCATGGCAATGATAGTAGTGGTATCCAGGGAAATGATCATCTTGCCTGAGATCCCGCTTGGAAGAGGAACGAATCCATGAAGACGATGAGCCAACTTAGTCGAACGAATCCTCACACTCCGAATGCTTTCGGAACTCTGTCGAGAAGAAGCAATCCGGAAACAATAATCAACACATGATCAACACCACAACATACGCATGACATGATGCGCAAACAAACATGATGCATGTCCGGTTTAATTAAGCAAGGCATAGCAATCACAACAATCAAATACTACACATTAAGTGAAGCTCAATATGCAACGAGTTGCATATTGACGAATCTCCACATTCGAATTATTTAGGTCACTCTCATTAGGTACACGACAATATTAAATGTTGTTAAACATGGCAAGAGGTGAAGCTTAATGAAACTACACTATGTAGGCATCTTAAATGAGATCGGAAACAACTTATATTATTCCCGAAGCGACCTCATATGCAAATTATGAATTTGGTCCAGATCTGAACTAACCATGTTCTATATTTATTAAACAGAAAAATAAAGTGCACCGTGTGATTCTACACGTCATTCTAGTCGATTTACATATATAGAACGTTTGAAACGGAGCTACGGTCTAAAAGATATGACCAACACAAGATGAATGTGTCATGAATGCACAAAGCATGCAAACGACCACCACAAACAAGTTAAATCATGGATGCAACAAGATATTATGAAACTACATGCAATTCCAAGCAAGTTTCATGTAAAACATGTCCAAAACGGAGCTATGGTTCAACAATAACAAGCAACGCAAGTTTTATTTAAAATCTGCCCAAAACAGCAGCATAGCATATTGCAACCCACAATTCAACAAGCTACATCCATATAAATTCACAACAAGGACATGGTGATGTAGTCTATATGATGCATAACAATTCGTCTCATTGCAGCAAATTGAATGGAAGCATGGATCAATAGGAAATGAGCTCACAAGACGACTATAAAATTTTGCAGATAAGGACTTAGTGAAAATAACAGTTTTTAGACAGAGCAGTTTTTATCACCAAGGCATATTGGCAGCAATAAAACTACATGCTTCAAAGCATATATTGGCATGAAATTTAACAGCATGGTAGAGTACATGATGCACTACGATTCATTCCATTATGGCAACATCAAATTATACACAGAATCATGGCTAGCATCAACACAACGTAGCATTATGAAGAAAACAGATTCTCAAACTTGGTGAAAATTAGACTACACATGAGCAGCAGTTTTTTGACAGATTGGCATATTGGACAACAGAAATAACTATGATGCGAATCCTATACATGGCAAGAAATGGCACAACCTGGTAGGCAATAACATACTCAACAAAAGACTCCATTGGAGCAACAACAAAAGACTCCTAGATCAATAGCAAATCACATGGCAACATGGCAACAAAATAACAGTTTCAGACTAAGAATTATTTAGACCGCTCAAAACAGCAATATTTTAAGGTATGTTGGCAACAAGAAAAGAACATCTAAACATGGATTTCTCTAGCAACCAAAAATACCAGGGCCTAGCACACATGTCCATGGGCATTTCTCATGTTCAACAAAAATTGATATGATGCATGGAATAATTCACACAAAAAAAACAAAAGGGCATCATAGCAAAAATGACATGCACACAAATTTTGCTCAAAAGAAAAAACTAAATGCACAGATAAATTCTATGGATTTTTCTACTATGTGGGTTTTTACTATAAAACAAATGACACAACATTTATGCAAGATTAGGACATAAACCGTTTTAGCAAGTCATTTATGCAAATTAAATGCAAACATCACATCAAGCATTTTTCTCATGCATGAAAGAGGGATATTAACAATCTACACAAAATTCTACACAATTTTCATATATAAAATATCTTCATCCGATGCACGATTATTTGATTATGTGCAATGCAAATAATGACATTTTTTTGTAATAAAAAATGTCCTGGTTGATGGATAAATTTACAGATCCTAAAAAAATCTACAAGGGCCAAATCTGGAGCTACAAGGGCTAGCATGGGACTGAGCGCGGGATAGCTATACGGTTCTTGGGCGAGGTTTAAAGGGGCGCTCACCCTGGTCCTCATGGGCCGATCGGTGAAGACGCCAGCTGGGCTTCGCTCGAGCGTGGGGACGGACTGGCTTGGGGCTGGGCCTTGCATGGCTGCACATGGCCCTGGGCCAAATGTTGGCGAGCTGGGTCGGTTGGTGGCTCACCTGGCGCTGGTCAGCGGGAGTGCGGGAGGTCGAGCTCGTCCTCCTCGATCCCGATCTGGGCGAGGTAGGGGAGGACCATGTTGGCGGTGCAGCTCGCCATGGCCAGCGGCGAGGGGGGCCCGGGACGGACAGTGGCGGCCAGATCCACGACGGGGCCACCCGGATCTATCCATTCCCGGCGGTGAGGTGGCTTGGGGTGGCGTGAGCGCAGAGATCCGGGGAGGCAAAGATGCTCCTACGAGGTTGCAGAGAGAGGGATTAGAGGGAGAAGTGAGGACCGGGAGGAAGGAGGAGAAGGCGCGGTTCCTGCCTGGTCGTCGGTGGCCGCTACGGTGAGGTCGCCGGCTAGGGTGGCACGCGGGGTCGTAGCTCCGACGAGTGGAGGAAGGCCGGCGCGAGAGCAGCTCCCTGGTCGGGCAGAGCCAGGGACGGGCGCGGGGGCGGCGGCGCGCGCGGGCTCGTCCGGGCTGTGCGGGGCTCGGGCGGGCTTGCCCCGGGTTTCGGCGGGTCTGCCGCGGTAGGAGGAGGTGGAGGGCGACATGGCAGCTGGCTATTGGCTAGAAACGGCGGAGCGGCGGCTCAGGTGGTGGCGGGGCTAGTGGTTGGCTGACAAGTGGCGGCGGTGGGTTCGTCGGCGCGGAAAACGACGTGGGTGGCGGCTGGCTGCGCGGAATTTCAGGTGGGAGGAGGCTAGGGTCCAAATTTGGACGTGGGGGTGTCCATATATACTAGTTTTTGGCTAGGGTTTGAGGGTTTGGGGCGTTTCGGAGCCCTCCGATCGCGATCCGACGGTCCGATCGGAGAGGTGGGTTAGGGTTAGCTTAGGTGCGCTGGTGGGGCTGGTTGGGCTGTGTAGTTGGGCTAGGTGGGGAAGAGAGGGAAGGTTTGGTGACGCGACGACACGTTTTTTAAAAACCAAAACGTCCGATAAAAAAACCGTCTGCGATGTGGCTACAGTTGTTCGTTCTGGTATCAAACGGCCTCCGAATGCGACAAAATTTGTTAGGCAGTCTGCCTATTACAAAACATGACCGCACACCAAGTTTCGACCTAATCTGAGCATATTTTATACCCACTTTTGAAATCAATATTTTAAATGATGCCGCGGGCGCATGCGTGTGTCTTGGCCTCGAAACGGTCAACGACGAGAACGGGAAGAACCGACAACTACGAATGAATGCATGTTTTCAAAAACGAGTGACGATGCTATGCAGATAATGTGAATTATGCGATGAAGAATGCGACAAACAACAGAATCGCATGATGACACCAGAATAAATCGGGAATCTTCTGGAGCGTCGGTCTCGGGCCGTTACAACTCTCCTCCACTTACAAGAGATCTCGCCCCGAGATCTTAGAACGAGAAGGGGAAGAGAAAGAGAAGAGGTAAAACTTAGTTGCTTCTTTGACAAACGAGTGAAACCAATGAAACTTGAAGGTTGGAAAGAGATGAAGAATGACATGAGGAACAAGCAAGAATTCACAAGAAATTTGGGCAGCACTTCGGTAGACAAGAGAGGCAAAACTTGATAAGATGAAAGAACTTGAGAACATGGCAAAACACTCCGGTTCGATGGATAAGCGAGGAAAGAACATGATTTTTGAGAAAATGATATGATGGATCGAAGAGAGCCACCTCCGGAACAAAAGAATGAATGAAAAGACTGAAGGTTGAAACGAATAAGACTATGAACTTTCAAGATTTAGATATAACTTCGCTAAGAGATACTTGAGAAAACTTGAGCTGCGGAAGAAAAGAAGAACAACTTAGCATCGAGAATTTGATATCATGAACAACTTTGGAAGAAGGATTGAGATCACCTTGATGAACAAGAATAAGATTCATGTTATGTTGATCCTTCATCAAGTTAAATTGATGACAAGCAACAGATTTGACATACTACTTACTCTTCTTGAAAAGATTGAAGAGGGATTCATAATCTTGAAGAAGTCTTCACGAAACACCGGTACGAATTCAGAAACGAATGAGGATACCATGAACGAATGGAGACCCAAGATAACGACGAGATCACGATCCAAGGCACCAGGATAATGGAGATACGAACGAAGAGACAACAATTGAGAAGAATTCGAGAACGAAAGCTAAAAGCTGAGAACGAAGAAATCTTTTGAAATGATGGCCTTCGAAGGATCGAGAACGAAAACAACTCTGAAATGCTCCGGATAGATATGGAACAAATTACTCATGACTGAAAACAATTAGAGAGGATAGCACAGCTGACAAGACGAATCTTCAGAAGAATGAGCAAGGATTTAAGAGAAACTCTCCTTCGGTCTTTAAAGCTAAGAATGATGACAAGAAAGAACATCTTGAATTAACGAGACACTCTGGAACAATGAATAAGGGAAGGTTGAGGCAACGATGAAAAAGATTTAGAAGCGATCTTGGAGAAGGAATATGACTGGTGGAATTCATTCTTACGTCATATCTGAAAAGAACTTGAGGACATCTCCGGGAAGATTAGAAGAGCCAGGTAAGATCCTGGGGATAACGTGTGAGTTATGGGCCCACTCAAAGGAAACACCATTGAAACGATTCCTTAGGAAGATAGATTGCACCGGTACAAATGAAAAACTTGATGAGGTGAGAACCTCAAAATAATTGAAAGGATTTGGACGGAAACATGAGTCTTCTGAGATATCTTCAGCACTCCGGAGAAAATATAAAGAGGCTTGGCTTAGAATTTCCAACATAGGGAATCATATAACGAATGACAAGGATATGATGAACACTAGAGGTTGAATTGAATCCACTGGGAAAGAAAACGAGACGAAGAAATGATGAACTTAGAACTTGAGGATGTTCATAAAGAATCACCATATACGATACAGAAGAAATGATAGCGGAAGCATCAATCAAAAGAAAGGTGCTTGGATGAGAATTTAATCATTGAAGAAAAAGGGCGGAAGGGCGGGGAAAAACAAAGACAACTTAGATCAATGAAAAGAACTCCGGAAAGAAATATGAGGATTGATCTTGCAAATATTGGAGAGGGTTGAATTCTCTTGACGAGAAGAACACCGGTTGAAAAGAATTTCATGACAACTCTGGTTGATCAAAAAGGACTAGCATTCCCATAGGAATATGAGAACACCGCTTAGGAAAGATATGAAAACAACATTTGACATCAAAGCAACTCGAATTACCGTACTCCAACAGAATAAAGGATGAGGCCTGCAAATCAGCCGGAAACAAACACAAACCCATTTGCATTTGTTGGAAGGATAATCCTAGGTAAACTACTTGAATTCCCACCTAAGAACTCCCGAAATCTTTCTGGTTATGCAATCTGGTCCAACGGATACACGGATAAATTACTGAATAAATCACTCAACTGCTAGCAATAATACTACCCACCGTGTATCACATCCATCAATACATAACCAGAAAAACCTCGGAAGCTCATCTACCTCAGACCCTCGTGATCACAACGATACTAAACATGGCAGTACATGTGATCCCGCTCCCCAGTACTGGGTGTCACCACACTCTTCGCACCACGAATAGTATTGAAGCAATTTCGAACATCCTCGTCCTGACATACTAAGGAAACTGAACGATAGCGATGTGTCAAGAATCCCCTGGGGCTCAACTCCCCGGGTCCAATCCATACAGTCGGGAGGCACGAAGAATAGAATTCCGGTCACATCGACATCATAGAGGTTCCAAAATACCCGCGTGATCCTAAAACAAATTTGAGTGAGAAGAGGGATGACATTAAAATTCCTACGCCAGGATTCCTCACCAGAGCATAGAAGAGGAGTAAAAAGAATCCTACTCTCCGATATATAACTAGACTCAAAATAGTTTTTTTTTAGACTCGACTGGGCCAAGTTCGATCGATCAAGGGGCTCCTAGATCGGTACTGGTCTGATACCAACTTGTAACACCCAAGATGCGGTCCTATCCTTATTTTGGCTCGAGGGCCTCGACAAGGATAGAAGCGCATCTCGTCGTTTTGCAAGAATGGATATCATTACAAGTACATGTAAAGAAGAGATGAGTATATAGAATTAGCTTACAATCGCCACAAGCTACATCAAGTTCACATCAATACAACAACATATTCAATCATCATACACAAGAGCAGGGTCTGACTACGGACGAAACCAAATGATAAAATGACATCCATCCTTGCTATCCCAGGCTGCCGGCCTGGAACCCATCCTAGGTCGGTGAAGAAGAAGAAGAACTCCAAATCAAACAAGCATCGCTCTCACATCAAAGCATCGCATTACCTGTACCTGCAACTGTTGTTGTAGTAATCTGTGAGCCACAGGGACTCAGCAATCTCATTTCCAAGGGTATCAAGACTAGCAAAGCTTAATGGGTAAGGTATGGTTAAGTGGTGAGGCTGCAGCAAGCACTAAGCATTTATTTGAGTGGCTAACTTACGAGTACAAGAATAAGGGGGGTGATCGTCGCATAAACGGACGTGAACTAGTAATGATCACTAAGTGATCCAGAACACCTACCTACGATCAAACATAACCCCAACGTGTTCTCTCTCGGTTCAGAAATTTCACGAGAAGAGACAGTCACGGTTACGCACACGGTTGGTGTATTTTATTTTAGTTTACTTTTAAGTTTTCTATGACCAGATGTTAAACAAATTTCCAAGTTGCCACATAACCGCGGGCACGGCTCTCATGAAATATTTAACCCTGCAGGGGTGCTCCAACTCATCCATCACAAACTAACCACAAGCTGCGTTAGAACTCCTCAACCGTGGGCTGACCCATACTATTTGCGGAATTCCGATGGAAAATCTCAACCTCGAGATAGCCCGAAGTGTCCTCGAAATCCCGCGCACAAGACGTTCGAGAAAGGTAAAACAAATCCAGCAAGGCCGCCTGGCGTACCGACAATCCCGATAGGAGCCGCGTATCTCATTCTCAGGGCACGACCGGATGGGCAAGACGTCGGGTTGGCTGAGACCCCGGGTGACCAGGGGGCACCGTACATCGCTCGGTTTGGACCAACACTCATGAGGAGCACTGGCCAGGGGGTTGATTAATTATCCACGGGGTGATCATGACCTATGCAAATTTTAGTTCTTATTAAGCAAATAGTACCAATGTTGGGCCTTGCCAGACAAGTTTTATCCTAAAACGAAAATCAAGGGGGTCCCCATAACAACCCCCAGCATGTTAGGAGCGCTCAATATGGCACATAACACTGGTACACAAGTAGCTAGGGCGGCAAAAGTGGAACAATACACCGAGAAAAAGGCCAAGCCTTCCACCTTTTACCAAGTATATATGTGCATTAAATTAAATAGCAATAATATTGTGATAGGTCAAAATTATCCATGTTGCGCATGGAACAACTTGCACCTGCAACTAGCAACGCTATAAGAAGGGCTGAGCAAGCGGTAACATAGCCAAACTATGGTTTGCTGGGATGTGGATGGTTAGAGGCTTTTCATGGCAATTTGGGAGGCTTGGCAAACAAGTGGTAGGTAGCGAGACATAGCGATAGAAACGAGAAAACTAGCATGGCAATGATAGTAGAGGTATCCAGGGAAATGATCATCTTGCTTGAGATCCCGCTTGGAAGAAGAACGAATCCATGAAGACGACGAGCCAACGTAGTCGAATGAATCCTCACACTCCGAACGCTTTCGGAACTCTATCGAGAAGAAGCATTCCGGAAATAACAATCAACACATGATCAACACCACAACATATGCATGACATGATGCGCAAACAAACATGATGCATGTCCGGTTTAATTATGCAAGGCCTGGCAATCACAACAATCAAATACTACACATTAAGTGAAGCTCAATATGCAACGATTTGCATATTGACGAAACTCCACATTCGAATTATTTAGTTCACTCTCGTTAGGTACACGACAATATTAAATGTTATTAAACATGGAAAGAGGTGAAGTAGAATGAAACTACACTATCTAGGCATCTTAAATGAGGTCGGAAACAACTTATAGTATTTCCGAAGCGACCTCATATGCAAATTATGAATTTGGTCCAGATCTGAACTAACCATGTTCTATATTTATTAAACAGCAAAATAAAGTGTACCGCATGATTCTACATGTCATTCTAGTCGATTTACATATATAGAACATTTGAAATGGAGCTACGGTCTAAAAGATATGACCAACACAAGATGAATGTGCCATGAATGCACAAAGCATGCAAACGACCCACACAAACATGTTAAATCATGGATGCAGCAAGATAATATGAAACTACATGCAATTCCAAGCAAGTTTCATATGCAACATGTCCGAAACGGAGCTACGGTTCAACAATAACAAGCAACGCAAGTTTTATTTAAAATCTGCCCAAAACAACAACATAGCATATTGCAACCCACAATTCAACAAGCTACATCCATATAAAATGCACAACAAGGACATGGTGACGTAGTCTATATGATGCATAACAATTCATCTCATTGTAGCAAATTGAATGGAAGCATGGATCAATAGGAAATGAGCTCACAAGACGACTATAAAATTTAGTAGATAAGGACTTAGTGGAAATAACAGTTTTTAGACAGAGCAGTTTTTATCACCAAGGCATATTGGCAGCAATAAAACTACATGCTACAAAGCATATATTGGCATGAAACTTAACAGCATGGTAGAGGACA